>CAXAJV010000495.1:0-1325000 GCA_963969225.1 Xylocopa violacea
CGTCGGTGTTACGTCGACGCCTCGCCCGGGTGTACTGGCGGCGAGCGACTCCGCAGTCCTCGCGGAGACGCTGAATCTCAGCGCTCCACCAGTACACCGGGCGGCGGGGCGGATTGGCGCGGACTCGTGGCATCGCCACGTCGCAGACTGCCGACATGGCGTCCGCGAACCAATCCGCCTCCTCCGAGACCTCCACCGGCCCAGCCGGAACTTCCGGCCAGGCCACTGCGAGAACGGCCGCCATCAGTGCGTCCTCATCGATGCCCTTCAGGGCCCACCTTCGTGGGTGGTGGGCTGCTGGGCGGGTCGGGGGAGGCGTGGAGACATCCATGCGGATGTAGACATGGTCCGACAGTGTCTCCACGTCGTCGACCCTCCACCCCGACACACGGCGTGCGGCCAGGGCATTGGCGAAAGATAAGTCCACTATACTTTCGCCCTGGTACCGCACGCACGTGCTGGCCGAGCCCCGGTTCAACAACCGTAGACCCAAGCCAGCCGCCCAGTCCAGCACCGAGTGGCCCCTCTGGTCCGTCCTCGGGGAGTGCCACGCGGATGCGTGAGCATTGAAGTCCCCGAGGACGAGTACTGGACGAGCTGCGTGCAATGACACGACGTTCTGCAGCTCGTCCAGTAGGGAGTCGAAACGACTGAGGGACCAACTCGGTGGAGCGTAGACGCCCACCACCACACAACCCGCCCAGTCGACCGCCACGAATCCATGGCCGCGCATGAGTGGCGCTATTGGCCGGATCCGCGACGGAACCGACTGGGCGATCACCACGGAGTCGTCCAAGTCCCCAACCCAGGACGGGCGCTGGAGAACTCGGTATGGCTCCGCGGCTACGACCAACTCAACCACGCCGCCGCAAAGACTGTGAGCCATTAAGTCTTGAGCGGCGACGGCGTGGTTGAGATTGGTCTGGATGATCTGACCGCGGGGAGGCATGAACTTTAGGCCGTGTCCATGGCCTCCCCCCGGCCAGAATCATCCTCCTTGGGAGCGGGTGTAACTGCCCGCTCTGCCTCCTCTCCAGTGTCCATCGCAGGAACTCCCACGGTGGAGGGTGATGCGGGTGCACCACCCCCGCTGGAACCTCCCACGGTGGAGGGTGATGCCGGTGCACCACCCCCGCCGGAACGTCCCACGTTGGGGGATGGTGCAGCCGCACCACCCCCTTGATGGACACTGGGGACTTGGCTCTTCTTCGCCTGCGTCACTCCTCGTTTCTTGGCTGGGCGGGCTTTTGGTGGGGAGCAACACTTACTCCCCATACGATGGTCGGCGGGCCGCCCGGCTTCCTTGCACAAAGTGCATACTGGGGCGGCCGCCGTACATTGACCCGCCCGGTGACCGGTTTCGCCGCACCTATAGCAACTGTGCGACCGGTCAACATCAGCAGTGCACCGCTGCTGGACATGTCCAATTTGCCAGCAGCGGTAGCACTGATCTGGGCGGGGCTTAAGTGCCTCCACCCTAGCGAGGGTCCACCCAACCCTTATCCGTCCGGCAGCGACCACTTTCTTGGCCGCTGCCAATGGGCATTGCACCCAAAGGGTGCCGAGCCCGTTGCGTGAGGCCCTTATCTCTCCTGTCCTCACTTCCGCCAGTTGGCATTTACCTGCACCAACAATGGCTTCGGCCACCTCACCCGGGGTGGCCGAATCGTCGAGACCAATAACCCGAAGATCGGCTTTTTTGATGGGCCTGACGACCGTGACTCCTTCACTGGCCAGTGCAGCCTTCAACTTCTCGGCCAAGGCAGATGCCTTGACCTCTTTGTCAGGACCGGAAATCTCCAACATCATGCCTCCGGTCCTCGCTTTCTTGGGGCGGACACTGTCCACCCCCACGTCAGCTAACTTCACCCTCTGCCTGGCAGCCGTCATGACGTCCCTGTATGAGGACTTGCTGCCAGGCTGGAGGGTGAGGACTACCGCAGCTGTTCGCGGTAGTCGGCCGAGCTTGGGCTTCTCCGCCTTCTTCCCAACTTTCTGTGGTGGAGCAGGTGCCGATTGGGCCGTTTTGGCAACCCGTCGGGCCTTCCTGCCCACCACTTGGGCCCATGATCCCTCGGTGGCGGTAGCACCTGTGGGAATTGATGGTGCTGCCGCTTTCTTCAGCGCCTCCTGGCGCACTGCCTCCAATCTTCTGGCGGCCCCGGAGGGGGTCGCCTTCTTCTGAAGGGGTTGAGATTGTGCAGGAGCAGAGTCCTTCCCCTTCTTCTTCTTCTTCTTTTCCTTATTTTTCTGCTCTTTCTTGTCCCCGGTGGCCTGTGGTGAGGTACCAAGCGGGGAGGCTTCCTCCTTCCTCTTAGTTGGGAGGAGTTCTATGCGGAACTCCTCTAGCCTCTTGTTTACTAGGTCCGCTATTTTGTTTACTAGTGCGGACCCCGTCTCCTCCTTGGGTGCCGGGACACCTTTCTCGGGGCAATCACCCCCCGAAATTCTCAATGGCGAGGCCGGTGCTGGCCTCGCGCGGCTCGCGATCTCCAAGTCCGCCATTCTTGTAACTGGCGGACTTGGAGATCGCCTCTCCAATGCAAGTAAGCGCTCCTGCAGGCGTCTGTTTTCCGCCCGCAGGGCCTCCAGTTGCGCCTTCAGCGCAGCAACGTCCTGCGCTGGTGTCGGTTCAGCTGGCCTTTGCACTCGCTGCGCCAGCTCCATGGTGACGGCCCGGACTGTGCGAGCTCCTACACGTATATCTCGCTGTATCGTCCCCTTTAAATTTTTGGATTTGGCCGCCGCCAATTCGATTTTGTCGGCCTCCTCCAGGGCCCACGCTCCCAGGTCCGCCAGCGGCTTGTTTCTTGCCTCCTGGACGAACACATCCATGTCCGGCACAGGTTTGCCGGACTTGCCGGGTGGTGGAATACTCCCAGTACCAGCCCGTATTTCTTCCTCCAGCTCTAGGAGCTCTATCTCCTTTTGGGCTTCTACATAGGCCTTCTTGGCCTCGGCAAGCCCAACATATTCCCCAGTTGTTGGGGGTCGTCCCCTCTTCTTCGACTTGGGACACGCCCTCTCCCGTAGCAAGGAAAAGTTGGACCTAACGGACCCAACTGATGTATCAGAGTCGTAGGAGGCATCTCCCGACTCTTCTTGAGCGCCTTTTTCAAGGGCTCGCTTCCTAAGGTGGAGCCTCTCCACCACTACCTGCCCCTGTGAGGCAGAGAGCTTCACATCCGAGATGATATTAGGCCTCGGATCTGCGACCTTTCGGGCCCCACTCGGCCCCGCCTTAACTTCGTCGACCCCCCCATTCCCCGGTTTTTTAAATGAGACTGAACAATCCATACTTGTTCCCACGAGAAGGTCGGAAATAAAAGTCACCCCTGGCAGAGCCGCCATGCCAGGGGAAGGCAGATACACCCGGGGGGCGCCAGTATCCCCGGGGTTGGTCGCTCGAGACCGGTGCACCCACCGGCCACGCCCAGCCGCGAGGACTGGACGTGCCCCCTCGCCGCGTACCGCAGCTTGAGGCTAGGGACTTTTTATAGAGGTTTATCCCCTCGCGGGCCGGCCAATGAAGGCAAGCCCCCCGCTCCGGCGAAACATGACCACCGGTTTACGGTATTACGACAGGGGTCACACCACCCCTGCCGAGCTATGGGATCCCGGGGACGCAACTCCCCGTATCACGACCAGAACTGGCCGTGACCCCTGGGATGGAGGCCCGCATCCACCGTTTTCACCCCTCCGCTCCGAGCCTTACCGGCAAGGGAGGCCCCGCCAGGATCCGAAGATCCCACCGGCATCGCCTCGGAGCATCACGGAGGCTACTTGGTATCAGCGAAACCCCCGAAAGCCAGAGCCCCGTTAGTCACCGGATAACTCCGGTGTCCAGGTTCCACCACGAGGAGGTGGGGATGGCACATGTTGTTGCAGCTGCAACAACTTCTAGAACCCAACCTAACCTAACCTAACCTAACCTAACCTAACCTAACCTAACCTAACCTAACCTAACCTAACCTAACCTAACCTAACCTAACCTAACCTAACCTAACCTTTTTTTTTTTTTTTTTTTTACGTGGGGAAATCCTCATGGATCCCCCGGGGCTGGGGAACCCCGGGGGTATGCCGGACTCTTACCGGCTAAAACCCCACGGTGACCTACCTCGGCGCTGCTGGGGAGGGCCCGGGAACTCTGGACGAACACGTCCGGTCCCTCCCCGCGCCGGGGCCCCCTATGGTGACTGAGGGGACCCCCTTCCCGTTGGGAGGGTGGTCGACGATACACCCCCCCATCCGGGGTATCGGGCGGTGACCCGGTCACCCGGCCACCGCCCCCGTCCCGGAGGGCGCGTGCAATGGCTGAGGCGATCCCCCAATCGCCCCAGCCGCGCCCCCCGGACGACCCCCGTGCAAAGACTTGGGGCACGACCCCCACCAGAGTGAGGGTCCTCCCCGCACGGGCGTCGCCGACGCCTCGGGCCAGGCTTGGCCCGGTGCGACTGGGAGCCCCGGGTGCGTCAGACCCGATACCGTGGCCCGGCTAAGTGCCGGGACCACGGCCCCTGGGGCAAAGGTGCCACCACCGTGGCACGCTAGAAGCGCGGCGGAGGTGGCGAAGTCCCGCTCCCCGAAGGGTTCTTAGGAGCGACTCCCACCCGAAGGCGAGAGTCCCCCCCGTGGAGCGGGGCGGGGCAAACGTACAAGACGCCGACCCCGCAGGCGACGCCGAGCAGGGAGCAGATGCTCCCTTGAGCGCTCGGCGGCCTCCTTCGCGACCATGACCTCCTCGCAAAAGGCGATCATGGCCTGCCAGACGCTCCCGCTACCGACCATCCGAGACAGGATGGCCGGCAGCGAGAGGTCCGGACCCACCTCCGCCGCTAAGGCCCGACGCGGCACCTCCCAGGCAGGACACTGCGTGAGAGTGTGCCGCGCCGAGTCCACCGCGGCGCCACAGTGGTGGCACCGCGGGTCCGCCTCGCGACCGATCCGGCACAGGTACCGACCGAAACACCCGTGGTCGGTCAGCACCTGTGTGGCTCGGAAAGTGAGTCGCCCGGAGCTACGGCCCACCCATCTATCCAAGACGGGCAGGACCGCCCCGACGGTCCAATGGTCCCTATGACGGGATAACTCCTCCCTCCAAGATGTTAAAGTGGACCGCCGGGCCTGGAGCCTCAGCTCGTCCCTGTCCTCCCCTGGCGGGTTGGAGTCCTGGCGGGCAAGGCGAAGATGCCTGTAAACATAGGCATCCTCAGCCGCCAGGAACTCCAAAGGTGGTAGACCCGCCAGGGCGGTGGCCGCCTCGTAGGACACCGTACGGTACCCCCGAATGACGCGAATGGCAGCGCGTCTCCACTCCCTCCGGAGGAGCGTCTTGCTCCCCCGGCTGGCCGCTAAGGCGTCGGCCCAGATGGGGGCACCGTACAGTGCCACGCTTTTCACCACACCGCAGTAGAGGCGGCGCACCCGCTCGTCCGGACCACCAAGGTTGGGCATAATGCGACTCAGATGAGTCACGAGGCTACCCAACCTGGCGGCCAGACGAGCGAAGTGCGGGACGAAGCTCCAGGAGCTGTCCAGGTGGACACCAAGATACTTGATGTCGGTGGCCACCTGGACGTCGGACGACCCGATCCTCACCAGGCTATGGGGTGGAGTGCCCCTCGCACGTCCCTGGAAGAAGACGATTTCCGTCTTCTGAGGGGACAACTCCAACCCCATGCCCCGGATCCGCGAGGCGACGGCCGCAACTGCGACCTCCGCCCGGCGGATGGTCCTCCCACGGTCCCTGCCGGTGGCTACCACCATGGTGTCGTCGGCGTAGCACGTTAAGTGCACGCCGACCGGCAGGGACACCCGCAGAGCCGCGTCGTACCCCAGGTTCCACAACAACGGGCCCAAGACGGACCCCTGGGGTACTCCACGGCTGATCTGCCGCCTGACAGACCCATCGCGGCCACCGTAAACGATGGCCCTGTCCCGGAGGTAGTCTCCGACCACCATCCGCAGGTAGAGGGGCACCTCGTGACTTTCGAGGGCCCCGCGGATGGCCGCCCAGGAGAGGGAGTTGAAGGCGTTCTTGATGTCGAGTGACACCGCCAGTGCAACCCCTCCCCCGGACGTGGCCGAGTCCGAGAGGGACTTGACGCGCTGGATCGCGTCGATGGTCGAACGTCCCTCCCGGAAGCCAAACTGGCACTCGGCCAGGTCGGGTCCATCACGGGACAGGTGCTGGACGAGGCGCTTATGAACGATGCGTTCAAATAACTTCCCCACCTCGTCCAGCAACACGATGGGCCTGTAGGCGGCAGGCGACTCTGCGGGCCTGTTGTCCTTGCGAAGGAGGACCATCCGCCCGGTCTTCCACCGTGGTGGAAGGGTCCCCGTCTGGAGGCAGGCTGTAAACAGCCTGCGCAGACGGGGCCCGAGAACGCTGAGCGCCAAGACCCAGGCGCGGCCGGGGATGCCGTCGGGGCCGGGGGCGGTGTTACGTGCCCCCATGCGTTTGACAGCCCCGGCCAACTCCTCTTCGGACACCTCCCACTCCTGGGACCATAAGACATGGTCCAATGGTGGTGGAGCGGGGGCCGACACCTCCCCGTCAGGGAACAAAGTGCCGACCACCCGCTCCAGGAGTGGGGGGTCCATCGTCTCCGTGAGGGGAGGCGCCCATGGACGTAGTTTGTCCATCACAAGACGGTATGGGCGCCCCCATGGGTCCTCACGGAGTGTGTCGAGGAGTCCGTCCCAGGCCTGAGCCTTGGCGCTCCTGATGGCCAGCTGCAGCCGCTTCGTGAGTTCACGATAGTCGGCATACAGCTGTGCCGTTCTCGCAGCGTCGGAGTTTCGCCGACGCCTCGCCCGGGTGTACTGGCGGCGAGCGACTCCGCACTCCTCGCGGAGACGCTGTATCTCGACGCTCCACCAGTACACCGGGCGGCGAGGCGGATTGGCGCGGACACGTGGCATCGCCATGTCGCAGACTGCCGACATGGCGTCCGCGAACCAATCCGCCTCCTCCGAGACCTCCACTGGCCCAGCCGGAACTTCCGGCCAGGCCACTGCGAGAACGGCCGCCATCAGTGCGTCCTCATCCATGCCCTTCAGGGCCCACCTCCGTGGGTGGTGGGCTGCTGGGCGGGTCGGGGGAGGCGTGGAGACATCCATGCGTATATATACATGGTCTGACAGTGTCTCCACGTCGTCGACCCTCCACCCCGACACACGGCGCGCGGCCAGGGCGTTAGCGAAAGATAGGTCCACTATACTTTCGCCCTGGTACCGCACGCACGTGCTGGCCGAGCCCCGGTTCAACAACCGGAGACCCAGGCCAGCCGCCCAGTCCAGCACCGAGTGGCCCCTCTGGTCCGTCCTCGGGGAGTGCCACGCGGATGCGTGAGCATTGAAGTCCCCGAGGACGAGTACTGGACGAGCTGCGTGCAATGAAACAACGTTCTGCAGCTCGTCCAGTAGGGAGTCGAAGCGACTGAGGGACCAACTCGGTGGAGCGTAGACGCCCACCACCACACAACCCGCCCAGTCGACCGCCACGAACCCATGGCCGCGCATGACTGGCGCTATTGGCCGGATTCGTGACGGAACCGACTGGGCGATCACCACGGAGTCGTCCAAGTCTCCAACCCAGGACGGGCGTTGGAGAACCCGGTACGGCTCCGCGGCTACGACCAACTCAACCACGCCGCCGCAAAGACTATGAGACATCAAGTCTTGAGCGGCGACGGCGTGGTTGAGGTTGGTCTGGATGATCTGACCGCGGGGAGGCATGAACTTTAGGCCGTGTCCATGGCCTCCCCCCGGCCAGAATCATCCTTGGGAGCGGGTTTCACTGCCCGCTCCGCCTTCTCTCCAGTGTCCATCGCTGGAACTCCCACGGCGGAGGGTGATGCGGGTGCACCACCCCCGCTGGAACCTCCCACGGTGGGGGGTGATGCCGGTGCACCACCCCCGCCGGAACATCCCACGTTGGAGGGTGATGCAGTCGCACCACCCCCTTGACGGACACTGGAGATCGGGCTCCTCTTCTTCTTCTCCGTTGCTCCTCCCTTCTTGGCTGGGCGGGTCTTGGGTGGGGAGCATGCTTTGCTCCCCATACGATGGTCGGCGGGCCGCCCGGCTTCTTTGCACAAAGTGCATACGGGAGCGTCCGCCGTGCATTGGCCCGCCTGGTGGCCAGTTTCGCCGCACCTGTAGCACAGGTGCGACCTGTCTACTTCAGCAGTGCACCGCTGCTGGACATGTCCTGTTTGCCAGCAGCGGTAGCACTGCTCAGGCCGGGGCTTAAGTGCTTCCACCCTAGCGAGGGTCCACCCAACCCTTATCCGTCCGGCAGCGACCACTTTCCTGGCCGCTGCCAAGGGGCACTGCACCCACAGGGTGCCGAGCCCAGCACGTGAGGACCGTATCTCCCCGGTCCTCACGTCCCCCTGTTGGCAGCCGCCAACTACAACAATGGCTTCGGCCACCTCAGCCGGGGTGGCCGAATCGTCGAGGCCAATGACCCGAAGGTCGGCCTTCTTGACTGGTCTGGTAACCGTCACGGTATCCCCAGCCAGCGCTTCACGCAACTTTTCGGCCAAGGCATGCGCCTTTGCCTCCTTATCAGGACCGGCGACCTCTAACATGAGGCCACCGGTCCTGGCCTTCTTGGGTCGGACGCTATCTACCCCAACGTCCGACAGTTTGACCCTCTGCCTGGCAGCAGTCATGATGTCCTTATACGTGGACTTGCTGCCAGGCTGGAGGGTCAAGACTACCGCCGCCGTGCGCGGTAGCCGGCCCAACTTGGGCCTCTCCACCTTCTTCTGCGTCTTCGGTGGTGGAGCGGGGGCAGATTGGGCCTTCTTTGCAGCCCTTTTTGCCTTTCTGCCCACCACCTGAGCCCATGAACTCGCGTTGGCGGTGGCACCTTTTGATGCTACGTGTGCCACCGCTTTCAGCGCCTCCAAGCGCGCCGCCTCCAATCTCCTGGCTGCCCCAGGTGGGGTCGCCTTCTTCAGAGGGGGTTGGGGTTGGACAGGCGCGCTGTCCTTCCCCTTCCCTTTCTTTTTCTTCTCCTTTCCCTTCTTCTCTTTCTTCTTGTCCCCGGTGGCCTGTGGTGGGGTAGCAACCGGGGAGGCTTCCTCCTTCCTCTTAGTTGGGAGGAGTTCTTTCCGGAACTCCTCCAGTTTTCTATTTACGAGGTCCGCTATTACGGTCACTAGGGCGGACCCCGTCTGCTCCTTGGGTGCCGGGACACCCATTTCTGGGGAATCATCCCCCGGAGCCCTCAGTGGCGAGGCTGGTGTAGGCCTCGCGCGGCTCGCGATCTCCAAGTCCGCCATTCTTGTAACTGGCGGGCTTGGAGATCGCCTCTCCAAAGCGGATAATCTCTCCTGCAGGCGTTTATTTTCAGCCTGCAGGGCTTCAAGTTGCACTTTCAGTGCAGCAACATCTTCGGTTGCCGCTGGTTCGGCTGGCCGCTGCACCCTCTGCGCCAGCTCCAAGGTGACAGCTCGGACTGTGCGAGCTCCAACGCGGATATCCCTCTGGATCGTCCCCTTCAAGTTTTTGGACTTGGCCGCAGCCAACTCTATTTTGTCGGCCTCCTCCAGGGCCCACGCTCCCAAATCAGCCAGCGGCTTCATTTTCGCCTGCTGGACAAATATATCCATGTCCGGCACTGGATTGCCGGACTTGCCGGGCGGTGGAATACTCCCAGTACCAGCCCTTATTTCTTCTTCTAGCTCTAGGAGCTCTATCTCCTTTTGGGCTTCCACATAGGCCCTCTTGGCCTCTGCGAGCCCAACGTATTCCCCTGTTGTTGGGGGCCGTCCTCTCTTCTTTGACTTGGGACACGCCCGTTCCCTCATGACGGAAGCGGTGGATCGCACCGATCCTACGGACGTATCCGAATCATAGGAGGCGTCACATGACTCCTCCTGGGCGCCTCTTTCAAGTGCTCGGCCTCTCAAGTGAAGCCTCTCCAACACTACTACCTCCTGCGAGGCAGTGAGCACTTTATCCGAAACGATGCTCGGTTTCGGACCTGCGACCTTTCGGGCCCCACTCGGCCCCGCCTTCTCTTCATCGACCCCCCCAATCCCCGGTTTTTTAAAGGTTGAACAATTCTCCATACTGTTCCCACGAGAAGGTCGGAAAGGATGTCACCCCTGGCAGAGCCGCCATACCAGGGGAAGGCAAATACACCCGGGGGGCGCCAGTATCCCCGGGGTTGGTCGCTCGAGACCGGTGCACCCACCGGCCACGCCCAGCCGCGAGGACTGGACGTGCCCCCTCGCCGCGTACCGCAGCTTGAGGCTAGGGACTTTTTATAGAGGTTTATCCCCTCGCGGGCCGGCCAATGAAGGCAAGCCCCCCGCTCCGGCGAAACATGACCACCGGTTTACGGTATTACGACAGGGGTCACACCACCCCTGCCGAGCTATGGGATCCCGGGGACGCAACTCCCCGTATCACGACCAGAACTGGCCGTGACCCCTGGGATGGAGGCCCGCATCCACCGTTTTCACCCCTCCGCTCCGAGCCTTACCGGCAAGGGAGGCCCCGCCAGGATCCGAAGATCCCACCGGCATCGCCTCGGAGCATCACTGAGGCTACTTGGTATCAACGGAACCCCCGAAAGCCAGAGCCCCGTTAGTCACCGGATGACTCCGGTGTCCAGGTTCCACCACGAGGAGGTGGGGATGGCACATGTTGTTGCAGCTGCAACAACTTCTAGAACCCAACCTTTTTTTTTTTTTTTTTTTTTTACGTGGGGAAATCCTCATGGATCCCCCGGGGCTGGGGAACCCCGGGGGTATGCCGGACTCTTACCGGCTAAAACCCCACGGTGACCTACCTCGGCGCTGCTGGGGAGGGCCCGGGAACTCTGGACGAACACGTCCGGTCCCTCCCCGCGCCGGGGCCCCCTATGGTGACTGAGGGGACCCCCTTCCCGTTGGGGGGGTGGTCGACGATACACCCCCCCATCCGGGGTAACGGGCGGTGACCCGGTCACCCGGCCACCGCCCCCGTCCCGGAGGGCGCGTGCAATGGCTGAGGCGATCCCCCAATCGCCCCAGCCGCGCCCCCCGGGCGACTCCCGTGCAAAGACGTGGGGCACGACCCCCACCGGAGTGAGGGTCCTCCCCGCACGGGCGTCGCCGACGCCTCGGGCCAGGCTTGGCCCGGTTCGACTGGGAGCCCCGGGTGCGTCACACCCGATACCGTGGCCCAGCTAAGTGCTGGGACAACGGCCCCTGGGGCCTAAGTGCCACCACCGTGGCACGCTGGGTGCGCGGCGGAGGTGGCGAAGTCCCGCTCCCCGAAGGGTTCTTAGGAGCGACCCCCGCCCGAAGGCGAGAGTCCCCCCCGTGGAGCGGGGCGGGGCAAACGTACAAGACGCCGACCCCGCAGGCGACGCCGAGCAGGGAGCAGAAGCTCCCTTGAGCGCTCGGCGGCCTCCTTCGCGACCATGACCCCCTCGCAAAAGGAGATCATGGCCTGCCAGACGCTCCCGCTACCGACCATCCGAGACAGGATGACCGGCAGCGAGAGGTCCGGACCCACCTCCGCCGCTAAGGCCCGACGCGGCACCTCCCAGGCAGGACACTCCACGAGAGTGTGCCGCGCCGAGTCCACCGCGGCGCCACAGTGGTGGCACCGCGGGTCCGCCTCGCGACCGATCCGGCACAGGTACCGACCGAAACACCCGTGGTCGGTCAGCACCTGTGTGGCTCGGAACGTAAGTCGCCCGGAGCTACGGCCCACCCATCTGTCTAAGACGGGCAGGACCGCCCCGACGGTCCAATGGTCCCTCACATGGGACAACTGCTCCTTCCATGAAGCCATTGTGGACCGCCGGGCCTGGAGCCTCAACTCGTCCCTGTCTTCCCCTGGCGGGTTGGAGTCCTGGCGGGCAAGGCGAAGATGCCTATAGACGTAGGCATCCTCAGCCGCCAGGAGCTCCAGAGGTGGTAGACCCGCCAGGGTGGTGGCCGCCTCGTATGACACCGTACGGTACCCCCTGATGACGCGTATTGCGGCGCGTCGCCATTCCCTCCGGAGGAGCGACTTGCTCCTCCGACTTGCCGACAAGGCGTCGGCCCAGATGGGGGCACCGTACAGTGCCACGCTCTTCACAACGCCACAGTAGAGGCGGCGCACCCGCTCGTCCGGACCACCAAGGTTGGGCATAATGCGACTCAGATGAGTCACGAGGCTACCCAACCTGGTGGCCAGACGAGCGAAATGCGGGACGAAGCTCCAGGAGCTGTCCAGGTAGACACCAAGATACTTGATGTCGGTGCCCACCTGGACGTCGGACGACCCGATCCTCACCAGGCTATGGGGTGGAGTGCCCCTCCGACGACCCTCAAACAAGACGATCTCCGTCTTTTGAGGGGACAACTCCAACCCCATGCCCCGGATCCGCGAGGCGACAGCCGCAACCGCGACTTCCGCCCGGCGGATGGTCCTCCCACGGTCCCTGCCGGTGGCCAACACCATAGTGTCATCGGCGTAACACGTCAAGTGTACGCCGACCGGCAGGGACACCCGCAGAGCCGCGTCGTACCCCAGGTTCCATAGTAATGGGCCCAAGACGGACCCCTGGGGTACTCCACGGTTGATCTGTCGCCTGACAGACCCATCGCGGCCACCGTAAACGATGGCCCTGTCCCGGAGGTAGTCTCCGACCACCATCCGCAAGTAGAGGGGCACCTCGTGACATTCGAGGGCCCCGCGGATGGCCGCCCAGGAGAGGGAGTTAAAGGCGTTCTTTATATCTAAAGAGACAGCCAGTGCTACCCCTCCCCCGGACGTGGCCGAGTCCGAGAGGGACTTGACGCGCTGGATCGCGTCTATAGTCGATCGTCCCTCCCGGAAGCCGAACTGGCACTCGGCCAGGTCGGGTCCATCACGGGACAGGTGCTGGACGAGGCGCTTGTGAACGATGCGTTCAAATAACTTCCCCACCTCGTCCAGCAACACGATGGGCCTGTAGGCAGAAGGCGACTCTGCGGGCCTGTTGTCCTTGCGTAGGAGGACCATCCGCCCGGTCTTCCACCGTGGTGGAAGAGTCCCCGTCTGCAGACATGCTGTGAACAGCCTGCGCAGACGGGGCCCGAGGACGCTGAGCGCCAAGACCCAGGCGCGGCCGGGGATGCCGTCGGGGCCGGGGGCGGTGTTGCGTGCCCCCATGCGTTTGACTGCCCCGGCCAACTCCTCTTCGGACACCTCCCACTCCTGGGACCATAAGACACGGTCCGGTGGTGGAGCGGGGGCCGACACCTCCCCGTCTGGGAATAGAGTGCCGACCACCCGCTCCAGGAGTGGGGGGTCCATCGTCTCCGTGAGGGGAGGCGCCCATGGACGTAGTTTGTCCATCACAAGACGGTATGGGCGCCCCCATGGGTCCTCACGGAGTGAGTCGAGGAGTCCGTCCCAGGCCTGAGCCTTGGCGCTCCTGATGGCCAGCTGCAGCCGCTTCGTGAGGTCACGATAGTCGGCATACAGCTGTGCCGTTCTCGCTGCGTCGGAGTTTCGCCGACGCCTCGCCCGGGTGTACTGGCGGCGTGCGACTCCGCACTCGTCGCGGAGACGCTGAATGTCAGCGCTCCACCAGTACACCGGGCGGCGGGGCGGATTGGCGCGGACTCGTGGCATCGCCACGTCGCAAACAGCCGACATGGCGTCCGCGAACCAATCCGCCTCCTCCGAGACCTCCACTGGCCCAGCCGGAACTTCCGGCCAGGCCACTGCGAGAACGGCCGCCATCAGTGCGTCCTCATCCATGCCCTTCAGGGCCCACCTCCGTGGGTGGTGGGCTGCTGGGCGGGACGGGGGAGGCGTGGAGACATCCATGCGGATATATACATGGTCTGACAGTGTCTCCACGTCGTCGACCCTCCACCCCGACACACGGCGCGCGGCCAGGACGTTAGCGAAAGATAGATCTACTATACTTTCGCCCTGGTACCGCACGCACGTGCTGGCCGAGCCCCGGTTCAACAACCGGAGACCCAGGCCAGCCGCCCAGTCCAGCACCGAGTGGCCCCTCTGGTCCGTCCTCGGGGAGTGCCACGCGGATGCGTGAGCATTGAAGTCCCCGAGGACGAGTACTGGACGAGCTGCGTGCAATGAAACAACGTTCTGCAGCTCGTCCAGTAGGGAGTCGAAGCGACTGAGGGACCAACTCGGTGGCGCGTAGACGCCCACCACCACACAACCCGCCCAGTCGACCGCCACGAATCCATGGCCGCGCGTAAGTGGCGCTATTGGCCGGATCCGTGACGGGACCGACTGGGCGATCACCACGGAGTCGTCCAAGTCTCCAACCCAGGACGGGCGTTGGAGAACCCGGTACGGCTCCGCGGCTACGACCAACTCAACCACGCCGCCGCGAAGACCATGAGACATTAAGTCTTGGGCGGCGACGGCGTGGTTGAGGTTGGTCTGGATGATCTGACCGCGGGGAGGCATGAACTTTAGGCCGTGTCCATGGCCTCCCCCCGGCCAGAATCATCCTTGGGAGCGGGTTTAACTGCCCGCTCCGCCTCCTCTCCAGTGTCCATCACTGCAGCTCCCACGGTGGAGGGTGATGCGGATGCACCACCCCCGCTGGAACCTCCCACGGTGGAGGGTGATGCCGGTGCACCACCCCCGCCGGAACATCCCGCGTTGGAGGGTGATGCAGCCGCACCACCCCCTTGATGGACACTGGAGAGTTGGCTCCTCTTCTGCGTCGCGTCTCCTCTCTTCTTTGCTGGGCGGGCCTTGGGTGGGGAGCATGTCTTGCTCCCCATACGATGGTCGGCGGGCCGCCCGGCTTCTTTGCACAATGTGCAAACCGGGGCGGCCGCCGTGCATAGGCCCGCCCTGTGACCGGTTTCGCCGCACCTGTAGCATTGGTGCGACCGGTCCACCTCCGCTGTGCACCGCTGCTGGACATGGCCAATCTGCCAGCAGCGGTAGCACTGCTCAGGGCGGGGTTTCAACGCCTCTACCCTGGCGTTGACCCACCCCACCCTGATTCGTCCGGCAGCGACCACCTTCTTGGCCGCCGCCAGCGGGCACTGCACCCAAAGGGTGCCGAGCCCAGCTCGTGAGGACCGGATTTCACCGGTCCTCACCTCCTCCAACTGGCACCCAGCGGTGCCAGCTATGGCTTCGGCCACTTCGGCTGGAGTGGCCGATTCATCGAGACCGTAAACCCGAAGGTCGGCCTTCTTGGTCGGTCTGGTGACAGTCACCTCATCAGAAGCCAGTGCCTCGCGCAGCTTATCCGCCAAGGCAGACGCCTTGGCCTCCTTGTCTGGTCCGGCGACCTCTAACATGAGGCCACCTGTTCTGGCCTTCTTGGGGCGGACACAATCCACCCCAACGTCTGACAGTTTGACCCTCTGCCTGGCAGCAGTCATAATGTCCTTGTATGAGGACTTGCTGCCAGGCTGGAGGGTCAAGACCACTGCCGCCGTTCGCGGAAGTCTGCCCAACCTGGGCTTCCCCTCCTTCTTCTGGGCCTTCGGTGGTGGAGCAGGGGCAGATTGGGCCTTTTTGGCTGCCCTTTGTGCCTTTCTGCCCACCACCTGGGCCCAAGTTCCCTCGTTGGCAGTGGCGATAGTCGGTGCCACTGCTTTCTTCTTCCGCGCCTCCTCGCGCGCCGCCTCCAACCTTCTAGCAGCCCCAGATGGGGTCGCCTTCTTCTGTGGGGGTTGGGCTTGTGCAGGAGCAGTATCCTCTCCCTTCCCCTTCTTCTTCTTTTTCTTCTTGCTCTTCTCCTGCTTGCTCTTCTCTTTCATGTCCCCAGTAGCCGGCGGTAATGGGCCGGCCGGGGAGGCTTCCTCCTTTTTCTTTGCTGGGAGGAGTTCCATCCGGAACTCCTCTAATTTCCTGTTGACGAGGTCCGCAATTTTATTCACTAGGGCGGACCCCGTCCCATTCTTCGGTGCCGGGACACCAATTTCGGGGCAAACACCCCCCGAAACCCTCAACGGTGAGGCTGGTGCTGGCCTCGCGCGGCTCGCGATCTCCAAGTCCGCCATCCTAGTTAATGGCGGGCTTGGAGATCGCCTCTCCAACAGTAGTATACGTTCCTGCAGGCGTTTGTTCTCGGCCTGCAGGGCCTCCATTTGCGCCTTCAGCGCAGCGACGTCGTCTCCAGACTGCGGTTCCGTCGGTCTCATCACTCGCTGGGCGAGCTCCATGGTCACCGCTCTAACGGCGCGTGCACCTACGCGGATATCGCGTTGTATGGTTCCTTTTAGATTCTTAGATTTGGCAGCTGCCAGCTCTATTTTATCCGCCTCCTCCAGGGCCCATGCTCCCAGGTCTTCCAGTGGCTTCACCTTCGCCTCCTGGACGAAAACCTCCATATCAGGTACTGGGTTGCCCGATTTCCCGGGAGGAGGGATACAGGCTGTGCCCCTCCTGATGTCCTCTTCGAGCTCTACTAGCTCGATCTCTTTTTGAGCTTCTAAGTAGGCCCTCTTGGCCTCAGCGAGCCCCACATATTCCCCAGTTGTGGGGGGCCGTCCTCTTTTCTTGGATTTCGGACACGCCCGCTCCTTGAGGATCGCGAAGTTGGATCTAACAGATCCAACGGACGTGTCCGAATCATAGGAGGCGTCACCCGACTCCTCCTGTGCGCCTTTCTCTAGGGCTCGGCTTCTCAACCTAAGCCTCTCCAGGACAACCTGCCCTTGTGAAGCAGTTATCTCGCGATCCGAGACGATAGTCGGTCCCGGATTTGCGACCTTCCGGACCCCACTGGTCCCCGCCTTCTCTTCGCTATCGACCCCCCCAGTCCCCGGTTTTTTAAAAGAAATTGAACATGCCATGCTGTTCCCACGAGAAGGGTCGGAAAAGAGGTCACCCCTGGCAGAGCCGCCATGCCAGGGGAAGGCAGATACACCCGGGGGGCGCCAGTATCCCCGGGGTTGGTCGCTCGAGACCGGTGCACCCACCGGCCACGCCCAGCCGCGAGGACTGGGCGTGCCCCCTCGCCGCGTACCGCAGCTTGAGGCTAGGGACTTTTTATAGAGGTTTATCCCCTCGCGGGCCGGCCAATGAAGGCAAGCCCCCCGCTCCGGCGAAACATGACCACCGGGTTACGGTATTACGACAGGGGTCACACCACCCCTGCCGAGCTATGGGATCCCGGGGACGCAACTCCCCGTATCACGACCAGAACTGGCCGTGACCCCTGGGATGGAGGCCCGCATCCACCGTTTTCACCCCTCCGCTCCGAGCCTTACCGGCAAGGGAGGCCCCGCCAGGATCCGAAGATCCCACCGGCATCGCCTCGGAGCATCACGGAGGCTACTTGGTATCAACGAAACCCCCGAAAGCCAGAGCCCCGTTAGTCACCGGATGACTCCGGTGTCCAGGTTCCACCACGAGGAGGTGGGGATGGCACATGTTGTTGCAGCTGCAACAACTTCTAGAACCCTCTAGAACCCAACCTTTTTTTTTTTTTTTTTTTACGTGGGGAAATCCATCATGGATACCCCGGAGCTGGGGAAGCTCCGGGGTTATGCCGGACTCTTACCGGCTAAAACCCCACGGTGGCCATCCCTGCACTACCGGGGAGAGTCTGGGATCTCTTGCGAACAACAACCAGACCCTCCCCGTGCAAGGGCGCCAGAAGGGCGCCCGCTTCCCAAAAGTTGGAGGGCTGAGCCTCCCCTACCCAGCTAAAGACGGCGATGTCGGGGCCACGCCGATATCGCTGACCATCCCGGGCTGCGTGCAATGCATCGGCGAACCCCCATTCGCCGATGCTGCAGCCCCGGCGACCGCCTCGCCTTGAAGTACTCGAGTGGAGCGGTGCTCAAACACTCGGCGAGACGGCCGCCCTCCTCCACCGTAGCTCGGGCCCCGGGTGCGCTACTACCCGTACCGCGGCAACAGATGGTCGGTTGCCGCGGCCCCTGGGGGATGATGTCTCCCGGGAAAGGGAGACATATCGGGGAAGGTCTACTCCTTCGAAGAAGGAGCAGCCCCACCCCGATCAGGCGCAACCGCCTGCCCCTTGGGCACCTTAGTGCCGGCCCTAGAGGGCTCCCCACGCCCGCCCTTACGGACGGGCGGCTTACAGGCCGAGCTGCCCAAGCGGTGCCCGGACGGCAGACCCAAGTCCGCGCAAAGCGGACAATTGGGCGCCGCCGCCGGACATCCGGCCGCCTTGTGGCCTGCAGCGCCACACCGATAGCACAAAGTGCTACGGTCCTCGTCGGCAGTGCACCGCGCCCGCACGTGACCGTGCTGGAGGCAGCGGTAGCACTGCAACGGCCGGGGCTTGAGCAGCTCGACCCGAGCTGTCGCCCACCCAACCCTAATACGATCCCCCTTGGCGAAGAGCTTTTTAGCCCCCGCCAATGGGCATCGCGCCCACACGGTGCCCAATGGGCCGGATCGCTGGATGGTACCAACCACGATCCGGTCCATGGGGCACCCACCCTCCCTAGAGAGAGCCGCCTTCACCTCTATGGCCCTCACGGAGTCCTCAAGCCCGACCACCCTCAGCTCTACGAGCTTCATTGGGCGGCCGACCTTGAGGCCCCTAGGCTCCAACACCTCTGTAAGGCGAATGGCGAGATTGTCCGCCTTTTCCGCCCTCCCCTCGCCGTCTACCTCAAGAATGAGGGCACCGGTCTTTGCCCTCTTGGGCCTCACGGCCTCGATGCCTAGCTCATCAAGAGCAAAGGCATTACGCGCCACCAACATAGCGTTGGTGAGCGTCTGGGAGCACCCAGGCGGGACGGTGATAGTCACCGCCTCCGACCTGGGAAGCCTACCCAGACGCACACCAACATTCTTCTTCGCGGGGCCGGAGCCGGCCTTCCCGGCCGACTTCTTCCCCTTACCCTTCTTCTTCTTAGAGGAGGAAGAGGGAGGGACCGGGGCAGAAGTGGGAGTCTTACGACCCACCACCTCCGCCCAGGAGTCCCCACCCCCGGACTGAGTCTGCACAGCAGACCCAGCCGAGGGAGGGACATTGGACACCCCCCTATTCCCCCTCTTACCCCGTCCCTTTTTCCCGGCTTTCGCCGGGCGAGGGGTGGCCGACGGTGGTTGGTCGGGCTGGGCAGCACGGGGAGTACCCGCGCCGTCCCCCCTAACCTCCCCCAACGAACCACCCCCCAACACCAAACCGGAGGCGGGACCCGCCGCTCCCAGGGTGAGGTTTAACTCACCCCTGTGGGCGGCGAATCTCGCCTCCATCATATCTCCCACACGAGAGATAATCTCCTCCACGTCCATACCGCCAGCGGCTGGACCCGTACTCGGGGAGGACCTGCCTCCCCGTGCCCCCGTGATAGGAGGTGATATCCCCCTGAGAGGCTCAGCCTCCATTCGGGGTTCTTCCCGAGTGGCAGACTCTAGCTGGCGTTTGAGCCTGCCCACCTCCCTCCTTAAATCTTCGAGCTGGGAGGAGAGCCTATCATTGGCTTCCTCCAGCTCTTGCACCCTCCCGTCCCTCTCTGTTCGCTGGATCGCCTCAAGTCCAGCCAGTCGGAGAGCCTGCGCACTCTCCCTGAGGCGGTGCACGAATCTGCCACTTAAATTTTTTGAGGAGCCGGCCACGCGCTCAACCTCCTTGGAATGCTCCAAAATTAGAGCACCCAGGTCGGGCGTTGGCCGGTGCCTCATTTGATCCCTCACCTCGCGCTCGTTTGGAAGAGGCTTTGCGCTCTTGCTAGGAGGCGGAGGGGTCCGGGAGGGGTCGGATCTCTCCAACTCCCTCCGGACCGCCTCCTCCTCCCGGCAGAGCTCCATGTAGGCGCGTTTCGCCTCAGCTAGTCCCACGTACTCTCCCGTTGTAGGGGGCCTGCCCCTTTTTCTTACAACGGGAGGCTCCAACCGACAAGAGAAAGAGGCATCGGAGTACCCCTCCTCGTCGTCGGAGTCCATCCCGAGCGACCAGCGACCAGCGCTGCCCGCCGCGAGATCCTTCACGTGGCCGACCAGCGGCCTAGTAGAAGTCCCCCCCTCCCCAGAGGAGCCAGTAGCTCTAGACGCCGTGGCCTGGCCCTCCACCACGGACGTCCCACGGTTGCCAGATGACGACGCAGCCGGGCCCGCTTGACCACCCGAAACTGCGCCGGTACTGGAGGTTCCGAGGCCTCCTGCACCGTAAGTTTTCCCTCCTTTATGTCGTGATGCCATAGTTTTTTTTTTTATATTCCTCCCCCAACGTGCCCGAGTCGTCAACGAGTATCCCATCCCGCACCGCTTCCACCTTCTCACCACTCAACTCCGGGCCTTACCGGCAAGGGAGGCCCTGCCAGGATCCGAAGATCCCGCCGGCATCGCCCCGGAGCATCACTGAGGCTACCTCAGCTTCCGCGATGCACCCTTTTAGTCGCCTCTTACGACAGGCAGGGTATACCCTGGGTGTATTCTGACCCGCACCCAGACGGGGACTAGAACCCAACCTTTTTTTTTTTTTTTTTTACGTGGGGAAATCCATCATGGATACCCCGGAGCTGGGGAAGCTCCGGGGTTATGCCGGACTCTTACCGGCTAAAACCCCACGGTGGCCATCCCTGCACTACCGGGGAGAGTCTGGGATCTCTTGCGAACAACAACCAGACCCTCCCCGTGCAAGGGCGCCAGAAGGGCGCCCGCTTCCCAAAAGTTGGAGGGCAGAGCCTCCCCTACCCAGCTAAAGACGGCGATGTCGGGGCCACGCCGACATCGCCGACCGTCCCGGGCCGCGTGCAATGCATCGGCGAACCCCCATTCGCCGATGCTGCAGCCCCGGCGACCGCCTCGCCTGGAAGTACTCGAGTGGAGCGGTGCTCAAACACTTGGCGAGACGGCCGCCCTCCACCACCACAGCTCGGGCCCCGGGTGCGCTACTACCCGTACCGCGGCAACAGATGGTCGGTTGCCGCGGCCCCTGGGGGAACTAGAACCCAACCTTTTTTTTTTTTTTTTTTTTTTTTTTTTTTACGTGGGGAAATCCATCATGGATACCCCGGAGCTGGGGAAGCTCCGGGGTTATGCCGGACTCTTACCGGCTAAAACCCCACGGTGGCCCTCCCTGCACTACCGGGGAGAGTCTGGGATCTCTTGCGAACAACAACCAGACCCTCCCCGTGCAAGGGCGCCAGAAGGGCGCCCGCTTCCCAAAAGTTGGAGGGCTGAGCCTCCCCTACCCAGCTAAAGACGGCGATGTCGGGGCCACGCCGACATCGCCGACCATCCCGGGCCGCGTGCAATGCATCGGCGAACCCCCATTCGCCGATGCTGCAGCCCCGGCGGCCGCCTCGCCTTGAAGTACTCGAGTGGAGCGGTGCTCAAACACTCGGCAAGACGGCCGCCCTCCGCCACCGTAGCTCGGGCCCCGGGTGCGCTACTACCCGTACCGCGGCAACAGATGGTCGGTTGCCGCGGCCCCTGGGGGATGATGTCTCCCGGGAAAGGGAGACATATCGGGGTGAGCCTACTCCTTCGGTGAAGGAGCAGCCCCACCCCGATCAGGCGCAACCGCCTGCCCCTTGGGCACCTTAGTGCCAGCCCTAGAGGGCTCCCCACGCCCGCCCTTTCGGACGGGCGGCTTACAGGCCGAGCTGCCCAAGCGGTGCCCGGACGACAGACCCAAGTCCGCGCAAAGCGGACAATTGGGCGCCGCCGCCGGACACCCGGCCGCCTTGTGGCCTGCAGCGCCACACCGATAGCACAGAGTGCTACGGTCCTCGTCGGCAGTGCACCGCGCCCGCACGTGACCGTGCTGGAGGCAGCGGTAGCACTGCAACGGCCGGGGCTTGAGCAGCTCGACCCGAGCTATACCCCACCCCACCCGTATCCTATCCCCCTTGGCGAAGATCTTTTTCGCCGCCGCGAGTGGACATCTCGCCCACACGGTACACAATGGGCCCGATCGCTGGATGTTGCCAACCGCGATCGGGTCCATTGGGCACCCACCCTCCCTCGACAAGGCCGCCTTCACCTCGATGGCGCGGACCGAGTCCTCAAGGCCGACCACCCTCAGCTCAACGAGCTTCATCGGGCGGCCGACCTTGAGGCCCCTCGGTTCCAACACCTCGGTGAGGCGATAGGCCAGTTGGTCGGCCTTTTCCGCCCTCCCCTCGCCCTCCACCTCTAAGATGAGGGCTCCGGTCTTGGCCCTCTTGGGCCTCACCGCCTCGATGCCAAGCTCATCGAGGGCGAATGCGTTCCGCGCCACCAACATTGCGTTGGTGAGCGTCTGGGAGCACCCAGGCGGGACGGTGATGGTCACCGCCTCCGACCTGGGAAGCCTACCCAGACGCACACCCCCCTTCTTCTTATCGGGGCCGGAGCCGGCCTTCGCGGCCGACTTCTTCCCCTTTACCCTCTTCTTTTTCGAGGAGGAAGAGGGAGGGGCCGGGGCAGAAGTGGGAGCCTTGCGGCCCACCACCTCCGCCCAGGAGTCCCCACCCCCGGACTGAGCCTGCACAGCAGACCCAGCCGAGGGAGGGACATTGGTCACCCCCCTATTCCCCCTCTTACCCCGTCCCTTTTTCCCGGCTTTCGCCGGGCGAGGGGTGGCCGACGGTGGTTGGTCGGGCTGGGCGGAACGGGGAGTACCCGCTCCGTCCCCCCTAACCTCCCCCAACGAACCACCCCCCAACACCAATCCGGAGGCGGGACCCGCCGCTCCCAGGGTGAGGTTCAACTCCCCCCTGAGAGCGGCGAATCTCGCCTCCATCATCTCTCCCACCCGGGAGATGATACTCTCCACGTCCAAGCCGCCAGCGGCTGGACTCTTACTCGGGGAGGACCTGCCTCCCCGCGCCCCCGTGATAAGAGGGGATGTTCCCCTCGGAGGCTCAACCTCCATTCGGGATTGCTCCCGACTGGCAGAATCCAGCTGCCTCTTCAGCCTTCCGACCTCCCTCTTGAGGTCCTCCAGTTCGGAGGAGAGCCTTTCATTGGCCTCCTCCAACTCCTGGACACGCCCATCCCGATGGGTCCGCTGAATCGCCTCCAAGCCCGCAAGCCTAATGGCTTGGGCACTCTCCCTCAGGCGGTGCACGAACCTCCCACTCAAGTTCTTGGAGGAACCGGCCACACGCTCGACCTCCTTAGCGTGCTCCAAGATGAGAGCACCGAGGTCGGGCGTCGGCCGGCTCCTCATTTCTTCCCTCACCTCCCTCTCATTGGGGAGAGGCTTAGCAGCCTTACTAGGAGGCGGAGGGGTCCGGGAGGGATCGGATCGCTCCAACTCCCTCCGGACCGCCTCCTCCTCCCGGCAAAGCTCCATATAGGCCCGCTTAGCCTCCGCCAATCCCACATACTCGCCGGTTGTAGGGGGCCTGCCCCTTTTCCTAACAACACCGGACAAGGGCGGCTCTAACTGACACGAGAAGTCCGACAGGACCTCCTCGTCGTCCGAGTCCATGCCCAGCGACCAGCGACCAGCGCTGTCCGCCGCTAAATCTTTCACGAGGCCGGCCAGCGGCCTCGCAGAGATCCCCCCAGCCCCAGAGGAACCAGTCGCTCTAGACGCCGTGGCCTGGCCCTCCACCACGGACGTCCCACGGTTGCCGGATGACGACGCAGCCGGGCCCGCTTGACCACCCGAAACTGCGCCGGTACTGGAGGTTCCGAGGCCTCCTGCACCGTAAGTTTTCCTCCCTTTATAGCGTGTATCCATATTTAGTAATAAGTAAACACCCACCCATATCGTGCCCAAGTCGTCAACAAAGAGTCCCGTCCCGCACCGCTTCCACCTTCTCACCTCTCAACTCCGGGCCTTACCGGCAAGGGAGGCCCTGCCAGGATCCGAAGATCCCGCCGGCATCGCCCCGGAGCATCACTGAGGCTACCTCAGCTTCCGCGATGCACCCTTTTAGTCGCCTCTTACGACAGGCAGGGTATACCCTGGGTGTATTCTGACCCGCACCCAGACGGGGCAACCTAACCTAACCTTTTTTTTTTTTTTTTTTTTTTTTTTTTTTTTTACGTGGGGAAATCCATCATGGATACCCCGGAGCTGGGGAAGCTCCGGGGTTATGCCGGACTCTTACCGGCTAAAACCCCACGGTGGCCCTCCCTGCACTACCGGGGAGGGTCTGGGATCTCTTGCGAACAACAACCAGACCCTCCCCGTGCAAGGGCGCCAGAAGGGCGCCCGCTTCCCAAAAGTTGGAGGGCTGAGCCTCCCCTACCCAGCTAAAGACGGCGATGTCGGGGCCACGCCGACATCGCCGACCATCCCGGGCCGCGTGCAATGCATCGGCGAACCCCATTCGCCGATGCTGCAGCCCCGGCGACCGCCTCGCCTTGAAGTACTCGAGTGGAGCGGAGCTCAAACACTCGGCGAGACGGCCGCCCTCCACCACCGTAGCTCGGGCCCCGGGTGCGCTACTACCCGTACCGCGGCAACAGGTGTTCGGTTGCCGCGGCCCCTGGGGGATGATGTCTCCCGGGAAAGGGAGACATATCGGGGTGAGTCTACTCCTTCGGAGAAGGAGCAGCCCCACCCCGATCAGGCGCAACCGCCTGCCCCTTGGGCACCTTAGTGCCTGCCCTAGAGGGCTCCCCACGCCCGCCCTTTCGGACGGGCGGCTTACAGGCCGAGCTGCCCAAGCGGTGCCCGGACGGCAGACCCAAGTCCGCACAGAGCGGACAGTTGGGCGCCGCCGCCGGACACCCGGCCGCCTTGTGGCCTGCAGCGCCACACCGATAGCACAGAGTGCTACGGTCCTCGTCGGCAGTGCACCGCGCCCGCACGTGACCGTGCTGGAGGCAGCGGTAACACTGCAACGGCCGGGGCTTGAGCAGCTCGACCCGAGCTGTAGCCCACCCCACCCGTATCCTATCCCCCTTTGCGAAGATTTTCTTCGCGCCCGCAAGTGGGCATCGCGCCCACACGGTGCCCAAGGGGCCGGATCGCTGGATGGTACCAACCACGATCCGGTCCATTGGGCACCCACCCTCCCTCGAAAGAGCCGCCTTCACTTCGATGGCGCGGACCGAGTCCTCAAGGCCGACCACCCTCAGCTCGACGAGCTTCATTGGGCGGCCGACCTTGAGGCCCTTCGGCTCCAGCACCTCCGTGAGGCGGTAGGCCAGTTCGTCGGCCTTCTCGGCCCTCCCCTCGCCCTCAACCTCTAAGATGAGGGCCCCGGTTTTAGCCCGCTTGGGCCTCACGGCCTCAATGCCCAGCTCATCGAGAGCAAAGGCGTTACGCGCCGCCAACATAGCGTTGGTGAGCGTCTGGGAGCACCCAGGCGGGACGGTGATGGTCACCGCCTCCGACCTGGGAAGCCTACCCAGACGCACACCACCCTTCTTTTTATCGGGGCCGGAGCCGGCCTTCCCGGCCGACTTCTTCCCCTTCACCCTCTTCTTTTTCGAGGAGGACGAGGGAGGGACCGGGGCAGACGTGGGAGCCTTACGACCCACCACATCCGCCCAGGAGTCCCCACCCACAGACTGAACCCGCACAGCGGACTCAGCCGGAGGAGGGACCTCAGTCACCCCCCTAGTCCCCCTCTTACCCCTTCCCTTTTTCCCGGCTTTCGCCGGGCGAGAGGTGGCCGACGGTGGTTGGTCGGGCTGGGCGGCACGGGGAGTACCCGCACCGTCCCCCCTAACCTCCCCCAACGAATCACCCCTCAACTCCAATCCGGAGGCGGGACCCGCCGCTCCCAGGGTGAGGTTTAACTCACCCCTGAGCGCGGCGAATCTCGCCTCCATTATATCTCCCACCCGGGAGATTATAGTCTCCACGTCCACGCCGCCAGCGGCTGGACCCGTACTCGGGGAGGACCTGCCTCCCCGTGCCCCCGTGATATTTGGGGATGTAGACCCGGGAGGCTCAACCTCCATGCGGGATTCTTGCGTGGCAGACTCGAGCTTGCGCTTGAGCCTACCGACTTCCCGCTTGAGGTCCTCAAGTTCGGAGGAGTAACCTTTTTTTTTTTTTTTTTTTTTACGTGGGGAAATCCTCATGGATCCCCCGGGGCTGGGGAACCCCGGGGGTATGCCGGACTCTTACCGGCTAAAACCCCACGGTGACCTACCTCGGCGCTGCTGGGGAGGGCCCGGGAACTCTGGACGAACACGTCCGGTCCCTCCCCGCGCCGGGGCCCCCTATGGTGACTGAGGGGACCCCCTTCCCGTTGGGAGGGTGGTCGACGATACACCCCCCCATCCGGGGTAACGGGCGGTGACCCGGTCACCCGGCCACCGCCCCCGTCCCGGAGGGCGCGTGCAATGGCTGAGGCGATCCCCCAATCGCCCCAGCCGCGCCCCCCGGACGACCCCCGTGCAAAGACTTGGGGCACGACCCCCACCGGAGTGAGGGTCCTCCCCGCACGGGCGTCGCCGACGCCTCGGGCCAGGCTTGGCCCGGTTTAACTGGGAGCCCCGGGTGCGTCAGACCCGATACCGTGGCCCGGCTAAGTGCCGGGACCACGGCCCCTGGGGCAAAGGTGCCACCACCGTGGCACGCTGGGTGCGCGGCGGAGGTGGCGAAGTCCCGCTCCCCGAAGGGTTCTTAGGAGCGACCCCCGCCCGAAGGCGAGAGTCCCCCCCGTGGAGCGGGGCGGGGCAAACGTACAAGACGCCGACCCCGCAGGCGACGCCGAGCAGGGAGCAGTTGCTCCCTTGAGCGCTCGGCGGCCTCCTTCGCGACCATGACCTCCTCGCAAAAGGAGATCATGGCCTGCCAGACGCTCCCGCTACCGACCATCCGAGACAGGATGGTCGGCAGCGAGAGGTCCGGACCCACCTCCGCCGCTAAAGCCCGACGCGGCACCTCCCAGGCTGGACACTCCATGAGAGTGTGCCGCGCCGAGTCCACCGCGGCGCCACAGTGGTGGCACCGCGGGTCCGCCTCGCGACCGATCCGGCACAGGTACCGACCGAAACACCCGTGGTCGGTCAGCACCTGTGTGGCTCGGAAAGTAAGTCGCCCGGAGCTACGGCCCACCCATCTGTCTAAGACGGGCAGGACCGCCCCGACGGTCCAATGGTCCCTGTGACGGGATAACTCCTCCTTCCACGATGACAACGTGGACCGCCGGGCCTGGAGCCTCAACTCGTCCCTGTCTTCCCCTGGCGGGTTGGAGTCCTGGCGGGCAAGGCGAAGATGCCTATAAACATAGGCATCTTCAGCCGCCAGGAACTCCAAAGGTGGTAGACCCGCCAGGGTGGTGGCCGCCTCGTAGGACACCGTACGGTACCCCCTTATGACGCGAATTGCGGCGCGTCGCCACTCCCTTCGGAGGAGCGTCTTGCTCCTCCGACTTGCCGACAAGGCGTCGGCCCAAATAGGGGCACCGTACAGTGCCACGCTTTTCACCACGCCACAATAGAGGCGGCGCACCCGCTCGTCCGGACCACCAAGGTTGGGCATGATGCGACTCAAGTGAGTCACTAGGCTACCCAACCTGGTGGCCAGACGAGCAAAATGAGGGACGAAGCTCCAGGAGCTGTCCAGGTGGACACCAAGATACTTGATGTCGGTGGCCACCTGGACTTCGGACGACCCGATCCTCACCAGGCTATGGGGTGGACTGCCCCTCCGGCGACCCTCAAACAAGACGATCTCCGTCTTCTGAGGGGACAACTCCAACCCCATGCCCCGGATCCGCGAGGCGACGGCCGCAACTGCGACCTCCGCACGGCGGATGGTCCTCCCACGGTCCCTGCCGGTGGCCAGCACCATTGTGTCGTCGGCGTAGCACGTTAAGTGCACGCCGACCGGCAGGGACACCCGCAGAGCCGCGTCGTACCCCAGGTTCCACAACAACGGGCCCAAGACGGACCCCTGGGGTACTCCACGGTTTATCTGTCGCCTGACAGACCCATCGCGGCCACCGTAAACGATGGCCCTGTCCCGGAGGTAGTCTCCGACCACCATCCGCAGGTAGAGGGGCACCTCGTGACGTTCGAGGGCCCCGCGGATGGCCGCCCAGGAGAGGGAGTTAAAGGCATTCTTGATGTCTAGAGAGACTGCCAGTGCAACCCCTCCCCCGGACGTGGCCGAGTCCGAGAGGGACTTGACGCGTTGGATAGCGTCGATGGTCGAACGTCCCTCCCGGAAGCCGAACTGGCACTCGGCCAGGTCGGGTCCATCACGGGACAGGTGCTGGACGAGGCGCTTGTGAACGATGCGTTCAAAGAGCTTCCCCACCTCGTCCAGCAACACGATGGGCCTGTAGGCGGAAGGCGACTCTGCGGGCCTGTTGTCCTTCCGTAGGAGGACCATCCGCCCTGTTTTCCACCGTAGTGGAAGGGTCCCCGTCTGCAAACAGGCTGTAAAGAGCCTGCGCAGACGGGGCCCGAGGACGCTGAGCGCCAAGACCCAGGCGCGGCCGGGGATGCCGTCGGGGCCGGGGGCGGTGTTGCGTGCCCCCATGCGTTTGACAGCCCCGGCCAACTCCTCTTCGGATACCTCCCACTCCTGGGACCATAAGACACGGTCCGGTGGTGGAGCGGGGGCCGACACCTCCCCTTCAGGGAACAAAGTGCCGACCACCCGCTCCAGGAGTGGGGGGTCCATCGTCTCCGTGAGGGGAGGCGCCCATGGACGAAGCTTGTCCATCACAAGACGGTATGGGCGCCCCCATGGGTCCTCACGGAGTGAGTCGAGGAGTCCGTCCCAGGCCTGAGCCTTGGCGCTCCTGATGGCCAGCTGCAGCCGCTTCGTGAGTTCACGATAGTCGGCGTACAGCTGTGCCGCTCTCGCCGCGTCGGAGTTACGCCGACGCCTCGCCCGGGTGTACTGGCGGCGAGCGACTCCGCACTCATCGCGGAGGCGCTGAATGTCAGCGCTCCACCAGTACACCGGGCGGCGGGGCGGATTGGCGCGGACTCGTGGCATCGCCACGTCGCAAACAGCCGACATGGCGTCCGCGAACCAATCCGCCTCCTCCGAGACCTCCACTGGCCCAGCCGGAACTTCCGGCCAGGCCACTGCGAGAACGGCCGCCATCAGTGCGTCCTCATCCATGCCCTTCAGGGCCCACCTCCGTGGGTGGTGGGCTGCTGGGCGGGTCGGGGGAGGCGTGGAGACATCCATGCGTATGTAGACATGGTCTGACATTGTCTCCACGTCGTCGACCCTCCACCCCGACACACGGCGCGCGGCCAGGGCGTTGGCGAAAGACAAGTCCACTATGCTTTCGCCCTGGTACCGCACGCACGTGCTGGCCGAGCCCCGGTTCAGCAACCGGAGACCCAGGCCAGCCGCCCAGTCCAGCACCGAGTGGCCCCTCTGGTCCGTCCTCGGGGAGTGCCACGCGGATGCGTGAGCATTGAAGTCCCCGAGGACGAGTACTGGACGAGCTGCGTGCAATGACACAACGTTCTGCAGCTCGTCCAGTAGTAGGTCAAAGCGACTGAGGGACCAACTCGGAGGCGCGTAGACGCCCACCACCACACAACCCGCCCAGTCGACCGCCACGAATCCATGGCCGCGCATGAGTGGCGCTATTGGCCGGATCCGTGACGGAACCGACTGGGCGATCACCACGGAGTCGTCCAAGTCCCCAACCCAGGACGGGCGTTGGAGGACTCGGTACGGCTCCGCGGCTACGACCAACTCAACCACGCCGCCGCAAAGACTATGAGACATCAAGTCTTGGGCGGCGACGGCGTGGTTGAGGTTGGTCTGGATGATCTGACCGCGGGGAGGCATGAACTTTAGGCCGTGTCCATGGCCTCCCCCCGGCCAGAATCATCCTTGGGAGCGGGTTTGACTGCCCGCTCCGCCTCCTCTCCAGTGTCCATCACTGCAGCTCCCACGGTGGAGGGTGATGCGGATGCACCACCCCCGCTGGAACCTCCCACGGTGGAGGGTGATGCCGGTGCACCACCCCCGCCGGAACATCCCACGTTGGAGGGTGGTGCAGCCGCACCACCCCCTTGATGGACACTGGAGATTTGGCTCCTCCTCTTCTTGTCGTCTCCTCTCTTCTTGGCTGGGCGGGCCTTCGGTGGGGAGCAGGCCTTGCTCCCCATACGATGGTCAGCGGGCCGCCCGGCCTCTTTGCACAGTGTGCATACTGGGGCGGCCGCCGTACAAAGGCCCGCCCGGTGACCCGTTTCGCCACACCTGTAGCACAGGTGCGACCTGTCTACTTCAGCAGTGCACCGCTGCTGGACATGGCCTATTTGCCAGCAGCGGTAGCACTGCTCAGGGCGGGGCTTCAACACCTCCACCCTGGCAAACACCCAGCCCACTCTGATGCGGCCGGCAGCAACAACTTTCTTGGCCGCTGCCAGTGGGCATTGCACCCATAGGGTGCCAAGTCCACTACGTGAGGACCTAATCTCGCCTGTCCTCACGTCTTCCAGCTGGCAGCCTGCCATTCCAGCTATGGCTTCGGCCACCTCTGTTGGGGTGGCCGATTCGTCAAGACCATAGACCCGAAGGTCGGCCTTCTTTATCGGCCTGGTGACAGTTACGGCGTCACCAGCCAACGCCTCGCGTAACTTGACCGCCAAGGCGGACGCCTTGGTCTCCTTATCAGGACCGGCGACCTCTAACATGAGGCCACCGGTCCTGGCTTTCTTGGGGCGGACATTATCGACCCCCACGTCCGCTAACTTCACCCTCTGCCTGGCAGCAATCATAACGTCCTTGTATGAGGACTTGCTGCCAGGCTGGAGGGTGAGGACTACCGCTGCTGTGCGCGGTAGTCTGCCCAACCTGGGCTTTTCCGTCTTCTTCTGAGCCTTCGGTGGTGGGACAGGAGCCGATTGGGCCTTTTTGGCCGCCCTTTGGGCCTTTCTGCCCACCACCTGGGCCCACACTCCCTCGTTGGCAGTGGCGCTGCTTGATGTCGTCGGCACCACCGCTTTCTTCAGCGCCTCCTGGCGCGCTGCCTCCAATCTTCTGGCGGCCCCGGACGGGGTCGCCTTCTTTTGAGGGGGTTGGGGTTGGACCGGAGTGGCGCCCTTCCCCTTCCCCTTTTTCGTCTTTTTCTTCTTATCCCCAGTAGCCTTCGATGAAGGGCCATCTGGGGAGGCTTCCACCTTGCCCTTAACTGGGAGGAGTTCCTTACGGAACTCCTCTAATCTTTTGTTCACGAGGTCCGCAATTTTATCGACGAGTGCGGACCCCGAAGTCTCCATGGGTGCCGGGACACCCGTTTCGGGGCCATCATCCCCCGAAACCCTCACTGGCGAGGCCGGTGCATGCCTCGCGCGGCTCGCGATCTCCAAGTCCGCCATTCGTGTGACTGGCGGGCTTGGAGATCGTCTCTCAAGCACAGATAATCGCTCCTGCAGGCGCTTATTTTCGGCCTGCAGGGCCTCAAGCTGCACTTTCAGTGCACTAACATCATCAGTTGCCGCTGGTTCGGCTGGCCGCTGCACCCTCTGTGCCAGTTCCATAGTAACTGCTCGGACTGTGCGAGCTCCAACACGGATATCCCGCTGGATCGTCCCTTTCAAGTTCTTGGACTTGGCCGCAGCCAACTCTATTTTGTCGGCCTCCTCCAGGGCCCACGCTCCAAGATCAGCCAGCGGCTTCATCTTTGCCTCCCGGACGAAGACGTCCATGTCCGGCACAGGGTTGCCGGACTTGCCGGGCGGTGGAATGCTTCCTGTGCCAGCCCGTATCTCCTCTTCCAGCTCTAGGAGCTCTATTTCCTTTTGGGCTTCCACATAGGCCCTCTTGGCCTCCGCAAGCCCAACATATTCCCCAGTTGTTGGGGGTCGCCCTCTCTTTTTTGATTTAGGGCACGCCCGTTCCCTTAGGACAGAAGCGGTGGATCTCACCGATCCCACGGACGTGTCGGAGTCATACGAAGCGTCACATGACTCCTCCTGGGCGCCTCTCTCAAGTGCTCGGCCTCTCAGGTGAAGCTTTTCAAGCACTACTTGCTCCTGCGAGACAGAGAGCACCTTGTCCGAAACGATGCTCGGTTTCGGACCGCCGACCTTTCGGACCCCAGAGGTCCCCGCCTTCTCTTCGTCAACCCCCCCATTCCCCGGTTTTTTAAAGAAAGAACAATTCGCCATACTGTTCCCACGAGAAGGGTCGGAAATAAAAGTCGCCCCTGGCAGAGCCGCCATGCCAGGGGAAGGCAGATACACCCGGGGGGCGCCAGTATCCCCGGGGTTGGTCGCTAGAGACCGGTGCACCCACCGGCCACGCCCAGCCGCGAGGACTGGACGTGCCCCCTCGCCGCGTACCGCAGCTTGAGGCTAGGGACTTTTTATAGAGGTTTATCCCCTCGCGGGCCGGCCAATGAAGGCAAGCCCCCCGCTCCGGCGAAACATGACCACCGGTTTACGGTATTACGACAGGGGTCACACCACCCCTGCCGAGCTATGGGATCCCGGGGACGCAACTCCCCGTATCACGACCAGAACTGGCCGTGACCCCTGGGATGGAGGCCCGCATCCACCGTTTTCACCCCTCCGCTCCGAGCCTTACCGGCAAGGGAGGCCCCGCCAGGATCCGAAGATCCCACCGGCATCGCCTCGGAGCATCACTGAGGCTACTTGGTATCAGCGAAACCCCCGAAAGCCAGAGCCCCGTTAGTCACCGGATGACTCCGGTGTCCAGGTTCCACCACGAGGAGGTGGGGATGGCACATGTTGTTGCAGCTGCAACAACTTCTAGAACCCTCGGAGGAGTAACCTAACCTAACCTTTTTTTTTTTTTTTTTTTTTTTTTTTTACGTGGGGAAATCCTCATGGATCCCCCGGGGCTGGGGAACCCCGGGGGTATGCCGGACTCTTACCGGCTAAAACCCCACGGTGACCTACCTCGGCGCTGCTGGGGAGGGCCCGGGAACTCTGGACGAACACGTCCGGTCCCTCCCCGCGCCGGGGCCCCCTATGGTGACTGAGGGGACCCCCTTCCCGTTGGGGGGGTGGTCGACGATACACCCCCCCATCCGGGGTAACGGGCGGAGACCCGGTCACCCGGCCTCCGCCCCCGTCCCGGAGGGCGCGTGCAATGGCTGAGGCGATCCCCCAATCGCCCCAGCCGCGCCCCCCGGGCGACCCCCGTGCAAAGACGTGGGGCACGACCCCCACCGAGGTGAGGGTCCTCCCCGCACGGGCGACGCCGACGCCTCGGGCCAGGCTTGGCCCGGTTTGACTGGGAGCCCCGGGTGCGTCACACCCGATACCGTGGCCCGGCTAACTGCCGGGACCACGGCCCCTGGGGCCTAAGTGCCACCACCGTGGCACGCTGGGTGCGCGGCGGAGGTGGCGAAGTCCCGCTCCCCGAAGGGTTCTTAGGAGCGACCCCCACCCGAAGGCGAGAGTCCCCCCCGTGGAGCGGGGCGGGGCAAACGTGCAAGACGCCGACCCCGCAGGCGACGCCGAGCAGGGAGCAGAAGCTCCCTTGAGCGCTCGGCGGCCTCCTTCGCGACCATGACCTCCTCGCAGAAGGAGATCATGGCCTGCCAGACGCTCCCGCTACCGACCATCCGAGACAGGATGGCCGGCAGCGAGAGGTCCGGACCCACCTCCGCCGCTAAGGCCCGACGCGGCACCTCCCAGGCCGGACACTCCATGAGAGTGTGCCGCGCCGAGTCCACCGCGGCGCCACAGTGGTGGCACCGCGGGTCCGCCTCGCGACCGATCCGGCACAGGTACCGACCGAAACACCCGTGGTCGGTCAGCACCTGTGTGGCTCGGAACGTAAGTCGCCCGGAGCTACGGCCTACCCATCTATCTAAGACGGGCAGGACCGCCCCGACGGTCCAATGGTCCCTCACATGGGACAACTGCTCCTTCCATGAAGCCATTGTGGACCGCCGGGCCTGGAGCCTCAGCTCGTCCCTGTCCTCCCCTGGCGGGTTGGAGTCCTGGCGGGCAAGGCGAAGATGCCTGTATACATAGGTATCCTCAGCCGCCAGGAACTCCAAAGGTGGTAGACCCGCCAGGGCGGTGGCCGCCTCGTAGGACACCGTACGGTACCCCCTTATAACGCGAATGGCAGCGCGTCGCCATTCCCTTCGGAGGAGCGTCTTGCTCCTCCGACTTGCCGACAAGGCGTCGGCCCAGATGGGGGCACCGTACAGTGCCACAGATCTTATCACACCGCAGTAGAGGCGGCGCACCCGCTCGTCCGGACCGCCAAGGTTGGGCATGATGCGACTTAAGTGTGTCACTAGGGTACCCAACCTGGCGGCCAGACGGGAGAAGTGCGGGACGAAGCTCCAGGAGCTGTCCAGGTAGACACCAAGATACTTAATGTCGGTGCCCACCTGGACGTCGGACGACCCGATCCTCACCAGGCTATAGGGTGGAGTGCCCCTCCGGCGACCCTCGAAGAAAACGATCTCCGTCTTCTGAGGGGACAGCTCCAACCCCATGCCCCGGATCCGCGAGGCGACAGCCGCAACCGCGACTTCCGCCCGGCGGATGGTCCTCCCACGGTCCCTGCCGGTGGCTAACACCATAGTGTCATCGGCGTAACACGTTAAGTGTACGCCGACCGGCAGGGATACCCGCAGAGCCGCATCGTACCCCAGGTTCCATAGTAATGGGCCCAGAACGGACCCCTGGGGTACTCCGCGGTTTATCTGCCGCCTGACAGACCCATCGCGGCCACCGTAAACGATGGCCCTGTCCCGGAGGTAGTCTCCGACCACCATCCGCAGGTAGAGGGGCACCTCGTGATGTTCGAGGGCCCCGCGGATGGCCGCCCAGGAGAGGGAGTTAAAGGCGTTCTTTATGTCTAAAGACACCGCCAGTGCTACCCCTCCCCCGGACGTGGCCGAGTCCGAGAGGGACTTGACGCGATGAATCGCGTCGATGGTCGAACGTCCCTCCCGGAAGCCGAACTGGCACTCGGCCAGGTCGGGTCCATCACGGGACAGGTGCTGGACGAGGCGCTTGTGAACAATGCGTTCAAAGAGCTTCCCGACCTCGTCCAGCAACACGATGGGCCTGTAGGCAGAAGGCGACTCTGCGGGCCTGTTGTCCTTGCGAAGGAGGACCATCCGCCCGTTCTTCCACCGTGGTGGAAGGGTCCCCGTCTGCAAACAGGCTGTGAAGAGCCTGCGCAGACGGGGCCCGAGGACGCTGAGCGCCAAGACCCAGGCGCGGCCGGGGATGCCGTCGGGGCCGGGGGCAGTGTTGCGTGCCCCCATGCGTTTGACAGCCCCGGCCAACTCCTCTTCGGACACCTCCCACTCCTGGGACCATAAGACACGGTCCGGTGGTGGAGCGGGGGCCGACACCTCCCCGTCTGGGAATAGAGTGCCGACCACCCGCTCCAGGAGTGGGGGGTCCATCGTCTCCGTGAGGGGAGGCGCCCATGGACGTAGTTTGTCCATCACAAGACGGTATGGGCGCCCCCATGGGTCCTCACGGAGTGAGTCGAGGAGTCCGTCCCAGGCCTGAGCCTTGGCGCTCCTGATGGCCAGCTGCAGCCGCTTCGTGAGATCACGATACTCGGCATACAGCTGTGCCGTTCTCGCCGCGTCGGAGTTACGCCGACGCCTCGCCCGGGTGTACTGGCGGCGAGCGACTCCGCAGTCATCGCGGAGACGCTGAATCTCAGCGCTCCACCAGTACACCGGGCGGCGGGGCGGATTGGCGCGGACTCGAGGCATCGCCACGTCGCAAACAGCCGACATGGCGTCCGCGAACCAACCCGCCTCCTCCGAGACCTCCACTGGCCCAGCCGGAACTTCCGGCCAGGCCACTGCGAGAACGGCCGCCATCAGTGCGTCCTCATCGATGCCCTTCAGGGCCCACCTCCGTGGGTGGTGGGCTGCTGGGCGGGTCGGGGGAGGCGTGGAGACATCCATGCGGATGTAGACGTGGTCCGACAGTGTCTCCACGTCGTCGACCCTCCACCCCGACACACGGCGCGCGGCCAGGGCATTGGCGAAAGATAGGTCCACTATACTTTCGCCCTGGTACCGCACGCACGTGCTGGCCGAGCCCCGGTTCAACAACCGCAGGCCCAGGCCAGCCGCCCAGTCCAGCACCGAGTGGCCCCTCTGGTCCGTCCTCGGGGAGTGCCACGCGGATGCGTGAGCATTGAAGTCCCCGAGGACGAGTACTGGACGAGCTGCGTGCGATGAAACAACGTTCTGCAGCTCGTCCAGTAGGAGGTCGAAGCGACCGAGGGACCAACTCGGGGGCGCGTAGACGCCCACCACCACACAACCCGCCCAGTCGACCGCCACGAATCCATGGCCGCGCATGACAGGCGCTATTGGCCGGATCCGTGACGGAACCGACTGGGCGATCACCACGGAGTCGTCCAAGTCTCCAACCCAGGACGGGCGTTGGAGAACCCGGTACGGCTCCGCGGCTACGACCAACTCAACCACGCCGCCGCAAAGACTATGAGACATCAGGTCTTGGGCAGCGACGGCGTGGTTGAGGTTGGTCTGGATGATCTGGCCGCGGGGAGGCATGAACCTTAGGCCGTGTCCATGGCCTCCCCCCGGCCAGAATCATCCTTTGGAGCGGGTTTAGCAGCCCGCTCCGCCTCCTCTCCAGTGTCCATCACTGCAGCTCCCACGGTGGAGGGTGATGCGGATGCACCACCCCCGCTGGAACCTCCCACGGTGGAGGGTGATGCCGGTGCACCACCCCCGCTGGAACATCCCACGTTGGAGGGTGATGCAGTTGCACCACCCCCTTGATGGACACTGGAGAGTTGGCTCCTCCTCTTCTTGTCGTCTCCTCTCTTCTTGGCTGGGCGGGCCTTCGGTGGGGAGCAACACTTGCTCCCCATACGATGCTCGGCGGGCCGCCCGGCTTCTTTGCACAAAGTGCACACGGGGGCGGCCGCCGCACATTGGCCCGCCTGGTGGCCGGTTTCGCCGCACCTGTAACAGTGGTGCGACCGGTCAACCTCAGCAGTGCACCGCTGCTGGACATGACCAAGCTGCCAGCAGCGGTAGCACTGCTCAGGGCGGGGCTTCAACGCCTCCACTCTGGCGTTGACCCACCCCACCCTGATGCGTCCGGCCGCGACCACCTTTTTGGCCGCCGCCAATGGGCACTGTACCCAAAGGGTACCGAGTCCCGAACGCGAAGACCGAATTTCCCCGGTCCTCACCTCCTCCAGCTGGCACCCTGCAGTGCCAGCTATTGCTTCGGCCACCTCAGTTGGGGTGGCCGATTCATCTAGGCCTAAGACCCGAAGGTCTGCTTTCTTAATGGGCCTGGCCACTGTTACTCCCTCGCCGGCCAGCGCCGTCTTCAGCTTCTCGGCCAAAGCAGATGCCTTGACCTCTTTATCAGGGCCGGAGATCTCCAACATCATGCCCCCGGTCCTGGCCTTCTTGGGGCGGACGCTATCCACCCCGATGTCTGACAGCTTGACCCTCTGCCTGGCAGCAGTCATAACGTCCTTGTATGAGGACTTGCTGCCAGGCTGGAGGGTCAGAACTACCGCCGCCGTGCGTGGCAGACGGCCCAACTTGGGCCTCTCCGCCTTCTTCTGGGCTTTCGGTGGTGGAGCAGGAGCCGATTGGGCCTTCTTGGCCGCCCGTTGAGCCTTCCTGCCCACCACCTGGGCCCATGTTCCCTCGTTGGCGGTGGCACCTTTTGATGTCGAGTGTGCCACCGCTTTAAGCGCCTCCATACGCGCCGCCTCCAACCTTCTGGCTGCCCCAGGTGGGGTCGCCTTCTTCTGAGGGGGTTGGGGTTGGACAGGAGCTCTGTCCTCCCCCTTACCCTTCTTCTTCTTCTCCTTTTTCTTCTTCTCTTTTTTCTTTTCCCCGGTGGCCTGTTGTGGGGTACCAACCGGGGAGGCTTCCTCCTTCCTCTTAGTTGGGAGGAGTTCCTTCCGGAACTCCTCGAGTTTTTTATTCACAAGGTCCGCAATTACGGTCACTAGGGCGGACCCCGTCGGCTCCTTGGGTGCCGGGACACCCATTTCGGGGCAGTCGCCCCTTGATAACTTCAATGGCGAGGCTGGTGTTTGCCTCGCGCGGCTCGCGATCTCCAAGTCCGCCATTCCAGTAACTGGCGGGCTTGGAGATCGCCTTTCCAAGGTGGATAATCTATCCTGCAGGCGTTTATTTTCAGCCTGCAGGGCCTCTAGCTGTATCTTCAGCGCGACGATATCGTCGCCAGGCTGCGGTTCGATCGGTCTGATCACTCGCTGGGCGAGTTCCATTGTCACCGCCCTGACAGTACGTGCACCCACGCGAATGTCACGTTGTATGGTGCCTTTCAAATTTTTTGATTTGGCCGCCGCCAACTCTATCTTATCGGCCTCCTCCAGGGCCCACGCTCCTAGGTCTTCGAGCGGTTTCTTTTTCGCCTCTTCGACGAACGCCTCCATGTCAGGCACGGGATTGGTAGACCTCCCGGGTGGAGGGATGCTGCCCGTGCCGCTCCTAATCCCTTCCTCTAGCTCAACGAGCTCGATTTCCCGTTGAGCCTCGAGATAGGCCCTCTTGGCCTCTGCTAGGCCGACGTATTCGCCAGTAGTTGGGGGCCGTCCCCTCTTCTTCGATTTGGGACACGCCCGTTCCCTGAGGATCGAAATATTCGATCTAACAGATCCGACGGACGTGTCGGAATCATAGGAGGCATCCCCCGACTCCTCCACAGCGCCTTTCTCGAGTGCTCGGCTCCTTAGCTTGAGCTTCTCCAGCACAACCTGCCCTTGCGAGGCAGTCATCACACTATCCGAGACGATAGTCGGTCTCGGATCTGCGACCTTTCGGGCCCCACTTGGCCCCGCCTTCACGTCATCGACCCCCCCATTCCCCGGTTTTTTAAATGAGACTGAACAATCCATACTTGTTCCCACGAGAAGGTCGGAAATAAAAGTCACCCCTGGCAGAGCCGCCATGCCAGGGGAAGGCAGATACACCCGGGGGGCGCCAGTATCCCCGGGGTTGGTCGCACGAGACCGGTGCACCCACCGGCCACGCCCAGCCGCGAGGACTGAGCGTGCCCCCTCGCCGCGTACCGCAGCTTGAGGCTAGGGACTTTTTATAGAGGTTTATCCCCTCGCGGGCCGGCCAATGAAGGCAAGCCCCCCGCTCCGGCGAAACATGACCACCGGTTTACGGTATTACGACAGGGGTCACACCACCCCTGCCGAGCTATGGGATCCCGGGGACGCAACTCCCCGTATCACGACCAGAACTGGCCGTGACCCCTGGGATGGAGGCCCGCATCCACCGTTTTCACCCCTCCGCTCCGAGCCTTACCGGCAAGGGAGGCCCCGCCAGGATCCGAAGATCCCACCGGCATCGCCTCGGAGCATCACTGAGGCTACTTGGTATTAGCGAAACCCCCGAAAGCCAGAGCCCCGTTAGTCACCGGATGACTCCGGTGTCCAGGTTCCACCACGAGGAGGTGGGGATGGCACATGTTGTTGCAAGCTGCAACAACTTCTAGAACCCAACCTAACCTAACCTTTTTTTTTTTTTTTTTTTACGTGGGGAAATCCTCATGGATCCCCCGGGTCTGGGGAACCCCGGGGGTATGCCGGACTCTTACCGGCTAAAACCCCACGGTGACCTACCTCGGCGCTGCTGGGGAGGGCCCGGGAACTCTGGACGAACACGTCCGGTCCCTCCCCGCGCCGGGGCCCCCTATGGTGACTGAGGGGACCCCCTTCCCGTTGGGAGGGTGGTCGACGATACACCCCCCCATCCGGGGTAACGGGCGGTGACCCGGTCACCCGGCCACCGCCCCCGTCCCGGAGGGCGCGTGCAATGGCTGAGGCGATCCCCCAATCGCCCCAGCCGCGCCCCCCGGGCGACCCCCGTGCAAAGACGTGGGGCACGACCCCCACCGGAGTGAGGGTCCTCCCCGCACGGGCGTCGCCGACGCCTCGGGCCAGGCTTGGCCCGGTTCGACTGGGAGCCCCGGGTGCGTCAGACCCGATACCGTGGCCCGGCTAAGTGCCGGGACCACGGCCCCTGGGGCCTAAATGCCACCACCGTGGCACCTGGGTGCGCGGCGGAGGTGGCGAAGTCCCGCTCCCCGAAGGGTTCTTAGGAGCGACCCCCGCCCGAAGGCGAGAGTCCCCCCCGTGGAGCGGGGCGGGGCAAACGTGCAAGACGCCGACCCCGCAGGCGACGCCGAGCAGGGAGCAGTTGCTCCCTTGAGCGCTCGGCGGCCTCCTTCGCGACCATGACCTCCTCGCAAAAGGAGACCATGGCCTGCCAAACGCTCCCGCTACCGATCATCCGAGACAGGATGACCGGCAGCGAGAGGTCCGGACCCACCTCCGCCGCTAAGGCCCGACGCGGCACCTCCCAGGCAGGACACTCCGTGAGAGTGTGCCGCGCCGAGTCCACCGCGGCGCCACAGTGGTGGCACCGCGGGTCCGCCTCGCGACCGATCCGGCACAGGTACCGACCGAAACACCCGTGGTCGGTCAGCACCTGTGTGGCTCGGAAAGTAAGTCGTCCGGAGCTACGGCCCACCCATCTGTCTAAGACGGGCAGGACCGCCCCGACGGTCCAATGGTCCCTATGACGGGATAACTCCTCCCTCCAAGATGTCAAAGTGGACCGCCGGGCCTGGAGCCTCAGCTCGTCCCGATTTAACTCCTCCCCTGGCGGGTTGGAGTCCTGGCGGGCAAGGCGAAGATGCCTGTAAACATAGGCATCCTCAGCCGCCAGGAACTCCAAAGGTGGTAGACCCGCCAGGGCGGTGGCCGCCTCGTAGGACACCGTACGGTACCCCCGAATGACGCGAATGGCAGCGCGTCTCCATTCCCGCCGGAGGAGCGACTTGCTCCCCCGGCTGGCCGCTAAGGCGTCGGCCCAGATGGGGGCACCGTACAGTGCCACGGACTTTACCACACCGCAGTAGAGGCGGCGCACCCGCTCGTCCGGACCACCAAGGTTGGGCATGATGCGACTCAGGTGAGTCACGAGGCTACCCAACCTGGCGGCCAGACGAGCGAAGTGCGGGACGAAGCTCCAGGAGCTGTCCAGGTAGACACCAAGATACTTGATGTCGGTGCCCACCTGGACGTCGGACGACCCGATCCTCACCAGGCTATGGGGTGGAGCGCCCCTCCGGCGACCCTCAAACAAGACGATCTCCGTCTTCTGAGGGGACAACTCCAACCCCATGCCCCGGATCCGCGAGGCGACGGCCGCAACTGCGACCTCCGCACGGCGGATGGTCCTCCTACGGTCCCTGCCGGTGGCTAACACCATGGTGTCGTCGGCGTAACATGTTAGATGCACGCCGACCGGCAGGGACACCCGCAGAGCCGCGTCGTACCCCAGGTTCCACAAGAGTGGGCCCAAGACGGACCCCTGGGGTACTCCACGGTTGATCTGCCGCGTGACAGACCCATCGCGGCCACCGTAGACGATGGCCCTGTCCCGGAGGTAGTCTCCGACCACCATCCGCAGGCAGAGGGGCACCTCGTGACTTTCGAGGGCCCCGCGGATGGCCGCCCAGGAGAGGGAGTTAAAGGCGTTCTTGATATCAAGAGACACCGCCAGTGCAACCCCTCCCCCGGACGTGGCCGAGTCCGAGAGGGACTTGACGCGATGAATAGCGTCGATGGTAGAATGTCCCTCCCGGAAGCCAAACTGGCACTCGGCCAGGTCGGGTCCATCACGGGACAGGTGCTGGACGAGGCGCTTGTGAACAACACGTTCAAAGAGCTTCCCGACCTCGTCCAGCAACACGATGGGCCTGTAGGCGGAAGGCGACTCTGCGGGCCTGTTGTCCTTGCGAAGGAGGACCATCCGCCCTGTTTTCCACCTTAGTGGAAGGGTCCCCGTCTGGAGGCAGGCTGTAAAGAGCCTGCACAGACGGGGCCCGAGGACGCTGAGCGCCAAGACCCAGGCGCGGCCGGGGATGCCGTCGGGGCCGGGGGCGGTGTTACGCGCCCCCATGCGCTTGACAGCCCCGGCCAACTCCTCTTCGGACACCTCCCACTCCTGGGACCATAAGACACGGTCCGGTGGTGGAGCGGGGGCCGACACCTCCCCGTCAGGGAATAAAGTGCCGACCACCCGCTCCAGGAGTGGGGGGTCCATCGTCTCCGTGAGGGGAGGCGCCCATGGACGAAGCTTGTCCATCACCAGACGGTATGGGCGCCCCCATGGGTCCTCACGGAGTGAGTCGAGGAGTCCGTCCCAGGCCTGAGCCTTGGCGCTCCTGATGGCCAGCTGCAGCCGCTTCGTGAGGTCACGATAGTCGGCATACAGCTGTGCCGTTCTCGCCGCGTCGGTGTTGCGCCGACGCCTCGCCCGGGTGTACTGGCGGCGAGCGACTCCGCAGTCCTCGCGGAGACGCTGAATCTCAGCGCTCCACCAGTACACCGGGCGGCGGGGCGGATTGGCGCGGACACGTGGCATCGCCACGTCGCAAACTGCCGACATGGCGTCCGCGAACCAATCCGCCTCCTCCGAGACCTCCACTGGCCCAGCCGGAACTTCCGGCCAGGCCACTGCGAGAACGGCCGCCATCAGGGCGTCCTCATCCATGCCCTTCAGGGCCCACCTCCGTGGGTGGTGGGCTGCTGGGCGGGTCGGGGGAGGCGTGGAGACATCCATGCGTATGTACACATGATCGGACAGTGTCTCCACGTCGTCGACCCTCCACCCCGACACACGGCGCGCGGCCAGGGCGTTAGCGAAAGATAGATCCACTATACTTTCGCCCTGGTACCGCACGCACGTGCTGGCCGAGCCCCGGTTCAACAACCGGAGACCCAGGCCAGCCGCCCAGTCCAGCACCGAGTGGCCCCTCTGGTCCGTCCTCGGGGAGTGCCACGCGGATGCGTGAGCATTGAAGTCCCCGAGGACGAGTACTGGACGAGCTGCGTGCAATGAAACAACGTTCTGCAGCTCGTCCAGTAGGGAGTCGAAGCGACTGAGGGACCAACTCGGCGGCGCGTAGACGCCCACCACCACACAACCCGCCCAGTCGACCGCCACGAATCCATGGCCGCGCATGACAGGCGCAATTGGCCGGATCCGTGACGGAACCGACTGGGCGATCACCACGGAGTCGTCCAAGTCTCCAACCCAGGACGGGCGTTGGAGAACTCGGTACGGCTCCGCGGCTACGACCAACTCAACCACGCCGCCGCAAAGACTGTGAGACATCAAGTCTTGAGCGGCGACGGCGTGGTTGAGATTGGTCTGGATGATCTGACCGCGGGGAGGCGTGAACGTTATGCCGTGTCCATGGCCTCCCCCCGGCCAGAATCATCCTTGAGAGCGGGTTTAGTTGCCCGCTCCGCCTCCTCTCCAGTGTCCATCGCAGGAACTCCCACGGTGGAGGGTGATGCGGGTGCACCACCCCCGCTGGAACCTCCCACGGTGGGGGGTGACGCCGGTGCACCACCCCCGCTGGAACATCCCACGTTGGAGGATGGTGCAGCCGCACCACCCCCTTGATGGACACTGGAGAGTTGGCTCCTCTTCTGCGTCGCGTCTCCTCTCTTCTTAGCTGGGCGGGCCTTTGGTGGGGAGCAAGTCTTACTCCCCATACGATGGTCTGCTGGCCGCCCGGCTTCCTTACACAATGTGCAAACCGGGGCGGCCGCCGTACATAGGCCCGCCCGGTGGCCCGTTTCGCCGCACCTGTAGCACAGGTGCGACCTGTCTACTTCAGCAGTGCACCGCTGCTGGACATGGCCCATTTGCCAGCAGCGGTAGCACTGCTCTGGGCGGGGCTTTAACACCTCCACCCTGGCAAACACCCAGCCCACTCTGATGCGGCCGGCAGCAACAACCTTCTTGGCCGCTGCCAGTGGGCATTGCACCCATAGGGTGCCAAGTCCACTACGTGAGGACCTAATCTCGCCGGTCCTCACGTCTTCCAGTTGGCAGCCTGCCGTTCCAGCTATGGCTTCGGCCACCTCTGCTGGGTTGGCCGATTCGTCAAGACCATAGACCCGAAGGTCGGCCTTCTTTATCGGCCTGGTGACAGTTACGGCGTCCCCAGCCAACGCCTCGCGTAACTTGGCCGCCAAGGCGGACGCCTTGGTCTCCTTATCAGGACCGGCGACCTCTAACATGAGGCCGCCGGTCCTGGCTTTCTTGGGGCGGACGTTATCAACCCCAACGTCCGCTAACTTCACCCTCTGCCTGGCAGCAATCATAACGTCCTTGTATGAGGACCTGCTGCCAGGCTGGAGGGTGAGAACTACCGCCGCCGTGCGCGGTAGCCGGCCCAACTTGGGCCTCTCCACCTGCTTCTGGGCTTTAGGTGGCGGAGCAGGAGCCGTTTGAGCCTTTTTGGCCGCCCTTTGGGCCCTTCTGCCCACCACCTGGGCCCATGTTCCCTCGGTGGCCTTGGCACCTGAGGGTTGTACCGGCGCCACCGCTTGCTTCTTCTTCGCCTCCTGGCGCGCCGCCTCCAGTCTTCTGGCGGCCCCAGACGGGGTCGCCTTCTTCTGTGGGGGTTGGGGTTGGACTGAGTTGTTTTCCTTCCCCATCCCCTTCTTCTTCTTATTCTTCTTTAGCTTCTTTTCCCCGGTGGCCTGTGTTAAGGGGCCAGTCGGGGAGGCTCCCTCCCTTTTCGTAAATGGGAGGAGTTCCTTGCGGAACTCCTCTAACCTACTGTTAACGAGTTCCGCTATTTGTAGGGCAATGACGGAACCCGTCGGCTCCTTCGGTGCCGGGACACCCATTTCGGGGCAATCTCCCCCCGAAATCGTCAATGGCGAGGCTGGTTCTGGCCTCGCGCGGCTCGCGATCTCCAAGTCCGCCATTTTTGTAACTGGCGGGCTTGGAGATCGCCTTTCTAGTACTAATATCCGCTCCTGCAGGCGTTTATTTTCTGCCTGCAGGGCTTCTATTTGCTCTTTAAGGGCAGAGATGTCCTGTCCGGGCTGTGGTTCAGCCGGTCTCACCACTCGCTGAGCGAGCTCCATCGTCACCGCTCTAACGGTGCGTGCACCAACCCGGATATCTCTCTGAATGGTACCCTTTAAGTTTTTAGATTTGGCAGCTGCCAGTTCTATTTTATCCGCCTCTTCCAGGGCCCATGCTCCTAGGTCCTCCAGTGGCTTCGACTTCGCCTCCTGGACGAAGACCTCCATCTCTGGCACAGGGTTGCCCGACTTCCCAGGTGGTGGGATGCACCCTGTGCCACGCCTAATTTCTTCCTCGAGCTCTACCATCTCGATTTCCCGCTGGGCTTCCATGTAAGCCCTCTTGGCTTCAGCGAGCCCTACATACTCCCCAGTTGTTGGGGGTCGTCCTCTCTTCTTGGACTTCGGACACGCCCGTTCCCTAAGGATAGAGAAATTGGATCTAACTGATCCCACGGACGTGTCCGAGTCGTAGGAGGCGTCACCCGACTCCTCCTGGGCGCCCTTCTCCAGTACCCTGCCTCTAAGCTGGAGCTTCTCCAATATTACCTGCCCCTGCGAGGCAGTGAGTTTTGTGTCCGAGACGATGTTTGGTCTCGGACCGCCGACCTTTCGGACCCCACTGGTCCCTGCCTTTTCTTCTTCAATGACCCCCCCATTCCCCGGTTTTTTGAAATCTGAACAATTCTCCATAATGTTCCCACGAGTAGGGTCGGAAGTAAAGTCACCCCTGGCAGAGCCGCCATGCCAGGGGAAGGCAGATACACCCGGGGGGCGCCAGTATCCCCGGGGTTGGTCGCTCGAGACCGGTGCACCCACCGGCCACGCCCAGCCGCGAGGACTGGGCGTGCCCCCTCGCCGCGTACCGCAGCTTGAGGCTAGGGACTTTTTATAGAGGTTTATCCCCTCGCGGGCCGGCCAATGAAGGCAAGCCCCCCGCTCCGGCGAAACATGACCACCGGTTTACGGTATTACGACAGGGGTCACACCACCCCTGCCGAGCTATGGGATCCCGGGGACGCAACTCCCCGTATCACGACCAGAACTGGCCGTGACCCCTGGGATGAACCTTTTTTTTTTTTTTTTTTTTTTTACGTGGGGAAATCCATCATGGATACCCCGGAGCTGGGGAAGCTCCGGGGTTATGCCGGACTCTTACCGGCTAAAACCCCACGGTGGCCATCCCTGCACTACCGGGGAGAGTCTGGGATCTCTTGCGAACAACAACCAGACCCTCCCCGTGCAAGGGCGCCAGAAGGGCGCCCGCTTCCCAAAAGTTGGAGGGCTGAGCCTCCCCTACCCAGCTAAAGACGGCGATGTCGAGGCCACGCCGACATCGCCGACCATCCCGGGCCGCGTGCAATGCATCGGCGAACCCCCATTCGCCGATGCTGCAGCCCCGGCGACCGCCTCGCCTTGAAGTACTCGAGTGGAGCGGTGCTCAAACACTCGGCGAGACGGCCGCCCTCCTCCACCGTAGCTCGGGCCCCGGGTGCGCTACTACCCGTACCGCGGCAACAGGTGGTCGGTTGCCGCGGCCCCTGGGGGATGATGTCTCCCGGGAAAGGGAGACATATCGGGGAGGGTCTACTCCTTCGGAGAAGGAGCAGCCCCACCCCGATCAGGCGCAACGGCCTGCCCCTTGGGCACAGAAGTGCCGGCCCTCGAGGGCCCCCCACGCCCGCCCTTTCGGACGGGCGGCTTACAGGCCGAGCTGCCCAAGCGGTGCCCGGACGGCAGACCCAAGTCCGCGCAAAGCGGACAATTGGGTGCCACCGCCGGACACCCGGCCGCCTTGTGGCCTGCAGCGCCACACCGATAGCACAAAGTGCTACGGTCCTCGTCGGCAGTGCACCGCGCCCGCACGTGACCGTGCTGGAGGCAGCGGTAGCACTGCAACGGCCGGGGCTTGAGCAGCTCGACCCGAGCTATACCCCACCCCACCCGTATTCTATCCCCCTTTGCGAAGATCTTCTTCGCCGCCGCGAGTGGACATCTCGCCCACACGGTGCCCAATGGGCCGGATCGCTGGATGGTTCCAACCACGATCGGGTCCATTGGGCACCCACCCTCCCTCGACAGAGCCGCCTTGACCTCGATGGCCCGGACGGAGTCCTCAAGGCCGACCACCCTCAGCTCTACGAGCTTCATTGGGCGGCCGACCTTGAGGCCCCTCGGCTCCAGCACCTCAGTGAGGCGATAGGCCAGCTGGTCGGCCTTTTCCGCCCTCCCCTCGCCCTCAATTTCCAGAATGAGGGCCCCGGTCTTGGCCCGCTTGGGCTTCACGGCCTCTATTCCCAGCTCGTCAAGAGCAAACGCGTTTCGCGCCACCAACATCGCGTTTGTGAGCGTCTGGGAGCACCCAGGCGGGACGGTGATACTCACCGCCTCCGACCTGGGAAGTCTACCCAGGCGCACACCCACTCTTTTCTTCTCGGGGCCGGAGCCGGCCTTCGTGGCCGACTTCTTCCCCTTACCCTTCTTCTTCTTCGAGAAGGAAGAGGGTGGGACCGGGGCAGAAGTGGCAGCCTTGCGGCCCACCACCTCCGCCCAGGAGTCCCCACCCCCGGACTGAGCCTGCACAGCAGACCCAGCCGGAGGAGGGACATTAGTCACCCCCCTAGTCCCCCTCTTGCCCCTTCCCTTTTTCCCGGCTTTCGCCGGGCGAGGGGTGGCTGACGGTGGTTGGTCGGGCGGGGCAGCGCGGGGAGTACCCGCGCCGTCCCCCCTAACCTCCCCCAACGAACCACCCCCCAACACCAAACCGGAGGCGGGACCCGCCGCTCCCAGGGTGAGGTTTAACTCACCCCTGAGCGCGGCGAATCTCGCCTCCATTATATCTCCCACCCGGGAGATTATAGTCTCCACGTCCACGCCGCCAGCGGCTGGACCCGTACTCGGGGAGGACCTGCCTCCCCGTGCCCCCGTGATAGGTGGGGATGTAGCCCTGGGAGGCTCAACCTCCATTCGGGATTCTTGAGTGGCAGACTCGAGCTTGCGCTTGAGCCTACCGACTTCCCGCTTGAGGTCCTCAAGTTCGGAGGAGAGCCTTTCGTTGGCCTCCTCCAACTCCTGGACCCTCCCATCCCGGTGTGTGCGTTGTATCGCCTCAAGTCCAGCAAGCCTAAGGGCCTGGGCAGACTCTCTGAGGCGATGGACGAATTTCCCGCTCAAATTTTTTGAGGAGCCGGCCACACGCTCGACCTCCTTCGCATGCTCCAATATGAGAGCACCGAGGTCGGGCGTCGGCCGGTTCCTCATTTCCTCTCGCACCTCCCGCTCATTCGGGAGCGGCTTAGCGCCTTTGCTAGGAGGCGGAGGAGTCCGGGAGGGGTCGGATCGCTCCAACTCCCTCCGGACCGCCTCCTCCTCCCGGCAAAGCTCCATATAGGCGCGCTTCGCCTCCGCCAACCCCACATACTCCCCAGTGGTAGGGGGCCTGCCCCTCTTCCTCACCACAGGAGGCTCCATCCGACACGAGAAGGAGGCATCCGAGTACCCCTCCTCGTCGTCGGAGTCCATCCCGAGCGACCAGCGACCAGCGCTGCCCGCCGCGAGATCCTTAACGTGGCCGACCAGCGGCCTCGAAGATATCCCCCCATCCCCAGAGGAACCAGTCGCTCTAGACGCCGTGGCCTGGCCCTCCACCACGGACGTCCCACGGTTGCCAGATGACGACGCAGCCGGGCCCGCTTGACCACCCGAAACTGCGCCGGTACTGGAGGTTCCGAGGCCTCCTGCACCGTAAGTTTTCTTCCCTTTGTCTCGTAAATCCATATTATATATATAAAATTCCTCCCCAAACATGCCCAAGTCGTCACCGAAGAAGCCCGTCCCGCACCGCTTCCACCTTCTCACCTCTCAACTCCGGGCCTTACCGGCAAGGGAGGCCCTGCCAGGATCCGAAGATCCCGCCGGCATCGCCCCGGAGCATCACTGAGGCTACCTCAGCTTCCGCGATGCACCCTTTTAGTCGCCTCTTACGACAGGCAGGGTATACCCTGGGTGTATTCTGACCCGCACCCAGACGGGGGACCCCTGGGATGAACCTTTTTTTTTTTTTTTTTTTTTTTTTACGTGGGGAAATCCATCATGGATACCCCGGAGCTGGGGAAGCTCCGGGGTTATGCCGGACTCTTACCGGCTAAAACCCCACGGTGGCCATCCCTGCACTACCGGGGAGAGTCTGGGATCTCTTGCGAACAACAACCAGACCCTCCCCGTGCAAGGGCGCCAGAAGGGCGCCCGCTTCCCAAAAGTTGGAGGGCTGAGCCTCCCCTACCCAGCTAAAGACGGCGATGTCGGGGCCACGCCGACATCGCCGACCATCCCGGGCCGCGTGCAATGCATCGGCGAACCCCCATTCGCCGATGCTGCAGCCCCGGCAACCGCCTCGCCTTGAAGTACTCGAGTGGAGCGGTGCTCAAACACTCGGCGAGACGGCCGCCCTCCACCACCACAGCTCGGGCCCCGGGTGCGCTACTACCCGTACCGCGGCGACAGGTGGTCGGTTGCCGCGGCCCCTGGGGGATGATGTCTCCCGGGAAAGGGAGACATATCGGGGTGAGTTTACTCCTTCGGTGAAGGAGCAGCCCCACCCCGATCAGGCGCAACCGCCTGCCCCTTGGGCACCTTAGTGCCTGCCCTAGAGGGCTCCCCACGCCCGCCCTTTCGGACGGGCGGCTTACAGGCCGAGCTGCCCAAGCGGTGCCCGGACGGCAGACCCAAGTCCGCGCAAAGCGGACAGTTGGGCGCCGCCGCCGGACACCCGGCCGCCTTGTGGCCTGCAGCGCCACACCGATAGCACAAAGTGCTACGGTCCTCGTCGGCAGTGCACCGCGCCCGCACGTGACCGTGCTGGAGGCAGCGGTAGCACTGCAACGGCCGGGGCTTGAGCAGCTCGACCCGAGCTGTAGCCCACCCTACCATTATGCGATCCCCCTTGGCGAAGAGCTTCTTAGCCCCAGCCAATGGGCATCGCGCCCACACGGTGCCCAATGGGCCGGATCGCCGGATGGTACCGACCACGATCCGGTCCATGGGGCACCCACCCTCCCTAGAGAGAGCCGCCTTCACCTCTATGGCCCTCACGGAGTCCTCAAGCCCGACCACCCTCAGCTCTACGAGCTTCATTGGGCGGCCGACCTTGAGGCCCCTGGGCTCCAACACCTCCGTCAGGCGGTAGGCCAGTTGATCGGCCTTCTCAGCCCTCCCCTCGCCCTCAACCTCGAGTATGAGGGCCCCGGTCTTGGCCCGCTTGGGCCTCACGGCCTCGATGCCTAGCTCATCTAGAGCGAAGGCGTTACGCGCCACCAACATAGCATTTGTGAGCGTCTGGGAGCACCCAGGCGGGACGGTAATAGTTACCGCCTCCGACCTGGGCAGCCTACCCAGACGCACACCCTTCTTATTTTCGGGGCCGGAGCCGGCCTTCGCGGCCGACTTCTTCCCCTTTACCCTCTTCTTTTTCGAGGAGGAAGAGGGAGGGACCGGGGCAGAAGTGGGAGCCTTGCGGCCCACCACCTCCGCCCAGGAGTCCCCACCCCCGGACTGAGTCTGCACAGCAGACCCAGCCGAGGGAGGGACATTGGACACCCCCCTATTCCCCCTCTTACCCCGTCCCTTTTTCCCGGCTTTCGCCGGGCGAGAGGTGGCCGACGGTGGTTGGTCGGGCTGGGCAGCGCGGGGAGTACCCACGCTGTCCCCCCTAACCTCCCCCAACGAACCACCCCCCAACTCCAATCCGGAGGCGGGACCCGCCGCTCCCAGGGTGAGGTTCAACTCACCCCTGAGAGCGGCGAATCTCGCCTCCATCATCTCTCCCACTCGGGAGATAATCATCTCCACGTCCACGCCGCCAGCGGCTGGACCCGTACTCGGGGAGGACCTGCCTCCCCGTGCCCCCATGATAGGAGGAGTTGTCCCCCTGGGAGGCTCTACATCCATTCGGGACTCCTCCCGTGCGCCAGGTTCAAGCTGTCGCCTGAGCCTAGCCACCTCCCGCTTGATGTCCTCAAGTTCGGAGGATAGCCGTTGGTTCGCATCCTCCAGCTCTTGAACCCTCCCGTCCCTCTCTGTGCGCTGGATCGCCTCCAGTCCAGCTACCCTGAGTGCCTGCGCACTCTCCCGGAGGCGGCGCACGAATCTCCCGCTTAAGTTCTTTGAGGAGCCGGCCACACGCTCGACCTCCTTCGAGTGCTCCAATATTAGAGCACCGAGGTCGGGCGTCGGCCGGTGCCTCATCTCCTCCCTCACCTCCCTTTCATTGGGGAGAGGCTTAGCACTTTTGCTGGGTGGCGGAGGGGTCCGGGAGGGGTCGGATCGCTCCAACTCCCTCCGGACCGCCTCCTCCTCCCGGCAGAGCTCCATGTAGGCTCGCTTCGCCTCAGCCAGCCCCACATATTCCCCAGTAGTAGGGGGCCTGCCCCTCTTCCTGACCACAGGGGCCTCCGAACGACAAGAGAAAGAGGCGTCAGAAAACCCCTCCTCGTCGTCGGAGTCCATTCCTCCCAGCGACCAGCGACCAGCGCTGTTTGCCGCTAAATCTTTGACGTGGCCGACCAGCGGCCTCGCGAAATTACCCCCCTCCCCAGAGGAACCAGTCGCTCTAGACGCCGTGGCCTGGCCCTCCACCACGGACGTCCCACGGTTGCCAGATGACGACGCAGCCGGGCCCGCTTGACCACCCGAAACTGCGCCGGTACTGGAGGTTCCGAGTCCTCCTGCACCGTAAGTTTTCTTCCCTTTGTGCTCTAAGTCCATAATTGTTACAAATAAATCCTCCCCTAACGTGCCCGAGTCGTCAACCGAAGTCCCATCCCGCACCGCTTCCACCTTCTCACCTCTCAACTCCGGGCCTTACCGGCAAGGGAGGCCCTGCCAGGATCCGAAGATCCCGCCGGCATCGCCCCGGAGCATCACTGAGGCTACCTCAGCTTCCGCGATGCACCCTTTTAGTCGCCTCTTACGACAGGCAGGGTATACCCTGGGTGTATTCTGACCCGCACCCAGACGGGGAACCCCTGGGATGAACCTAACCTTTTTTTTTTTTTTTTTTTTTTACGTGGGGAAATCCATCATGGATACCCCGGAGCTGGGGAAGCTCCGGGGTTATGCCGGACTCTTACCGGCTAAAACCCCACGGTGGCCATCCCTGCACTACCGGGGAGAGTCTGGGATCTCTTGCGAACAACAACCAGACCCTCCCCGTGCAAGGGCGCCAGAAGGGCGCCCGCTTCCCAAAAGTTGGAGGGCAGTGCCTCCCCTACCCATCTAAAGTAGGCGATGTCGGGGCCACGCCGACATCGCCGACCATCCCGGGCCGCGTGCAATGCATCGGCGAAGCCCCATTCGCCGATGCTGCAGCCCCGGCGACCGCCTCGCCTTGAAGTACTCGAGTGGAGCGGTGCTCAAACACTCGGCGAGACGGCCGCCCTCCTCCACCGTAGCTCGGGCCCCGGGTGCGCTACTACCCGTACCGCGGCAACGGGTGGTCGGTTGCCGCGGCCCCTGGGGGATGATGTCTCCCGGGAAAGGGAGACATATCGGGGTGAGTCTACTCCTTCGGAGAAGGAGCAGCCCCACCCCGATCAGGCGCAACCGCCTGCCCCTTGGGCACCGTAGTGCCGGCCCTCGAGGGCCCCCCACGCCCGCCCTTTCGGACGGGCGGCTTACAGGCCGAGCTGCCCAAGCGATGCCCGGACGGCAGACCCAAGTCCGCGCAGAGCGGACAATTGGGAGCCGCCGCCGGACACCCGGCCGCCTTGTGGCCTGCAGCGCCACACCGATAGCACAAAGTGCTACGGTCCTCGTCGGCAGTGCACCGCGCCCGCACGTGACCGTGCTGGAGGCAGCGGTAGCACTGCAACGGCCGGGGCTTGAGCAGCTCGACCCGAGCTGTTGCCCACCCCACCCGTATTCTGTCCCCTTTGGCGAAAAGTTTTTTCGCCCCCGCCAATGGGCATCGCGCCCACACGGTGCCCAATGGGCCGGATCGCTGGATGGTACCAACCACGATCCGGTCCATGGGGCACCCACCCTCCCTCGACAGAGCCGCCTTGACTTCTATAGCCCGGACGGAGTCCTCAAGGCCGACCACCCTCAGCTCAACGAGCTTCATTGGGCGGCCGACCTTGAGGCCCTTCGGCTCTAACACCTCCGACAGGCGGTAGGCGAGTTCATCCGCCTTCTCTGCCCTCCCCTCGCCCTCCACCTCAAGAATGAGGGCACCAGTTTTCGCCCGCTTGGGTCTCACGGCCTCAATGCCCAGCTCATCAAGAGCGAAGGCGTTTCTAGCCACCAACATTGCGTTGGTGAGCGTCTGGGAGCACCCAGGCGGGACGGTGATAGTCACCGCCTCCGACCTGGGCAGCCTACCCAGACGCACACCAACTTTCTTCTTCGCGGGGACGGAGTCGGCCTTAGCGGCCGACTTCTTCCCCTTCTTCTTCTTTCCCTTATTCTCCTTCGAGGAGGACGAGGGAGGGACCGGGGCAGGGGCGGGAGCCTTGCGGCCCACCACCTCCGCCCAGGAGTCCCCACCCCCGGACTGAGCCCGCACAGCAGACTCAGCCGAGGGAGGGACAGCAGTCGCCATCCCTTTCCCCCTCTTAGCCCGTCCCTTTTTCCCGGCTTTCGCCGGGCGAGAGGTGGCCGACGGTGGTTGGTCGGGCTGGGCGGCACGGGGAGTACCCGCACCGTCCCCCCTAACCTCCCCCAACGAACCAACCCCCAACACCAATCCGGAGGCGGGACCCGCCGCTCCCAGGGTGAGGTTCAACTCACCCCTGAGAGCGGCGAATCTCGCCTCCATCATATCTCCCACACGGGAGATAATCTCCTCTACGTCCACGCCGCCAGCGGCCGGACCCGTACCCGGGGAGGACCTGCCTCCCCGTGCTCCCCTGATAGGAGGAGATGTTCCCCTCGGAGGCTCAACCTCCATTTGGGATTGATCCCGACTGGCAGAATCCAGCTGCCTCTTCAGCCTTCCTACCTCTCGCTTGAGGTCTTCCAGTTCGGAGGAGAGCCTTTCGTTGGCCTCCTCCAACTCCTGGACACGCCCATCCCGATGTGTGCGCTGGATCGCCTCAAGTCCAGCAAGCCTAAGGGCCTGTGCGCTCTCCCTGAGGCGATGCACAAATTTGCCGCTCAAATTTTTTGAGGAGCCGGCCACACGCTCGACCTCCTTCGCATGCTCCAAAATGAGAGCACCGAGGTCGGGCGTCGGCCGGTTCCTCATTTCCTCCCTCACCTCCCGCTCATTCGGGAGAGGCTTAGCGCCTTTGCTTGGAGGCGGAGGAGTCCGGGAGGGGTCGGATCGCTCCAACTCCCTCCGGACTGCCTCCTCCTCCCGGCAAAGCTCCATATAGGCGCGCTTCGCCTCCGCCAATCCCACGTACTCCCCTGTAGTAGGGGGCCTGCCCCTTTTCCTCACTACAGGAGGCTCCATCCGACACGAGAAGGATGTGTCCGAATACCCCTCCTCGTCGTCGGAATCCATCCCGAGCGACCAGCGACCAGCGCTGCCCGCCGCGAGATCCTTCACGTGGCCGACCAGCGGCCTTGAAGAAGTCCCCCCATCCCCAGAGGAGCCAGTAGCTCTAGACGCCGTGGCCTGGCCCTCCACCACGGACGTCCCACGGTTGCCAGATGACGACGCAGCCGGGCCCGCTTGACCACCCGAAACTGCGCCGGTACTGGAGGTTCCGAGGCCTCCTGCACCGTAAGATTTCCTTCCTTTATTCCGTAAATCCATATTTTATATAAAGTACCTCCCCCAACGTGCCCAAGTCGTCAACAATAAGTCCCGCCCCGCACCGCTTCCACCTTCTCACCTCTCAACTCCGGGCCTTACCGGCAAGGGAGGCCCTGCCAGGATCCGAAGATCCCGCCGGCATCGCCCCGGAGCATCACTGAGGCTACCTCAGCTTCCGCGATGCACCCTTTTAGTCGCCTCTTACGACAGGCAGGGTATACCCTGGGTGTATTCTGACCCGCACCCAGACGGGGAGGGATGAACCTAACCTAACCTTTTTTTTTTTTTTTTTTTTTTTTTTTACGTGGGGAAATCCATCATGGATACCCCGGAGCTGGGGAAGCTCCGGGGTTATGCCGGACTCCTACCGGCTAAAACCCCACGGTGGCCATCCCTGCACTTCCGGGGAGAGTCTGGGATCTCTTGCGAACAACAACCAGACCCTCCCCGTGCAAGGGCGCCAGAAGGGCGCCCGCTTCCCAAAAAGTTGGAGGGCTGAGCCTCCCCTACCCAGCTAAAGACGGCGATGTCGGGGCCACGCCGACATCGCCGACCATCCCGGGCCGCGTGCAATGCATCGGCGAACCCCCATTCGCCGATGCTGCAGCCCCGACGACCGCCTCGCCTGGAAGTACTCGAGTGGAGCGGAGCTCAAACACTCGGCGAGACGGCCGCCCTCCACCACCGTAGCTCGGGCCCCGGGTGCGCTACTACCCGTACCGCGGCAACAGGTGGTCGGTTGCCGCGGCCCCTGGGGGATGATGTCTCCCGGGAAAGGGAGACATATCGGGGTGAGTTTACTCCGTCGGTGAAGGAGCATCCCCACCCCGATCAGGCGCAACCGCCTGCCCCTTGGGCACCGTAGTGCCGGCCCTCGAGGGCCCCCCACGCCCGCCCTTTCGGACGGGCGGCTTACAGGCCGAGCTGCCCAAGCGGTGCCCGGACGGCAGACCCAAGTCCGCGCAAAGCGGACAGTTGGGCGCCGCCGCCGGACACCCGGCCGCCTTGTGGCCTGCAGCGCCACACCGATAGCACAAAGTGCTACGGTCCTCGTCGGCAGTGCACCGCGCCCGCACGTGACCGTGCTGGAGGCAGCGGTAGCACTGCAACGGCCGGGGCTTGAGCAGCTCGACCCGAGCTGTTGCCCACCCCACCCGTATCCTGTCCCCTTTTGCGAAGAGCTTCTTCGCGCCCGCAAGTGGGCATCGCGCCCACACGGTGCCCAATGGGCCGGATCGCCGGATGGTTCCAACGACGATCCGGTCCATGGGGCACTCACCCTCCCTCGAAAGAGCCGCCTTCACTTCGATGGCGCGGACCGAGTCCTCAAGGCCGACCACCCTCAGCTCAACGAGCTTCATTGGGCGGCCGACCTTGAGGCCCTTCGGCTCTAACACCTCCGACAGGCGGTAGGCGAGTTCATCCGCCTTCTCTGCCCTCCCCTCGCCCTCCACCTCAAGAATGAGGGCCCCCGTCTTCGCCCGCTTGGGCCTCACGGCCTCAATGCCCACTTCGTCAAGGGCGAAGGCGTTTCTCGCCACCAACATAGCGTTGGTGAGCGTCTGGGTGCACCCAGGCGGGACGGTAATAGTTACCGCCTCCGACCTGGGAAGCCTGCCCAGACGCACACCAACTTTCTTCTTCTCGGGGCCGGAGCCGGCCTTCGCGGCCGACTTCTTCCCCTTATTTTTCTTCCCCTTAGTAACCTTCGAGGAGGAAGAGGGAGGGACCGGGGCAGAAGTGGGAGCCTTGCGGCCCACCACCTCCGCCCAGGAGTCCCCACCCCCGGACTGGGCCCGCACAGCGGACTCAGCCGAGGGAGGGACATCGGTAACCCCCCCTTTCCCCCTCTTACCCCGTCCCTTTTTCCCGGCTTTCGCCGGGCGAGGGGTGGCCGACGGTGGTTGGTCGGGCTGGGCGGCACGGGGAGTACCCCCGCCGTCCCCCCTAACCTCCCCCAACGAACCACCCCCCAACTCCAATCCGGAGGCAGGACCCGCCGCTCCCAGGGTGAGGTTCAACTCACCCCTGAGAGCGGCGAATCTCGCCTCCATCATATCTCCCACCCGGGAGATGATGCTCTCCACGTCCACGCCGCCAGCGGCTGGACCCGTACTCGGGGAGGACCTGCCTCCCCGCGCTCCCATGATAGGGGGAGATATTCCCCTGGGAGGCACCACCTCCATTCGGGAATCCTCCCGAGCACCAGACTCGAGCTGACGCTTGAGCCTGCCCACCTCCAGCTTGAGGTGCTCAAGCTCGGAGGAGAGCCTTTCATTCGCCTCCTCTAATTCCTGGACCCTCCCATCCCGATGCGTCCGTTGGATCGCCTCTAGTCCCGCAAGCCTAAGAGCCTGGGCACTTTCCCTGAGGCGATGGACGAACCGCCCGCTCAAGTTCTTAGAGGAGCCGGCCACACGCTCGACCTCCTTGGAGTGCTCCAGAATAAGAGCACCGAGGTCGGGCGTCGGCCGGTTCCTTATTTCCTCCCTCACTTCCCTTTCGTTGGGAAGAGGCTTAGCACTCTTGCTAGGAGGCGGAGGGGTGCGGGAGGGGTCGGATCTCTCCAACTCCCTCCGGACCGCCTCCTCCTCCCGGCAGAGCTCCATATAGGCGCGCTTCGCCTCTGCCAACCCCACATATTCCCCAGTGGTAGGGGGCCTGCCCCTCTTTCTCACAACGGGGGGCTCCGACCGACACGAGAAGGAGGTATCAGAATACCCCTCCTCGTCGTCGGAGTCCACTCCCCCCAGCGACCAGCGACCAGCGCTGCCCGCCGCCAAGTCTTTTACGTGGCCGACCAGCGGCCTAGCAAAAGTACCCCCCTCCCCAGAGGCGCCAGTAGCTCTAGACGCCGTGGCCTGGCCCTCCACCACGGACGTCCCACGGTTGCCGGATGACGACGCAGCCGGGCCCGCTTGACCACCCGAAACTGCGCCGGTACTGGAGGTTCCGAGGCCCCCTGCACCGTAAGTTTTCTTCCCTTTCTGTCGTGTGTCCATAGTTTTATATAATATCCACCCCTCACGTGCCTGTGTCGTCAACAGTATGTCCAGTCCCGCACCGCATCCACCTTCTCACCCCTCAACTCCGGGCCTTACCGGCAAGGGAGGCCCTGCCAGGATCCGAAGATCCCGCCGGCATCGCCCCGGAGCATCACTGAGGCTACCTCAGCTTCCGCGATGCACCCTTTTAGTCGCCTCTTACGACAGGCAGGGTATACCCTGGGTGTATTCTGACCCGCACCCAGACGGGGAAACCTAACCTTTTTTTTTTTTTTTTTTTTTACGTGGGGAAATCCATCATGGATACCCCGGAGCTGGGGAAGCTCCGGGGTTATGCCGGACTCTTACCGGCTAAAACCCCACGGTGGCCATCCCTGCACTACCGGGGAGGGTCTGGGATCTCTTGCGAACAACAACCAGACCCTCCCCGTGCAAGGGCGCCAGAAGGGCGCCCGCTTCCCAAAAAGTTGGAGGGCTGAGCCTCCCCTACCCATCTAAAGACGGCGATGTCGGGGCCACGCCGACATCGCCGACCATCCCGGGCCGCGTGCAATGCATCGGCGAACCCCCATTCGCCGATGCTGCAGCCTCGACGACCGCCTCGCCTGGAAGTACTCGAGTGGAGCGGAGCTCAAACTCTCGGCGAGACGGCCGCCCTCCACCACCGTAGCTCGGGCCCCGGGTGCGCTACTACCCGTACCGCGGCAACAGGTGGTCGGTTGCCGCGGCCCCTGGGGGAGGGGAAACCTAACCTAACCTTTTTTTTTTTTTTTTTTTTTTTTTTACGTGGGGAAATCCATCATGGATACCCCGGAGTCCTGGGGGGGACTCCGGGGTTATGCCGGACTCTTACCGGCTAAAACCCCACGGTGGCCTACTTCTGCGCTTCTGGGGGTGAACCGGGATCTCAAAATGAACACAACCGGTTCACCCCCAGCGCCTGAGCCGCCCATGACGCACTTATTCAACGCTAAGTGCGTCATGGGCGGCCCCCAACACACGGAGTTATACTCCGCAGCGACTCCAGGGCCACACTGGAGCCGCCGCCGCCACGGGAGGAGTTGCGTGCAATGACCATGACGGGCCCCCACCCGTCACGGTCTGCAACTCCCCCCAGGACGGCTCCCCGCGCAAAGACTTGGGGCATGATCACCCGAAGGTGATCTTCCCCGCGCGGGGAGTCGTCCGTCCACCCAAGTCCTTAGATGGACTTGATCGCGAAGTCGGGACCCCGGGTGCGCGAGTACCCGTACCGTGGCTGACGGATGGTCGGTCAGCCACGGCCCCTGGGGTTAACGGTTGAGGGGGGGTTTTTTACACCCCCCCGAACCGCTAAGGTGGACGGCGATTGCGCCGTCGACGCCGAGTCGGGTCGCGGAGTTCGCGCTCCCGCTCGGCGTCCTCCTTAACTCTCATGACGGCCTCACAAAAGGCCGTCATCGCCCGCCAGGACCTATCATTCCCTACCATCCGCTGGATTACGGATGGTAGAGACAGGTCCTGGCCCACTATTTCCCGGAGATCACGACGCAGCATCTCCCACGCTGGACACCACTCCAGCGTGTGCTGCGCCGTGTCCCCGGGACTGCCACAATGGTGGCATGCCCCCGTGACTTCCCTGCCGATCCGACGCAGGTACTCACCGAAGCATCCGTGCCCGGTGAGCACCTGCGTGGTCCGGAAGGTAAGCCGGCCATGGCTGCGGTCTGCCCATCTTGACAGGACGGGCAAGACCGCCCCGACGGTCCTATGACTTCCGTGGCGGGAATTAAGTTGTTCCCGCCACGTATTGAAGACCGACCGCCGGGCTTGAAGCCTGAGCGTCACCCTCGGTAACTCTGGCGGGGCAGAGTCATCCCGGCGGTGGGTTTGCCTATAAACAAAGGCGTCCCCAGCCGCCAGGAGCTCTAAGGGTGGAAGCCCCGCCAGAGTTGTCGCCGCCTCGTAGGACACCGTGCGGTATCCCCGGATAACCCTGATGGCCAGCCGCCGCCACACACGACGCAGCAAAGTTATGCTGCGTCGACTGGCCATCAGGGCATCCGCCCAAACAGGGGCCCCATACAGGGCCATACTCCGCACGATGCCCGCATAGAGGCGGCGAACCCTCTCGTCTGGACCCCCCAAGTTGGGCAGGAGACGGCCAAGACTGGCCGCCGCCCGTTCCAACCGGGGAGCCAGGAGCGAGAAGTGACGCTCAAAACTCCAAGAGCCGTCCAGGTGGAGACCGAGATACTTAATCCCGTCTACCACCTGGATGCCGACATTACCTATCCGGACCAAAGTCTGGGTTAATGGCTGTCCCTCACAAGAACGGAGGCGGTGGTTATGGTCGAGGAACCACATTGCCTCCGTCTTGTGAGGCGCCAGTTCAAGGCCCAGACTTCGGACCCGGGAAGCCACGAGGGCAAGTCCCATCTCGGCGCGCCGGACGATCCTCCCCGGTGTGCTCCCGCAGGCAATCAGCATCGTATCGTCTGCATAGCAGACGATGCTGACGCCTGCGGGGAGGAGGATACGCAAAGCCGCGTCATACCCCAAGTTCCATAACAATGGTCCTAGAACGGACCCTTGAGGTATGCCGCGACTTGTCTCCCTCAGGTGTTTAACACCATACCGACCTAAGTACTCGATGCACCTGCCGCGTAGGTATGACCCGATCGCCACCCGCAGGTACTTGGGGACTCGATGAATCTCGAGTCCCCTGCGGATGGCCTCCCAGGAGAGGGTATTAAAGGCATTCACTATATCCAGTGAAATAGCTAGTGCCAACCCTCCCCTGGAAGTGGCCGTGCCCGAGAGGGAGCGGACACGGTCGATGGCATCGACCGTAGACCGCCCCTCCCTGAAGCCGAACTGGCAATCGGCCAGATCGGGTCCAACCCGCGACAGGTGCCTGGAGAGGCGGGAAGTAACGATGCGTTCGTACAACTTCCCGACCTCGTCCAGAAGCACAATAGGCCGGTAGGCGGAGGGAGACTCCGCGTCCCGGCCCTCCTTTCTAAGGAGGACCAGGCGTCCGGTTCGCCACCGAGATGGGAACGTCCCCGTCTTCAAGACGGCGGTAAACAGCCGTCGAAGACGGGGACTGAGGACGCTAAGGGCCATCGCCAACGCGCGGCCGGGGATACCATCAGGACCCGGTGCCGTATTCCGGGCCCTGAGGCGTTTCACAGCCCCGGCCAACTCCTCCTCGGACACCTCCAGCTCGGTGGACCAATCACATTGGTCCACCTGCCCCGGAAAGGCGGCCGGCATGTTTCCAGATGGAAATAGAGTGCCGACCACCCTCCCGAGGAGCTGGGGGTCCATAGTCTCCGTTAGTGGAGGCGCCCATGTTCTAAGTTTGCCAACTGCAAACTTATATGGGCGCCCCCACGGATCCCGATTCAGGGAGCGGAGGAGTCCGTCCCAAGCGTCGGCTTTGGCCCTCCTGATGGCCTGCTGCAGCTGAACCGTCAGATGGCGGTATTCAGCATACAGCAGTGCTGTTCGCGCCTCGTCGCGATGTCTTCTCCGGCGAGACCTCGCGTACTGGCGTCTGGCCGCCGCGCAATTAATGCGCAACTCCGCAATTGCGGCTGACCACCAGTACACGGGTCGCCGAGGCGGGGGCCGAGCACGAGGCATGGCCGTGTCGCAGATTGCGACCATGGCCTCGTGAAACCATTCGGCCTCCGCCTCCACATCAACGACGGACCCAGTCGGCGACTCCGACCAGGTCACGGCGTGAACAGCCGCCATCAGGGCGTCCTCATCCAGGGCTTTAAGCGCCCATCGTCTTTGCGGCTGGTGGGGGCTTGGGCGGCCCGGGGTGGAGACGGAGACCTCTATCCGAATGTACCAATGGTCGGATAGGGTCTCCGTCTGCTCGTCAACGAGCCACCCCGTGACCCGGCGCACGGCACTGGGTGAGGCCCATGATAAGTCAACAGCACTCACCCCTTGGTACCGTACGCACGTGCTGGTCGACCCCCGGTTAAGTAGTCGGAGGTCAAGACCAGCAGCCCAGTCCAACACCGCACTGCCCCTCGCGTCCGTCCTGGGGGAACCCCACGCAGTCGCGTGAGCGTTAAAGTCCCCCAGGACCAGGACTGGACGGGCTGCGTGCAATGAGACAACGCTCTGCAGCCCGTCCAGAAATTCCTCGAAGGCCGCGAGGGGCCAACGCGGCGGTGCATACACCCCCACCAGCACAAACCCTGCCCAGCTGACGGCCACGTAACCCCGCCCAGTAGCAAGGGGCGTAAAAGGTGTCCGTGAACCGTCAGACTGGGCAATTGCTACCGAGCCGTAGCCGTTCCCGACCCAGGACGGGCGGTCGGGGACGACAAACGGCTCGGCAACTACTGCGATTTCAACCACGCCCGCCGCAAGTGCCGCGACTAACAAGTCATGGGCACGGCGGGAGTGGTTGATGTTCGCCTGGAGGACACGAGCACGGGTGAAGGCTATTCCGTCAGCGTAGCCTCCCCCCGGCTCGTGCCCTCCATAAGCGCCGTCGCAAATGCGACGGAGCTGTCCGTCACCTGTTGCGGTGGGGCAGACTGCCCCGCCCGCTGTGCACTAGCTGTGCCCTCCACCTGCTTGTCTGTGGCCTTGGCGGTCACCTGTCTTGCCCGGCGGGTGGGTGGGCGGCATTGACGCCCCCCCAACCTATGATTGGCCGGCCGCCCCAAGTCTGCACAGACGGTGCAGTGGGGGGCGGCCGCCTTACACTGGCCCGCCCTGTGGCCGGGGGCACCGCAATTATAGCAGCGGTCACCCCGGTCCACAGCAGCAGTGCATCGCTGCCTCACATGTCCTCTCTCAAGGCAGCGATAGCACTGCTGTGGGCGGGCAGGGAGGGCCTCGACCTTCGCCGTGACCCAACCCACCCTCAGTCGCCCTGCTGCCGCAACCTTACGGGCGGCAGCAAGTGGGCATTGCACCCAGAGGGTGCCAAGTCCGATCGGCGAGGTGCGGATTTCTCCTGTCCGCACCTCAACGACCTGACACCCTCCGGCAGCCGCCAAGGCCTCGGCCACCTCTAAGGAGGTGACCGAGTCATCTAAGCCGCTGACTCGAAGGTCAGCGCGCTTCTGGGGACAGGTTACCTTGACGGCGAAGTCCGTCAAGGCACCTGTCAACCTCGCCGCCAATAATGCTGCCTTCTCAGCACGGTTCGCACCGGGAATCTCCAAGAGGAGACCCCCGGTTTGGGCACGCCTCGGCCTCACCGACGCAATGCCCAGCTCTTGGAGCGATATCCGCTGCTTTGCAGCGGACATCACCTCCTGGTAGGTGCTTACACTGGCTGGTAGCAGTGTAAGCACCACCGCTGCGGAGCGTGGGGCGCGCCCCAGTTTCTGCCGCTGGGCCGTCACGGGGCGTGCTTGTCCTACGACAGGGCCCCGTGCGGCCCGTTTGGGTGGCCCAGTTGGTCGGGCAATAGGTTGCGGCTGCTTAGCAGCCCGACGGGCCTTACGCCCGACCACCTGGGCCCAAGTACCGCCTTGTTCACTCCCTTTAACGGGGGGTGGCCTGCGCGCGGGGGGTGGTGCGTCCGACACCGCTGCCCCGGACGTTACCGGCCGGGGTCGATTCCTCGTAAGAGGAGGAGGGGGCTGCTTTACAGGGGGGGGAAGAGGAATATTCCCCTGTTTTGCAGCCCCCTTCTTCTTCTTCTTCTTCTTCTGCCCCTTCCTCCTCCCGGCCCCAGAACCCGATGGGACCTGTGGGGGTAGGGGAGGTGGAGGAGCGGGCCCCGAACGGGGCCGCAGCTCTCGACGGAGGGCCTCAACCCTTGCATCGAGCATTTGTCCCAACATGGAAGTCATATCTTCCATGTTGGGACTGCCGGAACCCAACCCTCCGCCCCCAATTGGAGAGGGCGGCGGGAGGGATGTCCGGGTGCTCGAAAGGCGAGGGGGGGGCAACCCCCGGACTGGAGTTGGACAACGTTCCAACTCCGTTATACGCTGTCGGAGCGCAGCATTTTCAGCCTCCAAGGCTGAAATGCGCTCCGACAAGGCACCCAATGTTGCCTTCTCGCCCCCGGCAACTGCGGGAGGATCCCGCCGCTGCAGCACCTCTTGAAAAAGTGCCTGCAGCTTGCGGGAATCCTCCCGCAACCGGCGGATGAATCCGCCCTTGATGTTTGTGGACTTTGCCGCGATCCACTCTATGTCGTTTGCCGCGATGAATGCCTCACGGCCTAACGCGGACATATCTTCTCCCCGGAATCTCCGGGAATAGTCGGCAACCTCGGGGAGAGGGTTGGTTGACTTTCCCGGAGGGGGTGCAGGCTCCTCCGGGTCGTGCGAGAGCAGCTCAGCCTCCTGCATGACCTTGAGCCTCGCTTCTTCGACGCGAAGGAGATGCTCCTTCGCTTGGGCCAACGCCACATAGTCCCCAGTAGTTGGGGGACGGCCCCTCCTCTCAATACGCTCCGCTCCCCGAGGAAGCAGTAGTGAGCGTGTCGGCGGGGGTGAGAGATAGGTCTCCGCGGAGTCGCTATCTCCATCCTCGCCCGCCGACAAGATGTTCGGCGATCTATGGGACACGGAAGACGCCCTGGATCGGCCGGACGCCTCCGTGTCTCCCTCTACAGCCCCCGAAGGGGTTCTGTCCTCTGTGCGTGAGGAGGGGCGCGAGCTGGCCGCTGGGATAACCCGCTCGGCAAGCTGCTCCCTCCTTTCAGCCAGGGCCTGTAGCCTTGCGAGCCTTTCCGTGGTGAGGCGGAGGCTCGGTATAGATACCGCCTCACTCCGCACCACCTCCGGAAGTGCTCTCGGGGCTCCGTCCCCCTCCATCTCCGCTTCCTTCTTCCCCCCTTTCCCCGTTTTATTATTGGAAGACTTCATAATGGGTCCCACGAGTGTGGTCGGAAGGGATGTCGCCCCCGGTAGAGCCGCCATACCGGGGGAAGGCTACTACCCCGGGGGGTCGCCAGGTACCCCGGGGTTGGACCGCTAGAGACCGATGCACCCACCGGCCACACCCAGCCGCAAAGGCTGAGCGCGCCCCCTCGCCGCGGTCCGCAGCTTGAGGCAGGGACTTTTTATAGAGGTTTATCCCCTCGCGGGCCGGCCAATAAAGGCAAGCCCCCCGCTCCGGCGAAACATGACCACCGGTTTACGGTATTACGACAGGGGTCACACCACCCCTGCCGAGCTATGGGATCCCGGGGGCGCAACTCCCCGTATCACGACCAGAACTGGCCGTGACCCCTGGGAGAAACCTTTTTTTTTTTTTTTTTTTTTTTTTTTACGTGGGGAAATCCATCATGGATACCCCGGAGCTGGGGAAGCTCCGGGGTTATGCCGGACTCTTACCGGCTAAAACCCCACGGTGGCCATCCCTGCACTACCGGGGAGGGTCTGGGATCTCTTGCGAACAACAACCAGACCCTCCCCGTGCAAGGGCGCCAGAAGGGCGCCCGCTTCCCAAAAGTTGGAGGGCTGAGCCTCCCCTACCCAGCTAAAGACGGCGATGTCGGGGCCACGCCGACATCGCCGACCATCCCGGGCCGCGTGCAATGCATCGGCGAACCCCCATTCGCCGATGCTGCAGCCCCGGTGACCGCCTCGCCTTGAAGTACTCGAGTGGAGCGGTGCTCAAACACTCGGCGAGACGGCCGCCCTCCTCCACCGTAGCTCGGGCCCCGGGTGCGCTACTACCCGTACCGCGGCAACAGATGGTCGGTTGCCGCGGCCCCTGGGGGATGATGTCTCCCGGAAAAGGGAGACATATCGGGGTGAGTTTACTCCTTCGGAGAAGGAGCAGCCCCACTCCGATCAGGCGCAACCGCCTGCCCCTTGGGCACAGATGTGCCGGCCCTCGAGGGCTCCCCACGCCCGCCCTTTCGGACGGGCGGCTTACAGGCCGAGCTGCCCAAGCGGTGCCCGGACGGCAGACCCAAGTCCGCGCAGAGCGGACAGTTGGGCGCCGCCGCCGGACACCCGGCCGCCTTGTGGCCTGCAGCGCCACACCGATAGCACAAAGTGCTACGGTCCTCGTCGGCAGTGCACCGCGCCCGCACGTGACCGTGCTGGAGGCAGCGGTAACACTGCAACGGCCGGGGCTTGAGCAGCTCGACCCGAGCTGTAGCCCACCCCACCCGTATCCTATCCCCCTTGGCGAAAAGTTTTTTCGCCGCCGCGAGTGGACATCTCGCCCACACGGTGCCCAATGGGCCCGATCGCTGGATGTTGCCAACCGCGATCGGGTCCATTGGGCACCCACCCTCCCTCGATAAGGCCGCCTTCACCTCGATGGCGCGGACCGAGTCCTCAAGGCCGACCACCCTCAGCTCAACGAGCTTCATCGGGCGGCCGACCTTGAGGCCCCTCGGTTCCAACACCTCGGTGAGGCGATAGGCCAGTTGGTCGGCCTTTTCCGCCCTCCCCTCGCCCTCCACCTCTAAGATGAGGGCTCCGGTCTTGGCCCTCTTGGGCCTCACCGCCTCGATGCCAAGCTCATCGAGGGCGAATGCGTTCCGCGCCACCAACATTGCGTTGGTGAGCGTCTGGGAGCACCCAGGCGGGACGGTGATGGTCACCGCCTCCGACCTGGGAAGCCTACCCAGACGCACACCCCCCTTCTTCTTATCGGGGCCGGAGCCGGCCTTCGCGGCCGACTTCTTCCCCTTTACCCTCTTCTTTTTCGAGGAGGAAGAGGGAGGGACCGGGGCAGAAGTGGGAGCCTTGCGACCCACCACCTCCGCCCAGGAGTCCCCACCCCCGGACTGGGCCCGCACAGCAGACTCAGCCGGAGGAGGGACCTCAGTCACTCCCCTAGTCCCCCTCTTACCCCTTCCCTTTTTCCCGGCTTTCGCCGGGCGAGGGGTGGCCGACGGTGGTTGGTCGGGCTGGGCAGCACGGGGTGTACCCGCGCCGTCCCCCCTAACCTCCCCCAACGTACAACCCCCCAACACCAATCCGGAGGCGGGACCCGCCGCTCCCAGGGTGAGGTTCAACTCCCCCCTGAGAGCGGCGAATCTCGCCTCCATCATCTCTCCCACGCGGGAGATAATCTTCTCCACGTCCACGCCGCCAGCAGCTGGACCCGTACTCGGGGAGGACCTGCCTCCCCGTGCCCCCAAGATAGGAGGAGTTGTCCCCCTGGGAGGCTCCACCTCCATTACGGATTGCTCCCGAGTGGCAGACTCGAGCTGCCTCCTCAGTCTGCCCACCTCACGTTTCAAGTCCTCGAGTTCGGAGGAGAGCCGTTCGTTGGCCTCCTCCAACTCCTGGACCCGCCCATCACGATGCGTCCGCTGGATCGCCTCGAGCCCCGCAAGCCTAAGCGCCTGGGCACTTTCCCGAAGGCGATGAACGAAACGCCCACTCAAGTTCTTGGAGGAACCGGCCACACGCTCGACCTCCTTAGCGTGCTCCAAAATGAGAGCACCGAGGTCGGGCGTCGGCCGGCTCCTCATTTCCTCCCTCACCTCCCGTTCATTCGGGAGAGGCTTAGCAGCCTTACTAGGAGGCGGAGGGGTCCGGGAGGGATCGGATCGCTCCAACTCCCTCCGGACCGCCTCCTCCTCCCGGCAAAGCTCCATGTAGGCTCGCTTAGCCTCCGCCAGCCCGACATACTCCCCGGTTGTTGGGGGCCTGCCCCTCTTCCGTACTACACCGGATGGAGGCTCCAACTGACACGAGAAAGAGGTGTCTGACAACCCCTCCTCGTCGTCAGAGTCCATCCCCAGCGACCAGCGACCAGCGCTGCCCGCCGCTAAATCTTTAACGAGGCCGGCCAGCGGCCTCGCAAAACTCCCCCCAGCCCCAGAGGAACCAGTAGCCTTAGACGCCGTGGCCTGGCCCTCCACCACGGACGTCCCACGGTTGCCAGATGACGACGCAGCCGGGCCCGCTTGACCACCCGAAACTGCGCCGGTACTGGAGGTTCCGAGGCCTCCTGCACCGTAAGTTTTCCTACCCTTGTTGCGTAAATCCATAATTGTTATAAGTAAAACCACCCCTAACGTGCCGAAGTCGTCAACAAAAGTACCGCCCCGCACCGCTTCCACCTTCTCACCTCTCAACTCCGGGCCTTACCGGCAAGGGAGGCCCTGCCAGGATCCGAAGATCCCGCCGGCATCGCCCCGGAGCATCACTGAGGCTACCTCAGCTTCCGCGATGCACCCTTTTAGTCGCCTCTTACGACAGGCAGGGTATACCCTGGGTGTATTCTGACCCGCACCCAGACGGGGAGCCTGGGAGAAACCTTTTTTTTTTTTTTTTTTTTTTTTTTTTTTTTTTTTTTTTTTTTTTACGTGGGGAAATCCTCATGGATCCCCCGGGGCTGGGGAACCCCGGGGGTATGCCGGACTCTTACCGGCTAAAACCCCACGGTGACCTACCTCGGCGCTGCTGGGGAGGGCCCGGGAACTCTGGACGAACACGTCCGGTCCCTCCCCGCGCCGGGGCCCCCTATGGTGACTGAGGGGACCCCCTTCCCGTTGGGAGGGTGGTCGACGATACACCCTCCCATCCGGGGTAACGGGCGGTGGCCCGGTCACCCGGCCACCGCCCCCGTCCCGGGGGGCGCGTGCAATGGCTGAGGCGATCCCCCAATCGCCCCAGCCGCGCCCCCCGGGCGACCCCCGTGCAAAGACGTGGGGCACGACCCCCACCGAGGTGAGGGTCCTCCCCGCACGGGCGTCGCCGACGCCTCGGGCCAGGCTTGGCCCGGTGCGACTGGGAGCCCCGGGTGCGTCACACCCGATACCGTGGCCCGGCTAAGTGCCGGGACCACGGCCCCTGGGGCATAAGTGCCACCACCGTGGCACGCTGGGTGCGCGGCGGAGGTGGCGAAGTCCCGCTCCCCGAAGGGTTCTTAGGAGCGACCTCCACCCGGAGGTGAAGGTCCCCCCCGTGGAGCGGGGCGGGGCAAGCGTACAAGACGCCGACCCCGCAGGCGACGCCGAGCAGGGAGCAGAAGCTCCCTTGAGCGCTCGGCGGCCTCCTTCGCGACCATGACCTCCTCGCAAAAGGCGATCATGGCCTGCCAGACGCTCCCGCTACCGACCATCCGAGACAGGATGGCCGGCAGCGAGAGGTCCGGACCCACCTCCGCCGCTAAGGCCCGACGCGGCACCTCCCAGGCAGGACACTCCATGAGAGTGTGCCGCGCCGAGTCCACCGCGGCGCCACAGTGGTGGCACCGCGGGTCCGCCTCGCGACCGATCCGGCACAGGTACCGACCGAAACACCCGTGGTCGGTCAGCACCTGTGTGGCTCGGAACGTCAGTCGCCCGGAGCTACGGCCCACCCATCTATCTAAGACGGGCAGGACCGCCCCGACGGTCCAATGGTCTCTATGACGGGACAACTCCTCCTTCCACGTTGTCATAGTGGACCGCCGGGCCTGGAGCCTCAACTCGTCCCTATTCACTTCCTCCCCTGGCGGGTTGGAGTCCTGGCGGGCATGGCGAAGATGCCTGTAAACATAGGCATCCTCAGCCGCCAGGAGCTCCAAAGGTGGTAGACCCGCCAGGGCGGTGGCCGCCTCGTAGGACACCGTACGGTACCCCCGAATGACGCGAATGGCAGCGCGACGCCACTCCCTCCGGAGGAGCGACTTGCTCCCCCGGCTTGCCGATAAGGCATCGGCCCAGATGGGGGCACCGTACAGTGCCACACTCTTCACTACACCACAGTAGAGGCGGCGCACCCGCTCGTCCGGGCCGCCAAGGTTGGGCATGATGCGACTTAAGTGTGTCACTAGGGTACCCAACCTGGCGGCCAGACGGGAGAAGTGCGGGACGAAGCTCCAGGAGCTGTCCAGGTAGACACCAAGATACTTGATGTCGGTGCCCACCTGGACGTCGGACGACCCGATCCTCACCAGGCTATGGGGTGGAGTGCCCCTCTTGCGACCCTCGAAGAGGACGATTTCCGTCTTCTGAGGGGACAACTCCAACCCCATGCCCCGGATCCGCGAGGCGACGGCCGCAACTGCGACCTCCGCCCGGCGGATGGTCCTCCCACGGTCCCTGCCGGTGGCTACCACCATGGTGTCGTCGGCGTAGCACGTTAAGTGCACGCCGACCGGCAGGGACACCCGCAGAGCCGCGTCGTACCCCAGATTCCATAACAATGGGCCCAAGACGGACCCCTGGGGTACTCCGCGGCTGATCTGTCGCCTGACAGACCCATCGCGGCCACCGTAGACGATGGCCCTGTCCCAGAGGTAGTCTCCGACCACCATCCGCAGGTAGAGGGGCACCTCGTGACTTTCGAGGGCCCCGCGGATGGCCGCCCAGGAGAGGGAGTTGAAGGCGTTCTTTATATCTAAAGATACTGCCAGAGCAACCCCTCCCCCGGACGTGGCCGAGTCCGAGAGGGACTTGACGCGCTGGATCGCGTCGATGGTCGATCGTCCCTCCCGGAAGCCGAACTGGCACTCGGCCAGGTCGGGTCCATCACGGGACAGGTGCTGGACGAGGCGCTTGTGAACGATGCGTTCGAAGAGCTTCCCCACCTCGTCCAGCAACACGATGGGCCTGTAGGCAGAAGGCGACTCTGCGGGCCTGTTGTCCTTGCGTAGGAGGACCATCCGCCCTGTCTTCCACCGTGGTGGAAGGGTCCCCGTCTGCAAACAGGCTGTAAAGAGCCTGCGCAGACGGGGCCCGAGGACGCTGAGCGCCAAGACCCAGGCGCGGCCGGGGATGCCGTCGGGGCCGGGGGCGGTGTTACGCGCCCCCATGCGCTTGACAGCCCCGGCCAACTCCTCTTCGGACACCTCCCACTCCTGGGACCATAAGACACGGTCCGGTGGTGGAGCGGGGGCCGACACCTCCCCGTCAGGGAATAATGTGCCGACCACCCGCTCCAGGAGTGGGGGGTCCATCGTCTCCGTGAGGGGAGGCGCCCATGGACGAAGCTTGTCCATAACTAGACGGTATGGGCGCCCCCATGGGTCCTCACGGAGTTTGTCGAGGAGTCCGTCCCAGGCCTGAGCCTTGGCGCTCCTGATGGCCAGCTGCAGCCGCTTCGTGAGGTCACGATAGTCGGCATACAGCTGTGCCGTTCTCGCCGCGTCGGAGTTACGCCGACGCCTCGCCCGGGTGTACTGGCGGCGAGCGACTCCGCAGTCCTCGCGGAGACGCTGGATCTCAGCGCTCCACCAGTACACCGGGCGGCGGGGCGGATTGGCGCGGACTCGTGGCATCGCCACGTCGCAGACTGCCGACATGGCGTCCGCGAACCAATCCGCCTCCTGTGTAACCTCCACTGGCCCAGCCGGAACTTCCGGCCAGGCCACTGCGAGAACGGCCGCCATCAGGGCGTCCTCATCCATGCCCTTCAGGGCCCACCTCCGTGGGTGGTGGGCTGCTGGGCGGGTCGGGGGAGGCGTGGAGACATCCATGCGGATATATACATGGTCTGACAGTGTCTCCACGTCGTCGACCCTCCACCCCGACACACGGCGCGCGGCCAGGGCGTTAGCGAAAGACAAGTCTACGATGCTTTCGCCCTGGTACCGCACGCACGTGCTGGCCGAGCCCCGGTTCAACAAACGGAGACCCAGGCCAGCCGCCCAGTCCAGCACCGAGTGGCCCCTCTGGTCCGTCCTCGGGGAGTGCCACGCTGATGCGTGAGCATTGAAGTCCCCGAGGACGAGTACTGGACGAGCTGCGTGCGATGAAACAACGTTCTGCAGCTCGTCCAGTAGGAGGTCGAAGCGACCGAGGGACCAACTCGGGGGCGCGTAGACGCCCACCACCACACAACCCGCCCAGTCGACCGCCACGAATCCATGGCCGCGCATGAGTGGCGCTATTGGCCGGATCCGTGACGGAACCGACTGGGCGATCACCACGGAGTCGTCCAGGTCCCCAACCCAGGACGGGCGTTGGAGAACCCGGTACGGCTCCGCGGCTACGACCAACTCAACCACGCCGCCGCAAAGACTATGAGACACCAAGTCTTGAGCGGCGACGGCGTGGTTGAGATTGGTCTGGATGATCTGGCCGCGGGGAGGCATGAACTTTAGGCCGTGTCCATGGCCTCCCAGCCTGGGAGAAACCTAACCTAACCTAACCTAACCTAACCTAACCTAACCTAACCTAACCTAACCTAACCTAACCTAACCTAACCTAACCTAACCTAACCTAACCTTTTTTTTTTTTTTTTTTTTTTTTTTTTACGTGGGGAAATCCTCATGGATACCCCGGAGCTGGGGAAGCTCCGGGGTTATGCCGGACTCTTACCGGCTAAAACCCCACGGTGGCCATCCCTGCACTACCGGGGAGGGTCTGGGATCTCTTGCGAACAACAACCAGACCCTCCCCGTGCAAGGGCGCCAGAAGGGCGCCCGCTTCCCAAAAGTTGGAGGGCTGAGCCTCCCCTACCCAGCTAAAGACGGCGATGTCGGGGCCACGCCGACATCGCCGACCATCCCGGGCCGCGTGCAATGCATCGGCGAATCCCCATTCACCGATGCTGCAGCCCCGGCGACCACCTCGCCTTGAAGTACTCGAGTGGAGCGGAGCTCAAACACTCGGCGAGGCGGCCGCCCTCCTCCACCGTAGCTCGGGCCCCGGGTGCGCTACTACCCGTACCGCGGCAACAGATGGTCGGTTGCCGCGGCCCCTGGGGGATGATGTCTCCCGGGAAAGGGAGACATATCGGGGTAAGTCTACTCCTTCGGAGAAGGAGCAGCCCCACCCCGATCAGGCGCAACGGCCTGCCCCTTGGGCACCGTAGTGCCGGCCCTCGAGGGCCCCCCACGCCCGCCCTTTCGGACGGGCGGCTTACAGGCCGAGCTGCCCAAGCGGTGCCCGGACGGCAGACCCAAGTCCGCGCAGAGCGGACAGTTGGGCGCCGCCGCCGGACACCCAGCCGCCTTGTGGCCTGCAGCGCCACACCGATAGCACAAAGTGCTACGGTCCTCGTCGGCAGTGCACCGCGCCCGCACGTGACCGTGCTGGAGGCAGCGGTAGCACTGCAACGGCCGGGGCTTGAGCAGCTCGACCCGAGCTATACCCCACCCCACCCGTATACGGTCCCCTTTGGCGAAGATTTTCTTCGCCGCCGCGAGTGGGCACCTAGCCCACACGGTGCCCAATGGGCCGGATCGCCGGATGGTACCGACCACGATCGGGTCCATTGGGCACCCACCCTCCCTCGAAAGAGCCGCCTTGACCTCTATGGCCCGGACGGAGTCCTCAAGCCCGACCACCCTCAGCTCAACGAGCTTCATCGGGCGGCCGACCTTGAGGCCCTTCGGCTCCAACACCTCCGTGAGTCGATAGGCTAGCTGGTCAGCCTTCTCCTCCCTCCCCTCGCCCTCTATCTCCAGGATGAGAGCCCCGGTCTTGGCCCTCTTGGGCCTGACCGCCTCGATGCCCAGCTCATCGAGAGCAAAGGCGTTACGCGCCGCCAACATCGCGTTTGTCAGCGTCTGGGTGCACCCAGGCGGGACGGTGATGGTCACCGCCTCCGACCTGGGAAGTCTACCCAGACGCACACCCACTCTTTTCTTCTCGGGGCCGGAGCCGGCCTTCGCGGCCGACTTCTTCCCCTTACCCTTCTTCTTCTTAGAGGAGGAAGAGGGGGGGACCGGGGCAGAAGTGGGAGTCTTACGACCCACCACGTCCGCCCAGGAGTCCCCACCCCCGGACTGGGTCCGCACAGCAGACTCAGCCGGAGGAGGGACATTACTCACCCCCCTAGTCCCCCTCTTGCCCCTTCCCTTTTTCCCGGCTTTCGCCGGGCGAGAGGTGGCCGACGGTGGTTGGTCGGGCTGGGCGGCACGGGGAGTACCCGCGCCGTCCCCCCTAACCTCCCCCAACGAACCACCCCCCAACACCAAACCGGAGGCGGGACCCGCCGCTCCCAGGGCGAGGTTCAACTCACCCCTGAGAGCGGCGAATCTCGCCTCCATCATCTCTCCCACTCGGGAGATAATCTTCTCCACGTCCACGCCGCCAGCGGCGGGACCCGTACTCGGGGAGGACCTGCCTCCCCGTGCCCCCGTCATAGGCGGAGATATAACTCTCGGAGGCTCTACCTCCATGCGGGATTCTTCCCGGCTGGCAGACTCCAGCTGCCTCTTAAGCCTGCCGACTTCTCGTCTGAGGTCCTCGAGTTCGGAGGAGAGCCGTTCGTTCGCCTCCTCCAACTCCTGGACCCGACCATCCCGATGCGTCCGCTGGATCGCCTCAAGTCCCGCAAGCCTAAGGGCCTGGGCGCTTTCCCTGAGGCGATGGACGAACCGCCCACTCAAATTTTTGGACGAGCCTGCCACACGCTCGACCTCCTTAGCGTGCTCCAAAATGAGAGCACCGAGGTCGGGCGTCGGCCGGCTCCTCATTTCCTCCCTCACCTCCCGCTCATTCGGGAGAGGCTTAGCGGCCTTACTAGGAGGCGGAGGGGTCCGGGAGGGATCGGATCGCTCCAACTCCCTCCGGACCGCCTCCTCCTCCCGGCAAAGTTCCATATAGGCCCGCTTAGCCTCCGCCAGCCCAACATATTCTCCCGTTGTAGGGGGCCTGCCCCTTTTCCTCACAACACCGGATGGTTGCTCCAACTGACACGAGAAAGAGGTGTCTGACAACCCCTCCTCGTCGTCAGAGTCCATCCCCAGCGACCAGCGACCAGCGCTGCCCGCCGCCAAATCCTTCACGAGACCGGCCAGCGGCCTCGCAAAAGTCCCCCCAACCCCAGAGGCGCCAGTAGCTCTAGACGCCGTGGCCTGGCCCTCCACCACGGACGTCCCACGGTTGCCGGATGACGACGCAGCCGGGCCCGCTTGACCACCCGAAACTGCGCCGGTACTGGAGGTTCCGAGGCCTCCTGCACCGTAAGATTTCTTCCCCTTATTGCGTGTATCCATGGTTAATAAGTAAATTCCACCCCACGTGCCCGAGTCGTCAACGAGTATCCCATCCCGCACCGCTTCCACCTTCTCACCTCTCAACTCCGGGCCTTACCGGCAAGGGAGGCCCTGCCAGGATCCGAAGATCCCGCCGGCATCGCCCCGGAGCATCACTGAGGCTACCTCAGCTTCCGCGATGCACCCTTTTAGTCGCCTCTTACGACAGGCAGGGTATACCCTGGGTGTATTCTGACCCGCACCCAGACGGGGAAACCTAACCTAACCTTTTTTTTTTTTTTTTTTTTTTTTACGTGGGGAAATCCATCATGGATACCCCGGAGCTGGGGAAGCTCCGGGGTTATGCCGGACTCTTACCGGCTAAAACCCCACGGTGGCCATCCCTGCACTACCGGGGAGGGTCTGGGATCTCTTGCGAACAACAACCAGACCCTCCCCGTGCAAGGGCGCCAGAAGGGCGCCCGCTTCCCAAAATTTGGAGGGCAATGCCTCCCCTACCCATCTAAAGACGGCGATGTCGGGGCCACGCCGACATCGCCGGCCATCCCGGGCCTCGTGCAATGCATCGGCGAACCCCCATTCGCCGATGCTGAAGCCCCGGCGACCGCCTCGCCTTGAAGTACTCGAGTGGAGCGGAGCTCAAACACTCGGCGAGACGGCCGCCCTCCACCACCGTAGCTCGGGCCCCGGGTGCGCTACTACCCGTACCGCGGCAACAGGTGTTCGGTTGCCGCGGCCCCTGGGGGATGATGTCTCCCGGGAAAGGGAGACATATCGGGGCAGGTCTACTCCTTCGGAGAAGGAGCAGCCCCACCCCGATCAGGCGCAACCGCCTGCCCCTTGGGCACCGAAGTGCCGGCCCTCGAGGGCCCCCCACGCCCGCCCTTTCGGACGGGCGGCTTACAGGCCGAGCCGCCCAAGCGGTGCCCGGACGGCAGACCCAAGTCCGCGCAAAGCGGACAATTGGGTGCCACCGCCGGACACCCGGCCGCCTTGTGGCCTGCAGCGCCACACCGATAGCACAGAGTGCTACGGTCCTCGTCGGCAGTGCACCGTGCCCGCACGTGACCGTGCTGGAGGCAGCGGTAACACTGCAACGGCCGGGGCTTGAGCAGCTCGACTCGAGCTGTAGCCCACCCCACCCGAATATGATCCCCCTTGGCGAAGAGCTTTTTAGCCCCCGCCAATGGGCATCTCGCCCACACGGTGCCCAATGGGCCGGATCGCCGGATGGTACCGACCACAATCCGGTCCATGGGGCACCCACCCTCCCTAGAAAGAGCCGCCTTGACCTCAATGGCCCGGACGGAGTCCTCAAGCCCGACCACCCTCAGTTCGACGAACTTCATCGGGCGGCCGACCTTGAGGCCCCTAGGCTCTAACACCTCTGTAAGGCGAATGGCGAGATTGTCCGCCTTTTCCGCCCTCCCCTCGCCGTCGACCTCAAGAATGAGGGCACCGGTCTTGGCCCGCTTGGGCCTCACCGCCTCGATGCCCACCTCGTCGAGGGCGAAGGCGTTACGCGCCACCAACATAGCGTTGGTGAGCGTCTGGGAGCACCCAGGCGGGACGGTGATAGTCACCGCCTCCGACCTGGGAAGCCTACCCAGACGCACACCAACTTTTTTCCTCTCGGGGCAGGAGCCGGCCTTCGGGGCCGACTTCTTCCCCTTCACCTTCCTCTTCTTCGAGGAGGAAGAGGGTGGGACCGGGGCAGAAGTGGGAGTCTTACGACCCACCACCTCCGCCCAGGAGTCCCCACCCCCGGACTGGGCCCGCACAGCGGACTCAGCCGAGGGAGGGACATCGGTATCCCCCCCTTTCCCCCTCTTACCCCGTCCCTTTTTCCCGGCTTTCGCCGGGCGAGAGGTGGCCGACGGTGGTTGGTCGGGCTGGACACCGCGGGGAGTACCCGCGCCGTCCCCCCTAACCTCCCCCAGCGAACCACCCCCCAACAACAAAAACCGGAGGCGGGACCCGCCGCTCCCAGGGTGAGGTTTAACTCACCCCTGAGAGCGGCGAATCTCGCCTCCATTATATCTCCTACCCGGGAGATGATGCTCTCCACGTCCAAGCCGCCAGCGGCTGGACCCGTACTCGGGGAGGACCTGCCTCCCCGTGCCCCCGTAGTAGGAGGAGATGTCCCCCTGGGAGGTTCCACCTCCATTCGGGAGTCTTGAGTAGCAGACTCAAGCTGCCGCCTGAGCCGACCTACCTCCCGCTTGAGGTCCTCAAGTTCGGAGGAGAGACGTTCGTTCGCCTCCTCCAACTCCTGAACCCTCCCATCCCGATGAGTTCTTTGTATCGCCTCGAGGCCAGCCAACCGAAGGGCCTGGGCACTTTCCCGAAGGCGATGAACGAACCTCCCACTTAGATTTTTAGAGGAGCCGGCCACACGCTCGACCTCCTTGGCGTGCTCCAAGATGAGAGCACCGAGGTCGGGCGTCGGCCGGTTCCTCATTTCCTCCCTCACCTCCCGTTCGTTCGGGAGAGGCTTAGCTGCCTTACTAGGAGGCGGAGGGGTGCGGGAGGGGTCGGATCTCTCCAACTCCCTCCGGACCGCCTCCTCCTCCCGGCAAAGCTCCATATAGGCGCGCTTCGCCTCCGCCAGCCCAACATACTCTCCCGTCGTAGGGGGCCTGCCCCTCTTCCGTACTACACCGGACGTCGGCTCTAGCTGACACGAGAAGGAGTTGTCCGACAACCCTTCCTCGTCGTCCGAGTCCATCCCAAGCGACCAGCGACCAGCGCTGCCCGCCGCTAAATCTCTCACGAGACCGGCCAGCGGCCTCGCAGGAGTCCCCCCAGCCCCAGAGGAACCAGTAGCCTTAGACGCCGTGGCCTGGCCCTCCACCACGGACGTCCCACGGTTGCCAGATGACGACGCAGCCGGGCCCGCTTGACCACCCGAAACTGCGCCGGTACTGGAGGTTCCGAGGCCTCCTGCACCGTAAGTTTTCTTTCCCTTGGGTCGTAAGTCCATAATTGTTTTAAATAAATCCACCCCTAACGTGCCCGTGTCGTCAACAAAAGTCCCGTCCAGCACCGCTTCCACCTTCTCACCCCTCAACTCCGGGCCTTACCGGCAAGGGAGGCCCTGCCAGGATCCGAAGATCCCGCCGGCATCGCCCCGGAGCATCACTGAGGCTACCTCAGCTTCCGCGATGCACCCTTTTAGTCGCCTCTTACGACAGGCAGGGTATACCCTGGGTGTATTCTGACCCGCACCCAGACGGGGAAACCTAACCTAACCTAACCTTTTTTTTTTTTTTTTTTTTTACGTGGGGAAATCCTCATGGATCCCCCGGGGCTGGGGAACCCCGGGGGTATGCCGGACTCTTACCGGCTAAAACCCCACGGTGGCCATCCCTGCACTACCGGGGAGAGTCTGGGATCTCTTGCGAACAACAACCAGACCCTCCCCGTGCAAGGGCGCCAGAAGGGCGCCCGCTTCCCAAAAGTTGGAGGGCTGAGCCTCCCCTACCCAGCTAAAGACGGCGATGTCGGGGCCACGCCGACATCGCCGACCATCCCGGGCCGCGTGCAATGCATCGGCGAATCCCCATTCACCGATGCTGCAGCCCCGGCGACCACCTCGCCTTGAAGTACTCGAGTGGAGCGGAGCTCAAACACTCGGCGAGGCGGCCGCCCTCCTCCACCGTAGCTCGGGCCCCGGGTGCGCTACTACCCGTACCGCGGCAACAGATGGTCGGTTGCCGCGGCCCCTGGGGGATGATGTCTCCCGGGAAAGGGAGACATATCGGGGTAAGTCTACTCCTTCGGAGAAGGAGCAGCCCCACCCCGATCAGGCGCAACGGCCTGCCCCTTGGGCACCGTAGTGCCGGCCCTCGAGGGCCCCCCACGCCCGCCCTTTCGGACGGGCGGCTTACAGGCCGAGCTGCCCAAGCGGTGCCCGGACGGCAGACCCAAGTCCGCGCAGAGCGGACAGTTGGGCGCCGCCGCCGGACACCCAGCCGCCTTGTGGCCTGCAGCGCCACACCGATAGCACAAAGTGCTACGGTCCTCGTCGGCAGTGCACCGCGCCCGCACGTGACCGTGCTGGAGGCAGCGGTAGCACTGCAACGGCCGGGGCTTGAGCAGCTCGACCCGAGCTATACCCCACCCCACCCGTATACGGTCCCCTTTGGCGAAGATTTTCTTCGCCGCCGCGAGTGGGCACCTAGCCCACACGGTGCCCAATGGGCCGGATCGCCGGATGGTACCGACCACGATCGGGTCCATTGGGCACCCACCCTCCCTCGAAAGAGCCGCCTTGACCTCTATGGCCCGGACGGAGTCCTCAAGCCCGACCACCCTCAGCTCAACGAGCTTCATCGGGCGGCCGACCTTGAGGCCCTTCGGCTCCAACACCTCCGTGAGTCGATAGGCTAGCTGGTCAGCCTTCTCCTCCCTCCCCTCGCCCTCTATCTCCAGGATGAGAGCCCCGGTCTTGGCCCTCTTGGGCCTGACCGCCTCGATGCCCAGCTCATCGAGAGCAAAGGCGTTACGCGCCGCCAACATCGCGTTTGTCAGCGTCTGGGTGCACCCAGGCGGGACGGTGATGGTCACCGCCTCCGACCTGGGAAGTCTACCCAGACGCACACCCACTCTTTTCTTCTCGGGGCCGGAGCCGGCCTTCGCGGCCGACTTCTTCCCCTTACCCTTCTTCTTCTTAGAGGAGGAAGAGGGGGGGACCGGGGCAGAAGTGGGAGTCTTACGACCCACCACGTCCGCCCAGGAGTCCCCACCCCCGGACTGGGTCCGCACAGCAGACTCAGCCGGAGGAGGGACATTACTCACCCCCCTAGTCCCCCTCTTGCCCCTTCCCTTTTTCCCGGCTTTCGCCGGGCGAGAGGTGGCCGACGGTGGTTGGTCGGGCTGGGCGGCACGGGGAGTACCCGCGCCGTCCCCCCTAACCTCCCCCAACGAACCACCCCCCAACACCAAACCGGAGGCGGGACCCGCCGCTCCCAGGGCGAGGTTCAACTCACCCCTGAGAGCGGCGAATCTCGCCTCCATCATCTCTCCCACTCGGGAGATAATCTTCTCCACGTCCACGCCGCCAGCGGCGGGACCCGTACTCGGGGAGGACCTGCCTCCCCGTGCCCCCGTCATAGGCGGAGATATAACTCTCGGAGGCTCTACCTCCATGCGGGATTCTTCCCGGCTGGCAGACTCCAGCTGCCTCTTAAGCCTGCCGACTTCTCGTCTGAGGTCCTCGAGTTCGGAGGAGAGCCGTTCGTTCGCCTCCTCCAACTCCTGGACCCGACCATCCCGATGCGTCCGCTGGATCGCCTCAAGTCCCGCAAGCCTAAGGGCCTGGGCGCTTTCCCTGAGGCGATGGACGAACCGCCCACTCAAATTTTTGGACGAGCCTGCCACACGCTCGACCTCCTTAGCGTGCTCCAAAATGAGAGCACCGAGGTCGGGCGTCGGCCGGCTCCTCATTTCCTCCCTCACCTCCCGCTCATTCGGGAGAGGCTTAGCGGCCTTACTAGGAGGCGGAGGGGTCCGGGAGGGATCGGATCGCTCCAACTCCCTCCGGACCGCCTCCTCCTCCCGGCAAAGTTCCATATAGGCCCGCTTAGCCTCCGCCAGCCCAACATATTCTCCCGTTGTAGGGGGCCTGCCCCTTTTCCTCACAACACCGGATGGTTGCTCCAACTGACACGAGAAAGAGGTGTCTGACAACCCCTCCTCGTCGTCAGAGTCCATCCCCAGCGACCAGCGACCAGCGCTGCCCGCCGCCAAATCCTTCACGAGACCGGCCAGCGGCCTCGCAAAAGTCCCCCCAACCCCAGAGGCGCCAGTAGCTCTAGACGCCGTGGCCTGGCCCTCCACCACGGACGTCCCACGGTTGCCGGATGACGACGCAGCCGGGCCCGCTTGACCACCCGAAACTGCGCCGGTACTGGAGGTTCCGAGGCCTCCTGCACCGTAAGATTTCTTCCCCTTATTGCGTGTATCCATGGTTAATAAGTAAATTCCACCCCACGTGCCCGAGTCGTCAACGAGTATCCCATCCCGCACCGCTTCCACCTTCTCACCTCTCAACTCCGGGCCTTACCGGCAAGGGAGGCCCTGCCAGGATCCGAAGATCCCGCCGGCATCGCCCCGGAGCATCACTGAGGCTACCTCAGCTTCCGCGATGCACCCTTTTAGTCGCCTCTTACGACAGGCAGGGTATACCCTGGGTGTATTCTGACCCGCACCCAGACGGGGAAACCTAACCTTTTTTTTTTTTTTTTTTTTTTTTTTTTTTTTTTTTTTTTTTTTTTTTTTTTTTTTTTTTTTTTTACGTGGGGAAATCCTCATGGATCCCCCGGGGCCGGGGAACCCCGGGGGTATGCCGGACTCCTACCGGCTAAAACCCCACGGTGACCTACCTCGGCGCTGCTGGGGAGGGCCCGGGAACTCTGGACGAACACGTCCGGTCCCTCCCCGCGCCGGGGCCCCCTATGGTGACTGAGGGGACCCCCTTCCCGTTGGGAGGGTGGTCGACGATACACCCCCCCATCCGGGGTAACGGGCGGTGACCCGGTCACTCGGCCACCGCCCCCGTCCCGGAGGGCGCGTGCAATGGCTGAGGCGATCCCCCAATCGCCCCAGCCGCGCCCCCCGGGCGACCCCCGTGCAAAGACGTGGGGCACGACCCCCACCGAGGTGAGGGTCCTCCCCGCACGGGCGTCGCCGACGCCTCGGGCCAGGCTTGGCCCGGTTCGACTGGGAGCCCCGGGTGCGTCACACCCGATACCGTGGCCCGGCTAAGTGCCGGGACCACGGCCCCTGGGGCCTAAGTGCCACCACCGTGGCACGCTTGGTGCGCGGCGGAGGTGGCGAAGTCCCGCTCCCCGAAGGGTTCTTAGGAGCGACCACCACCCGAAGGCGATGGTCCCCCCCGTGGAGCGGGGCGGGGCAAACGTACAAGACGCCGACCCCGCAGGCGACGCCGAGCAGGGAGCAGAAGCTCCCTTGAGCGCTCGGCGGCCTCCTTCGCGACCATGACCTCCTCGCAAAAGGAGATCATGGCCTGCCAGACGCTCCCGCTACCGACCATCCGAGACAGGATGGCCGGCAGCGAGAGGTCCGGACCCACCTCCGCCGCTAAGTCCCGACGCGGCACCTCCCAGGCAGGACATTCCATGAGAGTGTGCCGCGCCGAGTCCACCGCGGCGCCACAGTGGTGGCACCGCGGGTCCGCCTCGCGACCGATCCGGCACAGGTACCGACCGAAACACCCGTGGTCGGTCAGCACCTGTGTGGCTCGGAAAGTAAGTCGCCCGGAGCTACGGCCCACCCATCTATCTAGGATGGGCAGGACCGCCCCGACGGTCCAATGGTCCCTGACACGGGATAACTCCTCCTTCCACGATGACATTGTGGACCGCCGGGCCTGGAGCCTCAACTCGTCCCTGTCCTCCCCTGGCGGGTTGGAGTCCTGGCGGGCAAGGCGAAGATGCCTGTAAACATAGGCATCCTCAGCCGCCAGGAGCTCCAGAGGTGGTAGACCCGCCAGGGAGGTGGCCGCCTCGTATGACACCGTACGGTACCCCCGAATGACGCGAATAGCAGCACGTCTCCATTCCCGCCGGAGGAGCGACTTGCTACTCCGGCTTGCCGATAAGGCATCGGCCCATATGGGGGCACCGTACAGTGCCACGCTTTTCACCACACCGCAGTAGAGGCGGCGCACCCGCTCGTCCGGACCACCAAGGTTGGGCATGATGCGACTCAGGTGAGTCACGAGGCTACCCAACCTGGCGGCCAGACGAGCGAAGTGCGGGACGAAGCTCCAGGAGCTGTCCAGGTAGACACCAAGATACTTGATGTCGGTGCCCACCTGGACGTCGGACGACCCGATCCTCACCAGGCTATGGGGTGGAGCGCCCCTCCGGCGACCCTCAAACAAGACGATCTCCGTCTTCTGAGGGGACAACTCCAACCCCATGCCCCGGATCCGCGAGGCGACGGCCGCAACTGCGACCTCCGCACGGCGGATGGTCCTCCCACGGTCCCTGCCGGTGGCCAACACCATTGTGTCATCGGCGTAACACGTTAAGTGTACGCCGACCGGCAGGGACACCCGCAGAGCCGCGTCGTACCCCAGGTTCCACAAGAGTGGGCCCAAGACGGACCCCTGGGGTACTCCACGGTTGATCTGTCGCCTGACAGACCCATCGCGGCCACCGTAAACGATGGCCCTGTCCCGGAGGTAGTCTCCGACCACCATCCGCAGGTAGAGGGGCACCTCGTGGCGTTCGAGGGCCCCGCGGATGGCCGCCCAGGAGAGGGAGTTAAAGGCGTTTTTAATGTCTAACGAGACCGCCAATGCAACCCCTCCCCCGGACGTGGCCGAGTCCGAGAGGGACTTGACGCGCTGGATCGCGTCGATGGTCGATCGTCCCTCCCGGAAGCCGAACTGGCACTCGGCCAGGTCGGGTCCATCACGGGACAGGTGCTGGACGAGGCGCTTGTGAACGACACGTTCAAAGAGCTTCCCCACCTCGTCCAGCAACACGATGGGCCTGTAGGCAGAAGGCGACTCTGCGGGCCTGTTGTCCTTGCGAAGGAGGACCATCCGCCCGGTCTTCCACCGTGGTGGAAGAGTCCCCGTCTGCAAACAGGCTGTAAACAGCCTGCGCAGACGGGGCCCGAGGACGCTGAGCGCCAAGACCCAGGCGCGGCCGGGGATGCCGTCGGGGCCGGGGGCGGTGTTCCGTGTTCCCATGCGCTTGACAGCCCCGGCCAACTCCTCTTCGGACACCTCCCACTCCTCGGACCATAAGACACGGTCCGGTGGTGGAGCGGGGGCCGACACCTCCCCGTCAGGGAACAAAGTGCCGACCACCCGCTCCAGGAGTGGGGGGTCCATCGTCTCCGTGAGGGGAGGCGCCCATGGACGAAGTTTGTCCATCACAAGACGGTATGGGCGCCCCCATGGGTCCTCACGGAGTGAGTCGAGGAGTCCGTCCCAGGCCTGAGCCTTGGCGCTCCTGATGGCCAGCTGCAGCCGCTTCGTGAGTTCACGATATTCGGCATACAGCTGTGCCGTTCTCGCTGCGTCGGGGTTTCGCCGACGCCTCGCCCGGGTGTACTGGCGGCGAGCGACTCCGCAGTCCTCGCGGAGACGCTGAATCTCAGCGCTCCACCAGTACACCGGGCGGCGGGGCGGATTGGCGCGGACACGTGGCATCGCCACGTCGCAAACAGCCGACATGGCGTCCGCGAACCAATCCGCCTCCTCCGAGACCTCCACTGGCCCAGCCGGAACTTCCGGCCAGGCCACTGCGAGAACGGCCGCCATCAGTGCGTCCTCATCGATGCCCTTCAGGGCCCACCTTCGTGGGTGGTGGGCTGCTGGGCGGGTCGGGGGAGGCGTGGAGACATCCATGCGGATATATACATGGTCTGACAGTGTCTCCACGTCGTCGACCCTCCACCCCGACACACGGCGCGCGGCCAGGGCATTGGCGAAAGATATGTCCACTATACTTTCGCCCTGGTACCGCACGCACGTGCTGGCCGAGCCCCGGTTCAACAACCGGAGACCCAAGCCAGCCGCCCAGTCCAGCACCGAGTGGCCCCTCTGGTCCGTCCTCGGGGAGTGCCACGCGGATGCGTGAGCATTGAAGTCCCCGAGGACGAGTACTGGACGAGCTGCGTGCGATGAAACAACGTTCTGCAGCTCGTCCAGTAGGAGGTCGAAGCGACCGAGGGACCAACTCGGGGGCGCGTAGACGCCCACCACCACACAATCCGCCCAGTCGACCGCCACGAATCCATGGCCGCGCATAAGTGGCGCTATTGGCCGGATCCGTGACGGAACCGACTGGGCGATCACCACGGAGTCGTCCAGGTCCCCAACCCAGGACGGGCGTTGGAGAACCCGGTACGGCTCCGCGGCTACGACCAACTCAACCACGCCGCCGCAAAGACTGTGAGCCATCAAGTCTTGAGCGGCGACGGCGTGGTTGAGATTGGTCTGGATGATCTGACCGCGCGGAGGCATGAACTTTAGGCCGTGTCCATGGCCTCCCCCCGGCCAGAATCATCCTTTGGAGCGGTTTTAGCAGACCGCTCCACCTCCTCTCCAGTGTCCATCGCAGGAACTCCCACGGTGGAGGGTGATGCGGATGCACCACCCCCGCTGGAACCTCCCACGGTGGAGGGTGATGCCGGTGCACCACCCCCGCCGGAACATCCCACGTTGGAGGGTGATGCAGCCGCACCACCCCCTTGATGGACACTGGAGAGTTGGCTCTTCCTCTTCTTCTCGTCTCCTCCTTTCTTGGCTGGGCGGGCCTTGGGTGGGGAGCAGACCTTGCTCCCCATACGATGGTCGGCGGGCCGCCCGGCTTCCTTGCACAATGTGCAAACCGGGGCGGCCGCCGTACATAGGCCCGCCCGGTGACCGGTTTCGCCGCACCTATAGCAAAGGTGCGACCGGTCAATATCAGCAGTGCACCGCTGCTGGACATGTCCAGTCTGCCAGCAGCGGTAGCACTGGTCAGGGCGGGGCTTAAGTGCCTCCACCCTAGCAAGGGTCCACCCAACCCTTATCCGACCGGCAGCGACCACTTTCTTGGCCGCTGCCAAGGGGCACTGCAGCCACAGGGTGCCAAGCCCAGCACGTGAGGACCGTATCACTCCGGTCCTCACGTCCCCTTGTTGGCAGCCGCCAACTCCGGCAATGGCTTCGGCCACCTCCGCCGGGGTGGCCGAATCGTCGAGGCCAATGACCCGAAGGTCGGCCTTCTTGACTGGTCTGGTCACCGTTACGGCGTCACCAGCCAACGCCTCGCGTAACTTTTCCGCCAAGGCAGCCGCCTTGGCCTCCTTATCAGGACCGGCGACCTCTAACATGAGGCCACCGGTCCTGGCTTTCTTGGGTCGGACGCTATCTACCCCGACGTCCGATAATTTCACCCTCTGCCTGGCAGCGGTCATTACGTCCCGATAGGAAGCCTTGCTGCCAGGCTGGAGGGTGAGGACTACCGCAGCTGTACGCGGTAGCCGGCCCAACTTGGGCCTCTCCACTTTCTTCGTGGCTTTTGATGGTGGAGCAGATGCCGATTGGGCACTATTGGCCGCCCTTCGGGTCTTTCTGCCCACCACCTGGGCCCATGTTCCTTCGGTGGCGGTGGCACCTGTGGATGTAGCCAGCACCACCGCTTTCTTCTTCTGCGCCTCCTGGCGCGCCGCCTCCAGTCTTCTGGCGGCCCCGGACGGGGTCGCCTTCTTTTGAGTGGCATGGGGTTGGACGGGAGTCGTGACCTTCCCCTTCTTCTTCTTTTTCTTCGTCTTTTCTCCAGTGGACTTCGGTGAAGGGCCATCTGGTGAGGCTTCCACCATCTTCTTGGCTGGGAGGAGCTCCTTGCGGAACTCCTCTAACCTTTTGTTCACGAGGTCCGCAATCTGTTGTGCTATTGCGGTCCCCGTCTCCTCCTTCGGTGCCGGGACACCTATTTCGGGGCAAACACCCCCCGAAACAATCAGTGGCGAGGCCGATGTCGGCCTCGCGCGGCTCGCGATCTCCAAATCCGCCATCCTTGTTACTGGCGGACTTGGAGATCGCCTCTCCAAGGCAGAAAGTCTTTCCTGCAGGCGCTTATTTTCGGCCTGCAGGGCCTCCAATTGCTCTTTCAGAGCGATAACCTCCGATCCTGGTGCTGGCTCGGCTGGTCGTTGCACCCTCTGGGCCAACTCCATGGTGACGGCTCTAACAGTCCGTGCACCTACGCGGATGTCCCGCTGTATAGTTCCCTTAAGATTTTTTGATTTGGCAGCCGCCAACTCAATCTTATCGGCCTCTTCCAAGGCCCACGCTCCCAGGTCTTCCAGCGGTTTCCTCTTCGCCTCCTCGACGAAGGTTTCCATATCGGGCACCGGATTGCCCGACTTTCCAGGTGGAGGGATACACCCTGTACCCCTCCTAATCTCTTCCTCGAGATCCGCCATCTCGATCTCCCTTTGGGCTTCCACGTAGGCCCTCTTGGCCTCCGCAAGCCCTACATACTCCCCAGTTGTTGGGGGTCGTCCTCTCTTCTTGGACTTCGGACACGCCCGTTCTCTGAGGACAGAGAAGTTGGATCTGACCGATCCCACGGACGTGTCCGAGTCGTAGGAGGCGTCGCCTGACTCCTCCTGGGCGCCTTTCTCTAATATTCTGCCCCTAAGCTGGAGCTTTTGCAATACAACCTGCCCTTGTGAGGCAGTGAGTTTTGTGTCCGAGACGATGTTTGGTCTCGGACCGCCGACCTTTTGGACCCCACTGGTCCCCGCCTTATCTTCTTCGACCCCCCCAGTCCCCGGTTTTTTAAATGAAGCTGAACAATCCATAATGTTCCCACGAGCAGGGTCGGAAATAAAAGTCGCCCCTGGCAGAGCCGCCATGCCAGGGGAAGGCAGATACACCCGGGGGGCGCCAGTATCCCCGGGGTTGGTCGCTAGAGACCGGTGCACCCACCGGCCACGCCCAGCCGCGAGGACTGGACGTGCCCCCTCGCCGCGTACCGCAGCTTGAGGCTAGGGACTTTTTATAGAGGTTTATCCCCTCGCGGGCCGGCCAATGAAGGCAAGCCCCCCGCTCCGGCGAAACATGACCACCGGTTTACGGTATTACGACAGGGGTCACACCACCCCTGCCGAGCTATGGGATCCCGGGGACGCAACTCCCCGTATCACGACCAGAACTGGCCGTGACCCCTGGGATGGAGGTCCGCATCCACCGTTTTCACCCCTCCGCTCCGAGCCTTACCGGCAAGGGAGGCCCCGCCAGGATCCGAAGATCCCACCGGCATCGCCTCGGAGCATCACGGAGGCTACTTGGTATCAACGAAACCCCCGAAAGCCAGAGCCCCGTTAGTCACCGGATGACTCCGGTGTCCAGGTTCCACCACGAGGAGGTGGGGATGGCACATGTTGTTGCAGCTGCAACAACTTCTAGAACCCGGGGAAACCTAACCTTTTTTTTTTTTTTTTTTTTTACGTGGGGAAATCCATCATGGATACCCCGGAGCTGGGGAAGCTCCGGGGTTATGCCGGACTCTTACCGGCTAAAACCCCACGGTGGCCATCCCTGCACTACCGGGGAGAGTCTGGGATCTCTTGCGAACAACAACCAGACCCTCCCCGTGCAAGGGCGCCAGAAGGGCGCCCGCTTCCCAAAAGTTGGAGGGCTGAGCCTCCCCTACCCAGCTAAAGACGGCGATGTCGGGGCCACGCCGACATCGCCGACCGTCCCGGGCCGCGTGCAATGCATCGGCGAACCCCCATTCGCCGATGCTGCAGCCCCGGCGACCGCCTCGCCTGGAAGTAATCGAGTGGAGCGGTGCTCAAACACTCGGCGAGACGGCCGCCCTCCACCACCACAGCTCGGGCCCCGGGTGCGCTACTACCCGTACCGCGGCAACAGGTGGTCGGTTGCCGCGGCCCCTGGGGGATGATGTCTCCCGGAAAAGGGAGACATATCGGGGTAGGTCTACTCCTTCGGAGAAGGAGCAGCCCCACCCCGATCAGGCGCAACCGCCTGCCCCTTGGGCACCGTAGTGCCGGCCCTCGAGGGCCCCCCACGCCCGCCCTTTCGGACGGGCGGCTTACAGGCCGAGCTGCCCAAGCGATGCCCGGACGGCAGACCCAAGTCCGCGCAAAGCGGACAATTGGGCGCCGCCGCCGGACACCCGGCCGCCTTGTGGCCTGCAGCGCCACACCGATAGCACAAAGTGCTACGGTCCTCGTCGGCAGTGCACCGCGCCCGCACGTGACCGTGCTGGAGGCAGCGGTAGCACTGCAACGGCCGGGGCTTGAGCAGCTCGACCCGAGCTATACCCCACCCCACCCGTATCCTATCCCCCTTGGCGAAGATCTTCTTCGCCGCCGCGAGTGGACATCTCGCCCACACGGTGCCCAAGGGGCCCGATCGCTGGATGTTGCCAACCGCGATCGGGTCCATTGGGCACCCACCCTCCCTCGATAAGGCCGCCTTTACCTCTATCGCCCGGACGGAGTCCTCAAGGCCGACCACCCTCAGCTCTACGAGCTTCATTGGGCGGCCGACCTTGAGGCCCCTAGGCTCCAGCACCTCTGTAAGGCGGTAGGCCAGCTTGTCAGCCTTTTCAGCCCTCCCCTCCCCCTCGATCTCTAAGATCAGAGCCCCAGTTTTCGCCCGCTTGGGCCTTACCGCCTCGATGCCCAGCTCGTCCAGGGCAAAGGCATTTCTCGCCACCAACATTGCGTTGGTGAGCGTCTGGCTGCACCCAGGCGGGACGGTGATAGACACCGCCTCCGACTTGGGTAGCCTGCCCAGACGCACACCAACATTTTTCTTCGCGGGGCCGGAGCCGGCCTTCGCGGCCGACTTCTTCCCCTTACTCTTCCTCTTTTTCGAGGAGGACGAGGGCGGGGCCGGGGCAGAAGTGGGAGTCTTACGACCCACCACCTCCGCCCAGGAGTCCCCACCCCCGGACTGGGCCCGCACAGCGGACTCAGCCGAGGGAGGGACCTCGGTAACCACCCCTTTCCCCCTCTTACCCCGTCCCTTTTTCCCGGCTTTCGCCGGGCGAGAGGTGGCCGACGGTGGTTGGTCGGGCTGGGCGGCACGGGGAGTACCCGCACCGTCCCCCCTAACCTCCCCCAACGACACACCCCCCAACACCGAACCGGAGGCGGGACCCGCCGCTCCCAGGGTGAGGTTCAACTCACCCCTGAGAGCGGCGAATCTCGCCTCCATCATATCTCCCACACGGGAGATAATCTCCTCCACGTCCACACCGCCAGCGGCTGGACCCGTACCCGGGGAGGACCTGCCTCCCCGTGCCACCGTGATAGGAGGAGATGTTCCCCTCGGAGGCTCAGCCTCCATTTGGGAGTGCTCCCGATTGGCAGAATCCAGCTGCCTCTTCAGCCTGCCCACCTCGCGCTTCAGGTCGTCAAGTTCGGAGGAGAGCCTTATGTTGGCCTCCTCCAACTCCTGGACCCTCCCATCCCGGTGGGTTCGCTGGATCGCCTCGAGTCCAGCCAACCTGAGTGCCTGTGCAGACTCCCTGAGGCGGTGCACAAACTTCCCGCTCAGATTCTTAGAGGAACCGGCCACACGCTCGACCTCCTTCGCGTGCTCCAAGATGAGAGCACCGAGGTCGGGCGTCGGCCGATTCCTCATCTCTTCCCTCACCTCACGCTCGTTGGGGAGCGGCTTGGCGCTCTTGCTAGGAGGCGGAGGAGTCCGGGAGGGGTCGGATCTCTCCAACTCTCTCCGGACCGCCTCCTCCTCCCGGCAGAGCTCCATGTAGGCGCGCTTCGCCTCTGCGAGCCCAACGTATTCTCCCGTTGTAGGGGGCCTGCCCCTTTTTCTCACAACGGGAGGCTCCAAACGACACGAGAAGGACGCGTCAGAGAACCCCTCCTCGTCGTCTGAGTCCATCCCCAGCGACCAGCGACCAGCGCTGCCCGCCGCCAAATCCTTGACGAGGCCGGCCAGCGGCCTCGCAAAATTCCCCCCAGCCCCAGAGGAACCAGTAGCCTCAAACGCCGTGGCCTGGCCCTCCACCACGGACGTCCCACGGTTGCCAGATGACGACGCAGCCGGGCCCGCTTGACCACCCGAAACTGCGCCGGTACTGGAGGTTCCGAGGCCTCCTGCACCGTAAGTTTTCTTTCCCTTATGCCGTGTTTCCATAATTGTTATATATAAAACTCCCCCCCGAACGTGCCCATGTCGTCAACGAAAGTCCCATCCCGCACCGCTTCCACCTTCTCACCTCTCAACTCCGGGCCTTACCGGCAAGGGAGGCCCTGCCAGGATCCGAAGATCCCGCCGGCATCGCCCCGGAGCATCACTGAGGCTACCTCAGCTTCCGCGATGCACCCTTTTAGTCGCCTCTTACGACAGGCAGGGTATACCCTGGGTGTATTCTGACCCGCACCCAGACGGGGAGGGGAAACCTAACCTTTTTTTTTTTTTTTTTTTTTTTAACGTGGGGAAATCCTCATGGATCCCCCGGGGCTGGGGAACCCCGGGGGTATGCCGGACTCTTACCGGCTAAAACCCCACGGTGACCTACCTCGGCGCTGTTGGGGAGGGCCCGGGAACTCTGGACGAACACGTCCGGTCCCTCCCCGCGCCGGGGCCCCCTATGGTGACTGAGGGGACCCCCTTCCCGTTGGGAGGGTGGTCGACGATACACCCCCCCATCCGGGGTAACGGGCGGTGACCCGGTCACCCGGCCACCGCCCCCGTCCCGGAGGACGCGTGCAATGGCTGAGGCGATCCCCCAATCGCCCCAGCCGCGCCCCCCGGGCGACCCCCGTGCAAAGACGTGGGGCACGACCCCCACCGAGGTGAGGGTCCTCCCCGCACGGGCGTCGCCGACGCCTCGGGCCAGGCTTGGCCCGGTGCGACTGGGAGCCCCGGGTGCGTCACACCCGATACCGTGGCCCGGCTAAGTGCCGTGACCACGGCCCCTGGGGCCTAAGTGCCACCACCGTGGCACGCTGGGTGCGCGGCGGAGGTGGCGAAGTCCCGCTCCCCGAAGGGTTCTTAGGAGCGACCCCCGCCCGAAGGCGAGAGTCCCCCCCGTGGAGCGGGGCGGGGCAAACGTGCAAGACGCCGACCCCGCAGGCGACGCCGAGCAGGGAGCAGTTGCTCCCTTGAGCGCTCGGCGGCCTCCTTCGCGACCATGACCCCCTCGCAAAAGGAGATCATGGCCTGCCAGACGCTCCCGCCACCGACCATCCGAGACAGGATGGTCGGCAGCGAGAGGTCCGGACCCACCTCCGCCGCTAAGGCCCGACGCGGCACCTCCCAGGCAGGACACTCCATGAGAGTGTGCCGCGCCGAGTCCACCGCGGCGCCACAGTGGTGGCACCGCGGGTCCGCCTCGCGACCGATCCGGCACAGGTACCGACCGAAACACCCGTGGTCGGTCAGCACCTGTGTGGCTCGGAAAGTAAGTCGTCCGGAGCTACGGCCCACCCATCTATCTAGGATGGGCAGGACCGCCCCGACGGTCCAATGGTCCCTGACGTGGGACAACTGCTCCCTCCAAGTTGCCATAGTGGACCGCCGGGCCTGGAGCCTCAGCTCGTCCCTGTCTTCCCCTGGCGGGTTGGAGTCCTGGCGGGCAAGGCGAAGATGCCTATAGACGTAGGCATCTTCAGCCGCCAGGAACTCCAAAGGTGGAAGACCCGCCAGGGCGGTGGCCGCCTCGTAGGACACCGTACGGTACCCCCTGATGACGCGTATTGCGGCGCGTCGCCATTCCCTCCGGAGGAGCGACTTGCTCCCCCGGCTGGCCGCTAAGGCGTCGGCCCAGATGGGGGCACCGTACAGTGCCACGGACTTTACCACACCGCAGTAGAGGCGGCGCACCCGCTCGTCCGGACCACCAAGGTTGGGCATAATGCGACTCAGATGTGTCACGAGGCTACCCAACCTGGCGGCCAGACGAGCGAAGTGCGGGACGAAGCTCCAGGAGCTGTCCAGGTGGACACCAAGATACTTGATGTCGGTGGCCACCTGGACGTCGGACGACCCGATCCTCACCAGGCTATGGGGTGGAGTGCCCCTCCGGCGACCCTCAAACAAGACGATCTCCGTCTTCTGAGGGGACAACTCCAACCCCATGCCCCGGATCCGCGAGGCGACGGCCGCAACTGCGACCTCCGCCCGGCGGATGGTCCTCCCACGGTCCCTACCGGTGGCCAATACCATTGTGTCATCGGCGTAACACGTCAAGTGTACGCCGACCGGCAGGGACACCCGCAGAGCCGCGTCGTACCCCAGGTTCCATAAGAGTGGGCCCAAGACGGACCCCTGGGGTACTCCGCGGCTGATCTGTCGCCTTACAGACCCATCGCGGCCACCGTAGACGATGGCCCTGTCCCGGAGGTAGTCTCCGACCACCATCCGCAGGTAGAGGGGCACCTCGTGACTGTCGAGGGCCCCGCGGATGGCCGCCCAGGAGAGGGAGTTGAAGGCATTCTTGATGTCTAGGGAGACAGCCAGAGCAACCCCTCCCCCGGACGTGGCCGAGTCCGAGAGGGACTTGACGCGCTGGATCGCGTCGATGGACGAACGTCCCTCCCGGAAGCCGAACTGGCACTCGGCCAGGTCGGGTCCATCACGGGACAGGTGCTGGACGAGGCGCTTGTGAACAATACGTTCGAATAACTTCCCCACCTCGTCCAGCAACACGATGGGCCTGTAGGCGGCAGGCGACTCTGCGGGCCTGTTGTCCTTGCGAAGGAGGACCATCCGCCCGGTTTTCCACCTCGGTGGAAGGGTCCCCGTCTGCAAACAGGCGGTGAACAGCCTGCGCAGACGGGGCCCGAGGACGCTGAGCGCCAAGACCCAGGCGCGGCCGGGGATGCCGTCGGGGCCGGGGGCGGTGTTGCGTGCCCCCATGCGTTTGACAGCCCCGGCCAACTCCTCTTCGGACACCTCCCACTCCTGGGACCATAAGACACGGTCCGGTGGTGGAGCGGGGGCCGACACCTCCCCGTCAGGGAATAAAGTGCCGACCACCCGCTCCAGGAGTGAGGGGTCCATCGTCTCCGTGAGGGGAGGCGCCCATGGACGAAGTTTGTCCATAACTAGACGGTATGGGCGCCCCCATGGGTCCTCACGGAGTGTGTCGAGGAGTCCGTCCCAGGCCTGAGCCTTGGCGCTCCTGATGGCCAGCTGCAGCCGCTTCGTGAGTTCACGATAGTCGGCATACAGCTGCGCCGTTCTCGCCGCGTCGGAGTTACGCCGACGCCTCGCCCGGGTGTACTGGCGGCGAGCGACTCCGCACTCCTCGCGGAGACGCTGTATAACGTCGCTCCACCAGTACACCGGGCGGCGGGGCGGATTGGCGCGGACTCGTGGCATCGCCATGTCGCAAACTGCCGACATGGCGTCCGCGAACCAATCCGCCTCCTCCGAGACCTCCACTGGCCCAGCCGGAACTTCCGGCCAGGCCACTGCGAGAACGGCCGCCATCAGTGCGTCCTCATCCATGCCCTTCAGGGCCCACCTCCGTGGGTGGTGGGCTGCTGGGCGGGTCGGGGGAGGCGTGGAGACATCCATGCGAATGTAGACATGGTCTGACAGTGTCTCCACGTCGTCGACCCTCCACCCCGACACACGGCGCGCGGCCAGGGCGTTAGCGAAAGATAGATCCACTATACTTTCGCCCTGGTACCGCACGCACGTGCTGGCCGAGCCCCGGTTCAGCAACCGGAGACCCAGGCCAGCCGCCCAGTCCAGCACCGAGTGGCCCCTCTGGTCCGTCCTCGGGGAGTGCCACGCGGATGCGTGAGCATTGAAGTCCCCGAGGACGAGTACTGGACGAGCTGCGTGCAATGAAACAACGTTCTGCAGCTCGTCCAGTAGGAGGTCGAAGCGACCGAGGGACCAACTCGGGGGCGCGTAGACGCCCACCACCACACAACCCGCCCAGTCGACCGCCACGAATCCATGGCCGCGCATAAGTGGCGCTATTGGCCGGATCCGTGACGGGACCGACTGGGCGATCACCACAGAGTCGTCCAAGTCCCCAACCCAGGACGGGCGTTGGAGAACTCGGTACGGCTCCGCGGCTACGACCAACTCAACCACGCCGCCGCAAAGACTATGAGATATCAAGTCTTGAGCGGCGACGGCGTGGTTGAGATTGGTCTGGATGATCTGACCGCGGGGAGGCGTGAACGTTATGCCGTGTCCATGGCCTCCCCCCGGCCAGAATCATCCTTGGGAGCGGGTTTAGCTGCCCGCTCCGCCTCCTCTCCAGTGTCCACCACTCCTGCTCCCACGGTGGAGGGTGATGCGGATGCACCACCCCCGCTGGAACCTCCCACGGTGGGGGGTGATGCCGGTGCACCACCCCCGCCGGAACATCCCACGTTGGAGGGTGGTGCAGCCGCACCACCCCCTTGATGGACACTGGAGATTTGGCTCCTCTTCTTGACATCTCCTCCCTTCCTAGCTGGGCGGGCCTTGGGTGGGGAGCAGGCCTTGCTCCCCATACGATGTTCGGCGGGCCGCCCGGCTTCCTTGCACAATGTGCAAACCGGGGCGGCCGCCGTACAAAGACCCGCCCGGTGACCGGTTTCGCCGCACCTATAACATAGGTGCGACCGGTCAACATCAGCAGTGCACCGCTGCTGGACATGTCCAGTTTGCCAGCAGCGGTAGCACTGCTCAGGGCGGGGCTTCAGTGCCTCCACCCTGGCAAACACCCACCCCACCCTTATTCTACCAGCAGTGACTACCTTTTTGGCCACTGCCAAGGGGCACTGCACCCACAGGGTGCCGAGTCCGTTGCGTGAGGACCTGATTTCGCCGGTCCTCACCTCCCCTACGTGGCACCCTGCGGTGCTGGCTATCGCTTCGGCCACCTCGGCTGGGGTGGCAGATTCATCGAGGCCGATAACCCTCAAATCAGCCTTCTTAATCGGCCTGGCCACTGTAACCTGTTCGCAGGCCAGTGCCACCCGCAATTTTTCTGCCAAGGCAGATGCCTTGGCCTCCTTCTCTGGTCCAGAGACCTCTAACATAAGGCCTCCTGTCCTGGCCTTTTTGGGGCGGACGCTGTCTACCCCAACATCAGACAGCTTGACCCTCTGCCTGGCAGCGGTCATTATGTCTTTGTAGCTAGACTTGCTGCCTGGCTGGAGGGTAAGGACTACCGCCGCCGTCCGCGGTAACCGTCCCAACTTGGGTTTCTCCAGCCTCTTCTGGGCCTTCGGCGGTGGGACAGGGTCCGATTGGGCCTTTTTGGCAGCCCTCTTGGCCTTTCTGCCCACCACCTGGGCCCACGGTCCCTCGGTGGCAGTGGCACCTTTAGAAGTTGAGGGTGCCACCGCTTTCTTCAGCGCCTCCTGGCGCGCTCTCTCCAATCTTCTGGCGGCCCCCGATGGGGTCGCCTTCTCCTGGGTGGGTTGGGGTTGGCCCAGAGTTGGGTTTGTCCCCTTCCCGCTCTTCTTCTTCGTTTTCTTCTTTTTCTTCTCCTTCTTATCCCTGGTGGCCTGTGGTAAGGCGCCCACCGGGGAGGCTTCTTCCTTCCTCTTTACTGGGAGCAGTTCCTTACGGAACTCCTCTAACCTTATATTAACCATATCCGCAATTTGTTGGATTATGGCGGAGCCCGTATCCTCCCTGGGTGCCGGGACACCCGTTTCAGGGCAAACAGCCCCCGAAACCTTCGGTGGCGAGGCCGGTGTTTGCCTCGCGCGGCTCGCAATCTCCAAGTCCGCCATCCTGGTTATTGGCGGGCTTGGAGATCGCCTCTCCAAAGCAGAAATCCTTTCCTGCAGGCGCGTATTCTCGGCCTGCAGGGCCTCTAATTGCTCTTTTAGAGCTGCAACCTCTGGTCCTGGTGCTGCCTCGGCTGGTCGTTGCACCCTCTGGGCCAACTCCATCGTCACGGCCCTAACGGTTCGTGCACCCACGCGGATATCCCGCTGGATCGTGCCCTTGAGGTTTTTTGACTTGGCCGCCGCCAATTCAATCTTATCGGCCACCTCAAGGGCCCAAGCCCCTAAGTCCTCTAGAGGCTTCATCCTCGCTTCCTGGACGAAGATGTCCATATCCGGCACAGGATTGCCCGACTTGCCGGGCGGTGGAATGGTCCCTGTGCCGGAACGTATCTCCTCCTCGAGATCAATAAGCTCTAATTCTCGCTGAGCTTCGACATATGCCCTCTTGGCCTCAGCGAGCCCTACGTAATCCCCAGTTGTTGGGGGTCGTCCCCTCTTCTTCGACTTGGGACACGCCCTCTCCCGTAGCACGGAAAAGTTGGACCTAACTGATCCAACTGAAGTATCTGAGTCGTAGGAGGCGTCTCCTGACTCTTCCTGGGCGCCTTTATCTAGGGCACGCTTCCTCAGCTGAAGCTTTTCCACCACAACCTGCCCCTGTGAGGCAGAGAGCTTCACATCCGAGACGATGTTCGGTCTCGGACCTGCGACCTTTCGGGCCCCACTCGGCCCCGCCTTCTCTTCATCGACCCCCCCAAACCCCGGTTTTTTGAAAAAATTCGAACAACTCATAATTGTTCCCACGAGTAGGTCGGAATGGATGTCACCCCTGGCAGAGCCGCCATACCAGGGGAAGGCAGATACACCCGGGGGGCGCCAGTATCCCCGGGGTTGGTCGCACGAGACCGGTGCACCCACCGGCCACGCCCAGCCGCGAGGACTGGACGTGCCCCCTCGCCGCGTACCGCAGCTTGAGGCTAGGGACTTTTTATAGAGGTTTATCCCCTCGCGGGCCGGCCAATGAAGGCAAGCCCCCCGCTCCGGCGAAACATGACCACCGGTTTACGGTATTACGACAGGGGTCACACCACCCCTGCCGAGCTATGGGATCCCGGGGACGCAACTCCCCGTATCACGACCAGAACTGGCCGTGACCCCTGGGATGGAGGCCCGCATCCACCGTTTTCACCCCTCCGCTCCGAGCCTTACCGGCAAGGGAGGCCCCGCCAGGATCCGAAGATCCCACCGGCATCGCCTCGGAGCATCACTGAGGCTACTTGGTATCAACGAAACCCCCGAAAGCCAGAGCCCCGTTAGTCACCGGATGACTCCAGGGGAAACCTTTTTTTTTTTTTTTTTTTTTTTTTTTTTTACGTGGGGAAATCCATCATGGATACCCCGGAGCTGGGGAAGCTCCGGGGTTATGCCGGACTCTTACCGGCTAAAACCCCACGGTGGCCATCCCTGCACTACCGGGGAGAGTCTGGGATCTCTTGCGAACAACAACCAGACCCTCCCCGTGCAAGGGCGCCAGAAGGGCGCCCGCTTCCCAAAAGTTGGAGGGCTGAGCCTCCCCTACCCAGCTGAAGACGGCGATGTCGGGGCCACGCCGACATCGCCGACCGTCCCGGGCCGCGTGCAATGCATCGGCGAACCCCCATTCGCCGATGCTGCAGCCCCGGCGACCGCCTCGCCTTGAAGTACTCGAGTGGAGCGGAGCTCAAACACTCGGCGAGACGGCCGCCCTCCACCACCACAGCTCGGGCCCCGGGTGCGCTACTACCCGTACCGCGGCAACGGGTGGTCGGTTGCCGCGGCCCCTGGGGGATGATGTCTCCCGGGAAAGGGAGACATATCGGGGTGAGTTTACTCCTTCGGAGAAGGAGCAGCCCCACCCCGATCAGGCGCAACCGCCTGCCCCTTGGGCACCGAAGTGCCGGCCCTCGAGGGCCCCCCACGCCCGCCCTTTCGGACGGGCGGCTTACAGGCCGAGCCGCCCAAGCGGTGCCCGGACGGCAGACCCAAGTCCGCGCAGAGCGGACAGTTGGGCGCCGCCGCCGGACACCCGGCCGCCTTGTGGCCTGCAGCGCCACACCGATAGCACAAAGTGCTACGGTCCTCGTCGGCAGTGCACCGCGCCCGCACGTGACCGTGCTGAAGGCAGCGGTAGCACTGCAACGGCCGGGGCTTGAGCAGCTCGACCCGAGCTGTCGCCCACCCTACCCTTATGCGATCCCCCTTGGCGAAGAGCTTCTTAGCCCCAGCCAATGGGCATCGCGCCCACACGGTGCCCAATGGGCCGGATCGCCGGATGGTACCGACCACGATCCGGTCCATTGGGCACCCACCCTCCCTAGAGAGAGCCGCCTTCACCTCTATGGCCCTCACGGAGTCCTCAAGCCCGACCACCCTCAGCTCTACGAGCTTCATTGGGCGGCCGACCTTGAGGCCCCTGGGCTCCAACACCTCCGTCAGGCGGTAGGCCAGTTGATCGGCCTTTTCAGCCCTCCCCTCGCCCTCAACCTCGAGTATGAGGGCCCCGGTCTTGGCCCGCTTGGGCCTCACGGCCTCTATGCCTAGCTCATCTAGAGCGAAGGCGTTACGCGCCACCAACATAGCGTTGGTGAGCGTCTGGGAGCACCCAGGCGGGACGGTAATAGTTACCGCCTCCGACCTGGGAAGCTTGCCCAGACGCACACCAACATTTTTCTTCGCGGGGCCGGAGTCAGCCTTTACGGCCGACTTCTTCCCCTTCTTCCGCCCCTTGTTCTCCTTCGAGAGGGAAGAGGGTGGGACCGGGACAGAAGTGTGAACCTTGCGGCCCACCACCTCCGCCCAGGAGTCCCCACCCCCGGCCTGAGCCTGCACAGCAGACCCAGCCGAGGCAGGGACATTGTTCACCCCCCTATTCCCCCTCTTACCCCGTCCCTTTTTCCCGGCTTTCGCCGGGCGAGGGGTGGCCGACGGTGGTTGGTCGGGCTGGGCAGCGCGGGGAGTACCCACACTGTCCTCCCTAACCTCCCCCAACGAACCACCCCCCAACTCCAATCCGGAGGCGGGACCCGCCGCCCCCAGGGTGAGGTTCAACTCACCCCTGAGAGCGGCGAATCTCGCCTCCATCATATCTCCCACCCTAGAGATAATCATCTCCACGTCCACGCCGCCAGCGGCTGGACCCGTACTCGGGGAGGACCTGCCTCCCCGTGCCCCCGTGCTAGGAGGAGATGTCCTCCTGGGAGGCTCCACCTCCATACGGGATTCCTCCCGAGTAGAAGGCTCGAGTTGCCTCTTGAGCCTTCCGACCTCCCTCCTTAGATCCTCGAGCTCGGAGGAGAGCCTATCGTTGGCTTCCTCCAGCTCTTTTACTCTCCCGTCTCTCTCCGTCCGCTGGATGGCCTCCAGCCCAGCCAGCCTGAGAGCCTGCGCACTCTCCCGCAGGAGATGCACAAATCGGCCGCTCAGGTTTTTCGATGAGCCGGCCACGCGCTCGACCTCCTTCGAGTGCTCTAAGATTAGAGCACCGAGGTCGGGTGTCGGCCGGTGCCTCATCTGTTCCCGCACTTCCCGCTCATTCGGGAGAGGCTTAGCGCCTTTGCTAGGAGGCGGAGGAGTCCGGGAGGGGTCGGATCGCTCCAATTCCCTCCGGACCGCCTCCTCCTCCCGGCAAAGTTCCATATAGGCGCGCTTCGCCTCCGCCAATCCAACGTACTCCCCTGTAGTAGGGGGCCTGCCCCTTTTCCTCACTACAGGAGGCTCCATCCGACACGAGAAGGAGGCATCTGAGTACCCCTCCTCGTCGTCGGAGTCCATCCCGAGCGACCAGCGACCAGCGCTGCCCGCCGCGAGATCCCTCACGTGGCCGACCAGCGGCCTCGAAGTAGTCCCCCCATCCCCAGAGGAGCCAGTAGCTCTAGACGCCGTGGCCTGGCCCTCCACCACGGACGTCCCACGGTTGCCAGATGACGACGCAGCCGGGCCCGCTTGACCACCCGAAACTGCGCCGGTACTGGAGGTTCCGAGGCCTCCTGCACCGTAAGATTTCTTCCCTTTCTGTTGTACACTCATGATTGTAATAAGAAAACCACCCCCAACGTGCCCGAGTCGTTACCGAAAAGCCCGTCCCGCACCGCTTCCACCTTCTCACCTCTCAACTCCGGGCCTTACCGGCAAGGGAGGCCCTGCCAGGATCCGAAGATCCCGCCGGCATCGCCCCGGAGCATCACTGAGGCTACCTCAGCTTCCGCGATGCACCCTTTTAGTCGCCTCTTACGACAGGCAGGGTATACCCTGGGTGTATTCTGACCCGCACCCAGACGGGGAGGGGAAAACCTAACCTAACCTAACCTTTTTTTTTTTTTTTTTTTACGTGGGGAAATCCATCATGGATACCCCGGAGCTGGGGAAGCTCCGGGGTTATGCCGGACTCTTACCGGCTAAAACCCCACGGTGGCCATCCCTGCACTACCGGGGAGAGTCTGGGATCTCTTGCGAACAACAACCAGACCCTCCCCGTGCAAGGGCGCCAGAAGGGCGCCCGCTTCCCAAAAGTTGGAGGGCTGAGCCTCCCCTACCCAGCTAAAGACGGCGATGTCGGGGCCACGCCGACAACGCCGACCATCCCGGGCCGCGTGCAATGCATCGGCGAACCCCCATTCGCCGATGCTGCAGCCCCGGCGACCGCCTCGCCTTGAAGTACTCGAGTGGAGCGGTGCTCAAACACTCGGCGAGACGGCCGCCCTCCTCCACCGTAGCTCGGGCCCCGGGTGCGCTACTACCCGTACCGCGGCAACAGATGGTCGGTTGCCGCGGCCCCTGGGGGATGATGTCTCCCGGGAAAGGGAGACATATCGGGGTGAGTCTACTCCTTCGGAGAAGGAGCAGCCCCACCCCGATCAGGCGCAACCGCCTGCCCCTTGGGCACAGAAGTGCCGGCCCTCGAGGGCCCCCCACGCCCGCCCTTTCGGACGGGCGGCTTACAGGCCGAGCTGCCCAAGCGATGCCCGGACGACAGACCCAAGTCCGCGCAGAGCGGACAGTTGGGCGCCGCCGCCGGACACCCGGCCGCCTTGTGGCCTGCAGCGCCACACCGATAGCACAGAGTGCTACGGTCCTCGTCGGCAGTGCACCGCGCCCGCACGTGACCGTGCTGGAGGCAGCGGTAACACTGCAACGGCCGGGGCTTGAGCAGCTCGACCCGAGCTGTTGCCCACCCCACCCGTATCCTGTCCCCTTTCGCGAAGAGCTTCTTCGCGCCCGCAAGTGGGCATCGCGCCCACACGGTGCCCAATGGGCCGGATCGCTGGATGGTTCCAACGACGATCCGGTCCATGGGGCACCCACCCTCCCTTGACAAGGCCGCCTTCACCTCTATGGCGCGGACCGAGTCCTCAAGGCCGACCACCCTCAGCTCAACGAGCTTCATCGGGCGGCCGACCTTGAGGCCCCTCGGTTCCAACACCTCGGTGAGGCGGTAGGCCAGTTGGTCGGCCTTTTCCGCCCTCCCCTCCCCCTCAACCTCTAAGATGAGGGCACCGGTCTTTGCCCTCTTGGGCCTCACGGCCTCGATGCCTAGCTCATCAAGAGCAAAGGCGTTACGCGCCACCAACATAGCGTTGGTGAGCGTCTGGGAGCACCCAGGCGGGACGGTGATGGTCACCGCCTCCGACCTGGGAAGCCTACCCAGACGCACACCAACTTTATTCTTCGCGGGGCCGGAGTCGGCCTTCCCGGCCGACTTCTTCCCCTTCTTCTTCTTCCCCTTGTTCTCCTTCGAGGAGGACGAGGGTGGGACCGGGGCAGAAGTAGGAGTCTTACGACCCACCACCTCCGCCCAGGAGTCCCCACCCCCGGACTGAGCCCGCACAGCAGGCTCAGCCGGAGGAGGGACCTCGGTCACCCCCCTAGTCCCCCTCTTACCCCTTCCCTTTTTCCCGGCTTTCGCCGGGCGAGGGGTGGCCGACGGTGGTTGGTCGGGCTGGGCGGCACGGGGTGTACCCGCGCCGTCCCCCCTAACCTCCCCCAACGTACCACCCCCCAACACCAATCCGGAGGCGGGACCCGCCGCTCCCAGGGTGAGGTTCAACTCCCCCCTGAGAGCGGCGAATCTCGCCTCCATCATCTCTCCCACGCGGGAGATAATCTTCTCCACGTCCACGCCGCCAGCAGCTGGACCCGTACTCGGGGAGGACCTGCCTCCCCGTGCCCCCAAGATAGGAGGAGTTGTCCCCCTGGGAGGCTCCACCTCCATTACGGATTGCTCCCGAGTGGCAGACTCGAGCTGCCTCCTCAGTCTGCCCACCTCACGTTTCAAGTCCTCGAGTTCGGAGGAGAGCCGTTCGTTGGCCTCCTCCAACTCCTGGACCCGCCCATCACGATGCGTCCGCTGGATCGCCTCGAGCCCCGCAAGCCTAAGCGCCTGGGCACTTTCCCGAAGGCGATGAACGAAACGCCCACTCAAGTTCTTGGAGGAACCGGCCACACGCTCGACCTCCTTAGCGTGCTCCAAAATGAGAGCACCGAGGTCGGGCGTCGGCCGGCTCCTCATTTCCTCCCTCACCTCCCGTTCATTCGGGAGAGGCTTAGCAGCCTTACTAGGAGGCGGAGGGGCCCGGGAGGGATCGGATCGCTCCAACTCCCTCCGGACCGCCTCCTCCTCCCGGCAAAGCTCCATGTAGGCTCGCTTAGCCTCCGCCAGCCCGACATACTCCCCGGTTGTTGGGGGCCTGCCCCTCTTCCGTACTACACCGGATGGAGGCTCCAACTGACACGAGAAAGAGGTGTCTGACAACCCCTCCTCGTCGTCAGAGTCCATCCCCAGCGACCAGCGACCAGCGCTGCCCGCCGCTAAATCTTTAACGAGGCCGGCCAGCGGCCTCGCAAAACTCCCCCCAGCCCCAGAGGAACCAGTAGCCTTAGACGCCGTGGCCTGGCCCTCCGCCACGGACGTCCCACGGTTGCCAGATGACGACGCAGCCGGGCCCGCTTGACCACCCGAAACTGCGCCGGTACTGGAGGTTCCGAGGCCTCCTGCACCGTAAGTTTTCTTCCCTTTGTTCCTCAAATCCATAGTTTATATAAGTTTCCTCCCCCAACGTGCCCGAGTCGTTACCGAAAATCCCGTCCCGCACCGCTTCCACCTTCTCACCTCTCAACTCCGGGCCTTACCGGCAAGGGAGGCCCTGCCAGGATCCGAAGATCCCGCCGGCATCGCCCCGGAGCATCACTGAGGCTACCTCAGCTTCCGCGATGCACCCTTTTAGTCGCCTCTTACGACAGGCAGGGTATACCCTGGGTGTATTCTGACCCGCACCCAGACGGGGAAACCTAACCTAACCTTTTTTTTTTTTTTTTTTTTTTTTTTTTACGTGGGGAAATCCTCATGGATCCCCCGGGGCTGGGGAACCCCGGGGGTATGCCGGACTCTTACCGGCTAAAACCCCACGGTGACCTACCTCGGCGCTGCTGGGGAGGGCCCGGGAACTCTGGACGAACACGTCCGGTCCCTCCCCGCGCCGGGGCCCCCTATGGTGACTGAGGGGACCCCCTTCCCGTTGGGGGGGTGGTCGACGATACACCCCCCCATCCGGGGTAACGGGCGGTGACCCGGTCACCCGGCCACCGCCCCCGTCCCGGAGGACGCGTGCAATGGCTGAGGCGATCCCCCAATCGCCCCAGCCGCGCCCCCCGGGCGACCCCCGTGCAAAGACGTGGGGCACGACCCCCACCGAGGTGAGGGTCCTCCCCGCACGGGCGTCGCCGACGCCTCGGGCCAGGCTTGGCCCGGTGCGACTGGGAGCCCCGGGTGCGTCACACCCGATACCGTGGCCCGGCTAAGTGCCGTGACCACGGCCCCTGGGGCCTAAGTGCCACCACCGTGGCACGCTGGGTGCGCGGCGGAGGTGGCGAAGTCCCGCTCCCCGAAGGGTTCTTAGGAGCGACCCCCGCCCGAAGGCGAGAGTCCCCCCCGTGGAGCGGGGCGGGGCAAACGTGCAAGACGCCGACCCCGCAGGCGACGCCGAGCAGGGAGCAGAAGCTCCCTTGTGCGCTCGGCGGCCTCCTTCGCGACCATGACCTCCTCGCAGAAGGAGATCATGGCCTGCCAGACGCTCCCGCTACCGACCATCCGAGACAGGATGACCGGCAGCGAGAGGTCCGGACCCACCTCCGCCGCTAAGGCCCGACGCGGCACCTCCCAGGCAGGACACTCCATGAGAGTGTGCCGCGCCGAGTCCACCGCGGCGCCACAGTGGTGGCACCGCGGGTCCGCCTCGCGACCGATCCGGCACAGGTACCGACCGAAACACCCGTGGTCGGTCAGCACCTGTGTGGCTCGGAACGTAAGTCGTCCGGAGCTACGGCCCACCCATCTATCTAGGATGGGCAGGACCGCCCCGACGGTCCAATGGTCTCTATGACGAGACAACTCCTCCTTCCACGTTGTCATAGTGGACCGCCGGGCCTGGAGCCTCAGCTCGTCCCGCTGTACCTCCTCCCCTGGCGGGTTGGTGTCCTGGCGGGCAAGGCGAAGATGCCTGTAAACATAGGCATCCTCAGCCGCCAGGAACTCCAAAGGTGGTAGACCCGCCAGGGCGGTGGCCGCCTCGTAGGACACCGTACGGTACCCCCGAATGACGCGAATGGCAGCGCGTCTCCATTCCCGCCGGAGGAGCGACTTGCTCCCCCGGCTGGCCGCTAAGGCGTCGGCCCAGATGGGGGCACCGTACAGTGCCACGGACTTAACAACCCCACAATAGAGGCGGCGCACACGCTCGTCTGGACCACCAAGGTTGGGCATAATGCGACTCAGATGAGTCACGAGGCTACCCAACCTGGTGGCCAGACGGGAGAAGTGCGGGACGAAGCTCCAGGAGCTGTCCAGGTAGACACCAAGATACTTGATGTCGGTGCCCACCTGGACGTCGGACGACCCGATCCTCGCCAGGCTATGGGGTGGAGTGCCCCTCTTGCGACCCTCGAAGAGGACGATTTCCGTCTTCTGAGGGGACAACTCCAACCCCATGCCCCGGATCCGCGAGGCGACGGCCGCAACTGCGACCTCCGCCCGGCGGATGGTCCTCCCACGGTCCCTGCCGGTGGCTAACACCATAGTGTCGTCGGCGTAACATGTGAGATGTACACCGACCGGCAGGGAGACCCGCAGAGCCGCGTCGTACCCCAGGTTCCACAACAGTGGGCCCAAGACGGACCCCTGGGGTACTCCACGGTTGATCTGCCGCCTGACAGACCCATCGCGGCCACCGTAAACGATGGCCCTGTCCCGGAGGTAGTCTCCGACCACCATCCGCAGGTAGAGGGGCACCTCGTGACGTTCGAGGGCCCCGCGGATGGCCGCCCAGGAGAGGGAGTTGAAGGCATTTTTAATGTCCAATGACACTGCCAGTGCTACCCCTCCCCCGGACGTGGCCGAGTCCGAGAGGGACTTGACGCGCTGGATCGCGTCGATGGTCGATCGTCCCTCCCGGAAGCCGAACTGGCACTCGGCCAGGTCGGGTCCATCACGGGACAGGTGCTGGACGAGGCGCTTGTGAACGATGCGTTCGAAGAGCTTCCCCACCTCGTCCAGCAACACGATGGGCCTGTAGGCAGAAGGCGACTCTGCGGGCCTGTTGTCCTTGCGTAGGAAGACCATCCGCCCGGTCTTCCACCGTGGTGGAAGAGTCCCCGTCTGCAAACAGGCTGTGAAGAGCCTGCGCAGACGGGGCCCGAGGACGCTGAGCGCCAAGACCCAGGCGCGGCCGGGGATGCCGTCGGGGCCGGGGGCAGTGTTGCGTGCCCCCATGCGCTTGAAAGCCCCGGCCAACTCCTCTTCGGACACCTCCCACTCCTGGGACCATAATAAACGGTCCCGTGGTGGAGCGGGGGCCGACACCTCCCCGTCAGGGAACAAAGTGCCGACCACCCGCTCCAGGAGTGGGGGGTCCATCGTCTCCGTGAGGGGAGGCGCCCATGGACGTAGTTTGTCCATCACAAGACGGTATGGGCGCCCCCATGGGTCCTCACGGAGTGTGTCGAGGAGTCCGTCCCAGGCCTGAGCCTTGGCGCTCCTGATGGCCAGCTGCAGCCGCTGCGTGAGTTCACGATAGTCGGCGTACAGCTGTGCCGTTCTCGCTGCGTCGGAGTTTCGCCGACGCCTCGCCCGGGTGTACTGGCGGCGAGCGACTCCGCACTCTTCGCGGAGACGCTGGATCTCAGCGCTCCACCAGTACACCGGGCGGCGGGGCGGATTGGCGCGGACACGTGGCATCGCTACGTCGCAAACAGCCGACATGGCGTCCGCGAACCAATCCGCCTCCTCCGAGACCTCCACTGGCCCAGCCGGAACTTCCGGCCAGGCCACTGCGAGAACGGCCGCCATCAGTGCGTCCTCATCGATGCCCTTCAGGGCCCACCTCCGTGGGTGGTGGGCTGCTGGGCGGGTCGGGGGAGGCGTGGAGACATCCATGCGTATATACACATGATCTGACAGCGTCTCCACGTCGTCGACCCTCCACCCCGACACACGGCGCGCGGCCAGGGCATTGGCGAAAGATAAGTCCACGATACTTTCGCCCTGGTACCGCACGCACGTGCTGGCCGAGCCCCGGTTCAACAACCGGAGGCCCAGGCCAGCCGCCCAGTCCAGCACCGAGTGGCCCCTCTGGTCCGTCCTCGGGGAGTGCCACGCGGATGCGTGAGCATTGAAGTCCCCGAGGACGAGTACTGGACGAGCTGCGTGCAATGAAACGACGTTCTGCAGCTCGTCCAGTAGGGAGTCGAAACGACTGAGGGACCAACTCGGTGGAGCGTAGACGCCCACCACCACACAACCCGCCCAGTCGACCGCCACGAATCCATGGCCGCGCATGACTGGCGCTATTGGCCGGATCCGTGACGGAACCGACTGGGCGATCACCACGGAGTCGTCCAAGTCTCCAACCCAGGACGGGCGTTGGAGAACCCGGTACGGCTCCGCGGCTACGACCAACTCAACCACGCCGCCGCAAAGACTATGAGACATCAAGTCCTGAGCGGCGACGGCGTGGTTGAGATTAGTCTGGATGATCTGACCGCGGGGAGGCGTGAACGTTAGGCCGTGTCCATGGCCTCCCCCCGGCCAGAATCATCCAGTGGAGCGGTTTTAGAAGACCGCTCCGCCTTCTCCCCAGTGTCCATCGCAGCAGCAACTCCCACGGTGGAGGGTGATGCGGATGCACCACCCCCGCTGGAACCTCCCACGGTGGGGGGTGATGCCGGTGCACCACCCCCGCTGGAACCTCCCACGTTGGAGGATGGTGCAGCCGCACCACCCCCTTGATGGACACTGGAGAGTTGGCTCTTCCTCTTCTTATCTCCTCCCTTCTTGGCTGGGCGGGCCTTCGGTGGGGAGCATGCCTTGCTCCCCATACGATGGTCGGCAGGCCGCCCAGCCTCTCTGCACAGAGTGCATACTGGAGCGGCCGCCGTACAAAGGCCCGCATGGTGGCCAGTTTCGCCGCACCTGTAGCACAGGTGCGACCTGTCTACTTCTGCAGTGCACCGCTGCTGGACATGACCATGCTCCCAGCAGCGGTAGCACTGCTCAGGGCGGGGCTTCAGTGCCTCTACTCTAGCGAGGGTCCACCCCACCCTGATGCGACCGGCCGCGACCAGCTTTTTGGCCGCCGCTAGCGGGCACTGCACCCATAGAGTGCCTAGCCCTGTACGTGAAGACCGTATTTGCCCAGTCTTTACGTCCCCTGGTTGGCATACGCCAACACGAGCGATGGCTTCGGCCACCTCAGCAGGTGTGGCCGAGTCATCGAGGCCAATGACCCGTAGGTCGGCCTTTTTAACTGGCCTGGTGACTGTGACCGCTTCACCACCCAACGCCTCTCGCAATTTGTCGGCCAAGGCAGAAGCCTTGGCTTCCTTATCTGGACCGGCGACCTCTAACATGAGGCCACCGGTCCTGGCTTTCTTGGGGCGGACATTGTCGATCCCCACGTCCGCCAACTTCACCCTCTGCCTGGCAGCTGTCATGACGTCCCTATAAGAGGACTTGCTGCCAGGCTGGATTGTGAGGACTACCGCAGCAGTGCGAGGTAGTCGGCCCAGCTTGGGCTTCTCCGCCTTTTTCTGGACCTTAGGTGGTGGAGCAGTGGCAGATTGGGCCTTTTTGACAGCCCTTTGTACCTTTCTGCCCACCACCTGGGCCCACGTTCCCTCGTTGGCGGTGGATGGAGCCTGCGCCACCGCTTTCTTCTTCTGCGCCTCCTGGCGCGCCACCTCCAGTCTTCTGGCGGCCCCGGATGGGATCGCCTTCTTCTGTGGGGGTTGGGGTTCGACCGGAGTTGTGACGTTGCCCTTCCCCTTCTTCTTCTTCTTTTTCTTCTTCTTGTCCCCGGTGGCCTGTAGCAACGGGCCATCCGGGGAGGCTTCCTCCCTCTTCTTATTTGGGAGGAGTTCCTTCCGGAACTCTTCTAATCTTTTGTTGACGAGGTCCGCAATTTCGCGGACCAAGTCGGACCCCGTCGTCCCCTTGGGTGCCGGGACACCCGTTTCTGGGCGAGCTACCCCCGAATCCCTCCTTGGCGAGACTGGTGTTCTCTCGCGGCTCACGATCTCCAAGTCCGCCATTTTTGTGACTGGCGGGCTTGAAGATCGCCTCTCTAACACTACTATCCGCTCCTGCAGGCGCTTATTTTCTGCCTGCAGGGCTTCTAGTTGCCCTATTAGCGCAGTGATGTCCTGTCCGGGCTGTGGTTCCGCTGGTCTCACCACTCGCTGAGCCAGCTCCATTGTCACCGCTCTAACGGTGCGTGCACCAACCCGGATATCCCTTTGGATGGTACCCTTTAAGTTTTTGGACTTAGCCGCAGCTAGTTCAATTTTGTCGGCCTCCTCTAGGGCCCACGCTCCGAGGTCCGCCAGTGGTTTCTTCTTTGCCTCTTCGACGAAGACCTCCATCTCTGGGACTGGGTTACCCGACTTGCCGGGAGGTGGAATGCTTCCTGTGCCCGCCCGAATCTCCTCTTCGAGCTCAGCGAGCTCGATTTCTCGTTGGGCCTCCATGTAGGCCCTCTTGGCTTCAGCGAGCCCTACATACTCCCCAGTTGTTGGGGGTCGTCCTCTCTTCTTGGACTTCGGACACGCCCGTTCTCTAAGGGTAGAGAAGTTGGATCTAACTGATCCCACGGACGTGTCCGAGTCGTAGGAGGCGTCACCAGACTCCTCCTGGGCGCCCTTCTCCAGTACTCTACCTCTGAGCTGGAGCTTCTCCAATATTACCTGCCCCTGTGAAGCAGTGAGTTTTGTGTCCGAGACGATGTTTGGTCTCGGACCGCCGACCTTTCGGACCCCACTGGTCCCCGCCTTTTCCTCTTCACAGACCCCCCCAATCCCCGGTTTTTTAAACAATGAACAATTCTCCATACTGTTCCCACGAGTAGGTCGGAAAGGAGGTCGCCCCTGGCAGAGCCGCCATGCCAGGGGAAGGCAGATACACCCGGGGGGCGCCAGTATCCCCGGGGTTGGTCGCTCGAGACCGGTGCACCCACCGGCCACGCCCAGCCGCGAGGACTGGGCGTGCCCCCTCGCCGCGTACCGCAGCTTGAGGCTAGGGACTTTTTATAGAGGTTTATCCCCTCGCGGGCCGGCCAATGAAGGCAAGCCCCCCGCTCCGGCGAAACATGACCACCGGTTTACGGTATTACGACAGGGGTCACACCACCCCTGCCGAGCTATGGGATCCCGGGGACGCAACTCCCCGTATCACGACCAGAACTGGCCGTGACCCCTGGGATGGAGGCCCGCATCCACCGTTTTCACCCCTCCGCTCCGAGCCTTACCGGCAAGGGAGGCCCCGCCAGGATCCGAAGATCCCACCGGCATCGCCTCGGAGCATCACTGAGGCTACTTGGTATCAACGGAACCCCGAAAGCCAGAGCCCCGTTAGTCACCGGATGACTCCGGTGTCCAGGTTCCACCACGAGGAGGTGGGGATGGCACATGTTGTTGCAGCTGCAACAACTTCTAGAACCCAAACCTAACCTAACCTTTTTTTTTTTTTTTTTTTTTTACGTGGGGAAATCCATCATGGATACCCCGGAGCTGGGGAAGCTCCGGGGTTATGCCGGACTCTTACCGGCTAAAACCCCACGGTGGCCATCCCTGCACTACCGGGGAGAGTCTGGGATCTCTTGCGAACAACAACCAGACCCTCCCCGTGCAAGGGCGCCAGAAGGGCGCCCGCTTCCCAAAAGTTGGAGGGCTGAGCCTCCCCTACCCAGCTAAAGACGGCGATGTCGGGGCCACGCCGACATCGCCGACCATCCCGGGCCGCGTGCAATGCATCGGCGAACCCCCATTCGCCGATGCTGCAGCCCCGGCGACCGCCTCGCCTTGAAGTACTCGAGTGGAGCGGAGCTCAAACACTCGGCGAGACGGCCGCCCTCCACCACCACAGCTCGGGCCCCGGGTGCGCTACTACCCGTACCGCGGCAACGGGTGGTCGGTTGCCGCGGCCCCTGGGGGATGATGTCTCCCGGGAAAGGGAGACATATCGGGGTGAGTCTACTCCTTCGGAGAAGGAGCAGCCCCACCCCGATCAGGCGCAACCGCCTGCCCCTTGGGCACCTTAGTGCCTGCCCTAGAGGGCTCCCCACGCCCGCCCTTTCGGACGGGCGGCTTACAGGCCGAGCTGCCCAAGCGATGCCCGGACGACAGACCCAAGTCCGCGCAGAGCGGACAGTTGGGCGCCGCCGCCGGACAACCGGCCGCCTTGTGGCCTGCAGCGCCACACCGATAGCACAGAGTGCTACGGTCCTCGTCGGCAGTGCACCGCGCCCGCACGTGACCGTGCTGGAGGCAGCGGAAACACTGCAACGGCCGGGGCTTGAGCAGCTCGACCCGAGCTATACCCCACCCCACCCGTATCCTATCCCCCTTTGCGAAGATCTTCTTCGCCGCCGCGAGTGGACATCTCGCCCACACGGTGCCCAATGGGCCGGATCGCTGGATGGTTCCAACCACGATCGGGTCCATTGGGCACCCGCCCTCCCTCGAAAGAGCCGCCTTGACCTCGATGGCCCGGACGGAGTCCTCAAGGCCGACCACCCTCAGCTCTACGAGCTTCATTGGGCGGCCGACCTTGAGGCCCCTCGGCTCCAGCACCTCAGTGAGGCGATAGGCCAGCTGGTCGGCCTTTTCCGCCCTCCCCTCGCCCTCAATTTCCAGAATGAGGGCCCCGGTCTTGGCCCGCTTGGGCTTCACGGCCTCTATTCCCAGCTCGTCAAGGGCAAACGCGTTTCGCGCCACCAACATCGCGTTTGTGAGCGTCTGGGAGCACCCAGGCGGGACGGTGATACTCACCGCCTCCGACCTGGGAAGCCTACCCAGGCGCACACCCACTCTTTTCTTCTCGGGGCCGGAGCCGGCCTTCGCGGCCGACTTCTTCCCCTTACTCTTCCTCTTTTTCGAGGAGGACGAGGGTGGGACCGGGGCAGAAGTCGGAGCCTTGCGGCCCACCACCTCCGCCCAGGAGTCGCCACCCCCGGACTGAACCCGCACAGCGGACTCAGCCGGAGGAGGGACATTACTCACCCCCTTAGTCCCCCTCTTGCCCTTTCCCTTTTTCCCGGCTTTCGCCGGGCGAGGGGTGGCCGATGGTGGTTGGTCGGGCTGGGCAGCACGGGGAGAAGCCGCGCCGTCCCCCCTAACCTCCCCCAACGAACAACCCCCCAACACCAAACCGGAGGCGGGACCCGCCGCTCCCAGGGTGAGGTTTAACTCCCCCCTGAGGGCGGCGAATCTCGCCTCCATCATATCTCCCACCCGGGAGATGATGCTCTCCACGTCCACGCCGCCAGCGGCTGGACCCGTACCCGGGGAGGACCTGCCTCCCCGCGCCCCCATGGTAGAGGGAGATGTTCCCCTGGGAGGCACCACCTCCATTCGGGAATCCTCCCGAGCGCCAGACTCGAGCTGACGCTTGAGCCTGCCCACCTCCAGCTTGAGGTGCTCAAGTTCGGAGGAGAGCCTTTCATTGGCCTCCTCCAGCTCCTGGACGCGCCCATCCCGATGCGTCCGTTGGATCGCCTCAAGCCCCGCGAGCCTAAGGGCCTGGGCACTTTCCCGAAGGCGATGAACGAACCGCCCGCTCAAGTTCTTAGAGGAGCCGGCCACACGCTCGACCTCCTTGGAGTGCTCCAGAATAAGAGCACCGAGGTCGGGCGTCGGCCGGTTCCTTATTTCCTCCCTCACTTCCCTTTCGTTGGGAAGAGGCTTGGCACTCTTGCTAGGAGGCGGAGGGGTCCGGGAGGGGTCGGATCGCTCCAACTCCCTCCGGACCGCCTCCTCCTCCCGGCAAAGCTCCATATAGGCGCGCTTCGCCTCCGCCAGCCCAACATACTCCCCAGTTGTAGGGGGCCTGCCCCTTTTCCTTACAACACCGGATGGAGGCTCTAACTGACACGAGAAGGAAGTGTCGGACAACCCCTCCTCGTCGTCAGAGTCCATTCCCAGCGACCAGCGTCCAGCGCTGCCCGCCGCTAAGTCTTTGACGAGACCGGCCAGCGGCCTCGCAAAAGTCCCCCCAGCCCCAGAGGAACCAGTAGCACTAGACGCCGTGGCCTGGCCCTCCACCACGGACGTCCCACGGTTGCCAGATGACGACGCAGCCGGGCCCGCTTGACCACCCGAAACTGCGCCGGTACTGGAGGTTCCGAGGCCTCCTGCACCGTAAGTTTTCCTCCCTTTGTTACGTAAGTCCATAATTATTAAAATAAAGCCACCCCTAACGTGCCGAAGTCGTCAACAAAAGTCCCGCCCCGCACCGCTTCCACCTTCTCACCTCTCAACTCCGGGCCTTACCGGCAAGGGAGGCCCTGCCAGGATCCGAAGATCCCGCCGGCATCGCCCCGGAGCATCACTGAGGCTACCTCAGCTTCCGCGATGCACCCTTTTAGTCGCCTCTTACGACAGGCAGGGTATACCCTGGGTGTATTCTGACCCGCACCCAGACGGGGAAAACCTAACCTAACCTTTTTTTTTTTTTTTTTTTTTTTTTTTTTTTTTTTACGTGGGGAAATCCTCATGGATCCCACGGGGCTGGGGAACCCCGGGGGTATGCCGGACTCTTACCGGCTAAAACCCCACGGTGACCTACCTCGGCGCTGCTGGGGAGGGCCCGGGAACTCTGGACGAACACGTCCGGTCCCTCCCCGCGCCGGGGCCCCCTATGGTGACTGAGGGGACCCCCTTCCCGTTGGGAGGGTGGTCGACGATACACCCTCCCATCCGGGGTAACGGGCGGTGGCCCGGTCACCCGGCCACCGCCCCCGTCCCGGGGGGCGCGTGCAATGGCTGAGGCGATCCCCCAATCGCCCCAGCCGCGCCCCCCGGGCGACCCCCGTGCAAAGACGTGGGGCACGACCCCCACCGAGGTGAGGGTCCTCCCCGCACGGGCGTCGCCGACGCCTCGGGCCAGGCTTGGCCCGGTGCGACTGGGAGCCCCGGGTGCGTCACACCCGATACCGTGGCCCGACTAAGTGCCGGGACCACGGCCCCTGGGGCAAAGGTGCCACCACCGTGGCACGCTAGAAGCGCGGCGGAGGTGGCGAAGTCCCGCTCCCCGAAGGGTTCTTAGGAGTGACCTCCACCCGAAGGTGAAGGTCCCCCCCGTGGAGCGGGGCGGGGCAAACGTACAAGACGCCGACCCCGCAGGCGACGCCGAGCAGGGAGCAGATGCTCCCTTGAGCGCTCGGCGGCCTCCTTCGCGACCATGACCTCCTCGCAAAAGGCGATCATGGCCTGCCAGACGCTCCCGCTACCGACCATCCGAGACAGGATGGTCGGCAGCGAGAGGTCCGGACCCACCTCCGCCGCTAAGGCCCGACGCGGCACCTCCCAGGCTGGACACTCCATGAGAGTGTGCCGCGCCGAGTCTACCGCGGCGCCACAGTGGTGGCACCGCGGGTCCGCCTCGCGACCGATCCGGCACAGGTACCGACCGAAACACCCGTGGTCGGTCAGCACCTGTGTGGCTCGGAACGTGAGTCGCCCGGAGCTACGGCCCACCCATCTGTCTAAGACGGGCAGGACCGCCCCGACGGTCCAATGGTCCCTATGACGGGATAACTCCTCCCTCCAAGATGTTAAAGTGGACCGCCGGGCCTGGAGCCTCAGCTCGTCCCTGTCCTGCCCTGGCGGGTTGGAGTCCTGGCGGGCAAGGCGAAGATGCCTATAGACATAGGCATCCTCAGCCGCCAGGAGCTCCAAAGGTGGTAGACCCGCCAGGGCGGTGGCCGCCTCGTAGGACACCGTACGGTACCCCCGTATGACGCGAATTGCGGCGCGTCGCCATTCCCTCCGGAGGAGCGACTTGCTCCCCCGGCTGGCCGCTAGGACGTCGGCCCAGATGGGGGCACCGTACAGTGCCACGCTCTTGACAACGCCACAGTAGAGGCGGCGCACCCGCTCGTCCGGACCACCAAGGTTGGGCATGATGCGACTCAGGTGAGTCACGAGGCTACCCAACCTGGCGGCCAGACGAGCGAAGTGCGGGACGAAGCTCCAGGAGCTGTCCAGGTAGACACCAAGATACTTGATGTCGGTGCCCACCTGGACGTCGGACGACCCGATCCTCACCAGGCTATGGGGTGGAGTGCCCCTCCTACGACCCTCGAAGAAGACGATTTCGGTCTTCTGAGGGGACAACTCCAACCCCATGCCCCGGATCCGCGAGGCGACGGCCGCAACTGCGACCTCCGCTCGGCGGATGGTCCTCCCACGGTCCCTGCCGGTGGCTAACACCATAGTGTCATCGGCGTAGCACGTTAGGTGCACGCCGACCGGCAGGGACACCCGCAGAGCCGCGTCGTACCCCAGGTTCCATAGTAATGGGCCCAAGACGGACCCCTGGGGTACTCCACGGTTTATCTGTCGCCTGACAGACCCATCGCGGCCACCGTAGACGATGGCCCTGTCCCGGAGGTAGTCTCCGACCACCATCCGCAGGTAGAGGGGCACCTCGTGGCGTTCGAGGGCCCCGCGGATGGCCGCCCAGGAGAGGGAGTTGAAGGCGTTCTGGATGTCCAGAGACACAGCCAGAGCAACCCCTCCCCCGGACGTGGCCGAGTCCGAGAGGGACTTGACGCGGTGAATCGCGTCGATGGTCGAACGTCCCTCCCGGAAGCCGAACTGGCACTCGGCCAGGTCGGGTCCATCACGGGACAGGTGCTGGACGAGGCGCTTGTGAACGATGCGTTCAAAGAGCTTCCCCACCTCGTCCAGCAACACGATGGGCCTGTAGGCAGAAGGCGACTCTGCGGGCCTGTTGTCCTTGCGAAGGAGGACCATCCGCCCTGTTTTCCACCTTGGTGGAAGGGTCCCCGTCTGCAAACAGGCTGTAAACAGCCTGCGCAGACGGGGCCCGAGGACGCTGAGCGCCAAGACCCAGGCGCGGCCGGGGATGCCGTCGGGGCCGGGGGCGGTGTTGCGTGCCCCCATGCGTTTGACAGCCCCGGCCAACTCCTCTTCGGACACCTCCCACTCCTGGGACCATAAGACACGGTCCGGTGGCGGAGCGGGGGCCGACACCCCCCCGTCAGGGAACAGAGTGCCGACCACCCGCTCCAGGAGTGGGGGGTCCATCGTCTCCGTGAGGGGAGGCGCCCATGGACGAAGCTTGTCCATCACAAGGCGATATGGGCGCCCCCATGGGTCCTCACGGAGTGAGTCGAGGAGTCCGTCCCAGGCCTGAGCCTTGGCGCTCCTGATGGCCAGCTGCAGCCGCTTCGTGAGTTCACGATAGTCGGCATACAGCTGTGCCGTTCTCGCTGCGTCGGAGTTTCGCCGACGCCTCGCCCTGGTGTACTGGCGGCGAGCGACTCCGCAGTCCTCGCGGAGACGCTGAATCTCAGCGCTCCACCAGTACACCGGGCGACGAGGCGGATTGGCGCGGACTCGCGGCATCGCCACGTCGCAAACTGCCGACATGGCGTCCGCGAACCAATCCGCCTCCTCCGAGACCTCCACTGGCCCAGCCGGAACTTCCGGCCAGGCCACTGCGAGAACGGCCGCCATCAGTGCGTCCTCATCCATGCCCTTCAGGGCCCACCTCCGTGGGTGGTGGGCTGCTGGGCGGGTCGGGGGAGGCGTGGAGACATCCATGCGTATGTACACATGATCGGACATTGTCTCCACGTCGTCGACCCTCCACCCCGACACACGGCGCGCGGCCAGGGCGTTAGCGAAAGACAGGTCCACTATACTTTCGCCCTGGTACCGCACGCACGTGCTGGCCGAGCCCCGGTTCAGCAACCGGAGACCCAGGCCAGCCGCCCAGTCCAGCACCGAGTGGCCCCTCTGGTCCGTCCTCGGGGAGTGCCACGCGGATGCGTGAGCATTGAAGTCCCCGAGGACGAGTACTGGACGAGCTGCGTGCAATGAAACGACGTTCTGCAGCTCGTCCAGTAGGAAGTCGAAACGACTGAGGGACCAACTCGGGGGCGCGTAGACGCCCACCACCACACAACCCGCCCAGTCGACCGCCACGAATCCATGGCCGCGCATGACAGGCGCTATTGGCCGGATCCGTGACGGGACCGACTGGGCGATCACCACGGAGTCGTCCAAGTCCCCAACCCAGGACGGGCGTTGGAGGACTCGGTACGGCTCCGCGGCTACGACCAACTCAACCACGCCGCCGCAAAGACTATGAGACATCAAGTCTTGAGCGGCGACGGCGTGGTTGAGATTGGTCTGGATGATCTGACCGCGGGGAGGCATGAACTTTAGGCCGTGTCCATGGCCTCCCCCCGGCCAGAATCATCCTTGGGAGCAGGTGTAACTGCCCGCTCCGCCACCTCTCCAGTGTCCATCACTGCAGCTCCCACGGTGGAGGGTGATGCGGATGCACCACCCCCGCTGGAACCTCCCACGGTGGAGGGTGATGCCGGTGCACCACCCCCGCCGGAACCTCCCACGTTGGAGGGTGATGCAGTGGCACCACCCCCTTGATGGACACTGGAGAGTTGGATCTTCTTCCTCTTCTCCGCTGCTCCTCCCTTCTTGGCTGGGCGGGCCTTGGGTGGGGAGCATGATTTGCTCCCCATACGATGGTCGGCGGGCCGCCCGGCTTCCTTGCACAATGTGCACACCGGGGAGGCCGCCGTACATAGGCCCGCCCTATGACCGGTTTCGCCGCACCTATAACAAAGGTGCGACCGGTCCACCTCCGCAGTGCACCGCTGCTGGACATGACCATGCTGCCAGCAGCGGTAGCACTGCTCAGGGCGGGGCTTCAATGCTTCTACCCTAGCAAGGGTCCACCCCACCCTGATCCGACCGGCAGCGACCACCTTCTTGGCCGCTGCTAAAGGGCATTGCACCCAAAGGGTGCCGAGCCCAGTACGTGAGGACCTGATCTCCCCGGTCCTCACTTCCGCCAATTGGCATCCACCAACACCAACGATGGTTTCGGCCACCTCAGCCGGGGTGGCCGAATCGTCGAGGCCAATGACCCGAAGGTCTGCCTTTTTAACTGGCCTGGTAACCGTTACGGCGTCGCCAGCCAGCGCCTCACGTAGCTTGTCCGCCAAGGCACACGCCTTGGCCTCCTTGTCAGGACCGGCGACCTCTAACATCAGGCCACCGGTCCTAGCTTTCTTGGGGCGGACGCTATCTACCCCCACGTCCGCTAACTTCACCCTCTGCCTGGCAGCCGTCATAACGTCCCTGTATGAGGACTTGCTGCCAGGCTGGAGGGTGAGGACTACCGCTGCTGTGCGCGGTAGTCTGCCCAACCTGGGCTTATCTGTCTTCTTTTGGGGCTTCGGTGGTGGGGCAGGGGCCGATTGGGCTTTTTTGGCCGCCCTTTGGGCCCTTTTGCCCACCACCTGGGCCCATGTTCCCTCGTTGGCGGTGGCAACTTTTGATGTTGATTGTGCCACCGCTTTCAGCGTCTCCTGGCGCGCCGCCTCCAATCTTCTGGCGGCCCCGGTTGGGGTCGCCATCTTCTGCGAAGGTTGGGGTTGGACAGGAGTTATGACTTGCCCCTTCCCCTTCTTCTTCTTACTCCTCTTCTTCTCCTCCTTCTTCTTCTGGTCCCCGGTGGCCTTCGAGGGACCCTCCGGGGAGGCTTCAATCTTCCTCTTGTTTGGGAGGAGTTCTCGCCTGAACTCCTCTAACCTTTTGTTCACGAGGTCCGCAATTTGGTCGACGAGTGCGGACCCCGCAGTCTCCCCGGGTGCCGGGACACCCGTCTCGGGACAATCAGCCCCCGAAACCCTCAATGGCGAGGCCGGTGCAGGCCTCGCGCGGCTCGCAATCTCCAGATCCGCCATTCGTGTGACTGGCGGGCTCGGAGATCGCCTCTCAAGCACAGATAAACGTTCCTGCAGGCGTTTGTTTTCGGCCTGCAGGGCCTCAAGTTGCGCCTTTAGCGCAGCAACGTCTGCTACAGACGATGGTTCGGCTGGCCGTACCACTCTCTGCGCCAGTTCCATTGTTACGGCCCTGACGGTGCGGGCTCCAACGCGAATATCCCGTTGGATAGTCCCTTTCAGGTTTTTCGATTTGGCCGCAGCCAATTCGATTCTGTCGGCCTCCTCCAGGGCCCACGCTCCTAGGTCCGCCAGCGGCTTTTTCTTTGCCTCCTGGACAAAGACCTCCATGTCCGGCACAGGATTGCCCGACTTGCCGGGCGGTGGAATGCTGCCTGTGCCGGCACGTATCTCCTCTTCAAGCTCTAAGAGCTCGACTTCCTTCTGGGCTTCTACGTAGGCCCTTTTGGCCTCAGCGAGGCCAACGTATTCCCCAGTAGTTGGGGGCCGTCCTCTCTTCTTAGATTTAGGACACGCCCGTTCCCTAGGGATCGAAAAGTTGGACCTTACTGATCCAACGGACGTATCCGAGTCATAGGACGCATCTCCTGACTCCTCCACAGCGCCCCTTTCAAGTGCTCGGCTCCTTATCTGAAGCCTCTCCAACACAACCTGCCCTTGCGAGGCAGTGAGCACTTTGTCCGAAACGATAGTCAGTTTCGGACCGCCGACCTTTCGGACCCCACTGGTCCCCGCCTTATCTTCCTCGACCCCCCCAATCCCCGGTTTTTTAAATGAAGCTGAACAATCCATACTGTTCCCACGAGCAGGGTCGGAAATAAAAGTCGCCCCTGGCAGAGCCGCCATGCCAGGGGAAGGCAGAAACACCCGGGGGGCGCCAGTATCCCCGGGGTTGGTCGCTAGAGACCGGTGCACCCACCGGCCACGCCCAGCCGCGAGGACTGGACGTGCCCCCTCGCCGCGTACCGCAGCTTGAGGCTAGGGACTTTTTATAGAGGTTTATCCCCTCGCGGGCCGGCCAATGAAGGCAAGCCCCCCGCTCCGGCGAAACATGACCACCGGTTTACGGTATTACGACAGGGGTCACACCACCCCTGCCGAGCTATGGGATCCCGGGGACGCAACTCCCCGTATCACGACCAGAACTGGCCGTGACCCCTGGGAAGGAGGCCCGCATCCACCGTTTTCACCCCTCCGCTCCGAGCCTTACCGGCAAGGGAGGCCCCGCCAGGATCCGAAGATCCCACCGGCATCGCCTCGGAGCATCACTGAGGCTACTTGGTATCAACGGAACCCCCGAAAGCCAGAGCCCCGTTAGTCACCGGATGACTCCGGTGTCCAGGTTCCACCACGAGGAGGTGGGGATGGCACATGTTGTTGCAGCTGCAACAACTTCTAGAACCCAACCTAACCTAACCTTTTTTTTTTTTTTTTTTTTTTTTACGTGGGGAAATCCTCATGGATCCCCCGGGGCTGGGGAACCCCGGGGGTATGCCGGACTCTTACCGGCTAAAACCCCACGGTGACCTACCTCGGCGCTGCTGGGGAGGGCCCGGGAACTCTGGACGAACACGTCCGGTCCCTCCCCGCGCCGGGGCCCCCTATGGTGACTGAGGGGACCCCCTTCCCGTTGGGGGGGTGGTCGACGATGCACCCCCCCATCCGGGGTAACGGGCGGTGACCCGGTCACCCGGCCAACGCCCCCGTCCCGGAGGGCGCGTGCAATGGCTGAGGCGATCCCCCAATCGCCCCAGCCGCGCCCCCCGGACGACCCCCGTGCAAAGACGTGGGGCACGACCCCCACCGAGGTGGGGGTCCTCCCCGCACGGGCGTCGCCGACGCCTCGGGCCAGGCTTGGCCCGGTTTGACTGGGAGCCCCGGGTGCGTCACACCCGATACCGTGGCCCGGCTAAGTGCCGGGACCACGGCCCCTGGGGCAAAGGTGCCACCACCGTGGCACGCTAGAAGCGCGGCGGAGGTGGCGAAGTCCCGCTCCCCGAAGGGTTCTTAGGAGCGACCCCCACCCGAAGGTGAGAGTCCCCCCCGTGGAGCGGGGCGGGGCAAACGTACAAGACGCCGACCCCGCAGGCGACGCCGAGCAGGGAGCAGAAGCTCCCTTGAGCGCTCGGCGGCCTCCTTCGCGACCATGACCCCCTCGCAAAAGGAGATCATGGCCTGCCAGACGCTCCCGCTACCGACCATCCGAGACAGGATGGCCGGCAGCGAGAGGTCCGGTCCCACCTCCGCCGCTAAGGCCCGACGCGGCACCTCCCAGGCAGGACACTCCATGAGAGTGTGCCGCGCCGAGTCCACCGCGGCGCCACAGTGGTGGCACCGCGGGTCCGCCTCGCGACCGATCCGGCACAGGTACCGACCGAAGCAGCCATGCTCGGTCAGCACCTGTGTGGCTCGGAACGTTAGTCGCCCGGAGCTACGGCCCACCCATCTGTCTAAGACGGGCAGGACCGCCCCGACGGTCCAATGGTCCCTCACATGGGACAACTGCTCCTTCCATGAAGCCATTGTGGACCGCCGGGCCTGGAGCCTCAGCTCGTCCCTGTCCTCCCCTGGCGGGTTGGAGTCCTGGCGGGCAAGGCGAAGATGCCTGTAAACATAGGCATCCTCAGCCGCCAGGAACTCCAAAGGTGGAAGACCCGCCAGGGTGGTGGCCGCCTCGTATGACACCGTACGGTACCCCCTTATGACGCGTATTGCGGCGCGTCGCCACTCCCGCCGGAGGAGCGACTTGCTCCCCCGGCTGGCCGCTAATGCGTCGGCCCAGATGGGGGCACCGTACAGTGCCACTGACTTAACCACACCGCAGTAGAGGCGGCGCACCCGCTCGTCCGGACCACCAAGGTTGGGCATGATGCGACTCAAGTGAGTCACTAGGCTACCCAACCTGGCGGCCAGACGAGCGAAGTGCGGGACGAAGCTCCAGGAGCTGTCCAGGTGGACACCAAGATATTTGATGTCGGTGCCCACCTGGACGTCGGACGACCCGATCCTCACCAGGCTATGGGGTGGAGTGCCCCTCTTGCGACCCTCGAAGAGGACGATTTCCGTCTTCTGAGGGGACAACTCCAACCCCATGCCCCGGATCCGCGAGGCGACGGCCGCAACTGCGACCTCCGCCCGGCGGATGGTCCTCCCACGGTCCCTGCCGGTGGCTAACACCATTGTGTCATCGGCGTAACACGTCAAGTGTACGCCGACCGGCAGGGACACCCGCAGAGCCGCGTCGTACCCCAGGTTCCATAGTAACGGGCCCAAGACGGACCCCTGGGGTACTCCACGGTTGATCTGTCGCCTGACAGACCCATCGCGGCCACCGTAGACGATGGCCCTGTCCCGGAGGTAGTCTCCGACCACCATCCGCAGGTAGAGGGGCACCTCGTGACGTTCGAGGGCCCCGCGGATGGCCGCCCAGGAGAGGGAGTTAAAGGCGTTCTTGATGTCAAGAGACACCGCCAGTGCTACCCCTCCCCCGGACGTGGCCGAGTCCGAGAGGGACTTGACGCGCTGGATCGCGTCGATGGTCGATCGTCCCTCCCGGAAGCCGAACTGGCACTCGGCCAGGTCGGGTCCATCACGAGACAGGTGCTGGACGAGGCGCTTGTGAACAATACGTTCAAAGAGCTTCCCCACCTCGTCCAGCAACACGATGGGCCTGTAGGCAGAAGGCGACTCTGCGGGCCTGTTGTCCTTGCGTAGGAGGACCATCCGCCCTGTTTTCCACCTCGGTGGAAGGGTCCCCGTCTGCAGACAGGCTGTGAACAGCCTGCGCAGACGGGGCCCGAGGACGCTGAGCGCCAAGACCCAGGCGCGGCCGGGGATGCCATCAGGGCCGGGGGCAGTGTTACGTGCCCCCATGCGCTTGACAGCCCCGGCCAACTCCTCTTCGGACACCTCCCACTCCTGGGACCATAAGGCACGGTCCAATGGTGGTGGAGCGGGGGCCGACACCCCCCCGTCAGGGAATAGAGTGCCGACCACCCGCTCCAGGAGTGGGGGGTCCATCGTCTCCGTGAGGGGAGGCGCCCATGGACGTAGTTTGTCCATCACAAGACGGTATGGGCGCCCCCATGGGTCCTCACGGAGTGTGTCGAGGAGTCCGTCCCAGGCCTGAGCCTTGGCGCTCCTGATGGCCAGCTGCAGCCGCTTCGTGAGATCACGGTAGTCGGCATACAGCTGCGCCGTTCTCGCTGCGTCGGAGTTACGCCGACGCCTCGCCCGGGTGTACTGGCGGCGAGCGACTCCGCACTCCTCGCGGAGACGCTGAATTTCAGCGCTCCACCAGTACACCGGGCGGCGGGGCGGATTGGCGCGGACACGTGGCATCGCCACGTCGCAGACTGCCGACATGGCGTCCGCGAACCAATCCGCCTCCTCCGAGACCTCCACTGGCCCAGCCGGAACTTCCGGCCAGGCCACTGCGAGAACGGCCGCCATCAGTGCGTCCTCATCGATGCCCTTCAGGGCCCACCTCCGTGGGTGGTGGGCTGCTGGGCGGGTCGGGGGAGGCGTGGAGACATCCATGCGGATGTAGACATGGTCCGACAGTGTCTCCACGTCGTCGACCCTCCACCCCGACACACGGCGCGCGGCCAGGGCATTGGCGAAAGACAAGTCCACGATGCTTTCGCCCTGGTACCGCACGCACGTGCTGGCCGAGCCCCGATTCAACAACCGGAGGCCCAGGCCAGCCGCCCAGTCCAGCACCGAGTGGCCCCTCTGGTCCGTCCTCGGGGAGTGCCACGCGGATGCGTGAGCATTGAAGTCCCCGAGGACGAGTACTGGACGAGCTGCGTGCAATGAAACAACGTTCTGCAGCTCGTCCAGTAGGGAGTCGAAGCGACTGAGGGACCAACTCGGTGGAGCGTAGACGCCCACCACCACACAACCCGCCCAGTCGACCGCCACGAATCCATGGCCGCGCATAAGAGGCGCTATTGGCCGGATCCGTGACGGGACCGACTGGGCGATTACCACGGAGTCGTCCAAGTCTCCAACCCAGGACGGGCGTTGAAGGACTCGGTACGGCTCCGCGGCTACGACCAACTCAACCACGCCGCCGCAAAGACTGTGAGCCATCAAGTCTTGGGCGGCGACGGCGTGGTTGAGATTGGTCTGGATGATCTGACCGCGGGGAGGCATGAACTTTAGGCCGTGTCCATGGCCTCCCCCCGGCCAGAATCATCCAGTGGAGCGGTTTTAGTAGACCGCTCCGCCTTCTCCCCAGTGTCCATCGCAGCAGCAACTCCCACGGTGGAGGGTGATGCGGATGCACCACCCCCGCTGGAACCTCCCACGGTGGAGGGTGATGCCGGTGCACCACCCCCGCTGGAACGTCCCGCGTTGGAGGGTGATGCAGCCGCACCACCCCCTTGATGGACACCGGAGAGTTGGCTCTTCTTTGCCTGCGTCACTCCTACCTTCTTTCCTGGGCGGGCCTTTGGTGGGGAGCAAGTCTTGCTCCCCATTCGATGGTCGGCGGGCCGCCCGGCTTCTTTGCACAATGTGCAAACCGGGGCGGCCGCCGTACATAGGCCCGCCCTATGACCGGTTTCGCCGCACCTATAACAAAGGTGCGACCGGTCCACCTCCGCAGTGCACCGCTGCTGGACATGGCCAAGCTGCCAGCAGCGGTAGCACTGCTCAGGGCGGGGCTTCAACGCCTCTACCCTGGCGTTGACCCAGCCCACCCTGATGCGTCCGGCCGCGACCACCTTTTTGGCCGCAGCCAGTGGGCACTGTACCCAAAGGGTTCCAAGTCCCGCACGTGAAGACCGGATTTCCCCTGTCTTCACCTCCTCCAGCTGGCACCCTGCAGTGCCAGCTATTGCTTCGGCCACCTCTGCTGGGGTGGCCGATTCATCTAGGCCTAAAACCCGAAGGTCTGCCTTTTTAATGGGCCTGGCCACTGTTACTCCCTCGCCGGCCAGCGCCGTCTTCAGCTTTTCGGCCAAGGCAGATGCCTTGACCTCTTTGTCAGGGCCGGAGATCTCCAACATCATGCCCCCGGTCCTGGCCTTCTTGGGGCGGACGCTATCCACCCCGATGTCCGCCAGCCTGACCCTCTGCCTGGCAGCAGTCATAACGTCCTTGTATGAGGACTTGCTGCCAGGCTGGAGGGCCAGGACTACCGCCGCCGTGCGCGGCAGGCGGCCCAGTTTGGGTCTCTCCACCTTCTTTTGCGTTTTCGGTGGTGGAGCAGTAGCCGGTTGGGCCTTTTTGGCCGCCCGTTTTGCCTTCCTGCCCACCACCTGGGCCCATGATCCCTCGGTGACGGTGGCTCCGGTGGATGTAGTTGGCGCCACCGCTTTCTTCTTTTGCGCGTCTTGTCGCGCCGCCTCCAGTCTTCTGGCGGCCCCGGATGGGGTCGCCTTTTTCTGAGTGAGTTGGGGTTGGACGGGAGTTGTGCCCTTCCCCTTCTCCGTCTTCTTTTTCTTCTTCTTATCCCCAGTGGTCTTCGATGAAAGGCCATCTGGAGAGGCTTCCACCTTGCTCTTGACTGGGAGGAGTTCCTTCCGGAACTCCTCTAATCTTTTATTCACGAGATCCGCAATCTGTTGAGCTATTGCGGACCCCGTCTCCTCCTTGGGTGCCGGGACACCCGTTTCGGGGCAAACACCCCCCGAAACCATCATTGGCGAGGCAGGTGCTGGCCTCGCGCGGCTCGCGATCTCCAAGTCCGCCATTCTAGTAATTGGCGGACTTGGAGATCGCCTCTCCAACGCTGCTATTCTCTCCTGCAGGCGTTTGTTATGCTCCTGCAGGGCCTCCAGTTGCGCCTTCAGAGCAGCAACTTCTTGCTCAGCCGCTGGCTCAGCTGGGCGCTGTACTCTTTGCGCCAGCTCCAGAGTAACCGCTCGGACTGTGCGGGCACCCACACGGATATCCCGTTGGATAGTCCCCTTTAAATTTTTGGACTTGGCAGCAGCCAACTCTATCTTGTCGGCCACTTCCAGGGCCCACGCTCCCAAGTCCGCCAGTGGCTTCATCTTAGCCTCCTGCACGAAGACCTCCATCTCCGGTACAGGGTTACCCGACTTGCCGGGTGGTGGAATAGTTCCTGATCCGGACCTTATCTCCTCCTCGAGTTCCACAAGCTCAGCCTCCCGCTGAGCTTCGAGGTAGGCTCTCTTAGCCTCAGCGAGGCCGACATACTCCCCAGTTGTTGGGGGTCGTCCCCTCTTCTTCGACTTCGGACACGCCCGTTCTCTGAGGACAGAGAAATTGGATCTGACTGATCCCACGGACGTGTCCGAGTCATAGGAGGCGTCACCTGACTCCTCCTGGGCGCCTTTCTCCAGTAATCGGCCCCTCAACTGGAGCTTCTCCAACACCACCTGCCCCTGTGTGGCAGTGAGTACCTTGTCCGAGACGATGTTAGGTCTCGGACCGCCGACCTTTTGGACCCCACTGGTCCCCGCCTTGTCTTCTTCACAGACCCCCCCAATCCCCGGTTTTTTAAACAATGAACAATTCTCCATACTGTTCCCACGAGTAGGGTCGGAAGTAAAGTCGCCCCTGGCAGAGCCGCCATGCCAGGGGAAGGCAGATACACCCGGGGGGCGCCAGTATCCCCGGGGTTGGTCGCTCGAGACCGGTGCACCCACCGGCCACGCCCAGCCGCGAGGACTGGGCGTGCCCCCTCGCCGCGTACCGCAGCTTGAGGCTAGGGACTTTTTATAGAGGTTTATCCCCTCGCGGGCCGGCCAGTGAAGGCAAGCCCCCCGCTCCGGCGAAACATGACCACCGGTTTACGGTATTACGACAGGGGTCACACCACCCCTGCCGAGCTATGGGATCCCGGGGACGCAACTCCCCGTATCACGACCAGAACTGGCCGTGACCCCTGGGATGGAGGCCCGCATCCACCGTTTTCACCCCTCCGCTCCGAGCCTTACCGGCAAGGGAGGCCCCGCCAGGATCCGAAGATCCCACCGGCATCGCCTCGGAGCATCACTGAGGCTACTTGGTATCAGCGAAACCCCCGAAAGCCAGAGCCCCGTTAGTCACCGGATGACTCCGGTGTCCAGGTTCCACCACGAGGAGGTGGGGATGGCACATGTTGTTGCAGCTGCAACAACTTCTAGAACCCAACCTAACCTAACCTTTTTTTTTTTTTTTTTACGTGGGGAAATCCTCATGGATCCCCCGGGGCTGGGGAACCCCGGGGGTATGCCGGACTCTTACCGGCTAAAACCCCACGGTGACCTACCTCGGCGCTGCTGGGGAGGGCCCGGGAACTCTGGACGAACACGTCCGGTCCCTCCCCGCGCCGGGGCCCCCTATGGTGACTGAGGGGACCCCCTTCCCGTTGGGAGGGTGGTCGACGATACACCCCCCCATCCGGGGTAACGGGCGGCGACCCGGTCACCCGGCCACCGCCCCCGTCCCGGAGGGCGCGTGCAATGGCTGAGGCGATCCCCCAATCGCCCCAGCCGCGCCCCCCGGGCGACCCCCGTGCAAAGACGTGGGGCACGACCCCCACCGAGGTGAGGGTCCTCCCCGCACGGGCGTCGCCGACGCCTCGGGCCAGGCTTGGCCCGGTGCGACTGGGAGCCCCGGGTGCGTCACACCCGATACCGTGTCCCGACTAAGTGCCGGGACCACGGCCCCTGGGGCAGAGGTGCCACCACCGTGGCACGCTGGGTGCGCGGCGGAGGTGGCGAAGTCCCGCTCCCCGAAGGGTTCTTAGGAGCGACTCCCACCCGAAGGCGAGAGTCCCCCCCGTGGAGCGGGGCGGGGCAAACGTACAAGACGCCGACCCCGCAGGCGACGCCGAGCAGGGAGCAGTTGCTCCCTTGAGCGCTCGGCGGCCTCCTTCGCGACCATGACCTCCTCGCAAAAGGAGATCATGGCCTGCCAGACGCTCCCGCTACCGACCATCCGAGACAGGATGGTCGGCAGCGAGAGGTCCGGACCCACCTCCGCCGCTAAGGCCCGACGCGGCACCTCCCAGGCTGGACACTCCATGAGAGTGTGCCGCGCCGAGTCCACCGCGGCGCCACAGTGGTGGCACCGCGGGTCCGCCTCGCGACCGATCCGGCACAGGTACCGACCGAAGCAGCCATGCTCGGTCAGCACCTGTGTGGCTCGGAAAGTAAGTCGCCCGGAGCTACGGCCCACCCATCTATCCAAGACGGGCAGGACCGCCCCGACGGTCCAATGGTCCCTGACACGGGATAACTCCTGCTTCCACAATGACATTGTGGACCGCCGGGCCTGGAGCCTCAACTCGTCCCTGTCCTCCCCTGGCGGGCTGGAGTCCTGGCGGGCAAGGCGAAGATGCCTATAAACGTAGGCATCTTCAGCCGCCAGGAGCTCCAAAGGTGGTAAACCCGCCAGGGTGGTGGCCGCCTCGTATGACACCGTACGGTACCCCCTGATGACGCGTATTGCGGCGCGTCGCCATTCCCTCCGGAGGAGCGACTTGCTCCCCCGGCTGGCCGCTAAGGCGTCGGCCCAGATGGGGGCACCGTACAGTGCCACAGACTTCACCACACCGCAGTAGAGGCGGCGCACCCGCTCGTCCGGACCCCCAAGGTTGGGCATAATGCGACTCAAATGAGTCACGAGGCTACCCAACCTGGAGGCCAGACGAGCGAAATGCGGGACGAAGCTCCAGGAGCTGTCCAGGTGGACACCAAGATACTTGATGTCGGTGGCCACCTGGACGTCGGACGACCCGATCCTCACCAGGCTATGGGGTGGAGTGCCCCTCCGGCGACCCTCAAACAAGACGATCTCCGTCTTCTGAGGGGACAACTCCAACCCCATGCCCCGGATCCGCGAGGCGACGGCCGCAACTGCGACCTCCGCACGGCGGATGGTCCTCCCACGGTCCCTGCCGGTGGCTAACACCATGGTGTCGTCGGCGTAACATGTTAGATGCACGCCGACCGGCAGGGACACCCGCAGAGCCGCGTCGTACCCCAGGTTCCACAAGAGTGGGCCCAAGACGGACCCCTGGGGTACTCCACGGTTGATCTGTCGCCTGACAGACCCATCGCGGCCACCGTAAACGATGGCCCTGTCCCGGAGGTAGTCTCCGACCACCATCCGCAGGTAGAGGGGCACCTCGTGACGTTCGAGGGCCCCGCGGATGGCCGCCCAGGAGAGGGAGTTAAAGGCGTTCTTGATGTCAAGCGACACCGCCAGTGCAACCCCTCCCCCGGACGTGGCCGAGTCCGAGAGGGACTTGACGCGCTGGATCGCGTCGATGGTCGATCGTCCCACCCGGAAGCCGAACTGGCACTCGGCCAGGTCGGGTCCATCACAGGACAGGTGCTGGACGAGGCGCTTGTGAACAATGCGTTCGAATAGCTTCCCCACCTCGTCCAGCAACACGATGGGCCTGTAGGCGGCAGGCGACTCTGCGGGCCTGTTGTCCTTGCGAAGGAGGACCATCCGCCCGGTCTTCCACCGTGGTGGAAGGGTCCCCGTCTGCAAACAGGCTGTGAAGAGCCTGCGCAGACGGGGCCCGAGGACGCTGAGCGCCAAGACCCAGGCGCGGCCGGGGATGCCGTCGGGGCCGGGGGCGGTATTACGCGCCCCCATGCGCCTGACAGCCCCGGCCAACTCCTCTTCGGACACCTCCCACTCCTGGGACCATAAGGCACGGTCCGGTGGTGGAGCGGGGGCCGACACCTCCCCGTCTGGGAACAAAGTGCCGACCACCCGCTCCAGGAGTGGGGGGTCCATCGTCTCCGTGAGGGGAGGCGCCCATGGACGAAGCTTGTCCATCACAAGACGGTATGGGCGCCCCCATGGGTCCTCACGGAGTGAGTCGAGGAGTCCGTCCCAGGCCTGAGCCTTGGCGCTCCTGATGGCCAGCTGCAGCCGCTTCGTGAGGTCACGATAGTCGGCGTACAGCTGTGCCGTTCTCGCTGCGTCGGAGTTACGCCGACGCCTCGCCCGGGTGTACTGGCGGCGAGCGACTCCGCAGTCCTCGCGGAGACGCTGTATAACGTCGCTCCACCAGTACACCGGGCGGCGGGGCGGATTGGCGCGGACTCGCGGCATCGCCACGTCGCAAATAGCCGACATGGCGTCCGCGAACCAATCCGCCTCCTCCGAGACCTCCACTGGCCCAGCCGGAACTTCCGGCCAGGCCACTGCGAGAACGGCCGCCATCAGTGCGTCCTCATCGATGCCCTTCAGGGCCCACCTCCGTGGGTGGTGGGCTGCTGGGCGGGTCGGGGGAGGCGTGGAGACATCCATGCGTATGTAGACATGGTCTGACATTGTCTCCACGTCGTCGACCCTCCACCCCGACACACGGCGCGCGGCCAGGGCATTGGCGAAAGACAAGTCTACGATGCTTTCGCCCTGGTACCGCACGCACGTGCTGGCCGAGCCCCGGTTCAGCAACCGGAGACCCAGGCCAGCCGCCCAGTCCAGCACCGAGTGGCCCCTCTGGTCCGTCCTCGGGGAGTGCCACGCGGATGCGTGAGCATTGAAGTCCCCGAGGACGAGTACTGGACGAGCTGCGTGCGATGAAACAACGTTCTGCAGCTCGTCCAATAGGAGGTCGAAGCGACCAAGGGACCAACTCGGGGGCGCGTAGACGCCCACCACCACACAACCCGCCCAGTCGACCGCCACGAATCCATGGCCGCGCATGAGTGGCGCTATTGGCCGGATCCGTGACGGGACCGACTGGGCGATCACCACGGAGTCGTCCAAGTCCCCAACCCAGGACGGGCGTTGGAGAACTCGGTACGGCTCCGCGGCTACGACCAACTCAACCACGCCGCCGCAAAGACTCTGAGCCATCAAGTCCTGAGCGGCGACGGCGTGGTTGAGATTGGTCTGGATGATCTGACCGCGGGGAGGCATGAACTTTAGGCCGTGTCCATGGCCTCCCCCCGGCCAGAATCATCCTTGAGAGCGGGTTTTACTGCCCGCTCCGCCTCCTCCCCAGTGTCCATCACTGCAGCTCCCGCGGTGGAGGGTGATGCGGATGCATCACCCCCGCTGGAACCTCCCACGGTGGAGGGTGATGCCGGTGCACCACCCCCGCCGGAACATCCCACGTTGGAGGATGGTGCAGCCGCACCACCCCCTTGATGGACACTGGAGAGCTGGCTCCTCTTCTTCGGTGCGTCTCCTCCCTTCTTCTTGGCTGGGCGGGCCCTGGGTGGGGAGCATGATTTGCTCCCCATACGATGGTCGGCGGGCCGCCCGGCCTCTTTGCACAGAGTGCAAACCGGGGCGGCCGCCATGCATAGGCCCGCCCGGTGACCGGTTTCGCCGCACCTATAACATAGGTGCGACCGGTCTACATCAGCAGTGCACCGCTGCTGGACATGGCCAAGTTGCCAGCAGCGGTAGCACTGCTCAGGGCGGGGCTTAAGTGCCTCCACCCTGGCAAACACCCAGCCCACTCTGATGCGGCCGGCAGCAACAACCTTCTTGGCCGCTGCTAATGGGCATTGCACCCAAAGGGTGCCAAGTCCACTACGTGAGGACCTAATCTCGCCGGTCCTCACGTCTTCCTGCTGGCAGCCAGCGGTGCCAGCTATGGCTTCGGCCACCTCGGCTGAGGTGGCCGATTCGTCAAGACCATAGACCCGAAGGTCGGCCTTCTTTATTGGCCTCGTAACAGTTACGGCGTTACCAGCTAACGCCTCGCGTAACTTGACCGCTAAGGCGGTCGCCTTGGCCTCCTTGTCAGGACCGGCAACCTCTAACATGAGGCCACCGGTCCTGGCTTTCTTGGGGCGGATGTTGTCGATCCCCACGTCCGCCAACTTCACCCTCTGCCTGGCAGCAATCATTACGTCCTTGTATGAGGACTCGCTGCCAGGCTGGAGGGTGAGCACTACCGCCGCCGTGCGCGGGAGCCGACCCAACTTGGGCCTCTCCACCTTCTTCTGAGCCCGAGGTGGTGGAGCAGGGGCAGATTGGGCCTTTTTGGCAGCCCTTTGTGCCTTTCTGCCCACCACCTGGGCCCAAGTTCCCTCGTTGGCAGTGGCGTTAGTTGGTGCCACTGCTTTCTTCAGCGCCTCCTGGCGCGCCGCCTCCAACCTTCTGGTGGCTCCGGACGGTGACACCTTCTTCTGATGGGGTTGGGGTTGGACAGAAGTACTTTCCTTTCCCTTCCCCGTTTTCTTCTTCTTACTTTTCTTCTTCTCCTCCTTCTTCTTCAGGTCCCCGGTGGTCTTTGGTAAGGGACCATCCGGGGAGGCTTCCCCCTTTCTCTTTAGCGGGAGGAGTTCGTTCTTGAATTCCTCTAATCTTTTATTCACGAGGTCCGCAATTTTTGCCACTAGGGCGGACCCCGCTGCCTCCGTGGGTGCCGGGACACCCGTTTCGGGGCAATCAGCCCCCGAATCCCTCAATGGCGAGGCTGGTGTTTGCCTCGCGCGGCTCGCTATCTCCAAGTCCGCCATTTTTGTAACTGGCGGACTTGGAGATCGCCTCTCCAAAGCAGAGAGTCTTTCCTGCAGGCGCTTATTCTCAGCCTGCAGGGACTTCAATTGCTCTTGCAGAGCGGCAACATCCGGCCCTGGCACTGGCTCGGCTGGTCGCTGCACCCTTTGGGCCAACTCCATTGTAACGGCCCTTACGGTACGTGCACCAACGCGGATATCACGCTGGATCGTGCCCTTGAGGTTCTTTGACTTGGCCGCCGCCAATTCAATCTTATCGGCCACCTCAAGGGCCCAAGCACCTAAGTCCTCTAGAGGCTTCATCCTCGCTTCTTGGACGAAGATGTCCATATCCGGCACCGGATTGCCCGACTTGCCGGGCGGTGGAATGGTTCCTGTGCCGGAACGTATCTCCTCCTCGAGATCAATAAGCTCTAATTCTCGCTGAGCTTCGACGTATGCCCTCTTGGCCTCAGCGAGCCCAACATATTCCCCAGTTGTTGGGGGTCGCCCTCTCTTTTTTGATTTAGGGCACGCCCTCTCCCGTAGCACGGAGAAGTTGGACCTGACCGATCCAACTGACGTATCGGAGTCGTAGGATGCGTCTCCTGACTCCTCCTGGGCGCCTTTCTCAAGAGCCCGCTTCCTCAGCTGGAGCTTCTCTACCACTACCTGCCCCTGTGAGGCAGAGAGCTTCACGTCCGAGACGATGTTCGGTCTCGGACCTGCGACCTTTCGGGCCCCAACCTAACCTAACCTTTTTTTTTTTTTTTTTTTACGTGGGGAAATCCTCATGGATACCCCGGAGCTGGGGAAGCTCCGGGGTTATGCCGGACTCTTACCGGCTAAAACCCCACGGTGGCCATCCCTGCACTACCGGGGAGAGTCTGGGATCTCTTGCGAACAACAACCAGACCCTCCCCGTGCAAGGGCGCCAGAAGGGCGCCCGCTTCCCAAAAGTTGGAGGGCTGAGCCTCCCCTACCCAGCTAAAGACGGCGATGTCGGGGCCACGCCGACATCGCCGACCGTCCCGGGCCGCGTGCAATGCATCGGCGAACCCCCATTCGCCGATGCTGCAGCCCCGGCGACCGCCTCGCCTTGAAGTACTCGAGTGGAGCGGTGCTCAAACACTCGGCGAGACGGCCGCCCTCCACCACAGTAGCTCGGGCCCCGGGTGCGCTACTACCCGTACCGCGGCAACAGGTGGTCGGTTGCCGCGGCCCCTGGGGGATGATGTCTCCCGGGAAAGGGAGACATATCGGGGCAGGTCTACTCCTTCGGAGAAGGAGCAGCCCCACCCCGATCAGGCGCAACCGCCTGCCCCTTGGGCACCGAAGTGCCGGCCCTCGAGGGCCCCCCACGCCCGCCCTTACGGACGGGCGGCTTACAGGCCGAGCTGCCCAAGCGGTGCCCGGACGACAGACCCAAGTCCGCACAGAGCGGACAGTTGGGCGCCGCCGCCGGACACCCGGCCGCCTTGTGGCCTGCAGCGCCACACCGGTAGCACAAAGTGCTACGGTCCTCGTCGGCAGTGCACCGCGCCCGCACGTGACCGTGCTGAAGGCAGCGGTAACACTGCAACGGCCGGGGCTTGAGCAGCTCGACCCGAGCTGTTGCCCACCCCACCCGTATCCTATCCCCCTTCGCGAAGATCTTCTTCGCCCCAGCCAATGGGCATCGCGCCCACACGGTGCCCAATGGGCCGGATCGCCGGATGGTACCGACAACTATCCGGTCCATGGGGCACCCGCCCTCCCTCGATAAGGCCGCCTTCACCTCGATGGCGCGGACCGAGTCCTCAAGGCCGACCACCCTCAGCTCAACGAGCTTCATTGGGCGGCCGACCTTAAGGCCCTTCGGCTCCAGCACCTCGGTGAGGCGATAGGCCAGGTTGTCGGCCTTTTCCGCCCTCCCTTCTCCCTCAACCTCAAGGATGAGGGCCCCCGTCTTCGCCCGCTTGGGCCTCACCGCCTCGATGCCCACCTCGTCCAGGGCAAAGGCGTTCCTCGCCGCCAACATCGCGTTGGTGAGCGTCTGGGAGCACCCAGGCGGGACGGTGATGCTCACCGCCTCCGACCTGGGAAGCCTACCCAGCCGCACACCCCCCTTCTTCTTATCGGGGCCGGAGCCGGCCTTCCCGGCCGACTTCTTCCCCTTACTCTTCCTCTTTTTCGAGGAGGACGAGGGTGGGACCGGGGCAGAAGTGGGAGCCTTACGACCCACCACCTCCGCCCAGGAGTCCCCGCCCCCGGACTGAGCCTGCTCAGCAGACCCAGCCGAGGGAGGGACAGCAGTCACCACCCCCTTCCCCCTCTTAGCCCGTCCCTTTTTCCCGGCTTTCGCCGGGCGAGGAGTGGCCGACGGTGGTTGGTCGGGCTGGGCTGCGCGGGGAGTACCCGCGCCGTCCCCCCTAACCTCCACCAACGTACCACCCCCCAACACCAAACCGGAGGCGGGACCCGCCGCTCCCAGGGCGAGGTTCAACTCACCCCTGAGAGCGGCGAATCTCGCCTCCATCATCTCTCCCACTCGGGAGATAATCACCTCCACGTCCACGCCGCCAGCGGCTGGACCCGTACCCGGGGAGGACCCGCCTCCCCGTGCCCCCGTGATAGGGGGTGATCTTCCCCTGGAAGGCTGTACCTCCATTCGGGACTCCTCACGTGTACCAGACTCAAGCTGACGCCTGAGCCTGCTCACCTCCCTCCTTAAATCCTCGAGCTCGGAGGAGAGTCTATCATTGGCCTCCTCGAGCTCTTTCACACGCCCTTCCCTCTCTGTACGCTGGATCGCCTCCAGCCCAGCCAGCCTGAGGGCCTGCGCACTTTCCCGCAGGAGATGCACGAATCGGCCGCTCAGATTTTTCGATGAGCCGGCCACACGCTCGACCTCCTTAGAATGCTCTAAAATTAGAGCACCAAGGTCGGGCGTCGGCCGGTGCCTCATCGCCTCCCTCACCTCCCTCTCATTGGGGAGCGGCTTAGCGCCTTTGCTAGGAGGCGGAGGAGCCCGGGAGGGGTCGGATCGCTCCAACTCCCTCCGGACCGCCTCCTCCTCCCGGCAAAGTTCCATATAGGCGCGCTTCGCCTCCGCCAATCCCACGTACTCCCCTGTAGTAGGGGGCCTGCCCCTTTTCCTCACAACAGGAGGCTCCATCCGACACGAGTACGAGGTGTCCGAATAACACTCCTCGTCGTCGGAATCCATTCCAAGCGACCAGCGACCAGCGCTGCCCGCCGCTAAATCCTTCACGAGGCCGGCCAGCGGCCTCGCAGGATTCCCCCCAGCCCCAGAGGAACCAGTAGCCTTAAACGCCGTGGCCTGGCCCTCCACCACGGACGTCCCACGGTTGCCGGATGACGACGCAGCCGGGCCCGCTTGACCACCCGAAACTGCGCCGGTACTGGAGGTTCCGAGGCCTCCTGCACCGTAACTTTTCTTCCCTTTATGTCGTATGTCCATAATTGTCTTTTAAAATCCTCCCCTAGCGTGCCCGTGTCGTCAACAAGAAGTCCCGTCCAGCACCGCTTCCGCCTTCTCACCTCTCAACTCCGGGCCTTACCGGCAAGGGAGGCCCTGCCAGGATCCGAAGATCCCGCCGGCATCGCCCCGGAGCATCACTGAGGCTACCTCAGCTTCCGCGATGCACCCTTTTAGTCGCCTCTTACGACAGGCAGGGTATACCCTGGGTGTATTCTGACCCGCACCCAGACGGGGGAACCTAACCTTTTTTTTTTTTTTTTTTTTTTTTACGTGGGGAAATCCTCATGGATACCCCGGAGCTGGGGAACCCCGGGGTTATGCCGGACTCTTACCGGCTAAAACCCCACGGTGGCCATCCCTGCACTACCGGGGAGAGTCTGGGATCTCTTGCGAACAACAACCAGACCCTCCCCGTGCAAGGGCGCCAGAAGGGCGCCCGCTTCCCACAAGTTGGAGGGCTGAGCCTCCCCTACCCAGCTAAAGACGGCGATGTCGGGGCCACGCCGACATCTCCGACCATCCCGGGCCGCGTGCAATGCATCGGCGAATCCCCATTCGCCGATGCTGCAGCCCCGGCGACCGCCTCGCCTTGAAGTACTCGAGTGGAGCGGAGCTCAAACACTCGGCGAGACGGCCGCCCTCCACCACCACAGCTCGGGCCCCGGGTGCGCTACTACCCGTACCGCGGCAACAGGTGGTCGGTTGCCGCGGCCCCTGGGGGATGATGTCTCCCGGGAAAGGGAGACATATCGGGGCGGGTCTACTCCTTCGGAGAAGGAGCAGCCCCACCCCGATCAGGCGCAACCGCCTGCCCCTTGGGCACAGAAGTGCCGGCCCTCGAGGGCCCCCCACGCCCGCCCTTTCGGACGGGCGGCTTACAGGCCGGGCTGCCCAAGCGGTGCCCGGACGGCAGACCCAAGTCCGCGCAGAGCGGACAGTTGGGCGCCGCCGCCGGACACCCGGCCGCCTTGTGGCCTGCAGCGCCACACCGGTAGCACAAAGTGCTACGGTCCTCGTCGGCAGTGCACCGCGCCCGCACGTGACCGTGCTGGAGGCAGCGGTAGCACTGCAACGGCCGGGGCTTGAGCAGCTCGACCCGAGCTGTCGCCCACCCCACCCGTATTCTATCCCCCTTTGCGAAGATCTTCTTCGCCGCCGCGAGTGGACATCGTGCCCACACGGTGCCCAATGGGCCGGATCGCCGGATGGTACCGACCACGATCCGGTCCATGGGGCACCCTCCCTCCCTCGATAAGGCCGCCTTCACCTCGATGGCGCGGACCGAGTCCTCAAGCCCGACCACCCTCAGTTCGACGAACTTCATCGGGCGGCCGACCTTGAGGCCCTTCGGCTCCAAGACCTCCGTTAAGCGGTAGGCGAGCTGATCCGCCTTCTCCGCTCTCCCCTCCCCCTCAATCTCAAGAATGAGAGCCCCAGTCTTAGCCCGCTTGGGCCTCACCGCCTCGATGCCCACCTCGTCCAGGGCAAAGGCGTTCCTCGCCGCCAACATCGCGTTGGTGAGCGTCTGGGAGCACCCAGGCGGGACGGTGATGCTCACCGCCTCCGACCTGGGGAGCCTACCCAGCCGCACACCCCCCTTCTTCTTATCGGGGCCGGAGCCGGCCTTCGCGGCCGACTTCTTCCCCTTACCCTTCTTCTTCTTAGAGGAGGAAGAGGGGGGGACCGGGGCAGAAGTGGGAGTCTTACGACCCACCACCTCCGCCCAGGAGTCCCCACCCCCGGACTGGGTCCGCACAGCAGACTCAGCCGGAGGAGGGACATTACTCACCCCCCTAGTCCCCCTCTTGCCCCTTCCCTTTTTCCCGGCTTTCGCCGGGCGAGAGGTGGCCGACGGTGGTTGGTCGGGCTGGGCGGCACGGGGAGTACCCGCGCCGTCCCCCCTAACCTCCCCCAACGAACCACCCCCCAACACCAAACCGGAGGCGGGACCCGCCGCTCCCAGGGTGAGGTTCAACTCACCCCTGAGAGCGGCGAATCTCGCCTCCATCATCTCTCCCACTCGGGAGATAATCTTCTCCACGTCCACGCCGCCAGCGGCGGGACCCGTACTCGGGGAGGACCTGCCTCCCCGTGCCCCCGTCATAGGCGGAGATATAACTCTCGGAGGCTCTACCTCCATGCGGGATTCTTCCCGGCTGGCAGACTCCAGCTGCCTCTTAAGCCTGCCGACTTCTCGTCTGAGGTCCTCGAGTTCGGAGGAGAGCCGTTCGTTCGCCTCCTCCAACTCCTGGACCCGACCATCCCGATGCGTCCGCTGGATCGCCTCAAGTCCCGCAAGCCTAAGGGCCTGGGCGCTTTCCCTGAGGCGATGGACGAACCGCCCACTCAAATTTTTGGAGGAGCCTGCCACACGCTCGACCTCCTTAGCGTGCTCCAAAATGAGAGCACCGAGGTCGGGCGTCGGCCGGCTCCTCATTTCCTCCCTCACCTCCCGCTCATTCGGGAGAGGCTTAGCGGCCTTACTAGGAGGCGGAGGGGTCCGGGAGGGATCGGATCGCTCCAACTCCCTCCGGACCGCCTCCTCCTCCCGGCAAAGTTCCATATAGGCCCGCTTAGCCTCCGCCAGCCCAACATATTCTCCCGTTGTAGGGGGCCTGCCCCTTTTCCTCACAACACCGGATGGTTGCTCCAACTGACACGAGAAAGAGGTGTCTGACAACCCCTCCTCGTCGTCAGAGTCCATCCCCAGCGACCAGCGACCAGCGCTGCCCGCCGCCAAATCCTTCACGAGACCGGCCAGCGGCCTCGCAAAAGTCCCCCCAACCCCAGAGGCGCCAGTAGCTCTAGACGCCGTGGCCTGGCCCTCCACCACGGACGTCCCACGGTTGCCAGATGACGACGCAGCCGGGCCCGCTTGACCACCCGAAACTGCGCCGGTACTGGAGGTTCCGAGGCCTCCTGCACCGTAAGTTTTCCTTTCCTTTGTTCGTAATTCCATGATTAGTATAAAATTCCTCCCCCAACGTGCCCGTGTCGTCAACGAAAGTCCCGCCCCGCACCGCTTCCACCTTCTCACCCCTCAACTCCGGGCCTTACCGGCAAGGGAGGCCCTGCCAGGATCCGAAGATCCCGCCGGCATCGCCCCGGAGCATCACTGAGGCTACCTCAGCTTCCGCGATGCACCCTTTTAGTCGCCTCTTACGACAGGCAGGGTATACCCTGGGTGTATTCTGACCCGCACCCAGACGGGGCGGGGGAACCTAACCTTTTTTTTTTTTTTTTTTTTTTTTTACGTGGGGAAATCCTCATGGATACCCCGGAGCTGGGGAAGCTCCGGGGTTATGCCGGACTCTTACCGGCTAAAACCCCACGGTGGCCATCCCTGCACTACCGGGGAGAGTCTGGGATCTCTTGCGAACAACAACCAGACCCTCCCCGTGCAAGGGCGCCAGAAGGGCGCCCGCTTCCCAAAGGCTGGAGGGCTGAGCCTCCCCTACCCAGCTAAAGACGGCGATGTTGGGGCCACGCCGACATCGCCGACCATCCCGGGCCGCGTGCAATGCATCGGCGAACCCCCATTCGCCGATGCTGCAGCCCCGGCGACCGCCTCGCCTTGAAGTACTCGAGTGGAGCGGTGCTCAAACACTCGGCGAGACGGCCGCCCTCCACCACCACAGCTCGGGCCCCGGGTGCGCTACTACCCGTACCGCGGCAACAGATGGTCGGTTGCCGCGGCCCCTGGGGGATGATGTCTCCCGGAAAAGGGAGACATATCGGGGTGAGTCTACTCCTTCGGAGAAGGAGCAGCCCCACCCCGATCAGGCGTAACCGCCTGCCCCTTGGGCACAGAAGTGCCGGCCATCGAGGGCCCCCCACGCCCGCCCTTTCGGACGGGCGGCTTACAGGCCGAGCTGCCCAAGCGGTGCCCGGACGGCAGACCCAAGTCCGCGCAAAGCGGACAATTGGGCGCCGCCGCCGGACACCCGGCCGCCTTGTGGCCTGCAGCGCCACACCGATAGCACAGAGTGCTACGGTCCTCGTCGGCAGTGCACCGCGCCCGCACGTGACCGTGCTGGAGGCAGCGGTAGCACTGCAACGGCCGGGGCTTGAGCAGCTCGACCCGAGCTATACCCCACCCCACCCGTATTCTATCCCCTTTGGCGAAGATTTTCTTCGCCGCCGCGAGTGGACATCGCGCCCACACGGTGCCCAATGGTCCCGATCGCTGGATGTTGCCAACCGCGATCGGGTCCATTGGGCACCCACCCTCCCTCGACAAGGCCGCCTTCACCTCGATGGCGCGGACCGAGTCCTCAAGGCCGACCACCCTCAGCTCAACGAGCTTCATCGGGCGGCCGACCTTGAGGCCCCTCGGTTCCAACACCTCGGTGAGGCGATAGGCCAGTTGGTCGGCCTTTTCCGCCCTCCCCTCGCCCTCCACCTCTAAGATGAGGGCTCCGGTCTTGGCCCTCTTGGGCCTCACCGCCTCGATGCCAAGCTCATCGAGGGCGAATGCGTTCCGCGCCACCAACATTGCGTTGGTGAGCGTCTGGGAGCACCCAGGCGGGACGGTGATGGTCACCGCCTCCGACCTGGGAAGCCTACCCAGACGCACACCACCCTTCTTCTTATCGGGGCCGGAGCCGGCCTTCGCGGCCGACTTCTTCCCCTTTACCCTCTTCTTTTTCGAGGAGGAAGAGGGAGGGACCGGGGCAGAAGTGGGAGCCTTGCGGCCCACCACCTCCGCCCAGGAGTCCCCACCCCCGGACTGAGCCCGCACAGCAGACTCAGCCGAGGGAGGGACATTGGTCACCCCCCCTTTCCCCCACTTACCCCGTCCCTTTTTCCCGGCTTTCGCCGGGCGAGGGGTGGCCGACGGTGGTTGGTCGGGCTGGGCGGCACGGGGAGTACCCCCGCCGACCCCCCTAACCTCCCCCAACGAACCACCCCCCAACACCAAACCGGAGGCGGGACCCGCCGCCCCCAGGGTGAGGTTCAACTCACCCCTGAGAGCGGCGAATCTCGCCTCCATCATATCTCCCACACGGGAGATAATCTCCTCTACGTCCACGCCGCCAGCGGCCGGACCCGTACCCGGGGAGGACCTGCCTCCCCGTGCTCCCCTGATAGGAGGAGATGTTCCCCTGGGAGGCTCAACCTCCATTTGGGATTGCTCCCGACTGGCAGAATCCAGCTGCCTCTTCAGCCTTCCCACCTCCAGTTTGAGGTGATCAAGTTCGGAGGAGAGCCTTTCATTGGCCTCCTCCAACTCCTGGACCCTCCCATCCCGATGGGTCCGTTGGATCGCCTCTAGTCCCGCAAGCCTAAGGGCCTGGGCACTTTCCCGTAGGCGATGGACAAACCTCCCACTCAAGTTTTTGGAGGAACCGGCCACACGCTCGACCTCCTTAGCGTGCTCCAAGATGAGAGCACCGAGGTCGGGCGTCGGCCGGCTCCTCATTTCCTCCCTCACCTCCCGTTCATTCGGGAGAGGCTTAGCAGCCTTACTAGGAGGCGGAGGGGTCCGGGAGGGATCGGATCGCTCCAACTCCCTCCGGACCGCCTCCTCCTCCCGGCAAAGCTCCATGTAGGCTCGCTTAGCCTCCGCCAGCCCGACATACTCCCCGGTTGTTGGGGGCCTGCCCCTCTTCCGTACTACACCGGATGGAGGCTCCAACTGACACGAGAAAGAGGTGTCTGACAACCCCTCCTCGTCGTCAGAGTCCATCCCCAGCGACCAGCGACCAGCGCTGCCCGCCGCTAAATCTTTAACGAGGCCGGCCAGCGGCCTCGCAAAACTCCCCCCAGCCCCAGAGGAACCAGTAGCCTTAGACGCCGTGGCCTGGCCCTCCACCACGGACGTCCCACGGTTGCCAGATGACGACGCAGCCGGGCCCGCTTGACCACCCGAAACTGCGCCGGTACTGGAGGTTCCGAGGCCTCCTGCACCGTAAGTTTTCCTACCCTTGTTGCGTAAATCCATAATTGTTATAAGTAAAACCACCCCTAACGTGCCGAAGTCGTCAACGAAAATCCCGCCCCGCACCGCTTCCACCTTCTCACCTCTCAACTCCGGGCCTTACCGGCAAGGGAGGCCCTGGCAGGATCCGAAGATCCCGCCGGCATCGCCCCGGAGCATCACTGAGGCTACCTCAGCTTCCGCGATGCACCCTTTTAGTCGCCTCTTACGACAGGCAGGGTATACCCTGGGTGTATTCTGACCCGCACCCAGACGGGGGGGGGAACCTAACCTAACCTTTTTTTTTTTTTTTTTTTTTTTTTTTTACGTGGGGAAATCCTCATGGATCCCCCGGGGCTGGGGAACCCCGGGGGTATGCCGGACTCTTACCGGCTAAAACCCCACGGTGACCTACCTCGGCGCTGCTGGGGAGGGCCCGGGAACTCTGGACGAACACGTCCGGTCCCTCCCCGCGCCGGGGCCCCCTATGGTGACTGAGGGGACCCCCTTCCCGTTGGGAGGGTGGTCGACGATACACCCCCCCATCCGGGGTAACGGGCGGTGACCCGGTCACCCGGCCACCGCCCCCGTCCCGGAGGGCGCGTGCAATGGCTGAGGCGACCCCCCAATCGCCCCAGCCGCGCCCCCCGGGCGACCCCCGTGCAAAGACGTGGGGCACGACCCCCACCGGAGTGAGGGTCCTCCCCGCACGGGCGTCGCCGACGCCTCGGGCCATGCTTGCCCCGGTGCGACTGGGAGCCCCGGGTGCGTCACACCCGATACCGTGGCCCGGCTAACAGCCGGAACCACGGCCCCTGGGGCCTAAGTGCCACCACCGTGGCACGCTGGTGCGCGGCGGAGGTGGCGAAGTCCCGCTCCCCGAAGGGTTCTTAGGAGCGACCCCCACCCGAAGGTGAGAGTCCCCCCCGTGGAGCGGGGCGGGGCAAACGTGCAAGACGCCGACCCCGCAGGCGACGCCGAGCAGGGAGCAGAAGCTCCCTTGAGCGCTCGGCGGCCTCCTTCGCGACCATGACCTCCTCGCAAAAGGAGATCATGGCCTGCCAGACGCTCCCGCTACCGACCATCCGAGACAGGATGGTCGGCAGCGAGAGGTCCGGACCCACCTCCGCCGCTAAGGCCCGACGCGGCACCTCCCAGGCAGGACACTCCATGAGAGTGTGCCGCGCCGAGTCCACCGCGGCGCCACAGTGGTGGCACCGCGGGTCCGCCTCGCGACCGATCCGGCACAGGTACCGACCGAAGCAGCCATGCTCGGTCAGCACCTGTGTGGCTCGGAACGTAAGTCGCCCGGAGCTACGGCCCACCCATCTGTCTAAGACGGGCAGGACCGCCCCGACGGTCCAATGGTCCCTGACACGGGATAACTCCTCCTTCCACGATGACATTGTGGACCGCCGGGCCTGGAGCCTCAACTCGTCCCTGTTTTCCCCTGGCGGGTTGGAGTCCTGGCGGGCAAGGCGAAGATGCCTATAGACGTAGGCATCCTCAGCCGCCAGGAGCTCCAGAGGTGGTAGACCCGCCAGGGTGGTGGCCGCCTCGTATGACACCGTACGGTACCCCCGAATGACGCGAATAGCAGCACGTCTCCATTCCCGCCGGAGGAGCGACTTGCTACTCCGGCTTGCCGATAAGGCATCGGCCCATATGGGGGCACCGTACAGTGCCACGCTTTTCACCACACCGCAGTAGAGGCGGCGCACCCGCTCGTCCGGACCACCAAGGTTGGGCATAATGCGACTCAGATGAGTCACGAGGCTACCCAACCTGGTGGCTAGACGAGCGAAATGCGGGACGAAACTCCAGGAGCTGTCCAGGTAGACACCAAGATATTTGATGTCGGTGCCCACCTGGACGTCGGACGACCCGATCCTCACCAGACTATGGGGTGGAGTGCCCCTCGTACGACCCTGGAAGAAGACGATCTCCGTCTTCTGAGGGGACAACTCCAACCCCATGCCCCGGATCCGCGAGGCGACAGCCGCAACCGCGACTTCCGCCCGGCGGATGGTCCTCCCACGGTCCCTGCCGGTGGCTAACACCATGGTGTCGTCGGCGTAACAGGTTAGATGTACGCCGACCGGCAGGGACACCCGCAGAGCCGCGTCGTACCCCAGGTTCCATAACAATGGGCCCAAGACGGACCCCTGGGGTACTCCACGGTTTATCTGCCGCCTGACAGACCCATCGCGGCCACCGTAAACGATGGCCCTGTCCCGGAGGTAGTCTCCGACCACCATCCGCAGGTAGAGGGGCACCTCGTGACTTTCGAGGGCCCCGCGGATGGCCGCCCAGGAGAGGGAGTTGAAGGCATTCTTGATGTCTAGGGAGACAGCCAGAGCAACCCCTCCCCCGGACGTGGCCGAGTCCGAGAGGGACTTGACGCGCTGGATCGCGTCGATGGTCGATCGTCCCTCCCGGAAGCCGAACTGGCACTCGGCCAGGTCGGGTCCATCACGGGACAGGTGCTGGACGAGGCGCTTGTGAACTATGCGTTCGAAGAGCTTCCCCACCTCGTCCAGCAACACGATGGGCCTGTAGGCAGAAGGCGACTCTGCGGGCCTGTTGTCCTTGCGAAGGAGGACCATCCGCCCGGTCTTCCACCTCGGTGGAAGGGTCCCCGTCTGCAGACAGGCTGTGAACAGCCTGCGCAGACGGGGCCCGAGGACGCTGAGCGCCAAGACCCAGGCGCGGCCGGGGATGCCGTCAGGGCCGGGGGCGGTGTTACGAGCCCCCATGCGTTTGACAGCCCCGGCCAACTCCTCTTCGGACACCTCCCACTCCTGGGACCATAAGACACGGTCCCGCGGTGCAGCGGGGGCCGACACCTCCCCGTCAGGGAACAAAGTGCCGACCACCCGCTCCAGGAGTGGGGGGTCCATCGTCTCCGTGAGGGGAGGCGCCCATGGACGAAGCTTGTCCATCACAAGACGATATGGGCGCCCCCATGGGTCCTCACGGAGTGAGTCGAGGAGTCCGTCCCAGGCCTGAGCCTTGGCGCTCCTGATGGCCAGCTGCAGCCGCTTCGTGAGTTCACGATAGTCGGCGTACAGCTGTGCCGTTCTCGCCGCGTCGGAGTTACGCCGACGCCTCGCCCGGGTGTACTGGCGGCGAGCGACTCCGCACTCCTCGCGGAGACGCTGTATAACGTCGCTCCACCAGTACACCGGGCGGCGGGGCGGATTGGCGCGGACTCGTGGCATCGCCACGTCGCAGACTGCCGACATGGCGTCCGCGAACCAATCCGCCTCCTGTGTAACCTCCACTGGCCCAGCCGGAACTTCCGGCCAGGCCACTGCGAGAACGGCCGCCATCAGGGCGTCCTCATCCATGCCCTTCAGGGCCCACCTCCGTGGGTGGTGGGCTGCTGGGCGGGTCGGGGGAGGCGTGGAGACATCCATGCGGATATATACATGGTCTGACAGTGTCTCCACGTCGTCGACCCTCCACCCCGACACACGGCGCGCGGCCAGGGCGTTAGCGAAAGATAGATCCACTATACTTTCGCCCTGGTACCGCACGCACGTGCTGGCCGAGCCCCGGTTCAGCAACCGGAGACCCAGGCCAGCCGCCCAGTCCAGCACCGAGTGGCCCCTCTGGTCCGTCCTCGGGGAGTGCCACGCGGATGCGTGAGCATTGAAGTCCCCGAGGACGAGTACTGGACGAGCTGCGTGCAATGAAACGACGTTCTGCAGCTCGTCCAGTAGGGAGTCGAAACGACTGAGGGACCAACTCGGTGGAGCGTAGACGCCCACCACCACACAACCCGCCCAGTCGACCGCCACGAATCCATGGCCGCGCATGAGTGGCGCTATTGGCCGGATCCGTGACGGAACCGACTGGGCGATCACCACGGAGTCGTCCAAGTCCCCAACCCAGGACGGGCGTTGGAGGACTCGGTACGGCTCCGCGGCTACGACCAACTCAACCACGCCGCCGCAAAGACTTTGAGCCATCAAGTCTTGGGCGGCGACGGCGTGGTTGAGGTTGGTCTGGATGATCTGACCGCGGGGAGGCGTGAACGTTATGCCGTGTCCATGGCCTCCCCCCGGCCAGATTCATCCTTGGGAGCGGGTTTAACAGCCCGCACCGCCTCCTCTCCAGTGTCCATCGCAGGAACTCCCACGGTGGAGGGTGATGCGGGTGCACCACCCCCGCTGGAACCTCCCACGGTGGGGGGTGATGCCGGTGCACCACCCCCGCCGGAACATCCCACGTTGGAGGGTGATGCAGTCGCACCACCCCCTTGATGGACACTGGAGATCGGGCTCCTCTTCTTCTTCTCCGTTGCTTCTCCCTTCTTGGCTGGGCGGGTCTTGGGTGGGGAGCATGCTTTGCTCCCCATACGATGGTCGGCGGGCCGCCCGGCTTCTTTGCACAAAGTGCATACGGGAGCGTCCGCCGTGCATTGGCCCGCCTGGTGGCCAGTTTCGCCGCACCTGTAGCACAGGTGCGACCTGTCTACTTCAGCAGTGCACCGCTGCTGGACATGTCCTGTTTGCCAGCAGCGGTAGCACTGCTCAGGCCGGGGCTTAAGTGCTTCCACCCTAGCGAGGGTCCACCCAACCCTTATCCGTCCGGCAGCGACCACTTTCTTGGCCGCTGCCAAGGGGCACTGCACCCACAGGGTGCCGAGCCCAGCACGTGAGGACCGTATCTCCCCGGTCCTCACGTCCCCCTGTTGGCAGCCGCCAACTACAACAATGGCTTCGGCCACCTCAGCCGGGGTGGCCGAATCGTCGAGGCCAATGACCCGAAGGTCGGCCTTCTTGACTGGTCTGGTAACCGTCACGGTATCCCCAGCCAGCGCTTCACGCAACTTTTCGGCCAAGGCATGCGCCTTTGCCTCCTTATCAGGACCGGCGACCTCTAACATGAGGCCACCGGTCCTGGCCTTCTTGGGTCGGACGCTATCTACCCCAACGTCCGACAGTTTGACCCTCTGCCTGGCAGCAGTCATGATGTCCTTATACGTGGACTTGCTGCCAGGCTGGAGGGTCAAGACTACCGCCGCCGTGCGCGGTAGCCGGCCCAACTTGGGCCTCTCCACCTTTTTCTGTGTCTTAGGTGGTGGGGTAGGGGCAGATTGGGCCTTCTTGGCAGCCCTTTGGGCTTTTCTGCCCACCACCTGGGCCCATGTACTCTCGTTGGTGGTGGCACCCTTAGATGCTACGTGTGCCACCGCTTTCAGCGCCTCCAAGCGCGCTGCCTCCAATCTCCTGGCTGCCCCAGGTGGGGTCGCCTTCTTCAAAGGTGGTTGGGATTGGACAGGAGCTCTGTCTTTCCCCTTTCCCTTCTTCTTTTTACCCTTCTCTTTCTTCTTTTCCTTTTCCCCGGTGGCCCTTGTTACTGGGTCTGCCGGGGGCGCTTCCTCCTTCCTCGTGACTGGGAGGAGTTCTTTTCGGAACTCCTCTAATCTTCGGTTAACGAGGTCCGCTATTTGTTGCACTATGGCGGACCCCGTCTCCTCCATGGGTGCCGGGACACCCTTTTCGTGGCAAACACCACCCGAATCCCTCTTTGGCGAGACCGGTGCAGGCCTCGCGCGGCTCGCGATCTCCAGGTCCGCCATTCTCGACACTGGCGGGCTTGGAGATCGCCGCTCCAAAGCAGCTAGTCTATCCTGCAGGCGTTTATTTTCTGCCTGCAGGGCCTCCAATTGCTCTTTTAGAGCAGAAATATCCTCTGTGGGCAGCGGTTGCGCTGGTCTAACTACTCGCTGAGCGAGCTCCATCGTCACCGCTCTAACCGTGCGTGCACCTACGCGTATATCCCTCTGGATGGTGCCTTTCAAATTCTTAGATTTGGCAGCTGCCAATTCTATTTTATCTGCCTCCTCCAAGGCCCACGCACCAAGGTCCTCCAGAGGCTTCAACTTCGCCTCCTGGACGAAAACCTCCATATCTGGTACTGGGTTGCCCGACTTCCCAGGTGGGGGGATGCAGGCTGTGCCCCTCCTGATATCTTCTTCGAGCTCTACAAGCTCGATCTCTTTTTGAGCTTCCAAATAGGCCCTCTTGGCCTCAGCGAGCCCCACGTATTCCCCAGTTGTTGGGGGCCGTCCTCTCTTTTTAGATTTTGGACAGGCTCGTTCCTTCAGGGTGGAAACGGTAGATCGTACCGATCCCACTGACGTATCGGAATCGTACGAGGCGTCACCCGACTCCTCCTGGGCGCTTTTCTCAAGTGCTCGGCTCCTTAGCTTGAGCCTCTCCAACACAACCTGCCCTTGTGAGGCAGTGAGCACATTTTCCGAGACGATACTCGGTCTCGGAACCGCGACCTTTCGGACCCCACTGGTCCCCGCCTTATCTTCTTCGACCCCCCCATTCCCCGGTTTTTTAAAAGAAACTGAACAATCCATACTTGTTCCCACGAGAAGGTCGGAAAAGAGGTCACCCCTGGCAGAGCCGCCATGCCAGGGGAAGGCAGATACACCCGGGGGGCGCCAGTATCCCCGGGGTTGGTCGCTCGAGACCGGTGCACCCACCGGCCACGCCCAGCCGCGAGGACTGGGCGTGCCCCCTCGCCGCGTACCGCAGCTTGAGGCTAGGGACTTTTTATAGAGGTTTATCCCCTCGCGGGCCGGCCAATGAAGGCAAGCCCCCCGCTCCGGCGAAACATGACCACCGGTTTACGGTATACCTAACCTAACCTTTTTTTTTTTTTTTTTTTTTTTACGTGGGGAAATCCATCATGGATACCCCGGAGCTGGGGAAGCTCCGGGGTTATGCCGGACTCTTACCGGCTAAAACCCCACGGTGGCCATCCCTGCACTACCGGGGAGAGTCTGGGATCTCTTGCGAACAACAACCAGACCCTCCCCGTGCAAGGGCGCCAGAAGGGCGCCCGCTTCCCAAAAGTTGGAGGGCTGAGCCTCCCCTACCCAGCTAAAGACGGCGATGTCGGGGCCACGCCGACATCGCCGACCGTCCCGGGCCGCGTGCAATGCATCGGCGAACCCCCATTCGCCGATGCTGCAGCCCCGGCGACCGCCTCGCCTTGAAGTACTCGAGTGGAGTGGTGCTCAAACACTCGGCGAGGCGGCGGCCCTCCACCACCGTAGCTCGGGCCCCGGGTGCGCTACTACCCGTACCGCGGCAACAGGTGGTCGGTTGCCGCGGCCCCTGGGGGATGATGTCTCCCGGGAAAGGGAGACATATCGGGGAAGGTCTACTCCTTCGAAGAAGGAGCAGCCTCACCCCGATCAGGCGCAACCGCCTGCCCCTTGGGCACCGAAGTGCCGGCCCTCGAGGGCCCCCCACGCCCGCCCTTTCGGACGGGCGGCTTACAGGCCGAGCTGCCCAAGCGGTGCCCGGACGGCAGACCCAAGTCCGCACAGAGCGGACAGTTGGGCGCCGCCGCCGGACACCCGGCCGCCTTGTGGCCTGCAGCGCCACACCGATAGCACAAAGTGCTACGGTCCTCGTCGGCAGTGCACCGCGCCCGCACGTGACCGTGCTGGAGGCAGCGGTAACACTGCAACGGCCGGGGCTTGAGCAGCTCGACCCGAGCTATACCCCACCCCACCCGTATTCTATCCCCTTTGGCGAAAATTTTCTTCGCCGCCGCGAGTGGGCACCTAGCCCACACGGTGCCCAATGGGCCGGATCGCTGGATGTTGCCAACCGCGATCGGGTCCATTGGGCACCCACCCTCCCTCGACAGAGCCGCCTTCACCTCGATGGCGCGGACCGAGTCCTCAAGGCCGACCACCCTCAGCTCAACGAGCTTCATCGGGCGGCCGACCTTGAGGCCCCTCGGTTCCAACACCTCGGTGAGGCGATAGGCCAGTTGGTCGGCCTTTTCCGCCCTCCCCTCGCCCTCCACCTCTAAGATGAGGGCTCCGGTCTTGGCCCTCTTGGGCCTCACCGCCTCGATGCCAAGCTCATCGAGGGCGAATGCGTTCCGCGCCACCAACATTGCGTTGGTGAGCGTCTGGGAGCACCCAGGCGGGACGGTGATGGTCACCGCCTCCGACCTGGGAAGCCTACCCAGACGCACACCACCCTTCTTCTTATCGGGGCCGGAGCCGGCCTTCGCGGCCGACTTCTTCCCCTTTACCCTCTTCTTTTTCGAGGAGGAAGAGGGAGGGACCGGGGCAGAAGTGGGAGCCTTGCGGCCCACCACCTCCGCCCAGGAGTCCCCACCCCCGGACTGAGCCCGCACAGCAGACTCAGCCGAGGGAGGGACATTGGTCACCCCCCCTTTCCCCCACTTACCCCGTCCCTTTTTCCCGGCTTTCGCCGGGCGAGGGGTGGCCGACGGTGGTTGGTCGGGCTGGGCGGCACGGGGAGTACCCCCGCCGACCCCCCTAACCTCCCCCAACGAACCACCCCCCAACACCAAACCGGAGGCGGGACCCGCCGCCCCCAGGGTGAGGTTCAACTCACCCCTGAGAGCGGCGAATCTCGCCTCCATCATATCTCCCACACGGGAGATAATCTCCTCTACGTCCACGCCGCCAGCGGCCGGACCCGTACCCGGGGAGGACCTGCCTCCCCGTGCTCCCCTGATAGGAGGAGATGTTCCCCTGGGAGGCTCAACCTCCATTTGGGATTGCTCCCGACTGGCAGAATCCAGCTGCCTCTTCAGCCTTCCCACCTCCAGTTTGAGGTGATCAAGTTCGGAGGAGAGCCTTTCATTGGCCTCCTCCAACTCCTGGACCCTCCCATCCCGATGGGTCCGTTGGATCGCCTCTAGTCCCGCAAGCCTAAGGGCCTGGGCACTTTCCCGTAGGCGATGGACAAACCTCCCACTCAAGTTTTTGGAGGAACCGGCCACACGCTCGACCTCCTTAGCGTGCTCCAAGATGAGAGCACCGAGGTCGGGCGTCGGCCGGCTCCTCATTTCCTCCCTCACCTCCCGTTCATTCGGGAGAGGCTTAGCAGCCTTACTAGGAGGCGGAGGGGTCCGGGAGGGATCGGATCGCTCCAACTCCCTCCGGACCGCCTCCTCCTCCCGGCAAAGCTCCATGTAGGCTCGCTTAGCCTCCGCCAGCCCGACATACTCCCCGGTTGTTGGGGGCCTGCCCCTCTTCCGTACTACACCGGATGGAGGCTCCAACTGACACGAGAAAGAGGTGTCTGACAACCCCTCCTCGTCGTCAGAGTCCATCCCCAGCGACCAGCGACCAGCGCTGCCCGCCGCTAAATCTTTAACGAGGCCGGCCAGCGGCCTCGCAAAACTCCCCCCAGCCCCAGAGGAACCAGTAGCCTTAGACGCCGTGGCCTGGCCCTCCACCACGGACGTCCCACGGTTGCCAGATGACGACGCAGCCGGGCCCGCTTGACCACCCGAAACTGCGCCGGTACTGGAGGTTCCGAGGCCTCCTGCACCGTAAGTTTTCCTACCCTTGTTGCGTAAATCCATAATTGTTATAAGTAAAACCACCCCTAACGTGCCGAAGTCGTCAACGAAAATCCCGCCCCGCACCGCTTCCACCTTCTCACCTCTCAACTCCGGGCCTTACCGGCAAGGGAGGCCCTGGCAGGATCCGAAGATCCCGCCGGCATCGCCCCGGAGCATCACTGAGGCTACCTCAGCTTCCGCGATGCACCCTTTTAGTCGCCTCTTACGACAGGCAGGGTATACCCTGGGTGTATTCTGACCCGCACCCAGACGGGGAAACCTAACCTAACCTAACCTAACCTAACCTTTTTTTTTTTTTTTTTTTTTACGTGGGGAAATCCTCATGGATCCCCCGGGGCTGGGGAACCCCGGGGGTATGCCGGACTCTTACCGGCTAAAACCCCACGGTGACCTACCTCGGCGCTGCTGGGGAGGGCCCGGGAACTCTGGACGAACGCGTCCGGTCCCTCCCCGCGCCGGGGCCCCCTATGGTGACTGAGGGGACCCCCTTCCCGTTGGGAGGGTGGTCGACGATACACCCCCCCATCCGGGGAAAACGGGCGGTGACCCGGTCACCCGGCCACCGCCCCCGTCCCGGAGGGCGCGTGCAATGGCTGAGGCGATCCCCCAATCGCCCCAGCCGCGCCCCCCGGGCGACCCCCGTGCAAAGACGTGGGGCACGACCCCCACCGGAGTGAGGGTCCTCCCCGCACGGGCGTCGCCGACGCCTCGGTCCAGGCTTGGCCCGGTTCGACTGGGAGCCCCGGGTGCGTCACACCCGATACCGTGGCCCGGCTAAGTGCCGGGACCACGGCCCCTGGGGCCTAAGTGCCACCACCGTGGCACGCTGGTGCGCGGCGGAGGTGGCGAAGTCCCGCTCCCCGAAGGGTTCTTAGGAGCGACCCCCACCCGAAGGTGAGAGTCCCCCCCGTGGAGCGGGGCGGGGCAAACGTGCAAGACGCCGACCCCGCAGGCGACGCCGAGCAGGGAGCAGAAGCTCCCTTGAGCGCTCGGCGGCCTCCTTCGCGACCATGACCTCCTCGCAAAAGGAGATCATGGCCTGCCAGACGCTCCCGCTACCGACCATCCGAGACAGGATGACCGGCAGCGAGAGGTCCGGACCCACCTCCGCCGCTAAGGCCCGACGCGGCACCTCCCAGGCAGGACACTCCATGAGAGTGTGCCGCGCCGAGTCCACCGCGGCGCCACAGTGGTGGCACCGCGGGTCCGCCTCGCGACCGATCCGGCACAGGTACCGACCGAAACACCCGTGGTCGGTCAGCACCTGTGTGGCTCGGAACGTGAGTCGCCCGGAGCTACGGCCCACCCATCTATCTAAGACGGGCAGGACCGCCCCGACGGTCCAATGGTCCCTGTGACGGGATAACTCCTGCTTCCACGATGACATTGTGGACCGCCGGGCCTGGAGCCTCAGCTCGTCCCTGTCCTCCCCTGGCGGGTTGGAGTCCTGGCGGGCAAGGCGAAGATGCCTATAGACATAGGCATCCTCAGCCGCCAGGAGCTCCAGAGGTGGTAAACCCGCCAGGGCGGTGGCCGCCTCGTAGGACACCGTACGGTACCCCCTAATGACGCGTATTGCGGCGCGTCGCCACTCCCTTCGGAGGAGCGTCTTGCTCCTCCGACTTGCCGACAAGGCGTCGGCCCAGATGGGGGCACCGTACAGTGCCACTGATCTTATCACACCGCAGTAGAGGCGGCGCACCCGCTCGTCCGGACCACCAAGGTTGGGCATGATGCGACTCAAGTGAGTCACTAGGCTACCCAACCTGGCGGCCAGACGAGCGAAGTGCGGGACGAAGCTCCAGGAGCTGTCCAGGTAGACACCAAGATACTTGATGTCGGTGCCCACCTGGACGTCGGACGACCCGATCCTCACCAGGCTATGGGGTGGAGTGCCCCTCTTGTGACCCTCGAACAAGACGATCTCCGTCTTCTGAGGGGACAGCTCCAACCCCATGCCCCGGATCCGCGAGGCGACGGCCGCAACTGCGACCTCCGCTCGGCGGATGGTCCTCCCACGGTCCCTGCCGGTGGCCAACACCATAGTGTCATCGGCGTAACACGTTAAGTGTACGCCGACCGGCAGGGACACCCGCAGAGCCGCGTCGTACCCCAGGTTCCACAAGAGTGGGCCCAAGACGGACCCCTGGGGTACTCCACGGTTGATCTGTCGCCTGACAGACCCATCGCGGCCACCGTAAGCGATGGCCCTGTCCCGGAGGTAGTCTCCGACCACCATCCGCAGGTAGAGGGGCACCTCGTGACGTTCGAGGGCCCCGCGGATGGCCGCCCAGGAGAGGGAGTTAAAGGCGTTCTTGATGTCAAGCGACACCGCCAGTGCAACCCCTCCCCCGGACGTGGCCGAGTCCGAGAGGGACTTGACGCGCTGGATCGCGTCGATGGTCGATCGTCCCTCCCGGAAGCCGAACTGGCACTCGGCCAGGTCGGGTCCATCACGGGACAGGTGCTGGACGAGGCGCTTGTGAACAATGCGTTCGAATAGCTTCCCCACCTCGTCCAGCAACACGATGGGCCTGTAGGCTGCAGGCGACTCTGCGGGCCTGTTGTCCTTGCGAAGGAGGACCATCCGCCCGGTCTTCCACCGTGGTGGAAGGGTCCCCGTCTGCAAACAGGCTGTGAAGAGCCTGCGCAGACGGGGCCCGAGGACGCTGAGCGCCAAGACCCAGGCGCGGCCGGGGATGCCGTCGGGGCCGGGGGCGGTATTACGCGCCCCCATGCGCTTGACAGCCCCGGCCAACTCCTCTTCGGACACCTCCCACTCCTGGGACCATAAGGCACGGTCCGGTGGTGGAGCGGGGGCCGACACCTCCCCGTCTGGGAACAAAGTGCCGACCACCCGCTCCAGGAGTGGGGGGTCCATCGTCTCCGTGAGGGGAGGCGCCCATGGACGAAGTTTGTCCATCACCAGACGGTATGGGCGCCCCCAAGGGTCCTCACGGAGTGAGTCGAGGAGTCCGTCCCAGGCCTGAGCCTTGGCGCTCCTGATGGCCAGCTGCAGCCGCTTCGTGAGTTCACGATAGTCGGCATACAGCTGCGCCGTTCTCGCCGCGTCGGAGTTACGCCGACGCCTCGCCCGGGTGTACTGGCGGCGAGCGACACCGCAGTCTTCGCGGAGCCGCTGAATCTCAGCGCTCCACCAGTACACCGGGCGGCGGGGCGGATTGGCGCGGACTCGTGGCATCGCCACGTCGCAAACAGCCGACATGGCGTCCGCGAACCAATCCGCCTCCTGTGACACCTCCACTGGCCCAGCCGGAACTTCCGGCCAGGCCACTGCGAGAACGGCCGCCATCAGTGCGTCCTCATCCATGCCCTTCAGGGCCCACCTCCGTGGGTGGTGGGCTGCTGGGCGGGTCGGGGGAGGCGTGGAGACATCCATACGTATGTAGACATGGTCTGACAGCGTCTCCACGTCGTCGACCCTCCACCCCGACACACGGCGCGCGGCCAGGGCATTGGCGAAAGACAAGTCCACTATGCTTTCGCCCTGGTACCGCACGCACGTGCTGGCCGAGCCCCGGTTCAGCAACCGGAGACCCAGGCCAGCCGCCCAGTCCAGCACCGAGTGGCCCCTCTGGTCCGTCCTCGGGGAGTGCCACGCGGATGCGTGAGCATTGAAGTCCCCGAGGACGAGTACTGGACGAGCTGCGTGCAATGAAACAACGTTCTGCAGCTCGTCCAGTAGGGAGTCGAAACGACTGAGGGACCAACTCGGGGGCGCGTAGACGCCCACCACCACACAACCCGCCCAGTCGACCGCCACGAATCCATGGCCGCGCATGACTGGCGCTATTGGCCGGATCCGTGACGGAACCGACTGGGCGATCACCACGGAGTCGTCCAAGTCCCCAACCCAGGACGGGCGCTGGAGAACTCGGTACGGCTCCGCGGCTACGACCAACTCAACCACGCCGCCGCAAAGACTTTGAGCCATCAAGTCTTGGGCGGCGACGGCGTGGTTGAGATTGGTCTGGATGATCTGACCGCGGGGAGGCATGAACTTTAGGCCGTGTCCATGGCCTCCCCCCGGCCAGAATCATCCTTGGGAGCGGGTTTGACTGCCCGCTCCGCCTCCTCTCCAGTGTCCATCGCTGGAACTCCCACGGTGGAGGGTGATGCGGGTGCACCACCCCCGCTGGAACCTCCCACGGTGGGGGGTGATGCCGGTGCACCACCCCCGCTGGAACCTCCCACGTTGGAGGGTGATGCAGCCGCACCACCCCCTTGATGGACACCGGAGAGTTGGCTCTTCTTCTTCGCCTGAGTCGCTCCTACCTTCTTGGCTGGGCGGGCCTTCGGTGGGGAGCATGATTTGCTCCCCATGCGATGGTCGGCGGGCCGCCCGGCCTCCTTGCACAAAGTGCAAACCGGGGCGGCCGCCGTACACAGGCCCGCCCTATGACCGGTTTCGCCGCACCTATAACAAAGGTGCGACCGGTCCACCTCCGCAGTGCACCGCTGCTGGACGTGTCCCATCTGCCAGCAGCGGTAGCACTGCTCAGGGCGGGGCTTCAACACTTCCACTCTAGCGAGTATCCACCCCACCCTGATTCGACCAGCAGCGACCACCTTCTTGGCCGCTGCCAGGGGACACTGCACCCAAAGGGTGCCGAGTCCAGCACGTGAGGATTTTATCTCCCCAGTCCTCACGTCCCCTGTTTGGCATCCGCCAACACCGGCAATTGCTTCGGCCACCTCAGCCGGTGTGGCCGACTCGTCCAGGCCAAAGACCCGGAGGTCGGTCTTCTTTACCGGCCTGGTGACGGTTACTTCGCCACCGGCTAGCGCCTCCCGCAACTTTTCTGCCAAGGCAGATGCCTTGGCCTCCTTCTCCGGGCCTGCGACTTCAAGCATCAGGCCTCCGGTCCTGGCCTTTTTGGGGCGGACACTGTCCACCCCAACGTCCGACAGCTTGACCCTCTGCCTGGCAGCTGTCATAATGTCCTTATATGTGGACTTGCTGCCAGGCTGGAGGGTAAGGACTACCGCTGCCGTCCGCGGTAGCCGTCCCAGCTTGGGTTTCTGTACCCTTTTTTGGACCTTCGGTGGTGGGGCAGGGGCTGACTGGGCCTTTTTGACTGCCCTCTTGGCCTTTCTGCCCACCACCTGGGCCCATGTTCCCTCGGTGGCGGTGGCATCTGTAGGTTTTGAAGGTGCCACCGCTTTCTTCAGCGCCTCCTGGCGCGCCTCCTCCAATCTTCTGGCGGCCCCAGGTGGGGTCGCCTTATTCTGAGGGGGTTGAGTTTGAGCAGGATTTCTGTCCTTCCCCTTCCCCTTCCCCTTTTTCTTTTTCTTCTTCACTATCTTCTTATCCCCGGTGGCCTGTGTTGGGGTACCAACCGGGGAGGCTTCCTCCTTCCGCTTATATGGGAAGAGTTCTTTCCGGAACTCCTCCAGTTTTTTATTTACGAGGTCCGCAATTTCGGTTACTAGGGTGGACCCCGTCGGCTCCTTGGGTGCCGGGACACCCAATCCAGGGCAATCACCCCCTGGAATCTTCAATGGCGAGGCTGGTGCAGGCCTCGTGCGGCTCGCGATCTCCAAGTCCGCCATCCTTGTAAGTGGCGGACTTGGAGATCGCCTCTCCAACGCCAATATTCTCTCCTGCAGGCGTTTGTTTTGTTCCTGCAGGGCCTCCAGTTGCGCTCTCAGCGCAGCAACTTCCTGTTCTGCCGCTGGTTCGGCTGGCCGCTGTACTCTCTGCGCCAGCTCCAGCGTAACCGCTCTCATTGTACGGGCTCCCACACGTATATCCCGTTGGATAGTGCCCTTCAAGTTTTTAGACTTGGCCGCAGCCAACTCTATTTTGTCGGCCTCCTCCAGGGCCCACGCTCCCAGATCAGCCAGAGGCTTCATTTTCGCCTCCCGGACGAAAATGTCCATGTCCGGCACAGGATTGCCCGACTTGCCGGGCGGTGGAATGCTAGCTGTGCCGGCTCGAATCTCCTCTTCTAGTTCCAGGAGTTCAATTTCCTTTTGGGCTTCCACGTAGGCCCTCTTTGCCTCGGCGAGCCCTACGTACTCCCCAGTTGTTGGGGGTCGCCCTCTCTTTTTTGATTTAGGGCACGCCCTCTCCCGTAGCACGGAGAAGTTGGACCTGACCGATCCAACTGACGTATCGGAGTCGTAGGATGCGTCTCCTGACTCCTCCTGGGCGCCTTTCTCAAGGGCCCGCTTCCTCAGCTGGAGCTTCTCCACCACTACCTGCCCCTGTGAGGCAGAGAGCTTCACGTCCGAGACGATGTTCGGTCTCGGACCTGCGACCTTTCGGGCCCCACTCGGCCCCGCCTTCTCTTCATCGACCCCCCCAATCCCCGGTTTTTTGAAAAAATTTGAACAACTCATAATTGTTCCCACGAGAAGGTCGGAAAGGATGTCACCCCTGGCAGAGCCGCCATACCAGGGGAAGGCATATACACCCGGGGGGCGCCAGTATCCCCGGGGTTGGTCGCTAGAGACCGGTGCACCCACCGGCCACGCCCAGCCGCGAGGACTGGACGTGCCCCCTCGCCGCGTACCGCAGCTTGAGGCTAGGGACTTTTTATAGAGGTTTATCCCCTCGCGGGCCGGCCAATGAAGGCAAGCCCCCCGCTCCGGCGAAACATGACCACCGGTTTACGGTATTACGACAGGGGTCACACCACCCCTGCCGAGCTATGGGATCCCGGGGACGCAACTCCCCGTATCACGACCAGAACTGGCCGTGACCCATGGGATGGAGGCCCGCATCCACCGTTTTCACCCCTCCGCTCCGAGCCTTACCGGCAAGGGAGGCCCCGCCAGGATCCGAAGATCCCACCGGCATCGCCTCGGAGCATCACTGAGGCTACTTGGTATCAACGAAACCCCCGAAAGCCAGAGCCCCGTTAGTCACCGGATGACTCCGGTGTCCAGGTTCCACCACGAGGAGGTGGGGATGGCACATGTTGTTGCAGCTGCAACAACTTCTAGAACCCAACCTTTTTTTTTTTTTTTTTTTTTTTTTTTACGTGGGGAAATCCTCATGGATCCCCCGGGGCTGGGGAACCCCGGGGGTATGCCGGACTCTTACCGGCTAAAACCCCACGGTGACCTACCTCGGCGCTCCTGGGGAGGGCCCGGGAACTCTGGACGAACACGTCCGGTCCCTCCCCGCGCCGGGGCCCCCTGTGGTGACTGAGGGGACCCCCTTCCCGTTGGGAGGGTGGTCGACGATACACCCCCCATCCGGGGTAACGGGCGGTGACCCGGTCACCCGGCCACCGCCCCCGTCCCGGAGGGCGCGTGCAATGGCTGAGGCGATCCCCCAATCGCCCCAGCCGCGCCCCCCGGGCGACCCCCGTGCAAAGACGTGGGGCACGACCCCCACCGAGGTGAGGGTCCTCCCCGCACGGGCGTCGCCGACGCCTCGGGCCAGGCTTGGCCCGGTTTGACTGGGAGCCCCGGGTGCGTCACACCCGATACCGTGGCCCGGCTAAGTGCCGGGACCACGGCCCCTGGGGCCTAAGTGCCACCACCGTGGCACGCTGGGTGCGCGGCGGAGGTGGCGAAGTCCCGCTCCCCGAAGGGTTCTTAGGAGCGACCCCCGCCCGAAGGCGAGAGTCCCCCCCGTGGAGCGGGGCGGGGCAAACGTGCAAGACGCCGACCCCGCAGGCGACGCCGAGCAGGGAGCAGTTGCTCCCTTGAGCGCTCGGCGGCCTCCTTCGCGACCATGACCGCCTCGCAAAAGGCGATCATGGCCTGCCAGACGCTCCCGCTACCGACCATCCGAGACAGGATGGTCGGCAGCGAGAGGTCCGGACCCACCTCCGCCGCTAAGGCCCGACGCGGCACCTCCCAGGCTGGACACTCCATGAGAGTGTGCCGCGCCGAGTCCACCGCGGCGCCACAGTGGTGGCACCGCGGGTCCGCCTCGCGACCGATCCGGCACAGGTACCGACCGAAACACCCGTGGTCGGTCAGCACCTGTGTGGCTCGGAACGTAAGTCGCCCGGAGCTACGGCCCACCCATCTATCCAAGACGGGCAGGACCGCCCCGACGGTCCAGTGGTCCCTATGACGGGATAACTCCTGCTTCCACAATGACATTGTGGACCGCCGGGCCTGGAGCCTCAACTCGTCCCTGTCCTCCCCTGGCGGGTTGGAGTCCTGGCGGGCAAGGCGAAGGCGCCTGTAGACATAGGCGTCTTCAGCCGCCAGGAACTCCAAGGGTGGTAGACCCGCCAGGGTGGTGGCCGCCTCGTAGGACACCGTACGGTACCCCCGAATGACGCGAATGGCAGCGCGTCTCCATTCCCTCCGGAGGAGCGACTTGCTCCCCCGGCTGGCCGCTAAGGCGTCGGCCCAGATGGGGGCACCGTACAGTGCCACGGACTTGACGACCCCACAATAGAGGCGGCGCACCCGCTCGTCCGGACCACCAAGGTTGGGCATGATGCGACTCAAGTGAGTCACGAGGCTACCCAACCTGGTGGCCAGACGAGCGAAATGCGGGACGAAGCTCCAGGAGCTGTCCAGGTAGACACCAAGATACTTGATGTCGGTGCCCACCTGGACGTCGGACGACCCGATCCTCACCAGGCTATGGGGTGGAGTGCCCCTCCTACGACCCTCGAAGAAGATGATTTCGGTCTTCTGAGGGGACAGCTCCAACCCCATGCCCCGGATCCGCGAGGCGACGGCCGCAACTGCGACCTCCGCTCGACGGATGGTCCTCCCACGGTCCCTGCCGGTGGCTAACACCATTGTGTCATCGGCGTAACACGTCAAGTGTACGCCGACCGGCAGGGACACCCGCAGAGCCGCGTCGTACCCCAGGTTCCACAAGAGTGGGCCCAATACGGACCCCTGGGGTACTCCACGGTTGATCTGCCGCCTGACAGACCCATCGCGGCCACCGTAAACGATGGCCCTGTCCCGGAGGTAGTCTCCGACCACCATCCGCAGGTAGTGGGGCACCTCGTGACTTTCGAGTGCCCCGCGGATGGCCGCCCAGGAGAGGGAGTTGAAGGCGTTTTTAATGTCTAGCGAGACCGCCAATGCTACCCCTCCCCCGGACGTGGCCGAGTCCGAGAGGGACTTGACGCGCTGGATCGCGTCTATGGTCGATCGTCCCTCCCGGAAGCCGAACTGGCACTCGGCCAGGTCGGGTCCATCACGGGACAGGTGCTGGACGAGGCGCTTGTGAACAATACGTTCGAATAACTTCCCCACCTCGTCCAGCAACACGATGGGCCTGTAGGCGGCAGGCGACTCTGCGGGCCTATTGTCCTTCCGTAGGAGGACCATCCGCCCTGTCTTCCACCGTGGTGGAAGGGTCCCCGTCTGCAAACAAGCTGTGAAGAGCCTGCGCAGACGGGGCCCGAGGACGCTGAGCGCCAAGACCCAGGCGCGGCCGGGGATGCCGTCGGGGCCGGGGGCAGTATTGCGTGCCCCCATGCGCTTGACAGCCCCGGCCAACTCCTCTTCGGACACCTCCCACTCCTGGGACCATAAGACACGGCCCGGTGGTGGAGCTGGGGCCGACACCTCCCCGTCAGGGAACAAAGTGCCGACCACCCGCTCCAGGAGTGGGGGGTCCATCGTCTCCGTGAGGGGAGGCGCCCATGGACGAAGTTTGTCCATTACAAGACGATATGGGCGCCCCCATGGATCCTCACGGAGTGTGTCGAGGAGTCCGTCCCAGGCCTGAGCCTTGGCGCTCCTGATGGCCAGCTGCAGCCTCTTCGTGAGATCACGATACTCAGCATACAGCTGTGCCGTTCTCGCCGCGTCGGAGTTACGCCGACGCCTCGCCCGGGTGTACTGGCGGCGAGCGACTCCACACTCATCGCGGAGACGCTGAATCTCAGCGCTCCACCAGTACACCGGGCGGCGAGGCGGATTGGCGCGGACTCGTGACATCGCCACGTCGCAGACAGCCGACATGGCGTCCGCGAACCAATCCGCCTCCTCCGAGACCTCCACTGGCCCAGCCGGAACTTCCGGCCAGGCCACCGCGAGAACGGCCGCCATCAGTGCGTCCTCATCCATGCCCTTCAGGGCCCACCTCCGTGGGTGGTGGGCTGCTGGGCGGGTCGGGGGAGGCGTGGAGACATCCATGCGTATATGGACATGGTCTGACAGCGTCTCCACGTCGTCGACCCTCCACCCCGACACACGGCGCGCGGCCAGGGCGTTGGCGAAAGACAAGTCTACGATGCTTTCGCCCTGGTACCGCACGCACGTGCTGGCCGAGCCCCGGTTCAGCAACCGGAGACCCAGGCCAGCCGCCCAGTCCAGCACCGAGTGGCCCCTCTGGTCCGTCCTCGGGGAGTGCCACGCGGATGCGTGAGCATTGAAGTCCCCGAGGACGAGTACTGGACGAGCTGCGTGCGATGAAACAACGTTCTGCAGCTCGTCCAGTAGGGAGTCGAAACGACTGAGGGACCAACTCGGTGGAGCGTAGACGCCCACCACCACACAACCCGCCCAGTCGACCGCCACGAATCCATGGCCGCGCATGACAGGCGCTATTGGCCGGATCCGTGACGGAACCGACTGGGCGATCACCACGGAGTCGTCCAAGTCCCCAACCCAGGACGGGCGTTGGAGAACTCGGTACGGCTCCGCGGCTACGACCAACTCAACCACGCCGCCGCAAAGACTATGAGAAATCAAGTCTTGAGCGGCGGCGGCGTGGTTGAGATTGGTCTGGATGATCTGACCGCGGGGAGGCACGAACTTTAGGCCGTGTCCATGGCCTCCCCCCGGCCAGAATCATCCTTGGGAGCGGGTTTAGCTGCCCGCTCCGCCTTCCCTCCGGTGTCCATCGCAGGAACTCCCACGGTGGAGGGTGATGCGGGTGCACCACCCCCGCTGGAACCTCCCACGGTGGGGGGTGATGCCGGTGCACCACCCCCGCTGGAACCTCCCACGTTGGAGGGTGATGCAGCCGCACCACCCCCTTGATGGACACCGGAGAGTTGGCTCTTCTTCTTCGCCTGAGTCGCTCCTACCTTCTTGGCTGGGCGGGCCTTGGGTGGGGAGCATGATTTGCTCCCCATACGATGGTCGGCGGGCCGCCCGGCCTCCTTGCACAATGTGCAAACCGGGGCGGCCGCCGTACATAGTCCCGCCCTATGACCGGTTTCGCCGCACCTATAACAAAGGTGCGACCGGTCCACCTCTGCTGTGCACCGCTGCTGGACATGTCCAATCTGCCAGCAGCGGTAGCACTGCTCAGGGCGGGGCTTCAACGCCTCTACCCTGGCGTGGACCCACCCCACCCTGATACGTCCGGCCGCAACCACTTTCTTGGCCGCCGCCAGTGGGCACTGCACCCAAAGCGTGCCAAGTCCGCTGCGTGAGGACCTAATCTCCCCGGTCCTCACGTCCTCTGTTTGGCATCCGCCAACACCAACAATGGCGTCGGCCACCTCAGCTGGAGTGGCCGACTCGTCGAGGCCGAAGACCCTCAAATCAGCCTTCTTGATCGGCCTGGCTACTGTAACTTCTTCGCCGGCCAGTGCCTCCCGGAGCTTTTCTGCTAAGGCTAATGCCTTGGCCTCCTTCTCCGGACCGGCGACTTCAAGCATCAGGCCTCCAGTCCTGGCCTTTTTGGGGCGGACACTGTCCACCCCAACATCCGACAGCTTGACCCTCTGCCTGGCAGCAGTCATTATATCTTTATAGCTGGACTTGCTACCAGGCTGGAGGGTAAGGACTACCGCTGCCGTCCGCGGTAGCCGTCCCAACTTGGGTTTCTCCGCCCTCTTTTGGGCCTTTGGTGGTGGGGCAGGGGCAGACTGGGCCTTTTTGGCAGCCCTCCGGGCCTTTCTACCCACCACCTGGGCCCAGGTTCCCTCGTTGGCGGTGGCACCTGTAGATGTTGAGGGTGCCACCGCTTTCTTCAACGCATCCTGGCGCGCCACCTCCAGTCTTCGGGCGGCCCCGGACGGGGCTGCCGTCCTCTTCTGATTGGGTTGGGGTTGGACCACAGATCTGTCCATCCCCTTCCCCTTCTTTTTCTTCTTTGTCTTCTGTCTTTTCTCTGGCTCCCCGATGGCCTGTGTTAAGGGCCCGACAGGGGACGCTTCCTCCTTCCTCGCAGCAGGGAGTAATTCCTTGCGGAAATCCTCCAATCTCCTATTTACCAGGTCTGCAATCTGTTGCACAATGGCAGACCCCGTCGGCTCCTTGGGTGCCGGGACACCCATTTCGGGACAGATACCCCCCGAATCCATCAATGGCGAGGCCGGTGTTGGCCTCGCGCGGCTCGCGATCTCCAAGTCCGCCATTCTAGAAACTGGCGGGTTTGGAGATCGCCTCTCCAGCACGGATAAACGCTCCTGCAGCCGTTTGTTTTCGGCCTGCAGGGCCTCAAGTTGCGCCTTTAGCGCAGCAACGTCTGGTACCGACGTTGGTTCGGCTGGCCGTACCACTCTCTGCGCCAGCTCCATAGTGACGGCCCTGACGGTGCGGGCTCCCACGCGGATATCCCGCTGGATCGTTCCTTTTAGATTTTTCGACTTGGCCGCCGCCAACTCGATTTTATTCGCCTCTTCTAGGGCCCAAGCCCCTAGGTCCTCTAGTGGCTTCATCTTCGCCTCTTGGACAAAGACCTCCATGTCCGGCACAGGGTTCCCCGATTTGCCGGGCGGTGGAATGCTACCTGTGCCGGCCCGTATCTCTTCCTCAAGCTCTAAGAGCTCGACTTCCTTTTGGGCTTCTACGTAGGCCCTTTTGGCCTCTGCGAGCCCTACGTACTCCCCAGTTGTTGGGGGTCGTCCTCGCTTTTTAGATTTGGGACACGCCCTTTCCCGTAGCAAGGAAAAGTTGGACCTAACGGATCCAACAGACGTGTCGGAGTCGTAGGAGGCGTCTCCCGACTCTTCCTGAGCGCCTTTGTCAAGGGCTCCCTTCCTAAGGTGGAGCCTCTCCACCATTACCTGCCCCTGTGAGGCAGAGAGCTTCACGTCCGAGACGATTTTCGGTCTCGAATCTGCGACCTTTCGGACCCCAGAGGTCCCCGCCTTCTCCTCGTCAACCCCCCCATTCCCCGGTTTTTTAAATGAACATTTCTCCATAGTGTTCCCACGAGCAGGGTCGGAAGTGAGGTCACCCCTGGCAGAGCCGCCATGCCAGGGGAAGGCAGATACACCCGGGGGGCGCCAGTATCCCCGGGGTTGGTCGCTAGAGACCGGTGCACCCACCGGCCACGCCCAGCCGCAAGGACTGGGCGTGCCCCCTCGCCGCGTACCGCAGCTTGAGGCTAGGGACTTTTTATAGAGGTTTATCCCCTCGCGGGCCGGCCAATGAAGGCAAGCCCCCCGCTCCGGCGAAACATGACCACCGGTTTACGGTATTACGACAGGGGTCACACCACCCCTGCCGAGCTATGGGATCCCGGGGACGCAACTCCCCGTATCACGACCAGAACTGGCCGTGACCCCTGGGATGGAGGCCCGCATCCACCGTTTTCACCCCTCCGCTCCGAGCCTTACCGGCAAGGGAGGCCCCGCCAGGATCCGAAGATCCCACCGGCATCGCCTCGGAGCATCACGGAGGCTACTTGGTATCAACGAAACCCCCGAAAGCCAGAGCCCCGTTAGTCACCGGATGACTCCGGTGTCCAGGTTCCACCACGAGGAGGTGGGGATGGCACATGTTGTTGCAAGCTGCAACAACTTCTAGAACCCTCTAGAACCCAACCTTTTTTTTTTTTTTTTTTTTTTTTTTTTAACGTGGGGAAATCCTCATGGATCCCCCGGGGCTGGGGAACCCCGGGGGTATGCCGGACTCTTACCGGCTAAAACCCCACGGTGACCTACCTCGGCGCTGCTGGGGAGGGCCCGGGAACTCTGGACGAACACGTCCGGTCCCTCCCCGCGCCGGGGCCCCCTATGGTGACTGAGGGGACCCCCTTCCCGTTGGGGGGGTGGTCGACGATACACCCCCCCATCCGGGGTAACGGGCGGAGACCCGGTCACCCGGCCTCCGCCCCCGTCCCGGAGGGCGCGTGCAATGGCTGAGGCGATCCCCCAATCGCCCCAGCCGCGCCCCCCGGGCGACCCCCGTGCAAAGACGTGGGGCACGACCCCCACCGAGGTGAGGGTCCTCCCCGCACGGGCGACGCCGACGCCTCGGGCCAGGCTTGGCCCGGTTTGACTGGGAGCCCCGGGTGCGTCACACCCGATACCGTGGCCCGGCTAACTGCCGGGACCACGGCCCCTGGGGCCTAAGTGCCACCACCGTGGCACGCTGGGTGCGCGGCGGAGGTGGCGAAGTCCCGCTCCCCGAAGGGTTCTTAGGAGCGACCCCCACCCGAAGGCGAGAGTCCCCCCCGTGGAGCGGGGCGGGGCAAACGTGCAAGACGCCGACCCCGCAGGCGACGCCGAGCAGGGAGCAGAAGCTCCCTTGAGCGCTCGGCGGCCTCCTTCGCGACCATGACCTCCTCGCAGAAGGAGATCATGGCCTGCCAGACGCTCCCGCTACCGACCATCCGAGACAGGATGGCCGGCAGCGAGAGGTCCGGACCCACCTCCGCCGCTAAGGCCCGACGCGGCACCTCCCAGGCCGGACACTCCATGAGAGTGTGCCGCGCCGAGTCCACCGCGGCGCCACAGTGGTGGCACCGCGGGTCCGCCTCGCGACCGATCCGGCACAGGTACCGACCGAAACACCCGTGGTCGGTCAGCACCTGTGTGGCTCGGAACGTAAGTCGCCCGGAGCTACGGCCTACCCATCTATCTAAGACGGGCAGGACCGCCCCGACGGTCCAATGGTCCCTCACATGGGACAACTGCTCCTTCCATGAAGCCATTGTGGACCGCCGGGCCTGGAGCCTCAGCTCGTCCCTGTCCTCCCCTGGCGGGTTGGAGTCCTGGCGGGCAAGGCGAAGATGCCTGTATACATAGGTATCCTCAGCCGCCAGGAACTCCAAAGGTGGTAGACCCGCCAGGGCGGTGGCCGCCTCGTAGGACACCGTACGGTACCCCCTTATAACGCGAATGGCAGCGCGTCGCCATTCCCTTCGGAGGAGCGTCTTGCTCCTCCGACTTGCCGACAAGGCGTCGGCCCAGATGGGGGCACCGTACAGTGCCACAGATCTTATCACACCGCAGTGGAGGCGGCGCACCCGCTCGTCCGGACCGCCAAGGTTGGGCATGATGCGACTTAAGTGTGTCACTAGGGTACCCAACCTGGCGGCCAGACGGGAGAAGTGCGGGACGAAGCTCCAGGAGCTGTCCAGGTAGACACCAAGATACTTAATGTCGGTGCCCACCTGGACGTCGGACGACCCGATCCTCACCAGGCTATAGGGTGGAGTGCCCCTCCGGCGACCCTCGAAGAAAACGATCTCCGTCTTCTGAGGGGACAGCTCCAACCCCATGCCCCGGATCCGCGAGGCGACAGCCGCAACCGCGACTTCCGCCCGGCGGATGGTCCTCCCACGGTCCCTGCCGGTGGCTAACACCATAGTGTCATCGGCGTAACACGTTAAGTGTACGCCGACCGGCAGGGATACCCGCAGAGCCGCATCGTACCCCAGGTTCCATAGTAATGGGCCCAGAACGGACCCCTGGGGTACTCCGCGGTTTATCTGCCGCCTGACAGACCCATCGCGGCCACCGTAAACGATGGCCCTGTCCCGGAGGTAGTCTCCGACCACCATCCGCAGGTAGAGGGGCACCTCGTGATGTTCGAGGGCCCCGCGGATGGCCGCCCAGGAGAGGGAGTTAAAGGCGTTCTTTATGTCTAAAGACACCGCCAGTGCTACCCCTCCCCCGGACGTGGCCGAGTCCGAGAGGGACTTGACGCGATGAATCGCGTCGATGGTCGAACGTCCCTCCCGGAAGCCGAACTGGCACTCGGCCAGGTCGGGTCCATCACGGGACAGGTGCTGGACGAGGCGCTTGTGAACAATGCGTTCAAAGAGCTTCCCGACCTCGTCCAGCAACACGATGGGCCTGTAGGCAGAAGGCGACTCTGCGGGCCTGTTGTCCTTGCGAAGGAGGACCATCCGCCCGTTCTTCCACCGTGGTGGAAGGGTCCCCGTCTGCAAACAGGCTGTGAAGAGCCTGCGCAGACGGGGCCCGAGGACGCTGAGCGCCAAGACCCAGGCGCGGCCGGGGATGCCGTCGGGGCCGGGGGCAGTGTTGCGTGCCCCCATGCGTTTGACAGCCCCGGCCAACTCCTCTTCGGACACCTCCCACTCCTGGGACCATAAGACACGGTCCGGTGGTGGAGCGGGGGCCGACACCTCCCCGTCTGGGAATAGAGTGCCGACCACCCGCTCCAGGAGTGGGGGGTCCATCGTCTCCGTGAGGGGAGGCGCCCATGGACGTAGTTTGTCCATCACAAGACGGTATGGGCGCCCCCATGGGTCCTCACGGAGTGAGTCGAGGAGTCCGTCCCAGGCCTGAGCCTTGGCGCTCCTGATGGCCAGCTGCAGCCGCTTCGTGAGATCACGATACTCGGCATACAGCTGTGCCGTTCTCGCCGCGTCGGAGTTACGCCGACGCCTCGCCCGGGTGTACTGGCGGCGAGCGACTCCGCAGTCATCGCGGAGACGCTGAATCTCAGCGCTCCACCAGTACACCGGGCGGCGGGGCGGATTGGCGCGGACTCGAGGCATCGCCACGTCGCAAACAGCCGACATGGCGTCCGCGAACCAACCCGCCTCCTCCGAGACCTCCACTGGCCCAGCCGGAACTTCCGGCCAGGCCACTGCGAGAACGGCCGCCATCAGTGCGTCCTCATCGATGCCCTTCAGGGCCCACCTCCGTGGGTGGTGGGCTGCTGGGCGGGTCGGGGGAGGCGTGGAGACATCCATGCGGATGTAGACGTGGTCCGACAGTGTCTCCACGTCGTCGACCCTCCACCCCGACACACGGCGCGCGGCCAGGGCATTGGCGAAAGATAGGTCCACTATACTTTCGCCCTGGTACCGCACGCACGTGCTGGCCGAGCCCCGGTTCAACAACCGCAGGCCCAGGCCAGCCGCCCAGTCCAGCACCGAGTGGCCCCTCTGGTCCGTCCTCGGGGAGTGCCACGCGGATGCGTGAGCATTGAAGTCCCCGAGGACGAGTACTGGACGAGCTGCGTGCGATGAAACAACGTTCTGCAGCTCGTCCAGTAGGAGGTCGAAGCGACCGAGGGACCAACTCGGGGGCGCGTAGACGCCCACCACCACACAACCCGCCCAGTCGACCGCCACGAATCCATGGCCGCGCATGACAGGCGCTATTGGCCGGATCCGTGACGGAACCGACTGGGCGATCACCACGGAGTCGTCCAAGTCTCCAACCCAGGACGGGCGTTGGAGAACCCGGTACGGCTCCGCGGCTACGACCAACTCAACCACGCCGCCGCAAAGACTATGAGACATCAGGTCTTGGGCAGCGACGGCGTGGTTGAGGTTGGTCTGGATGATCTGGCCGCGGGGAGGCATGAACCTTAGGCCGTGTCCATGGCCTCCCCCCGGCCAGAATCATCCTTTGGAGCGGGTTTAGCAGCCCGCTCCGCCTCCTCTCCAGTGTCCATCACTGCAGCTCCCACGGTGGAGGGTGATGCGGATGCACCACCCCCGCTGGAACCTCCCACGGTGGAGGGTGATGCCGGTGCACCACCCCCGCTGGAACATCCCACGTTGGAGGGTGATGCAGTTGCACCACCCCCTTGATGGACACTGGAGAGTTGGCTCCTCCTCTTCTTGTCGTCTCCTCTCTTCTTGGCTGGGCGGGCCTTCGGTGGGGAGCAACACTTGCTCCCCATACGATGCTCGGCGGGCCGCCCGGCTTCTTTGCACAAAGTGCACACGGGGGCGGCCGCCGCACATTGGCCCGCCTGGTGGCCGGTTTCGCCGCACCTGTAACAGTGGTGCGACCGGTCAACCTCAGCAGTGCACCGCTGCTGGACATGACCAAGCTGCCAGCAGCGGTAGCACTGCTCAGGGCGGGGCTTCAACGCCTCCACTCTGGCGTTGACCCACCCCACCCTGATGCGTCCGGCCGCGACCACCTTTTTGGCCGCCGCCAATGGGCACTGTACCCAAAGGGTACCGAGTCCCGAACGCGAAGACCGAATTTCCCCGGTCCTCACCTCCTCCAGCTGGCACCCTGCAGTGCCAGCTATTGCTTCGGCCACCTCAGTTGGGGTGGCCGATTCATCTAGGCCTAAGACCCGAAGGTCTGCTTTCTTAATGGGCCTGGCCACTGTTACTCCCTCGCCGGCCAGCGCCGTCTTCAGCTTCTCGGCCAAAGCAGATGCCTTGACCTCTTTATCAGGGCCGGAGATCTCCAACATCATGCCCCCGGTCCTGGCCTTCTTGGGGCGGACGCTATCCACCCCGATGTCTGACAGCTTGACCCTCTGCCTGGCAGCAGTCATAACGTCCTTGTATGAGGACTTGCTGCCAGGCTGGAGGGTCAGAACTACCGCCGCCGTGCGTGGCAGACGGCCCAACTTGGGCCTCTCCGCCTTCTTCTGGGCTTTCGGTGGTGGAGCAGGAGCCGATTGGGCCTTCTTGGCCGCCCGTTGAGCCTTCCTGCCCACCACCTGGGCCCATGTTCCCTCGTTGGCGGTGGCACCTTTTGATGTCGAGTGTGCCACCGCTTTAAGCGCCTCCATACGCGCCGCCTCCAACCTTCTGGCTGCCCCAGGTGGGGTCGCCTTCTTCTGAGGGGGTTGGGGTTGGACAGGAGCTCTGTCCTCCCCCTTACCCTTCTTCTTCTTCTCCTTTTTCTTCTTCTCTTTTTTCTTTTCCCCGGTGGCCTGTTGTGGGGTACCAACCGGGGAGGCTTCCTCCTTCCTCTTAGTTGGGAGGAGTTCCTTCCGGAACTCCTCGAGTTTTTTATTCACAAGGTCCGCAATTACGGTCACTAGGGCGGACCCCGTCGGCTCCTTGGGTGCCGGGACACCCATTTCGGGGCAGTCGCCCCTTGATAACTTCAATGGCGAGGCTGGTGTTTGCCTCGCGCGGCTCGCGATCTCCAAGTCCGCCATTCCAGTAACTGGCGGGCTTGGAGATCGCCTTTCCAAGGTGGATAATCTATCCTGCAGGCGTTTATTTTCAGCCTGCAGGGCCTCTAGCTGTATCTTCAGCGCGACGATATCGTCGCCAGGCTGCGGTTCGATCGGTCTGATCACTCGCTGGGCGAGTTCCATTGTCACCGCCCTGACAGTACGTGCACCCACGCGAATGTCACGTTGTATGGTGCCTTTCAAATTTTTTGATTTGGCCGCCGCCAACTCTATCTTATCGGCCTCCTCCAGGGCCCACGCTCCTAGGTCTTCGAGCGGTTTCTTTTTCGCCTCTTCGACGAACGCCTCCATGTCAGGCACGGGATTGGTAGACCTCCCGGGTGGAGGGATGCTGCCCGTGCCGCTCCTAATCCCTTCCTCTAGCTCAACGAGCTCGATTTCCCGTTGAGCCTCGAGATAGGCCCTCTTGGCCTCTGCTAGGCCGACGTATTCGCCAGTAGTTGGGGGCCGTCCCCTCTTCTTCGATTTGGGACACGCCCGTTCCCTGAGGATCGAAATATTCGATCTAACAGATCCGACGGACGTGTCGGAATCATAGGAGGCATCCCCCGACTCCTCCACAGCGCCTTTCTCGAGTGCTCGGCTCCTTAGCTTGAGCTTCTCCAGCACAACCTGCCCTTGCGAGGCAGTCATCACACTATCCGAGACGATAGTCGGTCTCGGATCTGCGACCTTTCGGGCCCCACTTGGCCCCGCCTTCACGTCATCGACCCCCCCATTCCCCGGTTTTTTAAATGAGACTGAACAATCCATACTTGTTCCCACGAGAAGGTCGGAAATAAAAGTCACCCCTGGCAGAGCCGCCATGCCAGGGGAAGGCAGATACACCCGGGGGGCGCCAGTATCCCCGGGGTTGGTCGCACGAGACCGGTGCACCCACCGGCCACGCCCAGCCGCGAGGACTGAGCGTGCCCCCTCGCCGCGTACCGCAGCTTGAGGCTAGGGACTTTTTATAGAGGTTTATCCCCTCGCGGGCCGGCCAATGAAGGCAAGCCCCCCGCTCCGGCGAAACATGACCACCGGTTTACGGTATTACGACAGGGGTCACACCACCCCTGCCGAGCTATGGGATCCCGGGGACGCAACTCCCCGTATCACGACCAGAACTGGCCGTGACCCCTGGGATGGAGGCCCGCATCCACCGTTTTCACCCCTCCGCTCCGAGCCTTACCGGCAAGGGAGGCCCCGCCAGGATCCGAAGATCCCACCGGCATCGCCTCGGAGCATCACTGAGGCTACTTGGTATTAGCGAAACCCCCGAAAGCCAGAGCCCCGTTAGTCACCGGATGACTCCGGTGTCCAGGTTCCACCACGAGGAGGTGGGGATGGCACATGTTGTTCTCTAGAACCCAACCTAACCTAACCTTTTTTTTTTTTTTTTTTTTTTTTTTTACGTGGGGAAATCCATCATGGATACCCCGGAGCTGGGGAAGCTCCGGGGTTATGCCGGACTCTTACCGGCTAAAACCCCACGGTGGCCATCCCTGCACTACCGGGGAGGGTCTGGGATCTCTTGCGAACAACAACCAGACCCTCCCCGTGCAAGGGCGCCAGAAGGGCGCCCGCTTCCCAAAAGTTGGAGGGCTGAGCCTCCCCTACCCAGCTAAAGACGGCGATGTCGGGGCCACGCCGACATCGCCGACCGTCCCGGGCCGCGTGCAATGCATCGGCGAACCCCCATTCGCCGATGCTGCAGCCCCGACGACCGCCTCGCCTTGAAGTACTCGAGTGGAGCGGTGCTCAAACACTCGGCGAGACGGCCGCCCTCCTCCACCGTAGCTCGGGCCCCGGGTGCGCTACTACCCGTACCGCGGCAACAGATGGTCGGTTGCCGCGGCCCCTGGGGGATGATGTCTCCCGGGAAAGGGAGACATATCGGGGTGAGTCTACTCCTTCGGAGAAGGAGCAGCCCCACCCCGATCAGGCGCAACCGCCTGCCCCTTGGGCACAGAAGTGCCGGCCCTCGAGGGCCCCCCACGCCCGCCCTTTCGGACGGGCGGCTTACAGGCCGAGCTGCCCAAGCGGTGCCCGGACGGCAGACCCAAGTCCGCGCAAAGCGGACAGTTGGGCGCCGCCGCCGGACACCCGGCCGCCTTGTGGCCTGCAGCGCCACACCGATAGCACAAAGTGCTACGGTCCTCGTCGGCAGTGCACCGCGCCCGCACGTGACCGTGCTGGAGGCAGCGGTAGCACTGCAACGGCCGGGGCTTGAGCAGCTCGACCCGAGCTATACCCCACCCCACCCGTATTCTATCCCCTTTGGCGAAGATTTTCTTCGCCGCCGCGAGTGGACATCGCGCCCACACGGTGCCCAATGGGCCCGATCGCTGGATGTTGCCAACCGCGATCGGGTCCATTGGGCACCCACCCTCCCTCGACAAGGCCGCCTTCACCTCGATGGCGCGGACCGAGTCCTCAAGGCCGACCACCCTCAGCTCAACGAGCTTCATCGGGCGGCCGACCTTGAGGCCCCTCGGTTCCAACACCTCGGTGAGGCGATAGGCCAGTTGGTCGGCCTTTTCCGCCCTCCCCTCGCCCTCCACCTCTAAGATGAGGGCTCCGGTCTTGGCCCTCTTGGGCCTCACCGCCTCGATGCCAAGCTCATCGAGGGCGAATGCGTTCCGCGCCACCAACATTGCGTTGGTGAGCGTCTGGGAGCACCCAGGCGGGACGGTGATGGTCACCGCCTCCGACCTGGGAAGCCTACCCAGACGCACACCCCCCTTCTTCTTATCGGGGCCGGAGCCGGCCTTCGCGGCCGACTTCTTCCCCTTACCCTTCTTCTTCTTCGAGAAGGAAGAGGGTGGGACCGGGGCAGAAGTGGGAGTCTTACGACCCACCACCTCCGCCCAGGAGCCCCCGCCCCCGGACTGAGCCCGCTCAGCAGACCCAGCCGAGGGAGGGATAGCAGTCACCACCCCCTTCCCCCTCTTAGCCCGTCCCTTTTTCCCGGCTTTCGCCGGGCGAGAGGTGGCCGACGGTGGTTGGTCGGGCTGGGCAGCACGGGGTGTACCCGCGCCGTCCCCCCTAACCTCCCCCAACGAACCACCCCCCAACACCAATCCGGAGGCGGGACCCGCCGCTCCCAGGGTGAGGTTCAACTCACCTCTGAGAGCGGCGAATCTCGCCTCCATCATATCTCCCACCCGGGAGATGATATTCTCCACGTCCATGCCGCCAGCGGCTGGACCCGTACTCGGGGAGGACCTGCCTCCCCGTGCCCCCGTAATAGGAGGAGATGTCCCCCTGTGAGGCTCCACCTCCATGCGGTATTCCTCCCGTGTGGTAGACTCAAGCTGCCGCCTGAGCCTAGCCACCTCCCTCTTAAGACCATCGAGCTCGGAGGAGAGCCTATCGTTGGCTTCCTCGAGCTCTTTAACTCTCCCGTCCCTCTCCGTTCGCTGGATCGCCTCCAATCCAGCTATCCTGAGGGCCTGCGCACTCTCTCTGAGGCGGTGCACAAACCTGCCACTCAGGTTTTTTGATGAGCCGGCCACACGCTCTACCTCCTTTGAGTGCTCCAGAATTAGAGCACCGAGGTCAGGCGTGGGCCGGTGTCTCATCTCCTCCCTCACCTCCCGCTCGTTCGGGAGAGGCTTAGCAGCCTTACTAGGAGGCGGAGGGGTCCGGGAGGGGTCGGATCGCTCCAACTCCCTCCGGACCGCCTCCTCCTCCCGGCAAAGCTCCATGTAGGCTCGCTTAGCCTCCGCCAGCCCGACATACTCCCCGGTTGTTGGGGGCCTGCCCCTCTTCCGTACTACGCCGGATGGTTGCTCCAACTGACACGAGAAAGAGGTGTCTGACAGCCCCTCCTCGTCGTCAGAGTCCATCCCCAGCGACCAGCGACCAGCGCTGCCCGCCGCTAAATCTCTCACGAGACCGGCCAGCGGCCTCGCAGAAGTCCCCCCAGCCCCAGAGGAACCAGTAGCCTTAGACGCCGTGGCCTGGCCCTCCACCACGGACGTCCCACGGTTGCCGGATGACGACGCAGCCGGGCCCGCTTGACCACCCGAAACTGCGCCGGTACTGGAGGTTCCGAGGCCTCCTGCACCGTAAGTTTTCCTTCCTTTTTGCCGAGTATCCATGATTATTACAATATACACCACCCCTAACGTGCCCAGGTCGTCAACAATAAGTCCCGCCCCGCACCGCTTCCACCTTCTCACCTCTCAACTCCGGGCCTTACCGGCAAGGGAGGCCCTGCCAGGATCCGAAGATCCCGCCGGCATCGCCCCGGAGCATCACTGAGGCTACCTCAGCTTCCGCGATGCACCCTTTTAGTCGCCTCTTACGACAGGCAGGGTATACCCTGGGTGTATTCTGACCCGCACCCAGACGGGGAAACCTAACCTAACCTTTTTTTTTTTTTTTTTTTTTTTTACGTGGGGAAATCCTCATGGATACCCCGGAGCTGGGGAAGCTCCGGGGTTATGCCGGACTCTTACCGGCTAAAACCCCACGGTGGCCCTCCCTGCACTACCGGGGAGAGTCTGGGATCTCTTGCGAACAACAACCAGACCCTCCCCGTGCAAGGGCGCCAGAAGGGCGCCCGCTTCCCAAAAGTTGGAGGACTGAGCCTCCCCTACCCAGCTGAAGACGGCGATGTCGGGGCCACGCCGACATCGCCGACCATCCCGGGCCGCGTGCAATGCATCGGCGAACCCCCATTCGCCGATGCTGCAGCCCCGGCGACCGCCCCGCCTTGAAGTACTCGAGTGGAGCGGTGCTCAAACACTCGGCGAGACGGCCGCCCTCCACCACCGTAGCTCGGGCCCCGGGTGCGCTACTACCCGTACCGCGGCAACAGGTGGTCGGTTGCCGCGGCCCCTGGGGGAAAACCTAACCTAACCTAACCTAACCTAACCTAACCTAACCTAACCTAACCTAACCTAACCTAACCTAACCTAACCTAACCTAACCTAACCTAACCTTTTTTTTTTTTTTTTTTTTTTTTTTTTACGTGGGGAAATCCATCATGGATACCCCGGAGCTGGGGAAGCTCCGGGGTTATGCCGGACTCTTACCGGCTAAAACCCCACGGTGGCCATCCCTGCACTACCGGGGAGAGTCTGGGATCTCTTGCGAACAACAACCAGACCCTCCCCGTGCAAGGGCGCCAGAAGGGCGCCCGCTTCCCAAAAGTTGGAGGGCAGTGCCTCCCCTACCCAACTAAAGTAGGCGATGTCGGGGCCACGCCGACATCGCCGACCATCCCGGGCCGCGTGCAATGCATCGGCGAATCCCCATTCACCGATGCTGCAGCCCCGGCGACCACCTCGCCTTGAAGTACTCGAGTGGAGCGGTGCTCAAACACTCGGCGAGACGGCCGCCCTCCTCCGCCGTAGCTCGGGCCCCGGGTGCGCTACTACCCGTACCACGGCAACAGATGGTCGGTTGCCGCGGCCCCTGGGGGATGATGTCTCCCGGGAAAGGGAGACATATCGGGGAAGGGCTACTCCTTCGGAGAAGAAGCAGCCCCACCCCGATCAGGCGCAACCGCCTGCCCCTTGGGCACCTTAGTGCCTGCCCTAGAGGGCTCCCCACGCCCGCCCTTTCGGACGGGCGGCTTACAGGCCGAGCTGCCCAAGCGGTGCCCGGACGACAGACCCAAGTCCGCGCAAAGCGGACAGTTGGGCGCCGCCGCCGGACACCCGGCCGCCTTGTGGCCTGCAGCGCCACACCGATAGCACAGAGTGCTACGGTCCTCGTCGGCAGTGCACCGCGCCCGCACGTGACCGTGCTGAAGGCAGCGGTAGCACTGCAGCGGCCGGGGCTTGAGCAGCTCGACCCGAGCTATACCCCACCCCACCCGTATACGATCCCCTTTGGCGAAAATTTTCTTCGCCGCCGCGAGTGGGCATCTCGCCCACACGGTGCCCAATGGGCCCGATCGCTGGATGTTGCCAACCGCGATCGGGTCCATTGGGCACCCACCCTCCCTCGATAAGGCCGCCTTTACCTCTATCGCCCGGACGGAGTCCTCAAGGCCGACCACCCTCAGCTCAACGAGCTTCATTGGGCGGCCGACCTTGAGGCCCCTCGGCTCTAACACCTCCGTCAGGCGGTAGGCGAGTTGATCCGCCTTCTCCGCTCTCCCCTCCCCCTCAACCTCTAAGATGAGGGCACCGGTCTTTGCCCTCTTGGGCCTAACGGCCTCGATGCCTAGCTCATCAAGAGCAAAGGCGTTACGCGCCACCAACATAGCGTTGGTGAGCGTCTGGGAGCACCCAGGCGGGACGGTGATGGTCACCGCCTCCGACCTGGGAAGCCTACCCAGACGCACACCAACAGTCTTCTTCGCGGGGCCGGAGCCGGCCTTCGCGGCCGACTTCTTCCCCTTAGTCTTCTTCCTCTTCGAGGAGGAAGAGGGTGGGACCGGGGCAGAAGTGGGAGTCTTACGACCCACCACCTCCGCCCAGGAGTCCCCGCCCCCGGACTGAGCCTGCACAGCAGACCCAGCCGGAGGAGGGACATTAGTCACCCCCCTAGTCCCCCTCTTGCCCCTTCCCTTTTTCCCGGCTTTCGCCGGGCGAGGAGTGGCCGACGGTGGTTGGTCGGGCTGGGCAGCACGGGGAGTACCCGCGCCGTCCCCCCTAACCTCCCCCAACGAACCACCCCCCAACACCAATCCGGAGGCGGGACCCGCCGCTCCCAGGGTGAGGTTCAACTCACCCCTGAGAGCGGCGAATCTCGCCTCCATCATATCTCCTACCCTGGAGATAATCATCTCCACGTCCACGCCGCCAGCGGCTGGACCCGCACCCGGGGAGGACCTGCCTCCCCGTGCTCCCGTGATAGGAGGAGTTGACCCCCTGGGAGGCTCTACCTCCATTCGGGATTCCTCCCGATTGGCAGACTCTAGTTGACGTTTTAGTCTGCTCACCTCCCGCTTGAGGTCCTCCATTTCGGAGGAGAGCCTTTCGTTGGCCTCCTCCAACTCCTGGACCCTCCCATCCCGACTTGTCCGCTGGATCGCCTCAAGACCAGCTAATCTAAGTGCCTGCGCACTTTCTCTGAGGCGGTGCACGAACTTCCCGCTCAGGTTCTTAGAGGAACCGGCCACACGCTCGACCTCCTTCGCGTGCTCCAAAATGAGAGCACCGAGGTCGGGCGTCGGCCGGTTCCTCATTTCCTCTCGCACCTCCCGCTCATTCGGGAGCGGCTTAGCGCCTTTGCTAGGAGGCGGAGGAGTCCGGGAGGGGTCGGATCGCTCCAACTCCCTCCGGACCGCCTCCTCCTCCCGGCAAAGCTCCATATAGGCGCGCTTCGCCTCCGCCAATCCCACGTACTCCCCTGTAGTAGGGGGCCTGCCCCTTTTTCCTCACTACAGGAGGCTCCATCCGACACGAGAAGGAGGTATCCGAATAACCCTCCTCGTCGTCGGAATCCATCCCGAGCGACCAGCGACCAGCGCTGCCCGCCGCGAGATCCTTTACGTGGCCGACCAGCGGCCTCGTAGAAGTCCCCCCCTCCCCAGAGGAACCAGTCGCTCTAGACGCCGTGGCCTGGCCCTCCACCACGGACGTCCCACGGTTGCCGGATGACGACGCAGCCGGGCCCGCTTGACCACCCGAAACTGCGCCGGTACTGGAGGTTCCGAGGCCTCCTGCACCGTAAGTTTTCCTCCCTTTGTTGCGTAAGTCCATAATTATTAAAATAAAACCACCCCTAACGTGCCGAAGTCGTCAACAAAAGTCCCGCCCCGCACCGCTTCCACCTTCTCACCTCTCAACTCCGGGCCTTACCGGCAAGGGAGGCCCTGCCAGGATCCGAAGATCCCGCCGGCATCGCCCCGGAGCATCACTGAGGCTACCTCAGCTTCCGCGATGCACCCTTTTAGTCGCCTCTTACGACAGGCAGGGTATACCCTGGGTGTATTCTGACCCGCACCCAGACGGGGAACCTAACCTTTTTTTTTTTTTTTTTTTTTTACGTGGGGAAATCCATCATGGATACCCCGGAGCTGGGGAAGCTCCGGGGTTATGCCGGACTCTTACCGGCTAAAACCCCACGGTGGCCATCCCTGCACTACCGGGGAGAGTCTGGGATCTCTTGCGAACAACAACCAGACCCTCCCCGTGCAAGGGCGCCAGAAGGGCGCCCGCTTCCCAAAGCTTGGAGGGCTGAGCCTCCCCTACCCAGCTAAAGACGGCGATGTCGGGGCCACGCCGACATCGCCGACCATCCCGGGCCGCGTGCAATGCATCGGCGAACCCCCATTCGCCGATGCTGCAGCCCCGGCGACCGCCTCGCCTGGAAGTACTCGAGTGGAGCGGTGCTCAAACACTCGGCGAGACGGCCGCCCTCCTCCACCGTAGCTCGGGCCCCGGGTGCGCTACTACCCGTACCGCGGCAACAGGTGGTCGGTTGCCGCGGCCCCTGGGGGATGATGTCTCCCGGAAAAGGGAGACATATCGGGGAAGGGCTACTCCTTCGGAGAAGAAGCAGCCCCACCCCGATCAGGCGCAACCGCCTGCCCCTTGGGCACCTTAGTGCCTGCCCTAGAGGGCTCCCCACGCCCGCCCTTTCGGACGGGCGGCTTACAGGCCGAGCTGCCCAAGCGGTGCCCAGACGGCAGACCCAAGTCCGCACAGAGCGGACAGTTGGGCGCCGCCGCCGGACATCCGGCCGCCTTGTGGCCTGCAGCGCCACACCGATAGCACAAAGTGCTACGGTCCTCGTCGGCAGTGCACCGCGCCCGCACGTGACCGTGCTGGAGGCAGCGGTAGCACTGCAACGGCCGGGGCTTGAGCAGCTCGACCCGAGCTGTTGCCCACCCAACCCTAATACGATCCCCCTTGGCGAAGAGCTTTTTAGCCCCCGCCAATGGGCATCGCGCCCACACGGTGCCCAATGGGCCGGATCGCTGGATGGTACCAACCACGATCCGGTCCATGGGGCACCCACCCTCCCTCGACAGAGCCGCCTTGACTTCTATAGCCCGGACGGAGTCCTCAAGGCCGACCACCCTCAGCTCAACGAGCTTCATTGGGCGGCCGACCTTGAGGCCCCTCGGCTCTAACACCTCCGACAGGCGGTAGGCGAGTTCATCCGCCTTCTCTGCCCTCCCCTCGCCCTCCACCTCAAGAATGAGGGCCCCAGTTTTCGCCCGCTTGGGCCTCACGGCCTCAATGCCCAGCTCATCAAGAGCGAAGGCGTTTCTAGCCACCAACATTGCGTTGGTGAGCGTCTGGGAGCACCCAGGCGGGACGGTGATAGTCACCGCCTCCGACCTGGGCAGCCTACCCAGACGCACACCAACTTTCTTCTTCGCGGGGACGGAGTCGGCCTTAGCGGCCGACTTCTTCCCCTTCTTCTTCTTCCCCTTATTCTCCTTCGAGGAGGACGAGGGAGGGACCGGGGCAGGGGCGGGAGCCTTGCGGCCCACCACCTCCGCCCAGGAGTCCCCACCCCCGGACTGAGCCCGCACAGCAGACTCAGCCGGAGGCGGGACCTCGGTAACCCCCCCTTTACCCCTCTTACCCCTCCCCTTTTTCCCGGCTTTCGCCGGGCGAGAGGTGGCCGACGGTGGTTGGTCGGGATGGACGGCACGGGGAGTACCCGCACCGTCCCCCCTAACCTCCCCCAACGAACCACCCCCCAACACCAAACCGGAGGCGGGACCCGCCGCTCCCAGGGTGAGGTTCAACTCACCCCTGAGAGCGGCGAATCTCGCCTCCATCATATCTCCCACCCGGGAGATGATGGTCTCCACGTCCACGCCGCCAGCGGCTGGACCCGTACCCGGGGAGGACCTGCCTCCCCGCGCCCCCGTGATAGGAGGTGATACCCCCCCAGGTGGCTCTACCTCCATTCGAGAGGTCTCCCGACTGGCAGACTCAAGCTGCCTCTTCAGCCTGCCGACCTCACCCTTGAGGTTCTCAAGTTCGGAGGAGAGCCTTATGTTGGCCTCCTCCAACTCCTGGACCCTCCCATCCCGGTGGGTTCGCTGGATCGCCTCGAGTCCAGCCAACCTAAGTGCCTGTGCACTTTCCCTCAGGCGGTGCACGAACTTCCCGCTCAGATTCTTAGAGGAACCGGCCACACGCTCGACCTCCTTCGAGTGCTCCAAAATGAGAGCACCGAGGTCGGGCGTCGGCCGATTCCTCATCTCTTCCCTCACCTCACGCTCGTTGGGGAGCGGCTTGGCGCTCTTGCTAGGAGGCGGAGGAGTCCGGGAGGGGTCGGATCTCTCCAACTCCCTCCGGACCGCCTCCTCCTCCCGGCAGAGCTCCATGTAGGCGCGCTTCGCCTCTGCGAGCCCAACGTATTCTCCCGTTGTAGGGGGCCTGCCCCTTTTTCTCACAACGGGAGGCTCCAAACGACAAGAAAAGGACGCGTCAGAGAACCCCTCCTCGTCGTCTGAGTCCATCCCCAGCGACCAGCGTCCAGCGCTGCCCGCCGCCAAATCCTTGACGAGGCCGGCCAGCGGCCTCGCAAAATTCCCCCCAGCCCCAGAGGAACCAGTAGCCTCAAACGCCGTGGCCTGGCCCTCCACCACGGACGTCCCACGGTTGCCGGATGACGACGCAGCCGGGCCCGCTTGACCACCCGAAACTGCGCCGGTACTGGAGGTTCCGAGGCCTCCTGCACCGTAAGTTTTCTTTCCCTTAGGTCGTAAGTCCATAATTGTAGTAAATAAATCCACCCCTAACGTGCCCGTGTCGTCAACAAGAAGTCCCGTCCCGCACCGCTTCCACCTTCTCACCACTCAACTCCGGGCCTTACCGGCAAGGGAGGCCCTGCCAGGATCCGAAGATCCCGCCGGCATCGCCCCGGAGCATCACTGAGGCTACCTCAGCTTCCGCGATGCACCCTTTTAGTCGCCTCTTACGACAGGCAGGGTATACCCTGGGTGTATTCTGACCCGCACCCAGACGGGCAAACCTAACCTAACCTTTTTTTTTTTTTTTTTTTTTTTTTTTTTTTTTTTTTTTTTTTTTTTTACGTGGGGAAATCCATCATGGATACCCCGGAGCTGGGGAAGCTCCGGGGTTATGCCGGACTCTTACCGGCTAAAACCCCACGGTGGCCATCCCTGCACTACCGGGGAGGGTCTGGGATCTCTTGCGAACAACAACCAGACCCTCCCCGTGCAAGGGCGCCAGAAGGGCGCCCGCTTCCCAAATGTTGGAGGGCTGAGCCTCCCCTACCCAACTAAAGACGGCGATGTCGGGGCCACGCCGACATCGCCGACCATCCCGGGCCGCGTGCAATGCATCGGCGAACCCCCATTCGCCGATGCTGCAGCCCCGGCGACCGCCTCGCCTTGAAGTACTCGAGTGGAGCGGTGCTCAAACACTCGGCGAGACGGCCGCCCTCCACCACCACAGCTCGGGCCCCGGGTGCGCTACTACCCGTACCGCGGCAACAGGTGGTCGGTTGCCGCGGCCCCTGGGGGATGATGTCTCCCGGGAAAGGGAGACATATCGGGGAAGGTCTACTCCTTCGAAGAAGGAGCAGCCCCACCCCGATCAGGCGCAACCGCCTGCCCCTTGGGCACCTTAGTGCCTGCCCTAGAGGGCTCCCCACGCCCGCCCTTTCGGACGGGCGGCTTACAGGCCGAGCTGCCCAAGCGATGCCCGGACGGCAGACCCAAGTCCGCGCAGAGCGGACAGTTGGGCGCCGCCGCCGGACACCCGGCCGCCTTGTGGCCTGCAGCGCCACACCGATAGCACAAAGTGCTACGGTCCTCGTCGGCAGTGCACCGCGCCCGCACGTGACCGTGCTGGAGGCAGCGGTAGCACTGCAACGGCCGGGGCTTGAGCAGCTCGACCCGAGCTGTAGCCCACCCCACCCGTATCCTATCCCCCTTGGCGAAAAGTTTTTTCGCCGCCGCGAGTGGGCACCTAGCCCACACGGTGCCCAATGGGCCGGATCGCTGGATGGTTCCAACCACGATCGGGTCCATTGGGCACCCACCCTCCCTCGAAAGAGCCGCCTTGACCTCTATGGCCCGGACGGAGTCCTCAAGCCCGACCACCCTCAGCTCAACGAGCTTCATTGGGCAAACCTAACCTAACCTTTTTTTTTTTTTTTTTTTTTTTTTTTTTTTACGTGGGGAAATCCATCATGGATACCCCGGAGCTGGGGAAGCTCCGGGGTTATGCCGGACTCTTACCGGCTAAAACCCCACGGTGGCCATCCCTGCACTACCGGGGAGAGTCTGGGATCTCTTGCGAACAACAACCAGACCCTCCCCGTGCAAGGGCGCCAGAAGGGCGCCCGCTTCCCAAAAGTTGGAGGGCTGAGCCTCCCCTACCCAGCTAAAGACGGCGATGTCGGGGCCACGCCGACATCGCCGACCGTCCCGGGCCGCGTGCACTGCATCGGCGAACCCCCATTCGCCGAAGCTGCAGCCCCGGCGACCGCCTCGCCTGGAAGTACTCGAGTGGAGCGGTGCTCAAACACTCGGCGAGACGGCCGCCCTCCTCCACCGTAGCTCGGGCCCCGGGTGCGCTACTACCCGTACCGCGGCAACAGATGGTCGGTTGCCGCGGCCCCTGGGGGATGATGTCTCCCGGAAAAGGGAGACATATCGGGGCGAGTCTACTCCTTCGGAGAAGGAGCAGCCCCACCCCGATCAGGCGCAACGGCCTGCCCCTTGGGCACCTTAGTGCCGGCCCTAGAGGGCTCCCCACGCCCGCCCTTACGGACGGGCGGCTTACAGGCCGAGCTGCCCAAGCGGTGCCCGGACGGCAGACCCAAGTCCGCGCAAAGCGGACAATTGGGCGCCGCCGCCGGACACCCGGCCGCCTTGTGGCCTGCAGCGCCACACCGATAGCACAAAGTGCTACGGTCCTCGTCGGCAGTGCACCGCGCCCGCACGTGACCGTGCTGGAGGCAGCGGTAGCACTGCAACGGCCGGGGCTTGAGCAGCTCGACCCGAGCTGTTGCCCACCCCACCCGTATCCTATCCCCCTTTGCGAAGATCTTCTTCGCGCCCGCAAGTGGGCATCGCGCCCACACGGTGCCCAATGGGCCGGATCGCCGGATGGTACCGACCACGATCCGGTCCATGGGGCACCCTCCCTCCCTCGATAAGGCCGCCTTCACCTCGATGGCGCGGACCGAGTCCTCAAGGCCGACCACCCTCAGCTCAACGAGCTTCATTGGGCGGCCGACCTTGAGGCCCTTCGGCTCCAGCACCTCGGTGAGGCGATAGGCCAGGTTATCGGCCTTTTCCGCCCTCCCTTCTCCCTCAACCTCAAGGATGAGGGCCCCCGTCTTCGCCCGCTTGGGCCTCACCGCCTCGATGCCCACCTCGTCGAGGGCGAAGGCGTTACGCGCCACCAACATAGCGTTGGTGAGCGTCTGGGAGCACCCAGGCGGGACGGTGATGGTCACCGCCTCCGACCTGGGCAGCCTACCCAGACGCACACCAACTTTTTTCTGCGCGGGGCCGGAGCCGGCCTTCGCGGCCGACTTCTTCCCCTTCTTCTTCTTCCCCTTGGTCTCCTTCGAGGAGGACGAGGGTGGGACCGGGGCAGAAGTGGGAGTCTTACGACCCACCACCTCCGCCCAGGAGTCCCCGCCCCCGGACTGAGCCCGCACAGCAGACCCAGCCGGAGGAGGGACCTCGGTCACCCCCCTCTTCCCCCTCTTACCCCGTCCCTTTTTCCCGGCTTTCGCCGGGCGAGTGGTGGCCGACGGTGGTTGGTCGGGCCGGGCAGCGCGGGGAGTCCCCCCGCTGTCCCCCCTAACCTCCCCCAAAGAGCCACCGCCCAACTCTAATCCGGGGGCGGGACCCGCCGCTCCCAGGGTGAGGTTCAACTCCCCTCTGAGGGCGGCGAATCTCGCCTCCATCATCTCTCCCACTCGGGAGATAATCACCTCCACGTCCACGCCGCCAGCGGCTGGACCCGTACCCGGGGAGGACCTGCCTCCCCGTGCCCCCGTGATAGGGGGTGATGTTCCCCTGGAAGGCTGTACCTCCATTCGGGACTCCTCCCGTGTACCAGACTCAAGCTGACGCCTGAGCCTGCCCACCTCCCTCCTTAAATCCTCGAGCTCGGAGGAGAGCCTATCATTGGCCTCCTCGAGCTCTTTCACACGCCCTTCCCTCTCTGTACGCTGGATTGCCTCCAGCCCAGCCAGCCTCAGAGCCTGCGCACTTTCCCGCAGGAGATGCACGAATCGGCCGCTCAGATTTTTCGATGAGCCGGCCACCCGCTCGACCTCTTTAGAATGCTCTAAAATTAGAGCACCAAGGTCGGGCGTCGGCCGGTGCCTCATCGCCTCCCTCACCTCCCTCTCATTGGGGAGCGGCTTAGCGCCTTTGCTAGGAGGCGGAGGAGTCCGGGAGGGGTCGGATCGCTCCAACTCCCTCCGGACCGCCTCCTCCTCCCGGCAAAGTTCCATATAGGCGCGCTTCGCCTCCGCCAATCCAACATACTCTCCTGTTGTAGGGGGCCTGCCCCTTTTCCTCACAACAGGAGGCTCCATCCGACACGAGTACGAGGTGTCCGAATAACACTCCTCGTCGTCGGAATCCATTCCAAGCGACCAACGACCAGCGCTGCCCGCCGCTAAATCCTTCACGAGGCCGGCCAGCGGCCTCGCAGGATTCCCCCCAGCCCCAGAGGAACCAGTAGCCTTAAACGCCGTGGCCTGGCCCTCCACCACGGACGTCCCACGGTTGCCGGATGACGACGCAGCCGGGCCCGCTTGACCACCCGAAACTGCGCCGGTACTGGAGGTTCCGAGGCCTCCTGCACCGTAACTTTTCTTCCCTTTATGTCGACTATCCATAATTATTCAAAGTAAAAACCACCCCCAACGTGCCTGTGTCGTCAACAAAGAGTCCCGTCCCGCACCGCTTCCACCTTCTCACCTCTCAACTCCGGGCCTTACCGGCAAGGGAGGCCCTGCCAGGATCCGAAGATCCCGCCGGCATCGCCCCGGAGCATCACTGAGGCTACCTCAGCTTCCGCGATGCACCCTTTTAGTCGCCTCTTACGACAGGCAGGGTATACCCTGGGTGTATTCTGACCCGCACCCAGACGGGGAAAACCTAACCTTTTTTTTTTTTTTTTTTTTTTTTTTTTTTTTTTTTTTACGTGGGGAAATCCTCATGGATCCCCCGGGGCTGGGGAACCCCGGGGGTATGCCGGACTCTTACCGGCTAAAACCCCACGGTGACCTACCTCGGCGCTGCTGGGGAGGGCCCGGGAACTCTGGACGAACACGTCCGGTCCCTCCCCGCGCCGGGGCCCCCTATGGTGACTGCGGGGACCCCCTTCCCGTTGGGAGGGTGGTCGACGATACACCCCCCCATCCGGGGTAACGGGCGGTGACCCGGTCACCCGGCCACCGCCCCCGTCCCGGAGGGCGCGTGCAATGGCTGAGGCGATCCCCCAATCGCCCCAGCCGCGCCCCCCGGGCGACCCCCGTGCAAAGACGTGGGGCACGACCCCCACCGAGGTGAGGGTCCTCCCCGCACGGGCGTCGCCGACGCCTCGGGCCAGGCTTGGCCCGGTTCGACTGGGAGCCCCGGGTGCGTCAGACCCGATACCGCGGCCCGGCTAACAGCCGGAACCACGGCCCCTGGGGCCTAAGTGCCACCACCGTGGCACGCCGGGTGCGCGGCGGAGGTGGCGAAGTCCCGCTCCCCGAAGGGTTCTTAGGAGTGACCCCCACCCGAAGGCGAGAGTCCCCCCCGTGGAGCGGGGCGGGGCAAACGTGCAAGACGCCGACCCCGCAGGCGACGCCGAGCAGGGAGCAGAAGCTCCCTTGAGCGCTCGGCGGCCTCCTTCGCGACCATGACCTCCTCGCAAAAGGAGACCATGGCCTGCCAGACGCTCCCGCTACCGACCATCCGAGACAGGATGACCGGCAGCGAGAGGTCCGGACCCACCTCCGCCGCTAAGGCCCGACGCGGCACCTCCCAGGCTGGACACTCCATGAGAGTGTGCCGCGCCGAGTCCACCGCGGCGCCACAGTGGTGGCACCGCGGGTCCGCCTCGCGACCGATCCGGCACAGGTACCGACCGAAACACCCGTGGTCGGTCAGCACCTGTGTGGCTCGGAACGTGAGTCGCCCGGAGCTACGGCCCACCCATCTGTCTAAGACGGGCAGGACCGCCCCGACGGTCCAATGGTCCCTGATGTGGGACAACTGCTCCTTCCACGATGACAATGTGGACCGCCGGGCCTGGAGCCTCAGCTCGTCCCGATTTAACTCCTCCCCTGGCGGGTTGGAGTCCTGGCGGGCAAGACGAAGGCGCCTGTAGACGTAGGCGTCTTCTGCCGCCAGGAACTCCAAAGGTGGTAGACCCGCCAGGGCGGTGGCCGCCTCGTATGACACCGTACGGTACCCCCTGATGACGCGTATTGCGGCGCGTCGCCATTCCCTCCGGAGGAGCGACTTGCTCCCCCGGCTGGCCGCTAAGGCGTCGGCCCAGATGGGGGCACCGTACAGTGCCACACTCTTCACTACCCCACAGTAGAGGCGGCGCACACGCTCGTCCGGACCACCAAGGTTGGGCATGATGCGGCTCAAGTGAGTCACTAGACTACCCAACCTGGTGGCCAGACGGGAGAAGTGCGGGACGAAGCTCCAGGAGCTGTCCAGGTAGACACCAAGATACTTGATGTCGGTGCCCACCTGGACGTCGGACGACCCGATCCTCACCAGGCTATGGGGTGGAGTGCCCCTCCGGCGACCCTCAAACAAGACGATCTCCGTCTTCTGAGGGGACAACTCCAACCCCATGCCCCGGATCCGCGAGGCGACGGCCGCAACTGCGACCTCCGCACGGCGGATGGTCCTCCCACGGTCCCTGCCGGTGGCTAACACCATTGTGTCATCGGCGTAACACGTCAAGTGTACGCCGACCGGCAGGGACACCCGCAGAGCCGCGTCGTACCCCAGGTTCCATAGTAACGGGCCCAAGACGGACCCCTGGGGTACTCCACGGTTGATCTGCCGCCTGACAGACCCATCGCGGCCACCGTAAACGATGGCCCTGTCCCGGAGGTAGTCTCCGACCACCATCCGCAGGTAGAGGGGCACCTCGTGACTTTCGAGGGCCCCGCGGATGGCCGCCCAGGAGAGGGAGTTAAAGGCATTCTTTATATCCAAAGAAACTGCCAGGGCAACCCCTCCCCCGGACGTGGCCGAGTCCGAGAGGGACTTGACGCGATGAATAGCGTCGATAGTCGAACGTCCCTCCCGGAAGCCGAACTGGCACTCGGCCAGGTCGGGTCCATCACGGGACAGGTGCTGGACGAGGCGCTTGTGAACGATGCGTTCAAAGAGCTTCCCCACCTCGTCCAGCAACACGATGGGCCTGTAGGCGGAAGGCGACTCTGCGGGCCTGTTGTCCTTGCGAAGGAGGACCATCCGCCCTGTTTTCCACCTCGGTGGAAGGGTCCCCGTCTGCAAACAGGTTGTGAACAGCCTGCGCAGACGGGGCCCGAGGACGCTGAGCGCCAAGACCCAGGCGCGGCCGGGGATGCCGTCGGGGCCGGGGGCGGTGTTACGCGCCCCCATGCGTTTAACAGCCCCGGCCAACTCCTCTTCGGACACCTCCCACTCCTGGGACCATAAGACACGGTCCGGTGGTGGAGCGGGGGCCGACACCTCCCCGTCAGGGAACAAAGTGCCGACCACCCGCTCCAGGAGTGGGGGGTCCATCGTCTCCGTGAGGGGAGGCGCCCATGGACGAAGCTTGTCCATCACAAGACGGTATGGGCGCCCCCATGGGTCCTCACGGAGTGTGTCGAGGAGTCCGTCCCAGGCCTGAGCCTTGGCGCTCCTGATGGCCAGCTGCAGCCGCTTCGTGAGTTCACGATAGTCGGCGTACAGCTGTGCCGTTCTCGCTGCGTCGGAGTTACGCCGACGCCTCGCCCGGGTGTACTGGCGGCGAGCGACTCCGCAGTCCTCGCGGAGACGCTGAATCTCAGCGCTCCACCAGTACACCGGGCGGCGGGGCGGATTGGCGCGGACACGTGGCATCGCCACGTCGCAAACTGCCGACATGGCGTCCGCGAACCAATCCGCCTCCTCCGACACCTCCACTGGCCCAGCCGGAACTTCCGGCCAGGCCACTGCGAGAACGGCCGCCATCAGGGCGTCCTCATCCATGCCCTTCAGGGCCCATCTCCGTGGGTGGTGGGCTGCTGGGCGGGTCGGGGGAGGCGTGGAGACATCCATGCGTATGTACACATGATCGGACATTGTCTCCACGTCGTCGACCCTCCACCCCGACACACGGCGCGCGGCCAGGGCGTTAGCGAAAGACAAGTCTACGATGCTTTCGCCCTGGTACCGCACGCACGTGCTGGCCGAGCCCCGGTTCAACAACCGGAGACCCAGGCCAGCCGCCCAGTCCAGCACCGAGTGGCCCCTCTGGTCCGTCCTCGGGGAGTGCCACGCGGATGCGTGAGCATTGAAGTCCCCGAGGACGAGTACTGGACGAGCTGCGTGCAATGAAACAACGTTCTGCAGCTCGTCCAGTAGCAAGTCGAAACGACTGAGGGACCAACTCGGGGGCGCGTAGACGCCCACCACCACACAACCCGCCCAGTCGACCGCCACGAATCCATGGCCGCGCATGACTGGCGCTATTGGCCGGATCCGTGACGGAACCGACTGGGCGATCACCACGGAGTCGTCCAAGTCCCCAACCCAGGACGGGCGTTGGAGAACCCGGTACGGCTCCGCGGCTACGACCAACTCAACCACGCCGCCGCAAAGACTATGAGACATCAAGTCTTGAGCGGCGACGGCGTGGTTGAGATTGGTCTGGATGATCTGACCGCGGGGAGGCATGAATTTTAGGCCGTGTCCATGGCCTCCCCCCGGCCAGAATCATCCTTTGGAGCGGTTTTAGAAGACCGCTCCGCCTTCTCCCCAGTGTCCATCGCAGCAACTCCCACGGTGGAGGGTGATGCGGGTGCACCACCCCCGCTGGAACCTCCCACGGTGGAGGGTGATGCCGGTGCACCACCCCCGCTGGAACCTCCCACGTTGGAGGGTGATGCAGCCGCACCACCCTCTTGATGGACACTGGAGATCGGGCTCCTCTTCTTCTTCTCCGTTGCTCCTCCCTTCTTGGCTGGGCGGGCCTTGGGTGGGGAGCATGCTTTGCTCCCCATACGATGGTCGGCGGGCCGCCCGGCTTCCTTGCACAATGTGCAAACCGGGGCGGCCGCCGTACATAGGCCCGCCCGGTGACCGGTTTCGCCGCACCTATAACATAGGTGCGACCGGTCCACCTCCGCAGTGCACCGCTGCTGGACATGACCATGCTGCCAGCAGCGGTAGCACTGCTCAGGGCGGGGCTTCAATGCTTCTACCCTAGCAAGGGTCCACCCCACCCTGATCCGACCGGCAGCGACCACTTTCTTGGCCGCTGCTAAAGGGCATTGCACCCAAAGGGTGCCGAGCCCAGTACGTGAGGACCTGATCTCCCCGGTCCTCACTTCCGCCAATTGGCATCCACCAACACCAACGATGGTTTCGGCCACCTCAGTCGGGGTGGCCGACTCGTCAAGGCCAATGACCCGAAGGTCGGCCTTCTTAACAGGCCTGGTAACAGTTACGGCGTCACCAGCCAACGCCTCGCGTAATTTGGCCGCCAAGGCAGACGCCTTGGCCTCCTTATCAGGACCGGCGACCTCCAACATGAGGCCGCCGGTTCTGGCCTTCTTGGGGCGGACACTGTCCACCCCAACGTCCGACAGCTTCACCCTCTGCCTGGCAGCTGTCATGACGTCCCTATAGGAGGACGTGCTGCCAGGCTGGAGGGTGAGGACTACCGCAGCTGTTCGCGGCAGTCTGCCGAGCTTGGGCTTCTTCAGTCCCTTCTGGGCCTTAGGTGGTGGAGCAGGGGCAGCTTGGGCCTTTTTGGCCGCCCTTTGTGCCTTTCTGCCCACCACCTGGGCCCATGTTCCCTCGTTGGCGGTGGCACCTTTTGATTTTGTATGTGCCACCGCTTTCAGCGCCTCCTGGCGCGCCGCCTCCAATCTTCTGGCGGCCCCGGTTGGGGTCGCCTTCTTCTGCGGGGGTTGGGGTAGGACAGGAGTTGTGACTTGCCCCTTCCCCTTCTTCTTCTTACTCCTCTTCTTCTCCTCCTTCTTCTTCTGGTCCCCGGTGGTTTTCGGTGAATAATCCACCGGGGAGGCTTCATCCTTCCTCTTGTTTGGGAGGAGTTCTCGCCTGAACTCCTCTAACCTTTTGTTCACGAGGTCCGCAATTTGGTCGACGAGTGCGGACCCCGCAGTCTCCCCGGGTGCCGGGACACCCGTTTCGGGACAATCAGCCCCCGAAACCCTCAATGGCGAGGCCGGTGCAGGCCTCGCGCGGCTCGCGATCTCCAGATCCGCCATTCGTGTGACTGGCGGGCTCGGAGATCGCCTCTCAAGCACAGATAAACGTTCCTGCAGGCGTTTGTTTTCGGCCTGCAGGGCCTCAAGTTGCGCCTTTAGCGCAGCAACGTCCGCTACAGACGATGGTTCGGCTGGCCGTACCACTCTCTGCGCCAGTTCCATTGTTACGGCCCTGACGGTGCGGGCTCCAACGCGAATATCCCGTTGGATAGTCCCTTTCAGGTTTTTCGATTTGGCCGCAGCCAATTCGATTCTGTCAGCCTCCTCCAGGGCCCACGCTCCGAGATCCGCCAGCGGCTTTTTCTTTGCCTCCTGGACAAAAACCTCCATGTCCGGCACAGGATTGCCCGACTTGCCGGGCGGTGGAATGCTGCCAGTGCCGGCACGTATCTCCTCTTCGAGCTCTAAGAGCTCGACTTCCTTCTGGGCTTCTACGTAGGCCCTTTTGGCCTCAGCGAGGCCAACGTATTCCCCTGTTGTTGGGGGCCGTCCTCTCTTCTTGGATTTAGGACACGCCCGTTCCCTAGGGATCGAAAAGTTGGACCTTACTGATCCAACGGACGTATCCGAATCGTAGGACGCATCTCCAGATTCCTCCACAGCGCCCCTTTCAAGTGCTCGGCTCCTTATCTGAAGCCTCTCCACCACAACCTGCCCTTGTGAGGCAGTGAGCACTTTGTCCGAAACGATAGTCAGTTTCGGACCGCCGACCTTTCGGACCCCACTGGTCCCCGCCTTATCTTCCTCGACCCCCCCAATCCCCGGTTTTTTGAATGAAGTTGAACAATCCATGCTGTTCCCACGAGAAGGGTCGGAAAAGAGGTCACCCCTGGCAGAGCCGCCGTGCCAGGGGAAGGCAGATACACCCGGGGGGCGCCAGTATCCCCGGGGTTGGTCGCTAGAGACCGGTGCACCCACCGGCCACGCCCAGCCGCGAGGACTGGACGTGCCCCCTCGCCGCGTACCGCAGCTTGAGGCTAGGGACTTTTTATAGAGGTTTATCCCCTCGCGGGCCGGCCAATGAAGGCAAGCCCCCCGCTCCGGCGAAACATGACCACCGGTTTACGGTATTACGACAGGGGTCACACCACACCTGCCGAGCTATGGGATCCCGGGGACGCAACTCCCCGTATCACGACCAGAACTGGCCGTGACCCCTGGGATGGAGGCCCGCATCCACCGTTTTCACCCCTCCGCTCCGAGCCTTACCGGCAAGGGAGGCCCCGCCAGGATCCGAAGATCCCACCGGCATCGCCTCGGAGCATCACGGAGGCTACTTGGTATCAACGAAACCCCCGAAAGCCAGAGCCCCGTTCGTCACCGGATGACTCCGGTGTCCAGGTTCCACCACGAGGAGGTGGGGATGGCACATGTTGTTGCAGCTGCAACAACTTCTAGAACCCGGGAAAACCTAACCTAACCTTTTTTTTTTTTTTTTTTTTTTTTTTTTACGTGGGGAAATCCATCATGGATACCCCGGAGCTGGGGAAGCTCCGGGGTTATGCCGGACTCTTACCGGCTAAAACCCCACGGTGGCCATCCCTGCACTACCGGGGAGGGTCTGGGATCTCTTGCGAACAACAACCAGACCCTCCCCGTGCAAGGGCGCCAGAAGGGCGCCCGCTTCCCAAAAGTTGGAGGGCTGAGCCTCCCCTACCCAACTAAAGTAGGCGATGTCGGGGCCACGCCGACATCGCCGACCGTCCCGGGCCGCGTGCAATGCATCGGCGAACCCCCATTCGCCGATGCTGCAGCCCCGGCGACCGCCTCGCCTTGAAGTACTCGAGTGGAGCGGTGCTCAAACACTCGGCGAGACGGCCGCCCTCCGCCACCGTAGCTCGGGCCCCGGGTGCGCTACTACCCGTACCGCGGCAACAGATGGTCGGTTGCCGCGGCCCCTGGGGGATGATGTCTCCCGGGAAAGGGAGACATATCGGGGCAGGTCTACTCCTTCGGAGAAGGAGCAGCCCCACCCCGATCAGGCGCAACCGCCTGCCCCTTGGGCACCGTAGTGCCGGCCCTCGAGGGCCCCCCACGCCCGCCCTTACGGACGGGCGGCTTACAGGCCGAGCTGCCCAAGCGGTGCCCGGACGGCAGACCCAAGTCCGCGCAGAGCGGACAGTTGGGCGCCGCCGCCGGACACCCGGCCGCCTTGTGGCCTGCAGCGCCACACCGGTAGCACAAAGTGCTACGGTCCTCGTCGGCAGTGCACCGCGCCCGCACGTGACCGTGCTGGAGGCAGCGGTAACACTGCAACGGCCGGGGCTTGAGCAGCTCGACCCGAGCTGTTGCCCACCCCACCCGTATCCTGTCCCCTTTTGCGAAGAGCTTCTTCGCGCCCGCAAGTGGGCATCGCGCCCACACGGTGCCCAATGGGCCGGATCGCTGGATGGTACCAACCACGATCCGGTCCATTGGGCACCCACCCTCCCTCGACAAGGCCGCCTTCACCTCGATGGCGCGGACCGAGTCCTCAAGGCCGACCACCCTCAGCTCAACGAGCTTCATCGGGCGGCCGACCTTGAGGCCCCTCGGTTCCAACACCTCGGTGAGGCGATAGGCCAGTTGGTCGGCCTTTTCCGCCCTCCCCTCGCCCTCCACCTCTAAGATGAGGGCTCCGGTCGTGGCCCTCTTGGGCCTCACCGCCTCGATGCCAAGCTCATCGAGGGCGAATGCGTTCCGCGCCACCAACATAGCGTTGGTGAGCGTCTGGGAGCACCCAGGCGGGACGGTGATAGTCACCGCCTCCGACCTGGGTAGCCTACCCAGACGCACACCACCCCTCTTCTTTTCGGGGCCGGAGCCGGCCTTCGCGGCCGACTTCTTCCCCTTAGTCTTCCTCTTTTTCGAGGAGGAAGAGGGTGGGACCGGGGCAGAAGTGGGAGTCTTACGACCCACCACCTCCGCCCAGGAGTCCCCGCCCCCGGACTGAGCCTGCACAGCAGACCCAGCCGAGGGAGGGACAGAAGTCACCACCCCTTTCCCCCTCTTAGCCCGTCCCTTTTTCCCGGCTTTCGCCGGGCGAGGGGTGGCCGACGGTGGTTGGTCGGGCTGAGCGGCGCGGGGAGTACCCGCGCCGTTCCCCCTAACCTCCCCCAACGAACCACCCCCCAACACCAATCCGGAGGCGGGACCCGCCGCTCCCAGGGTGAGGTTTAACTCCCCCCTGAGGGCGGCGAATCTCGCCTCCATCATATCTCCCACCCTGGAGATAATCATCTCCACGTCCACGCCGCCAGCGGCTGGACCCGTACCCGGGGAGGACCTGCCTCCCCGTGCTCCCGTGATAGGAGGAGTTGACCCCCTGGGAGGCTCTACCTCCATTCCGGATGGCTCCCGAGTGTTAGACTCCAGCAGACGCTTGAGCCTTCCAACCTCCCTCTTGAGATCTTCGAGCTCGGAGGAGAGCCTGTCATTCGCTTCCTCGAGCTCTATTACCCGCCCGTCCCTCTCAGTGCGCTGGATCGCCTCCAATCCAGCTATTCTGAGTGCCTGCGCACTCTCCCGGAGGCGGCGCACGAATCTCCCGCTTAAGTTCTTTGAGGAGCCGGCCACACGCTCGACCTCCTTCGAGTGCTCCAATATTAGAGCACCGAGGTCGGGCGTCGGCCGGTGCCTCATCTCCTCCCTCACCTCCCTCTCATTGGGGAGCGGCTTTGCGCTTTTGCTGGGTGGCGGAGGGGTCCGGGAGGGATCGGATCGCTCCAACTCCCTCCGGACCGCCTCCTCCTCCCGGCAGAGCTCCATATAGGCGCGCTTCGCCTCAGCCAGCCCCACATATTCCCCAGTAGTAGGGGGCCTGCCCCTCTTCCTGACCACAGGGGCCTCCGAACGACAAGAGAAGGAGGCGTCAGAAAACCCCTCCTCGTCGTCGGAGTCCATTCCTCCCAGCGACCAGCGACCAGCGCTGTTTGCCGCTAAATCTTTGACGTGGCCGACCAGCGGCCTCGCGAAAGTACCCCCCTCCCCCGAGGCGCCAGTAGCTCTAGACGCCGTGGCCTGGCCCTCCACCACGGACGTCCCACGGTTGCCGGATGACGACGCAGCCGGGCCCGCTTGACCACCCGAAACTGCGCCGGTACTGGAGGTTCCGAGGCCTCCTGCACCGTAAGTTTTCTTCCCTTTGAACGCACTATCCATAATTGTAATAAGTATAACCACCACCCCCAACGTGCCGAAGTCGTCAACCGAAGTCCCATCCCGCACCGCTTCCACCTTCTCACCTCTCAACTCCGGGCCTTACCGGCAAGGGAGGCCCTGCCAGGATCCGAAGATCCCGCCGGCATCGCCCCGGAGCATCACTGAGGCTACCTCAGCTTCCGCGATGCACCCTTTTAGTCGCCTCTTACGACAGGCAGGGTATACCCTGGGTGTATTCTGACCCGCACCCAGACGGGGAAACCTAACCTTTTTTTTTTTTTTTTTTTTTTTACGTGGGGAAATCCTCATGGATCCCCCGGGTCTGGGGAACCCCGGGGGTATGCCGGACTCTTACCGGCTAAAACCCCACGGTGACCTACCTCGGCGCTGCTGGGGAGGGCCCGGGAACTCTGGACGAACACGTCCGGTCCCTCCCCGCGCCGGGGCCCCCTATGGTGACTGAGGGGACCCCCTTCCCGTTGGGGGGGTGGTCGACGATACACCCCCCCATCCGGGGTAACGGGCGGTGACCCGGTCACCCGGCCACCGCCCCCGTCCCGGAGGGCGCGTGCAATGGCTGAGGCGATCCCCCAATCGCCCCAGCCGCGCCCCCCGGGCGACCCCCGTGCAAAGACGTGGGGCACGACCCCCACCGGAGTGAGGGTCCTCCCCGCACGGGCGTCGCCGACGCCTCGGGCCAGGCTTGGCCCGGTTCGACTGGGAGCCCCGGGTGCGTCAGACCCGATACCGTGGCCCGGCTAAGTGCCGGGACCACGGCCCCTGGGGCCTAAATGCCACCACCGTGGCACCTGGGTGCGCGGCGGAGGTGGCGAAGTCCCGCTCCCCGAAGGGTTCTTAGGAGCGACCCCCGCCCGAAGGCGAGAGTCCCCCCCGTGGAGCGGGGCGGGGCAAACGTGCAAGACGCCGACCCCGCAGGCGACGCCGAGCAGGGAGCAGTTGCTCCCTTGAGCGCTCGGCGGCCTCCTTCGCGACCATGACCTCCTCGCAAAAGGAGACCATGGCCTGCCAAACGCTCCCGCTACCGATCATCCGAGACAGGATGACCGGCAGCGAGAGGTCCGGACCCACCTCCGCCGCTAAGGCCCGACGCGGCACCTCCCAGGCAGGACACTCCGTGAGAGTGTGCCGCGCCGAGTCCACCGCGGCGCCACAGTGGTGGCACCGCGGGTCCGCCTCGCGACCGATCCGGCACAGGTACCGACCGAAACACCCGTGGTCGGTCAGCACCTGTGTGGCTCGGAAAGTAAGTCGTCCGGAGCTACGGCCCACCCATCTGTCTAAGACGGGCAGGACCGCCCCGACGGTCCAATGGTCCCTATGACGGGATAACTCCTCCCTCCAAGATGTCAAAGTGGACCGCCGGGCCTGGAGCCTCAGCTCGTCCCGATTTAACTCCTCCCCTGGCGGGTTGGAGTCCTGGCGGGCAAGGCGAAGATGCCTGTAAACATAGGCATCCTCAGCCGCCAGGAACTCCAAAGGTGGTAGACCCGCCAGGGCGGTGGCCGCCTCGTAGGACACCGTACGGTACCCCCGAATGACGCGAATGGCAGCGCGTCTCCATTCCCGCCGGAGGAGCGACTTGCTCCCCCGGCTGGCCGCTAAGGCGTCGGCCCAGATGGGGGCACCGTACAGTGCCACGGACTTTACCACACCGCAGTAGAGGCGGCGCACCCGCTCGTCCGGACCACCAAGGTTGGGCATGATGCGACTCAGGTGAGTCACGAGGCTACCCAACCTGGCGGCCAGACGAGCGAAGTGCGGGACGAAGCTCCAGGAGCTGTCCAGGTAGACACCAAGATACTTGATGTCGGTGCCCACCTGGACGTCGGACGACCCGATCCTCACCAGGCTATGGGGTGGAGCGCCCCTCCGGCGACCCTCAAACAAGACGATCTCCGTCTTCTGAGGGGACAACTCCAACCCCATGCCCCGGATCCGCGAGGCGACGGCCGCAACTGCGACCTCCGCACGGCGGATGGTCCTCCTACGGTCCCTGCCGGTGGCTAACACCATGGTGTCGTCGGCGTAACATGTTAGATGCACGCCGACCGGCAGGGACACCCGCAGAGCCGCGTCGTACCCCAGGTTCCACAAGAGTGGGCCCAAGACGGACCCCTGGGGTACTCCACGGTTGATCTGCCGCGTGACAGACCCATCGCGGCCACCGTAGACGATGGCCCTGTCCCGGAGGTAGTCTCCGACCACCATCCGCAGGCAGAGGGGCACCTCGTGACTTTCGAGGGCCCCGCGGATGGCCGCCCAGGAGAGGGAGTTAAAGGCGTTCTTGATATCAAGAGACACCGCCAGTGCAACCCCTCCCCCGGACGTGGCCGAGTCCGAGAGGGACTTGACGCGATGAATAGCGTCGATGGTAGAATGTCCCTCCCGGAAGCCAAACTGGCACTCGGCCAGGTCGGGTCCATCACGGGACAGGTGCTGGACGAGGCGCTTGTGAACAACACGTTCAAAGAGCTTCCCGACCTCGTCCAGCAACACGATGGGCCTGTAGGCGGAAGGCGACTCTGCGGGCCTGTTGTCCTTGCGAAGGAGGACCATCCGCCCTGTTTTCCACCTTAGTGGAAGGGTCCCCGTCTGGAGGCAGGCTGTAAAGAGCCTGCACAGACGGGGCCCGAGGACGCTGAGCGCCAAGACCCAGGCGCGGCCGGGGATGCCGTCGGGGCCGGGGGCGGTGTTACGCGCCCCCATGCGCTTGACAGCCCCGGCCAACTCCTCTTCGGACACCTCCCACTCCTGGGACCATAAGACACGGTCCGGTGGTGGAGCGGGGGCCGACACCTCCCCGTCAGGGAATAAAGTGCCGACCACCCGCTCCAGGAGTGGGGGGTCCATCGTCTCCGTGAGGGGAGGCGCCCATGGACGAAGCTTGTCCATCACCAGACGGTATGGGCGCCCCCATGGGTCCTCACGGAGTGAGTCGAGGAGTCCGTCCCAGGCCTGAGCCTTGGCGCTCCTGATGGCCAGCTGCAGCCGCTTCGTGAGGTCACGATAGTCGGCATACAGCTGTGCCGTTCTCGCCGCGTCGGTGTTGCGCCGACGCCTCGCCCGGGTGTACTGGCGGCGAGCGACTCCGCAGTCCTCGCGGAGACGCTGAATCTCAGCGCTCCACCAGTACACCGGGCGGCGGGGCGGATTGGCGCGGACACGTGGCATCGCCACGTCGCAAACTGCCGACATGGCGTCCGCGAACCAATCCGCCTCCTCCGAGACCTCCACTGGCCCAGCCGGAACTTCCGGCCAGGCCACTGCGAGAACGGCCGCCATCAGGGCGTCCTCATCCATGCCCTTCAGGGCCCACCTCCGTGGGTGGTGGGCTGCTGGGCGGGTCGGGGGAGGCGTGGAGACATCCATGCGTATGTACACATGATCGGACAGTGTCTCCACGTCGTCGACCCTCCACCCCGACACACGGCGCGCGGCCAGGGCGTTAGCGAAAGATAGATCCACTATACTTTCGCCCTGGTACCGCACGCACGTGCTGGCCGAGCCCCGGTTCAACAACCGGAGACCCAGGCCAGCCGCCCAGTCCAGCACCGAGTGGCCCCTCTGGTCCGTCCTCGGGGAGTGCCACGCGGATGCGTGAGCATTGAAGTCCCCGAGGACGAGTACTGGACGAGCTGCGTGCAATGAAACAACGTTCTGCAGCTCGTCCAGTAGGGAGTCGAAGCGACTGAGGGACCAACTCGGCGGCGCGTAGACGCCCACCACCACACAACCCGCCCAGTCGACCGCCACGAATCCATGGCCGCGCATGACAGGCGCAATTGGCCGGATCCGTGACGGAACCGACTGGGCGATCACCACGGAGTCGTCCAAGTCTCCAACCCAGGACGGGCGTTGGAGAACTCGGTACGGCTCCGCGGCTACGACCAACTCAACCACGCCGCCGCAAAGACTGTGAGACATCAAGTCTTGAGCGGCGACGGCGTGGTTGAGATTGGTCTGGATGATCTGACCGCGGGGAGGCGTGAACGTTATGCCGTGTCCATGGCCTCCCCCCGGCCAGAATCATCCTTGAGAGCGGGTTTAGTTGCCCGCTCCGCCTCCTCTCCAGTGTCCATCGCAGGAACTCCCACGGTGGAGGGTGATGCGGGTGCACCACCCCCGCTGGAACCTCCCACGGTGGGGGGTGACGCCGGTGCACCACCCCCGCTGGAACATCCCACGTTGGAGGATGGTGCAGCCGCACCACCCCCTTGATGGACACTGGAGAGTTGGCTCCTCTTCTGCGTCGCGTCTCCTCTCTTCTTAGCTGGGCGGGCCTTTGGTGGGGAGCAAGTCTTACTCCCCATACGATGGTCTGCTGGCCGCCCGGCTTCCTTACACAATGTGCAAACCGGGGCGGCCGCCGTACATAGGCCCGCCCGGTGGCCCGTTTCGCCGCACCTGTAGCACAGGTGCGACCTGTCTACTTCAGCAGTGCACCGCTGCTGGACATGGCCCATTTGCCAGCAGCGGTAGCACTGCTCTGGGCGGGGCTTTAACACCTCCACCCTGGCAAACACCCAGCCCACTCTGATGCGGCCGGCAGCAACAACCTTCTTGGCCGCTGCCAGTGGGCATTGCACCCATAGGGTGCCAAGTCCACTACGTGAGGACCTAATCTCGCCGGTCCTCACGTCTTCCAGTTGGCAGCCTGCCGTTCCAGCTATGGCTTCGGCCACCTCTGCTGGGTTGGCCGATTCGTCAAGACCATAGACCCGAAGGTCGGCCTTCTTTATCGGCCTGGTGACAGTTACGGCGTCCCCAGCCAACGCCTCGCGTAACTTGGCCGCCAAGGCGGACGCCTTGGTCTCCTTATCAGGACCGGCGACCTCTAACATGAGGCCGCCGGTCCTGGCTTTCTTGGGGCGGACGTTATCAACCCCAACGTCCGCTAACTTCACCCTCTGCCTGGCAGCAATCATAACGTCCTTGTATGAGGACCTGCTGCCAGGCTGGAGGGTGAGAACTACCGCCGCCGTGCGCGGTAGCCGGCCCAACTTGGGCCTCTCCACCTGCTTCTGGGCTTTAGGTGGCGGAGCAGGAGCCGTTTGAGCCTTTTTGGCCGCCCTTTGGGCCCTTCTGCCCACCACCTGGGCCCATGTTCCCTCGGTGGCCTTGGCACCTGAGGGTTGTACCGGCGCCACCGCTTGCTTCTTCTTCGCCTCCTGGCGCGCCGCCTCCAGTCTTCTGGCGGCCCCAGACGGGGTCGCCTTCTTCTGTGGGGGTTGGGGTTGGACTGAGTTGTTTTCCTTCCCCATCCCCTTCTTCTTCTTATTCTTCTTTAGCTTCTTTTCCCCGGTGGCCTGTGTTAAGGGGCCAGTCGGGGAGGCTCCCTCCCTTTTCGTAAATGGGAGGAGTTCCTTGCGGAACTCCTCTAACCTACTGTTAACGAGTTCCGCTATTTGTAGGGCAATGACGGAACCCGTCGGCTCCTTCGGTGCCGGGACACCCATTTCGGGGCAATCTCCCCCCGAAATCGTCAATGGCGAGGCTGGTTCTGGCCTCGCGCGGCTCGCGATCTCCAAGTCCGCCATTTTTGTAACTGGCGGGCTTGGAGATCGCCTTTCTAGTACTAATATCCGCTCCTGCAGGCGTTTATTTTCTGCCTGCAGGGCTTCTATTTGCTCTTTAAGGGCAGAGATGTCCTGTCCGGGCTGTGGTTCAGCCGGTCTCACCACTCGCTGAGCGAGCTCCATCGTCACCGCTCTAACGGTGCGTGCACCAACCCGGATATCTCTCTGAATGGTACCCTTTAAGTTTTTAGATTTGGCAGCTGCCAGTTCTATTTTATCCGCCTCTTCCAGGGCCCATGCTCCTAGGTCCTCCAGTGGCTTCGACTTCGCCTCCTGGACGAAGACCTCCATCTCTGGCACAGGGTTGCCCGACTTCCCAGGTGGTGGGATGCACCCTGTGCCACGCCTAATTTCTTCCTCGAGCTCTACCATCTCGATTTCCCGCTGGGCTTCCATGTAAGCCCTCTTGGCTTCAGCGAGCCCTACATACTCCCCAGTTGTTGGGGGTCGTCCTCTCTTCTTGGACTTCGGACACGCCCGTTCCCTAAGGATAGAGAAATTGGATCTAACTGATCCCACGGACGTGTCCGAGTCGTAGGAGGCGTCACCCGACTCCTCCTGGGCGCCCTTCTCCAGTACCCTGCCTCTAAGCTGGAGCTTCTCCAATATTACCTGCCCCTGCGAGGCAGTGAGTTTTGTGTCCGAGACGATGTTTGGTCTCGGACCGCCGACCTTTCGGACCCCACTGGTCCCTGCCTTTTCTTCTTCAATGACCCCCCCATTCCCCGGTTTTTTGAAATCTGAACAATTCTCCATAATGTTCCCACGAGTAGGGTCGGAAGTAAAGTCACCCCTGGCAGAGCCGCCATGCCAGGGGAAGGCAGATACACCCGGGGGGCGCCAGTATCCCCGGGGTTGGTCGCTCGAGACCGGTGCACCCACCGGCCACGCCCAGCCGCGAGGACTGGGCGTGCCCCCTCGCCGCGTACCGCAGCTTGAGGCTAGGGACTTTTTATAGAGGTTTATCCCCTCGCGGGCCGGCCAATGAAGGCAAGCCCCCCGCTCCGGCGAAACATGACCACCGGTTTACGGTATTACGACAGGGGTCACACCACCCCTGCCGAGCTATGGGATCCCGGGGACGCAACTCCCCGTATCACGACCAGAACTGGCCGTGACCCCTGGGATGGAGGCCCGCATCCACCGTTTTCACCCCTCCGCTCCGAGCCTTACCGGCAAGGGAGGCCCCGCCAGGATCCGAAGATCCCACCGGCATCGCCTCGGAGCATCACGGAGGCTACTTGGTATCAGCGAAACCCCCGAAAGCCAGAGCCCCGTTAGTCACCGGATGACTCCGGTGTCCAGGTTCCACCACGAGGAGGTGGGGATGGCACGTGTTGTTGCAGCTGCAACAACTTCTAGAACCCGGGGAAACCTAACCTAACCTTTTTTTTTTTTTTTTTTTTACGTGGGGAAATCCTCATGGATCCCCCGGGGCTGGGGGAACCCCGGGGGTATGCCGGACTCTTACCGGCTAAAACCCCACGGTGACCTACCTCGGCGCTGCTGGGGAGGGCCCGGGAACTCTGGACGAACACGTCCGGTCCCTCCCCGCGCCGGGGCCCCCTATGGTGACTGAGGGGACCCCCTTCCCGTTGGGGGGGTGGTCGACGATACACCCCCCCATCCGGGGTAACGGGCGGTGACCCGGTCACCCGGCCACCGCCCCCGTCCCGGAGGGCGCGTGCAATGGCTGAGGCGATTCCCCAATCGCCCCAGCCGCGCCCCCCGGGCGACTCCCGTGCAAAGACTTGGGGCACGACTCCCACCGAGGTGAGGGTCCTCCCCGCACGGGCGTCGCAGACGCCTCGGGCCAGGCTTGGCCCGGTTTGACTGGGAGCCCCGGGTGCGTCACACCCGATACCGTGGCCCGGCTAAGTGCCGGGACCACGGCCCCTGGGGCCTAAGTGCCACCACCGTGGCACGCTTGGTGCGCGGCGGAGGTGGCGAAGTCCCGCTCCCCGAAGGGTTCTTAGGAGCGACCCCCACCCGAAGGTGAGAGTCCCCCCCGTGGAGCGGGGCGGGGCAAACGTGCAAGACGCCGACCCCGCAGGCGACGCCGAGCAGGGAGCAGAAGCTCCCTTGAGCGCTCGGCGGCCTCCTTCGCGACCATGACCTCCTCGCAGAAGGAGATCATGGCCTGCCAGACGCTCCCGCTACCGACCATCCGAGACAGGATGGTCGGCAGCGAGAGGTCCGGACCCACCTCCGCCGCTAAGGCCCGACGCGGCACCTCCCAGGCAGGACACTCCATGAGAGTGTGCCGCGCCGAGTCCACCGCGGCGCCACAGTGGTGGCACCGCGGGTCCGCCTCGCGACCGATCCGGCACAGGTACCGACCGAAGCAGCCATGCTCGGTCAGCACCTGTGTGGCTCGGAACGTAAGTCGCCCGGAGCTACGGCCCACCCATCTATCTAGGATGGGCAGGACCGCCCCGACGGTCCAATGGTCCCTGACATGGGACAATAACTCCTTCCACGATTCCATTGTGGACCGCCGGGCCTGGAGCCTCAACTCGTCCCTGTCCTCCCCTGGCGGGTTGGAGTCCTGGCGGGCAAGGCGAAGATGCCTATAGACACAGGCATCCTCAGCCGCCAGGAGCTCCAAAGGTGGTAGACCCGCCAGGGTGGTGGCCGCCTCGTAGGACACCGTACGGTACCCCCTGATGACGCGTATTGCGGCGCGTCGCCACTCCCTGCGGAGGAGCGTCTTGCTCCCCCGGCTGGCCGCTAAGGCGTCGGCCCAGATGGGGGCACCGTACAGTGCCACTGATCTTATCACACCGCAGTAGAGGCGGCGCACCCGCTCGTCCGGACCACCAAGGTTGGGCATGATGCGACTCAAGTGAGTCACGAGGCTGCCCAACCTGGTGGCCAGACGAGCGAAATGCGGGACGAAGCTCCAGGAGCTGTCCAGGTAGACACCAAGATATTTCATGTCGGTGCCCACCTGGACGTCGGACGACCCGATCCTCACCAGGCTATGGGGTGGAGTGCCCCTCCTACGACCCTGGAAGAAGACGATCTCCGTCTTCTGAGGGGACAACTCCAACCCCATGCCCCGGATCCGCGAGGCGACGGCCGCAACTGCGACCTCCGCCCGGCGGATGGTCCTCCCACGGTCCCTGCCGGTGGCTAACACCATGGTGTCGTCGGCGTAACATGTTAGATGTACGCCGACCGGCAGGGACACCCGCAGAGCCGCGTCGTACCCCAGGTTCCACAAGAGTGGGCCCAAGACGGACCCCTGGGGCACTCCACGGTTGATCTGCCGCCTGACAGACCCATCGCGGCCACCGTAGACGATGGCCCTGTCCCGGAGGTAGTCTCCGACCACCATCCGCAGGTAGAGGGGCACCTCGTGACGTTCGAGGGCCCCGCGGATGGCCGCCCAGGAGAGGGAGTTAAAGGCGTTCTTTATATCTAAAGAGACAGCCAGTGCTACCCCTCCCCCGGACGTGGCCGAGTCCGAGAGGGACTTGACGCGCTGGACCGCGTCGATGGTCGATCGTCCCTCCCGGAAGCCAAACTGGCACTCGGCCAGGTCGGGTCCATCACGGGACAGGTGCTGGACGAGGCGCTTGTGAACAATACGTTCGAATAACTTCCCCACCTCGTCCAGCAACACGATGGGCCTGTAGGCGGCAGGCGACTCTGCGGGCCTGTTGTCCTTGCGAAGGAGGACCATCCGCCCTGTTTTCCACCTCGGTGGAAGGGTCCCCGTCTGCAAACAGGCTGTAAAGAGCCTGCGCAGACGGGGCCCGAGGACGCTGAGCGCCAAGACCCAGGCGCGGCCGGGGATGCCGTCGGGGCCGGGGGCGGTGTTACGTGCCCCCATGCGTTTGACAGCCCCGGCCAACTCCTCTTCGGACACCTCCCACTCCTGGGACCATAAAACACGGTCCGGTGGTGGAGCGGGGGCCGACACCTCCCCGTCTGGGAATAGAGTGCCGACCACCCGCTCCAGGAGTGGGGGGTCCATCGTCTCCGTGAGGGGAGGCGCCCATGGACGAAGCTTGTCCATCACAAGACGGTATGAGCGCCCCCATGGGTCCTCACGGAGTGAATCGAGGAGTCCGTCCCAGGCCTGAGCCTTGGCGCTCCTGATGGCCAGCTGCAGCCGCTTCGTGAGATCACGATACTCGGCATACAGCTGTGCCGTTCTCGCCGCGTCGGAGTTACGCCGACGCCTCGCCCGGGTGTACTGGCGGCGAGCGACTCCGCACTCTTCGCGGAGACGATGAATCTCAGCGCTCCACCAGTACACCGGGCGGCGGGGCGGATTGGCGCGGACACGTGGCATCGCCACGTCGCAAACTGCCGACATGGCGTCCGCGAACCAATCCGCCTCCTCCGAGACCTCCACTGGCCCAGCCGGAACTTCCGGCCAGGCCACTGCGAGAACGGCCGCCATCAGGGCGTCCTCATCCATGCCCCTCAGGGCCCACCTCCGTGGGTGGTGGGCTGCTGGGCGGGTCGGGGGAGGCGTGGAGACATCCATGCGGATATATACATGGTCTGACAGTGTCTCCACGTCGTCGACCCTCCACCCCGACACACGGCGCGCGGCCAGGGCATTGGCGAAAGACAAGTCCACGATGCTTTCGCCCTGGTACCGCACGCACGTGCTGGCCGAGCCCCGGTTCAACAACCGGAGACCCAGGCCAGCCGCCCAGTCCAGCACCGAGTGGCCCCTCTGGTCCGTCCTCGGGGAGTGCCACGCGGATGCGTGAGCATTGAAGTCCCCGAGGACGAGTACTGGACGAGCTGCGTGCAATGAAACAACGTTCTGCAGCTCGTCCAGTAGGAGGTCGAAGCGACCGAGGGACCAACTCGGGGGCGCGTAGACGCCCACCACCACACAACCCGCCCAGTCGACCGCCACGAATCCATGGCCGCGCATGACTGGCGCTATTGGCCGGATCCGTGACGGAACCGACTGGGCGATCACCACGGAGTCGTCCAAGTCCCCAACCCAGGACGGGCGTTGGAGAACTCGGTACGGCTCCGCGGCTACGACCAACTCAACCACGCCGCCGCAAAGACTATGAGACATCAAGTCTTGGGCGGCGACGGCGTGGTTGAGATTGGTCTGGATGATCTGTCCGCGGGGAGGCATGAACTTTAGGCCGTGTCCATGGCCTCCCCCCGGCCAGAATCATCCTTGGGAGCGGGTTTGACTGCCCGCTCCGCCTCCTCTCCAGTGTCCATCGCAGGAACTCCCACGGTGGAGGGTGATGCGGGTGCACCACCCCCGCTGGAACCTCCCACGGTGGGGGGTGATGCCGGTGCACCACCCCCGCTGGAACATCCCACGTTGGAGGATGGTGCAGCCGCACCACCCCCTTGATGGACACTGGAGAGTTGGCTCCTCTTCTGCGTCGCGTCTCCTCTCTTCTTAGCTGGGCGGGCCTTTGGTGGGGAGCAAGTCTTACTCCCCATACGATGGTCTGCTGGCCGCCCGGCTTCCTTACACAGTGTGCAAACCGGGGCGGCCGCCGTACATAGGCCCGCCCGGTGGCCCGTTTCGCCGCACCTGTAGCACAGGTGCGACCTGTCTACTTCAGCAGTGCACCGCTGCTGGACATGGCCCATTTGCCAGCAGCGGTAGCACTGCTCTGGGCGGGGCTTTAACACCTCCACCCTGGCAAACACCCAGCCCACTCTGATGCGGCCGGCAGCAACAACCTTCTTGGCCGCTGCCAGTGGGCATTGCACCCATAGGGTGCCAAGTCCACTACGTGAGGACCTAATCTCGCCGGTCCTCACGTCTTCCAGTTGGCAGCCTGCCGTTCCAGCTATGGCTTCGGCCACCTCTGCTGGGGTGGCCGATTCGTCAAGACCATAGACCCGAAGGTCGGCCTTCTTTATCGGCCTGGTGACAGTTACGGCGTCCCCAGCCAACGCCTCGCGTAACTTGGCCGCCAAGGCGGACGCCTTGGTCTCCTTATCAGGACCGGCGACCTCTAACATGAGGCCGCCGGTCCTGGCTTTCTTGGGGCGGACGTTATCAACCCCAACGTCCGCTAACTTCACCCTCTGCCTGGCAGCAATCATAACGTCCTTGTATGAGGACTTGCTGCCAGGCTGGAGGGTGAGAACTACCGCCGCCGTGCGCGGTAGCCGGCCCAACTTGGGCCTCTCCACCTGCTTCTGGGCTTTAGGTGGCGGAGCAGGAGCCGTTTGAGCCTTTTTGGCCGCCCTTTGGGCCCTTCTGCCCACCACCTGGGCCCATGTTCCCTCGGTGGCCTTGGCACCTGAGGGTTGTACCGGCGCCACCGCTTGCTTCTTCTTCGCCTCCTGGCGCGCCGCCTCCAGTCTTCTGGCGGCCCCAGACGGGGTCGCCTTCTTCTGTGGGGGTTGGGGTTGGACTGAGTTGTTTTCCTTCCCCATCCCCTTCTTCTTCTTATTCTTCTTTAGCTTCTTTCCCCCGGTGGCCTGTGTTAAGGGGCCAGTCGGGGAGGCTCCCTCCCTTTTCGTAAATGGGAGGAGTTCCTTGCGGAACTCCTCTAACCTACTGTTAACGAGTTCCGCTATTTGTAGGGCAATGACGGAACCCGTCGGCTCCTTCGGTGCCGGGACACCCATTTCGGGGCAATCTCCCCCCGAAATCGTCAATGGCGAGGCTGGTTCTGGCCTCGCGCGGCTCGCGATCTCCAAGTCCGCCATTTTTGTAACTGGCGGGCTTGGAGATCGCCTTTCTAGTACTAATATCCGCTCCTGCAGGCGTTTATTTTCTGCCTGCAGGGCTTCTATTTGCTCTTTAAGGGCAGAGATGTCCTGTCCGGGCTGTGGTTCAGCCGGTCTCACCACTCGCTGAGCGAGCTCCATCGTCACCGCTCTAACGGTGCGTGCACCAACCCGGATATCTCTCTGAATGGTACCCTTTAAGTTTTTAGATTTGGCAGCTGCCAGTTCTATTTTATCCGCCTCTTCCAGAGCCCATGCTCCTAGGTCCTCCAGTGGCTTCGACTTCGCCTCCTGGACGAAGACCTCCATCTCTGGCACAGGGTTGCCCGACTTCCCAGGTGGTGGGATGCACCCTGTGCCACGCCTAATTTCTTCCTCGAGCTCTACCATCTCGATTTCCCGCTGGGCTTCCATGTAAGCCCTCTTGGCTTCAGCGAGCCCTACATACTCCCCAGTTGTTGGGGGTCGTCCTCTCTTCTTGGACTTCGGACACGCCCGTTCCCTAAGGATAGAGAAATTGGATCTAACTGATCCCACGGACGTGTCCGAGTCGTAGGAGGCGTCACCCGACTCCTCCTGGGCGCCCTTCTCCAGTACCCTGCCTCTAAGCTGGAGCTTCTCCAATATTACCTGCCCCTGCGAGGCAGTGAGTTTTGTGTCCGAGACGATGTTTGGTCTCGGACCGCCGACCTTTCGGACCCCACTGGTCCCTGCCTTTTCTTCTTCAATGACCCCCCCATTCCCCGGTTTTTTGAAATCTGAACAATTCTCCATAATGTTCCCACGAGTAGGGTCGGAAGTAAAGTCACCCCTGGCAGAGCCGCCATGCCAGGGGAAGGCAGATACACCCGGGGGGCGCCAGTATCCCCGGGGTTGGTCGCTCGAGACCGGTGCACCCACCGGCCACGCCCAGCCGCGAGGACTGGGCGTGCCCCCTCGCCGCGTACCGCAGCTTGAGGCTAGGGACTTTTTATAGAGGTTTATCCCCTCGCGGGCCGGCCAATGAAGGCAAGCCCCCCGCTCCGGCGAAACATGACCATCGGCTTACGGTATTACGACAGGGGTCACACCACCCCTGCCGAGCTATGGGATCCCGGGGACGCAACTCCCCGTATCACGACCAGAACTGGCCGTGACCCCTGGGATGGAGGCCCGCATCCACCGTTTTCACCCCTCCGCTCCGAGCCTTACCGGCAAGGGAGGCCCCGCCAGGATCCGAAGATCCCACCGGCATCGCCTCGGAGCATCACGGAGGCTACTTGGCATCAACGAAACCCCCGAAAGCCAGAGCCCCGTTAGTCACCGGATGACTCCGGTGTCCAGGTTCCACCACGAGGAGGTGGGGATGGCACATGTTGTTGCAGCTGCAACAACTTCTAGAACCCAACCTAACCTTTTTTTTTTTTTTTTTTTTTTTTTTTTTTTTTACGTGGGGAAATCCATCATGGATACCCCGGAGCTGGGGAAGCTCCGGGGTTATGCCGGACTCTTACCGGCTAAAACCCCACGGTGGCCATCCCTGCACTACCGGGGAGGGTCTGGGATCTCTTGCGAACAACAACCAGACCCTCCCCGTGCAAGGGCGCCAGAAGGGCGCCCGCTTCCCAAAAGTTGGAGGGCTGAGCCTCCCCTACCCAGCTAAAGACGGCGATGTCGGGGCCACGCCGACATCGCCGACCATCCCGGGCCGCGTGCAATGCATCGGCGAACCCCCATTCGCCGATGCTGCAGCCCCGGCGACCGCCTCGCCTTGAAGTACTCGAGTGGAGCGGAGCTCAAACACTCGGCGAGACGGCCGCCCTCCTCCACCGTAGCTCGGGCCCCGGGTGCGCTACTACCCGTACCGCGGCAACAGATGGTCGGTTGCCGCGGCCCCTGGGGGATGATGTCTCCCGGGAAAGGGAGACATATCGGGGAAGGTCTACTCCTTCGTAGAAGGAGCAGCCCCACCCCGATCAGGCGCAACGGCCTGCCCCTTGGGCACCGAAGTGCCGGCCCTCGAGGGCCCCCCACGCCCGCCCTTTCGGAAGGGCGGCTTACAGGTCGAGCTGCCCAAGCGGTGCCCGGACGGCAGACCCAAGTCCGCGCAAAGCGGACATTTGGGCGCCGCCGCCGAACACCCGGCCGCCTTGTGGCCTGCAGCGCCACACCGATAGCACAAAGTGCTACGGTCCTCGTCGGCAGTGCACCGCGCCCGCACGTGACCGTGCTGGAGGCAGCGGAAACACTGCAACGGCCGGGGCTTGAGCAGCTCGACCCGAGCTGTAGCCCACCCCACCCGTATCCTATCCCCCTTGGCGAAGATCTTTTTCGCCGCCGCGAGTGGACATCTCGCCCACACGGTGCCCAATGGGCCCGATCGCTGGATGTTGCCAACCGCGATCGGGTCCATTGGGCACCCACCCTCCCTCGACAAGGCCGCCTTCACCTCAATGGCGCGGACCGAGTCCTCAAGGCCGACCACCCTCAGCTCAACGAGCTTCATCGGGCGGCCGACCTTGAGGCCCCTCGGTTCCAACACCTCGGTGAGGCGATAGGCCAGTTGGTCGGCCTTTTCCGCCCTCCCCTCGCCCTCCACCTCTAAGATGAGGGCTCCGGTCTTGGCCCTCTTGGGCCTCACCGCCTCGATGCCAAGCTCATCGAGGGCGAATGCGTTCCGCGCCACCAACATTGCGTTGGTGAGCGTCTGGGAGCACCCAGGCGGGACGGTGATGGTCACCGCCTCCGACCTGGGAAGTCTACCCAGACGCACACCCACTCTTTTCTTCTCGGGGCCGGAGCCGGACTTCGCGGCCGACTTCTTCCCCTTACCCTTCTTCTTCTTAGAGGAGGAAGAGGGGGGGACCGGGGCAGAAGTGGGTGTCTTACGACCCACCACCTCCGCCCAGGAGTCCCCACCCCCGGACTGGGTCCGCACAGCAGACCCAGCCGAGGGAGGGACATCAGTCACCCCCCTAGTCCCCCTCTTGCCCCTTCCCTTTTTCCCGGCTTTCGCCGGGCGAGAGGTGGCCGACGGTGGTTGGTCGGGCTGGGCAGCACGGGGTGTACCCGCGCCGTCCCCCCTAACCTCCCCCAACGAACCACCCCCCAACACCAATCCGGAGGCGGGACCCGCCGCTCCCAGGGTGAGGTTCAACTCACCTCTGAGAGCGGCGAATCTCGCCTCCATCATATCTCCCACCCGGGAGATGATATTCTCCACGTCCACGCCGCCAGCGGCTGGACCCGTACTCGGGGAGGACCTGCCTCCCCGTGCCCCCGTAATAGGAGGAGATGTCCCCCTGTGAGGCTCCACCTCCATGCGGGATTCCTCCCGTGTGGTAGACTCAAGCTGCCGCCTGAGCCTAGCCACCTCCCTCTTAAGACCATCGAGCTCGGAGGAGAGCCTATCGTTGGCTTCCTCGAGCTCTTTAACTCTCCCGTCCCTCTCCGTTCGCTGGATCGCCTCCAATCCAGCTATCCTGAGGGCCTGCGCACTCTCTCTGAGGCGGTGCACAAACCTGCCACTCAGGTTTTTTGATGAGCCGGCCACACGCTCTACCTCCTTTGAGTGCTCCAGAATTAGAGCACCGAGGTCAGGCGTGGGCCGGTGTCTCATCTCCTCCCTCACCTCCCGCTCGTTCGGGAGAGGCTTAGCAGCCTTACTAGGAGGCGGAGGGGTCCGGGAGGGATCGGATCGCTCCAACTCCCTCCGGACCGCCTCCTCCTCCCGGCAAAGCTCCATGTAGGCTCGCTTAGCCTCCGCCAGCCCGACATACTCCCCGGTTGTTGGGGGCCTGCCCCTCTTCCGTACTACGCCGGATGGTTGCTCCAACTGACACGAGAAAGAGGTGTCTGACAGCCCCTCCTCGTCGTCAGAGTCCATCCCCAGCGACCAGCGACCAGCGCTGCCCGCCGCTAAATCTCTCACGAGACCGGCCAGCGGCCTCGCAGAAGTCCCCCCAGCCCCAGAGGAACCAGTAGCCTTAGACGCCGTGGCCTGGCCCTCCACCACGGACGTCCCACGGTTGCCGGATGACGACGCAGCCGGGCCCGCTTGACCACCCGAAACCGCGCCGGTACTGGAGGTTCCGAGGCCTCCTGCACCGTAAGTTTTCCTTCCTTTTTGCCGAGTATCCATGATTATTAAAATATACACCACCCCTAACGTGCCCAGGTCGTCAACAATAAGTCCCGCCCCGCACCGCTTCCACCTTCTCACCTCTCAACTCCGGGCCTTACCGGCAAGGGAGGCCCTGCCAGGATCCGAAGATCCCGCCGGCATCGCCCCGGAGCATCACTGAGGCTACCTCAGCTTCCGCGATGCACCCTTTTAGTCGCCTCTTACGACAGGCAGGGTATACCCTGGGTGTATTCTGACCCGCACCCAGACGGGGAAACCCAACCTAACCTAACCTAACCTTTTTTTTTTTTTTTTTTTTTACGTGGGGAAATCCATCATGGATACCCCGGAGCTGGGGAAGCTCCGGGGTTATGCCGGACTCTTACCGGCTAAAACCCCACGGTGGCCATCCCTGCACTACCGGGGAGGGTCTGGGATCTCTTGCGAACAACAACCAGACCCTCCCCGTGCAAGGGCGCCAGAAGGGCGCCCGCTTCCCAAAAGTTGGAGGGCTGAGCCTCCCCTACCCAGCTAAAGACGGCGATGTCGGGGCCACGCCGACATCGCCGACCGTCCCGGGCCGCGTGCAATGCATCGGCGAACCCCCATTCGCCGATGCTGCAGCCCCGGCGATCGCCTCGCCTTGAAGTACTCGAGTGGAGCGGTGCTCAAACACTCGGCGAGACGGCCGCCCTCCTCCACCGTAGCTCGGGCCCCGGGTGCGCTACTACCCGTACCGCGGCAACAGGTGTTCGGTTGCCGCGGCCCCTGGGGGATGATGTCTCCCGGGAGAGGGAGACATATCGGGGCAGGTCTACTCCTTCGGAGAAGGAGCAGCCCCACCCCGATCAGGCGCAACCGCCTGCCCCTTGGGCACCTTAGTGCCTGCCCTAGAGGGCTCCCCACGCCCGCCCTTTCGGACGGGCGGCTTACAGGCCGAGCTGCCCAAGCGATGCCCGGACGGCAGACCCAAGTCCGCGCAGAGCGGACAGTTGGGCGCCGCCGCCGGACACCCGGCCGCCTTGTGGCCTGCAGCGCCACACCGATAGCACAAAGTGCTACGGTCCTCGTCGGCAGTGCACCGCGCCCGCACGTGACCGTGCTGGAGGCAGCGGTAACACTGCAACGGCCGGGGCTTGAGCAGCTCGACCCGAGCTGTAGCCCACCCTACCCTTATGCGATCCCCCTTGGCGAAGAGCTTCTTAGCCCCAGCCAATGGGCATCGCGCCCACACGGTGCCCAATGGGCCGGATCGCCGGATGGTACCGACCACGATCCGGTCCATGGGGCACCCACCCTCCCTCGATAGAGCCGCCTTTACTTCTATCGCCCGGACGGAGTCCTCAAGCCCGACCACCCTCAGCTCAACGAGCTTCATTGGGCGGCCGACCTTGAGGCCCTTCGGCTCCAACACCTCCGTGAGTCGATAGGCTAGCTGGTCAGCCTTCTCCTCCCTCCCCTCGCCCTCTATCTCCAGGATAAGAGCCCCGGTCTTGGCCCTCTTGGGCCTGACCGCCTCGATGCCCAGCTCATCGAGAGCAAAGGCATTACGCGCCGCCAACATCGCGTTTGTCAGCGTCTGGGTGCACCCAGGCGGGACGGTGATAGTCACCGCCTCCGACCTGGGAAGCTTGCCCAGACGCACAACCCCCTTCTTTTTATCGGGGACGGAGCCAGCCTTTGCGGCCGACTTCTTCCCCTTAGCCGTCTTCTTCTTCGAGGAGGCCGAGGGTGCGACCGGGGCAGACGTGGAAGCCTTGCGGCCCACCACCTCCGCCCAGGAGTCCCCACCCCCGGACTGAGCCTGCACAGCAGACCCAGCCGAGGGAGGGACAGCAGACACCACCCCCTTCCCCCTCTTAGCCCGTCCCTTTTTCCCGGCTTTCGCCGGGCGAGTGGTGGCCGACGATGATTGGTCGGGTTGGGCAGCGCGGGGAGTCCCCCCGCTGTCCCCCCTAACCTCCACCAAAGAACCACCCCCCAACTCCAATCCGGAGGCGGGACCCGCCGCTCCCAGGGTGAGGTTCAACTCACCCCTGAGAGCGGCGAATCTCGCCTCCATCATATCTCCCACACGGGAGATAATCCCCTCTACGTCCACGCCGCCAGCGGCTGGACCCGTACTCGGGGAGGACCTGCCTCCCCGTACCCCCGTGATAGGAGGAGATGTCCCCCTCGAAGGCTCCACGTCCATTCGGGATTGCTCCCGAGTGGAAGACTCGAGTTGCCTCTTAAGTCTTGCCACCTCCCTCCTTAGATCTTCGAGTTCGGAGGAGAGCCTACCATTGGCTTCCTCCAACTCTTTTACTCTCCCGTCCCTTTGTGTGCGCAGGATTGCCTCAAGTCCGGCTAACCTGAGGGCCTGCGCACTCTCCCGCAGGCGGTGAACAAACCTGCCGCTTAGGTTCTTCGAGGAGCCGGCCACGCGCTCGACCTCCTCCGAGTGCTCCAAGATAAGAGCACCGAGGTCGGGCGTCGGCCGGTGCCTCATTTGCTCCCGCACCTCCCTCTCATCGGGCAGCGGTTTAGCGCTCTTACTAGGAGGCGGAGGGGCCCGGGAGGGGTCGGATCGCTCCAACTCCCTCCGGACCGCCTCCTCCTCCCGGCAGAGCTCCATGTAAGCCCGCTTCGCCTCAGCGAGCCCGACGTACTCCCCTGTAGTAGGGGGCCTGCCCCTCTTTCTCACCACCGGTGGCTCCAACCGACACGAGAAGGAGGTATCGGAATACCCCTCCTCGTCGTCGGAGTCCATCCCGCCCAAGGACCAGCGACCAGCGCTGCCCGCCGCGAGATCCCTTACGTGGCCGACCAGCGGCCGCGAAGAAGTCCCCCCAACCCCAGAGGTGCCAGTAGCACTAGACGCCGTGGCCTGGCCCTCCACCACGGACGTCCCACGGTTGCCGGATGACGACGCAGCCGGGCCCGCTTGACCACCCGAAACTGCGCCGGTACTGGAGGTTCCGAGGCCTCCTGCACCGTAAGTTTTCTTTCCCTTGGGTCGTAAGTCCATAATTGTAGTAAATAAATCCACCCCTAACGTGCCCGTGTCGTCAACAAAAAGTCCCGTCCAGCACCGCTTCCACCTTCTCACCCCTCAACTCCGGGCCTTACCGGCAAGGGAGGCCCTGCCAGGATCCGAAGATCCCGCCGGCATCGCCCCGGAGCATCACTGAGGCTACCTCAGCTTCCGCGATGCACCCTTTTAGTCGCCTCTTACGACAGGCAGGGTATACCCTGGGTGTATTCTGACCCGCACCCAGACGGGGAAACCTAACCTAACCTTTTTTTTTTTTTTTTTTTTTTTTTTTTTTTTTTTTTTTTTTTTTTTTTTTTTTTTACGTGGGGAAATCCATCATGGATACCCCGGAGCTGGGGAAGCTCCGCGGTTATGCCGGACTCTTACCGGCTAAAACCCCACGGTGGCCATCCCTGCACTACCGGGGAGGGTCTGGGATCTCTTGCGAACAACAACCAGACCCTCCCCGTGCAAGGGCGCCAGAAGGGCGCCCGCTTCCCAAAAGTTGGAGGGCTGAGCCTCCCCTACCCAGCTAAAGACGGCGATGTCGGGGCCACGCCGACATCGCCGACCGTCCCGGGCCGCGTGCAATGCATCGGCGAACCCCCATTCGCCGACGCTGCAGCCCCGGCGACCGCCTCGCCTGGAAGTACTCGAGTGGAGCGGTGCTCAAACACTCGGCGCGACGGCCGCCCTCCTCCACCGTAGCTCGGGCCCCGGGTGCGCTACTACCCGTACCGCGGCAACAGATGGTCGGTTGCCGCGGCCCCTGGGGGATGATGTCTCCCGGAAAAGGGAGACATATCGGGGAAGGGCTACTCCTTCGGAGAAGAAGCAGCCCCACCCCGATCAGGCGCAACCGCCTGCCCCTTGGGCACCTTAGTGCCTGCCCTAGAGGGCTCCCCACGCCCGCCCTTTCGGACGGGCGGCTTACAGGCCGAGCTGCCCAAGCGGTGCCCGGACGGCAGACCCAAGTCCGCGCAAAGCGGACAGTTGGGCGCCGCCGCCGGACACCCGGCCGCCTTGTGGCCTGCAGCGCCACACCGATAGCACAAAGTGCTACGGTCCTCGTCGGCAGTGCACCGCGCCCGCACGTGTCCGTGCTGGAGGCAGCGGTAACACTGCAACGGCCGGGGCTTGAGCAGCTCGACCCGAGCTATACCCCACCCCACCCGTATCCTATCCCCCTTGGCGAAGATCTTCTTCGCCGCCGCGAGTGGACATCTCGCCCACACGGTGCCCAATGGGCCCGATCGCTGGATGGTACCAACCACGATCGGGTCCATTGGGCACCCACCCTCCCTCGAAAGAGCCGCCTTGACCTCAATGGCCCGGACGGAGTCCTCAAGCCCGACCACCCTCAGCTCAACGAGCTTCATCGGGCGGCCGACCTTGAGGCCCTTCGGCTCCAGCACCTCCGTGAGGCGGTAGGCCAGTTCGTCGGCCTTCTCAGCCCTCCCCTCGCCCTCAACCTCTAAGATGAGGGCTCCCGTTTTAGCCCGTTTGGGCCTCACGGCCTCAATGCCCAGCTCATCGAGAGCAAAGGCGTTACGCGCCGCCAACATAGCGTTGGTGAGCGTCTGGGAGCACCCAGGCGGGACGGTGATAGTCACCGCCTCCGACCTGGGCAGCCTACCCAGACGCACACCACCTCTCTTCTTTTCGGGGCCGGAGCCGGCCTTCGCGGCCGACTTCTTCCCCTTACCCTTCTTCTTCTTCGAGGAGGAAGAGGGAGGGACCGGGGCAGAAGTGGGAGTCTTACGACCCACCACCTCCGCCCAGGAGCCCCCACCCCCGGACTGAGCCTGCACAGCAGACCCAGCCGAGGGAGGGACATCAGTCACCCCCCTAGTCCCCCTCTTGCCCCTTCCCTTTTTCCCGGCTTTCGCCGGGCGAGGGGTGGCCGACGGCGGTTGGTCGGGCTGGGCAGCACGGGGAGTACCCGCGCCGTCCCCCCTAACCTCCCCCAACGAACCACCCCCCAACACCAAACCGGAGGCGGGACCCGCCGCTCCCAGGGTGAGGTTTAACTCACCCCTGAGAGCGGCGAATCTCGCCTCCATCATATCTCCCACCCTAGAGATAATCATCTCCACGTCCACGCCGCCAGCGGCTGGACCCGTACCCGGGGAGGACCTGCCTCCCCGTGCCCCCGTGATAGGGGATGTCACCCTAGGAGGCTCTACCTCCATTCGGGATTGCTCCCCTGTGGCAGACTCGAGCTGCCTCCTCAGTCTGCCCACCTCACGTTTCAGGTCCTCGAGTTCGGAGGAGAGCCGATCGTTGGCCTCCTCCAACTCCTGGACCCGCCCATCACGATGCGTCCGCTGGATCGCCTCGAGACCCGCAAGCCTAAGGGCCTGGGCACTTTCCCGTAGGCGATGAACGAACCTCCCACTTAGATTTTTAGAGGAGCCGGCCACACGCTCGACCTCCTTGGCGTGCTCCAAGATGAGAGCACCGAGGTCGGGCGTCGGCCGGCTCCTCATTTCCTCCCTCACCTCCCGTTCGTTCGGGAGAGGCTTAGCTGCCTTACTAGGAGGCGGAGGGGTGCGGGAGGGGTCGGATCGCTCCAACTCCCTCCGGACCGCCTCCTCCTCCCGGCAAAGCTCCATATAGGCGCGCTTCGCCTCCGCCAGCCCCACATACTCCCCCGTTGTAGGGGGCCTGCCCCTCTTTCTTACAACAGGAGGCTCTAACCGACACGAGAGAGAGGCGTCCGAAAACCCCTCCTCGTCGTCAGAGTCCATCCCCAGCGACCAGCGTCCAGCGCTGCCCGCCGCTAAGTCTTTGACGAGACCGGCCAGCGGCCTCGCAAAAGTCCCCCCAGCCCCAGAGGAACCAGTAGCCTTAGACGCCGTGGCCTGGCCCTCCACCACGGACGTCCCACGGTTGCCAGATGACGACGCAGCCGGGCCCGCTTGACCACCCGAAACTGCGCCGGTACTGGAGGTTCCGAGGCCTCCTGCACCGTAAGTTTTCCCTCCTTTATGTCGTGATGCCATGGTTGTTATATATATTCCTCCCCCAACGTGCCCGAGTCGTCAACAAAAGTCCCGCCCCGCACCGCTTCCACCTTCTCACCCCTCAACTCCGGGCCTTACCGGCAAGGGAGGCCCTGCCAGGATCCGAAGATCCCGCCGGCATCGCCCCGGAGCATCACTGAGGCTACCTCAGCTTCCGCGATGCACCCTTTTAGTCGCCTCTTACGACAGGCAGGGTATACCCTGGGTGTATTCTGACCCGCACCCAGACGGGGAAACCTAACCTAACCTTTTTTTTTTTTTTTTTTTTTTTTTTTTTTTTTTTTTTTTTTTTTTTTTTTTTTTTTTTTTTTTTTTTTTTTTTTACGTGGGGAAATCCTCATGGATCCCCCGGGGCTGGGGAACCCCGGGGGTATGCCGGACTCTTACCGGCTAAAACCCCACGGTGACCTACCTCGGCGCTGCTGGGGAGGGCCCGGGAACTCTGGACGAACACGTCCGGTCCCTCCCCGCGCCGGGGCCCCCTATGGTGACTGAGGGGACCCCCTTCCCGTTGGGGGGGTGGTCGACGATACACCCCCCCATCCGGGGAAACGGGCGGTGACCCGGTCACCCGGCCACCGCCCCCGTCCCGGAGGGCGCGTGCAATGGCTGAGGCGATCCCCCAATCGCCCCAGCCGCGCCCCCCGGGCGACCCCCGTGCAAAGACGTGGGGCACGACCCCCACCGAGGTGAGGGTCCTCCCCGCACGGGCGTCGCCGACGCCTCGGGCCAGGCTTGGCCCGGTGCGACTGGGAGCCCCGGGTGCGTCACACCCGATACCGTGGCCCGGCTAACAGCCGGAACCACGGCCCCTGGGGCCTAAGTGCCACCACCGTGGCACGTTGGGTGCGCGGCGGAGGTGGCGAAGTCCCGCTCCCCGAAGGGTTCTTAGGAGCGACCCCCGCCCGAAGGCGAGAGTCCCCCCCGTGGAGCGGGGCGGGGCAAACGTGCAAGACGCCGACCCCGCAGGCGACGCCGAGCAGGGAGCAGTTGCTCCCTTGAGCGTTCGGCGGCCTCCTTCGCGACCATGACCCCCTCGCAAAAGGAGATCATGGCCTGCCAGACGCTCCCGCTACCGACCATCCGAGACAGGATGGTCGGCAGCGAGAGGTCCGGACCCACCTCCGCCGCTAAGGCCCGACGCGGCACCTCCCAGGCAGGACACTCCGTGAGAGTGTGCCGCGCCGAGTCCACCGCGGCGCCACAGTGGTGGCACCGCGGGTCCGCCTCGCGACCGATCCGGCACAGGTACCGACCGAAACACCCGTGGTCGGTCAGCACCTGTGTGGCTCGGAACGTAAGTCGCCCGGAGCTACGGCCCACCCATCTGTCTAAGACGGGCAGGACCGCCCCGACGGTCCAATGGTCCCTGACACGGGATAACTCCTCCTTCCACGATGACAATGTGGACCGCCGGGCCTGGAGCCTCAACTCGTCCCTGTCTTCCCCTGGCGGGTTGGAGTCCTGGCGGGCAAGGCGAAGATGCCTATAAACGTAGGCATCCTCAGCCGCCAGGAGCTCCAGAGGTGGTAGACCCGCCAGGGTGGTGGCCGCCTCGTATGACACCGTACGGTACCCCCGGATGACGCGAATAGCAGCACGTCTCCATTCCCGCCGGAGGAGCGACTTGCTACTCCGGCTTGCCGATAAGGCATCGGCCCAGATGGGGGCACCGTACAGTGCCACGGACTTTACCACACCGCAGTAGAGGCGGCGCACCCGCTCGTCCGGACCACCAAGGTTGGGCATGATGCGACTCAAGTGAGTCACTAGGCTACCCAACCTGGTGGCCAGACGAGCGAAATGAGGGACGAAGCTCCAGGAGCTGTCCAGGTAGACACCAAGATACTTGATGTCGGTGCCCACCTGGACGTCGGACGACCCGATCCTCACCAGGCTATGGGGTGGAGTGCCCCTCCGGCGACCCTCGAAGAAGACGATCTCCGTCTTCTGAGGGGACAACTCCAACCCCATGCCCCGGATCCGCGAGGCGACGGCCGCAACCGCGACCTCCGCTCGGCGGATGGTCCTCCCACGGTCCCTGCCGGTGGCTAACACCATGGTGTCGTCGGCGTAACATGTTAGATGTACGCCGACCGGCAGGGACACCCGCAGAGCCGCATCGTACCCCAGGTTCCACAAGAGTGGGCCCAAGACGGACCCCTGGGGTACTCCACGGTTGATCTGTCGCCTGACAGACCCATCGCGGCCACCGTAAACGATGGCCCTGTCCCGGAGGTAGTCTCCGACCACCATCCGCAGGTAGAGGGGCACCTCGTGACTTTCGAGGGCCCCGCGGATGGCCGCCCAGGAGAGGGAGTTAAAGGCATTCTTGATGTCTAGGGAGACAGCCAGAGCAACCCCTCCCCCGGACGTGGCCGAGTCCGAGAGGGACTTGACGCGCTGGATCGCGTCTATGGTCGATCGTCCCTCCCGGAAGCCGAACTGGCACTCGGCCAGGTCGGGTCCATCACGGGACAGGTGCTGGACGAGGCGCTTTTGAACGATACGTTCAAATAGCTTCCCCACCTCGTCCAGCAACACGATGGGCCTGTAGGCAGAAGGCGACTCTGCGGGCCTGTTGTCCTTGCGAAGGAGGACCATCCGCCCGGTCTTCCACCGTGGTGGAAGAGTCCCCGTCTGCAAACAGGCTGTGAACAGCCTGCGCAGACGGGGCCCGAGGACGCTGAGCGCCAAGACCCAGGCGCGGCCGGGGATGCCGTCGGGGCCGGGGGCGGTGTTACGCGCCCCCATGCGTTTGACAGCCCCGGCCAACTCCTCTTCGGACACCTCCCACTCCTGGGACCATAAGACATGGTCCAATGGTGGCGGAGCGGGGGCCGACACCTCCCCGTCTGGGAATAGAGTGCCGACCACCCGCTCCAGGAGTGGGGGGTCCATCGTCTCCGTGAGGGGAGGCGCCCATGGACGAAGCTTGTCCATTACAAGACGGTATGGGCGCCCCCATGGGTCCTCACGGAGTGAGTCGAGGAGTCCGTCCCAGGCCTGAGCCTTGGCGCTCCTGATGGCCAGCTGCAGCCGCTTCGTGAGGTCACGATAGTCGGCGTACAGCTGTGCCGTTCTCGCCGCGTCGGAGTTACGCCGACGCCTCGCCCGGGTGTACTGGCGGCGAGCGACTCCGCACTCGTCGCGGAGACGCTGAATGTCAGCGCTCCACCAGTACACCGGGCGGCGGGGCGGATTGGCGCGGACTCGTGGCATCGCCACGTCGCAGACAGCCGACATGGCGTCCGCGAACCAATCCGCCTCCTCCGAGACCGCCACTGGCCCAGCCGGAACTTCCGGCCAGGCCACTGCGAGAACGGCCGCCATCAGTGCGTCCTCATCGATGCCCTTCAGGGCCCACCTTCGTGGGTGGTGGGCTGCTGGGCGGGTCGGGGGAGGCGTGGAGACATCCATGCGTATGTAGACATGGTCTGACATTGTCTCCACGTCGTCGACCCTCCACCCCGACACACGGCGCGCGGCCAGGGCGTTAGCGAAAGATAGATCTACTATACTTTCGCCCTGGTACCGCACGCACGTGCTGGCCGAGCCCCGGTTCAACAACCGGAGACCCAGGCCAGCCGCCCAGTCCAGCACCGAGTGGCCCCTCTGGTCCGTCCTCGGGGAGTGCCACGCGGATGCGTGAGCATTGAAGTCCCCGAGGACGAGTACTGGACGAGCTGCGTGCAATGAAACAACGTTCTGCAGCTCGTCCAGTAGAAGGTCGAAGCGACCGAGGGACCAACTCGGGGGCGCGTAGACGCCCACCACCACACAACCCGCCCAGTCGACCGCCACGAATCCATGGCCGCGCATGACAGGCGCTATTGGCCGGATCCGTGACGGAACCGACTGGGCGATCACCACGGAATCGTCCAAGTCTCCAACCCAGGACGGGCGTTGGAGAACCCGGTACGGCTCCGCGGCTACGACCAACTCAACCACGCCGCCGCAAAGACTCTGTGACATCAAGTCTTGAGCGGCGACGGCGTGGTTGAGATTGGTCTGGATGATCTGACCGCGGGGAGGCGTGAACGTTATGCCGTGTCCATGGCCTCCCCCCGGCCAGAATCATCTAGTGGAGCGGTTTTAGCAGACCGCCCCGCCTCCTCTCCAGTGTCCATCGCACCAACTCCCTCGGTGGAGGGTGATGCGGGTGCACCACCCCCGCTGGAACCTCCCACGGTGGAGGGTGATGCCGGTGCACCACCCCCGCTGGAACGTCCCACGTTGGAGGGTGATGCAGCCGCACCACCCCCTTGATGGACGCTGGAGAGTTGGATCTTCTTCTTCTTCTCCGCTGCTCCTACCTTCTTGGGTGGGCGGGCCTTGGGTGGGGAGCATGATTTGCTCCCCATACGATGGTCGGCGGGCCGCCCGGCTTCCTGGCACAGAGTGCAGACCGGGGCGGCCGCCGTGCATAGGCCCGCCCGGTGGCCCGTTTCGCCGCACCTGTAGCACAGGTGCGACCTGTCTACTTCAGCAGTGCACCGTTGCTGGACGTGGCCCATTTGCCAGCAGCGGTAGCACTGCTCAGGGCGGGGCCTCAACGCTTCCACCCTGGCAGACACCCAGCCCACTCTGATGCGGCCGGCAGCGACAACCTTTTTGGCAGCTGCCAGTGGGCATTGTACCCAAAGGGTGCCAAGTCCACTGCGTGAGGACCTAATCTCTCCTGTCCTCACTTCTTCCAGCTGGCACCCAGCGGTGCCTGCTATGACTTCGGCCACCTCAGCTGGGGTGGCCGATTCGTCGAGGCCGAAGACCCTTATGTCGGCCTTTTTAATCGGTCTGGCCACCGTGACCTCTTCTCCGGCCAGCGCCTCTCGTAGTCTGTCTGCCAAGGCGAGCGCCTTAGCCTCTTTATCGGATCCGGAGATCTCAAGCATGAGACCCCCGGTTCTCGCCTTCTTTGGACGGACGCTGTCCACTCCAACGTCCGCTAGCTTCACCCTCTGCCTGGCAGCAGTCATGATATCTCTGTATGAGGACTTGCTGCCAGGCTGGAGGGTGAGGACCACCGCAGCTGTACGGGGCAGTCTTCCCAACTTGGGCTTCTCCGCTTTCTTGTTAACCTTTGGTGGTGGGGCAGGAGCTGTCTGGGCCTTTTTGACAGCCCTCTTGGCCTTTCTGCCCACCACCTGGGCCCATGATCCCTCGGTTTCGGTGGCACCTGTCATTGTTGAGGCTGCCACCGCTTTCTTCAGCTGCTCCTGACGCGCCGCCTCCAATCTCCTCGCGGCCCCGGATGGGGTCGCCTTTTTCTGAAGGGGTTGGTGTTGTACAGGAGCAGTATCCTTTCCCTTCTTCTTTTTCTTCTTTTCCTCCTTCTTCTTCTTCTTCTCTTTCTTGTCCCCGGTGGCCTGTGGTAAGGGGCCATCCGGGGAGGCTTCCTCCCTCTTCTTAGATGGGAGAAGTTCCTTTCGGAACTCCTCTAATCTTCTATTTACGAGGTCCGCAATTTGTGTTACGAGTGCGGACCCCGTCGTCTCCCTGGGTGCCGGGACACCCGTTTCAGGGCAATCAGCCCCCGAAACCCTCAATGGCGAGGCTGGTGCTGGCCTCGCGCGGCTCGCGATCTCCAAGTCCGCCATCCTAGTTACTGGCGGGCTTGGAGATCGCCTCTCTAACAGTAGCAAACGTTCCTGCAGGCGTTTGTTCTCGGCCTGCAGGGCCTCCAATTGCGCCTTCAGCGCAGTTATATCTACAGCCGGCGCTTGTTCCGCCGGCCGCACCACCCGTTGCGCGAGCTCCATGGTGACAGCTCTTACTGCTCGGGCTCCAACGCGGATGTCTCTCTGGATGGTGCCCTTCAAATTTTTAGATTTGGCAGCCGCCAACTCTATCTTATCGGCCTCTTCCAAGGCCCACGCTCCCAAGTCTTCCAGAGGCTTCTTTTTGGCCTCTTCTACAAACGCCTCCATGTCTGGCACGGGGTTGGTAGACTTCCCAGGTGGAGGGATGCTGCCCGTGCCGCTCCTAATTTCCTCCTCCAGCTCAACGAGCTCGACTTCTCGTTGAGCCTCGAGGTAGGCCCTCTTGGCCTCCGCTAGGCCCATGTACTCCCCAGTTGTAGGGGGCCGTCCTCTCTTCTTAGATTTCGGACACGCCCGCTCCCTGAGGATCGCAAAGTTGGATCTAACCGATCCAACGGACGTGTCCGAATCATAGGAGGCGTCGCCTGACTCCTCCTGAGCGCCTTTATCCAGTGCTCGGCTCCTCAAGTGGAGCCTCTCCAATACAACCTGCCCTTGTGAGGCAGTTAGCACTTTTTCCGAAACGATTGTCGGTCTCGGATTCGCGACCATTCGGACCCCAGAGGTCCCCGCCTTCTCCTCGTCAACCCCCCCATTCCCCGGTTTTTTAAAAGAACATTTCTCCATACTGTTCCCACGAGCAGGGTCGGAAGTAAAGTCGCCCCTGGCAGAGCCGCCATGCCAGGGGAAGGCAGATACACCCGGGGGGCGCCAGTATCCCCGGGGTTGGTCGCTCGAGACCGGTGCACCCACCGGCCACGCCCAGCCGCGAGGACTGGGCGTGCCCCCTCGCCGCGTACCGCAGCTTGAGGCTAGGGACTTTTTATAGAGGTTTATCCCCTCGCGGGCCGGCCAGTGAAGGCAAGCCCCCCGCTCCGGCGAAACATGACCACCGGTTTACGGTATTACGACAGGGGTCACACCACCCCTGCCGAGCTATGGGATCCCGGGGACGCAACTCCCCGTATCACGACCAGAACTGGCCGTGACCCCTGGGATGGAGGCCCGCATCCACCGTTTTCACCCCTCCGCTCCGAGCCTTACCGGCAAGGGAGGCCCCGCCAGGATCCGAAGATCCCACCGGCATCGCCTCGGAGCATCACTGAGGCTACTTGGTATCAACGAAACCCCCGAAAGCCAGAGCCCCGTTAGTCACCGGATGACTCCGGTGTCCAGGTTCCACCACGAGGAGGTGGGGATGGCACATGTTGTTGCAAGCTGCAACAACTTCTAGAACCCAAACCTTTTTTTTTTTTTTTTTTTTTTTTTTTTTTACGTGGGGAAATCCATCATGGATACCCCGGAGCTGGGGAAGCTCCGGGGTTATGCCGGACTCCTACCGGCTAAAACCCCACGGTGGCCATCCCTGCACTACCGGGGAGAGTCTGGGATCTCTTGCGAACAACAACCAGACCCTCCCCGTGCAAGGGCGCCAGAAGGGCGCCCGCTTCCCAAAAGTTGGAGGGCTGAGCCTCCCCTACCCATCTAAAGACGGCGATGTCGGGGCCACGCCGACATCGCCGACCATCCCGGGCCGCGTGCAATGCATCGGCGAACCCCCATTCGCCGATGCTGCAGCCCCGGCGACCGCCTCGCCTTGAAGTACCCGAGTGGAGCGGTGCTCAAACACTCGGCGAGACGGCCGCCCTCCACCACCACAGCTCGGGCCCCGGGTGCGCTACTACCCGTACCGCGGCAACAGATGGTCGGTTGCCGCGGCCCCTGGGGGATGATGTCTCCCGGGAAAGGGAGACATATCGGGGTGAGCCTACTCCTTCGGTGAAGGAGCAGCCCCACCCCGATCAGGCGCAACCGCCTGCCCCTTGGGCACCTTAGTGCCTGCCCTAGAGGGCTCCCCACGCCCGCCCTTTCGGACGGGCGGCTTACAGGCCGAGCTGCCCAAGCGGTGCCCGGACGGCAGACCCAAGTCCGCGCAAAGCGGACAGTTGGGCGCCGCCGCCGGACACCCGGCCGCCTTGTGGCCTGCAGCGCCACACCGATAGCACAAAGTGCTACGGTCCTCATCGGCAGTGCACCGTGCCCGCACGTGACCGTGCTGGAGGCAGCGGTAGCACTGCAACGGCCGGGGCTTGAGCAGCTCGACCCGAGCTATACCCCACCCCACCCGTATACGATCCCCTTTGGCGAAGATTTTCTTCGCCGCCGCGAGTGGACATCTCGCCCACACGGTGCCCAATGGGCCCGATCGCTGGATGTTGCCAACCGCGATCGGGTCCATTGGGCACCCACCCTCCCTCGACAAGGCCGCCTTCACCTCGATGGCGCGGACCGAGTCCTCAAGGCCGACCACCCTCAGCTCAACGAGCTTCATTGGGCGGCCGACCCTGAGGCCCCTCGGTTCCAACACCTCGGTGAGGCGATAGGCCAGTTGGTCGGCCTTTTCCGCCCTACCCTCGCCCTCCACCTCTAAGATGAGGGCTCCGGTCTTGGCCCTCTTGGGCCTCACCGCCTCGATGCCAAGCTCATCGAGGGCGAATGCGTTCCGCGCCACCAACATTGCGTTGGTGAGCGTCTGGGAGCTCCCAGGCGGGACGGTGATGGTCACCGCCTCCGACCTGGGAAGCCTACCCAGACGCACACCCCCCTTCTTCTTATCGGGGCCGGAGCCGGCCTTCGCGGCCGACTTCTTCCCCTTTACCCTCTTCTTTTTCGAGGAGGAAGAGGGAGGGACCGGGGCAGAGGTGGGAGCCTTGCGGCCCACCACCTCCGCCCAGGAGTCCCCACCCCCGGACTGGGCCCGCACAGCGGACCCAGCCGAGGGAGGGACATCGGTAACCCCCCTAGTCCCCCTCTTACCCTTTCCCTTTTTCCCGGCTTTCGCCGGGCGAGGGGTGGCCGACGGCGGTTGGTCGGGCTGGGCAGCACGGGGAGTACCCGCGCCGTCCCCCCTAACCTCCCCCAGCGAACCACCCCCCAACACCAAACCGGAGGCGGGACGCGCCGCTCCCAGGGTGAGGTTCAACTCACCCCTGAGAGCGGCGAATCTCGCCTCCATCATATCTCCCACCCGGGAGATGATATTCTCCACGTCCACGCCGCCAGCGGCTGGACCCGTACTCGGGGAGGACCTGCCTCCCCGTACCCCCGTGATAGGAGGAGATGTCCCCCTCGGGGGCTCCACGTCCATTCGGGCTTCTTCCCGACTGGCAGACTCCAGCTGCCTCTTAAGTCTCCCCACCTCACGCTTGAGGTCTTCGAGTTCGGAGGAGAGCCTTTCATTGGCCTCCTCCAACTCCTGCACCCTTCCATCCCGGTGGGTTCGCTGGATTGCCTCAAGTCCAGCCAACCTCAATGCCTGTGCACTCTCTCTGAGGCGATGCACGAATTTCCCACTAAGATTTTTTGACGAACCGGCCACGCGCTCGACCTCCTTTGCGTGCTCCAAAATTAGAGCACCGAGGTCGGGCGTAGGCCGATTTCGCATATCCTCCCTCACCTCGCGCTCGTTGGGGAGCGGCTTGGCGCTCTTGCTAGGAGGCGGAGGAGTCCGGGAGGGGTCGGATCTCTCCAACTCTCTCCGGACCGCCTCCTCCTCCCGGCAGAGCTCCATGTAGGCGCGCTTCGCCTCTGCGAGCCCAACGTATTCTCCCGTTGTAGGGGGCCTGCCCCTTTTTCTCACAACGGGAGGCTCCAAACGACAAGAGAAGGACGCGTCAGAGAACCCCTCCTCGTCGTCTGAGTCCATCCCCAGCGACCAGCGTCCAGCGCTGCCCGCCGCCAAATCCTTGACGAGGCCGGCCAGCGGCCTCGCAAAGTTCCCCCCAGCCCCAGAGGAACCAGTAGCCTCAAACGCCGTGGCCTGGCCCTCCACCACGGACGTCCCACGGTTGCCAGATGACGACGCAGCCGGGCCCGCTTGACCACCCGAAACTGCGCCGGTACTGGAGGATCCGAGGCCTCCTGCACCGTAAGTTTTCCTGTCCTTCGTTCGTAATTCCATAGTTTGTATAAAATGAAAGTCCTCCCCAAACGTGCCCAAGTCGTCAACAAGAAGTCCCGTCCAGCACCGCTTCCACCTTCTCACCCCTCAACTCCGGGCCTTACCGGCAAGGGAGGCCCTGCCAGGATCCGAAGATCCCGCCGGCATCGCCCCGGAGCATCACTGAGGCTACCTCAGCTTCCGCGATGCACCCTTTTAGTCGCCTCTTACGACAGGCAGGGTATACCCTGGGTGTATTCTGACCCGCACCCAGACGGGGAAGAACCCAAACCTAACCTAACCTTTTTTTTTTTTTTTTTTTTTTTTTTTTTTTTTTTTTACGTGGGGAAATCCTCATGGATCCCACGGGGCTGGGGAACCCCGGGGGTATGCCGGACTCTTACCGGCTAAAACCCCACGGTGACCTACCTCGGCGCTGCTGGGGAGGGCCCGGGAACTCTGGACGAACACGTCCGGTCCCTCCCCGCGCCGGGGCCCCCTATGGTGACTGAGGGGACCCCCTTCCCGTTGGGAGGGTGGTCGACGATACACCCTCCCATCCGGGGTAACGGGCGGTGGCCCGGTCACCCGGCCACCGCCCCCGTCCCGGGGGGCGCGTGCAATGGCTGAGGCGATCCCCCAATCGCCCCAGCCGCGCCCCCCGGGCGACCCCCGTGCAAAGACGTGGGGCACGACCCCCACCGAGGTGAGGGTCCTCCCCGCACGGGCGTCGCCGACGCCTCGGGCCAGGCTTGGCCCGGTGCGACTGGGAGCCCCGGGTGCGTCACACCCGATACCGTGGCCCGGCTAACAGCCGGAACCACGGCCCCTGGGGCCTAGGTGCCACCACCGTGGCACCCTAGGTGCGCAGCGGAGGTGGCGAAGTCCCGCTCCCCGAAGGGTTCTTAGGAGCGACCCCCACCCGAAGGTGAAGGTCCCCCCCGTGGAGCGGGGCGGGGCAAACGTACAAGACGCCGACCCCGCAGGCGACGCCGAGCAGGGAGCAGAAGCTCCCTTGAGCGCTCGGCGGCCTCCTTCGCGACCATGACCTCCTCGCAAAAGGAGATCATGGCCTGCCAGACGCTCCCGCTACCGACCATCCGAGACAGGATGGCCGGCAGCGAGAGGTCCGGACCCACCTCCGCCGCTAAGGCCCGACGCGGCACCTCCCAGGCAGGACACTCCATGAGAGTGTGCCGCGCCGAGTCCACCGCGGCGCCACAGTGGTGGCACCGCGGGTCCGCCTCGCGACCGATCCGGCACAGGTACCGACCGAAACACCCGTGGTCGGTCAGCACCTGTGTGGCTCGGAACGTCAGTCGCCCGGAGCTACGGCCCACCCATCTGTCTAAGACGGGCAGGACCGCCCCGACGGTCCAATGGTCCCTGACACGGGATAACACCTCCTTCCACGATGACATTGTGGACCGCCGGGCCTGGAGCCTCAACTCGTCCCTGTCTTCCCCTGGCGGGTTGGAGTCCTGGCGGGCAAGGCGAAGATGCCTGTAAACATAGGCATCCTCAGCCGCCAGGAACTCCAAAGGTGGAAGACCCGCCAGGGCGGTGGCCGCCTCGTATGACACCGTACGGTACCCCCTGATGACGCGTATTGCCGCGCGTCGCCACTCCCTTCGGAGGAGCGACTTGCTCCTCCGACTTGCCGACAAGGCGTCGGCCCAGATGGGGGCACCGTACAGTGCCACGCTTTTCACCACGCCACAATAGAGGCGGCGCACCCGCTCGTCCGGACCACCAAGGTTGGGCATGATGCGACTCAAGTGAGTCACTAGGCTACCCAACCTGGTGGCCAGACGAGCGAAATGCGGGACGAAGCTCCAGGAGCTGTCCAGGTAGACACCAAGATATTTAATGTCGGTGCCCACCTGGACGTCGGACGACCCGATCCTCACCAGGCTATGGGGTGGAGGGCCCCTCGTACGTCCCTGGAAGAAGACGATTTCCGTCTTCTGAGGGGACAACTCCAACCCCATGCCCCGGATCCGCGAGGCGACGGCCGCAACTGCGACCTCCGCCCGGCGGATGGTCCTCCCACGGTCCCCGCCGGTGGCCAACACCATTGTGTCATCGGCGTAACACGTCAAGTGTACGCCGACCGGCAGGGACACCCGCAGAGCCGCGTCGTACCCCAGGTTCCACAAGAGTGGGCCCAAGACGGACCCCTGGGGTACTCCACGGTTGATCTGCCGCCTGACAGACCCATCGCGGCCACCGTAAACGATGGCCCTGTCCCGGAGGTAGTCTCCGACCACCATCCGCAGGTAGAGGGGCACCTCGTGACTTTCGAGGGCCCCGCGGATGGCCGCCCAGGAGAGGGAGTTAAAGGCGTTCTTGATATCAAGAGACACCGCCAGTGCCACCCCTCCCCCGGACGTGGCCGAGTCCGAGAGGGACTTGACGCGCTGGATCGCGTCGATGGTCGAACGTCCCTCCCGGAAGCCGAACTGGCACTCGGCCAGGTCGGGTCCATCACGGGACAGGTGCTGGACGAGGCGCTTGTGAACGATGCGTTCGAAGAGCTTCCCCACCTCGTCCAGCAACACGATGGGCCTGTAGGCGGCAGGCGACTCTGCGGGCCTGTTGTCCTTGCGTAGGAGGACCATCCGCCCGGTCTTCCACCGTGGTGGAAGAGTCCCCGTCTGCAAACAGGCTGTGAAGAGCCTGCGCAGACGGGGCCCGAGGACGCTGAGCGCCAAGACCCAGGCGCGGCCGGGGATGCCGTCGGGGCCGGGGGCGGTGTTGCGTGCCCCCATGCGTTTGACAGCCCCGGCCAACTCCTCTTCGGAAACCTCCCACTCCTGGGACCATAAGACACGGTCCAATGGTTGTGGAGCGGGGGCCGACACCTCCCCGTCAGGGAACAAAGTGCCGACCACCCGCTCCAGGAGTGGGGGGTCCATCGTCTCCGTGAGGGGAGGCGCCCATGGACGAAGTTTGTCCATCACAAGACGGTATGGGCGCCCCCATGGGTCCTCACGGAGTGAGTCGAGGAGTCCGTCCCAGGCCTGAGCCTTGGCGCTCCTGATGGCCAGCTGCAGCCGCTTCGTGAGTTCACGATATTCGGCATACAGCTGTGCCGTTCTCGCTGCGTCGGGGTTTCGCCGACGCCTCGCCCGGGTGTACTGGCGGCGAGCGACTCCGCACTCTTCGCGGAGACGCTGAATCTCAGCGCTCCACCAGTACACCGGGCGGCGAGGCGGATTGGCGCGGACTCGTGGCATCGCCACGTCGCAAACTGCCGACATGGCGTCCGCGAACCAATCCGCCTCCTCCGAGACCTCCACTGGCCCAGCCGGAACTTCCGGCCAGGCTACTGCGAGAACGGCCGCCATCAGTGCGTCCTCATCCATGCCCTTCAGGGCCCACCTCCGTGGGTGGTGGGCTGCTGGGCGGGTCGGGGGAGGCGTGGAGACATCCATGCGGATGTAGACATGGTCCGACAGTGTCTCCACGTCGTCGACCCTCCACCCCGACACACGGCGCGCGGCCAGGGCGTTAGCGAAAGATAGATCCACTATACTTTCGCCCTGGTACCGCACGCACGTGCTGGCCGAGCCCCGGTTCAACAACCGGAGACCCAGGCCAGCCGCCCAGTCCAGCACCGAGTGGCCCCTCTGGTCCGTCCTCGGGGAGTGCCACGCGGATGCGTGAGCATTGAAGTCCCCGAGGACGAGTACTGGACGAGCTGCGTGCGATGAAACAACGTTCTGCAGCTCGTCCAGTAGGGAGTCGAAACGACCGAGGGACCAACTCGGTGGAGCGTAGACGCCCACCACCACACAACCCGCCCAGTCGACCGCCACGAATCCATGGCCGCGCATGACAGGCGCTATTGGCCGGATCCGTGACGGAACCGACTGGGCGATCACCACGGAGTCGTCCAAGTCTCCAACCCAGGACGGGCGTTGGAGAACCCGGTACGGCTCCGCGGCTACGACCAACTCAACCACGCCGCCGCAAAGACTATGAGACATCAAGTCCTGAGCGGCGACGGCGTGGTTGAGATTGGTCTGGATGATCTGACCGCGGGGAGGCGTGAACGTTATGCCGTGTCCATGGCCTCCCCCCGGCCAGAGTCATCCATTGGAGCGGGTTTAGCAGCCCGCTCCGCCTCCTCCCCAGTGTCCATCACTGCAGCTCCCACGGTGGAGGGTGATGCGGATGCACCGCCCCCGCTGGAACCTCCCACGGTGGAGGGTGATGCCGGTGCACCACCCCCGCCGGAACATCCCACTTTGGAGGGTGATGCAGCCGCACCACCCCCTTGATGGACACTGGAGAGTTGGCTCTTCCTCTTCTTCTCGTCTCCTCCTTTCTTGGCTGGGCGGGCCTTGGGTGGGGAGCAAGCCTTACTCCCCATACGATGGTCGGCGGGCCGCCCGGCCTCCTTGCACAAAGTGCAAACCGGGGCGGCCGCCGTACATTGGCCCGCCTGGTGGCCGGTTTCGCCGCACCTGTAACACTGGTGCGACCGGTCCACCTCCGCAGTGCACCGCTGCTGGACATGTCCAGTTTGCCAGCAGCGGTAGCACTGGTCAGGGCGGGGCTTAAGTGCCTCCACCCTAGCGAGGGTCCACCCAACCCTTAACCGACCGGCAGCGACCACTTTCTTGGCCGCTGCCAAGGGGCATTGCACCCAAAGCGTGCCGAGCCCGTTGCGTGAGGCTCTGATCTCTCCTGTCCTCACTTCCGCCAGTCGGCATTTACCTAGACCAACAATGGCTTCGGCCACCTCAGCCGGGGTTGCCGAATCGTCGAGACCAATAACCCGAAGATCGGCTTTTTTGATGGGCCTGACGACCGAGACTCCCTCACTGGCCAGTGCAGCCTTCAACTTCTCGGCCAAGGCAGATGCCTTGACCTCTTTGTCCGGGCCGGAAATCTCCAGCAGCATACCCCCGGTCCTGGCTTTCTTGGGGCGGACACTGTCCACCCCCACGTCCGCTAACTTCACCCTCTGCCTGGCAGCCGTCATGACGTCCCTGTATGAGGACTTGCTGCCCGGCTGGAGGGTGAGGACTACCGCCGCTGTGCGCGGTAGCCGGCCCAACTTGGGCTTCTCCGCCTTCTTCCCAACTTTCTGTGGTGGAGCAGGTGCCGATTGGGTCTTTTTGGCAACCCGTCGGGCCTTCCTGCCCACCACTTGGGCCCATGATCCCTCGGAGGCGGTAGCACCTGTGGGAATTGATGGTGCTGCCGCTTTCTTCAGCGCCTCCTGGCGCGCTGCCTCCAATCTTCTGGCGGCCCCGGAGGGGGTCGCCTTCTTCTGAAGGGGTTGAGGTTGTACAGGAGCAGAGTCCTTCCCCTTCTTCTTCTTCTTCTTTTCCTTCTTCTTCTGCTCTTTCTTGTCCCCGGTGGCCTGTGATAAGGTGCCATCCGGGGAGGCTTCCTCCCTCTTCTTAGCTGGGAGGAGTTCCTTCCGGAACTCCTCTAATCTTCTATTGACGAGATCCGCAATTTGTGCGACAAGTGCGGACCCCGTCGTCTCCCTGGGTGCCGGGACACCCGTTTCAGGGCAATCAGCCCCCGAAACCCTCGATGGCGAGGCTGGTGCTGGCCTCGTGCGGCTCGCGATCTCCAGGTCCGCCATACTAGTTACTGGCGGGCTTGGAGATCGCCTCTCCAACATTAATAAACGTTCCTGCAGGCGTTTGTTCTCGGCCTGCAGGTCCTCCAGTTGCGCCCTCAGCGCAGATATATCTACAACCGGCGCTTGTTCCGCCGGCCGCACCACCCGTTGCGCGAGCTCCATGGTGACAGCTCTAACCGCTCGGGCACCAACGCGGATGTCTCTCTGGATGGTGCCTTTCAAATTTTTTGATTTGGCCGCAGCCAACTCAATCTTATTGGCCTCTTCCAAGGCCCACGCTCCCAAATCCTCAAGAGGCTTCTTTTTCGCCTCTTCGACGAACGCCTCCATGTCAGGCACGGGGTTGGTAGACCTTCCAGGAGGAGGTATGCTGCCCGACCCGCTTCTGATTTCCTCCTCCAGCTCAACGAGCTCGACTTCTCGTTGAGCCTCAAGATAGGCCTTCTTGGCTTGAGCTAGCCCGACGTATTCCCCAGTTGTTGGGGGTCGTCCTCTCTTCTTCGACTTCGGACACGCCCGTTCTCTGAGAACAGAGAAATTGGATCTGACTGATCCGACGGACGTGTCCGAGTCATATGAGGCGTCTCCCGACTCCTCCTGGGCGCCTTTTTCCAGTGCTCGGCCCCTTAACTGGAGCCTCTCCAATACGACGTGCCCCTGCGAGGCAGAGAGCACTTCGTCCGAAACTATGCTCAGTTTCGGACCGCCGACCTTTCGGACCCCACTGGTCCCCGCCTTCTCTTCGCAATCGACCCCCCCAGTCCCCGGTTTTTTAAAAGAAGTTGAACATGCCATGCTGTTCCCACGAGAAGGGTCGGAAAAGAGGTCACCCCTGGCAGAGCCGCCATACCAGGGGAAGGCAGATACACCCGGGGGGCGCCAGTATCCCCGGGGTTGGTCGCTCGAGACCGGTGCACCCACCGGCCACGCCCAGCCGCGAGGACTGGGCGTGCCCCCTCGCCGCGTACCGCAGCTTGAGGCTAGGGACTTTTTATAGAGGTTTATCCCCTCGCGGGCCGGCCAATGAAGGCAAGCCCCCCGCTCCGGCGAAACATGACCACCGGTTTACGGTATTACGACAGGGGTCACACCACCCCTGCCGAGCTATGGGATCCCGGGGACGCAACTCCCCGTATCACGACCAGAACTGGCCGTGACCCCTGGGATGGAAGTCCGTATCAACCGTTTTCACCCCTCCGCTCCGAGCCTTACCGGCAAGGGAGGCCCCGCCAGGATCCGAAGATCCCACCGGCATCGCCTCGGAGCATCACGGAGGCTACTTGGAATCAACGAAACCCCCGAAAGCCAGAGCCCCGTTAGTCACCGGATGACTCCGGTGTCCAGGTTCCACCACGAGGAGGTGGGGATGGCACATGTTGTTGCAGCTGCAACAACTTCTAGAACCCAAACCTAACCTAACCTAACCTAACCTTTTTTTTTTTTTTTTTTTTTTTACGTGGGGAAATCCTCATGGATCCCCCGGGGCTGGGGAACCCCGGGGGTATGCCGGACTCTTACCGGCTAAAACCCCACGGTGACCTACCTCGGCGCTGCTGGGGAGGGCCCGGGAACTCTGGACGAACACGTCCGGTCCCTCCCCGCGCCGGGGCCCCCTATGGTGACTGAGGGGACCCCCTTCCCGTTGGGAGGGTGGTCGACGATACACCCCCCCATCCGGGGTAACGGGCGGTGACCCGGTCACCCGGCCACCGCCCCCGTCCCGGAGGGCGCGTGCAATGGCTGAGGCGATCCCCCAATCGCCCCAGCCGCGCCCCCCGGGCGACCCCCGTGCAAAGACGTGGGGCACGACCCCCACCGGAGTGAGGATCCTCCCCGCACGGGCGTCGCCGACGCCTCGGGCCAGGCTTGGCCCGGTGCGACTGGGAGCCCCGGGTGCGTCACACCCGATACCGTGGCCCGGCTAAGTGCCGGGACCACGGCCCCTGGGGCAAAGGTGCCACCACCGTGGCACGCTAGAAGCGCGGCGGAGGTGGCGAAGTCCCGCTCCCCGAGGGGTTCTTAGGAGTGACCTCCACCAGAAGGTGAAGGTCCCCCCCGTGGAGCGGGGCGGGGCAAACGTACAAGACGCCGACCCCGCAGGCGACGCCGAGCAGGGAGCAGAAACTCCCTTGAGCGCTCGGCGGCCTCCTTCGCGACCATGACCTCCTCGCAAAAGGCGATCATGGCCTGCCAGACGCTCCCGCTACCGACCATCCGAGACAGGATGGCCGGCAGCGAGAGGTCCGGTCCCACCTCCGCCGCTAAGGCCCGACGCGGCACCTCCCAGGCAGGACACTCCATGAGAGTGTGCCGCGCCGAGTCCACCGCGGCGCCACAGTGGTGGCACCGCGGGTCCGCCTCGCGACCGATCCGGCACAGGTACCGACCGAAACACCCGTGGTCGGTCAGCACCTGTGTGGCTCGGAAGGTAAGTCGTCCGGAGCTACGGCCCACCCATCTGTCTAAGACGGGCAGGACCGCCCCGACGGTCCAATGGTCTCTATGATGAGACAACTCCTCCTTCCATGTTGTCATAGTGGACCGCCGGGCCTGGAGCCTCAGCTCGTCCCGATTTAACTCCTCCCCTGGCGAGTTGGAATCCTGGCGGGCAAGGCGAAGATGCCTGTAAACATAGGCATCCTCACCCGCCAGGAGCTCCAGAGGTGGTAAACCCGCCAGGGAGGTGGCCGCCTCGTAGGACACCGTACGGTACCCCCTTATGACGCGTATTGCGGCGCGTCGCCACTCCCTTCGGAGGAGCGTCTTGCCCCTCCGACTTGCCGACAAGGCATCGGCCCAGATGGGGGCACCGTACAGTGCCACTGATCTTATAACACCGCAGTAGAGGCGGCGCACCCGCTCGTCCGGACCACCAAGGTTGGGCATGATGCGACTCAGATGAGTCACGAGGCTACCCAACCTGGTGGCCAGACGAGCGAAATGCGGGACGAAGCTCCAGGAGCTGTCCAGGTGGACACCAAGATACTTGATGTCGGTGGCCACCTGGACATCGGACGACCCGATCCTCACCAGGCTATGGGGTGGAGTGCCCCTCCGGCGACCCTCAAACAAGACGATCTCCGTCTTCTGAGGGGACAACTCCAACCCCATGCCCCGGATCCGCGAGGCGACGGCCGCAACCGCGACTTCCGCCCGGCGGATGGTCCTCCCACGGTCCCTGCCGGTGGCTAACACCATGGTGTCGTCGGCGTAACATGTGAGATGTACGCCGACCGGCAGGGACACCCGCAGAGCCGCGTCGTACCCCAGGTTCCATAACAATGGGCCCAAGACGGACCCCTGGGGTACACCACGGTTAATCTGCCGCCTGACAGACCCATCGCGGCCACCGTAGACGATGGCCCTGTCCCGGAGGTAGTCTCCGACCACCATCCGCAGGTATAGGGGCACCTCGTGGCGTTCGAGGGCCCCGCGGATGGCCGCCCAGGAGAGGGAGTTGAAGGCGTTCTTTATGTCTAAAGACACCGCCAGTGCTACCCCTCCCCCGGACGTGGCCGAGTCCGAGAGGGACTTGACGCGCTGGATCGCGTCGATGGTCGATCGTCCCTCCCGGAAGCCGAACTGGCACTCGGCCAGGTCGGGTCCATCACGGGACAGGTGCTGGACGAGGCGCTTGTGAACGATGCGTTCGAAGAGCTTCCCTACCTCGTCCAGCAACACGATGGGCCTGTAGGCAGAAGGCGACTCTGCGGGCCTGTTGTCCTTGCGTAGGAGGACCATCCGCCCGGTCTTCCACCGTGGTGGAAGGGTCCCCGTCTGCAAACAGGCTGTAAACAGCCTGCGCAGACGGGGACCGAGGACGCTGAGCGCCAAGACCCAGGCGCGGCCGGGGATGCCGTCGGGGCCGGGGGCGGTGTTACGCGCCCCCATGCGTTTGACAGCCCCGGCCAACTCCTCTTCGGACACCTCCCACTCCTCGGACCATAAGACACGGTCCGGTGGTGGAGCGGGGGCCGACACCTCCCCGTCCGGGAATAAAGTGCCGACCACCCGCTCCAGGAGTGGGGGGTCCATCGTCTCCGTGAGGGGAGGCGCCCATGGACGAAGCTTGTCCATCACAAGACGGTATGGGCGCCCCCATGGGTCCTCACGGAGTGAGTCGAGGAGTCCGTCCCAGGCCTGAGCCTTGGCGCTCCTGATGGCCAGCTGCAGCCGCTTCGTGAGGTCACGATAGTCGGCGTACAGCTGTGCCGTTCTCGCCGCGTCGGTGTTGGGCCGACGCCTCGCCCGGGTGTACTGGCGGCGTGCGACTCCGCACTCTTCGCGGAGACGCTGAATCTCAGCGCTCCACCAGTACACCGGGCGGCGAGGCGGATTGGCGCGGACACGTGGCATCGCCACGTCGCAAACTGCCGACATGGCGTCCGCGAACCAATCCGCCTCCTGTGACACCTCCACTGGCCCAGCCGGAACTTCCGGCCAGGCCACTGCGAGAACGGCCGCCATCAGGGCGTCCTCATCCATGCCCTTCAGGGCCCACCTCCGTGGGTGGTGGGCTGCTGGGCGGGTCGGGGGAGGCGTGGAGACATCCATGCGGATGTAGACATGGTCCGACAGTGTCTCCACGTCGTCGACCCTCCACCCCGACACACGGCGTGCGGCCAGGGCATTGGCGAAAGACAAGTCCACTATGCTTTCGCCCTGGTACCGCACGCACGTGCTGGCCGAGCCCCGGTTCAACAACCGCAGACCCAGGCCAGCCGCCCAGTCCAGCACCGAGTGGCCCCTCTGGTCCGTCCTCGGGGAGTGCCACGCGGATGCGTGAGCATTGAAGTCCCCGAGGACGAGTACTGGACGAGCTGCGTGCGATGAAACAACGTTCTGCAGCTCGTCCAGTAGGGAGTCGAAACGACCGAGGGACCAACTCGGGGGCGCGTAGACGCCCACCACCACACAACCCGCCCAGTCGACCGCCACGAATCCATGGCCGCGCATGACAGGCGCTATTGGCCGGATCCGCGACGGAACCGACTGGGCGATCACCACGGAGTCGTCCAAGTCCCCAACCCAGGACGGGCGCTGGAGAACTCGGTACGGCTCCGCGGCTACGACCAACTCAACCACGCCGCCGCAAAGACTTTGAGCCATCAAGTCTTGGGCGGCGACGGCGTGGTTGAGATTGGTCTGGATGATCTGACCGCGGGGAGGCGTGAACGTTAGGCCGTGTCCATGGCCTCCCCCCGGCCAGAATCATCCAGTGGAGCGGTTTTAGTAGACCGCTCCGCCTTCTCCCCAGTGTCCATCGCAGCAGCAACTCCCACGGTGGAGGGTGATGCGGGTGCACCACCCCCGCTGGAACCTCCCACGGTGGGGGGTGATGCCGGTGCACCACCCCCGCTGGAACCTCCCACGTTGGAGGGTGATGCAGCCGCACCACCCCCTTGATGGACACCGGAGAGTTGGCTTTTCTTCTTCACCTGCGTACCTCCTACCTTCTTGCCAGGGCGGGACTTTGGTGGGGAGCAAGCCTTGCTCCCCATACGGTGGTCGGCGGGCCGCCCGGCTTCTTTGCACAGAGTGCAGACCGGGGCGGCCGCCGTACATAGGCCCGCCCGGTGGCCCGTTTCGCCGCACCTGTAACACAGGTGCGACCTGTCTACTTCAGCAGTGCACCGCTGCTGAACATGACCCATTTGCCAGCAGCGGTAGCACTGCTCAGGGCGGGGCTTCAACACCTCCACCCTGGCAAACACCCAGCCCACTCTGATGCGGCCGGCAGCAACAACCTTCTTGGCCGCTGCCAGTGGGCATTGCACCCATAGGGTGCCAAGTCCACTACGTGAGGACCGAATTTCGCCAGTCCTCACCTCACCCACCTGGCACCCTGCTGCGCCAGCTATGGCTTCGGCCACCTCGGCTGGGGTGGCCGATTCATCGAGGCCGCAGACTCTGATATCGGCCTTTTTAATCGGTCTGGCCACCGTTACTTCTTCTCCGGCCAGCGCCTCCCGAAGTTTTTCTGCTAAGGCGAGCGCCTTAGCCTCCTTATCGGATCCGGAGACCTCAAGCATGAGGCCCCCGGTTCTCGCCTTCTTTGGGCGGACGCTGTCCACCCCAACGTCCGCTAACTTCACCCTCTGCCTGGCAGCAATCATGATGTCCCTGTATGAGGACTTGCTGCCAGGCTGGAGGGTGAGGACCACCGCAGCTGTACGCGGCAGTCTTCCTAGCTTGGGCTTCTCCGCCTTCCTGTGGACCTTCGGTGGTGGGGCAGGGGCTGACTGGGCCTTTTTGGCTGCCCTCTTGGCCTTTCTGCCCACCACCTGGGCCCACGTTCCCTCGGTGGCGGTGGCACCTGTAGGTTTTGAAGGTGCCACCGCTTTCTTCAGCGCCTCCTGGCGCGCCACCTCCAATCTTCTGGCGGCCCCGGTTGGGGTCGCCTTCTTCTGCAGGGGTTGGGTTTGGACAGGAGCGGTGTCCTTACCCTTCCCCTTCTTCTTCTTGCTCTTCTTCACCTCCTCCTTCTTCTTGCCCCCGGTGGCCTTCGGTAAGATAACATCCGGGGAGAATTCGTCCTTCCTCTTGATTGGGAGGAGTTCTCTTCTGAACTCCTCTAACCTTTTGTTGACGAGGTCCGCTATCTGCTCCGCTATGGCGGACCCCGTCGGCTCTTTAGGTGCCGGGGCACCAATTTCAGGGCAAACACCCCCCGAGACCCTCAATGGCGAGGCCGGTGTTGGCCTCGCGCGGCTCGCGATCTCCAAGTCCGCCATTCTTGTAACTGGCGGACTTGGAGATCGCCGTTCCAATGCAGATAATCGCTCCTGCAGGCGTCTATTTTCCGCCTGCAGGGCCTCAAGTTGCACTTTCAGTGCCGCAACATCTTCTGTTGCCTCTGGTTCAGCTGGCCGCTGCACCCTCTGCGCCAGCTCCAGGGTGACTGCTCGGACTGTGCGAGCTCCAACGCGGATATCCCGCTGGATGGTCCCTTTCAAGTTTTTAGACTTGGCCGCAGCCAACTCTATTTTGTCGGCCTCCTCCAGGGCCCACGCTCCCAGATCAGCCAGCGGCTTCATTTTCGCTAGCTGGACAAACTCATTCATGTCCGGCACGGGATTGCCGGACTTGCCGGGCGGTGGAATGCTCCCAGTACCAGCCCGTATTTCTTCTTCTAGCTCTAGGAGCTCTATCTCCTTTTGGGCTTCTACATAGGCCCTCTTGGCCTCTGCGAGCCCAACGTATTCCCCTGTTGTCGGGGGCCGTCCTCTCTTCTTTGATTTGGGACACGCCCGTTCCCTCAATAAAGAAGCGGTGGATCGCACCGATCCCACGGACGTATCCGAGTCATACGAGGCATCGCATGACTCCTCCTGGGCGCCTCTCTCAAGTGCTCGGCCTCTCAGATGAAGCTTATCGAGCACTACTTGCTCCTGCGAGGCAGTGAGCACCTTGTCCGAAACGATGCTCGGTTTCGGACCGCCGACCTTTCGGACCCCGCTGGTCCCCGCCTTTTCTTCGTCAATGACCCCCCCATTCCCCGGTTTTTTGAAAAATGAACAATGATCCATAACTGTTCCCACGAGTGGGTCGGAAAGGAGGTCACCCCTGGCAGAGCCGCCATACCAGGGGAAGGCAGATACACCCGGGGGGCGCCAGTATCCCCGGGGTTGGTCGCTAGAGACCGGTGCACCCACCGGCCACGCCCAGCCGCGAGGACTGGACGTGCCCCCTCGCCGCGTACCGCAGCTTGAGGCTAGGGACTTTTTATAGAGGTTTATCCCCTCGCGGGCCGGCCAATGAAGGCAAGCCCCCCGCTCCGGCGAAACATGACCACCGGTTTACGGTATTACGACAGGGGTCACACCACCCCTGCCGAGCTATGGGATCCCGGGGACGCAACTCCCCGTATCACGACCAGAACTGGCCGTGACCCCTGGGATGGAGGCCCGCATCCACCGTTTTCACCCCTCCGCTCCGAGCCTTACCGGCAAGGGAGGCCCCGCCAGGATCCGAAGATCCCACCGGCATCGCCTCGGAGCATCACTGAGGCTACTTGGTGTCAGCGAAACCCCCGAAAGCCAGAGCCCCGTTAGTCACCGGATGACTCCGGTGTCCAGGTTCCACCACGAGGAGGTGGGGATGGCACATGTTGTTGCAGCTGCAACAACTTCTAGAACCCAACCTAACCTTTTTTTTTTTTTTTTTTTTTTTTACGTGGGGAAATCCATCATGGATACCCCGGAGCTGGGGAAGCTCCGGGGTTATGCCGGACTCCTACCGGCTAAAACCCCACGGTGGCCATCCCTGCACTACCGGGGAGAGTCTGGGATCTCTTGCGAACAACAACCAGACCCTCCCCGTGCAAGGGCGCCAGAAGGGCGCCCGCTTCCCAAAAGTTGGAGGGCTGAGCCTCCCCTACCCAGCTAAAGACGGCGATGTCGGGGCCACGCCGACATCGCCGACCGTCCCGGGCCGCGTGCAATGCATCGGCGAACCCCCATTCGCCGATGCTGCAGCCCCGGCGACCGCCTCGCCTTGAAGTACTCGAGTGGAGCGGTGCTCAAACACTCGGCGAGACGGCCGCCCTCCTCCACCGTAGCTCGGGCCCCGGGTGCGCTACTACCCGTACCGCGGCAACAGGTGGTCGGTTGCCGCGGCCCCTGGGGGATGATGTCTCCCGGGAAAGGGAGACATATCGGGGCGGGTCTACTCCTTCGGAGAAGAAGCAGCCCCACCCCGATCAGGCGCAACCGCCTGCCCCTTGGGCACCTTAGTGCCTGCCCTAGAGGGCTCCCCACGCCCGCCCTTTCGGACGGGCGGCTTACAGGCCGAGCTGCCCAAGCGGTGCCCGGACGGCAGACCCAAGTCCGCGCAAAGCGGACAATTGGGCGCCGCCGCCGGACACCCGGCCGCCTTGTGGCCTGCAGCGCCACACCGATAGCACAAAGTGCTACGGTCCTCGTCGGCAGTGCACCGCGCCCGCACGTGACCGTGCTGGAGGCAGCGGTAGCACTGCAACGGCCGGGGCTTGAGCAGCTCGACCCGAGCTGTTGCCCACCCCACCCGTATCCTGTCCCCTTTTGCGAAGAGCTTCTTCGCGCCCGCAAGTGGGCATCGCGCCCACACGGTGCCCAATGGGCCGGATCGCCGGATGGTTCCAACGACGATCCGGTCCATGGGGCACTCACCCTCCCTCGAAAGAGCCGCCTTCACTTCGATGGCGCGGACCGAGTCCTCAAGGCCGACCACCCTCAGCTCAACGAGCTTCATTGGGCGGCCGACCTTGAGGCCCTTCGGCTCTAACACCTCCGACAGGCGGTAGGCGAGTTCATCCGCCTTCTCTGCCCTCCCCTCGCCCTCCACCTCAAGAATGAGGGCCCCCGTCTTCGCCCGCTTGGGCCTCACCGCCTCAATGCCCACTTCGTCAAGGGCGAAGGCGTTTCTCGCCACCAACATAGCGTTGGTGAGCGTCTGGGTGCACCCAGGCGGGACGGTAATAGTTACCGCCTCCGACCTGGGAAGCCTGCCCAGACGCACACCAACTTTCTTCTTCTCGGGGCCGGAGCCGGCCTTCGCGGCCGACTTCTTCCCCTTATTTTTCTTCCCCTTAGTAACCTTCGAGGAGGAAGAGGGAGGGACCGGGGCAGAAGTGGGAGCCTTGCGGCCCAACACCTCCGCCCAGGAGTCCCCACCCCCGGACTGGGCCCGCACAGCGGACTCAGCCGAGGGAGGGACATCGGTAACCCCCCCTTTCCCCCTCTTAGCCCGTCCCTTTCTCCCGGCTTTCGCCGGGCGAGAGGTGGCCGACGGTGGTTGGTCGGGCTGGGCAGCGCGGGGAGTCCCACCGCTGTCCCCCCTAACCTCCACCAAAGATCCACCCCCCAACTCCAATTCGGAGGCGGGACCCGCCGCTCCCAGGGTGAGGTTCAACTCACCCCTGAGAGCGGCGAATCTCGCCTCCATCATCTCTCCCACTCGGGAGATAATCTCCTCTACGTCCATGCCGCCAGCGGCTGGACCCGTACGCGGGGAGGACCCGCCTCCCCGTTCCCCAGTGATGGGCGGAGATACGCCCCTCGGAGCCTCCACCTCCATTCGAGATTGCTCCCGAGTGGCAGACTCGAGCTGACGTTTGAGTCTGCCCACCTCCCTCCTTAAATCTTCGAGTTCGGAGGAGAGCCTACCATTGGCTTCCTCCAACTCTTTTACTCTCCCGTCCCTTTGTGTGCGCAGGATTGCCTCAAGTCCGGCTAACCTGAGGGCCTGCGCACTCTCCCGCAGGCGGTGGACAAACCTGCCGCTTAGGTTCTTCGAGGAGCCGGCCACGCGCTCGACCTCCTCCGAGTGCTCCAAAATAAGAGCACCGAGGTCGGGCGTCGGCCGGCACCTCATTTGCTCCCGCACCTCCCTCTCATCGGGCAGCGGTTTAGCGCTCTTACTAGGAGGCGGAGGGGCCCGGGTGGGGTCGGATCGCTCCAACTCCCTCCGGACCGCCTCCTCCTCCCGGCAGAGCTCCATGTACGCCCGCTTCGCCTCAGCGAGCCCAACGTACTCGCCCGTAGTAGGGGGCCTGCCCCTCTTCCTCAACACCGGTGGCTCCAACCGACACGAGAAGGAAGTATCGGAATACCCCTCCTCGTCGTCGGAGTCCATCCCGCCCAAGGACCAGCGACCAGCGCTGCCCGCCGCGAGATCCCTTACGTGGCCGACCAGCGGCCGCGAAGAAGTCCCCCCATCCCCAGAGGTGCCAGTAGCACTAGACGCCGTGGCCTGGCCCTCCACCACGGACGTCCCACGGTTGCCGGATGACGACGCAGCCGGGCCCGCTTGACCACCCGAAACTGCGCCGGTACTGGAGGTTCCGAGGCCTCCTGCACCGTAAGTTTTCTTTCCCTTAGGTCGTAAGTCCATAATTGTAGTAAATAAATCCACCCCGAACGTGCCCGTGTCGTCAACAAGAAGTCCCGTCCAGCACCGCTTCCACCTTCTCACCCCTCAACTCCGGGCCTTACCGGCAAGGGAGGCCCTGCCAGGATCCGAAGATCCCGCCGGCATCGCCCCGGAGCATCACTGAGGCTACCTCGGCTTCCGCGATGCACCCTTTTAGTCGCCTCTTACGACAGGCAGGGTATACCCTGGGTGTATTCTGACCCGCACCCAGACGGGGAAACCCAACCTAACCTTTTTTTTTTTTTTTTTTTTACGTGGGGAAATCCATCATGGATACCCCGGAGCTGGGGAAGCTCCGGGGTTATGCCGGACTCTTACCGGCTAAAACCCCACGGTGGCCATCCCTGCACTACCGGGGAGGGTCTGGGATCTCTTGCGAACAACAACCAGACCCTCCCCGTGCAAGGGCGCCAGAAGGGCGCCCGCTTCCCAAAAGTTGGAGGGCTGAGCCTCCCCTACCCAGCTAAAGACGGCGATGTCGGGGCCACGCCGACATCGCCGACCATCCCGGGCCGCGTGCAATGCATCGGCGAACCCCCATTCGCCGATGCTGCAGCCCCGGCGACCGCCTCGCCTTGAAGTACTCGAGTGGAGCGGTGCTCAAACACTCGGCGAGACGGCCGCCCTCCACCACCGTAGCTCGGGCCCCGGGTGCGCTACTACCCGTACCGCGGCAACAGATGGTCGGTTGCCGCGGCCCCTGGGGGATGATGTCTCCCGGGAAAGGGAGACATATCGGGGAAGGTCTACTCCTTCGAAGAAGGAGCAGCCCCACCCCGATCAGGCGCGACCGCCTGCCCCTTGGGCACAGAAGTGCCGGCCCTCGAGGGCCCCCCACGCCCGCCCTTTCGGACGGGCGGCTTACAGGCCGAGCTGCCCAAGCGATGCCCGGACGACAGACCCAAGTCCGCGCAGAGCGGACAGTTGGGTGCCGCCGCCGGACACCCGGCCGCCTTGTGGCCTGCAGCGCCGCACCGATAGCACAGAGTGCTACGGTCCTCGTCGGCAGTGCACCGCGCCCGCACGTGACCGTGCTGGAGGCAGCGGTAGCACTGCAACGGCCGGGGCTTGAGCAGCTCGACCCGAGCTGTTGCCCACCCAACCCTAATACGATCCCCCTTGGCGAAGAGCTTTTTAGCCCCCGCCAATGGGCATCGCGCCCACACGGTGCCCAATGGGCCGGATCGTTGGATGGTACCAACCACGATCCGGTCCATGGGGCACCCACCCTCCCTAGAGAGAGCCGCCTTCACCTCTATGGCCCTCACGGAGTCCTCAAGCCCGACCACCCTCAGCTCTACGAGCTTCATTGGGCGGCCGACCTTGAGGCCCCTGGGCTCCAACACCTCTGTGAGGCGGTAAGCCAGCTGGTCGGCTTTTTCCGCCCTCCCCTCGCCCTCAACTTCGAGTATGAGGGCCCCGGTCTTGGCCCGCTTGGGCCTCACGGCCTCGATGCCCAGCTCATCAAGAGCAAAGGCGTTCCTCGCCACCAACATAGCGTTGGTGAGCGTCTGGTTGCACCCAGGCGGGACGGTGATGGTCACCGCCTCCGACCTGGGTAGCCTACCCAGACGCCCACCACCTTTCCTCTTTTCGGGGCCGGAGCCGGCCTTCCCGGCCGACTTCTTCCCCTTCACCTTCCTCTTCTTCGAGGAGGAAGAGGGTGGGACCGGGGCAGAAGTGGGAGTCTTACGACCCACCACCTCCGCCCAGGAGTCCCCGCCCCCGGACTGAGCCTGCACAGCAGACCCAGCCGAGGGAGGGACAGAAGTCACCACCCCTTTCCCCCTCTTAGCCCGTCCCTTTTTCCCGGCTTTCGCCGGGCGAGGGATGGCCGACGGTGGTTGGTCGGGCTGGGCAGCGCGGGGAGTCCCCCCGCTGTCCCCCCTAACCTCCACCAAAGAACCACCCCCCAACTCCAATCCGGAGGCGGGACCCGCCGCTCCCAGGGTGAGGTTCAGCTCACCCCTGAGAGCGGCAAATCTCGCCTCCATCATCTCTCCCACTCGGGAGATAATCACCTCTACGTCCACGCCGCCAGCGGCTGGACCCGTACTCGGGGAGGACCTGCCTCCCCGCGCCCCCGTGATAGGAGGAGATATCCCCCTGGGAGGCACCACCTCCATTCGGGAATCCTCCCGAGCGCCAGACTCGAGCTGACGCTTGAGCCTGCCCACCTCGTGCTTGAGGTCCTCCAGTTCGGAGGAGAGCCTGTGGTTTGCCTCCTCCAACTCCTGGACCCTCCCATCCCGACTTGTCCGCTGGATCGCCTCCAGACCAGCTAATCTAAGTGCCTGCGCACTTTCTCTGAGGCGGTGCACAAACTTCCCGCTCAGGTTCTTAGAGGAACCGGCCACACGCTCCACCTCCTTCGCGTGCTCCAAAATCAGAGCACCGAGGTCGGGCGTCGGCCGATTCCTCATTTCTTCCCTCACCTCGCGCTCGTTGGGAAGCGGCTTGGCGCTCTTGCTAGGAGGCGGAGGGGTCCGGGAGGGATCGGATCGCTCCAACTCCCTCCGGACCGCCTCCTCCTCCCGGCAGAGCTCCATGTATGCACGCTTTGCCTCCGCGAGCCCAACGTATTCCCCTGTTGTAGGGGGCCTGCCCCTTTTCCTCACAACAGGAGGCTCCAAACGACACGAGAAGGACGCGTCAGAGAACCCCTCCTCGTCGTCTGAGTCCATTCCCAGCGACCAGCGTCCAGCGCTGCCCGCCGCCAAATCCTTGACGAGGCCGGCCAGCGGCCTCGCAAAATTCCCCCCAGCCCCAGAGGAACCAGTAGCCTCAAACGCCGTGGCCTGGCCCTCCACCACGGACGTCCCACGGTTGCCGGATGACGACGCAGCCGGGCCCGCTTGACCACCCGAAACTGCGCCGGTACTGGAGGTTCCGAGGCCTCCTGCACCGTAAGTTTTCTTTCCCTTATGCCGTGTTTCCATAATTTTTATATATAAAACTCCCCCCCGAACGTGCCGAAGTCGTCAACCGAAGTCCCATCCCGCACCGCTTCCACCTTCTCACCTCTCAACTCCGGGCCTTACCGGCAAGGGAGGCCCTGCCAGGATCCGAAGATCCCGCCGGCATCGCCCCGGAGCATCACTGAGGCTACCTCAGCTTCCGCGATGCACCCTTTTAGTCGCCTCTTACGACAGGCAGGGTATACCCTGGGTGTATTCTGACCCGCACCCAGACGGGGAACCCAACCTAACCTTTTTTTTTTTTTTTTTTTTTTTTTTACGTGGGGAAATCCTCATGGATCCCCCGGGGCTGGGGAACCCCGGGGGTATGCCGGACTCTTACCGGCTAAAACCCCACGGTGACCTACCTCGGCGCTGCTGGGGAGGGCCCGGGAACTCTGGACGAACGCGTCCGGTCCCTCCCCGCGCCGGGGCCCCCTATGGTGACTGAGGGGACCCCCTTCCCGTTGGGAGGGTGGTCGACGATACACCCCCCCATCCGGGGAAAACGGGCGGTGACCCGGTCACCCGGCCACCGCCCCCGTCCCGGAGGGCGCGTGCAATGGCTGAGGCGATCCCCCAATCGCCCCAGCCGCGCCCCCCGGGCGACCCCCGTGCAAAGACGTGGGGCACGACCCCCACCGGAGTGAGGGTCCTCCCCGCACGGGCGTCGCCGACGCCTCGGGCCAGGCTTGGCCCGGTTCGACTGGGAGCCCCGGGTGCGTCACACCCGATACCGTGGTCCGGCTAAGTGCCGGGACCACGGCCCCTGGGGCCTAAGTGCCACCACCGTGGCACGCAAGAAGCGCGGCGGAGGTGGCGAAGTCCCGCTCCCCGAAGGGTTCTTAGGAGTGACCTCCACCCGAAGGTGAAGATCCCCCCCGTGGAGCGGGGCGGGGCAAACGTACAAGACGCCGACCCCGCAGGCGACGCCGAGCAGGGAGCAGTTGCTCCCTTGAGCGCTCGGCGGCCTCCTTCGCGACCATGACCCCCTCGCAAAAGGAGATCATGGCCTGCCAGACGCTCCCGCTACCGACCATCCGAGACAGGATGGTCGGCAGCGAGAGGTCCGGACCCACCTCCGCCGCTAAGGCCCGACGCGGCACCTCCCAGGCTGGACACTCCATGAGAGTGTGCCGCGCCGAGTCCACCGCGGCGCCACAGTGGTGGCACCGCGGGTCCGCCTCGCGACCGATCCGGCACAGGTACCGACCGAAACACCCGTGGTCGGTCAGCACCTGTGTGGCTCGGAAAGTAAGTCGTCCGGAGCTACGGCCCACCCATCTGTCTAAGACGGGCAGGACCGCCCCGACGGTCCAATGGTCTCTATGATGAGACAACTCCTCCTTCCACGTTGTCATAGTGGACCGCCGGGCCTGGAGCCTCAGCTCGTCCCTATTCACTTCCTCCCCTGGCGGGTTGGAGTCCTGGCGGACAAGGCGAAGGCGCCTATAAACGTAGGCGTCCTCAGCCGCCAGGAACTCCAAGGGTGGTAGACCCGCCAGGGCGGTGGCCGCCTCGTAGGACACCGTACGGTACCCCCTGATGACGCGTATTGCGGCGCGTCGCCATTCCCTCCGGAGGAGCGACTTGCTCCCCCGGCTGGCCGCTAAGGCGTCGGCCCAGATGGGGGCACCGTACAGTGCCACGGACTTGACGACCCCACAATAGAGGCGGCGCACCCGCTCGTCCGGACCACCAAGGTTGGGCATAATGCGACTCAGATGAGTCACGAGGCTACCCAACCTGGTGGCCAGACGAGCGAAATGCGGGACGAAGCTCCAGGAGCTGTCCAGGTGGACACCAAGATACTTGATGTCGGTGACCACCTGGACGTCGGACGACCCGATCCTCACCAGGCTATGGGGTGGAGTGCCCCTCCGGCGACCCTCGAAGAAGACGATCTCCGTCTTCTGAGGGGACAACTCCAACCCCATGCCCCGGATCCGCGAGGCGACGGCCGCAACTGCGACCTCCGCCCGGCGGATGGTCCTCCCACGGTCCCTGCCGGTGGCTACCACCATAGTGTCGTCGGCGTAGCACGTTAAGTGCACGCCGACCGGCAGGGACACCCGCAGAGCCGCATCGTACCCCAGGTTCCATAGTAATGGCCCCAAAACGGAACCCTGGGGTACTCCGCGGTTGATCTGTCGCCTGACAGACCCATCGCGGCCACCGTAAACGATGGCCCTGTCCCGGAGGTAGTCTCCGACCACCATCCGCAGGTAGAGGGGCACCTCGTGGCGTTCGAGGGCCCCGCGGATGGCCGCCCAGGAGAGGGAGTTGAAGGCGTTCTGGATGTCCAGAGACACAGCCAGAGCAACCCCTCCCCCGGACGTGGCCGAGTCCGAGAGGGACTTGACGCGATGAATAGCGTCGATGGTCGAACGTCCCTCCCGGAAGCCGAACTGGCACTCGGCCAGGTCGGGTCCATCACGGGACAGGTGCTGGACGAGGCGCTTGTGAACGATGCGTTCGAATAACTTCCCCACCTCGTCCAGCAACACGATGGGCCTGTAGGCGGCAGGCGACTCTGCGGGCCTGTTGTCCTTGCGAAGGAGGACCATCCGCCCGGTCTTCCACCGTGGTGGAAGGGTCCCCGTCTGCAAACAGGCTGTGAAGAGCCTGCGCAGACGGGGCCCGAGGACGCTGAGCGCCAAGACCCAGGCGCGGCCGGGGATGCCGTCGGGGCCGGGGGTGGTATTACGCGCCCCCATGCGCTTGACAGCCCCGGCCAACTCCTCTTCGGACACCTCCCACTCCTGGGACCATAAGGCACGGTCCGGTGGTGGAGCGGGGGCCGAGACCTCCCCGTCTGGGAATAGAGTGCCGACCACCCGCTCCAGGAGTGGGGGGTCCATCGTCTCCGTGAGGGGAGGCGCCCATGGACGAAGTTTGTCCATTACAAGACGATATGGGCGCCCCCATGGGTCCTCACGGAGTGAGTCGAGGAGTCCGTCCCAGGCCTGAGCCTTGGCGCTCCTGATGGCCAGCTGCAGCCGCTTCGTGAGTTCACGATAGTCGGCGTACAGCTGTGCCGTTCTCGCTGCGTCGGAGTTACGCCGACGCCTCGCCCGGGTGTACTGGCGGCGAGCGACTCCGCACTCCTCGCGGAGACGCTGTATAACGTCGCTCCACCAGTACACCGGGCGGCGGGGCGGATTGGCGCGGACTCGTGGCATCGCCACGTCGCAGACTGCCGACATGGCGTCCGCGAACCAATCCGCCTCCTGTGTAACCTCCACTGGCCCAGCCGGAACTTCCGGCCAGGCCACTGCGAGAACGGCCGCCATCAGTGCGTCCTCATCCATGCCCTTCAGGGCCCACCTCCGTGGGTGGTGGGCTGCTGGGCGGGTCGGGGGAGGCGTGGAGACATCCATGCGTATATAGACATGGTCTGACAGTGTCTCCACGTCGTCGACCCTCCACCCCGACACACGGCGCGCGGCCAGGGCATTGGCGAAAGACAAGTCTACGATGCTTTCGCCCTGGTACCGCACGCACGTGCTGGCCGAGCCCCGGTTCAACAACCGGAGACCCAGGCCAGCCGCCCAGTCCAGCACCGAGTGGCCCCTCTGGTCCGTCCTCGGGGAGTGCCACGCGGATGCGTGAGCATTGAAGTCCCCGAGGACGAGTACTGGACGAGCTGCGTGCAATGAAACAACGTTCTGCAGCTCGTCCAGTAGGGAGTCGAAGCGACTGAGGGACCAACTCGGTGGAGCGTAGACGCCCACCACCACACAACCCGCCCAGTCGACCGCCACGAATCCATGGCCGCGCATAAGTGGCGCTATTGGCCGGATCCGTGACGGGACCGACTGGGCGATCACCACGGAGTCGTCCAGGTCCCCAACCCAGGACGGGCGTTGGAGAACCCGGTACGGCTCCGCGGCTACGACCAACTCAACCACGCCGCCGCAAAGACTATGAGACATCAAGTCTTGAGCGGCGACGGCGTGGTTGAGATTGGTCTGGATGATCTGACCGCGGGGAGGCATGAACTTTAGGCCGTGTCCATGGCCTCCCCCCGGCCAGAATCATCCTTGGGAGCGGGTTTGACTGCCCGCTCCGCCTCCTCTCCAGTGTCCATCGCAGGAACTCCCACGGTGGAGGGTGATGCGGGTGCACCACCCCCGCTGGAACCTCCCACGGTGGGGGGTGATGCCGGTGCACCACCCCCGCTGGAACGTCCCACGTTGGAGGGTGATGCAGCCGCACCACCCCCTTGATGGACACTGGAGAGTTGGCTCCTCTTCTTCGTCGCGTCTCCACTCTTCTTCACTGGGCGGGCCTTGGGTGGGGAGCATGTCTTGCTCCCCATTCTGTGGTCGGCGGGCCGCCCGGCTTCTTTGCACAGAGTGCAAACCGGGGCGGCCGCCGTACATAGGCCCGCCCGGTGACCGGTTTCGCCGCACCTATAACAGAGGTGCGACCGGTCCACCTCCGCAGTGCACCGCTGCTGGACATGTCCCTGCTGCCAGCAGCGGTAGCACTGCTCAGGGCGGGGTTTCAACGCCTCTACCCTGGCGTTGACCCACCCCACCCTGATGCGTCCGGCAGCGACCACCCTCTTGGCCGCCGCCAGCGGGCACTGCACCCAAAGGGTGCCTAGCCCGGCTCGTGAGGACCTAATTTCGCCGGTCCTCACCTCCTCGAGCTGACACCCTGTGGTGCCCGCTATGGCTTCGGCCACCTCAGCTGGGGTGGCCGATTCATCCAGTCCAGAGACCCGGAGGTCTGCTTTCTTGATGGGCCTGGCGACCGTAACTCCCTGGTCAGCCAGCGCCATCTTCAATTTCTCGGCCAAGGCAGCTGCCTTGGTCTCTTTATCAGGGCCGGCTATCTCCAGCATCAGGCCTCCGGTCCTGGCCTTCTTGGGTCGGACGCTGTCTACTCCAACGTCCGACAACCTGACCCTCTGCCTGGCAGCAGTCATAACGTCCTTGTACGAGGACTTGCTGCCAGGCTGGAGGGTCATAACTACCGCCGCCGTGCGCGGCAGACGGCCCAACTTGGGCCTCTCCACCTTCTTCTTCTGGGCTTTCGGTGGTGGAGCAGGAGTCGATTGGGCCTTTTTGGCCGCCCGTTGGGCCTTCCTGCCCACCACCTGGGCCCATGATCCCTCGGTGGCGGTGGTACCGGTAGTTGTAGCTGGCGCCACCGCTTTCTTCTTCTGCGCTTCCTGGCGCGCCGCCTCCAGTCTTCTGGCGGCCCCTGATGGGGTCGCCTTGTTCTGCGTGAGTTGGGGTTGGACAGGAGTAGCGTTGTCCCCCTTCCCCTTCTTCTTTTTCTTCTTCTTCTTCTCCTTCTTGTCCCCGGTGGCCTGTGGCAACGGGCCAGCCGGGGAGGCTTCCACCTTCGTCTTGACTGGGAGGAGTTCCTTGCGGAACTCCTCTAACCTTTTGTTTACAAGGTCCGCAATCTGCTGAACTATGGCGGACCCCGTCTCCTCTGTGGGTGCCGGGACACCCAATTCAGGGCGAACACTCCCTGATACCCTCAGTGGCGAGGCCGGTGCTGGCCTCGCGCGGCTCTCGATCTCCAAGCCCGCCATCCTTGTTACTGGCGGACTTGGAGATCGCCTCTCCAATGCAGAAAGTCTTTCCTGCAGGCGCATATTCTCGGCCTGCAGGGCCTCCAACTGCTCTTTCAGAGCCACCACCTCCGCTCCTGGTACTGACTCTGCTGGCCGTTGCACCCTCTGTGCCAACTCCATGGTGACGGCCCTGACGGTTCGTGCACCCACACGTATATCGCGTTGGATAGTACCCTTAAGATTTTTCGATTTGGCCGCCGCCAACTCGATTTTATCGGCCTCTTCTAGGGCCCAAGCCCCTAGGTCTTCTAGAGGCTTCATCCTCGCTTCTCGGACGAAGATCTCCATATCCGGCACAGGATTGCCCGACTTGCCGGGCGGTGGAATGGTCCCTGTGCCGGACCGTATCTCCTCCTCGAGGTCTATCATCTCCATCTCTCGCTGAGCCTCAACGTAGGCCCTCTTGGCCTCAGCGAGACCTACATACTCCCCAGTTGTTGGGGGTCGTCCTCTCTTTTTGGATTTCGGACACGCCCGTTCCCTGAGGATGGAAAAGTTGGATCTGACTGATCCTACGGACGTGTCTGAATCATAGGAGGCGTCTCCTGACTCCTCCTGGGCGCCTTTCTCTAATATTCTGCCCCTAAGCTGGAGCTTTTCCACTACCACCTGCCCTTGTGAGGCAGTGAGTTTTGTGTCCGAGACGATGTTTGGTCTCGGACCGCCGACCTTTCGGACCCCACTGGTCCCCGCCTTCTCTTCGACAATGACCCCCCCATTCCCCGGTTTCTTGAAATCTGAACAATTCTCCATAATGTTCCCACGAGTAGGGTCGGAAGTAAAGTCGCCCCTGGCAGAGCCGCCATGCCAGGGGAAGGCAGATACACCCGGGGGGCGCCAGTATCCCCGGGGTTGGTCGCACGAGACCGGTGCACCCACCGGCCACGCCCAGCCGCGAGGACTGGACGTGCCCCCTCGCCGCGTACCGCAGCTTGAGGCTAGGGACTTTTTATAGAGGTTTATCCCCTCGCGGGCCGGCCAATGAAGGCAAGCCCCCCGCTCCGGCGAAACATGACCACCGGTTTACGGTATTACGACAGGGGTCACACCACCCCTGCCGAGCTATGGGAACCCGGGGACGCAACTCCCCGTATCACGACCAGAACTGGCCGTGACCCCTGGGATGGAGGCCCGCATCCACCGTTTTCACCCCTCCGCTCCGAGCCTTACCGGCAAGGGAGGCCCCGCCAGGATCCGAAGATCCCACCGGCATCGCCTCGGAGCATCACGGAGGCTACTTGGTATCAGCGAAACCCCCGAAAGCCAGAGCCCCGTTAGTCACCGGATGACTCCGGTGTCCAGGTTCCACCACGAGGAGGTGGGGATGGCACATGTTGTTGCAGCTGCAACAACTTCTAGAACCCAACCCAACCTAACCTAACCTAACCTAACCTAACCTAACCTAACCTAACCTAACCTAACCTAACCTAACCTAACCTAACCTAACCTAACCTAACCTAACCTTTTTTTTTTTTTTTTTTTTTTTTTTTTTTTTTACGTGGGGAAATCCTCATGGATCCCCCGGGGCTGGGGAACCCCGGGGGTATGCCGGACTCTTACCGGCTAAAACCCCACGGTGACCTACCTCGGCGCTGCTGGGGAGGGCCCGGGAACTCTGGACGAACACGTCCGGTCCCTCCCCGCGCCGGGGCCCCCTATGGTGACTGAGGGGACCCCCTTCCCGTTGGGAGGGTGGTCGACGATACACCCCCCCATCCGGGGTAACGGGCGGTGACCCGGTCACCCGGCCACCGCCCCCGTCCCGGAGGGCGCGTGCAATGGCTGAGGCGATCCCCCAATCGCCCCAGCCGCGCCCCCCGGGCGGCCCCCGTGCAAAGACGTGGGGCACGACCCCCACCGGAGTGAGGGTCCTCCCCGCACGGGCGTCGCCGACGCCTCGGGCCAGGCTTGGCCCGGTTCGACTGGGAGCCCCGGGTGCGTCACACCCGATACCGTGGCCCGACTAAGTGCCGGGACCACGGCCCCTGGGGCCTAAGTGCCACCACCGTGGCACGCTGGGTGCGCGGCGAAGGTGGCGAAGTCCCGCTCCCCGAAGGGTTCTTAGGAGTGACCTCCACCCGAAGGTGAAGGTCCCCCCCGTGGAGCGGGGCGGGGCAAACGTACAAGACGCCGACCCCGCAGGCGACGCCGAGCAGGGAGCAATTGCTCCCTTGAGCGCTCGGCGGCCTCCTTCGCGACCATGACCTCCTCGCAAAAGGAGACCATGGCCTGCCAGACGCTCCCGCTACCGACCATCCGAGACAGGATGACCGGCAGCGAGAGGTCCGGACCCACCTCCGCCGCTAAGGCCCGACGCGGCACCTCCCAGGCAGGACACTCCAGGAGAGTGTGCCGCGCCGAGTCCACCGCGGCGCCACAGTGGTGGCACCGCGGGTCCGCCTCGCGACCGATCCGGCACAGGTACCGACCGAAGCAGCCATGCTCGGTCAGCACCTGTGTGGCTCGGAAAGTAAGTCGCCCGGAGCTACGGCCCACCCATCTATCTAAGACGGGCAGGACCGCCCCGACGGTCCAATGGTCCCTCACATGGGACAACTGCTCCTTCCATGAAGCCATTGTGGACCGCCGGGCCTGGAGCCTCAACTCGTCCCTGTCTTCCCCTGGCGGGCTGGAGTCCTGGCGGGCAAGGCGAAGATGCCTATAGACGTAGGCATCCTCAGCCGCCAGGAGCTCCAGAGGTGGTAGACCCGCCAGGGTGGTGGCCGCCTCGTATGACACCGTACGGTACCCCCTAATGACGCGTATTGCGGCGCGTCGCCACTCCCGCCGGAGAAGTGTCTTACTCCCCCGGCTGGCCGCTAAGGCGTCGGCCCAGATGGGGGCACCGTACAGTGCCACGGACTTCACCACACCGCAGTAGAGGCGGCGCACCCGCTCGTCCGGACCCCCAAGGTTGGGCATAATGCGACTCAAATGAGTCACGAGGCTACCCAACCTGGAGGCCAGACGAGCGAAATGAGGGACGAAGCTCCAGGAGCTGTCCAGGTGGACACCAAGATACTTGATGTCGGTGGCCACCTGGACGTCGGACGACCCGATCCTCACCAGGCTATGGGGTGGAGTGCCCCTCCGGCGACCCTCAAACAAGACGATCTCCGTCTTCTGAGGGGACAACTCCAACCCCATGCCCCGGATCCGCGAGGCGACGGCCGCAACTGCGACCTCCGCCCGGCGGATGGTCCTCCCACGGTCCCTGCCGGTGGCTAACACCATGGTGTCGTCGGCGTAGCACGTTAAGTGCACGCCGACCGGCAGGGACACCCGCAGAGCCGCGTCGTACCCCAGGTTCCACAACAACGGGCCCAAGACGGACCCCTGGGGTACTCCACGGCTGATCTGCCGCCTGACAGACCCATCGCGGCCACCGTAGACGATGGCCCTGTCCCGGAGGTAGTCTCCGACCACCATCCGCAGGTAGAGGGGCACCTCGTGACTTTCGAGGGCCCCGCGGATGGCCGCCCAGGAGAGGCAGTTAAAGGCGTTCTTTATATCCAAAGAAACTGCCAGAGCAACCCCTCCCCCGGACGTGGCCGAGTCCGAGAGGGACTTGACGCGGTGGATCGCGTCGATGGTCGATCGTCCCTCCCGGAAGCCGAACTGGCACTCGGCCAGGTCGGGTCCATCGCGGGACAGGTGCTGGACGAGGCGCTTGTGAACGATGCGTTCGAAGAGCTTCCCCACCTCGTCCAGCAACACGATGGGCCTGTAGGCAGAAGGCGGCTCTGCGGGCCTGTTGTCCTTGCGTAGGAGGACCATCCGCCCTGTTTTCCACCGTAGTGGAAGGGTCCCCGTCTGCAGACAGGCTGTGAACAGCCTGCGCAGACGGGGCCCGAGGACGCTGAGCGCCAAGACCCAGGCGCGGCCGGGGATGCCGTCGGGGCCGGGGGCGGTGTTACGCGCCCCCATGCGCTTGACAGCCCCGGCCAACTCCTCTTCGGACACCTCCCACTCCTGGGACCATAAGACACGGTCCGGTGGTGGAGCGGGGGCCGACACCTCCCCGTCTGGGAACAGAGTGCCGACCACCCGCTCCAGGAGTGGGGGGTCCATCGTCTCCGTGAGGGGAGGCGCCCATGGACGTAGTTTGTCCATCACAAGACGGTATGGGCGCCCCCATGGGTCCTCACGGAGTGAGTCGAGGAGTCCGTCCCAGGCCTGAGCCTTGGCGCTCCTGATGGCCAGCTGCAGCCGCTTCGTGAGGTCACGATAGTCGGCGTACAGCTGTGCCGTTCTCGCCGCGTCGGAGTTACGCCGACGCCTCGCCCGGGTGTACTGGCGGCGAGCGACTCCGCAGTCCTCGCGGAGACGCTGTATAACGTCGCTCCACCAGTACACCGGGCGGCGGGGCGGATTGGCGCGGACACGTGGCATCGCCACGTCGCAGACGGCCGACATGGCGTCCGCGAACCAATCCGCCTCCTCCGAGACCACCACTGGCCCAGCCGGAACTTCCGGCCAGGCCACTGCGAGAACGGCCGCCATCAGTGCGTCCTCATCCATGCCCTTCAGGGCCCACCTCCGTGGGTGGTGGGCTGCTGGGCGGGTCGGGGGAGGCGTGGAGACATCCATGCGTATATAGACATGGTCCGACAGTGTCTCCACGTCGTCGACCCTCCACCCCGACACACGGCGCGCGGCCAGGGCATTGGCGAAAGATAGGTCAACTATACTTTCGCCCTGGTACCGCACGCACGTGCTGGCCGAGCCCCGGTTCAACAACCGCAGGCCCAGGCCAGCCGCCCAGTCCAGCACCGAGTGGCCCCTCTGGTCCGTCCTCGGGGAGTGCCACGCGGATGCGTGAGCATTGAAGTCCCCGAGGACGAGTACTGGACGAGCTGCGTGCAATGACACGACGTTCTGCAGCTCGTCCAGCAAGATGTCGAAACGACTGAGGGACCAACTCGGTGGAGCGTAGACGCCCACCACCACACAACCCGCCCAGTCGACCGCCACGAATCCATGGCCGCGCATGAGTGGCGCTATTGGCCGGATCCGTGACGGGACCGACTGGGCGATCACCACGGAGTCGTCCAGGTCCCCAACCCAGGACGGGCGTTGGAGAACCCGGTACGGCTCCGCGGCTACGACCAACTCAACCACGCCGCCGCAAAGACTTTGAGCCATCAAGTCTTGGGCGGCGACGGCGTGGTTGAGATTGGTCTGGATGATCTGACCGCGGGGAGGCGTGAACGTTAGGCCGTGTCCATGGCCTCCCCCCGGCCAGAATCATCCAGTGGAGCGGTTTTGGAAGACCGCTCCGCCTTCTCCCCAGTGTCCATCGCAGCAGCAACTCCCACGCTGGAGGGTGATGCGGATGCACCACCCCCGCTGGAACCTCCCACGGTGGAGGGTGATGCCGGTGCACCACCCCCGCCGGAACCTCCCACGTTGGAGGGTGATGCAGCCGCACCACCCCCTTGATGGACACTGGAGAGTTGGCCCCTCTTCTTCATGTCTCCTCCCTTCCTGGCTGGGCGGGCCTTGGGTGGGGAGCAAGCCTTACTCCCCATACGATGGTCGGCGGGCCGCCCGGCTTCTTTGCACAAAGTGCACACGGGAGCGGCCGCCGTACATTGGCCCGCCTGGTGGCCGGTTTCGCCGCACCTGTAACAGTGCTGCGACCGGTCCACCTCAGCAGTGCACCGCTGCTGGACATGACCATGCTGCCAGCAGCGGTAGCACTGCTCAGGGCGGGGCTTCAACGCCTCTACTCTGGCGTTGACCCACCCCACCCTGATGTGTCCGGCCGCGACCACCTTTTTGGCCGCCGCCAGTGGGCACTGTACCCAAAGGGTTCCGAGTCCCGCCCGTGAGGACCGAATTTCCCCGGTCCTCACCTCCTGCAGCTGGCACCCTGCAGTGCCAGCTATTGCTTCGGCCACCTCAGTTGGGGTGGCCGATTCATCTAGTCCTAAGACCCGAAGGTCGGCTTTTTTGGTAGGCCTGACAACCGTGACTCCTTCGCCGGCCAACGCCTCTTTCAGCTTCTCGGCCAAGGCAGATGCCTTGACCTCTTTATCTGGGCCGGAGATCTCTAACATCATGCCCCCGGTCCTCGCTTTCTTGGGGCGGACGCTATCCACCCCGATGTCTGACAGCTTGACCCTCTGCCTGGCAGCAGTCATAATGTCCTTGTATGAGGACTTGCTGCCAGGCTGGAGGGTCAAGACTACCGCAGCTGTTCGCGGTAGTCGGCCCAGTTTAGGCTTCTCTAGCCGCTTCTGCGCCTTAGGTGGTGGAGTAGGGGCAGGTGGGGCCTTTTTGGTTGCCCTTTGGGATTTTCTGCCCACCACCTGGGCCCACGTTCCCTCGTTGGCGGCGGCACCTGAGGATGTAGTAGGCGCCACCGCTTTCTTCTTCTGCGCCTCTTGGCGCGCCGCCTCCAGTCTTCTGGCGGCCCCGGACGGGGTCGCCTTCTTCTTTGGGGGTTGGGGTTGGACCGGAGTTGTGTCCTTGCCCTTCCCCTTCTTCTTCTTCTTTTTCTTCTTCTTGTCCCCGGTGGCCTGTTGTAACGGGCCCTCCGGGGAGGCTTCCTCCCTCTTCTTAGTTGGCAGTAGTTCCTTCCGGAACTCTTCTAATCTTTTGTCGACGAGGTCCGCAATTTCACGGACCAAATCGGACCCCGTCGTCCCCTTGGGTGCCGGGACACCCGTTTCGGGTCGAGCTACCCTGGAATCACTCCTTGGCGAGACTGGTGTTCTCGCGCGGCTCACGATCTCCAAATCCGCCATTTTTGTAACTGGCGGGCTTGAAGATCGCCTCTCTAACACTGCAATCCGCTCCTGCAGGCGCTTATTTTCTGCCTGCAGGGCTTCAAGTTGCCCTATTAGCGCAGTGATGTCCTGTCCGGACTGTGGTTCCGCTGGTCTCACCACTCGCTGAGCCAGTTCCATTGTCACCGCTCTAACAGTGCGTGCACCAACCCGGATATCCCTTTGAATGGTACCCTTTAAGTTTTTGGACTTAGCCGCAGCTAGTTCAATCTTGTCGGCCTCCTCTAGGGCCCATGCTCCGAGGTCCGCCAGTGGTTTCTTCTTCGCCTCTTCGACGAAGACCTCCATCTCTGGGACTGGGTTACCCGACTTGCCGGGAGGTGGAATGTTCCCTGTGCCCGCACGAATCTCTTCTTCGAGCTCAGCGAGCTCGATTTCTCGTTGGGCCTCCATGTAGGCCCTCTTGGCCTCTGCGAGCCCGACGTATTCCCCAGTTGTTGGGGGTCGTCCCCTCTTCTTCGACTTCGGACACGCCCGTTCTCTAAGTATAGAGAAATTGGATCTCACTGATCCCACGGACGTGTCCGAGTCGTAGGAGGCATCACCTGACTCCTCCTGGGCGCCCTTCTCCAGAACCCTGCCTCTCAGCTGGAGTTTCTCCAGTACTACTTGCCCCTGTGAGGCAGTGAGTTTTGTGTCCGAGACGATGTTCGGTCTCGGATCTGCGACCTTCCGGACCCCACTGGTCCCCGCCTTTTCTACGTCAATGACCCCCCCACTCCCCGGTTTTTTAAAAGAAACTGAACAATCCATGCTGTTCCCACGAGTAGGTCGGAAAGGAGGTCACCCCTGGCAGAGCCGCCATGCCAGGGGAAGGCAGATACACCCGGGGGGCGCCAGTATCCCCGGGGTTGGTCGCTAGAGACCGGTGCACCCACCGGCCACGCCCAGCCGCGAGGACTGGGCGTGCCCCCTCGCCGCGTACCGCAGCTTGAGGCTAGGGACTTTTTATAGAGGTTTATCCCCTCGCGGGCCGGCCAATGAAGGCAAGCCCCCCGCTCCGGCGAAACATGACCACCGGTTTACGGTATTACGACAGGGGTCACACCACCCCTGCCGAGCTATGGGATCCCGGGGACGCAACTCCCCGTATCACGACCAGAACTGGCCGTGACCCCTGGGATGGAGGCCCGCATCCACCGTTTTCACCCCTCCGCTCCGAGCCTTACCGGCAAGGGAGGCCCCGCCAGGATCCGAAGATCCCACCGGCATCGCCTCGGAGCATCACGGAGGCTACTTGGTATCAGCGAAACCCCCGAAAGCCAGAGCCCCGTTAGTCACCGGATGACTCCGGTGTCCAGGTTCCACCACGAGGAGGTGGGGATGGCACATGTTGTTGCAGCTGCAACAACTTCTAGAACCCAACCTAACCTAACCTAACCTTTTTTTTTTTTTTTTTACGTGGGGAAATCCTCATGGATCCCCCGGGGCTGGGGAACCCCGGGGGTATGCCGGACTCCTACCGGCTAAAACCCCACGGTGACCTACCTCGGCGCTGCTGGGGAGGGCCCGGGAACTCTGGACGAACACGTCCGGTCCCTCCCCGCGCCGGGGCCCCCTATGGTGACTGAGGGGACCCCCTTCCCGTTGGGAGGGTGGTCGACGATACACCCCCCCATCCGGGGTAGCGGGCGGTGGCCCGGTCACCCGGCCACCGCCCCCGTCCCGGAGGGCGCGTGCAATGGCTGAGGCGATCCCCCAATCGCCCCAGCCGCGCCCCCCGGGCGACCCCCGTGCAAAGACGTGGGGCACGACCCCCACCGAGGTGAGGGTCCTCCCCGCACGGGCGTCGCCGACGCCTCGGGCCAGGCTTGGCCCGGTTTGACTGGGAGCCCCGGGTGCGTCAAACCCGATACCGTGGCCCGACTAACAGCCGGAACCACGGCCCCTGGGGCCTAAGTGCCACCACCGTGGCACGTTGGGTGCGCGGCGGAGGTGGCGAAGTCCCGCTCCCCGAAGGGTTCTTAGGAGCGACCCCCACCCGAAGGCGAGGGTCCCCCCCGTGGAGCGGGGCGGGGCAAACGTGCAAGACGCCGACCCCGCAGGCGACGCCGAGCAGGGAGCAGAAGCTCCCTTGAGCGCTCGGCGGCCTCCTTCGCGACCATGACCTCCTCGCAAAAAGAGATCATGGCCTGCCAGACGCTCCCGCTACCGACCATCCGGCACAGGATGACCGGCAGCGAGAGGTCCGGACCCACCTCCGCCGCTAAGGCCCGACGCGGCACCTCCCAGGCAGGACACTCCATGAGAGTGTGCCGCGCCGAGTCCACCGCGGCGCCACAGTGGTGGCACCGCGGGTCCGCCTCGCGACCGATCCGGCACAGGTACCGACCGAAACACCCGTGGTCGGTCAGCACCTGTGTGGCTCGGAACGTTAGTCGCCCGGAGCTACGGCCCACCCATCTATCTAAGATGGGCAGGACCGCCCCGACGGTCCAATGGTCCCTGACATGGGACAATAACTCCTTCCACGATTCCATTGTGGACCGCCGGGCCTGGAGCCTCAGCTCGTCCCGATTTAACTCCTCCCCTGGCGGGTTGGAGTCCTGGCGGGCAAGACGAAGGCGCCTGTAGACGTAGGCGTCTTCTGCCGCCAGGAACTCCAAAGGTGGTAGACCCGCCAGGGCGGTGGCCGCCTCGTATGACACCGTACGGTACCCCCTGATGACACGTATTGCGGCGCGTCGCCATTCCCTCCGGAGGAGCGACTTGCTCCCCCGGCTGGCCGCTAAGGCGTCGGCCCAGATGGGGGCACCGTACAGTGCCACACTCTTCACTACCCCACAGTAGAGGCGGCGCACACGCTCGTCCGGACCACCAAGGTTGGGCATGATGCGACTTAAGTGTGTCACTAGAGTACCCAACCTGGCGGCCAGACGGGAGAAGTGCGGGACGAAGCTCCAGGAGCTGTCCAGGTGGACACCAAGATACTTGATGTCGGTGGCCACCTGGACATCGGACGACCCGATCCTCACCAGGCTATGGGGTGGAGTGCCCCTCCTGCGACCCTCGAAAAGGACGATTTCGGTCTTCTGAGGGGACAACTCCAACCCCATGCCCCGGATCCGCGAGGCGACGGCCGCAACTGCGACCTCCGCCCGGCGGATGGTCCTCCCACGGTCCCTACCGGTGGCCAACACCATAGTGTCATCGGCGTAACACGTTAAGTGTACGCCGACCGGCAGGGACACCCGCAGAGCCGCGTCGTACCCCAGGTTCCACAAGAGTGGGCCCAAGACGGACCCCTGGGGTACTCCACGGTTGATCTGCCGCCTGACAGACCCATCGCGGCCACCGTAGACGATGGCCCTGTCCCGGAGGTAGTCTCCGACCACCATCCGCAGGTAGAGGGGCACCTCGTGACTTTCGAGGGCCCAGCGGATGGCCGCCCAGGAGAGGGAGTTAAAGGCGTTTTTAATGTCTAACGAGACCGCCAATGCCACCCCTCCCCCGGACGTGGCCGAGTCCGAGAGGGACTTGACGCGCTGGATCGCGTCTATGGTCGATCGTCCCTCCCGGAAGCCGAACTGGCACTCGGCCAGGTCGGGTCCATCACGGGACAGGTGCTGGACGAGGCGCTTGTGAACGATGCGTTCAAATAACTTCCCCACCTCGTCCAGCAACACGATGGGCCTGTAGGCGGCAGGCGACTCTGCGGGCCTGTTGTCCTTGCGAAGGAGGACCATCCGCCCGGTCTTCCACCGTGGTGGAAGGGTCCCCGTCTGCAAACAGGCTGTAAACAGCCTGCGCAGACGGGGCCCGAGGACGCTGAGCGCCAAGACCCAGGCGCGGCCGGGGATGCCGTCAGGGCCGGGGGCGGTGTTGCGTGCCCCCATGCGCTTGACAGCCCCGGCCAACTCCTCTTCGGACACCTCCCACTCCTGGGACCATACGACACGGTCCGGTGGTGGAGCGGGGGCCGACACCTCCCCGTCCGGGAATAGAGTGCCGACCACCCGCTCCAGGAGTGGGGGGTCCATCGTCTCCGTGAGGGGAGGCGCCCATGGACGAAGTTTGTCCATCACCAGACGGTATGGGCGCCCCCATGGGTCCTCACGGAGTGAGTCGAGGAGTCCGTCCCAGGCCTGAGCCTTGGCGCTCCTGATGGCCAGCTGCAGCCGCTTCGTGAGTTCACGATATTCGGCATACAGCTGTGCCGTTCTCGCTGCGTCGGAGTTTCGCCGACGCCTCGCCCGGGTGTACTGGCGGCGTGCGACTCCGCACTCTTCGCGGAGACGCTGAATCTCAGCGCTCCACCAGTACACCGGGCGGCGGGGCGGATTGGCGCGGACTCGTGGCATCGCCACGTCGCAGACTGCCGACATGGCGTCCGCGAACCAATCCGCCTCCTCCGAGACCTCCACTGGCCCGGCCGGAACTTCCGGCCAGGCCACTGCGAGAACGGCCGCCATCAGTGCGTCCTCATCCATGCCCTTCAGGGCCCACCTCCGTGGGTGGTGGGCTGCTGGGCGGGTCGGGGGAGGCGTGGAGACATCCATGCGAATGTAGACATGGTCTGACAGTGTCTCCACGTCGTCGACCCTCCACCCCGACACACGGCGCGCGGCCAGGGCGTTAGCGAAAGATAGGTCCACTATACTTTCGCCCTGGTACCGCACGCACGTGCTGGCCGAGCCCCGGTTCAGCAACCGGAGACCCAGGCCAGCCGCCCAGTCCAGCACCGAGTGGCCCCTCTGGTCCGTCCTCGGGGAGTGCCACGCGGATGCGTGAGCATTGAAGTCCCCGAGGACGAGTACTGGACGAGCTGCGTGCAATGAAACAACGTTCTGCAGCTCGTCCAGTAGGAGGTCGAAGCGACCGAGGGACCAACTCGGGGGCGCGTAGACGCCCACCACCACACAACCCGCCCAGTCGACCGCCACGAATCCATGGCCACGCAAGAGTGGCGCTATTGGCCGGATCCGTGACGGGACCGACTGGGCGATCACCACGGTGTCGTCCAAGTCTCCAACCCAGGACGGGCGTTGGAGAACTCGGTACGGCTCCGCGGCTACGACCAACTCAACCACGCCGCCGCAAAGACTATGAGACATCAAGTCTTGGGCGGCGACGGCGTGGTTGAGGTTGGTCTGGATGATCTGACCGCGGGGAGGCATGAACTTTAGGCCGTGTCCATGGCCTCCCCCCGGCCAGAATCATCCTTGGGAGCGGTTTTAGAAGACCGCCCCGCCTCCTCTCCAGTGTCCATCGCAGCAGCAACTCCCACGGTGGAGGGTGATGCGGGTGCACCACCCCCGCTGGAACCTCCCACGGTGGGGGGTGATGCCGGTGCACCACCCCCGCCGGAACCTCCCACGTTGGAGGGTGGTGCAGCCGCACCACCCCCTTGATGGACACTGGAGAGTTGGCTCCTCTTCTTCGTCGCGTCTCCTCTCTTCTTAGCTGGGCGGGCCTTGGGTGGGGAGCAAGTCTTGCTCCCCATACGATGGTCGGCGGGCCGCCCGGCTTCTTTGCACAGAGTGCATACCGGGGCGGCCGCCGTACATTGGCCCGCCCTGTGACCGGTTTCGCCGCACCTGTAACACAGGTGCGATCGGTCCACCTCGGCAGTGCACCGCTGCTGGACATGTCCAGTTTGCCAGCAGCGGTAGCACTGCTCAGGGCGGGGCTTGAGTGCCTCCACCCTGGCAAACACCCACCCCACCCTTATTCTACCAGCAGTGACCACCTTTTTGGCCACTGCCAAGGGGCACTGCACCCACAGGGTGCCGAGTCCATTGCGTGAGGACCTGATTTCGCCGGTCCTCACCTCCTCTACGTGGCACCCTGCGGTGCTGGCTATCACTTCGGCCACCTCGGCTGGGGTGGCCGACTCGTCTAGGCCGAATACCCGTAGGTCGGCCCTCTTGATCGGTCTGGTGACAGTCACCTCGTTACCAGCCAATGCTTCGCGGAGCTTATCCGCCAAGGCAGACGCCTTGGCCTCCTTGTCTTGGCCGGCGACCTCTAACATGAGGCCACCGGTTCTGGCTTTCTTGGGGCGGACGCTGTCCACCCCAACGTCCGACAGCTTGACCCTCTGCCTGGCAGCAGTCATTATATCCTTGTATGAGGACTTGCTGCCAGGCTGTAGTGTCAGGACTACCGCTGCTGTTCTCGGTAGTCGGCCCAGCTTTGGTTTCTCCGACTTCTTCTGGACCTTAGGTGGTGGGGCAGTGGCAGATTGGGCCTTTTTGATAGCCCTTTGGGCCTTTCTGCCCACCACCTTGGCCCACGTTCCCTCGTTGGCAGTGGCACCTGAGGATGGTTCCGGCACCACCGCTTTCTTCTTCTGCGCCTCCTGGCGCGCCGCCTCCAGTCTTCTGGCGGCCCCAGATGGGGTCGCCTTCTTTTGCGGGGGTTGGGGTTGGACCGGGGTGGTGTCCTTCCCCTTACCCTTCTTCTTCTTGTTCTTCTTTTTCTTCTGGTCCCCGGGTTCCTGTATTGTGGGACCGTCCGGGGAGGTTTCCTCCCTCTTCTTTGCTGGGAGGAGTTCCTTCCTGAACTCCTCTAATCTCCTGTTGACGAGATCCGCGATTTCAAGGACCAGTGCGGACCCCGTCGTCTCCCTGGGTGCCGGGACACCCGTTTCAGGGCAGTCAGCACCCGAAACCCTCAATGGCGAGGCTGGTGCTGGCCTCGTGCGGCTCGCGATCTCCAGGTCCGCCATTCTTGTCACTGGCGGACTTGGAGATCGCCTCTCCAAAACTAATAACCGCTCCTGCAGGCGTTTGTTTTCCACCTGCAGGGCTTCCAGTTGCGCCTTCAGTGCGACGACGTCTTCTCCTGACGGCAGTTCAGCTGGCCGCTGCACCCGCTGTGCCAGCTCCATAGTAACGGCCCTGACGGTGCGGGCTCCCACACGAATATCTCTTTGGATAGTCCCCTTCAGATTCTTAGACTTGGCAGCAGCCAACTCTATCTTATCTGCTTCTTCTAGGGCCCAGGCACCTAGATCCTCCAGAGGCTTCATCTTCGCCTCCTGGACGAAGACATCCATTTCCGGCACTGGATTGCCCGACTTGCCGGGCGGTGGAATGGTCCCTGTGCCGGACCGTATTTCCTCCTCGAGGCCTATCAGCTCCATTTCTCGCTGAGCCTCTACGTAGGCCCTCTTGGCTTCAGCGAGCCCTACGTACTCCCCAGTTGTTGGGGGTCGTCCTCTCTTTTTGGATTTGGGACAAGCCCTTTCCCGTAACAAGGAAAAGTTGGACCTAACGGACCCAACTGACGTATCAGAGTCGTAGGAGGCGTCCCCCGACTCTTCCTGAGCGCCTTTCTCAAGGGCTCGCTTCCTAAGGTGGAGCCTCTCCACCACTACCTGCCCCTGTGAGGCAGAGAGCTTCACATCCGAGATGATATTAGGCCTCGGATCTGCGACCTTTCGGGCCCCACTCGGCCCCGCCTTATCTTCGTCGACCCCCCCAATCCCCGGTTTTTTGAAAGAAGAAACTGAACAATGCATATTTGTTCCCACGAGCAGGGTCGGAAATAAAAGTCGCCCCTGGCAGAGCCGCCATGCCAGGGGAAGGCAGATACACCCGGGGGGCGCCAGTATCCCCGGGGTTGGTCGCTCGAGACCGGTGCACCCACCGGCCACGCCCAGCCGCGAGGACTGGACGTGCCCCCTCGCCGCGTACCGCAGCTTGAGGCTAGGGACTTTTTATAGAGGTTTATCCCCTCGCGGGCCGGCCAATGAAGGCAAGCCCCCCGCTCCGGCGAAACATGACCACCGGTTTACGGTATTACGACAGGGGTCACACCACCCCTGCCGAGCTATGGGATCCCGGGGACGCAACTCCCCGTATCACGACCAGAACTGGCCGTGACCCCTGGGATGGAGGCCCGCATCCACCGTTTTCACCCCTCCGCTCCGAGCCTTACCGGCAAGGGAGGCCCCGCCAGGATCCGAAGATCCCACCGGCATCGCCTCGGAGCATCACTGAGGCTACTTGGTATCAGCGAAACCCCCGAAAGCCAGAGCCCCGTTAGTCACCGGATGACTCCGGTGTCCAGGTTCCACCACGAGGAGGTGGGGATGGCACATGTTGTTGCAAGCTGCAACAACTTCTAGAACCCAACCTAACCTTTTTTTTTTTTTTTTTTTTACGTGGGGAAATCCATCATGGATACCCCGGAGCTGGGGAAGCTCCGGGGTTATGCCGGACTCTTACCGGCTAAAACCCCACGGTGGCCATCCCTGCACTACCGGGGAGAGTCTGGGATCTCTTGCGAACAACAACCAGACCCTCCCCGTGCAAGGGCGCCAGAAGGGCGCCCGCTTCCCAAAAGTTGGAGGGCTGAGCCTCCCCTACCCATCTAAAGACGGCGATGTCGGGGCCACGCCGACATCGCCGACCATCCCGGGCCGCGTGCAATGCATCGGCGAACCCCCATTCGCCGATGCTGCAGCCCCGGCGACCGAGAACCCAACCTAACCTTTTTTTTTTTTTTTTTTTTTTTTTTTACGTGGGGAAATCCTCATGGATCCCCCGGGGCTGGGGAACCCCGGGGGTATGCCGGACTCTTACCGGCTAAAACCCCACGGTGACCTACCTCGGCGCTGCTGGGGAGGGCCCGGGAACTCTGGACGAACACGTCCGGTCCCTCCCCGCGCCGGGGCCCCCTATGGTGACTGAGGGGACCCCCTTCCCGTTGGGGGGGTGGTCGACGATACACCCCCCCATCCGGGGTAACGGGCGGTGACCCGGTCACCCGGCCACCGCCCCCGTCCCGGAGGACGCGTGCAATGGCTGAGGCGATCCCCCAATCGCCCCAGCCGCGCCCCCCGGGCGACCCCCGTGCAAAGACGTGGGGCACGACCCCCACCGAGGTGAGGGTCCTCCCCGCACGGGCGTCGCCGACGCCTCGGGCCAGGCTTGGCCCGGTGCGACTGGGAGCCCCGGGTGCGTCACACCCGATACCGTGGCCCGGCTAAGTGCCGTGACCACGGCCCCTGGGGCCTAAGTGCCACCACCGTGGCACGCTGGGTGCGCGGCGGAGGTGGCGAAGTCCCGCTCCCCGAAGGGTTCTTAGGAGCGACCCCCGCCCGAAGGCGAGAGTCCCCCCCGTGGAGCGGGGCGGGGCAAACGTGCAAGACGCCGACCCCGCAGGCGACGCCGAGCAGGGAGCAGAAGCTCCCTTGTGCGCTCGGCGGCCTCCTTCGCGACCATGACCTCCTCGCAGAAGGAGATCATGGCCTGCCAGACGCTCCCGCTACCGACCATCCGAGACAGGATGACCGGCAGCGAGAGGTCCGGACCCACCTCCGCCGCTAAGGCCCGACGCGGCACCTCCCAGGCAGGACACTCCATGAGAGTGTGCCGCGCCGAGTCCACCGCGGCGCCACAGTGGTGGCACCGCGGGTCCGCCTCGCGACCGATCCGGCACAGGTACCGACCGAAACACCCGTGGTCGGTCAGCACCTGTGTGGCTCGGAACGTAAGTCGTCCGGAGCTACGGCCCACCCATCTATCTAGGATGGGCAGGACCGCCCCGACGGTCCAATGGTCTCTATGACGAGACAACTCCTCCTTCCACGTTGTCATAGTGGACCGCCGGGCCTGGAGCCTCAGCTCGTCCCGCTGTACCTCCTCCCCTGGCGGGTTGGTGTCCTGGCGGGCAAGGCGAAGATGCCTGTAAACATAGGCATCCTCAGCCGCCAGGAACTCCAAAGGTGGTAGACCCGCCAGGGCGGTGGCCGCCTCGTAGGACACCGTACGGTACCCCCGAATGACGCGAATGGCAGCGCGTCTCCATTCCCGCCGGAGGAGCGACTTGCTCCCCCGGCTGGCCGCTAAGGCGTCGGCCCAGATGGGGGCACCGTACAGTGCCACGGACTTAACAACCCCACAATAGAGGCGGCGCACACGCTCGTCTGGACCACCAAGGTTGGGCATAATGCGACTCAGATGAGTCACGAGGCTACCCAACCTGGTGGCCAGACGGGAGAAGTGCGGGACGAAGCTCCAGGAGCTGTCCAGGTAGACACCAAGATACTTGATGTCGGTGCCCACCTGGACGTCGGACGACCCGATCCTCACCAGGCTATGGGGTGGAGTGCCCCTCTTGCGACCCTCGAAGAGGACGATTTCCGTCTTCTGAGGGGACAACTCCAACCCCATGCCCCGGATCCGCGAGGCGACGGCCGCAACTGCGACCTCCGCCCGGCGGATGGTCCTCCCACGGTCCCTGCCGGTGGCTAACACCATAGTGTCGTCGGCGTAACATGTGAGATGTACACCGACCGGCAGGGAGACCCGCAGAGCCGCGTCGTACCCCAGGTTCCACAACAGTGGGCCCAAGACGGACCCCTGGGGTACTCCACGGTTGATCTGCCGCCTGACAGACCCATCGCGGCCACCGTAAACGATGGCCCTGTCCCGGAGGTAGTCTCCGACCACCATCCGCAGGTAGAGGGGCACCTCGTGACGTTCGAGGGCCCCGCGGATGGCCGCCCAGGAGAGGGAGTTGAAGGCATTTTTAATGTCCAATGACACTGCCAGTGCTACCCCTCCCCCGGACGTGGCCGAGTCCGAGAGGGACTTGACGCGCTGGATCGCGTCGATGGTCGATCGTCCCTCCCGGAAGCCGAACTGGCACTCGGCCAGGTCGGGTCCATCACGGGACAGGTGCTGGACGAGGCGCTTGTGAACGATGCGTTCGAAGAGCTTCCCCACCTCGTCCAGCAACACGATGGGCCTGTAGGCAGAAGGCGACTCTGCGGGCCTGTTGTCCTTGCGTAGGAAGACCATCCGCCCGGTCTTCCACCGTGGTGGAAGAGTCCCCGTCTGCAAACAGGCTGTGAAGAGCCTGCGCAGACGGGGCCCGAGGACGCTGAGCGCCAAGACCCAGGCGCGGCCGGGGATGCCGTCGGGGCCGGGGGCAGTGTTGCGTGCCCCCATGCGCTTGACAGCCCCGGCCAACTCCTCTTCGGACACCTCCCACTCCTGGGACCATAATAAACGGTCCCGTGGTGGAGCGGGGGCCGACACCTCCCCGTCAGGGAACAAAGTGCCGACCACCCGCTCCAGGAGTGGGGGGTCCATCGTCTCCGTGAGGGGAGGCGCCCATGGACGTAGTTTGTCCATCACAAGACGGTATGGGCGCCCCCATGGGTCCTCACGGAGTGTGTCGAGGAGTCCGTCCCAGGCCTGAGCCTTGGCGCTCCTGATGGCCAGCTGCAGCCGCTGCGTGAGTTCACGATAGTCGGCGTACAGCTGTGCCGTTCTCGCTGCGTCGGAGTTTCGCCGACGCCTCGCCCGGGTGTACTGGCGGCGAGCGACTCCGCACTCTTCGCGGAGACGCTGGATCTCAGCGCTCCACCAGTACACCGGGCGGCGGGGCGGATTGGCGCGGACACGTGGCATCGCTACGTCGCAAACAGCCGACATGGCGTCCGCGAACCAATCCGCCTCCTCCGAGACCTCCACTGGCCCAGCCGGAACTTCCGGCCAGGCCACTGCGAGAACGGCCGCCATCAGTGCGTCCTCATCGATGCCCTTCAGGGCCCACCTCCGTGGGTGGTGGGCTGCTGGGCGGGTCGGGGGAGGCGTGGAGACATCCATGCGTATATACACATGATCTGACAGCGTCTCCACGTCGTCGACCCTCCACCCCGACACACGGCGCGCGGCCAGGGCATTGGCGAAAGATAAGTCCACGATACTTTCGCCCTGGTACCGCACGCACGTGCTGGCCGAGCCCCGGTTCAACAACCGGAGGCCCAGGCCAGCCGCCCAGTCCAGCACCGAGTGGCCCCTCTGGTCCGTCCTCGGGGAGTGCCACGCGGATGCGTGAGCATTGAAGTCCCCGAGGACGAGTACTGGACGAGCTGCGTGCAATGAAACGACGTTCTGCAGCTCGTCCAGTAGGGAGTCGAAACGACTGAGGGACCAACTCGGTGGAGCGTAGACGCCCACCACCACACAACCCGCCCAGTCGACCGCCACGAATCCATGGCCGCGCATGACTGGCGCTATTGGCCGGATCCGTGACGGAACCGACTGGGCGATCACCACGGAGTCGTCCAAGTCTCCAACCCAGGACGGGCGTTGGAGAACCCGGTACGGCTCCGCGGCTACGACCAACTCAACCACGCCGCCGCAAAGACTATGAGACATCAAGTCCTGAGCGGCGACGGCGTGGTTGAGATTAGTCTGGATGATCTGACCGCGGGGAGGCGTGAACGTTAGGCCGTGTCCATGGCCTCCCCCCGGCCAGAATCATCCAGTGGAGCGGTTTTAGAAGACCGCTCCGCCTTCTCCCCAGTGTCCATCGCAGCAGCAACTCCCACGGTGGAGGGTGATGCGGATGCACCACCCCCGCTGGAACCTCCCACGGTGGGGGGTGATGCCGGTGCACCACCCCCGCTGGAACCTCCCACGTTGGAGGATGGTGCAGCCGCACCACCCCCTTGATGGACACTGGAGAGTTGGCTCTTCCTCTTCTTATCTCCTCCCTTCTTGGCTGGGCGGGCCTTCGGTGGGGAGCATGCCTTGCTCCCCATACGATGGTCGGCAGGCCGCCCAGCCTCTCTGCACAGAGTGCATACTGGAGCGGCCGCCGTACAAAGGCCCGCATGGTGGCCAGTTTCGCCGCACCTGTAGCACAGGTGCGACCTGTCTACTTCTGCAGTGCACCGCTGCTGGACATGACCATGCTCCCAGCAGCGGTAGCACTGCTCAGGGCGGGGCTTCAGTGCCTCTACTCTAGCGAGGGTCCACCCCACCCTGATGCGACCGGCCGCGACCAGCTTTTTGGCCGCCGCTAGCGGGCACTGCACCCATAGAGTGCCTAGCCCTGTACGTGAAGACCGTATTTGCCCAGTCTTTACGTCCCCTGGTTGGCATACGCCAACACGAGCGATGGCTTCGGCCACCTCAGCAGGTGTGGCCGAGTCATCGAGGCCAATGACCCGTAGGTCGGCCTTTTTAACTGGCCTGGTGACTGTGACCGCTTCACCACCCAACGCCTCTCGCAATTTGTCGGCCAAGGCAGAAGCCTTGGCTTCCTTATCTGGACCGGCGACCTCTAACATGAGGCCACCGGTCCTGGCTTTCTTGGGGCGGACATTGTCGATCCCCACGTCCGCCAACTTCACCCTCTGCCTGGCAGCTGTCATGACGTCCCTATAAGAGGACTTGCTGCCAGGCTGGATTGTGAGGACTACCGCAGCAGTGCGAGGTAGTCGGCCCAGCTTGGGCTTCTCCGCCTTTTTCTGGACCTTAGGTGGTGGAGCAGTGGCAGATTGGGCCTTTTTGACAGCCCTTTGTACCTTTCTGCCCACCACCTGGGCCCACGTTCCCTCGTTGGCGGTGGATGGAGCCTGCGCCACCGCTTTCTTCTTCTGCGCCTCCTGGCGCGCCACCTCCAGTCTTCTGGCGGCCCCGGATGGGATCGCCTTCTTCTGTGGGGGTTGGGGTTCGACCGGAGTTGTGACGTTGCCCTTCCCCTTCTTCTTCTTCTTTTTCTTCTTCTTGTCCCCGGTGGCCTGTAGCAACGGGCCATCCGGGGAGGCTTCCTCCCTCTTCTTATTTGGGAGGAGTTCCTTCCGGAACTCTTCTAATCTTTTGTTGACGAGGTCCGCAATTTCGCGGACCAAGTCGGACCCCGTCGTCCCCTTGGGTGCCGGGACACCCGTTTCTGGGCGAGCTACCCCCGAATCCCTCCTTGGCGAGACTGGTGTTCTCTCGCGGCTCACGATCTCCAAGTCCGCCATTTTTGTGACTGGCGGGCTTGAAGATCGCCTCTCTAACACTACTATCCGCTCCTGCAGGCGCTTATTTTCTGCCTGCAGGGCTTCTAGTTGCCCTATTAGCGCAGTGATGTCCTGTCCGGGCTGTGGTTCCGCTGGTCTCACCACTCGCTGAGCCAGCTCCATTGTCACCGCTCTAACGGTGCGTGCACCAACCCGGATATCCCTTTGGATGGTACCCTTTAAGTTTTTGGACTTAGCCGCAGCTAGTTCAATTTTGTCGGCCTCCTCTAGGGCCCACGCTCCGAGGTCCGCCAGTGGTTTCTTCTTTGCCTCTTCGACGAAGACCTCCATCTCTGGGACTGGGTTACCCGACTTGCCGGGAGGTGGAATGCTTCCTGTGCCCGCCCGAATCTCCTCTTCGAGCTCAGCGAGCTCGATTTCTCGTTGGGCCTCCATGTAGGCCCTCTTGGCTTCAGCGGGCCCTACATACTCCCCAGTTGTTGGGGGTCGTCCTCTCTTCTTGGACTTCGGACACGCCCGTTCTCTAAGGGTAGAGAAGTTGGATCTAACTGATCCCACGGACGTGTCCGAGTCGTAGGAGGCGTCACCAGACTCCTCCTGGGCGCCCTTCTCCAGTACTCTACCTCTGAGCTGGAGCTTCTCCAATATTACCTGCCCCTGTGAAGCAGTGAGTTTTGTGTCCGAGACGATGTTTGGTCTCGGACCGCCGACCTTTCGGACCCCACTGGTCCCCGCCTTTTCCTCTTCACAGACCCCCCCAATCCCCGGTTTTTTAAACAATGAACAATTCTCCATACTGTTCCCACGAGTAGGTCGGAAAGGAGGTCGCCCCTGGCAGAGCCGCCATGCCAGGGGAAGGCAGATACACCCGGGGGGCGCCAGTATCCCCGGGGTTGGTCGCTCGAGACCGGTGCACCCACCGGCCACGCCCAGCCGCGAGGACTGGGCGTGCCCCCTCGCCGCGTACCGCAGCTTGAGGCTAGGGACTTTTTATAGAGGTTTATCCCCTCGCGGGCCGGCCAATGAAGGCAAGCCCCCCGCTCCGGCGAAACATGACCACCGGTTTACGGTATTACGACAGGGGTCACACCACCCCTGCCGAGCTATGGGATCCCGGGGACGCAACTCCCCGTATCACGACCAGAACTGGCCGTGACCCCTGGGATGGAGGCCCGCATCCACCGTTTTCACCCCTCCGCTCCGAGCCTTACCGGCAAGGGAGGCCCCGCCAGGATCCGAAGATCCCACCGGCATCGCCTCGGAGCATCACTGAGGCTACTTGGTATCAACGGAACCCCGAAAGCCAGAGCCCCGTTAGTCACCGGATGACTCCGGTGTCCAGGTTCCACCACGAGGAGGTGGGGATGGCACATGTTGTTGCAGCTGCAACAACTTCTAGAACCCAACCCAACCTAACCTTTTTTTTTTTTTTTTTTTTACGTGGGGAAATCCTCATGGATCCCCCGGGGCTGGGGAACCCCGGGGGTATGCCGGACTCTTACCGGCTAAAACCCCACGGTGACCTACCTCGGCGCTGCTGGGGAGGGCCCGGGAACTCTGGACGAACACGTCCGGTCCCTCCCCGCGCCGGGGCCCCCTATGGTGACTGAGGGGACCCCCTTCCCGTTGGGAGGGTGGTCGACGATACACCCCACCATCCGGGGTAACGGGCGGTGACCCGGTCACCCGGCCACCGCCCCCGTCCCGGAGGGCGCGTGCAATGGCTGAGGCGATCCCCCAATCGCCCCAGCCGCGCCCCCCGGGCGACCCCCGTGCAAAGACGTGGGGCACGACCCCCACCGGAGTGAGGGTCCTCCCCGCACGGGCGTCGCCGACGCCTCGGGCCAGGCTTGGCCCGGTTCGACTGGGAGCCCCGGGTGCGTCACACCCGATACCGTGGCCCGGCTAGGTGCCGGAACCACGGCCCCTGGGGCAAAGGTGCCACCGCCGTGGCACGCTGGGTGCGCGGCGGAGGTGGCGAAGTCCCGCTCCCCGAAGGGTTCTTAGGAGTGACCCCCACCCGAAGGTGAAGGTCCCCCCCGTGGAGCGGGGCGGGGCAAACGTGCAAGACGCCGACCCCGCAGGCGACGCCGAGCAGGGAGCAGAAGCTCCCTTGAGCGCTCGGCGGCCTCCTTCGCGACCATGACCTCCTCGCAGAAGGAGATCATGGCCTGCCAGACGCTCCCGCTACCGACCATCCGAGACAGGATGGCCGGCAGCGAGAGGTCCGGACCCACCTCCGCCGCTAAGGCCCGACGCGGCACCTCCCAGGCAGGACACTCCGTGAGAGTGTGCCGCGCCGAGTCCACCGCGGCGCCACAGTGGTGGCACCGCGGGTCCGCCTCGCGACCGATCCGGCACAGGTACCGACCGAAGCAGCCATGCTCGGTCAGCACCTGTGTGGCTCGGAACGTAAGTCGCCCGGAGCTACGGCCCACCCATCTATCCAAGACGGGCAGGACCGCCCCGACGGTCCAATGGTCCCTGACACGGGATAACTCCTGCTTCCACAATGACATTGTGGACCGCCGGGCCTGGAGCCTCAACTCGTCCCTATCTACTCCCTCCCCTGGCGGGTTGGAGTCCTGGCGGGCAAGGCGAAGATGCCTGTAAACACAGGCATCCTCAGCCGCCAGGAGCTCCAGAGGTGGTAAACCCGCCAGGGTGGTGGCCGCCTCATATGACACCGTACGGTACCCCCTTATGACGCGAATGGCAGCGCGTCGCCATTCCCGCCGGAGGAGCGTCTTGCTGCCCCGGCTGGCCGCTAAGGCGTCGGCCCAGATGGGGGCACCGTACAGTGCCACACTCTTCACAACGCCACAGTAGAGGCGGCGCACCCGCTCGTCTGGACCACCAAGGTTGGGCATAATGCGACTCAGATGAGTCACGAGGCTACCCAACCTGGTGGCCAGACGGGAGAAGTGCGGGACGAAGCTCCAGGAGCTGTCCAGGTAGACACCAAGATATTTAATGTCGGTGCCCACCTGGACGTCGGACGACCCGATCCTCACCAGGCTATGGGGTGGAGTGCCCCTCCGGCGATCCTCGAAGAAGACGATCTCCGTCTTCTGAGGGGACAACTCCAACCCCATGCCCCGGATCCGCGAGGCGACGGCCGCAACTGCGACCTCCGCACGACGGATGGTCCTCCCACGGTCCCTGCCGGTGGCTAACACCATGGTGTCGTCGGCGTAACAGGTAAGATGTACGCCGACCGGCAGGGACACCCGCAGAGCCGCGTCGTACCCCAGGTTCCATAACAATGGGCCCAAGACGGACCCCTGGGGCACTCCACGGTTTATCTGCCGCCTGACAGACCCATCGCGGCCACCGTAAACGATGGCCCTGTCCCGGAGGTAGTCTCCGACCACCATCCGCAGGTAGGGGGGCACCTCGTGACATTCGAGGGCCCCGCGGATGGCCGCCCAGGAGAGGGAGTTGAATGCGTTTTTGATGTCAAGTGACACCGCCAGTGCAACCCCTCCCCCGGACGTGGCCGAGTCCGAGAGGGACTTGACGCGCTGGATCGCGTCGATGGTCGATCGTCCCTCCCGGAAGCCAAACTGGCACTCGGCCAGGTCGGGTCCATCACGGGACAGGTGCTGGACGAGGCGCTTGTGAACGATACGTTCAAAGAGCTTCCCCACCTCGTCCAGCAACACGATGGGCCTGTAGGCAGAAGGCGACTCTGCGGGCCTGTTGTCCTTGCGTAGGAGGACCATCCGCCCTGTCTTCCACCGTGGTGGAAGGGTCCCCGTCTGGAGGCAGGCTGTGAACAGCCTGCGCAGACGGGGCCCGAGGACGCTGAGCGCCAAGACCCAGGCGCGGCCGGGGATGCCGTCGGGGCCGGGGGCGGTGTTACGCGCCCCCATGCGCTTGACAGCCCCGGCCAACTCCTCTTCGGACACCTCCCACTCCTGGGACCATAAGACATGATCCAATGGTGGTGGAGCGGGGGCCGACACCTCCCCGTCTGGGAATAGAGTGCCGACCACCCGCTCCAGGAGTGGGGGGTCCATCGTCTCCGTGAGGGGAGGCGCCCATGGACGAAGTTTGTCCATGACAAGACGGTATGGGCGCCCCCATGGGTCCTCACGGAGTGAGTCGAGGAGTCCGTCCCAGGCCTGAGCCTTGGCGCTCCTGATGGCCAGCTGCAGCCGCTTCGTGAGGTCACGATAGTCGGCATACAGCTGTGCCGTTCTCGCTGCGTCGGAGTTTCGCCGACGCCTCGCCCGGGTGTACTGGCGGCGAGCGACTCCGCACTCCTCGCGGAGACGCTGTATAACGTCGCTCCACCAGTACACTGGGCGGCGGGGCGGATTGGCGCGGACTCGTGGCATCGCCACGTCGCAAACAGCCGACATGGCGTCCGCGAACCAATCCGCCTCCTCCGAGACCTCCACTGGCCCAGCCGGAACTTCCGGCCAGGCCACTGCGAGAACGGCCGCCATCAGTGCGTCCTCATCCATGCCCTTCAGGGCCCACCTCCGTGGGTGGTGGGCTGCTGGGCGGGTCGGGGGAGGCGTGGAGACATCCATGCGGATGTAGACGTGGTCCGACAGTGTCTCCACGTCGTCGACCCTCCACCCCGACACACGGCGCGCGGCCAGGGCGTTAGCGAAAGATAGATCCACTATACTTTCGCCCTGGTACCGCACGCACGTGCTGGCCGAGCCTCGGTTCAACAACCGAAGACCCAGGCCAGCCGCCCAGTCCAGCACCGAGTGGCCCCTCTGGTCCGTCCTCGGGGAGTGCCACGCGGATGCGTGAGCATTGAAGTCCCCGAGGACGAGTACTGGACGAGCTGCGTGCGATGAAACGACGTTCTGCAGCTCGTCCAGTAGGGAGTCGAAGCGACTGAGGGACCAACTCGGGGGCGCGTAGACGCCCACCACCACACAACCCGCCCAGTCGACCGCCACGAATCCATGGCCGCGCATAAGAGGCGCTATTGGCCGGATCCGTGACGGGACCGACTGGGCGATCACCACGGAGTCGTCCAGGTCCCCAACCCAGGACGGGCGTTGGAGAACCCGGTGCGGCTCCGCGGCTACGACCAACTCAACCACGCCGCCGCAAAGACTATGAGACATCAAGTCCTGAGCGGCGACGGCGTGGTTGAGATTGGTCTGGATGATCTGACCGCGGGGAGGCGTGAACGTTATGCCGTGTCCATGGCCTCCCCCCGGCCAGAATCATCCTTGGGAGCGGGTTTAGCTGCCCGCTCCGCCTTCTCTCCGGTGTCCATCGCAGGAACTCCCACGGTGGAGGGTGATGCGGGTGCACCACCCCCGCTGGAACCTCCCACGGTGGGGGGTGATGCCGGTGCACCACCCCCGCTGGAACGTCCCACGTTGGAGGGTGATGCAGCCGCACCACCCCCTTGATGGACACTGGAGAGTTGGCTCCTCTTCTTCGTCGCGTCTCCACTCTTCTTCACTGGGCGGGCCTTGGGTGGGGAGCATGTCTTGCTCCCCATTCTGTGGTCGGCGGGCCGCCCGGCTTCTTTGCACAGAGTGCAAACCGGGGCGGCCGCCGTACATAGGCCCGCCCGGTGACCGGTTTCGCCGCACCTATAACAGAGGTGCGACCGGTCCACCTCCGCAGTGCACCGCTGCTGGACATGTCCCTGCTGCCAGCAGCGGTAGCACTGCTCAGGGCGGGGTTTCAACGCCTCTACCCTGGCGATGACCCACCCCACCCTGATGCGTCCGGCAGCGACCACCCTCTTGGCCGCCGCCAGCGGGCACTGCACCCAAAGGGTGCCTAGCCCGGCTCGTGAGGACCTAATTTCGCCGGTCCTCACCTCCTCGAGCTGACACCCTGTGGTGCCCGCTATGGCTTCGGCCACCTCATCTGGGGTGGCCGATTCATCCAGTCCAGAGACCCGGAGGTCTGCTTTCTTGATGGGCCTGGCGACCGTAACTCCCTGGTCAGCCAGCGCCATCTTCAATTTCTCGGCCAAGGCAGCTGCCTTGGTCTCTTTATCAGGGCCGGCTATCTCCAGCATCAGGCCTCCGGTCCTGGCCTTCTTGGGTCGGACGCTGTCTACTCCAACGTCCGACAACCTGACCCTCTGCCTGGCAGCAGTCATAACGTCCTTGTACGAGGACTTGCTGCCAGGCTGGAGGGTCATAACTACCGCCGCCGTGCGCGGCAGACGGCCCAACTTGGGCCTCTCCACCTTCTTCTTCTGGGCTTTCGGTGGTGGAGCAGGAGCCGATTGGGCCTTTTTGGCCGCCCGTTGGGCCTTCCTGCCCACCACCTGGGCCCATGATCCCTCGGTGGCGGTGGTACCGGTAGTTGTAGCTGGCGCCACCGCTTTCTTCTTCTGCGCTTCCTGGCGCGCCGCCTCCAGTCTTCTGGCGGCCCCGGATGGGGTCGCCTTGTTCTGCGTGAGTTGGGGTTGGACAGGAGTAGCGTTGTCCCCCTTCCCCTTCTTCTTTTTCTTCTTCTTCTTCTCCTTCTTGTCCCCGGTGGCCTGTGGCAACGGGCCAGCCGGGGAGGCTTCCACCTTCGTCTTGACTGGGAGGAGTTCCTTGCGGAACTCCTCTAACCTTTTGTTTACAAGGTCCGCAATCTGCTGAACTATGGCGGACCCCGTCTCCTCTGTGGGTGCCGGGACACCCAATTCAGGGCGAACACTCCCTGATACCCTCAGTGGCGAGGCCGGTGCTGGCCTCGCGCGGCTCTCGATCTCCAAGCCCGCCATCCTTGTTACTGGCGGACTTGGAGATCGCCTCTCCAATGCAGAAAGTCTTTCCTGCAGGCGCATATTCTCGGCCTGCAGGGCCTCCAACTGCTCTTTCAGAGCCACCACCTCCGCTCCTGGTACTGACTCTGCTGGCCGTTGCACCCTCTGTGCCAACTCCATGGTGACGGCCCTGACGGTTCGTGCACCCACACGTATATCGCGTTGGATAGTACCCTTAAGATTTTTCGATTTGGCCGCCGCCAACTCGATTTTATCGGCCTCTTCTAGGGCCCAAGCCCCTAGGTCTTCTAGAGGCTTCATCCTCGCTTCTCGGACGAAGATCTCCATATCCGGCACAGGATTGCCCGACTTGCCGGGCGGTGGAATGGTCCCTGTGCCGGACCGTATCTCCTCCTCGAGGTCTATCATCTCCATCTCTCGCTGAGCCTCAACGTAGGCCCTCTTGGCCTCAGCGAGACCTACATACTCCCCAGTTGTTGGGGGTCGTCCTCTCTTTTTGGATTTCGGACACGCCCGTTCCCTGAGGATGGAAAAGTTGGATCTGACTGATCCTACGGACGTGTCCGAATCATAGGAGGCGTCTCCTGACTCCTCCTGGGCGCCTTTCTCTAATATTCTGCCCCTAAGCTGGAGCTTTTCCACTACCACCTGCCCTTGTGAGGCAGTGAGTTTTGTGTCCGAGACGATGTTTGGTCTCGGACCGCCGACCTTTCGGACCCCACTGGTCCCCGCCTTCTCTTCGACAATGACCCCCCCATTCCCCGGTTTTTTGAAATCTGAACAATTCTCCATAATGTTCCCACGAGTAGGGTCGGAAGTAAAGTCGCCCCTGGCAGAGCCGCCATGCCAGGGGAAGGCAGATACACCCGGGGGGCGCCAGTATCCCCGGGGTTGGTCGCTCGAGACCGGTGCACCCACCGGCCACGCCCAGCCGCGAGGACTGGGCGTGCCCCCTCGCCGCGTACCGCAGCTTGAGGCTAGGGACTTTTTATAGAGGTTTATCCCCTCGCGGGCCGGCCAATGAAGGCAAGCCCCCCGCTCCGGCGAAACATGACCACCGGTTTACGGTATTACGACAGGGGTCACACCACCCCTGCCGAGCTATGGGATCCCGGGGACGCAACTCCCCGTATCACGACCAGAACTGGCCGTGACCCCTGGGATGGAGGCCCGCATCCACCGTTTTCACCCCTCCGCTCCGAGCCTTACCGGCAAGGGAGGCCCCGCCAGGATCCGAAGATCCCACCGGCATCGCCTCGGAGCATCACGGAGGCTACTTGGTATCAACGGAACCCCCGAAAGCCAGAGCCCCGTTAGTCACCGGATGACTCCGGTGTCCAGGTTCCACCACGAGGAGGTGGGGATGGCACATGTTGTTGCAAGCTGCAACAACTTCTAGAACCCAACCCAACCTAACCTTTTTTTTTTTTTTTTTTTTTTTTTTTTTTTTTTTTTTTTTTTTTTTTTTTTTTTTTTTTTTTTTTTTTTTTTTTTTTTTTTTTTTTTTACGTGGGGAAATCCTCATGGATCCCCCGGGGCTGGGGAACCCCGGGGGTATGCCGGACTCTTACCGGCTAAAACCCCACGGTGACCTACCTCGGCGCTGCTGGGGAGGGCCCGGGAACTCTGGACGAACACGTCCGGTCCCTCCCCGCGCCGGGGCCCCCTATGGTGACTGAGGGGACCCCCTTCCCGTTGGGAGGGTGGTCGACGATACACCCCCCCATCCGGGGTAACGGGCGGTGACCCGGTCACCCGGCCACCGCCCCCGTCCCGGAGGGCGCGTGCAATGGCTGAGGCGATCCCCCAATCGCCCCAGCCGCGCCCCCCGGACGACCCCCGTGCAAAGACGTGGGGCACGACCCCCACCGAGGTGAGGGTCCTCCCCGCACGGGCGTCGCCGACGCCTCGGGCCAGGCTTGGCCCGGTTCGACTGGGAACCCAACCTAACCTTTTTTTTTTTTTTTTTTTTTTTTTTTTTTTTTTTTTTTTTTTTTTACGTGGGGAAATCCATCATGGATACCCCGGAGCTGGGGAAGCTCCGGGGTTATGCCGGACTCTTACCGGCTAAAACCCCACGGTGGCCATCCCTGCACTACCGGGGAGGGTCTGGGATCTCTTGCGAACAACAACCAGACCCTCCCCGTGCAAGGGCGCCAGAAGGGCGCCCGCTTCCCAAAAGTTGGAGGGCTGAGCCTCCCCTACCCAGCTAAAGACGGCGATGTCGGGGCCACGCCGACATCGCCGACCGTCCCGGGCCGCGTGCAATGCATCGGCGAACCCCCATTCGCCGATGCTGCAGCCCCGGCGACCGCCTCGCCTTGAAGTACTCGAGTGGAGCGGTGCTCAAACACTCGGCGAGACGGCCGCCCTCCGCCACCGTAGCTCGGGCCCCGGGTGCGCTACTACCCGTACCGCGGCAACAGATGGTCGGTTGCCGCGGCCCCTGGGGGATGATGTCTCCCGGGAAAGGGAGACATATCGGGGCGGGTCTACTCCTTCGGAGAAGGAGCAGCCCCACCCCGATCAGGCGCAACCGCCTGCCCCTTGGGCACCGAAGTGCCGGCCCTCGAGGGCCCCCCACGCCCGCCCTTTCGGACGGGCGGCTTACAGGTCGAGCTGCCCAAGCGGTGCCCGGACGGCAGACCCAAGTCCGCGCAAAGCGGACATTTGGGCGCCGCCGCCGGACACCCGGCCGCCTTGTGGCCTGCAGCGCCACACCGGTAGCACAAAGTGCTACGGTCCTCGTCGGCAGTGCACCGCGCCCGCACGTGTCCGTGCTGGAGGCAGCGGTAGCACTGCAACGGCCGGGGCTTGAGCAGCTCGACCCGAGCTATACCCCACCCCACCCGTATACGGTCCCCTTTGGCGAAGATTTTCTTCGCCGCCGCGAGTGGGCACCTAGCCCACACGGTGCCCAATGGGCCGGATCGCCGGATGGCACCGACCACGATCGGGTCCATTGGGCACCCACCCTCCCTCGAAAGAGCCGCCTTGACCTCTATGGCCCGGACGGAGTCTTCAAGCCCGACCACCCTCAGCTCAACGAGCTTCATCGGGCGGCCGACCTTGAGGCCCTTCGGCTCCAACACCTCCGTGAGTCGATAGGCTAGCTGGTCAGCCTTCTCCTCCCTCCCCTCGCCCTCTATCTCCAGGATGAGAGCCCCGGTCTTGGCCCTCTTGGGCCTGACCGCCTCAATGCCCAGCTCATCGAGAGCAAAGGCGTTACGCGCCGCCAACATCGCGTTTGTCAGCGTCTGGGTGCACCCAGGCGGGACGGTGATGGTCACCGCCTCCGACCTGGGAAGCCTACCCAGCCGCACACCCCCCTTCTTCTTATCGGGGCCGGAGCCGGCCTTACCGGCCGACTTCTTCCCCTTCACCTTCCTCTTCTTCGAGGAGGAAGAGGGAGGGACCGGGGCAGAAGTGGGAGCCTTGCTGCCCACCACCTCCGCCCAGGAGTCCCCACCCCCGGACTGAGTCTGCACAGCAGACCCAGCCGAGGGAGGGACATTGGACACCCCCCTATTCCCCCTCTTACCCCGTCCCTTTTTCCCGGCTTTCGCCGGGCGAGGGGTGGCCGACGGTGGTTGGTCGGGCTGGGCAGCACGGGGAGTACCCGCGCCGTCCCCCCTAACCTCCCCCAACGAACCACCCCCCAACACCAAACCGGAGGCGGGACCCGCCGCTCCCAGGGTGAGGTTTAACCCACCCCTGAGAGCGGCGAATCTCGCCTCCATTATATCTCCCACCCGGGAGATTATAGTCTCCACGTCCATGCCGCCAGCGGCTGGACCCGTACTCGGGGAGGACCTGCCTCCCCGTACCCCCGTGATAGGAGGAGATGTCCCCCTCGGAGGCTCCACGTCCATACGGGATTCCTCCCGAGTAGAAGGCTCGAGTTGCCTCTTGAGCCTTCCGACCTCCCTCCTCAGATCCTCGAGCTCGGAGGAGAGCCTATCGTTGGCTTCCTCCAGCTCTTTTACTCTCCCGTCTCTCTCCGTCCGCTGGATGGCCTCCAGCCCAGCCAGCCTGAGGGCCTGCGCACTCTCCCGCAGGAGATGCACAAATCGGCCGCTCAGGTTTTTCGATGAGCCTGCCACGCGCTCGACCTCCTTCGAGTGCTCTAAGATTAGAGCACCGAGGTCGGGCGTCGGCCGGTGCCTCATCTGTTCCCGCACTTCCCGCTCATTCGGGAGAGGCTTAGCGCCTTTGCTAGGAGGCGGAGGAGTCCGGGAGGGGTCGGATCGCTCCAACTCCCTCCGGACCGCCTCCTCCTCCCGGCAAAGTTCCATATAGGCGCGCTTCGCCTCCGCCAATCCAACATACTCTCCTGTTGTAGGGGGCCTGCCCCTTTTCCTCACAACAGGAGGTTCCATCCGACACGAGTACGAGGTGTCCGAATAACACTCCTCGTCGTCGGAATCCATTCCAAGCGACCAGCGACCAGCGCTGCCCGCCGCTAAATCCTTCACGAGGCCGGCCAGCGGCCTCGCAGGATTCCCCCCAGCCCCAGAGGAACCAGTAGCCTTAAACGCCGTGGCCTGGCCCTCCACCACGGACGTCCCACGGTTGCCGGATGACGACGCAGCCGGGCCCGCTTGACCACCCGAAACTGCGCCGGTACTGGAGGTTCCGAGGCCTCCTGCACCGTAAGATTTCTTCCCCTTATTGCGTGTATCCATGGTTAATAAGTAAACTCCACCCCACGTGCCCGAGTCGTCAACGAGTATCCCATCCCGCACCGCTTCCACCTTCTCACCTCTCAACTCCGGGCCTTACCGGCAAGGGAGGCCCTGCCAGGATCCGAAGATCCCGCCGGCATCGCCCCAGAGCATCACTGAGGCTACCTCAGCTTCCGCGATGCACCCTTTTAGTCGCCTCTTACGACAGGCAGGGTATACCCTGGGTGTATTCTGACCCGCACCCAGACGGGGAAACCCAACCTTTTTTTTTTTTTTTTTTTTTACGTGGGGAAATCCTCATGGATCCCCCGGGGCTGGGGAACCCCGGGGGTATGCCGGACTCTTACCGGCTAAAACCCCACGGTGACCTACCTCGGCGCTGCTGGGGAGGGCCCGGGAACTCTGGACGAACACGTCCGGTCCCTCCCCGCGCCGGGGCCCCCTATGGTGACTGAGGGGACCCCCTGCCCGTTGGGAGGGTGGTCGACGATACACCCCCCCATCCGGGGAAAACGGGCGGTGACCCGGTCACCCGGCCACCGCCCCCGTCCCGGAGGGCGCGTGCAATGGCTGAGGCGATCCCCCAATCGCCCCAGCCGCGCCCCCCGGGCGACCCCCGTGCAAAGACGTGGGGCACGACCCCCACCGGAGTGAGGGTCCTCCCCGCACGGGCGTCGCCGACGCCTCGGGCCAGGCTTGGCCCGGTTTGACTGGGAGCCCCGGGTGCGTCACACCCGATACCGTGGCCCGGCTAAGTGCCGGGACCACGGCCCCTGGGGCCTAAGTGCCACCACCGTGGCACGCTGGGTGCGCGGCGGAGGTGGCGAAGTCCCGCTCCCCGAAGGGTTCTTAGGAGCGACCTCCACCCGAAGGTGAAGGTCCCCCCCGTGGAGCGGGGCGGGGCAAACGTACAAGACGCCGACCCCGCAGGCGACGCCGAGCAGGGAGCAGATGCTCCCTTGAGCGCTCGGCGGCCTCCTTCGCGACCATGACCTCCTCGCAAAAGGCGATCATGGCCTGCCAGACGCTCCCGCTACCGACCATCCGAGACAGGATGGCCGGCAGCGAGAGGTCCGGACCCACCTCCGCCGCTAAGGCCCGACGCGGCACCTCCCAGGCTGGACACTCCATGAGAGTGTGCCGCGCCGAGTCCACCGCGGCGCCACAGTGGTGGCACCGCGGGTCCGCCTCGCGACCGATCCGGCACAGGTACCGACCGAAACACCCGTGGTCGGTCAGCACCTGTGTGGCTCGGAACGTAAGTCGCCCGGAGCTACGGCCCACCCATCTATCTAGGATGGGCAGGACCGCCCCGACGGTCCAATGGTCCCTGACATGGGACAGAATCTCCTTCCACGATTCCATTGTGGACCGCCGGGCCTGGAGCCTCAGCCCGTCCCTGTCCTCCCCTGGCGGGTTGGAGTCCTGGCGGGCAAGGCGAAGATGCCTATAGACGTAGGCATCCTCAGCCGCCAGGAGCTCCAAAGGTGGTAAACCCGCCAGGGCGGTGGCCGCCTCGTAGGACACCGTACGGTACCCCCGAATGACGCGAACGGCAGCGCGTCTCCATTCACGCCGGAGGAGCGTCTTGCTACCCCGGCTGGCCGCTAAGGCGTCGGCCCAGATGGGGGCACCGTACAGTGCCACGGACTTCACAACCCCACAGTAGAGGCGGCGCACCCGCTCGTCCGGACCGCCAAGGTTGGGCATGATGCGACTTAAGTGTGTCACTAGAGTACCCAACCTGGCGGCCAGACGGGAGAAGTGCGGGACGAAGCTCCAGGAGCTGTCCAGGTGGACACCAAGATACTTGATGTCGGTGCCCACCTGGACGTCGGACGACCCGATCCTCACCAGGCTATGGGGTGGAGTGCCCCTCTTGCGACCCTCGAAGAGGACGATTTCCGTCTTCTGAGGGGACAACTCCAACCCCATGCCCCGGATCCGCGAGGCGACGGCCGCTACCGCGACCTCCGCTCGGCGGATGGTCCTCCCACGGTCCCCGCCGGTGGCTAACACCATGGTGTCGTCGGCGTAACATGTTAGATGTACGCCGACCGGCAGGGACACCCGCAGAGCCGCGTCGTACCCCAGGTTCCACAAGAGTGGGCCCAAGACGGACCCCTGGGGCACTCCACGGTTGATCTGCCGCCTGACAGACCCATCGCGGCCACCGTAAACGATGGCCCTGTCCCGGAGGTAGTCTCCGACCACCATCCGCAGGTAGAGGGGCACCTCGTGACTTTCGAGGGCCCCGCGGATGGCCGCCCAGGAGAGGGAGTTGAAGGCGTTCTTGATGTCTAGTGACACCGCCAGTGCAACCCCTCCCCCGGACGTGGCCGAGTCCGAGAGGGACTTGACGCGCTGGATCGCGTCGATGGTCGAACGTCCCTCCCGGAAGCCAAACTGGCACTCGGCCAGGTCGGGTCCATCACGGGACAGGTGCTGGACGAGGCGCTTATGAACGATGCGTTCAAATAACTTCCCCACCTCGTCCAGCAACACGATGGGCCTGTAGGCGGCAGGCGACTCTGCGGGCCTGTTGTCCTTGCGAAGGAGGACCATCCGCCCGGTCTTCCACCGTGGTGGAAGGGTCCCCGTCTGGAGGCAGGCTGTAAACAGCCTGCGCAGACGGGGCCCGAGGACGCTGAGCGCCAAGACCCAGGCGCGGCCGGGGATGCCGTCGGGGCCGGGGGCGGTGTTACGTGCCCCCATGCGTTTGACAGCCCCGGCCAACTCCTCTTCGGACACCTCCCACTCCTGGGACCATAAGGCACGGTCCGGTGGTGGAGCGGGGGCCGACACCTCCCCGTCAGGGAACAAAGTGCCGACCACCCGCTCCAGGAGTGGGGGGTCCATCGTCTCCGTGAGGGGAGGCGCCCATGGACGAAGCTTGTCCATCACAAGACGGTATGGGCGCCCCCATGGGTCCTCACGGAGTGTGTCGAGGAGTCCGTCCCAGGCCTGAGCCTTGGCGCTCCTGATGGCCAGCTGCAGCCGCTTCGTGAGTTCACGATAGTCGGCGTACAGCTGTGCCGTTCTCGCTGCGTCGGAGTTACGCCGACGCCTCGCCCGGGTGTACTGGCGGCGAGCGACTCCGCAGTCCTCGCGGAGACGCTGAATCTCAGCGCTCCACCAGTACACCGGGCGGCGGGGCGGATTGGCGCGGACACGTGGCATCGCCATGTCGCAAACTGCCGACATGGCGTCCGCGAACCAATCCGCCTCCTCCGAGACCTCCACTGGCCCAGCCGGAACTTCCGGCCAGGCCACTGCGAGAACGGCCGCCATCAGTGCGTCCTCATCCATGCCCTTCAGGGCCCACCTCCGTGGGTGGTGGGCTGCTGGGCGGGTCGGGGGAGGCGTGGAGACATCCATGCGGATATACACATGATCTGACAACGTCTCCACGTCGTCGACCCTCCACCCCGACACACGGCGCGCGGCCAGGGCATTTGCGAAAGATAAGTCCACGATACTTTCGCCCTGGTACCGCACGCACGTGCTGGCCGAGCCCCGGTTCAACAACCGGAGACCCAGGCCAGCCGCCCAGTCCAGCACCGAGTGGCCCCTCTGGTCCGTCCTCGGGGAGTGCCACGCGGATGCGTGAGCATTGAAGTCCCCGAGGACGAGTACTGGACGAGCTGCGTGCGATGAAACAACGTTCTGCAGCTCGTCCAGTAGGGAGTCGAAACGACCGAGGGACCAACTCGGTGGAGCGTAGACGCCCACCACCACACAACCCGCCCAGTCGACCGCCACGAATCCATGGCCGCGCATGACAGGCGCTATTGGCCGGATCCGTGACGGAACCGACTGGGCGATCACCACGGAGTCGTCCAAGTCTCCAACCCAGGACGGGCGTTGGAGAACCCGGTACGGCTCCGCGGCTACGACCAACTCAACCACGCCGCCGCAAAGACTATGAGACATCAAGTCCTGAGCGGCGACGGCGTGGTTGAGATTGGTCTGGATGATCTGACCGCGGGGAGGCGTGAACGTTATGCCGTGTCCATGGCCTCCCCCCGGCCAGAGTCATCCATTGGAGCGGGTTTAGCAGCCCGCTCCGCCTCCTCCCCAGTGTCCATCACTGCAGCTCCCACGGTGGAGGGTGATGCGGATGCACCACCCCCGCTGGAACCTCCCACGGTGGAGGGTGATGCCGGTGCACCACCCCCGCCGGAACATCCCACGTTGGAGAGTGATGCAGCCGCACCACCCCCTTGATGGACACTGGAGAGTTGGCTCCTCTTCTTCACGTCTCCTCCCTTCCTAGCTGGGCGGGCCTTGGGTGGGGAGCAAGCGTTGCTCCCCATACGATGTTCGGCGGGCCGGCCGGCCTCTTTGCACAGTGTGCATACTGGGGCGGCCGCCGTACATCGGCCCGCATGGTGGCCAGTTTCGCCGCACCTGTAACACAGGTGCGACCTGTCCACTTCTGCAGTGCACCGCTGCTGGACATGTCCCAACTGCCAGCAGCGGTAGCACTGCTCAGGGCGGGGCTTCAACACCTCTACCCTGGCGAGGGTCCACCCCACCCTTATTCGACCGGCAGCCACCACTTTCTTGGCCGCTGCTAGGGGACACTGTACCCAAAGGGTGCCAAGTCCAGCACGTGAGGACCTTATCTCCCCGGTCCTCACGTCTTCTGGTTGGCATCCGCCAACTCCAACAATGGCTTCGGCCACCTCAGCTGTGGTGGCCGATTCGTCGAGACCAAGGACCCGAAGGTCGGTCTTCTTGACCGGTCTGGTGACGGTTACCTCGTCACCAGCTAAGGCATCCCGTAGTTTATCAGCCAAGGCAGAGGCCTTGGCTTCTTTGTCCGGACCGGCGACCTCTAACATGAGGCCACCGGTTCTGGCCTTCTTGGGGCGGACACATTCCACCCCAACATCCTCTAACTTCACCCTCTGCCTGGCAGCAGTCATTATGTCCTTGTATGTGGACTTGCTGCCAGGCTGGAGGGTGAGGACTACCGCCGCCGTGCGCGGTAGCCGGCCCAACTTGGGCTTCTCCTTCCTCGTCTGGGCCTTAGATGGTGGGGCAGGAGCTGCCTGGGCCTTTTTAGCAGCCCTTTGGGTCTTTCTGCCCACTACCTGAGCCCAAGATCCCTCGATGGCGGTGGCACCAGATGACGTTGAAGGTGCCACCGCTTTCTTCAGCGCCTCCTGGCGCACCGCCTCCAATCTTCTTGCGGCCCCGGACGGGGTCGCCTTCTTCCGAGGGGGTTGGGGTTGTACAACAGAACTGTCCTTCCCCTTGCCCTTCTTCTTCTTACTCTTCTTTATCTTCTTTTCCCCGGTGGCCTGTGGTAAGGGACCATCCGGGGATGCCTCTTCCTTCTTCTTAGATGGGAGGAGTTCCTTCCGGAACTCCTGTAACTTCCTGTTGACGAGGTCCGCAATTACACGTACCAAGTCGGACCCCGTCTCCTCCTTGGGTGCCGGGGCACCCATTTCGGGGCAAACGTCCCCCGAATCCCTCTTCGGCGAGACCGGTGCGGACCTCGCGCGGCTCGCGATCTCCAGGTCCGCCATCCTTGACACTGGCGGGCTTGGAGATCGCCTCTCCAGAGCAGCTAATCTATCCTGCAGGCGTTTATTTTCCGCCTGCAGGACCTGCAATTGCTCTTTCAGAGCAGAGATGTCCTCTGCGGACTGCGGTTGAGCTGGTCTTACGACTCGCTGAGCGAGCTCCATCGTGACCGCTCTAACCGTGCGTGCACCTACGCGTATGTCCCTCTGGATGGTGCCCTTTAGATTTTTAGATTTGGCAGCTGCCAATTCTATTTTATCTGCCTCCTCCAGGGCCCACGCACCCAGGTCCTCCAGTGGCTTCAACTTCGCCTCCTGGACGAAGATCTCCATATCTGGCACTGGGTTGCCTGACTTCCCAGGTGGAGGGATACAGGCTGTGCCCCTCCTGATGTCCTCTTCGAGCTCTACAAGCTCGATCTCTTTTTGAGCTTCTAGATAGGCCCTCTTGGCCTCAGCGAGGCCCACGTATTCCCCCGTAGTTGGGGGCCGCCCTCTCTTTTTAGACTTCGGACACGCACGTTCCTTCAGAGTGGAAATGGTAGACCGTACCGATCCCACGGACGTGTCCGAGTCGTACGAGGCGTCGCCCGACTCCTCCTGAGCGCCTTTATCAAGTGCTCGGCTCCTCAACTTGAGCCTCTCTAAAACAACCTGCCCTTGTGAGGCAGTGAGCACATGTTCCGAGACGATACTCGGTCCCGAAACCGCGACCTTTCGGACCCCAGAGGTCCCCGCCTTCTCTTCGTCAACCCCCCCATTCCCCGGTTTTTTAAAGAAAGAACAATTCGCCATACTGTTCCCACGAGAAGGGTCGGAAATAAAAGTCGCCCCTGGCAGAGCCGCCATGCCAGGGGAAGGCAGATACACCCGGGGGGCGCCAGTATCCCCGGGGTTGGTCGCTCGAGACCGGTGCACCCACCGGCCACGTCCAGCCGCGAGGACTGGACGTGCCCCATCGCCGCGCACCGCAGCCTGAGGCTAGGGACCCTTTATAGAGGTCCATCCCCTCGCGGGCCGGCCAATGAAGGCAAGCCCCCCGCTCCGGCGAAACATGACCACCGGTTCACGGTACTGCGACAGGGGTCACACCACCCCTGCCGAGCCACGGGATCCCGGGGACGCAACTCCCCGCATCACGACCAGAACCGGCCGCGACCCCCGGGATGGAGGCCCGCATCCACCGCCCTCACCCCTCCGCTCCGAGCCCCACCGGCAAGGGAGGCCCCGCCAGGATCCGAAGATCCCACCGGCACCGCCTCGGAGCATCACCGAGGCCACCCGGCATCAACGAAACCCCCGAAAGCCAGAGCCCCGTTAGTCACCCGGGGAAACCCAACCTAACCTAACCTAACCTAACCTAACCCAACCCAACCCAACCCAACCCAACCCAACCCAACCCAACCCAACCCAACCCAACCCAACCTAACCTTTTTTTTTTTTTTTTTTTTTTTTTTTTTTTTTTACGTGGGGAAATCCTCATGGATCCCCCGGGGCTGGGGAACCCCGGGGGTATGCCGGACTCTTACCGGCTAAAACCCCACGGTGACCTACCTCGGCGCTGCTGGGGAGGGCCCGGGAACTCTGGACGAACACGTCCGGTCCCTCCCCGCGCCGGGGTCCCCTATGGTGACTGAGGGGACCCCCTTCCCGTCGGGAGGGTGGTCGACGATACACCCTCCCATCCGGGGTAACGGGCGGTGACCCGGTCACCCGGCCACCGCCCCCGTCCCGGAGGGCGCGTGCAATGGCTGAGGCGATCCCCCAATCGCCCCAGCCGCGCCCCCCGGGCGACCCCCGTGCAAAGACGTGGGGCACGACCCCCACCGGAGTGAGGGTCCTCCCCGCACGGGCGTCGCCGACGCCTCGGGCCAGGCTTGGCCCGGTTCGACTGGGAGCCCCGGGTGCGTCACACCCGATACCGTGGCCCGGCTAACAGCCGGAACCACGGCCCCTGGGGCCTAAGTGCCACCACCGTGGCACGCTCGGTGCGCGGCGGAGGTGGCGAAGTCCCGCTCCCCGAAGGGTTCTTAGGAGCGACCACCACCCGAAGGCGATGGTCCCCCCCGTGGAGCGGAGCGGGGCAAACGTGCAAGACGCCGACCCCGCAGGCGACGCCGAGCAGGGAGCAGAAGCTCCCTTGAGCGCTCGGCGGCCTCCTTCGCGACCATGACCTCCTCGCAAAAGGAGATCATGGCCTGCCAGACGCTCCCGCTACCGACCATCCGAGACAGGATGGTCGGCAGCGAGAGGTCCGGACCCACCTCCGCCGCTAAGGCCCGACGCGGCACCTCCCAGGCAGGACACTCCACGAGAGTGTGCCGCGCCGAGTCCACCGCGGCGCCACAGTGGTGGCACCGCGGGTCCGCCTCGCGACCGATCCGGCACAGGTACCGACCGAAACACCCGTGGTCGGTCAGCACCTGTGTGGCTCGGAAAGTAAGTCGCCCGGAGCTACGGCCCACCCATCTATCCAAGACGGGCAGGACCGCCCCGACGGTCCAGTGGTCCCTGACACGGGATAACACCTCCTTCCACGATGACATTGTGGACCGCCGGGCCTGGAGCCTCAACTCGTCCCTGTCCTCCCCTGGCGGGTTGGAGTCCTGGCGGGCAAGGCGAAGGCGCCTGTAGACATAGGCGTCTTCAGCCGCCAGGAACTCCAAGGGTGGTAGACCCGCCAGGGTGGTGGCCGCCTCGTAGGACACCGTACGGTACCCCCGAATGACGCGAATAGCAGCACGTCTCCATTCCCGCCGGAGGAGCGACTTGCTACTCCGGCTTGCCGATAAGGCATCGGCCCATATGGGGGCACCGTACAGTGCCACACTTTTCACCACACCACAATAGAGGCGGCGCACCCGCTCGTCCGGACCACCAAGGTTGGGCATGATGCGACTCAGATGAGTCACGAGGCTGCCCAACCTGGTGGCCAGACGAGCGAAATGCGGGACGAAGCTCCAGGAGCTGTCCAGGTAGACACCAAGATACTTGATGTCGGTGCCCACCTGGACGTCGGACGACCCGATCCTCACCAGGCTATGGGGTGGAGTGCCCCTCCGGCGACCCTCGAACAAGACGATCTCCGTCTTCTGAGGGGACAACTCCAACCCCATGCCCCGGATCCGCGAGGCGACAGCCGCAACCGCGACTTCCGCCCGACGGATGGTCCTCCCACGGTCCCTGCCGGTGGCTACCACCATGGTGTCGTCGGCGTAACATGTGAGATGTACGCCGACCGGCAGGGACACCCGCAGAGCCGCGTCGTACCCCAGGTTCCATAACAATGGGCCCAAGACGGACCCCTGGGGTACTCCACGGTTTATCTGTCGCCTGACAGACCCATCGCGGCCACCGTAGACGATGGCCCTGTCCCGGAGGTAGTCTCCGACCACCATCCGCAGGTAGAGGGGCACCTCGTGACTTTCGAGGGCCCCGCGGATGGCCGCCCAGGAGAGGGAGTTGAAGGCGTTCTTGATATCAAGAGACACCGCCAGAGCAACCCCTCCCCCGGACGTGGCCGAGTCCGAGAGGGACTTGACGCGATGAATTGCGTCGATGGTGGAACGTCCCTCCCGGAAGCCGAACTGGCACTCGGCCAGGTCGGGTCCATCACGGGACAGGTGCTGGACGAGGCGCTTGTGAACGATGCGTTCAAAGAGCTTCCCGACCTCGTCCAGCAACACGATGGGCCTGTAGGCGGAAGGCGACTCTGCGGGCGTGTTGTCCTTGCGAAGGAGGACCATCCGCCCGGTCTTCCACCGTGGTGGAAGGGTCCCCGTCTGCAAACAGGCTGTGAAGAGCCTGCGCAGACGGGGCCCGAGGACGCTGAGCGCCAAGACCCAGGCGCGGCCGGGGATGCCGTCGGGGCCGGGGGCGGTGTTGCGTGCCCCCATGCGTTTGACAGCCCCGGCCAACTCCTCTTCGGACACCTCCCACTCCTGGGACCATATGACACGGTCCGGTGGTGGAGCGGGGGCCGACACCTCCCCTTCAGGGAACAAAGTGCCGACCACCCGCTCCAGGAGTGGGGGGTCCATCGTCTCCGTGAGGGGAGGCGCCCATGGACGAAGTTTGTCCATGACCAGACGGTATGGGCGCCCCCATGGGTCCTCACGGAGTGAGTCGAGGAGTCCGTCCCAGGCCTGAGCCTTGGCGCTCCTGATGGCCAGCTGCAGCCGCTTCGTGAGTTCACGATAGTCGGCATACAGCTGCGCCGTTCTCGCCGCGTCGGAGTTACGCCGACGCCTCGCCCGGGTGTACTGGCGGCGAGCGACACCGCAGTCTTCGCGGAGCCGCTGAATCTCAGCGCTCCACCAGTACACCGGGCGGCGGGGCGGATTGGCGCGGACTCGTGGCATCGCCACGTCGCAGATTGCCGACATGGCGTCCGCGAACCAATCCGCCTCCTCCGAGACCTCCACTGGCCCAGCCGGAACTTCCGGCCAGGCCACTGCGAGAACGGCCGCCATCAGTGCGTCCTCATCGATGCCCTTCAGGGCCCACCTCCGTGGGTGGTGGGCTGCTGGGCGGGTCGGGGGAGGCGTGGAGACATCCATGCGTATATAGACATGGTCTGACAGTGTCTCCACGTCGTCGACCCTCCACCCCGACACACGGCGCGCGGCCAGGGCATTGGCGAAAGATAGATCCACTATACTTTCGCCCTGGTACCGCACGCACGTGCTGGCCGAGCCCCGGTTCAACAACCGGAGACCCAAGCCAGCCGCCCAGTCCAGCACCGAGTGGCCCCTCTGGTCCGTCCTCGGGGAGTGCCACGCGGATGCGTGAGCATTGAAGTCCCCGAGGACGAGTACTGGACGAGCTGCGTGCGATGAAACGACGTTCTGCAGCTCGTCCAGTAGGGAGTCGAAGCGACTGAGGGACCAACTCGGGGGCGCGTAGACGCCCACCACCACACAACCCGCCCAGTCGACCGCCACGAATCCATGGCCGCGCAAGAGTGGCGCTATTGGCCGGATCCGTGACGGGACCGACTGGGCGATCACCACGGAGTCGTCCAAGTCTCCAACCCAGGACGGGCGTTGAAGGACTCGGTACGGCTCCGCGGCTACGACCAACTCAACCACGCCGCCGCAAAGACTATGAGACATCAAGTCTTGGGCGGCGACGGCGTGGTTGAGGTTGGTCTGGATGATCTGACCGCGGGGAGGCGTGAACGTTATGCCGTGTCCATGGCCTCCCCCCGGCCAGAATCATCCTTGGGAGCGGGTTTAGCTGCCCGCTCCGCCTCCTCTCCAGTGTCCATCACTCCTGCTCCCACGGTGGAGGGTGATGCGGATGCACCACCCCCGCTGGAACCTCCCACGGTGGAGGGTGATGCCGGTGCACCACCCCCGCCGGAACATCCCACGTTGGAGGGTGATGCAGCCGCACCACCCCCTTGATGGACACTGGAGAGTTGGCTCCTCTTCTTCACGTCTCCTCCCTTCTTGGCTGGTCGGGCCTTCGGTGGGGAGCAAGTTTTGCTCCCCATGCGATGGTCGGCGGGCCGCCCGGCCTCCTTGCACAAAGTGCAAACCGGGGCGGCCGCCGTGCATTGGCCCGCCTGGTGACCGGTTTCGCCGCACCTGTAACACAGGCGCGACCGGTCCACCTCCGCAGTGCACCGCTGCTGGACATGGCCAAGCTGCCAGCAGCGGTAGCACTGCTCAGGGCGGGGCTTCAACGCCTCTACTCTGGCGTTGACCCACCCCACCCTGATGCGTCCGGCCGCGACCACCTTTTTGGCCGCAGCCAGTGGGCACTGTACCCAAAGGGTTCCGAGTCCCGCACGTGAAGACCGGATTTCCCCTGTCTTCACCTCCTCCAGCTGGCACCCTGCAGTGCCAGCTATTGCTTCGGCCACCTCTGCTGGGGTGGCTGATTCATCTAGGCCTAAGACCCGAAGGTCTGCCTTTTTAATGGGCCTGGCCACTGTTACTCCCTCGCCGGCCAGCGCCATCTTCAGCTTTTCGGCCAAGGCAGATGCCTTGACCTCTTTATCAGGGCCGGAGATCTCCAACATCATGCCCCCGGTCCTGGCCTTCTTGGGGCGGACGCTATCCACCCCGATGTCCGACAGCCTTACCCTCTGCCTGGCAGCAGTCATAACGTCCTTGTATGAGGACTTGCTGCCAGGCTGGAGGGTCAGAACTACCGCCGCCGTGCGTGGCAGACGGCCCAACTTGGGCCTCTCCGCCTTCTTCTGGGCTTTCGGTGGTGGAGCAGGAGCCGATTGGGCCTTCTTGGCCGCCCGTTGAGCCTTCCTGCCCACCACCTGGGCCCATGTTCCCTCGTTGGCGGTGGCACCTTTTGATGTCGAGTGTGCCACCGCTTTAAGCGCCTCCATACGCGCCGCCTCCAACCTTCTGGCTGCCCCAGGTGGGGTCGCCTTCTTCTGAGGGGGTTGGGGTTGGACAGGAGCGCTGTCCTCCCCCTTCCCCTTCTTCTTCTTCTCCTTTTTCTTCTTCTCTTTTTTCTTTTCCCCGGTGGCCTGTTGTGGGGTACCAACCGGGGAGGCTTCCTCCTTCCTCTTAGTTGGGAGGAGTTCTTTCCGGAACTCCTCGAGTTTTTTATTCACAAGGTCCGCAATTACGGTCACTAGGGCGGACCCCGTCGGCTCCTTGGGTGCCGGGACACCCATTTCGGGGCAGTCGCCCCTTGATAACTTCAATGGCGAGGCTGGTGTTCGCCTCGCGCGGCTCGCGATCTCCAAGTCCGCCATTCTAGTAACTGGCGGGCTTGGAGATCGCCTTTCCAAAGTGGATAATCTATCCTGCAGGCGTTTATTTTCAGCCTGCAGGGCCTCTAGCTGTATCTTCAGCGCGACGATATCGTCGCCAGGCTGCGGTTCGATCGGTCTGATCACTCGCTGGGCGAGTTCCATTGTCACCGCCCTGACAGTACGTGCACCCACGCGAATGTCACGTTGTATGGTGCCTTTCAAATTTTTTGATTTGGCCGCCGCCAACTCTATCTTATCGGCCTCCTCCAGGGCCCACGCTCCTAGGTCTTCGAGCGGTTTCTTTTTCGCCTCTTCGACGAACGCCTCCATGTCAGGCACGGGATTGGTAGACCTCCCGGGTGGAGGGATGCTGCCCGTGCCGCTCCTAATCCCTTCCTCTAGCTCAACGAGCTCGATTTCCCGTTGAGCCTCGAGATAGGCCCTCTTGGCCTCTGCTAGGCCGACGTATTCGCCAGTAGTTGGGGGCCGTCCCCTCTTCTTCGATTTGGGACACGCCCGTTCCCTGAGGATCGAAATATTCGATCTAACAGATCCGACGGACGTGTCGGAATCATAGGAGGCATCCCCCGACTCCTCCACAGCGCCTTTCTCGAGTGCTCGGCTCCTTAGCTTGAGCTTCTCCAGCACAACCTGCCCTTGCGAGGCAGTCATCACACTATCCGAGACGATAGTCGGTCTCGGATCTGCGACCTTTCGGGCCCCACTTGGCCCCGCCTTCACGTCATCGACCCCCCCATTCCCCGGTTTTTTAAATGAGACTGAACAATCCATACTTGTTCCCACGAGAAGGTCGGAAATAAAGGTCGCCCCTGGCAGAGCCGCCATGCCAGGGGAAGGCAGATACACCCGGGGGGCGCCAGTATCCCCGGGGTTGGTCGCTCGAGACCGGTGCACCCACCGGCCACGCCCAGCCGCGAGGACTGGGCGTGCCCCCTCGCCGCGTACCGCAGCTTGAGGCTAGGGACTTTTTATAGAGGTTTATCCCCTCGCGGGCCGGCCAATGAAGGCAAGCCCCCCGCTCCGGCGAAACATGACCACCGGTTTACGGTATTACGACAGGGGTCACACCACCCCTGCCGAGCTATGGGATCCCGGGGACGCAACTCCCCGTATCACGACCAGAACTGGCCGTGACCCCTGGGATGGAGGCCCGCATCCACCGTTTTCACCCCTCCGCTCCGAGCCTTACCGGCAAGGGAGGCCCCGCCAGGATCCGAAGATCCCACCGGCATCGCCTCGGAGCATCACTGAGGCTACTTGGTATCAGCGAAACCCCCGAAAGCCAGAGCCCCGTTAGTCACCGGATGACTCCGGTGTCCAGGTTCCACCACGAGGAGGTGGGGATGGCACGTGTTGTTGCAGCTGCAACAACTTCTAGAACCCAACCCAACCTAACCTAACCTAACCTTTTTTTTTTTTTTTTTTTTTTACGTGGGGAAATCCATCATGGATACCCCGGAGCTGGGGAAGCTCCGGGGTTATGCCGGACTCTTACCGGCTAAAACCCCACGGTGGCCATCCCTGCACTACCGGGGAGGGTCTGGGATCTCTTGCGAACAACAACCAGACCCTCCCCGTGCAAGGGCGCCAGAAGGGCGCCCGCTTCCCAAAAGTTGGAGGGCTGAGCCTCCCCTACCCAGCTAAAGACGGCGATGTCGAGGCCACGCCGACATCGCCGACCATCCCGGGCCGCGTGCAATGCATCGGCGAACCCCTATTCGCCGATGCTGCAGCCCCGGCGACCGCCTCGCCTTGAAGTACTCGAGTGGAGCGGTGCTCAAACACTCGGCGAGACGGCCGCCCTCCTCCACCGTAGCTCGGGCCCCGGGTGCGCTACTACCCGTACCGCGGCAACAGATGGTCGGTTGCCGCGGCCCCTGGGGGATGATGTCTCCCGGGAAAGGGAGACATATCGGGGCGGGTCTACCCCTTCGGAGAAGGAGCAGCCCCACCCCGATCAGGCGCGACCGCCTGCCCCTTGGGCACCGTAGTGCCGGCCCTCGAGGGCCCCCCACGCCCGCCCTTTCGGACGGGCGGCTTACAGGCCGAGCTGCCCAAGCGGTGCCCGGACGGCAGACCCAAGTCCGCGCAGAGCGGACAGTTGGGCGCCGCCGCCGGACACCCGGCCGCCTTGTGGCCTGCAGCGCCACACCTATAGCACAGAGTGCTACGGTCCTCGTCGGCAGTGCACCGCGCCCGCACGTGACCGTGCTGGAGGCAGCGGTAACACTGCAACGGCCGGGGCTTGAGCAGCTCGACCCGAGCTGTCGCCCACCCAACCCTAATACGATCCCCCTTGGCGAAGAGCTTTTTAGCCCCCGCCAATGGGCATCGCGCCCACACGGTGCCCAATGGGCCGGATCGCTGGATGGTACCAACCACGATCCGGTCCATGGGGCACCCACCCTCCCTAGAGAGAGCCGCCTTCACCTCTATGGCCCTCACGGAGTCCTCAAGCCCGACCACCCTCAGCTCTACGAGCTTCATTGGGCGGCCGACCTTGAGGCCCCTGGGCTCCAACACCTCTGTGAGGCGGTAAGCCAGCTGGTCGGCTTTTTCCGCCCTCCCCTCGCCCTCAACCTCTAGTATGAGGGCCCCGGTCTTGGCCCGCTTGGGCTTCACGGCCTCAATGCCCAGCTCATCAAGAGGGAAGGCGTTTCTTGCCACCAACATTGCGTTGGTGAGCGTCTGGTTGCACCCAGGCGGGACGGTGATGGTCACCGCCTCCGACCTGGGTAGCCTACCCAGACGCCCACCACCTTTCCTCTTTTCGGGGCCGGAGCCGGCCTTCCCGGCCGACTTCTTCCCCTTCTCCTTCCTCTTCTTCGAGGAGGAAGAGGGTGGGACCGGGGCAGAAGTGGGAGTCTTACGACCCACCACCTCCGCCCAGGAGTCCCCGCCCCCGGACTGAGCCTGCACAGCAGACCCAGCCGGAGGAGGGACCTCGGTCACCCCCCTCTTCCCCCTCTTACCCCGTCCCTTTTTCCCGGCTTTCGCCGGGCGAGTGGTGGCCGACGGTGGTTGGTCGGGCTGGGCAGCGCGGGGAGTCCCCCCGCTGTCCCCCCTAACCTCCACCAAAGAGCCACCCCCCAACTCTAATCCGGGGGCGGGACCCGCCGCTCCCAGGGTGAGGTTCAACTCCCCTCTGAGGGCGGCGAATCTCGCCTCCATCATCTCTCCCACTCGGGAGATAATCACCTCCACGTCCACGCCGCCAGCGGCTGGACCCGTACCCGGGGAGGACCTGCCTCCCCGCGCTCCCGTGATAGGGGGAGATGTTCCCCTGGGAGGCACCACCTCCATTCGGGAGTCTTGAGTTGCAGACTCAAGCTGCCGCCTGAGCCTACCCACCTCCCGCTTGAGGTCCTCAAGTTCGGAGGAGAGCCGTTCGTTGGCCTCCTCCAACTCCTGAACCCTCCCATCCCGTTGGGTTCTTTGAATCGCCTCGAGGCCAGCCAACCGAAGGGCCTGGGCACTCTCCCTGAGGCGGTGCACGAACCTCCCACTCAAGTTCTTCGAGGAACCGGCCACACGCTCGATCTCCTTAGCGTGCTCCAAGATGAGAGCACCGAGGTCGGGCGTCGGCCGGCTCCTCATTTCCTCCCTCACCTCCCTCTCATTGGGGAGAGGCTTAGCAGCCTTACTAGGAGGCGGAGGGGTCCGGGAGGGATCGGATCGCTCCAACTCCCTCCGGACCGCCTCCTCCTCCCGGCAAAGCTCCATATAGGCGCGCTTCGCCTCCGCCAATCCCACATACTCGCCGGTTGTAGGGGGCCTGCCCCTTTTCCTAACAACACCGGACGGCGGCTCTAACTGACACGAGTAGTCCGACAGGACCTCCTCGTCGTCCGAGTCCATGCCCAGCGACCAGCGACCAGCGCTGCCCGCCGCTAAATCTTTCACGAGGCCGGCCAGCGGCCTCGAAGAGATCCCCCCAGCCCCAGAGGAACCAGTCGCTCTAGACGCCGTGGCCTGGCCCTCCACCACGGACGTCCCACGGTTGCCAGATGACGACGCAGCCGGGCCCGCTTGACCACCCGAAACTGCGCCGGTACTGGAGGTTCCGAGGCCTCCTGCACCGTAACCTTTCTTCCCTTTATTTCGTAAATCCATGATTTATAATAAGTAAAAACCACCCCTAACGTGCCGAAGTCGTCAACCGAAGTCCCATCCCGCACCGCTTCCACCTTCTCACCCCTCAACTCCGGGCCTTACCGGCAAGGGAGGCCCTGCCAGGATCCGAAGATCCCGCCGGCATCGCCCCGGAGCATCACTGAGGCTACCTCAGCTTCCGCGATGCACCCTTTTAGTCGCCTCTTACGACAGGCAGGGTATACCCTGGGTGTATTCTGACCCGCACCCAGACGGGGAACCTAACCTTTTTTTTTTTTTTTTTTTTTTTTTTTTTTTTTTTTTTTACGTGGGGAAATCCATCATGGATACCCCGGAGCTGGGGAAGCTCCGGGGTTATGCCGGACTCTTACCGGCTAAAACCCCACGGTGACCTACCTCGGCGCTGCTGGGGAGGGCCCGGGAACTCTGGACGAACACGTCCGGTCCCTCCCCGCGCCGGGGCCCCCTATGGTGACTGAGGGGACCCCCTTCCCGTTGGGGGGGTGGTCGACGATACACCCCCCCATCCGGGGTAACGGGCGGTGACCCGGTCACCCGGCCACCGCCCCCGTCCCGGAGGGCGCGTGCAATGGCTGAGGCGATCCCCCAATCGCCCCAGCCGCGCCCCCCGGGCGACCCCCGTGCAAAGACGTGGGGCACGACCCCCACCGGGGTGAGGGTCCTCCCCGCACGGGCGTCGCCGACGCCTCGGGCCAGGCTTGGCCCGGTGCGACTGGGAGCCCCGGGTGCGTCACACCCGATACCGTGGCCCGGCTAACAGCCGGGACCACGGCCCCTGGGGCCTAAGTGCCACCACCGTGGCACGCTGGGTGCGCGGCGGAGGTGGCGAAGTCCCGCTCCCCGAAGGGTTCTTAGGAGTGACCCCCGCCCGAAGGCGAGGGTCCCCCCCGTGGAGCGGGGCGGGGCAAACGTACAAGACGCCGACCCCGCAGGCGACGCCGAGCAGGGAGCAGTTGCTCCCTTGAGCGCTCGGCGGCCTCCTTCGCGACCATGACCCCCTCGCAAAAGGTGATCATGGCCTGCCAGACGCTCCCGCTACCGACCATCCGAGACAGGATGACCGGCAGCGAGAGGTCCGGACCCACCTCCGCCGCTAAGGCCCGACGCGGCACCTCCCAGGCAGGACACTCCATGAGAGTGTGCCGCGCCGAGTCCACCGCGGCGCCACAGTGGTGGCACCGCGGGTCCGCCTCGCGACCGATCCGGCACAGGTACCGACCGAAACACCCGTGGTCGGTCAGCACCTGTGTGGCTCGGAACGTAAGTCGCCCGGAGCTACGGCCCACCCATCTGTCTAAGACGGGCAGGACCGCCCCGACGGTCCAATGGTCCCTGACGTGGGACAACTGCTCCCTCCAAGTTGCCATAGTGGACCGCCGGGCCTGGAGCCTCAACTCGTCCCTGTCTTCCCCTGGCGGGTTGGAGTCCTGGCGGGCAAGGCGAAGATGCCTATAGACGTAGGCATCCTCAGCCGCCAGGAGCTCCAGAGGTGGTAGACCCGCCAGGGTGGTGGCCGCCTCGTATGACACCGTACGGTACCCCCTGATGACGCGTATTGCGGCGCGTCGCCACTCCCGTCGGAGGAGCGACTTGCTCCTCCGACTTGCCGACAAGGCGTCGGCCCAGATGGGGGCACCGTACAGTGCCACGCTCTTCACAACGCCACAGTAGAGGCGGCGCACCCGCTCGTCCGGACCACCAAGGTTGGGCATGATGCGACTCAGATGAGTCACGAGGCTACCCAACCTGGTGGCCAGACGAGCGAAATGCGGGACGAAGCTCCAGGAGCTGTCCAGGTAGACACCAAGATACTTGATGTCGGTGCCCACCTGGACGTCGGACGACCCGATCCTCACCAGGCTATGGGGTGGAGTGCCCCTCGTACGACCCTGGAAGAAGACGATCTCCGTCTTCTGAGGGGACAACTCCAACCCCATGCCCCGGATCCGCGAGGCGACAGCCGCAACCGCGACTTCCGCCCGGCGGATGGTCCTCCCACGGTCCCTGCCGGTGGCTAACACCATTGTGTCATCGGCGTAACACGTCAAGTGTACGCCGACCGGCAGGGACACCCGCAGAGCCGCGTCGTACCCCAGGTTCCATAGTAACGGGCCCAAGACGGACCCCTGGGGTACTCCACGGTTGATCTGCCGCCTGACAGACCCATCGCGGCCACCGTAGACGATGGCCCTGTCCCGGAGGTAGTCTCCGACCACCATCCGCAGGTAGAGGGGCACCTCGTGACTTTCGAGGGCCCCGCGGATGGCCGCCCAGGAGAGGGAGTTAAAGGCGTTCTTGATATCAAGAGACACCGCCAGTGCAACCCCTCCCCCGGACGTGGCCGAGTCCGAGAGGGACTTGACGCGATGAATAGCGTCGATGGTAGAATGTCCCTCCCGGAAGCCGAACTGGCACTCGGCCAGGTCGGGTCCATCACGGGACAGGTGCTGGACGAGGCGCTTATGAACAATGCGTTCAAATAGCTTCCCCACCTCGTCCAGCAACACGATGGGCCTGTAGGCAGAAGGCGACTCTGCGGGCCTGTTGTCCTTGCGTAGGAGGACCATCCGCCCGGTCTTCCACCGTGGTGGAAGGGTCCCCGTCTGCAAACAGGCTGTGAAGAGCCTGCGCAGACGGGGCCCGAGGACGCTGAGCGCCAAGACCCAGGCGCGGCCGGGGATGCCGTCGGGGCCGGGGGCAGTGTTGCGTGCCCCCATGCGCTTGACAGCCCCGGCCAACTCCTCTTCGGACACCTCCCACTCCTGGGACCATATGACACGGTCCGGTGGTGGAGCGGGGGCCGACACCTCCCCGTCAGGGAATAAAGTGCCGACCACCCGGTCCAGGAGTGGGGGGTCCATCGTCTCCGTGAGGGGAGGCGCCCATGGACGAAGTTTGTCCATCACAAGACGGTATGGGCGCCCCCATGGGTCCTCACGGAGTGAGTCGAGGAGTCCGTCCCAGGCCTGAGCCTTGGCGCTCCTGATGGCCAGCTGCAGCCGCTTCGTGAGTTCACGATAGTCGGCATACAGCTGTGCCGTTCTCGCTGCGTCGGAGTTGCGCCGACGCCTCGCCCGGGTGTACTGGCGGCGTGCGACTCCGCAGTCCTCGCGGAGACGCTGAATCTCAGCGCTCCACCAGTACACCGGGCGGCGGGGCGGATTGGCGCGGACTCGTGGCATCGCCACGTCGCAAACAGCCGACATGGCGTCCGCGAACCAATCCGCCTCCTCCGAGACCTGCACCGGCCCAGTCGGAACACCCGACCAGGCCACTGCGAGAACGGCCGCCATCAGTGCGTCCTCATCCATGCCCTTGAGGGCCCACCTCCGTGGGTGGTGGGCTGCTGGGCGGGTCGGGGGAGGCGTGGAGACATCCATGCGTATGTACGCATGATCGGACATTGTCTCCACGTCGTCGACCCTCCACCCCGACACACGGCGCGCGGCCAGGGCGTTAGCGAAAGATAGGTCCACTATACTTTCGCCCTGGTACCGCACGCACGTGCTGGCCGAGCCCCGGTTCAACAACCGGAGACCCAGGCCAGCCGCCCAGTCCAGCACCGTGTGGCCCCTCTGGTCCGTCCTCGGGGAGTGCCACGCGGATGCGTGAGCATTGAAGTCCCCGAGGACGAGTACTGGACGAGCTGCGTGCAATGAAACAACGTTCTGCAGCTCGTCCAGTAGGGAGTCGAAACGACTGAGGGACCAACTCGGTGGAGCGTAGACGCCCACCACCACACAACCCGCCCAGTCGACCGCCACGAATCCATGGCCGCGCATGACAGGCGCTATTGGCCGGATCCGTGACGGAACCGACTGGGCGATCACCACGGAGTCATCCAAGTCTCCAACCCAGGACGGGCGTTGGAGAACCCGGTACGGCTCCGCGGCTACGACCAACTCAACCACGCCGCCGCAAAGACTATGAGACACCAAGTCTTGAGCGGCGACGGCGTGGTTGAGGTTGGTCTGGATGATCTGACCGCGGGGAGGCATGAACTTTAGGCCGTGTCCATGGCCTCCCCCCGGCCAGAATCATCCTTGGGAGCGGGTTTATCTGCCCGCTCCGCCTTCTCTCCAGTGTCCATCGCAGGAACTCCCACGGTGGAGGGTGATGCGGGTGCACCACCCCCGCTGGAACCTCCCACGGTGGGGGGTGATGCCGGTGCACCACCCCCGCTGGAACATCCCACGTTGGAGGATGGTGCAGCCGCACCACCCCCTTGATGGACACCGGAGAGTTGGCTCCTCTTCTTCATGTCTCCTCCCTTCCTAGCTGGGCGGGCCTTGGGTGGGGAGCAATCCTTACTCCCCATACGATGGTCGGCGGGCCGCCCGGCCTCTTTGCACAAAGTGCATACGGGGGCGGCCGCCGTACATAGGCCCGCCCGGTGACCGGTTTCGCCGCACCTATAACATAGGTGCGACCGGTCAACGTCAGCAGTGCACCGCTGCTGGACGTGTCCCATCTGCCAGCAGCGGTAGCACTGCTCAGGGCGGGGCTTCAGCACTTCCACTCTAGCGAGGATCCACCCCACCCTGATTCGACCGGCAGCGACCACTTTTTTGGCCGCTGCCAGGGGACACTGCACCCAAAGGGTGCCGAGTCCAGCACGTGAGGACCTTACCTCCCCGGTCCTCACGTCCCCTGGTTGGCATCCGCCAACACCAGCAATTGCTTCGGCCACTTCAGCCGGTGTGGCCGACTCGTCCAGGCCAAAGACCCGGAGGTCGGTCTTCTTGACCGGCCTGGTAACGGTTACTTTGTCACCGGCTAGTGCCTCCCGCAACTTTTCTGCCAAGGCAGATGCCTTGGCCTCCTTCTCTGGGCCAGCGACCTCGAGCATGAGGCCTCCTGTCCTGGCCTTCTTGGGGCGGACACTGTCCACCCCAACATCCGACAACCTGACCCTCCGCCTGGCAGCAGTCATTATGTCCTTATAGCTGGACATGCTGCCAGGCTGGAGAGTCAGGACTATCGCCGCCGTGCGCGGTAGCCTGCCCAACTTGGGCCTCTCCACCTTCTTCTGGGCCTTAGGTGGTGGAGCAGGGGCAGATTGGGCCTTTTTGGCAGCCCTTTTGGCCTTTCTGCCCACCACCTGGGCCCAAGTTCCCTCGTTGGCGGTGGCACCTGAAGTGGAAGCCACCGCTTTCTTCTGCGCCTCCTGGCGCACCGCCTCCAGTCTTCTAGCGGCCCCGGATAGGGTCGCCTTTAATTGAGGGGGTTGGGGTTGGACAGTAGAATTGTGCTTCCCCTTCCCCTTCTTCTTCTTATTCTTCTTTGTCTTCTTTTCCCCGGTGGCCTTTAGTACTGGGTCAGCCGGGGGCGCTTCCTCCTTTCTCTTGACGGGGAGGAGTTCTTTTCGGAACTCCTCTAACTTTCTGTTAACGAGATCCGCTATAAGTTGCACCATGTCGCACCCCGTCTCCTCCTTGGGTGCCGGGACACCCATTTCGGGGCCAACTGCCCCCGAATCCCTCGTTGGCAAGGCAGGTGTTTGCCTAGCGCGGCTCGCGATCTCCAAATCCGCCATCTTTGTCACCGGCGGACTTGGAGATCGCCTCTCCATTGCACTTAGCCTGTCCTGCAGGCGTCTATTTTCCGCCTGCAAGGCCTCTATTTGCGCCCTCAGCGCAGTTATATCTGTCGCCGGCGCTTGTTCCGCCGGCCTCACCACCCGTTGTGCGAGCTCCATGGTGGCAGCTCTTACCGCACGGGCACCAACGCGAATGTCTCGTTGGATCGTCCCTTTGAGGTTCTTGGATTTGGCCGCAGCCAACTCGATCTTATCGGCCTCCTCCAGGGCCCAAGCTCCTAAGTCTTCCAGCGGCTTCTTCTTCGCCTCCTCGACGAATGCCTCCATGTCAGGCACTGGGTTGGTAGACCTCCCGGGTGGAGGGATGCTGCCAGTGCCGCTCCTAATCTGTTCTTCCAGCTCAACGAGCTCGACTTCTCGTTGAGCCTCGACATAGGCCCTCTTGGCCTCAGCGAGTCCTACATACTCCCCAGTTGTTGGGGGTCGTCCTCTCTTTTTGGACTTCGGACACGCCCGTTCTCTGAGGACAGAGAAGTTGGATCTCACCGATCCGACGGACGTATCCGAGTCGTAGGAGGCGTCACCGGACTCCTCCTGAGCGCCTTTATCCAGAGCACGGCCCCTCAACTGGAGCCTCTCCAGAACTACCTGCCCTTGAGTGGCAGTGAGTACCTTGTCCGAGACGATATTTGGTCTCGGACCGCCGACCTTACGGACCCCACTGGTCCCCGCCTTCTCTTCGCTATCGACCCCCCCAGTCCCCGGTTTTTTAAATGAAGTTGAACATGCCATGCTGTTCCCACGAGAAGGGTCGGAAAAGAGGTCGCCCCTGGCAGAGCCGCCATACCAGGGGAAGGCAGATACACCCGGGGGGCGCCAGTATCCCCGGGGTTGGTCGCTCGAGACCGGTGCACCCACCGGCCACGCCCAGCCGCGAGGACTGGACGTGCCCCCTCGCCGCGTACCGCAGCTTGAGGCTAGGGACTTTTTATAGAGGTTTATCCCCTCGCGGGCCGGCCAATGAAGGCAAGCCCCCCGCTCCGGCGAAACATGACCACCGGTTTACGGTATTACGACAGGGGTCACACCACCCCTGCCGAGCTATGGGATCCCGGGGACGCAACTCCCCGTATCACGACCAGAACTGGCCGTGACCCCTGGGATGGAGGCCCGCATCCACCGTTTTCACCCCTCCGCTCCGAGCCTTACCGGCAAGGGAGGCCCCGCCAGGATCCGAAGATCCCACCGGCATCGCCTCGGAGCATCACGGAGGCTACTTGGTATCAACGAAACCCCCGAAAGCCAGAGCCCCGTTAGTCACCGGATGACTCCGGTGTCCAGGTTCCACCACGAGGAGGTGGGGATGGCACATGTTGTTGCAGCTGCAACAACTTCTAGAACCCAACCTAACCTAACCTTTTTTTTTTTTTTTTTTTTTTTTACGTGGGGAAATCCATCATGGATACCCCGGAGCTGGGGAAGCTCCGGGGTTATGCCGGACTCTTACCGGCTAAAACCCCACGGTGGCCATCCCTGCACTACCGGGGAGAGTCTGGGATCTCTTGCGAACAACAACCAGACCCTCCCCGTGCAAGGGCGCCAGAAGGGCGCCCGCTTCCCAAAAGTTGGAGGGCTGAGCCTCCCCTACCCAGCTAAAGACGGCGATGTCGGGGCCACGCCGACATCGCCGACCATCCCGGGCCGCGTGCAATGCATCGGCGAATCCCCATTCACCGATGCTGCAGCCCCGGCGACCGCCTCGCCTTGAAGTACTCGAGTGGAGCGGTGCTCAAACACTCGGCGAGACGGCCGCCCTCCTCCACCGTAGCTGGGGCCCCGGGTGCGCTACTACCCGTACCGCGGCAACAGATGGTCGGTTGCCGCGGCCCCTGGGGGATGATGTCTCCCGGAAAAGGGAGACATATCGGGGTGAGTCTACTCCTTCGGAGAAGGAGCAGCCCCACCCCGATCAGGCGCAACCGCCTGCCCCTTAGGCACCGAAGTGCCGGCCCTCGAGGGCCCCCCACGCCCGCCCTTTCGGACGGGCGGCTTACAGGCCGAGCTGCCCAAGCGGTGCCCGGACGGCAGACCCAAGTCCGCGCAGAGCGGACAGTTGGGCGCCGCCGCCGGACACCCGGCCGCCTTGTGGCCTGCAGCGCCACACCGGTAGCACAAAGTGCTACGGTCCTCGTCGGCAGTGCACCGCGCCCGCACGTGACCGTGCTGGAGGCAGCGGTAGCACTGCAACGGCCGGGGCTTGAGCAGCTCGACCCGAGCTATACCCCACCCCACCCGTATTCTATCCCCCTTTGCGAAGATCTTCTTCGCCGCCGCGAGTGGACATCTCGCCCACACGGTGCCCAATGGGCCCGATCGCCGGATGGTACCGACCACGATCGGGTCCATTGGGCACCCACCCTCCCTTGAAAGAGCCGCCTTGACCTCTATGGCCCGGACGGAGTCCTCAAGGCCGACCACCCTCAGCTCTACGAGCTTCATTGGGCGGCCGACCTTGAGGCCCCTCGGCTCCAACACCTCTGTAAGGCGAATGGCGAGATTGTCCGCCTTTTCCGCCCTCCCCTCGCCGTCCACCTCAAGAATGAGGGCACCGGTCTTCGCCCGCTTGGGCCTCACCGCCTCAATGCCCACTTCGTCAAGGGCGAAGGCGTTTCTCGCCACCAACATAGCGTTGGTGAGCGTCTGGGTGCACCCAGGCGGGACGGTGATGGTCACCGCCTCCGACCTGGGTAGCCTACCCAGACGCACACCACCTTTCCTCTTTTCGGGGCCGGAGCCGGCCTTCGCGGCCGACTTCTTCCCCTTAGTCTTCCCCTTTTTCGAGGAGGAAGAGGGTGGGACCGGGGCAGAAGTGGGAGTCTTACGACCCACCACCTCCGCCCAGGAGTCCCCGCCACCGGACTGAGCATGCACAGCAAACCCAGCCGTGGGAGGGACATTGGACACCCCCCTATTCCCCCTCTTACCCCGTCCCTTTTTCCCGGCTTTCGCCGGGCGAGGGGTGGCCGACGGTGGTTGGTCGGGCTGGGCAGCACAGGGAGTACCCGCGCCGTCCCCCCTAACCTCCCCCAACGAAACACCCCCCAGCACCAAACCGGAGGCGGGACCCGCCGCTCCCAGGGTGAGGTTCAACTCACCCCTGAGAGCGGCGAATCTCGCCTCCATCATATCTCCCACCCTAGAGATAATCATCTCCACGTCCACGCCGCCAGCGGCTGGACCCGTACCCGGGGAGGACCTGCCTCCCCGTGCCCCCGTGATAGGGGATGACACCCTAGGAGGCTCTACCTCCATTCGGGATTGCTCCCCTGTGGCAGACTCGAGCTGCCTCCTCAGTCTGCCCACCTCACGTTTCAGGTCCTCGAGTTCGGAGGAGAGCCGATCGTTGGCCTCCTCCAACTCCTGGACCCGCCCATCACGATGCGTCCGCTGGATCGCCTCGAGACCCGCAAGCCTAAGGGCCTGGGCACTTTCCCGTAGGCGATGGACGAACCTCCCACTCAAGTTTTTGGAGGAACCGGCCACACGCTCGACCTCCTTAGCGTGCTCCAAGATGAGAGCACCGAGGTCGGGCGTCGGCCGGTTCCTCATTTCCTCCCGTACTTCCCGCTCATTCGGGAGAGGCTTAGCAGCCTTACTAGGAGGCGGAGGGGTCCGGGAGGGATCGGATCGCTCCAACTCCCTCCGGACCGCCTCCTCCTCCCGGCAGAGCTCCATGTAGGCTCGCTTAGCCTCCGCCAGCCCGACATACTCCCCGGTTGTTGGGGGCCTGCCCCTCTTCCGTACTACACCGGACTGGGTCTCTAACTGGCACGAGAAGGAGTTGTCCGACAACCCCTCCTCGTCGTCCGAGTCCATGCCCAGCGACCAGCGACCAGCGCTGCCCGCCGCTAAATCTTTGACGAGACCGGCCAGCGGCCTCGCAAAATTCCCCCCAGCCCCAGAGGAACCAGTCGCTCTAGACGCCGTGGCCTGGCCCTCCACCACGGACGTCCCACGGTTGCCGGATGACGACGCAGCCGGGCCCGCTTGACCACCCGAAACTGCGCCGGTACTGGAGGTTCCGAGGCCTCCTGCACCGTAAGTTTTCCTTCCTTTGTTCCGTGTATCCATGATTTGTTTAATACTCCCCCCCGAACGTGCCCGTGTCGTCAACAAGAAGTCCCGTCCAGCACCGCTTCCACCTTCTCACCCCTCAACTCCGGGCCTTACCGGCAAGGGAGGCCCTGCCAGGATCCGAAGATCCCGCCGGCATCGCCCCGGAGCATCACTGAGGCTACCTCAGCTTCCGCGATGCACCCTTTTAGTCGCCTCTTACGACAGGCAGGGTATACCCTGGGTTTATTCTGACCCGCACCCAGACGGGGAAACCTAACCTAACCTAACCTAACCTTTTTTTTTTTTTTTTTTTTTTTTTTTTTTTTTACGTGGGGAAATCCATCATGGATCCCCCGGGGCTGGGGAACCCCGGGGGTATGCCGGACTCTTACCGGCTAAAACCCCACGGTGACCTACCTCGGCGCTGCTGGGGAGGGCCCGGGAACTCTGGACGAACACGTCCGGTCCCTCCCCGCGCCGGGGCCCCCTATGGTGACTGAGGGGACCCCCTTCCCGTTGGGAGGGTGGTCGACGATACACCCCCCCATCCGGGGTAACGGGCGGTGACCCGGTCACCCGGCCACCGCCCCCGTCCCGGAGGGCGCGTGCAATGGCTGAGGCGATCCCCCAATCGCCCCAGCCGCGCCCCCCGGGCGACCCCCGTGCAAAGACGTGGGGCACGACCCCCACCGGAGTGAGGGTCCTCCCCGCACGGGCGTCGCCGACGCCTCGGGCCAGGCTTGGCCCGGTTCGACTGGGAGCCCCGGGTGCGTCACACCCGATACCGTGGCCGGCTAAGTGCCGGGACCACGGCCCCTGGGGCAAAGGTGCCCCCACCGTGGCACGCTAGAAGCGCGGCGGAGGTGGCGAAGTCCCGCTCCCCGAAGGGTTCTTAGGAGCGACCTCCACCCGAAGGTGAAGGTCCCCCCCGTGGAGCGGGGCGGGGCAAACGTACAAGACGCCGACCCCGCAGGCGACGCCGAGCAGGGAGCATATGCTCCCTTGAGCGCTCGGCGGCCTCCTTCGCGACCATGACCTCCTCGCAAAAGGCGATCATGGCCTGCCAGACTCTCCCGCTACCGACCATCCGAGACAGGATGGCCGGCAGCGAGAGGTCCGGACCCACCTCCGCCGCTAAGGCCCGACGCGGCACCTCCCAGGCAGGACACTCCATGAGAGTGTGCCGCGCCGAGTCCACCGCGGCGCCACAGTGGTGGCACCGCGGGTCCGCCTCGCGACCGATCCGGCACAGGTACCGACCGAAACCCCCGTGGTCGGTCAGCACCTGTGTGGCTCGGAACGTAAGCCGCCCGGAGCTACGGCCCACCCATCTATCTAAGACGGGCAGGACCGCCCCGACGGTCCAATGGTCCCTGTGACGGGATAACTCCTCCCTCCAAGATGTTAAAGTGGACCGCCGGGCCTGGAGCCTCAACTCGTCCCTATCTCCTTCCTCCCCTGGCGGGTTGGAGTCCTGGCGGGCAAGACGAAGGCGCCTGTAAACGTAGGCGTCTTCAGCCGCCAGGAACTCCAAAGGTGGAAGACCCGCCAGGGTGGTGGCCGCCTCGTATGACACCGTACGGTACCCCCGGATGACGCGAATAGCAGCACGTCTCCATTCCCGCCGGAGGAGCGACTTGCTACTCCGGCTTGCCGATAAGGCATCGGCCCAGATGGGGGCACCGTACAGTGCCACGGACTTTACCACACCGCAGTAGAGGCGGCGCACCCGCTCGTCCGGACCACCAAGGTTGGGCATGATGCGACTCAAGTGAGTCACTAGGCTACCCAACCTGGTGGCCAGACGAGCGAAATGCGGGACGAAGCTCCAGGAGCTGTCCAGGTAGACACCAAGATACTTGATGTCGGTGCCCACCTGGACGTCGGACGACCCGATCCTCACCAGGCTATGGGGTGGAGTGCCCCTCTTGCGACCCTCGAAGAGGACGATTTCCGTCTTCTGAGGGGACAACTCCAACCCCATGCCCCGGATCCGCGAGGCGACGGCCGCAACTGCGACCTCCGCCCGGCGGATGGTCCTCCCACGGTCCCTGCCGGTGGCTACCACCATGGTGTCGTCGGCGTAGCACGTTAAGTGCACGCCGACCGGCAGGGACACCCGCAGAGCCGCATCGTACCCCAGGTTCCATAGTAATGGGCCCAAAACGGACCCCTGGGGTACTCCGCGGTTGATCTGTCGCCTGACAGACCCATCGCGGCCACCGTAGACGATGGCCCTGTCCCGGAGGTAGTCTCCGACCACCATCCGCAGGTAGAGGGGCACCTCGTGACTTTCGAGGGCCCCGCGGATGGCCGCCCAGGAGAGGGAGTTGAAGGCGTTCTTGATATCAAGAGACACCGCCAGAGCAACCCCTCCCCCGGACGTGGCCGAGTCCGAGAGGGACTTGACGCGTTGGATAGCGTCGATGGTCGATCGTCCCTCCCGGAAGCCGAACTGGCACTCGGCCAGGTCGGGTCCATCACGGGACAGGTGCTGGACGAGGCGCCTGTGAACAATACGTTCGAATAACTTCCCGACCTCGTCCAGCAACACGATGGGCCTGTAGGCAGAAGGCGACTCTGCGGGCCTGTTGTCCTTGCGTAGGAGGACCATCCGCCCGGTCTTCCACCGTGGTGGAAGGGTCCCCGTCTGCAAACAAGCTGTGAAGAGCCTGCGCAGACGGGGCCCGAGGACGCTGAGCGCCAAGACCCAGGCGCGGCCGGGGATGCCGTCGGGGCCGGGGGCAGTGTTGCGTGCCCCCATGCGCTTGACAGCCCCGGCCAACTCCTCTTCGGACACCTCCCACTCCTGGGACCATAAGACACGGTCCGGTGGTGGAGCGGGGGCCGACACCTCCCCGTCAGGGAACAAAGTGCCGACCACCCGCTCCAGGAGTGGGGGGTCCATCGTCTCCGTGAGGGGAGGCGCCCATGGACGAAGTTTGTCCATCACCAGACGGTATGGGCGCCCCCATGGGTCCTCACGGAGTGAGTCGAGGAGTCCGTCCCAGGCCTGAGCCTTGGCGCTCCTGATGGCCAGCTGCAGCCGCTTCGTGAGTTCACGATAGTCGGCATACAGCTGTGCCGTTCTCGCTGCGTCGGAGTGTCGCCGACGCCTCGCCCGGGTGTACTGGCGGCGAGCGACTCCGCAGTCCTCGCGGAGACGCTGAATCTCAGCGCTCCACCAGTACACCGGGCGGCGAGGCGGATTGGCGCGGACACGTGGCATCGCCACGTCGCAAACTGCCGACATGGCGTCCGCGAACCAATCCGCCTCCTGTGACACCTCCACTGGCCCAGCCGGAACTTCCGGCCAGGCCACTGCGAGAACGGCCGCCATCAGTGCGTCCTCATCGATGCCCTTCAGGGCCCACCTCCGTGGGTGGTGGGCTGCTGGGCGGGTCGGGGGAGGCGTGGAGACATCCATGCGGATATATACATGGTCTGACAATGTCTCCACGTCGTCGACCCTCCACCCCGACACACGGCGCGCGGCCAGGGCATTGGCGAAAGACAAGTCCACGATGCTTTCGCCCTGGTACCGCACGCACGTGCTGGCCGAGCCCCGATTCAACAACCGGAGGCCCAGGCCAGCCGCCCAGTCCAGCACCGAGTGGCCCCTCTGGTCCGTCCTCGGGGAGTGCCACGCGGATGCGTGAGCATTGAAGTCCCCGAGGACGAGTACTGGACGAGCTGCGTGCAATGAAACGACGTTCTGCAGCTCGTCCAGTAGGGAGTCGAAGCGACTGAGGGACCAACTCGGTGGAGCGTAGACGCCCACCACCACACAACCCGCCCAGTCGACCGCCACGAATCCATGGCCGCGCGTGACTGGCGCTATTGGCCGGATCCGTGACGGAACCGACTGGGCGATCACCACGGAGTCGTCCAAGTCCCCAACCCAGGACGGGCGTTGGAGAACCCGGTACGGCTCCGCGGCTACGACCAACTCAACCACGCCGCCGCAAAGACTTTGAGCCATCAAGTCTTGGGCGGCGACGGCGTGGTTGAGATTGGTCTGGATGATCTGACCGCGGGGAGGCATGAACTTTAGGCCGTGTCCATGGCCTCCCCCCGGCCAGAATCATCCTTGGGAGCGGGTTTAGCTGCCCGCTCCGCCTTCTCTCCGGTGTCCATCGCAGGAACTCCCACGGTGGAGGGTGATACGGGTGCACCACCCCCGCTGGAACCTCCCACGGTGGGGGGTGATGCCGGTGCACCACCCCCGCTGGAACATCCCACGTTGGAGGGTGATGCAGCCGCACCACCCCCTTGATGGACACTGGAGAGCTGGCTCTTCTTTCCCTGCGTCACTCCTCGTTTCTTGGCTGGGCGGGCCTTTGGTGGGGAGCAAGACTTACTCCCCATACGATGGTCGGCGGGCCGCCCGGCTTCTTTGCACAGAGTGCATACCGGGGCGGCCGCCGTACATACGCCCGCCCGGTGGCCGGTTTCGCCGCACCTATAGCAGAGGTGCGACCGGTCCACTTCCGCAGTGCACCGCTGCTGGACATGACCCTGCTGCCAGCAGCGGTAGCACTGCTCAGGGCGGGGTTTCAACGCCTCTACCCTGGCGTTGACCCACCCCACCCTGATGCGTCCGGCCGCGACCACCTTTTTGGCCGCCGCCAGAGGGCACTGTACCCACAGAGTACCGAGCCCAGCACGTGAGGACCGTACCTCCCCGGTCCTCACGTCCCCTGGTTGGCAACCGCCAGCACCAACAATGGCTTCGGCCACCTCTGCCGCGGTGGCCGACTCGTCGAGTCCAACTACACGGAGATCGGCCCTCTTTATTGGCCTGGTCACCGTAACACCTTCGCCGGCCAACGCTTCCTTTAACTTGTCGGCCAAGGCGGATGCTTTGACCTCTTTTTCCGGGCCGGCGATCTCTAACATTAGGCCCCCGGTCCTCGCCTTCTTGGGGCGGACACTGTCCACCCCAACGTCTGACAGCTTCACCCTCTGCCTGGCAGCGGTCATCACGTCCCTATAGGTGGACTTGCTGCCAGGCTGGAGGGTGAGGACCACCGCCGCCGTGCGCGGTAGTCGTCCCAGCTTGGGGTTCTCCGTCTTCTTCTGGACCTTCGGTGGTGGTGCAGGAGGCGATTGGGCCTTTTTGGCAGCCTTTTGAGCCTTCCTGCCCACCACCTGAGCCCACGATCCCTCTTTAGCTGTGGCACCTGGAGGTGTAATGGGTGCCACGGCTTTTTTCAGGGCCTCTATTCGTGCCGCCTCCAGTCTTGTAGCGGCACCAGATGGGATCACCTTCTTCTGAGGGGGTTGGGGTTGAACAAGAACGGTGTCCTTCCCCTTCCCCGTCTTCTTCTTCTTTTTCTTCTTCTCCTTCTTATTTTCCCTGGTGGCCTGTGGTAGGTTACCAACCGGGGAGGTTTCCTCCTTCCTCGTATTAGGGAGTAATTCCTTGCGGAAATCCTCTAATCTCCTGTTTACCAGGTCCGCAATTTGTTGTAACATTGCAGACCCCGTCTCCTTATTGGGTGCCGGGACACCGGTTTCGGGGCAGTCACCCCCCGAAACCCTCAGTGGCGAGGCCGGTGCTTGCCTCGCGCGGCTCGCGATCTCCAGGTCCGCCATTCTCGTTACTGGCGGGCTTGGGGATCGCCTCTCCAGTGCAAGTAGACGCTCCTGCAGGCGTTTGTTCTCTGCCTGTAGGGCCTCCAATTGCGTCTTCAGCGCAACAACGTCTTGCGCTGGCGTCGGTTCAGCTGGCATCTGTACCCGCTGCGCCAGCTCCATAGTGACGGCCCTTACGGTGCGGGCGCCTACTCGTATATCCCGCTGGATCGTCCCTTTTAGATTTTTGGATTTGGCCGCCGCCAATTCGATTTTGTCGGCCTCCTCCAGGGCCCACGCTCCCAGGTCCGCTAGCGGCTTGTTCTTTGCCTCCTGGACGAACACATCCATGTCTGGCACAGGATTGCCCGACTTGCCGGGCGGTGGAATTGTGCCTGTGCCGGCCCGTATCTCCTCCTCGAGATCAATGAGCTCTAATTCTCGCTGAGCTTCGACGTATGCCCTTTTGGCCTCAGCGAGCCCGACATACTCCCCAGTCGTTGGGGGCCGTCCTCTCTTCTTTGACTTGGGACACGCCCTTTCACGTAAGATGGAGAAGTTGGATCTCACAGATCCCACCGACGTGTCTGAGTCATAGGAGGCGTCTCCCGACTCTTCCTGCGCGCCTTTCTCTAGGGCTCGCTTTCTAAGGTGGAGTCTCTCCACCACTACCTGCCCCTGTGAAGCAGAGAGCTTCACATCCGAGACGATGTTCGGTCTCGGATCTGCGACCTTTCGGGCCCCACTCGGCCCCGCCTTCTCTTCATCGACCCCCCCAATCCCCGGTTTTTTGAAGAAATTTGAACAACTCATAATTGTTCCCACGAGAAGGTCGGAAAGGATGTCACCCCTGGCAGAGCCGCCATGCCAGGGGAAGGCAGATACACCCGGGGGGCGCCAGTATCCCCGGGGTTGGTCGCACGAGACCGGTGCACCCACCGGCCACGCCCAGCCGCGAGGACTGAGCGTGCCCCCTCGCCGCGTACCGCAGCTTGAGGCTAGGGACTTTTTATAGAGGTTTATCCCCTCGCGGGCCGGCCAATGAAGGCAAGCCCCCCGCTCCGGCGAAACATGACCACCGGTTTACGGTATTACGACAGGGGTCACACCACCCCTGCCGAGCTATGGGATCCCGGGGACGCAACTCCCCGTATCACGACCAGAACTGGCCGTGACCCCTGGGATGGAGGCCCGCATCCACCGTTTTCACCCCTCCGCTCCGAGCCTTACCGGCAAGGGAGGCCCCGCCAGGATCCGAAGATCCCACCGGCATCGCCTCGGAGCATCACTGAGGCTACTTGGTATTAGCGAAACCCCCGAAAGCCAGAGCCCCGTTAGTCACCGGATGACTCCGGTGTCCAGGTTCCACCACGAGGAGGTGGGGATGGCACATGTTGTTGCAAGCTGCAACAACTTCTAGAACCCAACCTAACCTAACCTAACCTTTTTTTTTTTTTTTTACGTGGGGAAATCCTCATGGATCCCCCGGGGCTGGGGAACCCCGGGGGTATGCCGGACTCTTACCGGCTAAAACCCCACGGTGACCTACCTCGGCGCTGCTGGGGAGGGCCCGGGAACTCTGGACGAACACGTCCGGTCCCTCCCCGCGCCGGGGCCCCCTGTGGTGACTGACGGGACCCCCTTCCCGTTGGGAGGGTGGTCGACGATACACCCCCCCATCCGGGGTAACGGGCGGTGACCCGGTCACCCGGCCACCGCCCCCGTCCCGGAGGGCGCGTGCAATGGCTGAAGCGATTCCCCAATCGCCCCAGCCGCGCCCCCCGGGCGACCCCCGTGCAAAGACGTGGGGCACGACCCCCACCGAGGTGAGGGTCCTCCCCGCACGGGCGTCGCCGACGCCTCGGGCCAGGCTTGGCCCGGTTCGACTGGGAGCCCCGGGTGCGTCACACCCGATACCGTGGCCCGGCTAAGTGCCGGGACCACGGCCCCTGGGGCCTAAGTGCCACCACCGTGGCACGCTGGGTGCGCGGCGGAGGTGGCGAAGTCCCGCTCCCCGAAGGGTTCTTAGGAGCGACCCCCACCCTAAGGCAAGGGTCCCCCCCGTGGAGCGGGGCGGGGCAAACGTACAAGACGCCGACCCCGCAGGCGACGCCGAGCAGGGAGCAGAAGCTCCCTTGAGCGCTCGGCGGCCTCCTTCGCGACCATGACCTCCTCGCAAAAGGAGACCATGGCCTGCCAGACGCTCCCGCTACCGACCATCCGAGACAGGATGACCGGCAGCGAGAGGTCCGGACCCACCTCCGCCGCTAAGGCCCGACGCGGCACCTCCCAGGCAGGACACTCCATGAGAGTGTGCCGCGCCGAGTCCACCGCGGCGCCACAGTGGTGGCACCGCGGGTCCGCCTCGCGACCGATCCGGCACAGGTACCGACCGAAGCAGCCATGCTCGGTCAGCACCTGTGTGGCTCGGAAAGTAAGTCGCCCGGAGCTACGGCCCACCCATCTATCCAAGACGGGCAGGACCGCCCCGACGGTCCAATGGTCCCTGACACGGGATAACTCCTGCTTCCACAATGACATTGTGGACCGCCGGGCCTGGAGCCTCAACTCGTCCCTGTCTTCCCCTGGCGGGTTGGAGTCCTGGCGGGCGAGGCGAAGATGCCTGTAAACATAGGCATCCTCAGCCGCCAGGAACTCCAAAGGTGGTAGACCCGCCAGGGTGGTGGCCGCCTCGTAGGACACCGTACGGTACCCCCGAATGACGCGAATGGCAGCGCGTCTCCACTCCCTCCGGAGGAGCGACTTGCTCCCCCGGCTGGCCGCTAAGGCGTCGGCCCAGATGGGGGCACCGTACAGTGCCACGCTTTTCACCACACCGCAGTAGAGGCGGCGCACCCGCTCGTCCGGACCACCAAGGTTGGGCATGATGCGACTCAAATGAGTCACTAGGCTACCCAACCTGGTGGCCAGACGAGCGAAATGCGGGACGAAGCTCCAGGAGCTGTCCAGGTAGACACCAAGATACTTGATGTCGGTGCCCACCTGGACGTCGGACGACCCGATCCTCACCAGGCTATGGGGTGGAGTGCCCCTCTTGCGACCCTCGAAGAGGACGATTTCCGTCTTCTGAGGGGACAACTCCAACCCCATGCCCCGGATCCGCGAGGCGACGGCCGCAACCGCGACCTCCGCCCGGCGGATGGTCCTCCCACGGTCCCTGCCGGTGGCCAGCACCATTGTGTCGTCGGCGTAGCACGTTAAGTGCACGCCGACCGGCAGGGACACCCGCAGAGCCGCGTTGTACCCCAGGTTCCACAACAGTGGGCCCAAGACGGACCCCTGGGGTACTCCACGGTTAATCTGTCGCCTGACAGACCCATCGCGGCCACCATAGACGATGGCCCTGTCCCGGAGGTAGTCTCCGACCACCATCCGCAGGTAGATGGGCACCTCGTGACTTTCGAGGGCCCCGCGGATGGCCGCCCAGGAGAGGGAGTTAAAGGCGTTCTTGATATCAAGAGACACCGCCAGTGCCACCCCTCCCCCGGACGTGGCCGAGTCCGAGAGGGACTTGACGCGCTGGATTGCGTCGATGGTAGATCGTCCCTCCCGGAAGCCGAACTGGCACTCGGCCAGGTCGGGTCCATCACGGGACAGGTGCTGGACGAGGCGCTTGTGAACAATGCGTTCAAAGAGCTTCCCGACCTCGTCCAGCAACACGATGGGCCTGTAGGCAGAAGGCGACTCTGCGGGCCTGTTGTCCTTGCGAAGGAGGACCATCCGCCCGGTCTTCCACCGTGGTGGAAGGGTCCCCGTCTGCAGACAGGCTGTAAATAGCCTGCGCAGACGGGGCCCGAGGACGCTGAGCGCCAAGACCCAGGCGCGGCCGGGGATGCCGTCGGGGCCGGGGGCGGTGTTGCGTGCCCCCATGCGTTTGACAGCCCCGGCCAACTCCTCTTCGGACACCTCCCACTCCTGGGACCATAAGACACGGTCCGGTGGTGGAGCGGGGCCCGACACCTCCCCGTCTGGGAACAGAGTGCCGACCACCCGCTCCAGGAGTGGGGGGTCCATCGTCTCCGTGAGGGGAGGCGCCCATGGACGTAGTTTGTCCATCACAAGACGGTATGGGCGCCCCCATGGGTCCTCACGGAGTGAGTCGAGGAGTCCGTCCCAGGCCTGAGCCTTGGCGCTCCTGATGGCCAGCTGCAGCCGCTTCGTGAGGTCACGATAGTCGGCGTACAGCTGTGCCGTTCTCGCCGCGTCGGAGTTACGCCGACGCCTCGCCCGGGTGTACTGGCGGCGAGCGACTCCGCATTCCTCGCGGAGACGCTGTATAACGTCGCTCCACCAGTACACCGGGCGGCGAGGCGGATTGGCGCGGACACGTGGCATCGCCACGTCGCAAACTGCCGACATGGCGTCCGCGAACCAATCCGCCTCCTCCGAGACCATCACTGGCCCAGCCGGAACTTCCGGCCAGGCCACTGCGAGAACGGCCGCCATCAGTGCGTCCTCATCCATGCCCTTCAGGGCCCACCTCCGTGGGTGGTGGGCTGCTGGGCGGGTCGGGGGAAGCGTGGAGACATCCATGCGTATATAGACATGGTCTGACAATGTCTCCACGTCGTCGACCCTCCACCCCGACACACGGCGTGCGGCCAGGACGTTAGCGAAAGATAGATCCACTATACTTTCACCCTGGTACCGCACGCACGTGCTGGCCGAGCCCCGGTTCAGCAACCGGAGACCCAGGCCAGCCGCCCAGTCCAGCACCGAGTGGCCCCTCTGGTCCGTCCTCGGGGAGTGCCACGCGGATGCGTGAGCATTGAAGTCCCCGAGGACGAGTACTGGACGAGCTGCGTGCGATGAAACAACGTTCTGCAGCTCGTCCAGTAGGAGGTCGAAGCGACCGAGGGACCAACTCGGGGGCGCGTAGACGCCCACCACCACACAACCCGCCCAGTCGACCGCCACGAATCCATGGCCGCGCATGACAGGCGCTATTGGCCGGATCCGTGACGGAACCGACTGGGCGATCACCACGGAGTCGTCCAAGTCTCCAACCCAGGACGGGCGTCGGAGAACCCGGTACGGCTCCGCAGCTACGACCAACTCAACCACGCCGCCGCAAAGACTATGAGACATCAAGTCTTGAGCGGCGACGGCGTGGTTGAGATTGGTCTGGATGATCTGACCGCGGGGAGGCATGAACTTTAGGCCGTGTCCATGGCCTCCCCCCGGCCAGAATCATCCTTGAGAGCGGGTTTTACTGCCCGCTCCGCCTCCTCCCCAGTGTCCATCGCAGGAACTCCCACGGTGGAGGGTGATGCGGATGCACCACCCCCGCTGGAACCTCCCACGGTGGAGGGTGATGCCGGTGCACCACCCCCGCTGGAACGTCCCACGTTGGAGGGTGTTGCAGCCGCACCACCCCCTTGATGGACACTGGAGTGTTGGCTCCTCTTCTTCGTCGCGTCTCCACTCTTCTTCACTGGGCGGGCCTTGGGTGGGGAGCAGGCCTTGCTCCCCATACGATGGTCGGCGGGCCGCCCGGCCTCTTTGCACAGTGTGCATACTGGGGCGGCCGCCGTGCATAGGCCCGCCCGGTGGCCGGTTTCGCCGCACCTGTAACACAGGTGCGACCGGTCGACCTCGGCAGTGCACCGCTGCTGGACATGTCCAGTTTGCCAGCAGCGGTAGCACTGCTCAGGGCGGGGCTTAAGTGCCTCCACCCTGGCAAACACCCACCCCACCCTTATTCTACCAGCAGTGACCACCTTTTTGGCCACTGCCAAGGGGCACTGCACCCACAGGGTGCCAAGACCCGCACGTGAGGACCGGATTTCTCCGGTCCTCACTTCCTCTAGCTGACACCCTGTGGTGCCAGCTATGGCTTCGGCCACTTCGGCCGGGGTGGCCGACTCGTCGAGGCCAATGACCCGAAGGTCTGCCTTCTTAACAGGCCTGGTGACGGTGACTGCTTCACCAGCCAACGCCTCTCGCAGTTTATCGGCCAAGGCAGAAGCCTTGGCTTCCTTATCTGTACCGGCGACCTCTAACATGAGGCCACCGGTCCTGGCTTTCTTGGGGCGGACACTTTCCACCCCAACGTCCGACAACTTCACCCTCTGCCTGGCAGCTGTCATGATGTCCCTATAAGAGGACTTGCTGCCAGGCTGGATTGTGAGGACTACCGCAGCAGTGCGAGGTAGTCGGCCCAGCTTGGGCTTCTCCGCCTTTTGCTGGACCTTAGGTGGTGGAACAGTGGCAGATTGGGCCTTTTTGGCAGCCCTTTGTACCTTTCTGCCCACCACCTGGGCCCACGTTCCCTCGTTGGCGGTGGCACCTGTGGATGGAGCCTGCGCCACCGCTTTCTTCTTCTGCGCCTCCTGGCGCGCCACCTCCAGTCTTCTTGCGGCCCCGGGTGGGGTCGCCTTCTTCTGCGGGATTGGCGGTTGGACAGGAGCCCTGTCCTTCCCCTTCCCCTCCTTCTTCTTCTCCTTTTTCTTCTTCTCTGCCTTCTTTTCCCCGGTGGGCTGTGGTTGGGTACCAACCGGGGAGGCGTCCTTCTTCCTCTTAGTAGGGAGGAGTTCTTTCCGGAACTCCTCCAGTTTTTTAGTTACGAGGTCCGCAATTTCGGTCAATAGAGCGGACCCCGTCGGCTCCTTGGGTGCCGGGACACCCAATCCAAGGCTATTACCACCCGGAACCTTCAATGGCGAGGCTGGTGCTGGCCTCGCGCGGCTCGCGATCTCCAAGTCCGCCATTCTTGTAACTGGCGGGCTTGGAGATCGCCTCTCCAGCGCTAGTATTCTCTCCTGCAGGAGTTTGTTTTGCTCCTGCAGGGACTCCAGTTGCGCCTTCAGCGCAGCAACTTCCTGTTCTGCCGCTGGCTCGGCTGGCCGCTGTACTCTCTGAGCCAGCTCCAGGGTGACCGCTCGGACTGTACGGGCTCCCACACGGATATCCCGTTGGATAGTCCCTTTTAAATTTTTGGACTTGGCCGCAGCCAACTCTATTTTGTCGGCCTCCTCTAGGGCCCACGCTCCCAAGTCCGCAAGTGGCTTCTTCTTCGCCTCCTGGACGAAGATATCCATGTCCGGCACAGGATTACCCGACTTGCCGGGTGGTGGAATAGTCCCTGAACCGGACCGTATTTCCTCCTCGAGTTCTACAAGTTCAAACTCTCGCTGGGCTTCGAGGTAGGCCCTCTTAGCCTCGGCAAGGCCCACATACTCCCCAGTTGTTGGGGGTCGTCCCCTCTTCTTCGACTTGGGACACGCCCGCTCCCTGAGGATCGAAAAGTTGGATCTAACAGATCCAACCGACGTGTCTGAGTCGTAGGAGGCGTCTCCCGACTCCTCCTGAGCGCCTTTCTCAAGGCCTCGGCTCCTTAGCTTGAGCCTCTCCAGCACAACTTGCCCTTGTGAGGCAGTTATCGTACTATCCGAGATAATAGTAGGCCTCGGATGCGCGACCTTTCGGAACCCAGAGGTCCCCGCCTTCTCTTCGTCAACCCCCCCAATCCCCGGTTTTTTGAAATCTGAACAATCCATGCTGTTCCCACGAGAAGGGTCGGAAAAGAGGTCACCCCTGGCAGAGCCGCCATGCCAGGGGAAGGCAGATACACCCGGGGGGCGCCAGTATCCCCGGGGTTGGTCGCTCGAGACCGGTGCACCCACCGGCCACGCCCAGCCGCGAGGACTGGGCGTGCCCCCTCGCCGCGTACCGCAGCTTGAGGCTAGGGACTTTTTATAGAGGTTTATCCCCTCGCGGGCCGGCCAATGAAGGCAAGCCCCCCGCTCCGGCGAAACATGACCACCGGTTTACGGTATTACGACAGGGGTCACACCACCCCTGCCGAGCTATGGGATCCCGGGGACGCAACTCCCCGTATCACGACCAGAACTGGCCGTGACCCCTGGGATGGAGGCCCGCATCCACCGTTTTCACCCCTCCGCTCCGAGCCTTACCGGCAAGGGAGGCCCCGCCAGGATCCGAAGATCCCACCGGCATCGCCTCGGAGCATCACTGAGGCTACTTGGTATCAGCGAAACCCCCGAAAGCCAGAGCCCCGTTAGTCACCGGATGACTCCGGTGTCCAGGTTCCACCACGCGGAGGTGGGGATGGCACATGTTGTTGCAGCTGCAACAACTTCTAGAACCCAACCTAACCTAACCTTTTTTTTTTTTGTTTTACGTGGGGAAATCCATCATGGATACCCCGGAGCTGGGGAAGCTCCGGGGTTATGCCGGACTCTTACCGGCTAAAACCCCACGGTGGCCATCCCTGCACTACCGGGGAGAGTCTGGGATCTCTTGCGAACAACAACCAGACCCTCCCCGTGCAAGGGCGCCAGAAGGGCGCCCGCTTCCCAAAAGTTGGAGGACTGAGCCTCCCCTACCCAGCTAAAGACGGCGATGTCGGGGCCACGCCAACATCGCCGACCGTCCCGGGCCGCGTGCAATGCATCGGCGAATCCCCATTCGCCGATGCTGCAGCCCCGGCGACCGCCTCGCCTTGAAGTACTCGAGTGGAGCGGTGCTCAAACACTCGGCGAGACGGCCGCCCTCCACCACCGTAGCTCGGGCCCCGGGTGCGCTACTACCCGTACCGCGGCAACAGGTGGTCGGTTGCCGCGGCCCCTGGGGGATGATGTCTCCCGGGAAAGGGAGACATATCGGGGAAGGTCTACTCCTTCGTAGAAGGAGCAGCTCCACCCCGATCAGGCCCAACGGCCTGCCCCTTGGGCACCTTAGTGCCGGCCCTAGAGGGCTCCCCACGCCCGCCCTTACGGACGGGCGGCTTACAGGCCGAGCTGCCCAAGCGGTGCCCGGACGGCAGACCCAAGTCCGCGCAAAGCGGACAATTGGGCGCCGCCGCCGGACACCCGGCCGCCTTGTGGCCTGCAGCGCCACACCGATAGCACAAAGTGCTACGGTCCTCGTCGGCAGTGCACCGTGCCCGCACGTGACCGTGCTGGAGGCAGCGGTAGCACTGCAACGGCCGGGGCTTGAGCAGCTCGACCCGAGCTGTCGCCCACCCCACCCGTATTCTATCCCCCTTGGCGAAAAGTTTTTTCGCCGCCGCGAGTGGGCACCTAGCCCACACGGTGCCCAATGGGCCGGATCGCTGGATGGTTCCAACCACGATCGGGTCCATTGGACACCCACCCTCCCTCGATAAGGCCGCCTTTACCTCTATCGCCCGGACGGAGTCCTCAAGGCCGACCACCCTCAGCTCAACGAGCTTCATCGGGCGGCCGACCTTGAGGCCCCTCGGTTCCAACACCTCGGTGAGGCGATAGGCCAGTTGGTCGGCCTTTTCCGCCCTCCCCTCGCCCTCCACCTCTAAGATGAGGGCTCCGGTCTTGGCCCTCTTGGGCCTCACCGCCTCGATGCCAAGCTCATCGAGGGCGAATGCGTTCCGCGCCACCAACATCGCGTTGGTGAGCGTCTGGGAGCACCCAGGCGGGACGGTAATAGTTACCGCCTCCGACCTGGGCAGCCTACCCAGACGCACACCCTTCTTATTTTCGGGGCCGGAGCCGGCCTTCGCGGCCGTCTTCTTCCCCTTACCCTTCTTCTTCTTCGAGGAGGCCGAGGGTGCGACCGGGGCAGAAGTGGGAGCCTTGCGGCCCACCACCTCCGCCCAGGAGTCCCCACCCCCGGACTGAGCCCGCACAGCAGACTCAGCCGGAGGAGGGACCTTAGTCACCCCCCTAGTCCCCCTCTTGCCCCTTCCCTTCTTCGCGGCTTTCGCCGGGCGAGGGGTGGCCGACGGCGGTTGGTCGGGCTGGGCAGCACGGGGAGTACCCGCGCCGTCCCCCCTAGCCTCCCCCAACGAACCACCACCCAACTCCAAACCGGAGGCGGGACCCGCCGCTCCCAGGGTGAGGTTTAACTCACCCCTGAGAGCGGCGAATCTCGCCTCCATTATATCTCCCACCCGGGAGATTATAGTCTCCACGTCCATACCGCCAGCGGCTGGACCCGTACTCGGGGAGGACCTGCCTCCCCGTACCCCCGTGATAGGAGGAGATGAACCCCTCGGAGGCACCACCTCCATTCGGGAATCCTCCCGAGCGCCAGACTCAAGCTGCCGCCTGAGCCGACCTACCTCCCGCTTGAGGTCCTCAAGTTCGGAGGAGAGCCGCTCGTTGGCCTCCTCCAACTCCTGAACCCTCCCATCCCGATGGGTTCTTTGTATAGCCTCGAGGCCAGCCAACCGAAGGGCCTGGGCACTCTCCCTCAGGCGGTGAACGAACCTCCCACTCAAGTTCTTGGAGGAACCGGCCACACGCTCGACCTCCTTAGCGTGCTCTAATATGAGAGCACCGAGGTCGGGCGTCGGCCGGCTCCTCATTTCCTCCCTCACCTCCCTCTCATTGGGGAGAGGCTTAGCAGCCTTACTAGGAGGCGGAGGGGTCCGGGAGGGATCGGATCGCTCCAACTCCCTCCGGACCGCCTCCTCCTCCCGGCAAAGCTCCATATAGGCCCGCTTAGCCTCCGCCAATCCCACATACTCGCCGGTTGTAGGGGGCCTGCCCCTTTTTCTAACAACACCGGACGGCGGCTCTAACTGACACGAGAAGTCCGACAGGACCTCCTCGTCGTCCGAATCCATGCCCAGCGACCAGCGACCAGCGCTGTCCGCCGCTAAATCTTTCACGAGGCCGGCCAGCGGCCTCGCAGAGATCCCCCCAGCCCCAGAGGAACCAGTCGCTCTAGACGCCGTGGCCTGGCCCTCCACCACGGACGTCCCACGGTTGCCGGATGACGACGCAGCCGGGCCCGCTTGACCACCCGAAACTGCGCCGGTACTGGAGGTTCCGAGGCCTCCTGCACCGTAAGTTTTCCTCCCTTTATAGCGTGTATCCATAATAAGTAATAAGTAAACACCCTCCCATATCGTGCCTAAGTCGTCACAAAGAGTCCCGTCCCGCACCGCTTCCACCTTCTCACCTCTCAACTCCGGGCCTTACCGGCAAGGGAGGCCCTGCCAGGATCCGAAGATCCCGCCGGCATCGCCCCGGAGCATCACTGAGGCTAGCTCAGCTTCCGCGATGCACCCTTTTAGTCGCCTCTTACGACAGGCAGGGTATACCCTGGGTGTATTCTGACCCGCACCCAGACGGGGAAACCTAACCTAACCTAACCTTTTTTTTTTTTTTTTTTTTTTTACGTGGGGAAATCCATCATGGATACCCCGGAGCTGGGGAAGCTCCGGGGTTATGCCGGACTCTTACCGGCTAAAACCCCACGGTGGCCATCCCTGCACTACCGGGGAGGGTCTGGGATCTCTTGCGAACAACAACCAGACCCTCCCCGTGCAAGGGCGCCAGAAGGGCGCCCGCTTCCCAAAAGTTGGAGGGCTGAGCCTCCCCTACCCAGCTAAAGACGGCGATGTCGGGGCCACGCCGACATCGCCGACCATCCCGGGCCGCGTGCAATGCATCGGCGAACCCCCATTCGCCGATGCTGCAGCCCCGGCGACCGCCTCGCCTTGAAGTACTCGAGTGGAGCGGAGCTCAAACACTCGGCGAGACGGCCGCCCTCCACCACCGTAGCTCGGGCCCCGGGTGCGCTACTACCCGTACCGCGGCAACAGGTGTTCGGTTGCCGCGGCCCCTGGGGGATGATGTCTCCCGGGAAAGGGAGACATACCGGGGCAGGTCTACTCCTTCGGAGAAGGAGCAGCCCCACCCCGATCAGGCGCAACCGCCTGCCCCTTGGGCACCGAAGTGCCGGCCCTCGAGGGCCCCCCACGCCCGCCCTTTCGGACGGGCGGCTTACAGGCCGAGCTGCCCAAGCGGTGCCCGGACGGCAGACCCAAGTCCGCGCAAAGCGGACAGTTGGGCGCCGCCGCCGGACACCCGGCCGCCTTGTGGCCTGCAGCGCCACACCGATAGCACAGAGTGCTACGGTCCTCGTCGGCAGTGCACCGCGCCCGCACGTGTCCGTGCTGGAGGCAGCGGTAGCACTGCAACGGCCGGGGCTTGAGCAGCTCGACCCGAGCTATACCCCACCCCACCCGTATACGATCCCCTTTGGCGAAGATTTTCTTCGCCGCCGCGAGTGGACATCTCGCCCACACGGTGCCCAATGGGCCGGATCGCTGGATGTTGCCAACTGCGATCGGGTCCATTGGGCACCCACCCTCCCTCGACAAGGCCGCCTTTACCTCTATCGCCCGGACGGAGTCCTCAAGGCCGACCACCCTCAGCTCTACGAGCTTCATTGGGCGGCCGACCTTGAGGCCCCTAGGCTCCAGCACCTCTGTAAGGCGGTAGGCCAGCTGGTCAGCCTTTTCAGCCCTCCCCTCCCCCTCGATCTCTAAGATCAGAGCCCCAGTTTTCGCCCGCTTGGGCCTCACCGCCTCGATGCCCAGCTCGTCCAGGGCAAAGGCATTTCTCGCCACCAACATTGCGTTGGTGAGCGTCTGGTTGCACCCAGGCGGGACGGTGATAGACACCGCCTCCGACTTGGGTAGCCTGCCCAGACGCACACCAACATTTTTCTTCGCGGGGACGGAGCCGGCCTTCGCGGCCGACTTCTTCCCCTTACTCTTCCTCTTTTTCGAGGAGGACGAGGGCGGGACCGGGGCAGAAGTGGGAGTCTTACGACCCACCACCTCCGCCCAGGAGTCCCCACCCCCGGACTGGGCCCGCACAGCGGACTCAGCCGAGGGAGGAACATCAGTCACCCCCCTAGTCACCCTCTTGCCCCTCCCCTTTTTCCCGGCTTTCGCCGGGCGAGAGGTGGCCGACGGTGGTTGGTCGGGCTGGGCAGCACGGGGTGTACCCGCGCCGTCCCCCCTAACCTCCCCCAACGAACCACCCCCCAACACCAATCCGGAGGCGGGACCCGCCGCTCCCAGGGTGAGGTTCAACTCACCCCTGAGAGCGGCGAATCTCGCCTCCATCATATCTCCCACCCGGGAGATTATAGTCTCCACGTCCATACCGCCAGCGGCTGGACCCGTACTCGGGGAGGACCTGCCTCCCCGTACCCCCGTGATAGGAGGAGATGACCCCCTCGGAGGCACCACCTCAATTCGGGAATCCTCCCGAGCGCCAGACTCAAGCTGCCGCCTGAGCCGACCTACCTCCCGCTTGAGGTCCTCAAGTTCGGAAGAGAGCCGCTCGTTGGCCTCCTCCAACTCCTGAACCCTCCCATCCCGATGGGTTCTTTGTATAGCCTCGAGGCCAGCCAACCGAAGGGCCTGGGCACTCTCCCTCAGGCGGTGAACGAACCTCCCACTCAAGTTCTTCGAGGAACCGGCCACACGCTCGACCTCCTTAGCGTGCTCCAATATGAGAGCACCGAGGTCGGGCGTCGGCCGGCTCCTCATTTCCTCCCTCACCTCCCTCTCATTGGGGAGAGGCTTAGCAGCCTTACTAGGAGGCGGAGGGGTCCGGGAGGGATCGGATCGCTCCAACTCCCTCCGGACCGCCTCCTCCTCCCGGCAAAGCTCCATATAGGCCCGCTTAGCCTCCGCCAATCCCACATACTCGCCGGTCGTAGGGGGCCTGCCCCTTTTCCTAACAGCACCGGACGGCGGCTCTAACTGACACGAGAAGTCCGACAGGACCTCCTCGTCGTCCGAATCCATGCCCAGCGACCAGCGACCAGCGCTGTCCGCCGCTAAATCTTTCACGAGGCCGGCCAGCGGCCTCGCAGAGATACCCCCAGCCCCAGAGGAACCAGTCGCTCTAGACGCCGTGGCCTGGCCCTCCACCACGGACGTCCCACGGTTGCCGGATGACGACGCAGCCGGGCCCGCTTGACCACCCGAAACTGCGCCGGTACTGGAGGTTCCGAGGCCTCCTGCACCGTAAGATCTCTTCCCTTTATTCCGTGTATCCATGTTTGTTAAATGTACTCCACCCCTAACGTGCCCGTGTCGTCAACAAAAGTCCCGCCCCGCACCGCTTCCACCTTCTCACCCCTCAACTCCGGGCCTTACCGGCAAGGGAGGCCCTGCCAGGATCCGAAGATCCCGCCGGCATCGCCCCGGAGCATCACTGAGGCTACCTCAGCTTCCGCGATGCACCCTTTTAGTCGCCTCTTACGACAGGCAGGGTATACCCTGGGTGTATTCTGACCCGCACCCAGACGGGGAACCTTTTTTTTTTTTTTTTTTTTTTTTTTTTTTTTACGTGGGGAAATCCATCATGGATACCCCGGAGCTGGGGAAGCTCCGGGGTTATGCCGGACTCTTACCGGCTAAAACCCCACGGTGGCCATCCCTGCACTACCGGGGAGGGTCTGGGATCTCTTGCGAACAACAACCAGACCCTCCCCGTGCAAGGGCGCCAGAAGGGCGCCCGCATCCCAAAAGTTGGAGGGCTGAGCCTCCCCTACCCAGCTAAAGACGGCGATGTCGGGGCCACGCCGACATCGCCGACCATCCCGGGCCGCGTGCAATGCATCGGCGAATCCCCATTCACCGATGCTGCAGCCCCGGCGACCGCCTCGCCTTGAAGTACTCGAGTGGAGCGGTGCTCAAACACTCAGCGAGACGGCCGCCCTCCACCACCGTAGCTCGGGCCCCGGGTGCGCTACTACCCGTACCGCGGCAACAGATGGTCGGTTGCCGCGGCCCCTGGGGGATGATGTCTCCCGGGAAAGGGAGACATATCGGGGCAGGTCTACTCCTTCGGAGAAGGAGCAGCCCCACCCCGATCAGGCGCAACCGCCTGCCCCTTGGGCACCGTAGTGCCGGCCCTCGAGGGCCCCCCACGCCCGCCCTTTCGGACGGGCGGCTTACAGGCCGAGCTGCCCAAGCGGTGCCCGGACGGCAGACCCAAGTCCGCGCAAAGCGGACAGTTGGGCGCCGCCGCCGGACACCCGGCCGCCTTGTGGCCTGCAGCGCCACACCGATAGCACAGAGTGCTACGGTCCTCGTCGGCAGTGCACCGCGCCCGCACGTGACCGTGCTGGAGGCAGCGGTAGCACTGCAACGGCCGGGGCTTGAGCAGCTCGACCCGAGCTATACCCCACCCCACCCGTATCCTATCCCCCTTGGCGAAGATTTTCTTCGCCGCCGCGAGTGGACATCTCGCCCACACGGTGCCCAATGGGCCCGATCGCTGGATGTTGCCAACCGCGATCGGGTCCATTGGGCACCCACCCTCCCTCGAAAGAGCCGCCTTGACCTCTATGGCCCGGACGGAGTCCTCAAGGCCGACCACCCTCAGCTCAACGAGCTTCATTGGGCGGCCGACCTTGAGGCCCCTAGGCTCCAACACCTCTGTAAGGCGATAGGCCAGCTGGTCGGCCTTTTCCGCCCTCCCCTCGCCCTCAATTTCCAGAATGAGGGCCCCGGTCTTGGCCCGCTTGGGCTTCACGGCCTCTATTCCCAGCTCGTCAAGAGCAAACGCGTTTCGCGCCACCAACATCGCGTTTGTGAGCGTCTGGGAGCACCCAGGCGGGACGGTGATACTCACCGCCTCCGACCTGGGTAGCCTACCCAGGCGCACACCCACTCTTTTCTTCTCGGGGCCGGAGCCGGCCTTCGCGGCCGACTTCTTCCCCTTACTCTTCCTCTTTTTCGAGGAGGACGAGGGTGGGACCGGGGCAGAAGTCGGAGCCTTGCGGCCCACCACCTCCGCCCAGGAGTCGCCACCCCCGGACTGAACCCGCACAGCGGACTCAGCCGGAGGAGGGACCTCGGTCACCCCCCCAGTCCCCCTCTTACCCCTTCCCTTTTTCCCGGCTTTTGCCGGGCGAGGGGTGGCCGACGGTGGTTGGTCGGGCTGGGCAGCACGGGGAGTACCCGCGCCGTCCCCCCTAACCTCCCCCAACGAACCACCCCCCAACACCAAACCGGAGGCGGGACCCGCCGCTCCCAGGGTGAGGTTCAACTCACCCCTGAGAGCGGCGAATCTCGCCTCCATCATCTCTCCCACTCGGGAGATAATCACCTCCACGTCCACACCGCCAGCGGCTGGACCCGTACCCGGGGAGGACCTGCCTCCCCGTGCCCCCGTGATAGGGGGTGATGTTCCCCTGGGAGGCTGTACCTCCATTCGGGACTCCTCCCGTGTACCAGACTCAAGCTGACGCCTGAGCCTGCCCACCTCCCTCCTTAAATCCTCGAGCTCGGAGGAGAGCCTATCATTGGCCTCCTCGAGCTCTTTCACACGCCCTTCCCTCTCTGTACGCTGGATTGCCTCCAGCCCAGCCAGCCTGAGGGCCTGCGCACTTTCCCGCAGGAGATGCACGAATCGGCCGCTCAGATTTTTCGATGAGCCGGCCACCCGCTCGACCTCTTTAGAATGCTCTAAAATTAGAGCACCAAGGTCGGGCGTCGGCCGGTGCCTCATCGCCTCCCTCACCTCCCTCTCATTGGGGAGCGGCTTAGCGCCTTTGCTAGGAGGCGGAGGAGTCCGGGAGGGGTCGGATCGCTCCAACTCCCTCCGGACCGCCTCCTCCTCCCGGCAAAGTTCCATATAGGCGCGCTTCGCCTCCGCCAGTCCAACATACTCTCCTGTTGTAGGGGGCCTGCCCCTTTTCCTCACAACAGGAGGCTCCATCCGACACGAGTACGAGGTGTCCGAATAACACTCCTCGTCGACCCAGACGGGGAACCTAACCTAACCTTTTTTTTTTTTTTTTTTTTACGTGGGGAAATCCATCATGGATACCCCGGAGCTGGGGAAGCTCCGGGGTTATGCCGGACTCTTACCGGCTAAAACCCCACGGTGGCCATCCCTGCACTACCGGGGAGAGTCTGGGATCTCTTGCGAACAACAACCAGACCCTCCCCGTGCAAGGGCGCCAGAAGGGCGCCCGCTTCCCAAAAGTTGGAGGGCTGAGCCTCCCCTACCCAGCTAAAGACGGCGATGTCGGGGCCACGCCGACATCGCCGACCGTCCCGGGCCGCGTGCAATGCCTCGGCGAACCCCCATTCGCCGATGCTGCAGCCCCGGCGACCGCCTCGCCTTGAGGTACTCGAGTGGAGCGGTGCTCAAACACTCGGCGAGACGGCCGCCCTCCTCCACCGTAGCTCGGGCCCCGGGTGCGCTACTACCCGTACCGCGGCAACAGGTGTTCGGTTGCCGCGGCCCCTGGGGGATGATGTCTCCCGGGAAAGGGAGACATATCGGGGCGGGTCTACTCCTTCGGAGAAGGAGCAGCCCCACCCCGATCAGGCGCAACCGCCTGCCCCTTGGGCACCGAAGTGCCGGCCCTCGAGGGCCCCCCACGCCCGCCCTTTCGGACGGGCGGCTTACAGGCCGAGCTGCCCAAGCGATGCCCGGACGGCAGGCCCAAGTCCGCGCAGAGCGGACAGTTGGGCGCCGCCGCCGGACACCCGGCCGCCTTGTGGCCTGCAGCGCCACAACGATAGCACAAAGTGCTACGGTCCTCGTCGGCAGTGCACCGCGCCCGCACGTGACCGTGCTGGAGGCAGCGGTAGCACTGCAACGGCCGGGGCTTGAGCAGCTCGACCCGAGCTATACCCCACCCCACCCGTATCCTGTCCCCCTTGGCGAAGATTTTCTTCGCCGCCGCGAGTGGACATCTCGCCCACACGGTGCCCAATGGGCCGGATCGCCGGATGGTACCGACCACGATCGGGTCCATTGGGCACCCACCCTCCCTCGAAAGAGCCGCCTTGACCTCTATGGCCCGGACGGAGTCCTCAAGCCCGACCACCCTCAGCTCAACGAGCTTCATCGGGCGGCCGACCTTGAGGCCCTTCGGCTCCAACACCTCCGTGAGTCGATAGGCTAGCTGGTCAGCCTTCTCCTCCCTCCCCTCGCCCTCTATCTCCAGGATGAGAGCCCCGGTCTTGGCCCTCTTGGGCCTGACCGCCTCGATGCCCAGCTCATCGAGAGCAAAGGCGTTACGCGCCGCCAACATCGCGTTCGTCAGCGTCTGGGTGCACCCAGGCGGGACGGTGATGGTCACCGCCTCCGACCTGGGAAGCCTGCCCAGACGCACAACCCCCTTCTTTTTATCGGGGACGGAGCCGGCCTTCCCGGCCGACTTCTTCCCCTTACCCTTCTTCTTCTTAGAGGAGGAAGAGGGTGGAACCGGGGCAGAAGTGGGAGCCTTGCGGCCCACCACCTCCGCCCAGGAGTCCCCACCCCCGGACTGGGCCCGCACAGCGGACTCAGCCGGAGGAGAGACCTCGGTCACCCCCCCATTCCCCCTCTTGCCCCTTCCCTTTTTCCCGGCTTTCGCCGGGCGAGGGGTGGCCGACGGTGGTTGGTCGGGCTGGGCAGCACGGGGTGTACCCGCGCCGTCCCCCCTAACCTCCCCCAACGACACACCCCCCAACACCAAACCGGAGGCGGGACCCGCCGCTCCCAGGGTGAGGTTCAACTCACCCCTGAGAGCGGCGAATCTCGCCTCCATCATCTCTCCCACTCGGGAGATAATCATCTCCACGTCCACGCCGCCAGCGGCTGGACCCGTACTCGGGGAGGACCTGCCTCCCCGCGCCCCCGTAATAGGTGGAGATATAACTCTCGGAGGCTCTTCCTCCATGCGGGATTCTTGAGTAGCAGACTCAAGCTTGCGCTTGAGCCTACCGACTTCCCGCTTTAGGTCCTCAAGTTCGGAGGAGAGCCTTTCGTTTGCCTCCTCCAATTCCTGGACCCTCCCATCCCGGTGTGTACGTTGAATCGCCTCAAGTCCAGCAAGCCTAAGGGCCTGGGCAGACTCCCTGAGGCGGTGTACAAATTTGCCGCTCAAATTTTTTGAGGAGCCGGCCACACGCTCGACCTCCTTCGCATGCTCCAAAATGAGAGCACCGAGGTCGGGCGTCGGCCGGCTCCTCATTTCCTCTCGCACCTCCCGCTCATTCGGGAGCGGCTTAGCGCCTTTGCTAGGAGGCGGAGGAGTCCGGGAGGGGTCGGATCGCTCCAACTCCCTCCGGACCGCCTCCTCCTCCCGGCAAAGCTCCATATAGGCGCGCTTCGCCTCCGCCAACCCCACATACTCCCCAGTGGTAGGGGGCCTGCCCCTCTTCCTCACCACAGGAGGCTCCATCCGACACGAGAAGGAGGCATCCGAATACCCCTCCTCGTCGTCGGAGTCCATCCCGCCGAGGGACCAGCGACCAGCGCTGCCCGCCGCGAGATCCCTTACGTGGCCGACCAGCGGCCTCGAAGAAGTCCCCCCATCCCCAGAGGAACCAGTCGCTCTAGACGCCGTGGCCTGGCCCTCCACCACGGACGTCCCACGGTTGCCGGATGACGACGCAGCCGGGCCCGCTTGACCACCCGAAACTGCGCCGGTACTGGAGGTTCCGAGGCCTCCTGCACCGTAAGTTTTCTTTCCCTTGTTTCGTAAATCCATATTATTAAATTTAACTCCCGCCCAAACTTGCCCAAGTCGTCACCAAGTATCCCGTCCCGCACCGCTTCCACCTTCTCACCTCTCAACTCCGGGCCTTACCGGCAAGGGAGGCCCTGCCAGGATCCGAAGATCCCGCCGGCATCGCCCCGGAGCATCACTGAGGTTACCTCAGCTTCCGCGATGCACCCTTTTAGTCGCCTCTTACGACAGGCAGGGTATACCCTGGGTGTATTCTGACCCGCACCCAGACGGGGAAACCTTTTTTTTTTTTTTTTTTTTTTTACGTGGGGAAATCCTCATGGATCTCCCGGGGCTGGGGAACCCCGGGGGTATGCCGGACTCTTACCGGCTAAAACCCCACGGTGACCTACCTCGGCGCTGCTGGGGAGGGCCCGGGAACTCTGGACGAACACGTCCGGTCCCTCCCCGCGCCGGGGCCCCCTATGGTGACTGAGGGGACCCCCTTCCCGTTGGGGGGGTGGTCGACGATACACCCCCCCATCCGGGGTAACGGGCGGCGACCCGGTCACCCGGCCACCGCCCCCGTCCCGGAGGGCGCGTGCAATGGCTGAGGCGATCCCCCAATCGCCCCAGCCGCGCCCCCCGGACGACCCCCGTGCAAAGACGTGGGGCACGACCCCCACCGAGGTGAGGGTCCTCCCCGCACGGGCGTCGCCGACGCCTCGGGCCAGGCTTGGCCCGGTTTGACTGGGAGCCCCGGGTGCGTCACACCCGATACCGTGGCCCGACTAAGTGCCGGGACCACGGCCCCTGGGGCCTAAGTGCCACCACCGTGGCACCTGGGTGCGCGGCGGAGGTGGCGAAGTCCCGCTCCCCGAAGGGTTCTTAGGAGCGACCCCCGCCTGAAGGCGAGAGTCCCCCCCGTGGAGCGGGGCGGGGCAAACGTGCAAGACGCCGACCCCGCAGGCGACGCCGAGCAGGTAGCAGTTGCTCCCTTGAGCGCTCGGCGGCCTCCTTCGCGACCATGACCTCCTCGCAAAAGGAGACCATGGCCTGCCAGACGCTCCCGCTACCGACCATCCGAGACAGGATGGCCGGCAGCGAGAGGTCCGGACCCACCTCCGCCGCTAAGGCCCGACGCGGCACCTCCCAGGCAGGACACTCCATGAGAGTGTGCCGCGCCGAGTCCACCGCGGCGCCACAGTGGTGGCACCGCGGGTCCGCCTCGCGACCGATCCGGCACAGGTACCGACCGAAACACCCGTGGTCAGTCAGCACCTGTGTGGCTCGGAACGTAAGCCGCCCGGAGCTACGGCCCACCCATCTATCTAAGACGGGCAGGACCGCCCCGACGGTCCAATGGTCCCTGACGTGGGACAACTGCTCCCTCCAAGTTGCCATAGTGGACCGCCGGGCCTGGAGCCTCAACTCGTCCCTGTCTTCCCCTGGCGGGTTGGAGTCCTGGCGGGCAAGGCGAAGATGCCTATAGACGTAGGCATCCTCAGCCGCCAGGAGCTCCAGAGGTGGAAGACCCGCCAGGGCGGTGGCCGCCTCGCAGGACACTGTACGATACCCCCGAATGACGCGAATGGCAGCGCGTCTCCATTCCCGCCGGAGGAGCGACTTGCTCCCCCGGCTGGCCGCTAAGGCGTCGGCCCAGATGGGGGCACCGTACAGTGCCACGGACTTCACCACGCCGCAGTAGAGGCGGCGCACCCGCTCGTCCGGTCCACCAAGGTTGGGCATAATGCGACTCAGATGAGTCACGAGGCTACCCAACCTGGTGGCCAGACGAGCGAAATGAGGGACGAAGCTCCAGGAGCTGTCCAGGTGGACACCAAGATACTTGATGTCGGTGGCCACCTGGACGTCGGACGACCCGATCCTCACCAGGCTATGGGGTGGAGTGCCCCTCCGGCGACCCTCGAACAAGACGATCTCCGTCTTCTGAGGGGACAACTCCAACCCCATGCCCCGGATCCGCGAGGCGACAGCCGCAACCGCGACTTCCGCCCGGCGGATGGTCCTCCCACGGTCCCTGCCGGTGGCTAACACCATAGTGTCATCGGCGTAACACGTTAAGTGTACGCCGGCCGGCAGGGACACCCGCAGAGCCGCATCGTACCCCAGGTTCCATAGTAATGGGCCCAAGACGGACCCCTGGGGTACTCCACGGTTGATCTGCCGCCTGACAGACCCATCGCGGCCACCGTAAACGATGGCCCTGTCCCGGAGGTAGTCTCCGACCACCATCCGCAGGTAGAGGGGCACCTCGTGACGTTCGAGGGCCCCGCGGATGGCCGCCCAGGAGAGGGAGTTAAAGGCGTTCTTTATATCCAAAGAAACTGCCAGTGCAACCCCTCCCCCGGACGTGGCCGAGTCCGAGAGGGACTTGACGCGCTGGATCGCGTCGATGGTCGATCGTCCCTCCCGGAAGCCGAACTGGCACTCGGCCAGGTCGGGTCCATCACGGGACAGGTGCTGGACGAGGCGCTTGTGAACGATGCGTTCGAAGAGCTTCCCCACCTCGTCCAGCAACACGATGGGCCTGTAGGCGGAAGGCGACTCCGCGGGCCTCTTGTCCTTCCGTAGGAGGACCATCCGCCCTGTTTTCCACCTCGGTGGAAGGGTCCCCGTCTGCAAGCAGGCTGTGAAGAGCCTGCGCAGACGGGGCCCGAGGACGCTGAGCGCCAAGACCCAGGCGCGGCCGGGGATGCCGTCGGGGCCGGGGGCGGTATTACGTGCCCCCATGCGTTTGACAGCCCCGGCCAACTCCTCTTCGGACACCTCCCACTCCTGGGACCATAAGGCACGGTCCAATGGTGGTGGAGCGGGGGCCGACACCTCCCCGTCTGGGAATAGAGTGCCGACCACCCGCTCCAGGAGTGGGGGGTCCATCGTCTCCGTGAGGGGAGGCGCCCATGGACGAAGCTTGTCCATCACAAGACGGTATGGGCGCCCCCATGGGTCCTCACGGAGTGAGTCGAGGAGTCCGTCCCAGGCCTGAGCCTTGGCGCTCCTGATGGCCAGCTGCAGCCGCTTCGTGAGATCACGATACTCGGCATACAGCTGTGCCGTTCTCGCCGCGTCGGAGTTACGCCGACGCCTCGCCCGGGTGTACTGGCGGCGAGCGACTCCGCAGTCATCGCGGAGACGCTGGATCTCAGCGCTCCACCAGTACACCGGGCGGCGGGGCGGATTGGCGCGGACTCGTGGCATCGCCACGTCGCAAACAGCCGACATGGCGTCCGCGAACCAATCCGCCTCCTCCGAGACCTCCACTGGCCCAGCCGGAACTTCCGGCCAGGCCACTGCGAGAACGGCCGCCATCAGGGCGTCCTCATTCATGCCCTTCAGGGCCCACCTCCGTGGGTGGTGGGCTGCTGGGCGGGTCGGGGGAGGCGTGGAGACATCCATGCGGATATATACATGGTCTGACAGTGTCTCCACGTCGTCGACCCTCCACCCCGACACACGGCGCGCGGCCAGGGCATTGGCGAAAGATAGGTCCACTATACTTTCGCCCTGGTACCGCACGCACGTGCTGGCCGAGCCCCGGTTCAACAACCGGAGACCCAGGCCAGCCGCCCAGTCCAGCACCGAGTGGCCCCTCTGGTCCGTCCTCGGGGAGTGCCACGCGGATGCGTGAGCATTGAAGTCCCCGAGGACGAGTACTGGACGAGCTGCGTGCAATGAAACAACGTTCTGCAGCTCGTCCAGTAAGGAGTCGAAACGACTGAGAGACCAACTCGGGGGCGCGTAGACGCCCACCACCACACAACCCGCCCAGTCGACCGCCACGAATCCATGGCCGCGCATAAGTGGCGCTATTGGCCGGATCCGCGACGGAACCGACTGGGCGATCACCACGGAGTCGTCCAAGTCCCCAGCCCAGGACGGGCGTTGGAGAACCCGGTACGGCTCCGCGGCTACGACCAACTCAACCACGCCGCCGCAAAGACTTTGAGCCATCAAGTCTTGGGCGGCGACGGCGTGGTTGAGATTGGTCTGGATGATCTGACCGCGGGGAGGCATGAACTTTAGGCCGTGTCCATGGCCTCCCCCCGGCCAGAATCATCCTTTGGAGCGGTTTTAGCAGACCGCTCCGCCTCCTCTCCAGTGTCCATCGCAGGAACTCCCACGGTGGAGGGTGATGCGGGTGCACCACCCCCGCTGGAACCTCCCACGGTGGGGGGTGATGCCGGTGCACCACCCCCGCCGGAACATCCCACGTTGGAGGGTGATGCAGTCGCACCACCCCCTTGATGGACACTGGAGAGTTGGCTCCTCTTCTTCGTCGCGTCTCCTCTCTTCTTAGCTGGGCGGGCCTTGGGTGGGGAACAAGCCTTGTTCCCCATTCGATGGTCGGCGGGTCGCCCGGCCTCTTTGCACAGTATGCATACCGGGGCGGCCGCCGTGCATAGGCCCGCATTGTGGCCAATTTCGCCGCACCTGTAACACAGGTGCGACCTGTCCACTACTGCAGTGCACCGCTGCTGGACATGTCCCAACTGCCAGCAGCGGTAGCACTGCTCAGGGCGGGGCTTCAACACCTCGACCCTCGCGAGGGTCCACCCCACCCTAATTCGCCCGGCAGCGACCACTTTCTTGGCCGCTGCTAGGGGACACTGGACCCAAAGGGTGCCAAGTCCAGCACGTGAGGACCTTATCTCCCCGGTCCTCACGTCTCCTGGTCGGCATCCGCCAACTCCAACAATGGCTTCGGCCACCTCAGCCGGAGTGGCCGAATCGTCGAGGCCAAGGACCCGAAGGTCGGTCTTCTTGACCGGTCTGGTGACGGTTACCTCGTCACCAGCTAGGGCATCCCGCAATTTATCAGCCAAGGCGGAAGCCTTGGCTTCTTTGTCCGGACCGGCGACCTCTAACATGAGGCCACCGGTTCTAGCCTTCTTGGGGCGGACACATTCCACACCAACATCCTCTAACTTCACCCTCTGCCTGGCAGCAGTCATTATGTCCTTGTATGTGGACTTGCTGCCAGGCTCGAGGGTGAGGACTACCGCCGCCGTGCGCGGTAGCCGGCCCAACTTGGGCTTCTCCTTCCTCGTCTGGGCCTTAGATGGTGGGGCAGGGGCTGACTGGGCCTTTTTAGCAGCCCTTTGGGTCTTTCTGCCCACTACCTGAGCCCAAGATCCCTCGATGGCGGTGGCACCAGATGACGTTGAAGGTGCCACCGCTTTCTTCAGCGCCTCCTGGCGCACCGCCTCCAATCTTCTGGCGGCCCCGGACGGGGTCGCCTTCTTCCGAGGGGGTTGGGGTTGGGGTTGTACCACAGAACTGTCCTTCCCCTTGACCTTGTTCTTCTTACTATTCTTTTTCTTCTTTTCGCCGGTGGCCTGTGGTAAGGGACCAGCCGGGAATGCTTCTTCCTTCCTCTTAGATGGGAGGAGTTCCTTCCGGAACTCCTCTAACTTTCTGTTTACAAGGTCCGCAATTACACGTACCAAGTCGGACCCCGTCTCCTCCTTGGGTGCCGGGGCACCCATTTCGGGGCAGACGCCCCCCGAATTCCTCTTCGGCGAGACCGGTGCGGACCTCGCGCGGCTCGCGATCTCCAAGTCCGCCATCCTTGACACTGGCGGGCTTGGAGATCGCCTCTCCAGAGCAGCTAATCTATCCTGCAGGCGTTTATTTTCTGCCTGCAGGACCTGCAATTGCTCTTTCAGAGCAGAGATGTCCTCTGCGGACTGCGGTTGAGCTGGTCTTACGACTCGCTGAGCGAGCTCCATCGTGACCGCTCTAACCGTGCGTGCCCCTACGCGTATGTCCCTCTGGATGGTGCCCTTTAGATTTTTAGATTTGGCAGCTGCCAATTCTATTTTATCTGCCTCCTCCAGGGCCCACGCACCCAGGTCCTCCAGTGGCTTCAACTTCGCCTCCTGAACGAAGATCTCCATATCTGGCACTGGGTTGCCTGACTTCCCAGGTGGAGGGATGCAGGCTGTGCCCCTCCTGATGTCCTCTTCGAGCTCTACAAGCTCGATCTCTTTTTGAGCTTCTAGATAGGCCCTCTTGGCCTCAGCGAGGCCCACGTATTCCCCCGTAGTTGGGGGCCGCCCTCTCTTTTTAGACTTCGGACACGCACGTTCCTTCAGAGTGGAAATGGTAGACCGTACCGATCCCACGGACGTGTCCGAGTCGTACGAGGCGTCGCCCGACTCCTCCTGAGCGCCTTTATCAAGTGCTCGGCTCCTCAACTTGAGCCTCTCCAAAACAACCTGCCCTTGTGAGGCAGTGAGCACATGTTCCGAGACGATACTCGGTCCCGGAACCGCGACCTTTCGGACCCCACTGGTCCCCGCCTTATTATCATCGACCCCCCCATTCCCCGGTTTTTTGAAATTTGAACAATCCATACTTGTTCCCACGAGAAGGTCGGCAGACGGGGAAACCTTTTTTTTTTTTTTTTTTTTTTTTTTTTTTTTTTTTTTTTTTTTTTTTACGTGGGGAAATCCATCATGGATCCCCCGGGGCTGGGGAACCCCCGGGGGTATGCCGGACTCTTACCGGCTAAAACCCCACGGTGACCTACCTCGGCGCTGCTGGGGAGGGCCCGGGAACTCTGGACGAACACGTCCGGTCCCTCCCCGCGCCGGGGCCCCCTATGGTGACTGAGGGGACCCCCTTCCCGTTGGGGGGGTGGTCGACGATACACCCCCCCATCCGGGGTAACGGGCGGTGACCCGGTCACCCGGCCACCGCCCCCGTCCCGGAGGGCGCGTGCAATGGCTGAGGCGATCCCCCAATCGCCCCAGCCGCGCCCCCCGGGCGACCCCCGTGCAAAGACGTGGGGCACGACCCCCACCGAGGTGAGGGTCCTCCCCGCACGGGCGTCGCCGACGCCTCGGGCCAGGCTTGGCCCGGTGCGACTGGGAGCCCCGGGTGCGTCACACCCGATACCGTGGCCCGGCTAACAGCCGGAACCACGGCCCCTGGGGCCTAAGTGCCACCACCGTGGCACGCTGGTGCGCGGCGGAGGTGGCGAAGTCCCGCTCCCCGAAGGGTTCTTAGGAGCGACCCCCACCCGAAGGTGAAGGTCCCCCCCGTGGAGCGGGGCGGGGCAAACGTACAAGACGCCGACCCCGCAGGCGACGCCGAGCAGGGAGCAGTTGCTCCCTTGAGCGCTCGGCGGCCTCCTTCGCGACCATGACCTCCTCGCAAAAGGAGATCACGGCCTGCCAGACGCTCCCGCTACCGACCATCCGAGACAGGATGACCGGCAGCGAGAGGTCCGGACCCACCTCCGCCGCTAAGGCCCGACGCGGCACCTCCCAGGCAGGACACTCCATGAGAGTGTGCCGCGCCGAGTCCACCGCGGCGCCACAGTGGTGGCACCGCGGGTCCGCCTCGCGACCGATCCGGCACAGGTACCGACCGAAACACCCGTGGTCGGTCAGCACCTGTGTGGCTCGGAACGTAAGCCGCCCGGAGCTACGGCCCACCCATCTATCTAAGACGGGCAGGACCGCCCCGACGGTCCAATGGTCCCTGTGACGGGATAACTCCTCCCTCCAAGATGTTAAAGTGGACCGCCGGGCCTGGAGCCTCAACTCGTCCCTATCTCCTTCCTCCCCTGGCGGGTTGGAGTCCTGGCGGGCAAGACGAAGGCGCCTGTAAACGTAGGCGTCTTCAGCCGCCAGGAACTCCAAAGGTGGAAGACCCGCCAGGGCGGTGGCCGCCTCGTATGACACCGTACGGTACCCCCGGATGACGCGAATAGCAGCGCGTCGCCATTCCCGCCGGAGGAGCGACTTGCTTCCCCGGCTGGCCGCTAAGGCGTCGGCCCAGATGGGGGCACCGTACAGTGCCACGGACTTCACAACCCCACAATAGAGGCGGCGCACCCGCTCGTCTGGACCACCAAGGTTGGGCATAATGCGACTCAGATGAGTCACGAGGCTACCCAACCTGGTGGCCAGACGGGAGAAGTGCGGGACGAAGCTCCAGGAGCTGTCCAGGTAGACACCAAGATACTTGATGTCGGTGCCCACCTGGACGTCGGACGACCCGATCCTCACCAGGCTATGGGGTGGAGCGCCCCTCCTACGACACTCGAAGAAGACGATTTCGGTCTTCTGAGGGGACAACTCCAACCCCATGCCCCGGATCCGCGAGGCGACAGCCGCAACCGCGACTTCCGCCCGGCGGATGGTCCTCCCACGGTCCCTGCCGGTGGCTAACACCATAGTGTCATCGGCGTAACACGTTAAGTGTACGCCGACCGGCAGGGACACCCGCAGAGCCGCGTCGTACCCCAGGTTCCATAACAATGGGCCCAAGACGGACCCCTGGGGTACTCCACGGTTGATCTGTCGCCTGACAGACCCATCGCGGCCACCGTAAACGATGGCCCTGTCCCGGAGGTAGTCTCCGACCACCATCCGCAGGTAGAGGGGCACCTCGTGACTTTCGAGGGCCCCGCGGATGGCCGCCCAGGAGAGGGAGTTAAAGGCATTCTTGATGTCTAGGGAGACAGCCAGAGCAACCCCTCCCCCGGACGTGGCCGAGTCCGAGAGGGACTTGACACGATGAATCGCGTCAATGGTCGAACGTCCCTCCCGGAAGCCGAGCTGGCACTCGGCCAGGTCGGGTCCATCACGGGACAGGTGCTGGACGAGGCGCTTATGAACAATGCGTTCAAATAGCTTCCCCACCTCGTCCAGCAACACGATGGGCCTGTAGGCAGAAGGCGACTCTGCGGGCCTGTTGTCCTTGCGTAGGAGGACCATCCGCCCGGTCTTCCACCGTGGTGGAAGGGTCCCCGTCTGCAAACAGGCTGTAAACAGCCTGCGCAGACGGGGCCCGAGGACGCTGAGCGCCAAGACCCAGGCGCGGCCGGGGATGCCGTCGGGACCGGGGGCAGTGTTGCGTGCCCCCATGCGCTTGACAGCCCCGGCCAACTCCTCTTCGGACACCTCCCACTCCTCGGACCATAAGACACGGTCCAATGGTGGTGGAGCGGGGGCCGACACCTCCCCGTCAGGGAACAAAGTGCCGACCACCCGCTCCAGGAGTGGGGGGTCCATCGTCTCCGTGAGGGGAGGCGCCCATGGACGTAGTTTGTCCATCACAAGACGGTATGGGCGCCCCCATGGGTCCTCACGGAGTGAGTCGAGGAGTCCGTCCCAGGCCTGAGCCTTGGCGCTCCTGATGGCCAGCTGCAGCCGCTTCGTGAGTTCACGATAGTCGGCATACAGCTGTGCCGTTCTCGCTGCGTCGGAGTGTCGCCGACGCCTCGCCCGGGTGTACTGGCGGCGAGCGACTCCGCAGTCCTCGCGGAGACGCTGAATCTCAGCGCTCCACCAGTACACCGGGCGGCGGGGCGGATTGGCGCGGACTCGTGGCATCGCCACGTCACAAACTGCCGACATGGCGTCCGCGAACCAATCCGCCTCCTCCGATACCTCCACTGGCCCAGCCGGAACTTCCGGCCAGGCCACTGCGAGAACGGCCGCCATCAGTGCGTCCTCATCTATGCCCTTCAGGGCCCACCTCCGTGGGTGGTGGGCTGCTGGGCGGGTCGGGGGAGGCGTGGAGACATCCATGCGGATATATACATGGTCTGACAGTGTCTCCACGTCGTCGACCCTCCACCCCGACACACGGCGTGCGGCCAGGGCGTTAGCGAAAGATAGATCCACTATACTTTCGCCCTGGTACCGCACGCACGTGCTGGCCGAGCCCCGGTTCAACAACCGAAGACCCAGGCCAGCCGCCCAGTCCAGCACCGAGTGGCCCCTCTGGTCCGTCCTCGGGGAGTGCCACGCGGATGCGTGAGCATTGAAGTCCCCGAGGACGAGTACTGGACGAGCTGCGTGCAATGAAACAACGTTCTGCAGCTCGTCCAGTAGGGAGTCGAAGCGACTGAGGGACCAACTCGGTGGCGCGTAGACACCCACCACCACACAACCCGCCCAGTCGACCGCCACGAATCCATGGCCGCGCATAAGAGGCGCTATTGGCCGGATCCGTGACGGGACCGACTGGGCGATCACCACGGAGTCGTCCAAGTCCCCAACCCAGGACGGGCGTTGGAGGACTCGGTACGGCTCCGCGGCTACGACCAACTCAACCACGCCGCCGCAAAGACTATGAGACATCAAGTCTTGAGCGGCGACGGCGTGGTTGAGATTGGTCTGGATGATCTGACCGCGGGGAGGCATGAACTTTAGGCCGTGTCCATGGCCTCCCCCCGGCCAGAATCATCCTTGGGTGCAGGTGTAACTGCCCGCTCCGCCACCTCTCCAGTGTCCATCACTGCAGCTCCCACGGTGGAGGGTGATGCGGATGCACCACCCCCGCTGGAACCTCCCACGGTGGAGGGTGATGCCGGTGCACCACCCCCGCCGGAACCTCCCACGTTGGAGGGTGATGCAGCCGCACCACCCCCTTGATGGACACTGGAGAGTTGGCTCTTCTTCTTCTTCAGTGCTGCTCCTCCCTTCTTGGCTAGGCGGGCCTTGGGTGGGGAGCAGGCTTTGCTCCCCATACGGTGTTCGGCGGGCCGCCCGGCTTCTTTGCACAGGGTGCATACGGGGGCGGCCGCCTTACATTGGCCCGCCTGGTGGCCAGTTTCGCCGCACCTGTAGCACAGGTGCGACCTGTCTACTTCTGCAGTGCACCGCTGCTGGACATGCCCTAGCTGCCAGCAGCGGTAACACTGCTCAGGGCGGGGCTTCAACGCCTCTACCCTGGCGTTGATCCACCCCACCCTGATACGTCCTGCAGCGACCACCTTTTTGGCCGCCGCCAGCGGGCACTGCACCCAAAGGGTGCCGAGCCCAGCTCGTGAGGACCTAATTTCGCCGGTCCTCACGTCCACCGTTTGGCATTCGCCAATGTCAGCTATGGCTTCAGCCACCTCAGGTGCGGTGACCGATTCGTCAAGGCCAAAGACTCTGAGGTCCGCCTTTTTGATCGGCCTGGCCACCGCAACTTCTTCTCCGGCCAGTGCCTCTCGCAACTTTTCTGCCAAGGCAGATGCCTTGGCCTCCTTCTCTGGGCCAGAGACCTCTAGCATAAGGCCTCCTGTCCTGGCCTTTTTGGGGCGGACGCTGTCTACCCCAACATCAGACAGCTTGACCTTCTGCCTGGCAGCAGTCATTATGTCCTTATAGCTGGACTTGCTGCCAGGCTGGAGAGTCAGGACTACCGCCGCCGTGCGCGGTAGCCTGCCCAACTTGGGCCTCTCCACCTTTTTCTGTGTCTTAGGTGGTGGGATAGGGGCAGATTGGGCCTTCTTGGCAGCCCTTTGGGCTTTTCTGCCCACCACCTGGGCCCATGTACTCTCGTTGGTGGTGGCACCCTTAGATGCTACGTGTGCCACCGCTTTCAGCGCCTCCAAGCGCGCTGCCTCCAATCTCCTGGCTGCCCCAGGTGGGGTCGCCTTCTTCAAAGGTGGTTGGGATTGGACAGGAGCTCTGTCTTTCCCCTTTCCCTTCTTCTTTTTACCCTTCTTTTTCTTCTTTTCCTTTTCCCCGGTGGCCCTTGTTACTGGGTCTGCCGGGGGCGCTTCCTCCTTCCTCGTGACTGGGAGGAGTTCTTTTCGGAACTCCTCTAATCTTCGGTTAACGAGGTCCGCTATTTGTTGCACTATGGCGGACCCCGTCTCCTCCATGGGTGCCGGGACACCCTTTTCGTGGCAAACACCACCCGAATCCCTCTTTGGCGAGACCGGTGCAGGCCTCGCGCGGCTCGCGATCTCCAGGTCCGCCATTCTCGACACTGGCGGGCTTGGAGATCGCCGCTCCAAAGCAGCTAGTCTATCCTGCAGGCGTTTATTTTCTGCCTGCAGGGCATCCAATTGCTCTTTTAGAGCAGAGATATCCTCTGTGGGCAGCGGTTGCGCTGGTCTAACTACTCGCTGAGCGAGCTCCATCGTCACCGCTCTAACCGTGCGTGCACCTACGCGTATATCCCTCTGGATGGTGCCTTTCAAATTCTTAGATTTGGCAGCTGCCAATTCTATTTTATCTGCCTCCTCCAAGGCCCACGCACCAAGGTCCTCCAGAGGCTTCAACTTCGCCTCCTGGACGAAAACCTCCATATCTGGTACTGGGTTGCCCGACTTCCCAGGTGGGGGGATGCAGGCTGTGCCCCTCCTGATATCTTCTTCGAGCTCTACAAGCTCGATCTCTTTTTGAGCTTCCAAATAGGCCCTCTTGGCCTCAGCGAGCCCCACGTATTCCCCAGTTGTTGGGGGCCGTCCTCTCTTTTTAGATTTTGGACAGGCTCGTTCCTTCAGGGTGGAAACGGTAGATCGTACCGATCCCACTGACGTATCGGAATCGTACGAGGCGTCACCCGACTCCTCCTGGGCGCTTTTCTCAAGTGCTCGGCTCCTTAACTTGAGCCTCTCCAACACAACCTGCCCTTGTGAGGCAGTGAGCACATTTTCCGAGACGATACTCGGTCTCGGAACCGCGACCTTTCGGACCCCACTGGTCCCCGCCTTATCTTCTTCGACCCCCCCATTCCCCGGTTTTTTAAAAGAAACTGAACAATCCATACTTGTTCCCACGAGAAGGTCGGAAAAGAGGTCACCCCTGGCAGAGCCGCCATGCCAGGGGAAGGCAGATACACCCGGGGGGCGCCAGTATCCCCGGGGTTGGTCGCTCGAGACCGGTGCACCCACCGGCCACGCCCAGCCGCGAGGACTGGGCGTGCCCCCTCGCCGCGTACCGCAGCTTGAGGCTAGGGACTTTTTATAGAGGTTTATCCCCTCGCGGGCCGGCCAATGAAGGCAAGCCCCCCGCTCCGGCGAAACATGACCACCGGTTTACGGTATTACGACAGGGGTCACACCACCCCTGCCGAGCTATGGGATCCCGGGGACGCAACTCCCCGTATCACGACCAGAACTGGCCGTGACCCCTGGGATGGAGGCCCGCATCCACCGTTTTCGCCCCTCCGCTCCGAGCCTTACCGGCAAGGGAGGCCCCGCCAGGATCCGAAGATCCCACCGGCATCGCCTCGGAGCATCACTGAGGCTACTTGGTATCAGCGAAACCCCCGAAAGCCAGAGCCCCGTTAGTCACCGGATGACTCCGGTGTCCAGGTTCCACCACGAGGAGGTGGGGATGGCACATGTTGTTGCAGCTGCAACAACTTCTAGAACCCAGACGGGGAAACCTTTTTTTTTTTTTTTTTTTTTTACGTGGGGAAATCCATCATGGATACCCCGGAGCTGGGGAAGCTCCGGGGTTATGCCGGACTCTTACCGGCTAAAACCCCACGGTGGCCCTCCCTGCACTACCGGGGAGAGTCTGGGATCTCTTGCGAACAACAACCAGACCCTCCCCGTGCAAGGGCGCCAGAAGGGCGCCCGCTTCCCAAAAGTTGGAGGGCTTAGCCTCCCCTACCCAGCTAAAGACGGCGATGTCGGGGCCACGCCGACATCGCCGACCGTCCCGGGCCGCGTGCAATGCATCGGCGAACCCCCATTCGCCGATGCTGCAGCCCCGGCGACCGCCTCGCCTTGAAGTACTCGAGTGGAGCGGAGCTCAAACACTCGGCGAGACGGCCGCCCTCCACCACCGTAGCTCGGGCCCCGGGTGCGCTACTACCCGTACCGCGGCAACAGATGGTCGGTTGCCGCGGCCCCTGGGGGATGATGTCTCCCGGAAAAGGGAGACATATCGGGGCGGGTCTACTCCTTCGGGGAAGGAGCAGCCCCACCCCGATCAGGCGCAACCGCCTGCCCCTTGGGCACCGAAGTGCCAGCCCTAGAGGGCTCCCCACGCCCGCCCTTTCGGACGGGCGGCTTACAGGCCGAGCTGCCCAAGCGGTGCCCGGACGGCAGACCCAAGTCCGCGCAAAGCGGACAGTTGGGCGCCGCCGCCGGACACCCGGCCGCCTTGTGGCCTGCAGCGCCACACCGGTAGCACAAAGTGCTACGGTCCTCGTCGGCAGTGCACCGCGCCCGCACGTGACCGTGCTGGAGGCAGCGGTAGCACTGCAACGGCCGGGGCTTGAGCAGCTCGACCCGAGCTATACCCCACCCCACCCGTATACGATCCCCTTTGGCGAAGATTTTCTTCGCCGCCGCGAGTGGACATCTCGCCCACACGGTGCCCAATGGGCCGGATCGCCGGATGGTACCGACCACGATCGGGTCCATTGGGCACCCACCCTCCCTCGAAAGAGCCGCCTTGACCTCTATGGCCCGGACGGAGTCCTCAAGCCCGACCACCCTCAGCTCAACGAGCTTCATCGGGCGGCCGACCTTGAGGCCCTTCGGCTCCAACACCTCCGTGAGTCGATAGGCTAGCTGGTCAGCCTTCTCCTCCCTCCCCTCGCCCTCTATCTCCAGGATGAGAGCCCCGGTCTTGGCCCTCTTGGGCCTGACCGCCTCGATGCCCAGCTCATCGAGAGCAAAGGCGTTACGCGCCGCCAACATCGCGTTCGTCAGCGTCTGGGTGCACCCAGGCGGGACGGTGATGGTCACCGCCTCCGACCTGGGAAGCCTGCCCAGACGCACAACCCCCTTCTTTTTATCGGGGACGGAGCCGGCCTTCCCGGCCGACTTCTTCCCCTTACCCTTCTTCTTCTTAGAGGAGGAAGAGGGTGGAACCGGGGCAGAAGTGGGAGCCTTGCGGCCCACCACCTCCGCCCAGGAGTCCCCACCCCCGGACTGGGCCCGCACAGCGGACTCAGCCGGAGGAGGGACCTCGGTCACCCCCCCATTCCCCCTCTTGCCCCTTCCCTTTTTCCCGGCTTTCGCCGGGCGAGGGGTGGCCGACGGTGGTTGGTCGGGCTGGGCAGCACGGGGTGTACCCGCGCCGTCCCCCCTAACCTCCCCCAACGACACACCCCCCAACACCAAACCGGAGGCGGGACCCGCCGCTCCCAGGGTGAGGTTCATCTCACCCCTGAGAGCGGCGAATCTCGCCTCCATCATCTCTCCCACTCGGGAGATAATCATCTCCACGTCCACGCCGCCAGCGGCGGGACCCGTACTCGGGGAGGACCTGCCTCCCCGTGCCCCCGTAATCGGTGGAGATATAACTCTCGGAGGCTCCACCTCCATTCGGGATGCCTCCCGACTGGAAGACTCAAGTTGCTTCTTGAGCCTGCCCACTTCCCGCTTTAGGTCGTCAAGTTCGGAGGAGAGCCTATCGTTGGCCTCCTCCAACTCCTGGACCCTACTATCCCGATGCGTTCGCTGGATCGCCTCGAGTCCAGCTAATCTAAGCGCCTGTGCACTCTCTCTGAGGCGGTGCACGAATTTCCCACTAAGATTTTTAGAGGATCCAGCCACACGCTCGACCTCCCTTGCATGCTCCAAAATTAGAGCACCGAGGTCGGGCGTCGGCCGATTCCTCATCTCCTCCCGCACCTCGCGCTCGTTCGGAAGCGGCTTGGCGCTCTTACTAGGAGGCGGAGGGGTCCGGGAGGGGTCGGATCGCTCCAACTCTCTCCGGACCGCCTCCTCCTCCCGGCAGAGCTCCATGTAGGCGCGCTTCGCCTCCGCGAGCCCAACGTATTCGCCTGTAGTAGGGGGCCTGCCCCTTTTCCTCACTACAGGAGGCTCCATACGACACGAGAAAGAGGCGTCCGAATACCCCTCCTCGTCGTCGGAGTCCATCCCGCCCAAGGACCAGCGACCAGCGCTGCCCGCCGCGAGATCCCTCACGTGGCCGACCAGCGGCCGCGAAGAAGTCCCCCCATCCCCAGAGGCGCCAGTAGCTCTAGACGCCGTGGCCTGGCCCTCCACCACGGACGTCCCACGGTTGCCGGATGACGACGCAGCCGGGCCCGCTTGACCACCCGAAACTGCGCCGGTACTGGAGGTTCCGAGGCCTCCTGCACCGTAACTTTTCTTCCCTTTGTTCCGTGTATCCATATTTGTAACAAATAAACCACCCGTAACGTGCCCGTGTCGTCAACAGTAAGTCCGGTCCCGCACCGCTTCCACCTTCTCACCTCTCAACTCCGGGCCTTACCGGCAAGGGAGGCCCTGCCAGGATCCGAAGATCCCGCCGGCATCGCCCCGGAGCATCACTGAGGCTACCTCAGCTTCCGCGATGCACCCTTTTAGTCGCCTCTTACGACAGGCAGGGTATACCCTGGGTGTATTCTGACCCGCACCCAGACGGGGAAAAATAGAAATTTTTCGATTATCATATTGAAGCGCTGGTCGACACCGTGCTGGTGGGGCTGAACGCCTGGCTTCAATTATACTGTTGTAAAGAAGAACGTGAGAGGGTAGGAAGGAAAAAGAGAGGGAAGAAACGTTTCGTCCTGGACCTGCCAGTGGACTCATCAGTAAGGCTACGTAGCAGACCCTGCCTTAGATGCTGGGGAGGGGAAACCTTTTTTTTTTTTTTTTTTTTTACGTGGGGAAATCCTCATGGATCCCCCGGGGCTGGGGAACCCCGGGGGTATGCCGGACTCTTACCGGCTAAAACCCCACGGTGACCTACCTCGGCGCTGCTGGGGAGGGCCCGGGAACTCTGGACGAACACGTCCGGTCCCTCCCCGCGCCGGGGCCCCCTATGGTGACTGAGGGGACCCCCTTCCCGTTGGGGGGGTGGTCGACGATACACCCCCCCATCCGGGGTAACGGGCGGAGACCCGGTCACCCGGCCTCCGCCCCCGTCCCGGAGGGCGCGTGCAATGGCTGAGGCGATCCCCCAATCGCCCCAGCCGCGCCCCCCGGGCGACCCCCGTGCAAAGACGTGGGGCACGACCCCCACCGAGGTGAGGGTCCTCCCCGCACGGGCGACGCCGACGCCTCGGGCCAGGCTTGGCCCGGTTTGACTGGGAGCCCCGGGTGCGTCACACCCGATACCGTGGCCCGGCTAACTGCCGGGACCACGGCCCCTGGGGCCTAAGTGCCACCACCGTGGCACGCTGGGTGCGCGGCGGAGGTGGCGAAGTCCCGCTCCCCGAAGGGTTCTTAGGAGCGACCCCCACCCGAAGGCGAGAGTCCCCCCCGTGGAGCGGGGCGGGGCAAACGTGCAAGACGCCGACCCCGCAGGCGACGCCGAGCAGGGAGCAGAAGCTCCCTTGAGCGCTCGGCGGCCTCCTTCGCGACCATGACCTCCTCGCAGAAGGAGATCATGGCCTGCCAGACGCTCCCGCTACCGACCATCCGAGACAGGATGGCCGGCAGCGAGAGGTCCGGACCCACCTCCGCCGCTAAGGCCCGACGCGGCACCTCCCAGGCCGGACACTCCATGAGAGTGTGCCGCGCCGAGTCCACCGCGGCGCCACAGTGGTGGCACCGCGGGTCCGCCTCGCGACCGATCCGGCACAGGTACCGACCGAAACACCCGTGGTCGGTCAGCACCTGTGTGGCTCGGAACGTAAGTCGCCCGGAGCTACGGCCTACCCATCTATCTAAGACGGGCAGGACCGCCCCGACGGTCCAATGGTCCCTCACATGGGACAACTGCTCCTTCCATGAAGCCATTGTGGACCGCCGGGCCTGGAGCCTCAGCTCGTCCCTGTCCTCCCCTGGCGGGTTGGAGTCCTGGCGGGCAAGGCGAAGATGCCTGTATACATAGGTATCCTCAGCCGCCAGGAACTCCAAAGGTGGTAGACCCGCCAGGGCGGTGGCCGCCTCGTAGGACACCGTACGGTACCCCCTTATAACGCGAATGGCAGCGCGTCGCCATTCCCTTCGGAGGAGCGTCTTGCTCCTCCGACTTGCCGACAAGGCGTCGGCCCAGATGGGGGCACCGTACAGTGCCACAGATCTTATCACACCGCAGTAGAGGCGGCGCACCCGCTCGTCCGGACCGCCAAGGTTGGGCATGATGCGACTTAAGTGTGTCACTAGGGTACCCAACCTGGCGGCCAGACGGGAGAAGTGCGGGACGAAGCTCCAGGAGCTGTCCAGGTAGACACCAAGATACTTAATGTCGGTGCCCACCTGGACGTCGGACGACCCGATCCTCACCAGGCTATAGGGTGGAGTGCCCCTCCGGCGACCCTCGAAGAAAACGATCTCCGTCTTCTGAGGGGACAGCTCCAACCCCATGCCCCGGATCCGCGAGGCGACAGCCGCAACCGCGACTTCCGCCCGGCGGATGGTCCTCCCACGGTCCCTGCCGGTGGCTAACACCATAGTGTCATCGGCGTAACACGTTAAGTGTACGCCGACCGGCAGGGATACCCGCAGAGCCGCATCGTACCCCAGGTTCCATAGTAATGGGCCCAGAACGGACCCCTGGGGTACTCCGCGGTTTATCTGCCGCCTGACAGACCCATCGCGGCCACCGTAAACGATGGCCCTGTCCCGGAGGTAGTCTCCGACCACCATCCGCAGGTAGAGGGGCACCTCGTGATGTTCGAGGGCCCCGCGGATGGCCGCCCAGGAGAGGGAGTTAAAGGCGTTCTTTATGTCTAAAGACACCGCCAGTGCTACCCCTCCCCCGGACGTGGCCGAGTCCGAGAGGGACTTGACGCGATGAATCGCGTCGATGGTCGAACGTCCCTCCCGGAAGCCGAACTGGCACTCGGCCAGGTCGGGTCCATCACGGGACAGGTGCTGGACGAGGCGCTTGTGAACAATGCGTTCAAAGAGCTTCCCGACCTCGTCCAGCAACACGATGGGCCTGTAGGCAGAAGGCGACTCTGCGGGCCTGTTGTCCTTGCGAAGGAGGACCATCCGCCCGTTCTTCCACCGTGGTGGAAGGGTCCCCGTCTGCAAACAGGCTGTGAAGAGCCTGCGCAGACGGGGCCCGAGGACGCTGAGCGCCAAGACCCAGGCGCGGCCGGGGATGCCGTCGGGGCCGGGGGCAGTGTTGCGTGCCCCCATGCGTTTGACAGCCCCGGCCAACTCCTCTTCGGACACCTCCCACTCCTGGGACCATAAGACACGGTCCGGTGGTGGAGCGGGGGCCGACACCTCCCCGTCTGGGAATAGAGTGCCGACCACCCGCTCCAGGAGTGGGGGGTCCATCGTCTCCGTGAGGGGAGGCGCCCATGGACGTAGTTTGTCCATCACAAGACGGTATGGGCGCCCCCATGGGTCCTCACGGAGTGAGTCGAGGAGTCCGTCCCAGGCCTGAGCCTTGGCGCTCCTGATGGCCAGCTGCAGCCGCTTCGTGAGATCACGATACTCGGCATACAGCTGTGCCGTTCTCGCCGCGTCGGAGTTACGCCGACGCCTCGCCCGGGTGTACTGGCGGCGAGCGACTCCGCAGTCATCGCGGAGACGCTGAATCTCAGCGCTCCACCAGTACACCGGGCGGCGGGGCGGATTGGCGCGGACTCGAGGCATCGCCACGTCGCAAACAGCCGACATGGCGTCCGCGAACCAACCCGCCTCCTCCGAGACCTCCACTGGCCCAGCCGGAACTTCCGGCCAGGCCACTGCGAGAACGGCCGCCATCAGTGCGTCCTCATCGATGCCCTTCAGGGCCCACCTCCGTGGGTGGTGGGCTGCTGGGCGGGTCGGGGGAGGCGTGGAGACATCCATGCGGATGTAGACGTGGTCCGACAGTGTCTCCACGTCGTCGACCCTCCACCCCGACACACGGCGCGCGGCCAGGGCATTGGCGAAAGATAGGTCCACTATACTTTCGCCCTGGTACCGCACGCACGTGCTGGCCGAGCCCCGGTTCAACAACCGCAGGCCCAGGCCAGCCGCCCAGTCCAGCACCGAGTGGCCCCTCTGGTCCGTCCTCGGGGAGTGCCACGCGGATGCGTGAGCATTGAAGTCCCCGAGGACGAGTACTGGACGAGCTGCGTGCGATGAAACAACGTTCTGCAGCTCGTCCAGTAGGAGGTCGAAGCGACCGAGGGACCAACTCGGGGGCGCGTAGACGCCCACCACCACACAACCCGCCCAGTCGACCGCCACGAATCCATGGCCGCGCATGACAGGCGCTATTGGCCGGATCCGTGACGGAACCGACTGGGCGATCACCACGGAGTCGTCCAAGTCTCCAACCCAGGACGGGCGTTGGAGAACCCGGTACGGCTCCGCGGCTACGACCAACTCAACCACGCCGCCGCAAAGACTATGAGACATCAGGTCTTGGGCAGCGACGGCGTGGTTGAGGTTGGTCTGGATGATCTGGCCGCGGGGAGGCATGAACCTTAGGCCGTGTCCATGGCCTCCCCCCGGCCAGAATCATCCTTTGGAGCGGGTTTAGCAGCCCGCTCCGCCTCCTCTCCAGTGTCCATCACTGCAGCTCCCACGGTGGAGGGTGATGCGGATGCACCACCCCCGCTGGAACCTCCCACGGTGGAGGGTGATGCCGGTGCACCACCCCCGCTGGAACATCCCACGTTGGAGGGTGATGCAGTTGCACCACCCCCTTGATGGACACTGGAGAGTTGGCTCCTCCTCTTCTTGTCGTCTCCTCTCTTCTTGGCTGGGCGGGCCTTCGGTGGGGAGCAACACTTGCTCCCCATACGATGCTCGGCGGGCCGCCCGGCTTCTTTGCACAAAGTGCACACGGGGGCGGCCGCCGCACATTGGCCCGCCTGGTGGCCGGTTTCGCCGCACCTGTAACAGTGGTGCGACCGGTCAACCTCAGCAGTGCACCGCTGCTGGACATGACCAAGCTGCCAGCAGCGGTAGCACTGCTCAGGGCGGGGCTTCAACGCCTCCACTCTGGCGTTGACCCACCCCACCCTGATGCGTCCGGCCGCGACCACCTTTTTGGCCGCCGCCAATGGGCACTGTACCCAAAGGGTACCGAGTCCCGAACGCGAAGACCGAATTTCCCCGGTCCTCACCTCCTCCAGCTGGCACCCTGCAGTGCCAGCTATTGCTTCGGCCACCTCAGTTGGGGTGGCCGATTCATCTAGGCCTAAGACCCGAAGGTCTGCTTTCTTAATGGGCCTGGCCACTGTTACTCCCTCGCCGGCCAGCGCCGTCTTCAGCTTCTCGGCCAAAGCAGATGCCTTGACCTCTTTATCAGGGCCGGAGATCTCCAACATCATGCCCCCGGTCCTGGCCTTCTTGGGGCGGACGCTATCCACCCCGATGTCTGACAGCTTGACCCTCTGCCTGGCAGCAGTCATAACGTCCTTGTATGAGGACTTGCTGCCAGGCTGGAGGGTCAGAACTACCGCCGCCGTGCGTGGCAGACGGCCCAACTTGGGCCTCTCCGCCTTCTTCTGGGCTTTCGGTGGTGGAGCAGGAGCCGATTGGGCCTTCTTGGCCGCCCGTTGAGCCTTCCTGCCCACCACCTGGGCCCATGTTCCCTCGTTGGCGGTGGCACCTTTTGATGTCGAGTGTGCCACCGCTTTAAGCGCCTCCATACGCGCCGCCTCCAACCTTCTGGCTGCCCCAGGTGGGGTCGCCTTCTTCTGAGGGGGTTGGGGTTGGACAGGAGCTCTGTCCTCCCCCTTACCCTTCTTCTTCTTCTCCTTTTTCTTCTTCTCTTTTTTCTTTTCCCCGGTGGCCTGTTGTGGGGTACCAACCGGGGAGGCTTCCTCCTTCCTCTTAGTTGGGAGGAGTTCCTTCCGGAACTCCTCGAGTTTTTTATTCACAAGGTCCGCAATTACGGTCACTAGGGCGGACCCCGTCGGCTCCTTGGGTGCCGGGACACCCATTTCGGGGCAGTCGCCCCTTGATAACTTCAATGGCGAGGCTGGTGTTTGCCTCGCGCGGCTCGCGATCTCCAAGTCCGCCATTCCAGTAACTGGCGGGCTTGGAGATCGCCTTTCCAAGGTGGATAATCTATCCTGCAGGCGTTTATTTTCAGCCTGCAGGGCCTCTAGCTGTATCTTCAGCGCGACGATATCGTCGCCAGGCTGCGGTTCGATCGGTCTGATCACTCGCTGGGCGAGTTCCATTGTCACCGCCCTGACAGTACGTGCACCCACGCGAATGTCACGTTGTATGGTGCCTTTCAAATTTTTTGATTTGGCCGCCGCCAACTCTATCTTATCGGCCTCCTCCAGGGCCCACGCTCCTAGGTCTTCGAGCGGTTTCTTTTTCGCCTCTTCGACGAACGCCTCCATGTCAGGCACGGGATTGGTAGACCTCCCGGGTGGAGGGATGCTGCCCGTGCCGCTCCTAATCCCTTCCTCTAGCTCAACGAGCTCGATTTCCCGTTGAGCCTCGAGATAGGCCCTCTTGGCCTCTGCTAGGCCGACGTATTCGCCAGTAGTTGGGGGCCGTCCCCTCTTCTTCGATTTGGGACACGCCCGTTCCCTGAGGATCGAAATATTCGATCTAACAGATCCGACGGACGTGTCGGAATCATAGGAGGCATCCCCCGACTCCTCCACAGCGCCTTTCTCGAGTGCTCGGCTCCTTAGCTTGAGCTTCTCCAGCACAACCTGCCCTTGCGAGGCAGTCATCACACTATCCGAGACGATAGTCGGTCTCGGATCTGCGACCTTTCGGGCCCCACTTGGCCCCGCCTTCACGTCATCGACCCCCCCATTCCCCGGTTTTTTAAATGAGACTGAACAATCCATACTTGTTCCCACGAGAAGGTCGGAAATAAAAGTCACCCCTGGCAGAGCCGCCATGCCAGGGGAAGGCAGATACACCCGGGGGGCGCCAGTATCCCCGGGGTTGGTCGCACGAGACCGGTGCACCCACCGGCCACGCCCAGCCGCGAGGACTGAGCGTGCCCCCTCGCCGCGTACCGCAGCTTGAGGCTAGGGACTTTTTATAGAGGTTTATCCCCTCGCGGGCCGGCCAATGAAGGCAAGCCCCCCGCTCCGGCGAAACATGACCACCGGTTTACGGTATTACGACAGGGGTCACACCACCCCTGCCGAGCTATGGGATCCCGGGGACGCAACTCCCCGTATCACGACCAGAACTGGCCGTGACCCCTGGGATGGAGGCCCGCATCCACCGTTTTCACCCCTCCGCTCCGAGCCTTACCGGCAAGGGAGGCCCCGCCAGGATCCGAAGATCCCACCGGCATCGCCTCGGAGCATCACTGAGGCTACTTGGTATTAGCGAAACCCCCGAAAGCCAGAGCCCCGTTAGTCACCGGATGACTCCGGTGTCCAGGTTCCACCACGAGGAGGTGGGGATGGCACATGTTGTTGCAAGCTGCAACAACTTCTAGAACCCAACCTAACCTAACCTAACCTTTTTTTTTTTTTTTTACGTGGGGAAATCCATCATGGATACCCCGGAGCTGGGGAAGCTCCGGGGTTATGCCGGACTCCTACCGGCTAAAACCCCACGGTGGCCATCCCTGCACTACCGGGGAGAGTCTGGGATCTCTTGCGAACAACAACCAGACCCTCCCCGTGCAAGGGCGCCAGAAGGGCGCCCGCTTCCCAAAAGTTGGAGGGCTGAGCCTCCCCTACCCGCTAAAGACGGCGATGTCGGGGCCACGCCAACATCGCCGACCGTCCCGGGCCGCGTGCAATGCATCGGCGAATCCCCATTCGCCGATGCTGCAGCCCCAGCGACCGCCTCGCCTTGAAGTACACGAGTGGAGCGGTGCTCAAACACTCGGCGAGACGGCCGCCCTCCACCACCACAGCTCGGGCCCCGGGTGCGCTACTACCCGTACCGCGGCAACAGATGGTCGGTTGCCGCGGCCCCTGGGGGATGATGTCTCCCGGGAAAGGGAGACATATCGGGGTGAGTTTACCCCTTCGGTGAAGGAGCAGCCCCACCCCGATCAGGCGCAACCGCCTGCCCCTTGGGCACAGAAGTGCCGGCCCTCGAGGGCCCCCCACGCCCGCCCTTTCGGACGGGCGGCTTACAGGCCGAGCTGCCCAAGCGGTGCCCGGACGGCAGACCCAAGTCCGCGCAGAGCGGACAATTGGGCGCCGCCGCCGGACACCCGGCCGCCTTGTGGCCTGCAGCGCCACACCGATAGCACAAAGTGCTACGGTCCTCGTCGGCAGTGCACCGCGCCCGCACGTGACCGTGCTGGAGGCAGCGGTAGCACTGCAACGGCCGGGGCTTGAGCAGCTCGACCCGAGCTGTTGCCCACCCCACCCGTATCCTGTCCCCTTTGGCGAAGATTTTCTTCGCCGCCGCGAGTGGACATCTCGCCCACACGGTGCCCAATGGGCCCGATCGCTGGATGGTACCAACCACGATCGGGTCCATTGGGCACCCACCCTCCCTTGACAAGGCCGCCTTCACCTCTATGGCGCGGACCGAGTCCTCAAGGCCGACCACCCTCAGCTCAACGAGCTTCATCGGGCGGCCGACCTTGAGGCCCCTCGGTTCCAACACCTCGGTGAGGCGATAGGCCAGTTGGTCGGCCTTTTCCGCCCTCCCCTCGCCCTCCACCTCTAAGATGAGGGCTCCGGTCTTGGCCCTCTTGGGCCTCACCGCCTCGATGCCAAGCTCATCGAGGGCGAATGCGTTCCGCGCCACCAACATTGCGTTGGTGAGCGTCTGGGAGCACCCAGGCGGGACGGTGATGGTCACCGCCTCCGACCTGGGAAGCCTACCCAGACGCACACCCCCCTTCTTCTTATCGGGGCCGGAGCCGGCCTTCGCGGCCGACTTCTTCCCCTTTACCCTCTTCTTTTTCGAGGAGGAAGAGGGAGGGACCGGGGCAGAAGTGGGAGCCTTGCGGCCCACCACCTCCGCCCAGGAGTCCCCACCCCCGGACTGAGTCTGCACAGCAGATCCAGCCGAGGGAGGGACATTGGACACCCCCCTATTCCCCCTCTTACCCCGTCCCTTTTTCCCGGCTTTCGCCGGGCGAGGGGTGGCCGACGGTGGTTGGTCGGGCTGGGCAGCACGGGGAGTATCCGCGCCGTCCCCCCTAACCTCCCCCAACGAACCACCCCCCAGCACCAAACCGGAGGCGGGACCCGCCGCTCCCAGGGTGAGGTTCAACTCACCCCTGAGAGCGGCGAATCTCGCCTCCATCATATCTCCCACACGGGAGATAATCTCCTCTACGTCCACGCCGCCAGCGGCCGGACCCGTACCCGGGGAGGACCTGCCTCCCCGTGCTCCCCTGATAGGAGGAGATGTTCCCCTCGGAGGCTCAACCTCCATTTGGGATTGCTCCCGACTGGCAGAATCCAGCTGCCTCTTCAGCCTTCCCACCTCCAGTTTGAGGTGATCAAGTTCGGAGGAGAGCCTTTCATTGGCCTCCTCCAACTCCTGGACCCTCCCATCCCGATGGGTCCGTTGGATCGCCTCTAGTCCCGCAAGCCTAAGGGCCTGGGCACTTTCCCGTAGGCGATGGACAAACCTCCCACTCAAGTTTTTGGAGGAACCGGCCACACGCTCGACCTCCTTAGCGTGCTCCAAGATGAGAGCACCGAGGTCGGGCGTCGGCCGGCTCCTCATTTCCTCCCTCACCTCCCGTTCATTCGGGAGAGGCTTAGCGCCTTTGCTAGGAGGCGGAGGAGTCCGGGAGGGGTCGGATCGCTCCAACTCCCTCCGGACCGCCTCCTCCTCCCGGCAAAGCTCCATATAGGCGCGCTTCGCCTCCGCCAACCCCACATACTCCCCAGTGGTAGGGGGCCTGCCCCTCTTCCTCACCACAGGAGGCTCCATCCGACACGAGAGGGAGGCATCCGAGTACCCCTCCTCGTCGTCGGAGTCCATCCCGAGCGACCAGCGACCAGCGCTGCCCGCCGCGAGATCCTTAACGTGGCCGACCAGCGGCCTCGAAGTATTCCCCCCATCCCCAGAGGCGCCAGTAGCTCTAGACGCCGTGGCCTGGCCCTCCACCACGGACGTCCCACGGTTGCCAGATGACGACGCAGCCGGGCCCGCTTGACCACCCGAAACTGCGCCGGTACTGGAGGTTCCGAAGCCTCCTGCACCGTAACTTTTCTTCCCTTTATGTCGACTATCCATAATTATTCAAAGTAAAAACCACCCCTAACGTGCCCGTGTCGTCAACAAAGTCCCGTCCAGCACCGCTTCCACCTTCTCACCTCTCAACTCCGGGCCTTACCGGCAAGGGAGGCCCTGCCAGGATCCGAAGATCCCGCCGGCATCGCCCCGGAGCATCACTGAGGCTACCTCAGCTTCCGCGATGCACCCTTTTAGTCGCCTCTTACGACAGGCAGGGTATACCCTGGGTGTATTCTGACCCGCACCCAGACGGGGACCGTACCATGAGTCGTCTCTCTCTCTCTCTCCTCCTCCTCTTTTTCACCATCATCATCAACTCTTATAAGAGTAGTTTGCTCAACGTGTTTTTAGTCGTCGTCGGTTCTCTTAGAGACACCGATCGACGATACTAACCTAACCTTTTTTTTTTTTTTTTTTTTTTTTTTTTTTTTACGTGGGGAAATCCTCATGGATCCCCCGGGGCTGGGGAACCCCGGGGGTATGCCGGACTCTTACCGGCTAAAACCCCACGGTGACCTACCTCGGCGCTGCTGGGGAGGGCCCGGGAACTCTGGACGAACACGTCCGGTCCCTCCCCGCGCCGGGGCCCCCTATGGTGACTGAGGGGACCCCCTTCCCGTTGGGGGGGTGGTCGACGATACACCCCCCCATCCGGGGTAACGGGCGGTGACCCGGTCACCCGGCCACCGCCCCCGTCCCGGAGGGCGCTTTCGCAATGGCTGAGGCGATCCCCCAATCGCCCCAGCCGCGCCCCCCGGGCGACCCCCGTGCAAAGACGTGGGGCACGACCCCCACCGGAGTGAGGGTCCTCCCCGCACGGGCGTCGCCGACGCCTCGGGCCAGGCTTGGCCCGGTTCGACTGGGAGCCCCGGGTGCGTCACACCCGATACCGTGGCCCGGCTAACAGCCGGAACCACGGCCCCTGGGGCCTAAGTGCCACCACCGTGGCACGCTGGGTGCGCGGCGGAGGTGGCGAAGTCCCGCTCCCCGAAGGGTTCTTAGGAGCGACCCCCGCCCGAAGGCGAGAGTTCCCCCCGTGGAGCGGGGCGGGGCAAACGTGCAAGACGCCGACCCCGCAGGCGACGCCGAGCAGGGAGCAGAAGCTCCCTTGAGCGCTCGGCGGCCTCCTTCGCGACCATGACCTCCTCGCAAAAGGCGATCATGGCCTGCCAGACGCTCCCGCTACCGACCATCCGAGACAGGATGGCCGGCAGCGAGAGGTCCGGTCCCACCTCCACCGCTAAGGCCCGACGCGGCACCTCCCAGGCAGGACACTCCATGAGAGTGTGGCGCGCCGAGTCCACCGCGGCGCCACAGTGGTGGCACCGCGGGTCCGCCTCGCGACCGATCCGGCACAGGTACCGACCGAAGCAGCCATGCTCGGTCAGCACCTGTGTGGCTCGGAACGTTAGTCGCCCGGAGCTACGGCCCACCCATCTGTCTAAGACGGGCAGGACCGCCCCGACGGTCCAATGGTCCCTGACACGGGATAACACCTCCTTCCACGATGACATTGTGGACCGCCGGGCCTGGAGCCTCAACTCGTCCCTGTATTCCCCTGGCGGGTTGGAGTCCTGGCGGGCAAGGCGAAGATGCCTATAGACGTAGGCATCCTCAGCCGCCAGGAGCTCCAGAGGTGGTAGACCCGCCAGGGCGGTGGCCGCCTCGTATGACACCGTACGGTACCCCCGAATGACGCGAATGGCAGCGCGTCTCCATTCACGCCGGAGGAGCGTCTTGCTACCCCGGCTGGCCGCTAAGGCGTCGGCCCAGATGGGGGCACCGTACAGTGCCACGGACTTCACAACCCCACAGTAGAGGCGGCGCACCCGCTCGTCCGGACCGCCAAGGTTGGGCATGATGCGACTTAAGTGTGTCACTAGAGTACCCAACCTGGCGGCCAGACGGGAGAAGTGCGGGACGAAGCTCCAGGAGCTGTCCAGGTGGACACCAAGATACTTGATGTCGGTGCCCACCTGGACGTCGGACGACCCGATCCTCACCAGGCTATGGGGTGGAGTGCCCCTCTTGCGACCCTCGAAGAGGACGATTTCCGTCTTCTGAGGGGACAACTCCAACCCCATGCCCCGGATCCGCGAGGCGACGGCCGCTACCGCGACCTCCGCTCGGCGGATGGTCCTCCCACGGTCCCTGCCGGTGGCTAACACCATGGTGTCGTCGGCGTAACATGTTAGATGTACGCCGACCGGCAGGGACACCCGCAGAGCCGCGTCGTACCCCAGGTTCCACAAGAGTGGGCCCAAGACGGACCCCTGGGGCACTCCACGGTTGATCTGCCGCCTGACAGACCCATCGCGGCCACCGTAAACGATGGCCCTGTCCCGGAGGTAGTCCCCGACCACCATCCGCAGGTAGAGGGGCACCTCGTGACTTTCGAGGGCCCCGCGGATGGCCGCCCAGGAGAGGGAGTTAAAGGCATTCTTTATATCCAAAGAAACTGCCAGTGCTACCCCTCCCCCGGACGTGGCCGAGTCCGAGAGGGACTTGACGCGTTGGATAGCGTCGATGGTCGAACGTCCCTCCCGGAAGCCGAACTGGCACTCGGCCAGGTCGGGTCCATCACGGGACAGGTGCTGGACGAGGCGCTTGTGAACGATACGTTCAAAGAGCTTCCCCACCTCGTCCAGCAACACGATGGGTCTGTAGGCGGCAGGCGACTCTGCGGGCCTGTTGTCCTTGCGAAGGAGGACCATCCGCCCTGTTTTCCACCTCGGTGGAAGGGTCCCCGTCTGCAAACAGGCTGTAAACAGCCTGCGCAGACGGGGCCCGAGGACGCTGAGCGCCAAGACCCAGGCGCGGCCGGGGATGCCGTCGGGGCCGGGGGCGGTGTTACGCGCCCCCATGCGCTTGACAGCCCCGGCCAACTCCTCTTCGGACACCTCCCACTCCTGGGACCATAAGACACGGTCCGGTGGTGGAGCGGGGGCCGACACCTCCCCGTCAGGGAACAAAGTGCCGACCACCCGCTCCAGGAGTGGGGGGTCCATCGTCTCCGTGAGGGGAGGCGCCCATGGACGAAGTTTGTCCATCACAAGACGGTATGGGCGCCCCCATGGGTCCTCACGGAGTGAGTCGAGGAGTCCGTCCCAGGCCTGAGCCTTGGCGCTCCTGATGGCCAGCTGCAGCCGCTTCGTGAGTTCACGATATTCGGCATACAGCTGTGCCGTTCTCGCTGCGTCGGAGTTTCGCCGACGCCTCGCCCGGGTGTACTGGCGGCGTGCGACTCCGCACTCTTCGCGGAGACGCTGAATCTCAGCGCTCCACCAGTACACCGGGCGGCGGGGCGGATTGGCGCGGACTCGTGGCATCGCCACGTCGCAAATTGCCGACATGGCGTCCGCGAACCAATCCGCCTCCTCCGAGACCTCCACTGGCCCAGCCGGAACTTCCGGCCAGGCCACTGCGAGAACGGCCGCCATCGGTGCGTCCTCATCGATGCCCTTCAGGGCCCACCTCCGTGGGTGGTGGGCTGCTGGGCGGGTCGGGGGAGGCGTGGAGACATCCATGCGGATATATACATGGTCTGACAGTGTCTCCACGTCGTCGACCCTCCACCCCGACACACGGCGCGCGGCCAGGGCGTTAGCGAAAGATAGGTCCACTATACTTTCGCCCTGGTACCGCACGCACGTGCTGGCCGAGCCCCGGTTCAACAACCGGAGACCCAGGCCAGCCGCCCAGTCCAGCACCGAGTGGCCCCTCTGGTCCGTCCTCGGGGAGTGCCACGCGGATGCGTGAGCATTGAAGTCCCCGAGGACGAGTACTGGACGAGCTGCGTGCGATGAAACAACGTTCTGCAGCTCGTCCAGTAGGGAGTCGAAACGACTGAGGGACCAACTCGGTGGAGCGTAGACGCCCACCACCACACAACCCGCCCAGTCGACCGCCACGAATCCATGGCCGCGCATGACAGGCGCTATTGGCCGGATCCGTGACGGAACCGACTGGGCGATCACCACGGAGTCGTCCAAGTCTCCAACCCAGGACGGGCGTTGGAGAACTCGGTACGGCTCCGCGGCTACGGCCAACTCAACCACGCCGCCGCAAAGACTATGAGACATCAAGTCCTGGGCGGCGACGGCGTGGTTGAGGTTGGTCTGGATGATCTGACCGCGGGGAGGCATGAACTTTAGGCCGTGTCCATGGCCTCCCCCCGGCCAGAATCATCCTTGGGAGCGGGTTTAGTTGCCCGCTCCGCCTCCTCTCCAGTGTCCATCGCAGGAACTCCCACGGTGGAGGGTGATGCGGGTGCACCACCCCCGCTGGAACCTCCCACGGTGGGGGGTGATGCCGGTGCACCACCCCCGCTGCAACCTCCCACGTTGGAGGGTGATGCAGCTGCACCACCCCCTTGATGGACACCGGAGAGTTGGCTCTTCCTCTTCTTGTCTCCTCCCTTCTTGACTCCACGGACCTTGGGTGGGGAGCAAGCCTTGCTCCCCATACGATGGTCGGCAGGCCGTCCAGCTTCTCTGCACAGAGTGCATACCGGGGCGGCCGCCGTACATTGGCCCGCCTGGTGGCCGGTTTCGCCGCACCTGTAGCACTGGTGCGACCGATCCACCTCCGCAGTGCACCGCTGCTGGACATGACCATGCTGCCAGCAGCGGTAGCACTGCTCAGGGCGGGGCTTCAGTGCCTCCACTCTAGCGAGGGTCCACCCCACCCTGATGCGACCAGCCGCGACCAGCTTTTTGGCGGCCGCCAGTGGGCACTGCACCCATAGAGTGCCTAGCCCTGTACGTGAAGACCGTACCTGCCCTGTCTTTAGGTCCCCTGGTTGGCATCCGCCAACACCAGCGATGGCTTCGGCCACCTCAGCAGGTGTGGCCGAGTCGTCGAGTCCAATGACCCGTAGGTCGGCCTTTTTAACAGGCCTGGTGACGGTGACTGCTTCACCCCCCAACGCCTCTCGCAATTTGTCGGCCAAGGCAGAAGCCTTGGCTTCCTTATCTGGACCGGCGACCTCTAACATGAGGCCACCGGTCCTGGATTTCTTGGGGCGGACATTGTCGATCCCCACGTCCGCCAACTTCACCCTCTGCCTGGCAGCAATCATTACGTCCTTGTATGAGGACTTGCTGCCAGGCTGGAGGGTGAGCACTACCGCAGCTGTTCGCGGTAGTCGGCCGAGCTTGGGCTTCTCCAGCCTCTTCTGGGCTTTCGGTGCTGGAGCCGGAGCCGTTTGGGCCCTTTTGGCCGCCCGTTGGGCCTTTCTCCCCACCACCTGGGCCCATGTTCCCTCGTTGGCGGTGGCTTTTGATGTCGAGTGCGCCACCGCTTTCAGCGCCTCCATGCGCGCCGCCTCCAACCTTCTGGCTGCCCCAGGTGGGGTGCCCTTCTTCTGAGGGGGTTGGTTTTTGCCAATGGAATTGTCCGTCCCCTTCCGCTTTTTCTTCTTGCTCTGTTTTTCTTTCTTCTTTTCCCCGATGGCCTGTGGTGGGGTACCATCCGGGGAGGCTTCCTCCTTCCTTTTAGTTGGGAGGAGTTCTTTACGGAACTCCTCCAGCCTTTTGTTTACAAGGTCCGCGATTTTGTTCACTAGTACGGACCCAGTTTCCTCCTTTGGTGCCGGGACACCCATTTTGGAGCAATCGTCCCTTGATAACTTCACTGGCGAGGCCGGTGTTTGCCTCGCGCGGCTCGCGATCTCCAAGTCCGCCATTCTAGTGACTGGCGGGCTTGGAGATCGCCTCTCCAACGCTGCAATTCTCTCCTGCAGGCGTTTGTTTTGGTCCTGCAGGGCTTCCAGTTGCGCCTTCAGAGCAGCAACTTCTTGATCTGCCGCTGGTTCGGCTGGTCGCTGTACTCTCTGCGCCAGCTCCAGAGTTACTGCTCGCACTGTTCGGGCTCCAACACGGATATCCCGTTGGATAGTCCCTTTTAAGTTCTTGGACTTAGCCGCAGCCAACTCTATCTTGTCGGCCTCCTCTAGGGCCCACGCCCCCAAGTCCGCCAATGGCTTCTTCTTCGCCTCCTGGACGAAGATGTCCATATCCGGCACAGGGTTACCCGACTTGCCGGGTGGTGGAATAGTCCCTGAGCCGGACCGTATTTCCTCCTCGAGTTCTACAAGCTCAAACTCTCGCTGAGCTTCGAGGTAGGCCCTCTTGGCCTCGGCAAGGCCCACATACTCCCCAGTTGTCGGGGGTCGTCCCCTCTTCTTCGACTTGGGACACGCCCGCTCCCTGAGGACCGCAAAGTTGGATCTAACAGATCCAACCGACGTGTCTGAGTCGTAGGAGGCATCTCCAGACTCCTCCTGGGCGCCTTTCTCAAGGCCTCGGCTCCTTGGCTTGAGCCGCTCTAACAGCACCTGCCCTTGTGCGGCAGTTAAAACACTATCCGAGACGATAGCTGGTCTCGGATTTGCGACCTTTCGGGCCCCACTTGGCCCCGCCTTAACTTCATCGACCCCCCCATTCCCCGGTTTTTTAAAAGAGACTGAACAATCCATACTTGTTCCCACGAGAAGGTCGGAAATAAAAGTCGCCCCTGGCAGAGCCGCCATGCCAGGGGAAGGCAGATACGCCCGGGGGGCGCCAGTATCCCCGGGGTTGGTCGCTCGAGACCGGTGCACCCACCGGCCACGCCCAGCCGCGAGGACTGGACGTGCCCCCTCGCCGCGTACCGCAGCTTGAGGCTAGGGACTTTTTATAGAGGTTTATCCCCTCGCGGGCCGGCCAATGAAGGCAAGCCCCCCGCTCCGGCGAAACATGACCACCGGTTTACGGTATTACGACAGGGGTCACACCACCCCTGCCGAGCTATGGGATCCCGGGGACGCAACTCCCCGTATCACGACCAGAACTGGCCGTGACCCCTGGGATGGAGGCCCGCATCCACCGTTTTCACCCCTCCGCTCCGAGCCTTACCGGCAAGGGAGGCCCCGCCAGGATCCGAAGATCCCACCGGCATCGCCTCGGAGCATCACGGAGGCTACTTGGTATCAGCGAAACCCCCGAAAGCCAGAGCCCCGTTAGTCACCGGATGACTCCGGTGTCCAGGTTCCACCACGAGGAGGTGGGGATGGCACATGTTGTTGCAGCTGCAACAACTTCTAGAACCCATACTAACCTAACCTAACCTAACCTTTTTTTTTTTTTTTTTTTTTTTTACGTGGGGAAATCCTCATGGATCCCCCGGGGCTGGGGAACCCCGGGGGTATGCCGGACTCTTACCGGCTAAAACCCCACGGTGACCTACCTCGGCGCTGCTGGGGAGGGCCCGGGAACTCTGGACGAACACGTCCGGTCCCTCCCCGCGCCGGGGCCCCCTATGGTGACTGAGGGGACCCCCTTCCCGTTGGGGGGGTGGTCGACGATACACCCCCCCATCCGGGGTAACGGGCGGTGACCCGGTCACCCGGCCACCGCCCCCGTCCCGGAGGGCGCGTGCAATGGCTGAGGCGATCCCCCAATCGCCCCAGCCGCGCCCCCCGGGCGACCCCCGTGCAAAGACGTGGGGCACGACCCCCACCGAGGTGAGGGTCCTCCCCGCACGGGCGTCGCCGACGCCTCGGGCCAGGCTTGGCCCGGTTTGACTGGGAGCCCCGGGTGCGTCACACCCGATACCGTGGCCCGGCTAACAGCCGGAACCACGGCCCCTGGGGCCTAAGTGCCACCACCGTGGCACGATGGGGGCGCGGCGGAGGTGGCGAAGTCCCGCTCCCCGAAGGGTTCTTAGGAGCGACCCCCACCCTAAGGCGGGAGTCCCCCCCGTGGAGCGGGGCGGGGCAAACGTACAAGACGCCGACCCCGCAGGCGACGCCGAGCAGGGAGCAGTTGCTCCCTTGAGCGCTCGGCGGCCTCCTTCGCGACCATGACCCCCTCGCAAAAGGAGATCATGGCCTGCCAGACGCTCCCGCTACCGACCATCCGAGACAGGATGGCCGGCAGCGAGAGGTCCGGACCCACCTCCGCCGCTAAGGCCCGACGCGGCACCTCCCAGGCAGGACACTCCATGAGAGTGTGCCGCGCCGAGTCCACCGCGGCGCCACAGTGGTGGCACCGCTGGTCCGCCTCGCGACCGATCCGGCACAGGTACCGACCGAAACACCCGTGGTCGGTCAGCACCTGTGTGGCTCGGAACGTCAGTCGCCCGGAGCTACGGCCCACCCATCTATCTAAGACGGGCAGGACCGCCCCGACGGTCCAGTGGTCCCTGACATGGGACAGAACCTCCTTCCACGATGCCATTGTGGACCGTCGGGCCTGGAGCCTCAACTCGTCCCTGTCTTCCCCTGGCGGGTTGGAGTCCTGGCGGGCAAGGCGAAGATGCCTATAGACGTAGGCATCCTCAGCCGCCAGGAACTCCAAAGGTGGTAAACCCGCCAGGGCGGTGGCCGCCTCGTAGGACACCGCACGGTACCCCCGAATGACGCGAATGGCAGCGCGTCTCCACTCTCTCCGGAGGAGCGACTTGCTCCCCCGGCTGGCCGCTAAGGCGTCGGCCCAGATGGGGGCACCGCACAGTGCCACGGACTTCACCACACCGCAGTAGAGGCGGCGCACCCGCTCGTCCGGACCACCAAGGCTGGGCATGATGCGACTCAGGTGAGTCACGAGGCTACCCAACCTGGCGGCCAGACGAGCGAAGTGCGGGACGAAGCTCCAGGAGCTGTCCAGGTAGACACCAAGATACTTGATGTCGGTGCCCACCTGGACGTCGGACGACCCGATCCTCACCAGGCTATGGGGTGGAGTGCCCCTCCGGCGACCCTCAAACAAGACGATCTCCGTCTTCTGAGGGGACAACTCCAACCCCATGCCCCGGATCCGCGAGGCGACGGCCGCAACTGCGACCTCCGCACGGCGGATGGTCCTCCCACGGTCCCCGCCGGTGGCTACCACCATGGTGTCGTCGGCGTAGCACGTTAAGTGCACGCCGTCCGGCAGGGACACCCGCAGAGCCGCATCGTACCCCAGGTTCCATAGTAATGGGCCCAAAACGGACCCCTGGGGTACTCCGCGGTTGATCTGTCGCCTGACAGACCCATCGCGGCCACCGTAGACGATGGCCCTGTCCCGGAGGTAGTCTCCGACCACCATCCGCAGGTAGAGGGGCACCTCGTGGCGTTCGAGGGCCCCGCGGATGGCCGCCCAGGAGAGGGAGTTGAAGGCGTTCTTGATGTCGAGTGACACCGCCAGTGCAACCCCTCCCCCGGACGTGGCCGAGTCCGAGAGGGACTTGACGCGCTGGATCGCGTCGATGGACGAACGTCCCTCCCGGAAGCCGAACTGGCACTCGGCCAGGTCGGGTCCATCACGGGACAGGTGCTGGACGAGGCGCTTGTGAACAATACGTTCGAATAACTTCCCCACCTCGTCCAGCAACACGATGGGCCTGTAGGCGGCAGGCGACTCTGCGGGAACCTAACCTAACCTTTTTTTTTTTTTTTTTTTACGTGGGGAAATCCTCATGGATCCCCCGGGGCTGGGGAACCCCGGGGGTATGCCGGACTCTTACCGGCTAAAACCCCACGGTGACCTACCTCGGCGCTGCTGGGGAGGGCCCGGGAACTCTGGACGAACACGTCCGGTCCCTCCCCGCGCCGGGGCCCCCTATGGTGACTGAGGGGACCCCCTTCCCGTTGGGGGGGTGGTCGACGATACACCCCCCCATCCGGGGTAACGGGCGGTGACCCGGTCACCCGGCCACCGCCCCCGTCCCGGAGGACGCGTGCAATGGCTGAGGCGATCCCCCAATCGCCCCAGCCGCGCCCCCCGGGCGACCCCCGTGCAAAGACGTGGGGCACGACCCCCACCGAGGTGAGGGTCCTCCCCGCACGGGCGTCGCCGACGCCTCGGGCCAGGCTTGGCCCGGTGCGACTGGGAGCCCCGGGTGCGTCACACCCGATACCGTGGCCCGGCTAAGTGCCGTGACCACGGCCCCTGGGGCCTAAGTGCCACCACCGTGGCACGCTGGGTGCGCGGCGGAGGTGGCGAAGTCCCGCTCCCCGAAGGGTTCTTAGGAGCGACCCCCGCCCGAAGGCGAGAGTCCCCCCCGTGGAGCGGGGCGGGGCAAACGTGCAAGACGCCGACCCCGCAGGCGACGCCGAGCAGGGAGCAGAAGCTCCCTTGTGCGCTCGGCGGCCTCCTTCGCGACCATGACCTCCTCGCAGAAGGAGATCATGGCCTGCCAGACGCTCCCGCTACCGACCATCCGAGACAGGATGACCGGCAGCGAGAGGTCCGGACCCACCTCCGCCGCTAAGGCCCGACGCGGCACCTCCCAGGCAGGACACTCCATGAGAGTGTGCCGCGCCGAGTCCACCGCGGCGCCACAGTGGTGGCACCGCGGGTCCGCCTCGCGACCGATCCGGCACAGGTACCGACCGAAACACCCGTGGTCGGTCAGCACCTGTGTGGCTCGGAACGTAAGTCGTCCGGAGCTACGGCCCACCCATCTATCTAGGATGGGCAGGACCGCCCCGACGGTCCAATGGTCTCTATGACGAGACAACTCCTCCTTCCACGTTGTCATAGTGGACCGCCGGGCCTGGAGCCTCAGCTCGTCCCGCTGTACCTCCTCCCCTGGCGGGTTGGTGTCCTGGCGGGCAAGGCGAAGATGCCTGTAAACATAGGCATCCTCAGCCGCCAGGAACTCCAAAGGTGGTAGACCCGCCAGGGCGGTGGCCGCCTCGTAGGACACCGTACGGTACCCCCGAATGACGCGAATGGCAGCGCGTCTCCATTCCCGCCGGAGGAGCGACTTGCTCCCCCGGCTGGCCGCTAAGGCGTCGGCCCAGATGGGGGCACCGTACAGTGCCACGGACTTAACAACCCCACAATAGAGGCGGCGCACACGCTCGTCTGGACCACCAAGGTTGGGCATAATGCGACTCAGATGAGTCACGAGGCTACCCAACCTGGTGGCCAGACGGGAGAAGTGCGGGACGAAGCTCCAGGAGCTGTCCAGGTAGACACCAAGATACTTGATGTCGGTGCCCACCTGGACGTCGGACGACCCGATCCTCACCAGGCTATGGGGTGGAGTGCCCCTCTTGCGACCCTCGAAGAGGACGATTTCCGTCTTCTGAGGGGACAACTCCAACCCCATGCCCCGGATCCGCGAGGCGACGGCCGCAACTGCGACCTCCGCCCGGCGGATGGTCCTCCCACGGTCCCTGCCGGTGGCTAACACCATAGTGTCGTCGGCGTAACATGTGAGATGTACACCGACCGGCAGGGAGACCCGCAGAGCCGCGTCGTACCCCAGGTTCCACAACAGTGGGCCCAAGACGGACCCCTGGGGTACTCCACGGTTGATCTGCCGCCTGACAGACCCATCGCGGCCACCGTAAACGATGGCCCTGTCCCGGAGGTAGTCTCCGACCACCATCCGCAGGTAGAGGGGCACCTCGTGACGTTCGAGGGCCCCGCGGATGGCCGCCCAGGAGAGGGAGTTGAAGGCATTTTTAATGTCCAATGACACTGCCAGTGCTACCCCTCCCCCGGACGTGGCCGAGTCCGAGAGGGACTTGACGCGCTGGATCGCGTCGATGGTCGATCGTCCCTCCCGGAAGCCGAACTGGCACTCGGCCAGGTCGGGTCCATCACGGGACAGGTGCTGGACGAGGCGCTTGTGAACGATGCGTTCGAAGAGCTTCCCCACCTCGTCCAGCAACACGATGGGCCTGTAGGCAGAAGGCGACTCTGCGGGCCTGTTGTCCTTGCGTAGGAAGACCATCCGCCCGGTCTTCCACCGTGGTGGAAGAGTCCCCGTCTGCAAACAGGCTGTGAAGAGCCTGCGCAGACGGGGCCCGAGGACGCTGAGCGCCAAGACCCAGGCGCGGCCGGGGATGCCGTCGGGGCCGGGGGCAGTGTTGCGTGCCCCCATGCGCTTGACAGCCCCGGCCAACTCCTCTTCGGACACCTCCCACTCCTGGGACCATAATAAACGGTCCCGTGGTGGAGCGGGGGCCGACACCTCCCCGTCAGGGAACAAAGTGCCGACCACCCGCTCCAGGAGTGGGGGGTCCATCGTCTCCGTGAGGGGAGGCGCCCATGGACGTAGTTTGTCCATCACAAGACGGTATGGGCGCCCCCATGGGTCCTCACGGAGTGTGTCGAGGAGTCCGTCCCAGGCCTGAGCCTTGGCGCTCCTGATGGCCAGCTGCAGCCGCTGCGTGAGTTCACGATAGTCGGCGTACAGCTGTGCCGTTCTCGCTGCGTCGGAGTTTCGCCGACGCCTCGCCCGGGTGTACTGGCGGCGAGCGACTCCGCACTCTTCGCGGAGACGCTGGATCTCAGCGCTCCACCAGTACACCGGGCGGCGGGGCGGATTGGCGCGGACACGTGGCATCGCTACGTCGCAAACAGCCGACATGGCGTCCGCGAACCAATCCGCCTCCTCCGAGACCTCCACTGGCCCAGCCGGAACTTCCGGCCAGGCCACTGCGAGAACGGCCGCCATCAGTGCGTCCTCATCGATGCCCTTCAGGGCCCACCTCCGTGGGTGGTGGGCTGCTGGGCGGGTCGGGGGAGGCGTGGAGACATCCATGCGTATATACACATGATCTGACAGCGTCTCCACGTCGTCGACCCTCCACCCCGACACACGGCGCGCGGCCAGGGCATTGGCGAAAGATAAGTCCACGATACTTTCGCCCTGGTACCGCACGCACGTGCTGGCCGAGCCCCGGTTCAACAACCGGAGGCCCAGGCCAGCCGCCCAGTCCAGCACCGAGTGGCCCCTCTGGTCCGTCCTCGGGGAGTGCCACGCGGATGCGTGAGCATTGAAGTCCCCGAGGACGAGTACTGGACGAGCTGCGTGCAATGAAACGACGTTCTGCAGCTCGTCCAGTAGGGAGTCGAAACGACTGAGGGACCAACTCGGTGGAGCGTAGACGCCCACCACCACACAACCCGCCCAGTCGACCGCCACGAATCCATGGCCGCGCATGACTGGCGCTATTGGCCGGATCCGTGACGGAACCGACTGGGCGATCACCACGGAGTCGTCCAAGTCTCCAACCCAGGACGGGCGTTGGAGAACCCGGTACGGCTCCGCGGCTACGACCAACTCAACCACGCCGCCGCAAAGACTATGAGACATCAAGTCCTGAGCGGCGACGGCGTGGTTGAGATTAGTCTGGATGATCTGACCGCGGGGAGGCGTGAACGTTAGGCCGTGTCCATGGCCTCCCCCCGGCCAGAATCATCCAGTGGAGCGGTTTTAGAAGACCGCTCCGCCTTCTCCCCAGTGTCCATCGCAGCAGCAACTCCCACGGTGGAGGGTGATGCGGATGCACCACCCCCGCTGGAACCTCCCACGGTGGGGGGTGATGCCGGTGCACCACCCCCGCTGGAACCTCCCACGTTGGAGGATGGTGCAGCCGCACCACCCCCTTGATGGACACTGGAGAGTTGGCTCTTCCTCTTCTTATCTCCTCCCTTCTTGGCTGGGCGGGCCTTCGGTGGGGAGCATGCCTTGCTCCCCATACGATGGTCGGCAGGCCGCCCAGCCTCTCTGCACAGAGTGCATACTGGAGCGGCCGCCGTACAAAGGCCCGCATGGTGGCCAGTTTCGCCGCACCTGTAGCACAGGTGCGACCTGTCTACTTCTGCAGTGCACCGCTGCTGGACATGACCATGCTCCCAGCAGCGGTAGCACTGCTCAGGGCGGGGCTTCAGTGCCTCTACTCTAGCGAGGGTCCACCCCACCCTGATGCGACCGGCCGCGACCAGCTTTTTGGCCGCCGCTAGCGGGCACTGCACCCATAGAGTGCCTAGCCCTGTACGTGAAGACCGTATTTGCCCAGTCTTTACGTCCCCTGGTTGGCATACGCCAACACGAGCGATGGCTTCGGCCACCTCAGCAGGTGTGGCCGAGTCATCGAGGCCAATGACCCGTAGGTCGGCCTTTTTAACTGGCCTGGTGACTGTGACCGCTTCACCACCCAACGCCTCTCGCAATTTGTCGGCCAAGGCAGAAGCCTTGGCTTCCTTATCTGGACCGGCGACCTCTAACATGAGGCCACCGGTCCTGGCTTTCTTGGGGCGGACATTGTCGATCCCCACGTCCGCCAACTTCACCCTCTGCCTGGCAGCTGTCATGACGTCCCTATAAGAGGACTTGCTGCCAGGCTGGATTGTGAGGACTACCGCAGCAGTGCGAGGTAGTCGGCCCAGCTTGGGCTTCTCCGCCTTTTTCTGGACCTTAGGTGGTGGAGCAGTGGCAGATTGGGCCTTTTTGACAGCCCTTTGTACCTTTCTGCCCACCACCTGGGCCCACGTTCCCTCGTTGGCGGTGGATGGAGCCTGCGCCACCGCTTTCTTCTTCTGCGCCTCCTGGCGCGCCACCTCCAGTCTTCTGGCGGCCCCGGATGGGATCGCCTTCTTCTGTGGGGGTTGGGGTTCGACCGGAGTTGTGACGTTGCCCTTCCCCTTCTTCTTCTTCTTTTTCTTCTTCTTGTCCCCGGTGGCCTGTAGCAACGGGCCATCCGGGGAGGCTTCCTCCCTCTTCTTATTTGGGAGGAGTTCCTTCCGGAACTCTTCTAATCTTTTGTTGACGAGGTCCGCAATTTCGCGGACCAAGTCGGACCCCGTCGTCCCCTTGGGTGCCGGGACACCCGTTTCTGGGCGAGCTACCCCCGAATCCCTCCTTGGCGAGACTGGTGTTCTCTCGCGGCTCACGATCTCCAAGTCCGCCATTTTTGTGACTGGCGGGCTTGAAGATCGCCTCTCTAACACTACTATCCGCTCCTGCAGGCGCTTATTTTCTGCCTGCAGGGCTTCTAGTTGCCCTATTAGCGCAGTGATGTCCTGTCCGGGCTGTGGTTCCGCTGGTCTCACCACTCGCTGAGCCAGCTCCATTGTCACCGCTCTAACGGTGCGTGCACCAACCCGGATATCCCTTTGGATGGTACCCTTTAAGTTTTTGGACTTAGCCGCAGCTAGTTCAATTTTGTCGGCCTCCTCTAGGGCCCACGCTCCGAGGTCCGCCAGTGGTTTCTTCTTTGCCTCTTCGACGAAGACCTCCATCTCTGGGACTGGGTTACCCGACTTGCCGGGAGGTGGAATGCTTCCTGTGCCCGCCCGAATCTCCTCTTCGAGCTCAGCGAGCTCGATTTCTCGTTGGGCCTCCATGTAGGCCCTCTTGGCTTCAGCGAGCCCTACATACTCCCCAGTTGTTGGGGGTCGTCCTCTCTTCTTGGACTTCGGACACGCCCGTTCTCTAAGGGTAGAGAAGTTGGATCTAACTGATCCCACGGACGTGTCCGAGTCGTAGGAGGCGTCACCAGACTCCTCCTGGGCGCCCTTCTCCAGTACTCTACCTCTGAGCTGGAGCTTCTCCAATATTACCTGCCCCTGTGAAGCAGTGAGTTTTGTGTCCGAGACGATGTTTGGTCTCGGACCGCCGACCTTTCGGACCCCACTGGTCCCCGCCTTTTCCTCTTCACAGACCCCCCCAATCCCCGGTTTTTTAAACAATGAACAATTCTCCATACTGTTCCCACGAGTAGGTCGGAAAGGAGGTCGCCCCTGGCAGAGCCGCCATGCCAGGGGAAGGCAGATACACCCGGGGGGCGCCAGTATCCCCGGGGTTGGTCGCTCGAGACCGGTGCACCCACCGGCCACGCCCAGCCGCGAGGACTGGGCGTGCCCCCTCGCCGCGTACCGCAGCTTGAGGCTAGGGACTTTTTATAGAGGTTTATCCCCTCGCGGGCCGGCCAATGAAGGCAAGCCCCCCGCTCCGGCGAAACATGACCACCGGTTTACGGTATTACGACAGGGGTCACACCACCCCTGCCGAGCTATGGGATCCCGGGGACGCAACTCCCCGTATCACGACCAGAACTGGCCGTGACCCCTGGGATGGAGGCCCGCATCCACCGTTTTCACCCCTCCGCTCCGAGCCTTACCGGCAAGGGAGGCCCCGCCAGGATCCGAAGATCCCACCGGCATCGCCTCGGAGCATCACTGAGGCTACTTGGTATCAACGGAACCCCGAAAGCCAGAGCCCCGTTAGTCACCGGATGACTCCGGTGTCCAGGTTCCACCACGAGGAGGTGGGGATGGCACATGTTGTTGCAGCTGCAACAACTTCTAGAACCCAACCTAACCTAACCTTTTTTTTTTTTTTTTTTTTTTTTTACGTGGGGAAATCCTCATGGATCCCCCGGGGCTGGGGAACCCCGGGGGTATGCCGGACTCTTACCGGCTAAAACCCCACGGTGACCTACCTCGGCGCTGCTGGGGAGGGCCCGGGAACTCTGGACGAACACGTCCGGTCCCTCCCCGCGCCGGGGCCCCCTATGGTGACTGAGGGGACCCCCTTCCCGTTGGGGGGGTGGTCGACGATACACCCCCCCATCCGGGGTAGCGGGCGGTGACCCGGTCACCCGGCCACCGCCCCCGTCCCGGAGGGCGCGTGCAATGGCTGAGGCGATCCCCCAATCGCCCCAGCCGCGCCCCCCGGGCGACCCCCGTGCAAAGACGTGGGGCACGACCCCCACCGAGGTGAGGGTCCTCCCCGCACGGGCGTCGCCGACGCCTCGGGCCAGGCTTGGCCCGGTTCGACTGGGAGCCCCGGGTGCGTCACACCCGATGCCGTGGCCCGGCTAAGTGCCGGGACCACGGCCCCTGGGGCATGAGTGCCACCACCGTGGCACCTGGGTGCGCGGCGGAGGTGGCGAAGTCCCGCTCCCCGAAGGGTTCTTAGGAGCGACCCCCGCCCGAAGGCGAGAGTCCCCCCCGTGGAGCGGGGCGGGGCAAACGTGCAAGACGCCGACCCCGCAGGCGACGCCGAGCAGGGAGCAGTTGCTCCCTTGAGCGCTCGGCGGCCTCCTTCGCGACCATGACCCCCTCGCAAAAGGAGATCATGGCCTGCCAGACGCTCCCGCTACCGACCATCCGAGACAGGATGGCCGGCAGCGAGAGGTCCGGACCCACCTCCGCCGCTAAGCCCCGACGCGGCACCTCCCAGGCAGGACACTCCATGAGAGTGTGCCGCGCCGAGTCCACCGCGGCGCCACAGTGGTGGCACCGCGGGTCCGCCTCGCGACCGATCCGGCACAGGTACCGACCGAAGCAGCCATGCTCGGTCAGCACCTGTGTGGCTCGGAACGTTAGTCGCCCGGAGCTACGGCCCACCCATCTGTCTAAGACGGGCAGGACCGCCCCGACGGTCCAATGGTCCCTCACATGGGACAACTGCTCCTTCCATGAAGCCATTGTGGACCGCCGGGCCTGGAGCCTCAGCTCGTCCCTGTCCTCCCCTGGCGGGTTGGAGTCCTGGCGGACAAGGCGAAGGTGCCTATAGACGTAGGCATCCTCAGCCGCCAGGAACTCCAAAGGTGGTAGACCCGCCAGGGCAGTGGCCGCCTCGTAGGACACCGTACGGTACCCCCTAATGACGCGTATTGCGGCGCGTCGCCATTCCCTTCGGAGGAGCGTCTTGCTCCTCCGACTTGCCGACAAGGCGTCGGCCCAGATGGGGGCACCGTACAGTGCCACGGACTTTACCACACCGCAGTAGAGGCGGCGCACCCGCTCGTCCGGACCGCCAAGGTTGGGCATGATGCGACTCAAATGAGTCACTAGGCTACCCAACCTGGCGGCCAGACGAGCGAAATGCGGGACGAAGGTCCAGGAGCTGTCCAGGTGGACACCAAGATATTTGATGTCGGTGGCCACCTGGACGTCGGACGACCCGATCCTCACCAGGCTATGGGGTGGAGTGCCCCTCCTACGACCCTCGAAGAAGACGATCTCCGTCTTCTGAGGGGACAACTCCAACCCCATGCCCCGGATCCGCGAGGCGACGGCCGCAACTGCGACCTCCGCCCGGCGGATGGTCCTCCCACGGTCCCTGCCGGTGGCCAACACCATTGTGTCATCGGCGTAACACGTTAAGTGCACGCCGACCGGCAGGGACACCCGCAGAGCCGCGTCGTACCCCATGTTCCACAAGAGTGGGCCCAAGACGGACCCCTGGGGCACTCCACGGTTGATCTGCCGCCTGACAGACCCATCGCGGCCACCGTAAACGATGGCCCTGTCCCGGAGGTAGTCTCCGACCACCATCCGCAGGTAGAGGGGCACCTCGTGACTTTCGAGGGCCCCGCGGATGGCCGCCCAGGAGAGGGAGTTGAAAGCGTTCTTGATGTCGAGTGACACCGCCAGTGCAACCCCTCCCCCGGACGTGGCCGAGTCCGAGAGGGACTTGACGCGCTGGATAGCGTCGATGGTCGAACGTCCCTCCCGGAAGCCGAACTGGCACTCGGCCAGGTCGGGTCCATCACGGGACAGGTGCTGGACGAGGCGCTTGTGAACAATACGTTCGAATAACTTCCCCACCTCGTCCAGCAACACGATGGGCCTGTAGGCAGAAGGCGACTCTGCGGGCCTGTTGTCCTTGCGTAGGAGGACCATCCGCCCTGTCTTCCACCTCGGTGGAAGGGTCCCCGTCTGCAAACAGGCTGTAAACAGCCTGCGCAGACGGGGCCCGAGGACGCTGAGCGCCAAGACCCAGGCGCGGCCGGGGATGCCGTCGGGGCCGGGGGCGGTGTTACGCGCCCCCATGCGCTTGACAGCCCCGGCCAACTCCTCTTCGGACACCTCCCACTCCTGGGACCATATGACACGGTCCGGTGGTGGAGCGGGGGCCGACACCTCCCCGTCAGGGAACAAAGTGCCGACCACCCGCTCCAGGAGTGGGGGGTCCATCGTCTCCGTGAGGGGAGGCGCCCATGGACGAAGCTTGTCCATCACGAGACGGTATGGGCGCCCCCATGGATCCTCACGGAGTGAGTCGAGGAGTCCGTCCCAGGCCTGAGCCTTGGCGCTCCTGATGGCCAGCTGCAGCCGCTTCGTGAGCTCACGGTAGTCGGCGTACAGCTGTGCCGTTCTCGCTGCGTCGGAGTTTCGCCGACGCCTCGCCCGGGTGTACTGGCGGCGAGCGACTCCGCACTCCTCGCGGAGACGCTGGATCTCAGCGCTCCACCAGTACACCGGGCGGCGGGGCGGATTGGCGCGGACTCGTGGCATCGCCACGTCGCAGACTGCCGACATGGCGTCCGCGAACCAATCCGCCTCCTCCGAGACCTCCACTGGCCCGGCCGGAACTTCCGGCCAGGCCACTGCGAGAACGGCCGCCATCAGGGCGTCCTCATCCATGCCCTTCAGGGCCCACCTCCGTGGGTGGTGGGCTGCTGGGCGGGTCGGGGGAGGCGTGGAGACATCCATGCGGATGTAGACGTGGTCCGACAGTGTCTCCACGTCGTCGACCCTCCACCCCGACACACGGCGCGCGGCCAGGGCATTGGCGAAAGACAAGTCCACGATGCTTTCGCCCTGGTACCGCACGCACGTGCTGGCCGAGCCCCGGTTCAACAACCGGAGACCCAGGCCAGCCGCCCAGTCCAGCACCGAGTGGCCCCTCTGGTCCGTCCTCGGGGAGTGCCACGCGGATGCGTGAGCATTGAAGTCCCCGAGGACGAGTACTGGACGAGCTGCGTGCAATGAAACGACGTTCTGCAGCTCGTCCAGTAGGGAGTCGAAACGACTGAGGGACCAACTCGGGGGCGCGTAGACGCCCACCACCACACAACCCGCCCAGTCGACCGCCACGAATCCATGGCCGCGCATGAGTGGCGCTATTGGCCGGATCCGTGACGGAACCGACTGGGCGATCACCACGGAGTCGTCCAGGTCCCCAACCCAGGACGGGCGTTGGAGAACCCGGTACGGCTCCGCGGCTACGACCAACTCAACCACGCCGCCGCAAAGACTATGAGCCATCAAGTCCTGGGCGGCGACGGCGTGGTTGAGGTTGGTCTGGATGATCTGACCGCGGGGAGGCGTGAACGTTATGCCGTGTCCATGGCCTCCCCCCGGCCAGAATCATCCAGTGGAGCGGTTTTAGAAGACCGTTCCGCCTTCTCCCCAGTGTCCATCGCAGCAGCATCTCCCTCGGTGGAGGGTGATGCGGATGCACCACCCCCGCAGGAACCTCCCACGGTGGGGGGTGATGCCGGTGCACCACCCCCGCCGGAACATCCCACGTTGGAGGGTGATGCAGCCGCACCACCCTCTTGATGGACACCGGAGAGTTGGCTCCTCTTCTTCATATCTCCGCCCTTCCTAGCTGGGCGGGCCTTGGGTGGGGAGCAGGCTTTGCTCCCCATGCGGTGGTCGGCGGGCCGCCCGGCCTCCTTGCACAATGTGCAAACCGGGGCGGCCGCCGTACATAGGCCCGCCCTATGACCGGTTTCGCCGCACCTATAACAAAGGTGCGACCGGTCCACCTCCGCAGTGCACCGCTGCTGGACGTGTCCCATCTGCCAGCAGCGGTAGCACTGCTCAGGGCGGGGCTTCAACACTTCCACTCTAGCGAGTATCCACCCCACCCTGATTCGACCAGCAGCGACCACTTTCTTGGCCGCTGCCAGGGGACACTGCACCCAAAGGGTGCCGAGTCCAGCACGTGAGGACCTTACCTCCCCGGTCCTCACGTCCCCTGGTTGGCATCCGCCAACACCAGCAATTGCTTCGGCCACTTCACCCGGTGTGGCCGACTCGTCCAGGCCAAACACCCGGAGTTCGGTCTTCTTTACCGGCCTGGTGACGGTTACCTCGTCACCGGCTAGCGCCTCCCGCAACTTTTCTGCCAAGGCAGACGCCTTGGCCTCCTTCTCCGGGCCGGCGACTTCGAGCATTAGGCCACCGGTCCTGGCCTTTTTGGGGCGGACACTGTCCACCCCAACGTCCGACAGCTTGACCCTCTGCCTGGCAGCAGTCATAATGTCCCTATAGGTGGACTTGCTGCCAGGCTGGAGGGTCAGGACTACCGCGGCCGTTCGCGGAAGTCTGCCCAACTTGGGCTTCTCCAGCCTCTTTTGTGCTTTCGGCGGTGGGGCAGGGGTCGAGTGGGCTTTTTTGTTAGCCCTTAGGGCCTTCCTGCCCACCACCTGGGCCCACGATGCCTCTGCTGCGGTGGCGCTCAAAGGTGTAGCATGCACCACCGCATTCTTCAGCGTCTCCTGGCGCGCCGCCTCCAATCTTCTGGCGGCCCCGGGCGGGGTCGCCTTCCTCTTCTGAGGGGGTTGGGGTTGGACCAGAGAGCTGTCCGCCCCCTTCCCCTTCTTTTCCTTCTTCTTCTTCTTCTTCACTTTTTTCTCTGGCTCCCCGATGGCCTGTGCTAAGGGGCCGACAGGGGACGATTCCTTCTTCTTTGCAGCAGGGAATAATTCCTTGCGGAAATCCTCCAATCTCCTATTTACCAGGTCTGCAATCTGTTGCACAATGGCAGACCCCGTCGGCTCCTTGGGTGCCGGGACACCCATCTCGGGGCGAATACCGCCCGGATCCCTCAATGGCGAGGCCGGTGTTGGCCTCGCGCGGCTCGCGATCTCCAAGTCCGCCATTCTTGTCACTGGCGGACTTGGAGATCGCCTCTCCAGTGCAGATAAACGCTCCTGCAGGCGTTTGTTTTCCGCCTGCAGGGCTTCCACTTGTGCCTTCAGCGCATCGACGTCCTGTCCTGACGCTGGTTCCGCTGGCCTCTGTACCCGCTGCGCCAGCTCCATTGTGACGGCCCTTACGGTGCGGGCACCTACTCGTATATCCCGCTGGATCGTCCCTTTTAGATTTTTGGATTTGGCCGCCGCCAATTCGATTTTGTCGGCCTCTTCCAGGGCCCACGCTCCCAGGTCCGCCAGCGGCTTGTTCTTTGCCTCCTGGACGAACACATCCATGTCCGGCACAGGATTGCCCGACTTGCCGGGCGGTGGAATGCTACCTGTGCCGGCCCGTATCTCCTCTTCAAGCTCTAAGAGCTCGACTTCTTTTTGGGCTTCTACGTAGGCCCTTTTGGCCTCCGCGAGCCCCACGTACTCCCCAGTTGTTGGGGGTCGTCCTCGCTTTTTAGATTTTGGACACGCCCTTTCCCGTAACAAGGAAAAGTTGGACCTAACGGATCCAACAGACGTGTCGGAGTCGTAGGAGGCGTCTCCCGACTCATCCTGAGCGCCTTTCTCAAGGGCTCGCTTCCTAAGGTGGAGCCTCTCCACCATTACCTGCCCCTGTGAGGCAGAGAGCTTCACATCCGAGACGATGTTCGGTCTCGGATCAGCGACCTTTCGGACACCAGAGGTCCCCGCCTTCTCCTCGTCAACCCCCCCATTCCCCGGTTTTTTAAATGAACATTTCTCCATAGTGTTCCCACGAGCAGGGTCGGAAGTGAGGTCACCCCTGGCAGAGCCGCCATGCCAGGGGAAGGCAGATACACCCGGGGGGCGCCAGTATCCCCGGGGTTGGTCGCTCGAGACCGGTGCACCCACCGGCCACGCCCAGCCGCGAGGACTGGACGTGCCCCCTCGCCGCGTACCGCAGCTTGAGGCTAGGGACTTTTTATAGAGGTTTATCCCCTCGCGGGCCGGCCAATGAAGGCAAGCCCCCCGCTCCGGCGAAACATGACCACCGGTTTACGGTATTACGACAGGGGTCACACCACCCCTGCCGAGCTATGGGATCCCGGGGACGCAACTCCCCGTATCACGACCAGAACTGGCCGTGACCCCTGGGATGGAGGCCCGCATCCACCGTTTTCACCCCTCCGCTCCGAGCCTTACCGGCAAGGGAGGCCCCGCCAGGATCCGAAGATCCCACCGGCATCGCCTCGGAGCATCACTGAGGCTACTTGGTATCAACGGAACCCCCGAAAAGCCAGAGCCCCGTTAGTCACCGGATGACTCCGGTGTCCAGGTTCCACCACGAGGAGGTGGGGATGGCACATGTTGTTGCAGCTGCAACAACTTCTAGAACCCAACCTAACCTAACCTTTTTTTTTTTTTTTTTTTAACGTGGGGAAATCCTCATGGATCCCCCGGGGCTGGGGAACCCCGGGGGTATGCCGGACTCTTACCGGCTAAAACCCCACGGTGACCTACCTCGGCGCTGCTGGGGAGGGCCCGGGAACTCTGGACGAACACGTCCGGTCCCTCCCCGCGCCGGGGCCCCCTATGGTGACTGAGGGGACCCCCTTCCCGTTGGGGGGGTGGTCGACGATACACCCCCCCATCCGGGGTAACGGGCGGAGACCCGGTCACCCGGCCTCCGCCCCCGTCCCGGAGGGCGCGTGCAATGGCTGAGGCGATCCCCCAATCGCCCCAGCCGCGCCCCCCGGGCGACCCCCGTGCAAAGACGTGGGGCACGACCCCCACCGAGGTGAGGGTCCTCCCCGCACGGGCGACGCCGACGCCTCGGGCCAGGCTTGGCCCGGTTTGACTGGGAGCCCCGGGTGCGTCACACCCGATACCGTGGCCCGGCTAACTGCCGGGACCACGGCCCCTGGGGCCTAAGTGCCACCACCGTGGCACGCTGGGTGCGCGGCGGAGGTGGCGAAGTCCCGCTCCCCGAAGGGTTCTTAGGAGCGACCCCCACCCGAAGGCGAGAGTCCCCCCCGTGGAGCGGGGCGGGGCAAACGTGCAAGACGCCGACCCCGCAGGCGACGCCGAGCAGGGAGCAGAAGCTCCCTTGAGCGCTCGGCGGCCTCCTTCGCGACCATGACCTCCTCGCAGAAGGAGATCATGGCCTGCCAGACGCTCCCGCTACCGACCATCCGAGACAGGATGGCCGGCAGCGAGAGGTCCGGACCCACCTCCGCCGCTAAGGCCCGACGCGGCACCTCCCAGGCCGGACACTCCATGAGAGTGTGCCGCGCCGAGTCCACCGCGGCGCCACAGTGGTGGCACCGCGGGTCCGCCTCGCGACCGATCCGGCACAGGTACCGACCGAAACACCCGTGGTCGGTCAGCACCTGTGTGGCTCGGAACGTAAGTCGCCCGGAGCTACGGCCTACCCATCTATCTAAGACGGGCAGGACCGCCCCGACGGTCCAATGGTCCCTCACATGGGACAACTGCTCCTTCCATGAAGCCATTGTGGACCGCCGGGCCTGGAGCCTCAGCTCGTCCCTGTCCTCCCCTGGCGGGTTGGAGTCCTGGCGGGCAAGGCGAAGATGCCTGTATACATAGGTATCCTCAGCCGCCAGGAACTCCAAAGGTGGTAGACCCGCCAGGGCGGTGGCCGCCTCGTAGGACACCGTACGGTACCCCCTTATAACGCGAATGGCAGCGCGTCGCCATTCCCTTCGGAGGAGCGTCTTGCTCCTCCGACTTGCCGACAAGGCGTCGGCCCAGATGGGGGCACCGTACAGTGCCACAGATCTTATCACACCGCAGTAGAGGCGGCGCACCCGCTCGTCCGGACCGCCAAGGTTGGGCATGATGCGACTTAAGTGTGTCACTAGGGTACCCAACCTGGCGGCCAGACGGGAGAAGTGCGGGACGAAGCTCCAGGAGCTGTCCAGGTAGACACCAAGATACTTAATGTCGGTGCCCACCTGGACGTCGGACGACCCGATCCTCACCAGGCTATAGGGTGGAGTGCCCCTCCGGCGACCCTCGAAGAAAACGATCTCCGTCTTCTGAGGGGACAGCTCCAACCCCATGCCCCGGATCCGCGAGGCGACAGCCGCAACCGCGACTTCCGCCCGGCGGATGGTCCTCCCACGGTCCCTGCCGGTGGCTAACACCATAGTGTCATCGGCGTAACACGTTAAGTGTACGCCGACCGGCAGGGATACCCGCAGAGCCGCATCGTACCCCAGGTTCCATAGTAATGGGCCCAGAACGGACCCCTGGGGTACTCCGCGGTTTATCTGCCGCCTGACAGACCCATCGCGGCCACCGTAAACGATGGCCCTGTCCCGGAGGTAGTCTCCGACCACCATCCGCAGGTAGAGGGGCACCTCGTGATGTTCGAGGGCCCCGCGGATGGCCGCCCAGGAGAGGGAGTTAAAGGCGTTCTTTATGTCTAAAGACACCGCCAGTGCTACCCCTCCCCCGGACGTGGCCGAGTCCGAGAGGGACTTGACGCGATGAATCGCGTCGATGGTCGAACGTCCCTCCCGGAAGCCGAACTGGCACTCGGCCAGGTCGGGTCCATCACGGGACAGGTGCTGGACGAGGCGCTTGTGAACAATGCGTTCAAAGAGCTTCCCGACCTCGTCCAGCAACACGATGGGCCTGTAGGCAGAAGGCGACTCTGCGGGCCTGTTGTCCTTGCGAAGGAGGACCATCCGCCCGTTCTTCCACCGTGGTGGAAGGGTCCCCGTCTGCAAACAGGCTGTGAAGAGCCTGCGCAGACGGGGCCCGAGGACGCTGAGCGCCAAGACCCAGGCGCGGCCGGGGATGCCGTCGGGGCCGGGGGCAGTGTTGCGTGCCCCCATGCGTTTGACAGCCCCGGCCAACTCCTCTTCGGACACCTCCCACTCCTGGGACCATAAGACACGGTCCGGTGGTGGAGCGGGGGCCGACACCTCCCCGTCTGGGAATAGAGTGCCGACCACCCGCTCCAGGAGTGGGGGGTCCATCGTCTCCGTGAGGGGAGGCGCCCATGGACGTAGTTTGTCCATCACAAGACGGTATGGGCGCCCCCATGGGTCCTCACGGAGTGAGTCGAGGAGTCCGTCCCAGGCCTGAGCCTTGGCGCTCCTGATGGCCAGCTGCAGCCGCTTCGTGAGATCACGATACTCGGCATACAGCTGTGCCGTTCTCGCCGCGTCGGAGTTACGCCGACGCCTCGCCCGGGTGTACTGGCGGCGAGCGACTCCGCAGTCATCGCGGAGACGCTGAATCTCAGCGCTCCACCAGTACACCGGGCGGCGGGGCGGATTGGCGCGGACTCGAGGCATCGCCACGTCGCAAACAGCCGACATGGCGTCCGCGAACCAACCCGCCTCCTCCGAGACCTCCACTGGCCCAGCCGGAACTTCCGGCCAGGCCACTGCGAGAACGGCCGCCATCAGTGCGTCCTCATCGATGCCCTTCAGGGCCCACCTCCGTGGGTGGTGGGCTGCTGGGCGGGTCGGGGGAGGCGTGGAGACATCCATGCGGATGTAGACGTGGTCCGACAGTGTCTCCACGTCGTCGACCCTCCACCCCGACACACGGCGCGCGGCCAGGGCATTGGCGAAAGATAGGTCCACTATACTTTCGCCCTGGTACCGCACGCACGTGCTGGCCGAGCCCCGGTTCAACAACCGCAGGCCCAGGCCAGCCGCCCAGTCCAGCACCGAGTGGCCCCTCTGGTCCGTCCTCGGGGAGTGCCACGCGGATGCGTGAGCATTGAAGTCCCCGAGGACGAGTACTGGACGAGCTGCGTGCGATGAAACAACGTTCTGCAGCTCGTCCAGTAGGAGGTCGAAGCGACCGAGGGACCAACTCGGGGGCGCGTAGACGCCCACCACCACACAACCCGCCCAGTCGACCGCCACGAATCCATGGCCGCGCATGACAGGCGCTATTGGCCGGATCCGTGACGGAACCGACTGGGCGATCACCACGGAGTCGTCCAAGTCTCCAACCCAGGACGGGCGTTGGAGAACCCGGTACGGCTCCGCGGCTACGACCAACTCAACCACGCCGCCGCAAAGACTATGAGACATCAGGTCTTGGGCAGCGACGGCGTGGTTGAGGTTGGTCTGGATGATCTGGCCGCGGGGAGGCATGAACCTTAGGCCGTGTCCATGGCCTCCCCCCGGCCAGAATCATCCTTTGGAGCGGGTTTAGCAGCCCGCTCCGCCTCCTCTCCAGTGTCCATCACTGCAGCTCCCACGGTGGAGGGTGATGCGGATGCACCACCCCCGCTGGAACCTCCCACGGTGGAGGGTGATGCCGGTGCACCACCCCCGCTGGAACATCCCACGTTGGAGGGTGATGCAGTTGCACCACCCCCTTGATGGACACTGGAGAGTTGGCTCCTCCTCTTCTTGTCGTCTCCTCTCTTCTTGGCTGGGCGGGCCTTCGGTGGGGAGCAACACTTGCTCCCCATACGATGCTCGGCGGGCCGCCCGGCTTCTTTGCACAAAGTGCACACGGGGGCGGCCGCCGCACATTGGCCCGCCTGGTGGCCGGTTTCGCCGCACCTGTAACAGTGGTGCGACCGGTCAACCTCAGCAGTGCACCGCTGCTGGACATGACCAAGCTGCCAGCAGCGGTAGCACTGCTCAGGGCGGGGCTTCAACGCCTCCACTCTGGCGTTGACCCACCCCACCCTGATGCGTCCGGCCGCGACCACCTTTTTGGCCGCCGCCAATGGGCACTGTACCCAAAGGGTACCGAGTCCCGAACGCGAAGACCGAATTTCCCCGGTCCTCACCTCCTCCAGCTGGCACCCTGCAGTGCCAGCTATTGCTTCGGCCACCTCAGTTGGGGTGGCCGATTCATCTAGGCCTAAGACCCGAAGGTCTGCTTTCTTAATGGGCCTGGCCACTGTTACTCCCTCGCCGGCCAGCGCCGTCTTCAGCTTCTCGGCCAAAGCAGATGCCTTGACCTCTTTATCAGGGCCGGAGATCTCCAACATCATGCCCCCGGTCCTGGCCTTCTTGGGGCGGACGCTATCCACCCCGATGTCTGACAGCTTGACCCTCTGCCTGGCAGCAGTCATAACGTCCTTGTATGAGGACTTGCTGCCAGGCTGGAGGGTCAGAACTACCGCCGCCGTGCGTGGCAGACGGCCCAACTTGGGCCTCTCCGCCTTCTTCTGGGCTTTCGGTGGTGGAGCAGGAGCCGATTGGGCCTTCTTGGCCGCCCGTTGAGCCTTCCTGCCCACCACCTGGGCCCATGTTCCCTCGTTGGCGGTGGCACCTTTTGATGTCGAGTGTGCCACCGCTTTAAGCGCCTCCATACGCGCCGCCTCCAACCTTCTGGCTGCCCCAGGTGGGGTCGCCTTCTTCTGAGGGGGTTGGGGTTGGACAGGAGCTCTGTCCTCCCCCTTACCCTTCTTCTTCTTCTCCTTTTTCTTCTTCTCTTTTTTCTTTTCCCCGGTGGCCTGTTGTGGGGTACCAACCGGGGAGGCTTCCTCCTTCCTCTTAGTTGGGAGGAGTTCCTTCCGGAACTCCTCGAGTTTTTTATTCACAAGGTCCGCAATTACGGTCACTAGGGCGGACCCCGTCGGCTCCTTGGGTGCCGGGACACCCATTTCGGGGCAGTCGCCCCTTGATAACTTCAATGGCGAGGCTGGTGTTTGCCTCGCGCGGCTCGCGATCTCCAAGTCCGCCATTCCAGTAACTGGCGGGCTTGGAGATCGCCTTTCCAAGGTGGATAATCTATCCTGCAGGCGTTTATTTTCAGCCTGCAGGGCCTCTAGCTGTATCTTCAGCGCGACGATATCGTCGCCAGGCTGCGGTTCGATCGGTCTGATCACTCGCTGGGCGAGTTCCATTGTCACCGCCCTGACAGTACGTGCACCCACGCGAATGTCACGTTGTATGGTGCCTTTCAAATTTTTTGATTTGGCCGCCGCCAACTCTATCTTATCGGCCTCCTCCAGGGCCCACGCTCCTAGGTCTTCGAGCGGTTTCTTTTTCGCCTCTTCGACGAACGCCTCCATGTCAGGCACGGGATTGGTAGACCTCCCGGGTGGAGGGATGCTGCCCGTGCCGCTCCTAATCCCTTCCTCTAGCTCAACGAGCTCGATTTCCCGTTGAGCCTCGAGATAGGCCCTCTTGGCCTCTGCTAGGCCGACGTATTCGCCAGTAGTTGGGGGCCGTCCCCTCTTCTTCGATTTGGGACACGCCCGTTCCCTGAGGATCGAAATATTCGATCTAACAGATCCGACGGACGTGTCGGAATCATAGGAGGCATCCCCCGACTCCTCCACAGCGCCTTTCTCGAGTGCTCGGCTCCTTAGCTTGAGCTTCTCCAGCACAACCTGCCCTTGCGAGGCAGTCATCACACTATCCGAGACGATAGTCGGTCTCGGATCTGCGACCTTTCGGGCCCCACTTGGCCCCGCCTTCACGTCATCGACCCCCCCATTCCCCGGTTTTTTAAATGAGACTGAACAATCCATACTTGTTCCCACGAGAAGGTCGGAAATAAAAGTCACCCCTGGCAGAGCCGCCATGCCAGGGGAAGGCAGATACACCCGGGGGGCGCCAGTATCCCCGGGGTTGGTCGCACGAGACCGGTGCACCCACCGGCCACGCCCAGCCGCGAGGACTGAGCGTGCCCCCTCGCCGCGTACCGCAGCTTGAGGCTAGGGACTTTTTATAGAGGTTTATCCCCTCGCGGGCCGGCCAATGAAGGCAAGCCCCCCGCTCCGGCGAAACATGACCACCGGTTTACGGTATTACGACAGGGGTCACACCACCCCTGCCGAGCTATGGGATCCCGGGGACGCAACTCCCCGTATCACGACCAGAACTGGCCGTGACCCCTGGGATGGAGGCCCGCATCCACCGTTTTCACCCCTCCGCTCCGAGCCTTACCGGCAAGGGAGGCCCCGCCAGGATCCGAAGATCCCACCGGCATCGCCTCGGAGCATCACTGAGGCTACTTGGTATTAGCGAAACCCCCGAAAGCCAGAGCCCCGTTAGTCACCGGATGACTCCGGTGTCCAGGTTCCACCACGAGGAGGTGGGGATGGCACATGTTGTTGCAAGCTGCAACAACTTCTAGAACCCACCTAACCTAACCTTTTTTTTTTTTTTTTTTTACGTGGGGAAATCCATCATGGATACCCCAGAGCTGGGGAAGCTCCGGGGTTATGCCGGACTCTTACCGGCTAAAACCCCACGGTGGCCATCCCTGCACTACCGGGGAGGGTCTAGGATCTCTTGCGAACAACAACCAGACCCTCCCCGTGCAAGGGCGCCAGAAGGGCGCCCGCTTCCCAAAAGTTGGAGGGCTGAGCCTCCCCTACCCAGCTAAAGACGGCGATGTCGGGGCCACGCCGACATCGCCGACCATCCCGGGCCGCGTGCAATGCATCGGCGAACCCCCATTCGCCGATGCTGCAGCCCCGACGACCGCCTCGCCTTGAAGTACTCGAGTGGAGCGGTGCTCAAACACTCGGCGAGACGGCCGCCCTCCGCCACCGTAGCTCGGGCCCCGGGTGCGCTACTACCCGTACCGCGGCAACAGATAGTCGGTTGCCGCGGCCCCTGGGGGATGATGTCTCCCGGGAAAGGGAGACATATCGGGGCAGGTCTACTCCTTCGGAGAAGGAGCAGCCCCACCCCGATCAGGCGCAACCGCCTGCCCCTTGGGCACAGAAGTGCCGGCCCTCGAGGGCCCCCCACGCCCGCCCTTTCGGACGGGCGGCTTACAGGCCGAGCTGCCCAAGCGGTGCCCGGACGGCAGACCCAAGTCCGCGCAGAGCGGACAGTTGGGCGCCGCCGCCGGACACCCGGCCGCCTTGTGGCCTGCAGCGCCACACCGGTAGCACAGAGTGCTACGGTCCTCGTCGGCAGTGCACCGCGCCCGCACGTGACCGTGCTGGAGGCAGCGGTAGCACTGCAACGGCCGGGGCTTGAGCAGCTCGACCCGAGCTGTTGCCCACCCTACCCTTATGCGATCCCCCTTGGCGAAGAGCTTCTTAGCCCCAGCCAATGGGCATCGCGCCCACACGGTGCCCAATGGGCCGGATCGCCGGATGGTACCGACCACGATCCGGTCCATGGGGCACCCACCCTCCCTAGAGAGAGCCGCCTTCACCTCTATGGCCCTCACGGAGTCCTCAAGCCCGACCACCCTCAGCTCTACGAGCTTCATTGGGCGGCCGACCTTGAGGCCCCTGGGCTCCAACACCTCTGTAAGGCGAATGGCGAGATTGTCCGCCTTTTCCGCCCTCCCCTCGCCGTCCACCTCAAGAATGAGGGCACCGGTCTTCGCCCGCTTGGGCCTCACCGCCTCAATGCCCACTTCGTCAAGGGCGAAGGCGTTTCTCGCCACCAACATAGCGTTGGTGAGCGTCTGGGTGCACCCAGGCGGGACGGTGATAGTCACCGCCTCCGACCTGGGAAGCCTGCCCAGACGCACACCAACTTTTTTCCTCTCGGGGCAGGAGCCGGCCTTCGGGGCCGACTTCTTCCCCTTCACCTTCCTCTTCTTCGAGGAGGAAGAGGGTGGGACCGGGGCAGAAGTGGGAGTCTTACGACCCACCACCTCCGCCCAGGAGTCCCCACCCCCGGACTGGGCCCACACAGCAGACTCAGCCGAGGGAGGGACGTCAGTCACCCCCCTATTCCCCCTCTTACCCCTTCCCTTTTTCCCGGCTTTCGCCGGGCGAGAGGTGGCCGACGGTGGTTGGTCGGGCTGGGCGGCACGGGGAGTACCCGCACCGTCCCCCCTAACCTCCCCCAACGAACGACCCCCCAGCACTAAACCGGAGGCGGGACCCGCCGCTCCCAGGGTGAGGTTCAACTCACCCCTGAGAGCGGCGAATCTCGCCTCCATCATATCTCCCACCCGGGAGATGATCGTCTCCACGTCCACGCCGCCAGCAGCGGGACCCGTACCCGGGGAGGACCTGCCTCCCCGTGCCCCCGTGATAGGAGGAGATGCTCCCCTCGGAGGCTCAGCCTCCATTTGGGATTCTTGAGTGACAGACTCAAGCTTGCGCTTGAGCCTACCGACTTCCCGCTTGAGGTCCCCCAGTTCGGAGGAGAGCCGTTCGTTGGCCTCCTCCAACTCCTGGACCCTCCCATCCCGATGTGTTCGTTGTATCGCCTCTAGTCCGGCAAGCCTAAGGGCCTGGGCAGACTCTCTGAGGCGATGTACAAATTTCCCGCTTAAATTTTTTGAGGAGCCGGCCACACGCTCGACCTCCTTCGCATGCTCCAAAATGAGAGCACCGAGGTCGGGCGTCGGCCGGTTCCTCATTTCCTCTCGCACCTCCCGCTCATTCGGGAGAGGCTTAGCGCCTTTACTAGGAGGCGGAGGGGTCCTGGAGGGATCGGATCGCTCCAACTCCCTCCGGACCGCCTCCTCCTCCCGGCAAAGTTCCATATAGGCGCGCTTCGCCTCCGCCAAACCAACATACTCCCCCGTTGTAGGGGGCCTGCCCCTCTTCCTCACAACCGGAGGCTCCATCCGACACGAGAAGGAGGCATCCGAATACCCCTCCTCGTCGTCGGAGTCCATCCCGCCAAGGGACCAGCGACCAGCGCTGCCCGCCGCGAGATCCTTTACGTGGCCGACCAGCGGCCTCGTAGAAGAAGTCCCCCCTTCCCCAGAGGAGCCAGTAGCTCTAGACGCCGTGGCCTGGCCCTCCACCACGGACGTCCCACGGTTGCCGGATGACGACGCAGCCGGGCCCGCTTGACCACCCGAAACTGCGCCGGTACTGGAGGTTCCGAGGCCTCCTGCACCGTAAGTTTTCCTGTCCTTAGTTCGTAATTCCATATTTATAAAATTCCTCCCCCAACGTGCCCGTGTCGTCACCGTAAAAGTCCGTCCCGCACCGCTTCCACCTTCTCACCTCTCAACTCCGGGCCTTACCGGCAAGGGAGGCCCTGCCAGGATCCGAAGATCCCGCCGGCATCGCCCCGGAGCATCACTGAGGCTACCTCAGCTTCCGCGATGCACCCTTTTAGTCGCCTCTTACGACAGGCAGGGTATACCCTGGGTGTATTCTGACCCGCACCCAGACGGGGAACCTAACCTAACCTTTTTTTTTTTTTTTTTTTTACGTGGGGAAATCCATCATGGATACCCCGGAGCTGGGGAAGCTCCGGGGTTATGCCGGACTCTTACCGGCTAAAACCCCACGGTGGCCATCCCTGCAGTACCGGGGAGAGTCTGGGATCTCTTGCGAACAACAACCAGACCCTCCCCGTGCAAGGGCGCCAGAAGGGCGCCCGCTTCCCACAAGTTGGAGGGCTGAGCCTCCCCTACCCAGCTAAAGACGGCGATGTCGGGGCCACGCCGACATCGCCGACCATCCCGGGCCGCGTGCAATGCATCGGCGAATCCCCATTCACCGATGCTGCAGCCCCGGCGACCGCCTCGCCTTGAAGTACTCGAGTGGAGCGGTGCTCAAACACTCGGCGAGACGGCCGCCCTCCACCACCACAGCTCGGGCCCCGGGTGCGCTACTACCCGTACCGCGGCAACAGGTGGTCGGTTGCCGCGGCCCCTGGGGGATGATGTCTCCCGGAAAAGGGAGACATATCGGGGAAGGGCTACTCCTTCGGAGAAGAAGCAGCCCCACCCCGATCAGGCGCAACCGCCTGCCCCTTGGGCACCTTAGTGCCTGCCCTAGAGGGCTCCCCACGCCCGCCCTTTCGGACGGGCGGCTTACAGGCCGAGCTGCCCAAGCGATGCCCGGACGGCAGACCCAAGTCCGCGCAAAGCGGGCAGTTGGGCGCCGCCGCCGGACACCCGGCCGCCTTGTGGCCTGCAGCGCCACACCGATAGCACAAAGTGCTACGGTCCTCGTCGGCAGTGCACCGCGCCCGCACGTGACCGTGCTGGAGGCAGCGGTAGCACTGCAACGGCCGGGGCTTGAGCAGCTCGACCCGAGCTGTAGCCCACCCCACCCGTATTCTATCCCCCTTTGCGAAGATCTTCTTCGCGCCCGCAAGTGGGCATCGCGCCCACACGGTGCCCAATGGGCCGGATCGCCGGATGGTACCGACCACGATCCGGTCCATGGGGCACCCGCCCTCCCTCGATAAGGCCGCCTTCACCTCGATGGCGCGGACCGAGTCCTCAAGGCCGACCACCCTCAGCTCAACGAGCTTCATTGGGCGGCCGACCTTGAGGCCCTTCGGCTCCAGCACCTCGGTGAGGCGATAGGCCAGATTATCGGCCTTTTCCGCCCTCCCTTCTCCCTCCACCTCAAGGATGAGGGCCCCCGTCTTCGCCCGCTTGGGCCTCACCGCCTCGATGCCCACCTCGTCGAGGGCGAAGGCGTTACGCGCCACCAACATAGCGTTGGTGAGCGTCTGGGTGCACCCAGGCGGGACGGTGATAGTCACCGCCTCCGACCTGGGTAGCCTACCCAGACGCACACCACCTTTCCTCTTTTCGGGGCCGGAGCCGGCCTTCGCGGCCGACTTCTTCCCCTTTACCCTCTTCTTTTTCGAGGAGGACGAGGGTGGGACCGGGGCAGAAGTGGGAGCCTTGCGGCCCACCACCCCCGCCCAGGAGTCCCCACCCCCGGACTGGGCCCGCACAGCGGACTCAGCCGAGGGAGGGACATCGGTAACCCCCCCTTTCCCCCTCTTACCCCGTCCCTTTTTCCCGGCTTTCGCCGGGCGAGAGGTGGCCGACGGTGGTTGGTCGGGCTGGGCGGCACGGGGAGTACCCGCACCGTCCCCCCTAACCTCCCCCAACGAACCAACCCCCAACACCAATCCGGAGGCGGGACCCGCCGCTCCCAGGGTGAGGTTCAACTCACCCCTGAGAGCGGCGAATCTCGCCTCCATCATATCTCCCACACGGGAGATAATCTCCTCTACGTCCACGCCGCCAGCGGCCGGACCCGTACCCGGGGAGGACCTGCCTCCCCGTGCTCCCCTGATAGGAGGAGATGTTCCCCTCGGAGGCTCAACCTCCATTTGGGATTGCTCCCGACTGGCAGAATCCAGCTGCCTCTTCAGCCTTCCCACCTCCAGTTTGAGGTGATCAAGTTCGGAGGAGAGCCTTTCATTGGCCTCCTCCAACTCCTGGACCCTCCCATCCCGATGGGTCCGTTGGATCGCCTCTAGTCCCGCAAGCCTAAGGGCCTGGGCACTTTCCCGTAGGCGATGGACAAACCTCCCACTCAAGTTTTTGGAGGAACCGGCCACACGCTCGACCTCCTTAGCGTGCTCCAAGATGAGAGCACCGAGGTCGGGCGTCGGCCGGCTCCTCATTTCCTCCCTAACCTCCCGTTCATTCGGGAGAGGCTTAGCGCCTTTGCTAGGAGGCGGAGGAGTCCGGGAGGGGTCGGATCGCTCCAACTCCCTCCGGACCGCCTCCTCCTCCCGGCAAAGCTCCATATAGGCGCGCTTCGCCTCCGCCAATCCAACATACTCTCCTGTTGTAGGGGGCCTGCCCCTTTTCCTCACAACAGGAGGCTCCATCCGACACGAGTACGAGGTGTCCGAATAACACTCCTCGTCGTCGGAATCCATTCCAAGCGACCAGCGACCAGCGCTGCCCGCCGCTAAATCCTTCACGAGGCCGGCCAGCGGCCTCGCAGGATTCCCCCCAGCCCCAGAGGAACCAGTAGCCTTAAACGCCGTGGCCTGGCCCTCCACCACGGACGTCCCACGGTTGCCAGATGACGACGCAGCCGGGCCCGCTTGACCACCCGAAACTGCGCCGGTACTGGAGGATCCGAGGCCTCCTGCACCGTAAGTTTTCCTGTCCTTCGTTCGTAATTCCATAGTTTGTATAAAATGAAAGTCCTCCCCAAACGTGCCCAAGTCGTCAACAAGAAGTCCCGTCCAGCACCGCTTCCACCTTCTCACCCCTCAACTCCGGGCCTTACCGGCAAGGGAGGCCCTGCCAGGATCCGAAGATCCCGCCGGCATCGCCCCGGAGCATCACTGAGGCTACCTCAGCTTCCGCGATGCACCCTTTTAGTCGCCTCTTACGACAGGCAGGGTATACCCTGGGTGTATTCTGACCCGCACCCAGACGGGGTACCTAACCTAACCTTTTTTTTTTTTTTTTACGTGGGGAAATCCATCATGGATACCCCGGAGCTGGGGAAGCTCCGGGGTTATGCCGGACTCCTACCGGCTAAAACCCCACGGTGGCCATCCCTGCACTACCGGGGAGAGTCTGGGATCTCTTGCGAACAACAACCAGACCCTCCCCGTGCAAGGGCGCCAGAAGGGCGCCCGCTTCCCAAAAGTTGGAGGGCAATGCCTCCCCTACCCTAATAAAGACGGCGATGTCGGGGCCACGCCGACATCGCCGACCATCCCGGGCCGCGTGCAATGCATCGGCGAACCCCCATTCGCCGATGCTGCAGCCCCGGCGACCGCCTCGCCTTGAAGTACTCGAGTGGAGCGGTGCTCAAACACTCGGCGAGACGGCCGCCCTCCGCCACCGTAGCTCGGGCCCCGGGTGCGCTACTACCCGTACCGCGGCAACAGGTGGTCGGTTGCCGCGGCCCCTGGGGGATGATGTCTCCCGGGAAAGGGAGACATATCGGGGCAGGTCTACTCCTTCGGAGAAGGAGCAGCCCCACCCCGATCAGGCGCAACCGCCTGCCCCTTGGGCACCGTAGTGCCGGCCCTCGAGGGCCCCCCACGCCCGCCCTTACGGACGGGCGGCTTACAGGCCGAGCTGCCCAAGCGGTGCCCGGACGGCAGACCCAAGTCCGCGCAGAGCGGACAGTTGGGCGCCGCCGCCGGACACCCGGCCGCCTTGTGGCCTGCAGCGCCACACCGGTAGCACAAAGTGCTACGGTCCTCGTCGGCAGTGCACCGCGCCCGCACGTGACCGTGCTGGAGGCAGCGGTAACACTGCAACGGCCGGGGCTTGAGCAGCTCGACCCGAGCTGTTGCCCACCCCACCCGTATCCTGTCCCCTTTTGCGAAGAGCTTCTTCGCGCCCGCAAGTGGGCATCGCGCCCACACGGTGCCCAATGGGCCGGATCGCTGGATGGTACCAACCACGATCCGGTCCATTGGGCACCCACCCTCCCTCGACAAGGCCGCCTTCACCTCGATGGCGCGGACCGAGTCCTCAAGGCCGACCACCCTCAGCTCAACGAGCTTCATCGGGCGGCCGACCTTGAGGCCCCTCGGTTCCAACACCTCGGTGAGGCGATAGGCCAGTTGGTCGGCCTTTTCCGCCCTCCCCTCGCCCTCCACCTCTAAGATGAGGGCTCCGGTCTTGGCCCTCTTGGGCCTCACCGCCTCGATGCCAAGCTCATCGAGGGCGAATGCGTTCCGCGCCACCAACATAGCGTTGGTGAGCGTCTGGGAGCACCCAGGCGGGACGGTGATAGTCACCGCCTCCGACCTGGGTAGCCTACCCAGACGCACACCACCCCTCTTCTTTTCGGGGCCGGAGCCGGCCTTCGCGGCCGACTTCTTCCCCTTAGTCTTCCTCTTTTTCGAGGAGGAAGAGGGTGGGACCGGGGCAGAAGTGGGAGTCTTACGACCCACCACCTCCGCCCAGGAGTCCCCGCCCCCGGACTGAGCCTGCACAGCAGACCCAGCCGAGGGAGGGACAGAAGTCACCACCCCTTTCCCCCTCTTAGCCCGTCCCTTTTTCCCGGCTTTCGCCGGGCGAGGGGTGGCCGACGGTGGTTGGTCGGGCTGAGCGGCGCGGGGAGTACCCGCGCCGTCCCCCCTAACCTCCCCCAACGAACCACCCCCCAACACCAATCCGGAGGCGGGACCCGCCGCTCCCAGGGTGAGGTTTAACTCCCCCCTGAGAGCGGCGAATCTCGCCTCCATCATCTCTCCCACGCGGGAGATAATCTTCTCCACGTCCACGCCGCCAGCGGCTGGACCCGTACTCGGGGAGGACCTGCCTCCCCGTGCCCCCATGATAGGAGGAGTTGTCCCCCTGGGAGGCTCTACCTCCATTCGGGAGTCTTGAGTTGCAGACTCAAGCTGCCGCCTGAGCCTACCCACCTCCCGCTTGAGGTCCTCAAGTTCGGAGGAGAGCCGTTCGTTGGCCTCCTCCAACTCCTGAACCCTCCCATCCCGATGGGTTCTTTGAATCGCCTCGAGGCCAGCCAACCGAAGGGCCTGGGCACTCTCCCTGAGGCGGTGCACGAACCTCCCACTCAAGTTCTTCGAGGAACCGGCCACACGCTCGACCTCCTTAGCGTGCTCCAAGATGAGAGCACCGAGGTCGGGCGTCGGCCGGCTCCTCATTTCCTCCCTCACCTCCCGTTCGTTCGGGAGAGGCTTAGCTGCCTTACTAGGAGGCGGAGGGGTGCGGGAGGGGTCGGATCTCTCCAACTCCCTCCGGACCGCCTCCTCCTCCCGGCAAAGCTCCATATAGGCGCGCTTCGCCTCCGCCAGCCCAACATACTCTCCCGTCGTAGGGGGCCTGCCCCTCTTCCGTACTACACCGGACGTCGGCTCTAGCTGACACGAGAAGGAGTTGTCCGACAACCCTTCCTCGTCGTCCGAGTCCATCCCAAGCGACCAGCGACCAGCGCTGCCCGCCGCTAAATCTCTCACGAGACCGGCCAGCGGCCTCGCAGAAGTCCCCCCAGCCCCAGAGGAACCAGTAGCCTTAGACGCCGTGGCCTGGCCCTCCACCACGGACGTCCCACGGTTGCCGGATGACGACGCAGCCGGGCCCGCTTGACCACCCGAAACTGCGCCGGTACTGGAGGTTCCGAGGCCTCCTGCACCGTAAGTTTTCTTCCCTTTGTTGCGTAAGTCCATGATTTTAATTAAAACACCTCCCCAAACGTGCCGAAGTCGTCAACGAAAGTCCCGCCCCGCACCGCTTCCACCTTCTCACCTCTCAACTCCGGGCCTTACCGGCAAGGGAGGCCCTGCCAGGATCCGAAGATCCCGCCGGCATCGCCCCGGAGCATCACTGAGGCTACCTCAGCTTCCGCGATGCACCCTTTTAGTCGCCTCTTACGACAGGCAGGGTATACCCTGGGTGTATTCTGACCCGCACCCAGACGGGGAACCTAACCTAACCTTTTTTTTTTTTTTTTTTTTTTTTTTTTTTACGTGGGGAAATCCATCATGGATCCCCCGGGGCTGGGGAACCCCTGGGGTATGCCGGACTCTTACCGGCTAAAACCCCACGGTGGCCATCCCTGCACTACCGGGGAGAGTCTGGGATCTCTTGCGAACAACAACCAGACCCTCCCCGTGCAAGGGCGCCAGAAGGGCGCCCGCTTCCCAAAAGTTGGAGGGCTGAGCCTCCCCTACCCAGCTAAAGACGGCGATGTCGGGGCCACGCCGACATCGCCGACCATCCCGGGCCGCGTGCAATGCATCGGCGAACCCCCATTCGCCGATGCTGCAGCCCCGACGACCGCCTCGCCTTGAAGTACTCGAGTGGAGCGGTGCTCAAACACTCGGCGAGACGGCCGACCTCCACCACCGTAGCTCGGGCCCCGGGTGCGCTACTACCCGTACCGCGGCAACGGATGGTCGGTTGCCGCGGCCCCTGGGGGATGATGTCTCCCGGGAAAGGGAGACATATCGGGGTGAGTCTACTCCTTCGGAGAAGGAGCAGCCCCACCCCGATCAGGCGCAACCGCCTGCCCCTTGGGCACCGAAGTGCCGGCCCTCGAGGGCCCCCCACGCCCGCCCTTACGGACGGGCGGCTTACAGGCCGAGCTGCCCAAGCGGTGCCCGGACGACAGACCCAAGTCCGCACAGAGCGGACAATTGGGCGCCGCCGCCGGACACCCGGCCGCCTTGTGGCCTGCAGCGCCACACCGATAGCACAAAGTGCTACGGTCCTCGTCGGCAGTGCACCGCGCCCGCACGTGACCGTGCTGGAGGCAGCGGTAGCACTGCAACGGCCGGGGCTTGAGCAGCTCGACCCGAGCTGTTGCCCACCCCACCCGTATCCTATCCCCCTTGGCGAAGATCTTTTTCGCCGCCGCGAGTGGACATCTCGCCCACACGGTACCCAATGGGCCCGATCGCCGGATGTTGCCAACCGCGATCGGGTCCATTGGGCACCCACCCTCCCTCGAAAGAGCCGCCTTCACTTCGATGGCGCGGACCGAGTCCTCAAGGCCGACCACCCTCAGCTCAACGAGCTTCATTGGGCGGCCGACCTTGAGGCCCTTAGGCTCCAGCACCTCCGTGAGGCGGTAGGCCAGTTCGTCGGCCTTCTCAGCCCTCCCCTCGCCCTCAACCTCTAAGATGAGGGCCCCCGTTTTAGCCCGTTTGGGCCTCACGGCCTCAATGCCCAGCTCATCGAGAGCAAAGGCGTTACGCGCCGCCAACATAGCGTTGGTGAGCGTCTGGGAGCACCCAGGCGGGACGGTGATAGTCACCGCCTCCGACCTGGGCAGCCTACCCAGACGCACACCACCTCTCATCTTTTCGGGGCCGGAGCCGGCCTTCGCGGCCGACTTCTTCCCCTTACCCTTCTTCTTCTTAGAGGAGGAAGAGGGTGGAACCGGGGCAGAAGTGGGAGTCTTACGACCCACCACCTCCGCCCAGGAGTCCCCGCCCCCGGACTGAGCCTGCACAGCAGACCCAGCCGAGGGAGGGACAGAAGTCACCACCCCTTTCCCCCTCTTAGCCCGTCCCTTTTTCCCGGCTTTCGCCGGGCGATGAGTGGCCGACGGTGGTTGGTCGGGCTGGGTAGCACGGGGAGTACCCGCGCAATCCACCCTAACCTCCCCCAACGAGCCACCCCCCAACACCAATCCGGAGGCGGGACCCGCCGCTCCCAGGGTGAGGTTCAACTCACCCCTGAGAGCGGCGAATCTCGCCTCCATCATATCTCCCACACGAGAGATAATCTCCTCCACGTCCATACCGCCAGCGGCTGGACCCGTACTCGGGGAGGACCTGCCTCCCCGTGCCCCGGAGATAGGAGGAGATGTCCCCCTGTGAGGCTCCACCTCCATACGGGATTCCTCCCGAGTAGAAGGCTCGAGTTGCCTCTTGAGCCTTCCGACCTCCCTCCTCAGATCCTCGAGCTCGGAGGAGAGCCTATCGTTGGCTTCCTCCAGCTCTTTTACTCTCCCGTCTCTCTCCGTCCGCTGGATGGCCTCCAGCCCAGCCAGCCTGAGGGCCTGCGCACTCTCCCGCAGGAGATGCACAAATCGGCCGCTCAGGTTTTTCGATGAGCCGGCCACCCGCTCGACCTCTTTAGAATGCTCTAAAATTAGAGCACCAAGGTCGGGCGTCGGCCGGTGCCTCATCGCCTCCCTCACCTCCCTCTCATTGGGGAGCGGCTTAGCGCCTTTGCTAGGAGGCGGAGGAGTCCGGGAGGGGTCGGATCGCTCCAACTCCCTCCGGACCGCCTCCTCCTCCCGGCAAAGTTCCATATAGGCGCGCTTCGCCTCCGCCAGTCCAACATACTCTCCTGTTGTAGGGGGCCTGCCCCTTTTCCTCACAACAGGAGGCTCCATCCGACACGAGTACGAGGTGTCCGAATAACACTCCTCGTCGTCGGAATCCATTCCAAGCGACCAGCGACCAGCGCTGCCCGCCGCTAAATCCTTCACGAGGCCGGCCAGCGGCCTCGCAGGATTCCCCCCAGCCCCAGAGGCACCAGTAGCCTTAAACGCCGTGGCCTGGTCCTCCACCACGGACGTCCCACGGTTGCCAGATGACGACGCAGCCGGGCCCGCTTGACCACCCGAAACTGCGCCGGTACTGGAGGTTCCGAGTCCTCCTGCACCGTAAGTTTTCTTTCCCTTTTGCCGAGTATCCATGTTTGATATAAAATACACCACCCCTAACGTGCCCGAGTCGTCAACGAAAGTCCCGCCCCGCACCGCTTCCACCTTCTCACCCCTCAACTCCGGGCCTTACCGGCAAGGGAGGCCCTGCCAGGATCCGAAGATCCCGCCGGCATCGCCCCGGAGCATCACTGAGGCTACCTCAGCTTCCGCGATGCACCCTTTTAGTCGCCTCTTACGACAGGCAGGGTATACCCTGGGTGTATTCTGACCCGCACCCAGACGGGGAAACCTAACCTTTTTTTTTTTTTTTTTTACGTGGGGAAATCCATCATGGATACCCCGGAGCTGGGGAAGCTCCGGGGTTATGCCGGACTCTTACCGGCTAAAACCCCACGGTGGCCATCCCTGCACTACCGGGGAGAGTCTGGGATCTCTTGCGAACAACAACCAGACCCTCCCCGTGCAAGGGCGCCAGAAGGGCGCCCGCTTCCCAAAAGTTGGAGGGCTGAGCCTCCCCTACCCAACTAAAGTAGGCGATGTCGGGGCCACGCCGACATCGCCGACCGTCCCGGGCCGCGTGCAATGCATCGGCGAACCCCCATTCGCCGATGCTGCAGCCCCGGCGACCGCCTCGCCTGGAAGTACACGAGTGGAGCGGTGCTCAAACACTCGGCGAGACGGCCGCCCTCCACCACCACAGCTCGGGCCCCGGGTGCGCTACTACCCGTACCGCGGCAACAGGTGGTCGGTTGCCGCGGCCCCTGGGGGATGATGTCTCCCGGGAAAGGGAGACATATCGGGGCGGGTCTACTCCTTCGGAGAAGGAGCAGCCCCACCCCGATCAGGCGGAACCGCCTGCCCCTTGGGCACCTTAGTGCCTGCCCTAGAGGGCTCCCCACGCCCGCCCTTTCGGACGGGCGGCTTACAGGCCGAGCTGCCCAAGCGGTGCCCGGACGGCAGACCCAAGTCCGCGCAAAGCGGACAATTGGGCGCCGCCGCCGGACACCCGGCCGCCTTGTGGCCTGCAGCGCCACACCGATAGCACAAAGTGCTACGGTCCTCGTCGGCAGTGCACCGCGCCCGCACGTGACCGTGCTGGAGGCAGCGGTAACACTGCAACGGCCGGGGCTTGAGCAGCTCGACCCGAGCTATACCCCACCCCACCCGTATACGGTCCCCTTTGGCGAAGATTTTCTTCGCCGCCGCGAGTGGACATCTCGCCCACACGGTGCCCAATGGGCCCGATCGCTGGATGTTGCCAACCGCGATCGGGTCCATTGGGCACCCACCCTCCCTCGATAAGGCCGCCTTTACCTCTATCGCCCGGACGGAGTCCTCAAGGCCGACCACCCTCAGCTCTACGAGCTTCATTGGGCGGCCGACCTTGAGGCCCCTGGGCTCCAACACCTCTGTAAGGCGAATGGCGAGATTGTCCGCCTTTTCCGCCCTCCCCTCGCCGTCCACCTCAAGAATGAGGGCACCGGTCTTGGCCCGCTTGGGCCTCACCGCCTCGATGCCTAGCTCATCCAGAGCGAAGGCGTTACGCGCCACCAACATAGCGTTGGTGAGCGTCTGGGAGCACCCAGGTGGGACGGTAATAGTTACCGCCTCCGACCTGGGCAGCCTACCCAGACGCACACCAACTTTCTTCTTCGCGGGGACGGAGTCGGCCTTAGCGGCCGACTTCTTCCCCTTAGCCTTCTTCTTCTTCATCGAGGAGGACGAGGGTGGGACCGGGGCAGAAGTCGGAGCCTTGCGGCCCACCACCTCCGCCCAGGAGTCGCCACCCCCGGACTGAACCCGCACAGCGGACTCAGCCGGAGGAGGGACCTCGGTCACCCCCCTATTCCCCCTGTTGCCCCTTCCCTTTTTCCCGGCTTTCGCCGGGCGAGGGATGGCCGACGGCGGTTGGTCGGGCTGGGCGGAACGGGGAGTACCCGCTCCGTCCCCCCTAACCTCCCCCAACGAACCACCCCCCAACACCAATTCGGAGGCGGGACCCGCCGCTCCCAGGGTGAGGTTCAACTCACCCCTGAGAGCGGCGAATCTCGCCTCCATCATCTCTCCCACCCGGGAGATGATACTCTCCACGTCCAAGCCGCCAGCGGCTGGACCCTTACTCGGGGAGGACCTGCCTCCCCGCGCCCCCGTGATAGGAGGAGATATCCCCCTGGGAGGCACCACCTCCATTCGGGAATCCTCCCGAGCGCCAGACTCGAGCTGACGCTTGAGCCTGCCCACCTCCTGCTTGAGGTCCTCCAGTTCGGAGGAGAGCCTGTGGTTTGCCTCCTCCAACTCCTGGACCCTCCCATCCCGACTTGTCCGCTGGATCGCCTCCAGACCAGCTAATCTAAGTGCCTGCGCACTTTCTCTGAGGCGGTGCACAAACTTCCCGCTCAGGTTCTTAGAGGAACCGGCCACACGCTCGACCTCCTTCGCGTGCTCCAAAATCAGAGCACCGAGGTCGGGCGTCGGCCGATTCCTCATCTCTTCCCTCACCTCGCGCTCGTTGGGAAGCGGCTTGGCGCTCTTGCTAGGAGGCGGAGGGGTCCGGGAGGGGTCGGATCGCTCCAACTCTCTCCGGACCGCCTCCTCCTCCCGGCAGAGCTCCATGTAGGCGCGCTTCGCCTCCGCGAGCCCCACGTATTCTCCCGTTGTAGGGGGCCTGCCCCTTTTCCTCACAACGGGAGGCTCTAATCGACACGAGAAGGACGCGTCAGAGAAGCCCTCCTCGTCGTCAGAATCCATACCCAGCGACCAGCGTCCAGCGCTGTCCGCCGCTAAGTCCTTTACGAGGCCGGCCAGCGGCCTCGCGAAAGTCCCCCCAGCCCCAGAGGAACCAGTAGCCCTAGACGCCGTGGCCTGGCCCTCCACCACGGACGTCCCACGGTTGCCGGATGACGACGCAGCCGGGCCCGCTTGACCACCCGAAACTGCGCCGGTACTGGAGGTTCCGAGGCCTCCTGCACCGTAAGTTTTCTTTCCTTTATGCCGAGTATCCATATTTGATAAGTATACACCCCCCTATCGTGCCCGAGTCGTCGCCGAAAAAGCCCGTCCCGCACCGCTTCCACCTTCTCACCTCTCAACTCCGGGCCTTACCGGCAAGGGAGGCCCTGCCAGGATCCGAAGATCCCGCCGGCATCGCCCCGGAGCATCACTGAGGCTACCTCAGCTTCCGCGATGCACCCTTTTAGTCGCCTCTTACGACAGGCAGGGTATACCCTGGGTGTATTCTGACCCGCACCCAGACGGGGGGGGGAAACCTAACCTAACCTTTTTTTTTTTTTTTTTTTTTTTTTTTTTTACGTGGGGAAATCCATCATGGATACCCCGGAGCTGGGGAAGCTCCGGGGTTATGCCGGACTCTTACCGGCTAAAACCCCACGGTGGCCATCCCTGCACTACCGGGGAGAGTCTGGGATCTCTTGCGAACAACAACCAGACCCTCCCCGTGCAAGGGCGCCAGAAGGGCGCCCGCTTCCCAAAAGTTGGAGGGCAATGCCTCCCCTACCCAACTAAAGTAGGCGATGTCGGGGCCACGCCGACATCGCCGACCATCCCGGGCCGCGTGCAATGCATCGGCGAACCCCCATTCGCCGATGCTGCAGCCCCGGCGACCGCCTCGCCTGGAAGTACTCGAGTGGAGCGGTGCTCAAACACTCGGCGAGACGGCCGCCCTCCACCACCACAGCTCGGGCCCCGGGTGCGCTACTACCCGTACCGCGGCAACAGATGGTCGGTTGCCGCGGCCCCTGGGGGAAACCTAACCTAACCTTTTTTTTTTTTTTTTTTTTTTTACGTGGGGAAATCCTCATGGATCCCCCGGGGCTGGGGAACCCCGGGGGTATGCCGGACTCTTACCGGCTAAAACCCCACGGTGACCTACCTCGGCGCTGCTGGGGAGGGCCCGGGAACTCTGGACGAACACGTCCGGTCCCTCCCCGCGCCGGGGCCCCCTATGGTGACTGAGGGGACCCCCTTCCCGTTGGGGGGGTGGTCGACGATACACCCCCCCATCCGGGGTAACGGGCGGAGACCCGGTCACCCGGCCTCCGCCCCCGTCCCGGAGGGCGCGTGCAATGGCTGAGGCGATCCCCCAATCGCCCCAGCCGCGCCCCCCGGGCGACCCCCGTGCAAAGACGTGGGGCACGACCCCCACCGAGGTGAGGGTCCTCCCCGCACGGGCGACGCCGACGCCTCGGGCCAGGCTTGGCCCGGTTTGACTGGGAGCCCCGGGTGCGTCACACCCGATACCGTGGCCCGGCTAACTGCCGGGACCACGGCCCCTGGGGCCTAAGTGCCACCACCGTGGCACGCTGGGTGCGCGGCGGAGGTGGCGAAGTCCCGCTCCCCGAAGGGTTCTTAGGAGCGACCCCCACCCGAAGGCGAGAGTCCCCCCCGTGGAGCGGGGCGGGGCAAACGTGCAAGACGCCGACCCCGCAGGCGACGCCGAGCAGGGAGCAGAAGCTCCCTTGAGCGCTCGGCGGCCTCCTTCGCGACCATGACCTCCTCGCAGAAGGAGATCATGGCCTGCCAGACGCTCCCGCTACCGACCATCCGAGACAGGATGGCCGGCAGCGAGAGGTCCGGACCCACCTCCGCCGCTAAGGCCCGACGCGGCACCTCCCAGGCCGGACACTCCATGAGAGTGTGCCGCGCCGAGTCCACCGCGGCGCCACAGTGGTGGCACCGCGGGTCCGCCTCGCGACCGATCCGGCACAGGTACCGACCGAAACACCCGTGGTCGGTCAGCACCTGTGTGGCTCGGAACGTAAGTCGCCCGGAGCTACGGCCTACCCATCTATCTAAGACGGGCAGGACCGCCCCGACGGTCCAATGGTCCCTCACATGGGACAACTGCTCCTTCCATGAAGCCATTGTGGACCGCCGGGCCTGGAGCCTCAGCTCGTCCCTGTCCTCCCCTGGCGGGTTGGAGTCCTGGCGGGCAAGGCGAAGATGCCTGTATACATAGGTATCCTCAGCCGCCAGGAACTCCAAAGGTGGTAGACCCGCCAGGGCGGTGGCCGCCTCGTAGGACACCGTACGGTACCCCCTTATAACGCGAATGGCAGCGCGTCGCCATTCCCTTCGGAGGAGCGTCTTGCTCCTCCGACTTGCCGACAAGGCGTCGGCCCAGATGGGGGCACCGTACAGTGCCACAGATCTTATCACACCGCAGTAGAGGCGGCGCACCCGCTCGTCCGGACCGCCAAGGTTGGGCATGATGCGACTTAAGTGTGTCACTAGGGTACCCAACCTGGCGGCCAGACGGGAGAAGTGCGGGACGAAGCTCCAGGAGCTGTCCAGGTAGACACCAAGATACTTAATGTCGGTGCCCACCTGGACGTCGGACGACCCGATCCTCACCAGGCTATAGGGTGGAGTGCCCCTCCGGCGACCCTCGAAGAAAACGATCTCCGTCTTCTGAGGGGACAGCTCCAACCCCATGCCCCGGATCCGCGAGGCGACAGCCGCAACCGCGACTTCCGCCCGGCGGATGGTCCTCCCACGGTCCCTGCCGGTGGCTAACACCATAGTGTCATCGGCGTAACACGTTAAGTGTACGCCGACCGGCAGGGATACCCGCAGAGCCGCATCGTACCCCAGGTTCCATAGTAATGGGCCCAGAACGGACCCCTGGGGTACTCCGCGGTTTATCTGCCGCCTGACAGACCCATCGCGGCCACCGTAAACGATGGCCCTGTCCCGGAGGTAGTCTCCGACCACCATCCGCAGGTAGAGGGGCACCTCGTGATGTTCGAGGGCCCCGCGGATGGCCGCCCAGGAGAGGGAGTTAAAGGCGTTCTTTATGTCTAAAGACACCGCCAGTGCTACCCCTCCCCCGGACGTGGCCGAGTCCGAGAGGGACTTGACGCGATGAATCGCGTCGATGGTCGAACGTCCCTCCCGGAAGCCGAACTGGCACTCGGCCAGGTCGGGTCCATCACGGGACAGGTGCTGGACGAGGCGCTTGTGAACAATGCGTTCAAAGAGCTTCCCGACCTCGTCCAGCAACACGATGGGCCTGTAGGCAGAAGGCGACTCTGCGGGCCTGTTGTCCTTGCGAAGGAGGACCATCCGCCCGTTCTTCCACCGTGGTGGAAGGGTCCCCGTCTGCAAACAGGCTGTGAAGAGCCTGCGCAGACGGGGCCCGAGGACGCTGAGCGCCAAGACCCAGGCGCGGCCGGGGATGCCGTCGGGGCCGGGGGCAGTGTTGCGTGCCCCCATGCGTTTGACAGCCCCGGCCAACTCCTCTTCGGACACCTCCCACTCCTGGGACCATAAGACACGGTCCGGTGGTGGAGCGGGGGCCGACACCTCCCCGTCTGGGAATAGAGTGCCGACCACCCGCTCCAGGAGTGGGGGGTCCATCGTCTCCGTGAGGGGAGGCGCCCATGGACGTAGTTTGTCCATCACAAGACGGTATGGGCGCCCCCATGGGTCCTCACGGAGTGAGTCGAGGAGTCCGTCCCAGGCCTGAGCCTTGGCGCTCCTGATGGCCAGCTGCAGCCGCTTCGTGAGATCACGATACTCGGCATACAGCTGTGCCGTTCTCGCCGCGTCGGAGTTACGCCGACGCCTCGCCCGGGTGTACTGGCGGCGAGCGACTCCGCAGTCATCGCGGAGACGCTGAATCTCAGCGCTCCACCAGTACACCGGGCGGCGGGGCGGATTGGCGCGGACTCGAGGCATCGCCACGTCGCAAACAGCCGACATGGCGTCCGCGAACCAACCCGCCTCCTCCGAGACCTCCACTGGCCCAGCCGGAACTTCCGGCCAGGCCACTGCGAGAACGGCCGCCATCAGTGCGTCCTCATCGATGCCCTTCAGGGCCCACCTCCGTGGGTGGTGGGCTGCTGGGCGGGTCGGGGGAGGCGTGGAGACATCCATGCGGATGTAGACGTGGTCCGACAGTGTCTCCACGTCGTCGACCCTCCACCCCGACACACGGCGCGCGGCCAGGGCATTGGCGAAAGATAGGTCCACTATACTTTCGCCCTGGTACCGCACGCACGTGCTGGCCGAGCCCCGGTTCAACAACCGCAGGCCCAGGCCAGCCGCCCAGTCCAGCACCGAGTGGCCCCTCTGGTCCGTCCTCGGGGAGTGCCACGCGGATGCGTGAGCATTGAAGTCCCCGAGGACGAGTACTGGACGAGCTGCGTGCGATGAAACAACGTTCTGCAGCTCGTCCAGTAGGAGGTCGAAGCGACCGAGGGACCAACTCGGGGGCGCGTAGACGCCCACCACCACACAACCCGCCCAGTCGACCGCCACGAATCCATGGCCGCGCATGACAGGCGCTATTGGCCGGATCCGTGACGGAACCGACTGGGCGATCACCACGGAGTCGTCCAAGTCTCCAACCCAGGACGGGCGTTGGAGAACCCGGTACGGCTCCGCGGCTACGACCAACTCAACCACGCCGCCGCAAAGACTATGAGACATCAGGTCTTGGGCAGCGACGGCGTGGTTGAGGTTGGTCTGGATGATCTGGCCGCGGGGAGGCATGAACCTTAGGCCGTGTCCATGGCCTCCCCCCGGCCAGAATCATCCTTTGGAGCGGGTTTAGCAGCCCGCTCCGCCTCCTCTCCAGTGTCCATCACTGCAGCTCCCACGGTGGAGGGTGATGCGGATGCACCACCCCCGCTGGAACCTCCCACGGTGGAGGGTGATGCCGGTGCACCACCCCCGCTGGAACATCCCACGTTGGAGGGTGATGCAGTTGCACCACCCCCTTGATGGACACTGGAGAGTTGGCTCCTCCTCTTCTTGTCGTCTCCTCTCTTCTTGGCTGGGCGGGCCTTCGGTGGGGAGCAACACTTGCTCCCCATACGATGCTCGGCGGGCCGCCCGGCTTCTTTGCACAAAGTGCACACGGGGGCGGCCGCCGCACATTGGCCCGCCTGGTGGCCGGTTTCGCCGCACCTGTAACAGTGGTGCGACCGGTCAACCTCAGCAGTGCACCGCTGCTGGACATGACCAAGCTGCCAGCAGCGGTAGCACTGCTCAGGGCGGGGCTTCAACGCCTCCACTCTGGCGTTGACCCACCCCACCCTGATGCGTCCGGCCGCGACCACCTTTTTGGCCGCCGCCAATGGGCACTGTACCCAAAGGGTACCGAGTCCCGAACGCGAAGACCGAATTTCCCCGGTCCTCACCTCCTCCAGCTGGCACCCTGCAGTGCCAGCTATTGCTTCGGCCACCTCAGTTGGGGTGGCCGATTCATCTAGGCCTAAGACCCGAAGGTCTGCTTTCTTAATGGGCCTGGCCACTGTTACTCCCTCGCCGGCCAGCGCCGTCTTCAGCTTCTCGGCCAAAGCAGATGCCTTGACCTCTTTATCAGGGCCGGAGATCTCCAACATCATGCCCCCGGTCCTGGCCTTCTTGGGGCGGACGCTATCCACCCCGATGTCTGACAGCTTGACCCTCTGCCTGGCAGCAGTCATAACGTCCTTGTATGAGGACTTGCTGCCAGGCTGGAGGGTCAGAACTACCGCCGCCGTGCGTGGCAGACGGCCCAACTTGGGCCTCTCCGCCTTCTTCTGGGCTTTCGGTGGTGGAGCAGGAGCCGATTGGGCCTTCTTGGCCGCCCGTTGAGCCTTCCTGCCCACCACCTGGGCCCATGTTCCCTCGTTGGCGGTGGCACCTTTTGATGTCGAGTGTGCCACCGCTTTAAGCGCCTCCATACGCGCCGCCTCCAACCTTCTGGCTGCCCCAGGTGGGGTCGCCTTCTTCTGAGGGGGTTGGGGTTGGACAGGAGCTCTGTCCTCCCCCTTACCCTTCTTCTTCTTCTCCTTTTTCTTCTTCTCTTTTTTCTTTTCCCCGGTGGCCTGTTGTGGGGTACCAACCGGGGAGGCTTCCTCCTTCCTCTTAGTTGGGAGGAGTTCCTTCCGGAACTCCTCGAGTTTTTTATTCACAAGGTCCGCAATTACGGTCACTAGGGCGGACCCCGTCGGCTCCTTGGGTGCCGGGACACCCATTTCGGGGCAGTCGCCCCTTGATAACTTCAATGGCGAGGCTGGTGTTTGCCTCGCGCGGCTCGCGATCTCCAAGTCCGCCATTCCAGTAACTGGCGGGCTTGGAGATCGCCTTTCCAAGGTGGATAATCTATCCTGCAGGCGTTTATTTTCAGCCTGCAGGGCCTCTAGCTGTATCTTCAGCGCGACGATATCGTCGCCAGGCTGCGGTTCGATCGGTCTGATCACTCGCTGGGCGAGTTCCATTGTCACCGCCCTGACAGTACGTGCACCCACGCGAATGTCACGTTGTATGGTGCCTTTCAAATTTTTTGATTTGGCCGCCGCCAACTCTATCTTATCGGCCTCCTCCAGGGCCCACGCTCCTAGGTCTTCGAGCGGTTTCTTTTTCGCCTCTTCGACGAACGCCTCCATGTCAGGCACGGGATTGGTAGACCTCCCGGGTGGAGGGATGCTGCCCGTGCCGCTCCTAATCCCTTCCTCTAGCTCAACGAGCTCGATTTCCCGTTGAGCCTCGAGATAGGCCCTCTTGGCCTCTGCTAGGCCGACGTATTCGCCAGTAGTTGGGGGCCGTCCCCTCTTCTTCGATTTGGGACACGCCCGTTCCCTGAGGATCGAAATATTCGATCTAACAGATCCGACGGACGTGTCGGAATCATAGGAGGCATCCCCCGACTCCTCCACAGCGCCTTTCTCGAGTGCTCGGCTCCTTAGCTTGAGCTTCTCCAGCACAACCTGCCCTTGCGAGGCAGTCATCACACTATCCGAGACGATAGTCGGTCTCGGATCTGCGACCTTTCGGGCCCCACTTGGCCCCGCCTTCACGTCATCGACCCCCCCATTCCCCGGTTTTTTAAATGAGACTGAACAATCCATACTTGTTCCCACGAGAAGGTCGGAAATAAAAGTCACCCCTGGCAGAGCCGCCATGCCAGGGGAAGGCAGATACACCCGGGGGGCGCCAGTATCCCCGGGGTTGGTCGCACGAGACCGGTGCACCCACCGGCCACGCCCAGCCGCGAGGACTGAGCGTGCCCCCTCGCCGCGTACCGCAGCTTGAGGCTAGGGACTTTTTATAGAGGTTTATCCCCTCGCGGGCCGGCCAATGAAGGCAAGCCCCCCGCTCCGGCGAAACATGACCACCGGTTTACGGTATTACGACAGGGGTCACACCACCCCTGCCGAGCTATGGGATCCCGGGGACGCAACTCCCCGTATCACGACCAGAACTGGCCGTGACCCCTGGGATGGAGGCCCGCATCCACCGTTTTCACCCCTCCGCTCCGAGCCTTACCGGCAAGGGAGGCCCCGCCAGGATCCGAAGATCCCACCGGCATCGCCTCGGAGCATCACTGAGGCTACTTGGTATTAGCGAAACCCCCGAAAGCCAGAGCCCCGTTAGTCACCGGATGACTCCGGTGTCCAGGTTCCACCACGAGGAGGTGGGGATGGCACATGTTGTTGCAAGCTGCAACAACTTCTAGAACCCAACCTAACCTTTTTTTTTTTTTTTTTTTTTTTTTTTTTTACGTGGGGAAATCCATCATGGATACCCCGGAGCTGGGGAAGCTCCGGGGTTATGCCGGACTCTTACCGGCTAAAACCCCACGGTGGCCATCCCTGCACTACCGGGGAGAGTCTGGGATCTCTTGCGAACAACAACCAGACCCTCCCCGTGCAAGGGCGCCAGAAGGGCGCCCGCTTCCCAAAAGTTGGAGGGCTGAGCCTCCCCTACCCATCTAGAGACGGCGATGTCGGGGCCACGCCGACATCGCCGACCATCCCGGGCCGCGTGCAATGCATCAGCGAACCCCCATTCGCCGATGCTGCAGCCCCGGCGACCGCCTCGCCTTGAAGTACTCGAGTGGAGCGGTGCTCAAACACTCGGCGAGACGGCCGCCCTCCGCCACCGTAGCTCGGGCCCCGGGTGCGCTACTACCCGTACCGCGGCAACAGATGGTCGGTTGCCGCGGCCCCTGGGGGATGATGTCTCCCGGGAAAGGGAGACATATCGGGGCAGGTCTACTCCTTCGGAGAAGGAGCAGCCCCACCCCGATCAGGCGCAACCGCCTGCCCCTTGGGCACCGTAGTGCCGGCCCTCGAGGGCCCCCCACGCCCGCCCTTTCGGACGGGCGGCTTACAGGCCGAGCTGCCCAAGCGGTGCCCGGACGGCAGACCCAAGTCCGCACAGAGCGGACAGTTGGGCGCCGCCGCCGGACACCCGGCCGCCTTGTGGCCTGCAGCGCCACACCGATAGCACAGAGTGCTACGGTCCTCGTCGGCAGTGCACCGCGCCCGCACGTGGCCGTGCTGGAGGCAGCGGTAGCACTGCAACGGCCGGGGCTTGAGCAGCTCGACCCGAGCTATACCCCACCCCACCCGAATCCTATCCCCCTTGGCGAAGATTTTCTTCGCCGCCGCGAGTGGACATCTCGCCCACACGGTGCCCAATGGGCCCGATCGCTGGATGTTGCCAACCGCGATCGGGTCCATTGGGCACCCACCCTCCCTCGATAAGGCCGCCTTTACCTCTATCGCCCGGACGGAGTCCTCAAGGCCGACCACCCTCAGCTCTACGAGCTTCATTGGGCGGCCGACCTTGAGGCCCCTAGGCTCCAGCACCTCTGTAAGGCGGTAGGCCAGCTGGTCAGCCTTTTCAGCCCTCCCCTCCCCCTCGATCTCTAAGATCAGAGCCCCAGTTTTCGCCCGCTTGGGCCTCACCGCCTCGATGCCCAGCTCGTCCAGGGCAAAGGCATTTCTCGCCACCAACATAGCGTTGGTGAGCGTCTGGGTGCACCCAGGCGGGACGGTGATAGTCACCGCCTCCGACCTGGGCAGCTTACCCAGACGCACACCACCTTTCCTCTTTTCGGGGCCGGAGCCGGCCTTCGCGGCCGACTTCTTCCCCTTACTCTTCCTCTTTTTCGAGGAGGACGAGGGTGGGACCGGGGCAGAAGTCGGAGCCTTGCGGCCCACCACCTCCGCCCAGGAGTCCCCACCCCCGGACTGAGCCTGCACAGCAGACCCAGCCGAGGGAGGGACAGATGTCACCACCCCTTTCCCCCTCTTAGCCCGTCCCTTTTTCCCGGCTTTCGCCGGGCGAGGGGTGGCCGACGGTGGTTGGTCGGGCTGGGCGGCACGGGGAGTACCCGCACCGTCCCCCCTAACCTCCCCCAACGACACACCCTCCAACACCAAAGCGGAGGCGGGACCCGCCGCTCCCAGGGTGAGGTTCAACTCACCCCTGAGAGCGGCGAATCTCGCCTCCATCATCTCTCCCACACGGGAGATAATCTCCTCTACGTCCACGCCGCCAGCGGCTGGACCCGTACCCGGGGAGGACCTGCCTCCCCGTGCCCCCGTGATGGGTGGCGATATGCCCATAGGAGGCTCAACCTCCATCCGGGATTCCTCCCGTGTGGAAGACTCGAGTTGCCTCTTTAGTCTTCCCAACTCTCTCTTTAAGTCTTCGAGTTCGGAGGAGAGCCTATCGTTGGCTTCCTCCAACTCTTTTACTCTGCCGTCCCTTTCTGTGCGCAGGATTGCTTCCAGTCCGGCTAACCGGAGGGCCTGCGCACTCTCCCGCAGGCGGTGAACAAACCTGCCACTCAGATTTTTGGATGAGCCGGCCACCCGTTCGACCTCCTTCGAGTGCTCTAAAATTAGAGCACCGAGGTCGGGCGTCGGCCGGTGCCTCATCTGTTCCCGCACTTCCCGCTCATTCGGGAGAGGCTTAGCGCCTTTGCTAGGAGGCGGAGGAGTCCGAGAGGGGTCGGATCGCTCCAACTCCCTCCGGACAGCCTCCTCCTCCCGGCAGAGCTCCATATAGGCGCGCTTCGCCTCCGCCAGCCCCACATACTCCCCCGTTGTAGGGGGCCTGCCCCTCTTTCTTACAACAGGAGGCTCTAACCGACACGAGAGAGAGGCGTCCGAAAACCCCTCCTCGTCGTCAGAGTCCATCCCCAGCGACCAGCGTCCAGCGCTGCCCGCCGCTAAGTCTTTGACGAGACCGGCCAGCGGCCTCGCAAAAGTCCCCCCAGCCCCAGAGGAACCAGTAGCCTTAGACGCCGTGGCCTGGCCCTCCACCACGGACGTCCCACGGTTGCCAGATGACGACGCAGCCGGGCCCGCTTGACCACCCGAAACTGCGCCGGTACTGGAGGTTCCGAGGCCTCCTGCACCGTAAGTTTTCCCTCCTTTATGTCGTGATGCCATGGTTGTTATATATATTCCTCCCCCAACGTGCCCGAGTCGTCAACAAAAGTCCCGCCCCGCACCGCTTCCACCTTCTCACCTCTCAACTCCGGGCCTTACCGGCAAGGGAGGCCCTGCCAGGATCCGAAGATCCCGCCGGCATCGCCCCGGAGCATCACTGAGGCTACCTCAGCTTCCGCGATGCACCCTTTTAGTCGCCTCTTACGACAGGCAGGGTATACCCTGGGTGTATTCTGACCCGCACCCAGACGGGGAACCCAACCTAACCTAACCTAACCTTTTTTTTTTTTTTACGTGGGGAAATCCATCATGGATACCCCGGAGCTGGGGAAGCTCCGGGGTTATGCCGGACTCTTACCGGCTAAAACCCCACGGTGGCCATCCCTGCACTACCGGGGAGAGTCTGGGATCTCTTGCGAACAACAACCAGACCCTCCCCGTGCAAGGGCGCCAGAAGGGCGCCCGCTTCCCAAAAGTTGGAGGGCTGAGCCTCCCCTACCCAGCTAAAGACGGCGATGTCGGGGCCACGCCGACACCGCCGACCGTCCCGGGCCGCGTGCAATGCATCGGCGAATCCCCATTCGCCGATGCTGCAGCCCCGGCGACCGCCTCGCCTTGAAGTATCCGAGTGGAGCGGTGCTCAAACACTCGGCGAGACGGCCGCCCTCCACCACCGTAGCTCGGGCCCCGGGTGCGCTACTACCCGTACCGCGGCAACAGATGGTCGGTTGCCGCGGCCCCTGGGGGATGATGTCTCCCGGGAAAGGGAGACATATCGGGGCAGGTCTACTCCTTCGGAGAAGGAGCAGCCCCACCCCGATCAGGCGCAACCGCCTGCCCCTTGGGCACCGAAGTGCCGGCCCTCGAGGGCCCCCCACGCCCGCCCTTGCGGACGGGCGGCTTACAGGCCGAGCTGCCCGAGCGGTGCCCGGACGGCAGACCCAGGTCCGCGCAAAGCGGACAATTGGGCGCCGCCGCCGGACACCCGGCCGCCTTGTGGCCTGCAGCGCCACACCGATAGCACAAAGTGCTACGGTCCTCGTCGGCAGTGCACCGTGCCCGCACGTGACCGTGCTGGAGGCAGCGGTAGCACTGCAACGGCCGGGGCTTGAGCAGCTCGACCCGAGCTGTTGCCCACCCCACCCGTATCCTGTCCCCTTTTGCGAAGAGCTTCTTCGCGCCCGCAAGTGGGCATCGCGCCCACACGGTGCCCAATGGGCCGGATCGCTGGATGGTACCAACCACGATCCGGTCCATTGGGCACCCACCCTCCCTCGACAGAGCCGCCTTGACTTCTATAGCCCGGACGGAGTCCTCAAGGCCGACCACCCTCAGCTCAACGAGCTTCATTGGGCGGCCGACCTTGAGGCCCTTCGGCTCTAACACCTCCGACAGGCGGTAGGCGAGTTCATCCGCCTTCTCTGCCCTCCCCTCGCCCTCCACCTCAAGAATGAGGGCTCCAGTTTTCGCCCGCTTGGGCCTCACGGCCTCAATGCCCAGCTCATCAAGAGCGAAGGCATTTCTAGCCACCAACATTGCGTTGGTGAGCGTCTGGGAGCACCCAGGCGGGACGGTGATGGTCACCGCCTCCGACCTGGGAAGCCTACCCAGACGCACACCAACATTCTTCTTCGCGGGGCCGGAGCCGGCCTTCGCGGCCGACTTCTTCCCCTTATTTTTCTTCCCCTTAGTCACCTTCGAGGAGGACGAGGGAGGGACCGGGGCAGAAGTGGGAGTCTTACGACCCACCACCTCCGCCCAGGAGTCCCCACCCCCGGACTGGGCCCGCACAGCAGACTCAGCCGAGGGAGGGACATTGATCACCCCCCTATTCCCCCTCTTGCCCCTTCCCTTTTTCCCAGCTTTCGCCGGGCGAGTGGTGGCCGACGGTGGTTGGTCGGGCTGGGCAGCGCGGGTAGTCCCCCCGCCGTCCCCCCTAACCTCCCCCAACGAACCACCCCCCAACACCAAACCGGAGGCGGGACCCGCCGCTCCCAGGGTGAGGTTCAACTCACCCCTGAGAGCGGCGAATCTCGCCTCCATCATATCTCCCACACGGGAGATAATCTCCTCTACGTCAACGCCGCCAGCGGCTTGACCCGTACTCGGGGAGGACCTGCCTCCCCGTGCCTCCGTAATAGGAGGAGATTTCCCCCTGGGAGGCTCCACCTCCATGCGGGATTCCTCCCGTGTGGCAGACTCAAGCTGCCGCCTGAGCCTAGCCACCTCCCTCTTAAGACCATCGAGCTCGGAGGAGAGCCTATCGTTGGCTTCCTCGAGCTCTTTAACTCTCCCGTCCCTCTCCGTTCGCTGGATCGCCTCCAATCCAGCTATCCTGAGGGCCTGCGCACTCTCTCTGAGGCGGTGCACAAACCTGCCACTCAGGTTTTTTGATGAGCCGGCCACACGCTCCACCTCCTTTGAGTGCTCCAGAATTAGAGCACCGAGGTCAGGTGTGGGCCGGTGTCTCATCTCCTCCCTCACCTCCCGCTCATTCGGGAGAGGCTTAGCAGCCTTACTAGGAGGCGGAGGGGTCCGGGAGGGGTCGGATCGCTCCAACTCCCTCCGGACCGCCTCCTCCTCCCGGCAAAGCTCCATGTAGGCTCGCTTAGCCTCCGCCAGCCCGACATACTCCCCGGTTGTTGGGGGCCTGCCCCTCTTCCGTACTACACCGGACTGGGTCTCTAACTGGCACGAGAAGGAGTTGTCCGACAACCCCTCCTCGTCGTCCGAGTCCATGCCCAGCGACCAGCGACCAGCGCTGCCCGCCGCTAAATCTCTCACGAGACCGGCCAGCGGCCTCGCAGAAGTCCCCCCAGCCCCAGAGGAACCAGTAGCCTTAGACGCCGTGGCCTGGCCCTCCACCACGGACGTCCCACGGTTGCCAGATGACGACGCAGCCGGGCCCGCTTGACCACCCGAAACTGCGCCGGTACTGGAGGTTCCGAGGCCTCCTGCACCGTAAGTTTTCTTTCCCTTAGGTCGTAAGTCCATAATTGATATAAAATTCCTCCCCCAACGTGCCCAAGTCGTCACCGAATAAGCCCGTCCCGCACCGCTTCCACCTTCTCACCTCTCAACTCCGGGCCTTACCGGCAAGGGAGGCCCTGCCAGGATCCGAAGATCCCGCCGGCATCGCCCCGGAGCATCACTGAGGCTACCTCAGCTTCCGCGATGCACCCTTTTAGTCGCCTCTTACGACAGGCAGGGTATACCCTGGGTGTATTCTGACCCGCACCCAGACGGGGAAACCTTTTTTTTTTTTTTTTTTTTTTTTTATTAACGTGGGGAAATCCTCATGGATCCCCCGGGGCTGGGGAACCCCGGGGGTATGCCGGACTCTTACCGGCTAAAACCCCACGGTGACCCACCTCGGCGCTGCCGGGGAGGGCCCGGGAACTCTGGACGAACACGTCCGGTCCCTCCCCGCGCCGGGGCCCCCTATGGTGACTGAGGGGACCCCCTTCCCGTTGGGGGGGTGGTCGACGATACACCCCCCCATCCGGGGTAACGGGCGGTGACCCGGTCACCCGGCCACCGCCCCCGTCCCGGAGGGCGCGTGCAATGGCTGAGGCGATCCCCCAATCGCCCCAGCCGCGCCCCCCGGGCGACCCCCGTGCAAAGACGTGGGGCACGACCCCCACCGAGGTGAGGGTCCTCCCCGCACGGGCGTCGCCGACGCCTCGGGCCAGGCTTGGCCCGGTGCGACTGGGAGCCCCGGGTGCGTCACACCCGATACCGTGGCCCGGCTAACAGCCGGAACCACGGCCCCTGGGGCCTAAGTGCCACCACCGTGGCACGCTGGGTGCGCGGCGGAGGTGGCGAAGTCCCGCTCCCCGAAGGGTTCTTAGGAGCGACCCCCGCCCGAAGGCGAGAGTCCCCCCCGTGGAGCGGGGCGGGGCAAACGTGCAAGACGCCGACCCCGCAGGCGACGCCGAGCAGGGAGCAGAAGCTCCCTTGAGCGCTCGGCGGCCTCCTTCGCGACCATGACCTCCTCGCAAAAGGAGATCATGGCCTGCCAGACGCTCCCGCTACCGACCATCCGAGACAGGATGGCCGGCAGCGAGAGGTCCGGACCCACCTCCGCCGCTAAGGCCCGACGCGGCACCTCCCAGGCTGGACACTCCATGAGAGTGTGCCGCGCCGAGTCCACCGCGGCGCCACAGTGGTGGCACCGCGGGTCCGCCTCGCGACCGATCCGGCACAGGTACCGACCGAAACACCCGTGGTCGGTCAGCACCTGTGTGGCTCGGAACGTGAGTCGCCCGGAGCTACGGCCCACCCATCTATCTAGGATGGGCAGGACCGCCCCGACGGTCCAATGGTCCCTGACATGGGACAATACCTCCTTCCACGATTCCATTGTGGACCGCCGGGCCTGGAGCCTCAACTCGTCCCTATTTACTTCCTCCCCTGGCGGGTTGGAGTCCTGGCGGGCAAGGCGAAGATGCCTGTAAACATAGGCATCCTCAGCCGCCAGGAGCTCCAGAGGTGGTAGACCCGCCAGGGTGGTGGCCGCCTCATATGACACCGTACGGTACCCCCTTATGACGCGGATGGCAGCGCGTCTCCACACCCTCCGGAGGAGCGTCTTGCTCCCCCGGCTGGCCGCTAAGGCGTCGGCCCAGATGGGGGCACCGTACAGTGCCACGGACTTTACCACACCGCAGTAGAGGCGGCGCACCCGCTCGTCCGGACCACCAAGGTTGGGCATGATGCGACTCAGGTGAGTCACGAGGCTACCCAACCTGGCGGCCAGACGAGCGAAGTGCGGGACGAAGCTCCAGGAGCTGTCCAGGTAGACACCAAGATACTTGATGTCGGTGCCCACCTGGACGTCGGACGACCCGATCCTCACCAGGCTATGGGGTGGAGCGCCCCTCCGGCGACCCTCAAACAAGACGATCTCCGTCTTCTGAGGGGACAACTCCAACCCCATGCCCCGGATCCGCGAGGCGACGGCCGCAACTGCGACCTCCGCACGGCGGATGGTCCTCCCACGGTCCCTGCCGGTGGCCAACACCATTGTGTCATCGGCGTAACACGTTAAGTGTACGCCGACCGGCAGGGACACCCGCAGAGCCGCGTCGTACCCCAGGTTCCACAACAGTGGGCCCAAGACGGACCCCTGGGGTACTCCGCGGCTGATCTGTCGCCTTACAGACCCATCGCGGCCACCGTAGACGATGGCCCTGTCCCGGAGGTAGTCTCCGACCACCATCCGCAGGTAGAGGGGCACCTCGTGACTTTCGAGGGCCCCGCGGATGGCCGCCCAGGAGAGGGAGTTGAAGGCGTTCTTGATGTCTAATGACACCGCCAGTGCAACCCCTCCCCCGGACGTGGCCGAGTCCGAGAGGGACTTGACGCGCTGGATCGCGTCGATGGTGGAGCGTCCCTCCCGGAAGCCGAACTGGCACTCGGCCAGGTCGGGTCCATCACGGGACAGGTGCTGGACGAGGCGCTTGTGAACGATGCGTTCGAAGAGCTTCCCCACCTCGTCCAGCAACACGATGGGCCTGTAGGCAGAAGGCGACTCTGCGGGCCTGTTGTCCTTGCGTAGGAGGACCATCCGCCCTGTCTTCCACCGTGGTGGAAGGGTCCCCGTCTGCAAACAGGCTGTAAAGAGCCTGCGCAGACGGGGCCCGAGGGCGCTGAGCGCCAAGACCCAGGCGCGGCCGGGGATGCCGTCAGGGCCGGGGGCGGTATTGCGTGCCCCCATGCGTTTGACAGCCCCGGCCAACTCCTCTTCGGACACCTCCCACTCCTGGGACCATATGACACGGTCCGGTGGTGGAGCGGGGGCCGACACCTCCCCGTCAGGGAATAAAGTGCCGACCACCCGCTCCAGGAGTGGGGGGTCCATCGTCTCCGTGAGGGGAGGCGCCCATGGACGAAGTTTGTCCATCACCAGACGGTATGGGCGCCCCCATGGGTCCTCACGGAGTGAGTCGAGGAGTCCGTCCCAGGCCTGAGCCTTGGCGCTCCTGATGGCCAGCTGCAGCCGCTTCGTGAGCTCACGGTAGTCGGCGTACAGCTGTGCCGTTCTCGCTGCGTCGGAGTTTCGCCGACGCCTCGCCCTGGTGTACTGGCGGCGAGCGACTCCGCACTCTTCGCGGAGACGCTGAATCTCAGCGCTCCACCAGTACACCGGGCGGCGGGGCGGATTGGCGCGGACTCGTGGCATCGCCACGTCGCAGACTGCCGACATGGCGTCCGCGAACCAATCCGCCTCCTCCGAGACCTCCACTGGCCCGGCCGGAACTTCCGGCCAGGCCACTGCGAGAACGGCCGCCATCAGGGCGTCCTCATCCATGCCCTTCAGGGCCCACCTCCGTGGGTGGTGGGCTGCTGGGCGGGTCGGGGGAGGCGTGGAGACATCCATGCGGATGTAGACGTGGTCCGACAGTGTCTCCACGTCGTCGACCCTCCACCCCGACACACGGCGCGCGGCCAGGGCATTGGCGAAAGATAAGTCCACGATACTTTCGCCCTGGTACCGCACGCACGTGCTGGCAGAGCCCCGGTTCAACAACCGGAGACCCAGGCCAGCCGCCCAGTCCAGCACCGAGTGGCCCCTCTGGTCCGTCCTCGGGGAGTGCCACGCGGATGCGTGAGCATTGAAGTCCCCGAGGACGAGTACTGGACGAGCTGCGTGCAATGAAACGACGTTCTGCAGCTCGTCCAGTAGGGAGTCGAAACGACTGAGGGACCAACTCGGTGGAGCGTAGACGCCCACCACCACACAACCCGCCCAGTCGACCGCCACGAATCCATGGCCGCGCATAAGTGGCGCTATTGGCCGGATCCGTGACGGAACCGACTGGGCGATCACCACGGAGTCGTCCAAGTCTCCAACCCAGGACGGGCGTTGGAGAACCCGGTACGGCTCCGCGGCTACGACCAACTCAACCACGCCGCCGCAAAGACTATGAGACATCAAGTCTTGAGCGGCGACGGCGTGGTTGAGATTGGTCTGGATGATCTGACCGCGGGGAGGCGTGAACGTTATGCCGTGTCCATGGCCTCCCCCCGGCCAGAATCATCCTTGGGAGCGGGTTCAGCAGCCCGCTCCGCCTCCTCTCCAGTGTCCATCGCAGGAGCTCCCACGGTGGAGGGTGATGCGGATGCACCACCCCCGCTGGAACCTCCCACGGTGGAGGGTGATGCCGGTGCACCACCCCCGCCGGAACATCCCACGTTGGAGGGTGATGCAGCCGCACCACCCCCTTGATGGACACTGGAGAGTTGGCTCTTCTTCTCCTTAGTCACTCCTCCCTTCTTCCCCGGGCGGGCCTTGGGTGGAGAGCAGGCTTTGCTCCCCGTACGATGGTCGGCGGGCCGCCCGGCTTCCTTGCACAGTGTGCAAACCGGGGCGGCCGCCGTACATTGGCCCGCCCGGTGACCGGTTTCGCCGCACCTATAACATAGGTGCGACCGGTCCACCTCCGCAGTGCACCGCTGCTGGACATGTCCATGCTGCCAGCAGCGGTAGCACTGCTCAGGGCGGGGCTTCAATGCTTCCACCCTAGCGAGGGTCCACCCCACCCTGATCCGACCGGCAGCGACCACTTTCTTGGCCGCTGCTAAAGGGCATTGCACCCAAAGGGTGCCGAGCCCATTCCGTGAGGACCTGATCTCCCCGGTCCTCACTTCCGCCAATTGGCATCCAGCAACACCAACGATGGTTTCGGCCACCTCATCCGGGGTGGCCGACTCGTCGAGTCCAATGACCCGAAGGTCGGCCTTCTTAACTGGCCTGGTGACAGTAACGGCCTCACCAGCCAAGGCCTCGCGTAATCTGGCCGCCAAGGCAGATGCCTTTGCCTCCTTATCAGGGCCAGCGACCTCTAACATGAGGCCGCCGGTCCTGGCTTTCTTGGGGCGGACGTTATCAACCCCAACGTCCGCTAACTTCACCCTCTGCCTGGCAGCAATCATAACGTCCTTGTATGAGGACTTGCTGCCAGGCTGGAGGGTGAGAACTACCGCCGCCGTGCGCGGTAGCCGGCCCAACTTGGGCCTCTCCACCTGCTTCTGGGCTTTAGGTGGTGGAGCAGGAGCCGTTTGAGCCTTTTTGGCCGCTCTTTGGGCCCTTCTGCCCACCACCTGGGCCCATGTTCCCTCGGTGGCCTTGGCACCTGAGGGTTGTACCGGCGCCACCGCTTGCTTCTTCTTCGCCTCCTGGCGCGCCGCCTCCAGTCTTCTGGCGGCCCCAGACGGGGTCGCCTTCTTCTGTGGGGGTTGGGGTTGGACTGGGTTGTTTTCCTTCCCCATCCCCTTCTTCTTCTTATTCTTCTTTAGCTTCTTTTCCCCGGTGGCCTGTGTTAAGGGGCCAGTCGGGGAGGCTCCCTCCCTTTTCGTAAATGGGAGGAGTTCCTTGCGGAACTCCTCTAACCTACTGTTAACGAGTTCCGCTATTTGTAGGGCAATGACGGAACCCGTCGGCTCCTTCGGTGCCGGAACACCCATTTCGGGGCAATCTCCCCCCGAAACCGTCAATGGCGAGGCTGGTTCTGGCCTCGCGCGGCTCGCGATCTCCAAGTCCGCCATTTTTGTAACTGGCGGGCTTGGAGATCGCCTTTCTAGTACTAATATCCGCTCCTGCAGGCGTTTATTTTCTGCCTGCAGGGCTTCTATTTGCTCTTTAAGGGCAGAGATGTCCTGTCCGGGCTGTGGTTCAGCCGGTCTCACCACTCGCTGAGCGAGCTCCATCGTCACCGCTCTAACGGTGCGTGCACCAACCCGGATATCTCTCTGAATGGTACCCTTTAAGTTTTTAGATTTGGCAGCTGCCAATTCTATTTTATCCGCCTCCTCCAGGGCCCATGCTCCTAGGTCCTCCAGTGGCTTCGACTTCGCCTCCTGGACGAAGACCTCCATCTCTGGCACAGGGTTGCCCGACTTCCCAGGTGGTGGGATGCACCCTGTGCCACGCCTAATTTCTTCCTCGAGCTCTACCATCTCGATTTCCCGCTGGGCTTCCATGTAAGCCCTCTTGGCTTCAGCGAGCCCTACATACTCCCCAGTTGTTGGGGGTCGTCCTCTCTTCTTGGACTTCGGACACGCCCGTTCCCTAAGGATAGAGAAATTGGATCTAACTGATCCCACGGACGTGTCCGAGTCGTAGGAGGCGTCACCCGACTCCTCCTGGGCGCCCTTCTCCAGTACCCTGCCTCTAAGCTGGAGCTTCTCCAATATTACCTGCCCCTGCGAGGCAGTGAGTTTTGTGTCCGAGACGATGTTTGGTCTCGGACCGCCGACCTTTCGGACCCCACTGGTCCCTGCCTTTTCTTCGTCAATGACCCCCCCATTCCCCGGTTTTTTGAAATCTGAACAATTCTCCATAATGTTCCCACGAGTAGGGTCGGAAGTAAAGTCACCCCTGGCAGAGCCGCCATGCCAGGGGAAGGCAGATACACCCGGGGGGCGCCAGTATCCCCGGGGTTGGTCGCTCGAGACCGGTGCACCCACCGGCCACGCCCAGCCGCGAGGACTGGACGTGCCCCATCGCCGCGTACCGCAGCTTGAGGCTAGGGACTTTTTATAGAGGTTCATCCCCTCGCGGGCCGGCCAATGAAGGCAAGCCCCCCGCTCCGGCGAAACATGACCACCGGTTTACGGTATTACGACAGGGGTCACACCACCCCTGCCGAGCTATGGGATCCCGGGGACGCAACTCCCCGTATCACGACCAGAACTGGCCGTGACCCCTGGGATGGAGGCCCGCATCCACCGTTTTCACCCCTCCGCTCCGAGCCTTACCGGCAAGGGAGGCCCCGCCAGGATCCGAAGATCCCACCGGCATCGCCTCGGAGCATCACGGAGGCTACTTGGTATCAGCGAAACCCCCGAAAGCCAGAGCCCCGTTAGTCACCGGATGACTCCGGTGTCCAGGTTCCACCACGAGGAGGTGGGGATGGCACATGTTGTTGCAGCTGCAACAACTTCTAGAACCCTCTAGAACCCAACCTAACCTAACCTAACCTTTTTTTTTTTTTTTTTTTTTTTTACGTGGGGAAATCCTCATGGATCCCCCGGGGCTGGGGAACCCCGGGGGTATGCCGGACTCTTACCGGCTAAAACCCCACGGTGACCTACCTCGGCGCTGCTGGGGAGGGCCCGGGAACTCTGGACGAACACGTCCGGTCCCTCCCCGCGCCGGGGTCCCCTATGGTGACTGAGGGGACCCCCTTCCCGTCGGGAGGGTGGTCGACGATACACCCTCCCATCCGGGGTAACGGGCGGTGACCCGGTCACCCGGCCACCGCCCCCGTCCCGGAGGGCGCGTGCAATGGCTGAGGCGATCCCCCAATCGCCCCAGCCGCGCCCCCGGGCGACCCCCGTGCAAAGACGTGGGGCACGACCCCCACCGGAGTGAGGGTCCTCCCCGCACGGGCGTCGCCGACGCCTCGGGCCAGGCTTGGCCCGGTGCGACTGGGAGCCCCGGGTGCGTCACACCCGATACCGTGGCCCGGCTAACAGCCGGAACCACGGCCCCTGGGGCCTAGGTGCCACCACCGTGACACGCTGGGTGCGCGGCGGAGGTGGCGAAGTCCCGCTCCCCGAAGGGTTCTTAGGAGCGACTCCCACCCGAAGGTGAGAGTCCCCCCCGTGGAGCGGGGCGGGGCAAACGTGCAAGACGCCGACCCCGCAGGCGACGCCGAGCAGGGAGCAGAAGCTCCCTTGAGCGCTCGGCGGCCTCCTTCGCGACCATGACCCCCTCGCAAAAGGAGATCATGGCCTGCCAGACGCTCCCGCTACCGACCATCCGAGACAGGATGGCCGGCAGCGAGAGGTCCGGACCCACCTCCGCCGCTAAGTCCCGACGCGGCACCTCCCAGGCAGGACACTCCATGAGAGTGTGCCGCGCCGAGTCCACCGCGGCGCCACAGTGGTGGCACCGCGGGTCCGCCTCGCGACCGATCCGGCACAGGTACCGACCGAAGCAGCCATGCTCGGTCAGCACCTGTGTGGCTCGGAACGTTAGTCGCCCGGAGCTACGGCCCACCCATCTGTCTAAGACGGGCAGGACCGCCCCGACGGTCCAATGGTCCCTGACACGGGATAACTCCTCCTTCCACGATGACATTGTGGACCGCCGGGCCTGGAGCCTCAACTCGTCCCTGTCTTCCCCTGGCGGGTTGGAGTCCTGGCGGGCAAGGCGAAGATGCCTATAGACGTAGGCATCCTCAGCCGCCAGGAGCTCCAGAGGTGGTAGACCCGCCAGGGTGGTGGCCGCCTCGTATGACACCGTACGGTACCCCCGAATGACGCGAATAGCAGCGCGTCGCCATTCCCGCCGGAGGAGCGACTTGCTTCCCCGGCTGGCCGCTAAGGCGTCGGCCCAGATGGGGGCACCGTACAGTGCCACACTCTTGATGACCCCACAATAGAGGCGGCGCACCCGCCCGTCCGGACCACCAAGGTTGGGCATAATGCGACTCAGATGAGTCACGAGGCTACCCAACCTGGTGGCCAGACGAGCGAAATGCGGGACGAAGCTCCAGGAGCTGTCCAGGTAGACACCAAGATACTTGATGTCGGTGCCCACCTGGACGTCGGACGACCCGATCCTCACCAGGCTATGGGGTGGAGCGCCCCTCCGGCGACCCTCAAACAAGACGATCTCCGTCTTCTGAGGGGACAACTCCAACCCCATGCCCCGGATCCGCGAGGCGACGGCCGCAACTGCGACCTCTGCCCGGCGGATGGTCCTCCCACGGTCCCCGCCGGTGGCCAACACCATTGTGTCATCAGCGTAACACGTTAAGTGTACGCCGACCGGCAGGGACACCCGCAGAGCCGCGTCGTACCCCAGGTTCCATAACAATGGGCCCAAGACGGACCCCTGGGGTACTCCACGGTTTATCTGCCGCCTGACAGACCCATCGCGGCCACCGTAAACGATGGCCCTGTCCCGGAGGTAGTCTCCGACCACCATCCGCAGGTAGAGGGGCACCTCGTGACTTTCGAGGGCCCCGCGGATGGCCGCCCAGGAGAGGGAGTTGAAGGCATTCTTGATGTCTAGGGAGACAGCCAGAGCAACCCCTCCCCCGGACGTGGCCGAGTCCGAGAGGGACTTGACGCGCTGGATCGCGTCGATGGTCGATCGTCCCTCCCGGAAGCCGAACTGGCACTCGGCCAGGTCGGGTCCATCACGGGACAGGTGCTGGACGAGGCGCTTGTGAACGATACGTTCAAATAGCTTCCCCACCTCGTCCAGCAACACGATGGGCCTGTAGGCAGAAGGCGACTCTGCGGGCCTGTTGTCCTTGCGAAGGAGGACCATCCGCCCGGTCTTCCACCGTGGTGGAAGAGTCCCCGTCTGCAAACAGGCTGTAAACAGCCTGCGCAGACGGGGCCCGAGGACGCTGAGCGCCAAGACCCAGGCGCGGCCGGGGATGCCGTCGGGGCCGGGGGCGGTGTTACGCGCCCCCATGCGTTTGACAGCCCCGGCCAACTCCTCTTCGGACACCTCCCACTCCTGGGACCATAAGACATGGTCCAATGGTGGCGGAGCGGGGGCCGACACCTCCCCGTCCGGGAATAGTGTGCCGACCACCCGCTCCAGGAGTGGGGGGTCCATCGTCTCCGTGAGGGGAGGCGCCCATGGACGAAGTTTGTCCATAACTAGACGGTATGGGCGCCCCCATGGGTCCTCACGGAGTGAGTCGAGGAGTCCGTCCCAGGCCTGAGCCTTGGCGCTCCTGATGGCCAGCTGCAGCCGCTTCGTGAGGTCACGATAGTCGGCATACAGCTGTGCCGTTCTCGCTGCGTCGGAGTTTCGCCGACGCCTCGCCCTGGTGTACTGGCGGCGTGCGACTCCGCACTCTTCGCGGAGACGCTGAATCTCAGCGCTCCACCAGTACACCGGGCGGCGAGGCGGATTGGCGCGGACACGTGGCATCGCCATGTCGCAGACTGCCGACATGGCGTCCGCGAACCAATCCGCCTCCTCCGAGACCGCCACTGGCCCAGCCGGAACTTCCGGCCAGGCCACTGCGAGAACGGCCGCCATCAGTGCGTCCTCATCCATGCCCTTCAGGGCCCACTTCCGTGGGTGGTGGGCTGCTGGGCGGGTCGGGGGAGGCGTGGAGACATCCATGCGGATGTAGACATGGTCCGACAGTGTCTCCACGTCGTCGACCCTCCACCCCGACACACGGCGCGCGGCCAGGGCATTGGCGAAAGACAAGTCCACGATGCTTTCGCCCTGGTACCGCACGCACGTGCTGGCCGAGCCCCGGTTCAGCAACCGGAGACCCAGGCCAGCCGCCCAGTCCAGCACCGAGTGGCCCCTCTGGTCCGTCCTCGGGGAGTGCCACGCGGATGCGTGAGCATTGAAGTCCCCGAGGACGAGTACTGGACGAGCTGCGTGCGATGAAACAACGTTCTGCAGCTCGTCCAGTAGGAGGTCGAAGCGACCGAGGGACCAACTCGGGGGCGCGTAGACGCCCACCACCACACAACCCGCCCAGTCGACCGCCACGAATCCATGGCCGCGCATGAGTGGCGCTATTGGCCGGATCCGTGACGGAACCGACTGGGCGATCACCACGGAGTCGTCCAAGTCTCCAACCCAGGACGGGCGTTGGAGAACCCGGTACGGCTCCGCGGCTACGACCAACTCAACCACGCCGCCGCAAAGACTATGAGACACCAAGTCTTGAGCGGCGACGGCGTGGTTGAGGTTGGTCTGGATGATCTGACCGCGGGGAGGCATGAACTTTAGGCCGTGTCCATGGCCTCCCCCCGGCCAGAATCATCCTTTGGAGCGGTTTTAGCAGACCGCTCCACCTCCTCTCCAGTGTCCATCACTCCTACTCCCACGGTGGAGGGTGATGCGGGTGCACCACCCCCGCTGGAACCTCCCACGGTGGAGGGTGATGCCGGTGCACCACCCCCGCCGGAACATCCCACGTTGGAGGGTGGTGCAGCCGCACCACCCCCTTGATGGACACTGGAGAGCTGGCTCTTCTTTCCCTGCATCACTCCTCGTTTCTTGGCTGGGCGGGCCTTTGGTGGGGAGCAACACTTACTCCCCATACGATGGTCGGCGGGCCGCCCGGCCTCTTTGCACAGTGTGCATACTGGGGCGGCAGCCGTACATCGGCCCGCATTGTGGCCAGTTTCGCCGCACCTGTAACACAGGTGCGACCTGTCCACTTCTGCAGTGCACCGCTGCTGGACATGTCCCAGTTGCCAGCAGCGGTAGCACTGCTCTGGGCGGGGCTTCAGTGCCTCCACTCTAGCGAAGGTCCACCCCACCCTGATTCGACCAGCAGCGACCACTTTCTTGGCCGCTGCCAAGGGGCACTGCACCCACAGGGTGCCGAGCCCGGCACGTGAGGACCGTATCTCCCCGGTCCTCACATCCCCCTGTTGGCAACCACCAACTCCAACAATGGCTTCGGCCACCTCAGCCGGGGTGGCCGAATCGTCGAGGCCAATGACCCGAAGGTCTGCCTTTTTAACTGGCCTGGTAACCGTTACGGCGTCGCCAGCCAGCGCCTCACGTAGCTTGTCCGCCAAGGCACACGCCTTGGCCTCCTTGTCAGGACCGGCGACCTCTAACATCAGGCCACCGGTCCTGGCTTTCTTGGGCCGGACGCTCTCTACCCCCACGTCCGCTAACTTCACCCTCTGCCTGGCAGCCGTCATAACGTCCCTATATGAGGACTTGCTGCCAGGCTGGAGGGTGAGGACTACCGCTGCTGTGCGCGGTAGTCTGCCCAACCTGGGCTTTTCTGCCTTCTTTTGGGCCTTCGGTGGTGGAGCAGGGGCCGATTGGGCCTTTTTGGCCGCCCTTTGAGCCTTCCTGCCCACCACCTGGGCCCATGTTCCCTCCTTGGCGGTGGCACCTTTTGATGTTGATTGTGCCACCGCTTTCAGCGCCTCCTGGCGCGCCGCCTCCAGTCTTCTGGCGGCCCCGGGTGGGGTCGCCTTCTTCTGCAGGGGTTGGGATTGGACGGGAGTGGTGCCCTTCCCCTTCCCCTTCTTCTTCTTGCTCTTCTTCTTCTCCTCATTCCTCTTCTCGTCCCCGGTGACCTTCGGTAAGGGACCATCCGGGGAGGCTTCCCCCTTCCTTTTGATTGGGAGGAGTTCCTTCCTGAACTCCTCTAACCTTTTGTTCACGAGATCCGCTATCTGCTTTGCTATGGCGGACCCCGTCGGCTCCTTCGGTGCCGGGGCACCAATTTCGGGGGAATCACCCCCCGAAACCCTCAATGGCGAGGCAGGTGTTGGCCTCGCGCCGCTCGCAATCTCCAAGTCCGCCATTCTTGTAACTGGCGGACTTGGAGATCGCCTCTCCAAGGCAGAAATTCTTTCTTGCAGGCGCTTATTCTCGGCCTGCAGGGCCTCCAATTGCTCTTTTAGAGCTATAACCTCCGATCCTGGTGCTGGCTCGGCTGGTCGTTGCACCCTCTGTGCCAACTCCATGGTGACTGCTCTAACAGTCCGTGCACCTACGCGGATGTCCCTCTGTATTGTACCCTTAAGGTTTTTTGATTTGGCCGCCGCCAACTCAATCTTATCGGCCTCTTCCAAGGCCCACGCTCCCAGGTCTTCCAGCGGCTTCCTCTTCGCCTCCTCGACGAAGGTCTCCATATCGGGCACCGGATTGCCCGACTTTCCAGGTGGAGGGATACACCCTGTACCCCTCCTAATCTCTTCCTCGAGATCCGCCATCTCGATCTCCCTTTGGGCTTCCACGTAGGCCCTCTTGGCCTCAGCAAGCCCTACATACTCCCCAGTTGTTGGGGGTCGTCCTCTCTTTTTGGACTTCGGACACGCCCGTTCTCTAAGTGAAGAGAAATTGGATCTCACTGATCCCACGGACGTGTCCGAGTCGTAGGAGGCGTCACCTGACTCCTCCTGGGCACCCTTCTCCAGAACCCTGCCTCTTAGCTGGAGTTTCTCCAGGACTACCTGCCCCTGTGAGGCAGTCATCACTCTATCCGAGACGATAGTCGGCCTCGGATCTGCGACCTTTCGGGCCCCACTTGGCCCCGCCTTAACTTCATCGACCCCCCCATTCCCCGGTTTTTTAAATGAGACTGAACAATCCATACTTGTTCCCACGAGAAGGTCGGAAATAAAAGTCGCCCCTGGCAGAGCCGCCATGCCAGGGGAAGGCAGATACACCCGGGGGGCGCCAGTATCCCCGGGGTTGGTCGCTCGAGACCGGTGCACCCACCGGCCACGCCCAGCCGCGAGGACTGGACGTGCCCCCTCGCCGCGTACCGCAGCTTGAGGCTAGGGACTTTTTATAGAGGTTTATCCCCTCGCGGGCCGGCCAATGAAGGCAAGCCCCCCGCTCCGGCGAAACATGACCACCGGTTTACGGTATTACGACAGGGGTCACACCACCCCTGCCGAGCTATGGGATCCCGGGGACGCAACTCCCCGTATCACGACCAGAACTGGCCGTGACCCCTGGGATGAACCTAACCTAACCTAACCTTTTTTTTTTTTTTTTTTTTTTTTTTTTTTACGTGGGGAAATCCTCATGGATACCCCGGAGCTGGGGAAGCTCCGGGGTTATGCCGGACTCTTACCGGCTAAAACCCCACGGTGGCCATCCCTGCACTACCGGGGAGAGTCTGGGATCTCTTGCGAACAACAACCAGACCCTCCCCGTGCAAGGGCGCCAGAAGGGCGCCCGCTTCCCAAAAGTTGGAGGGCTGAGCCTCCCCTACCCAGCTAAAGACGGCGATGTCGGGGCCACGCCGACATCGCCGACCATCCCGGGCCGCGTGCAATGCATCGGCGAACCCCCATTCGCCGATGCTGCAGCCCCGGCGACCGCCTCGCCTTGAAGTACTCGAGTGGAGCGGTGCTCAAACACTCGGCGAGACGGCCGCCCTCCTCCACCGTAGCTCGGGCCCCGGGTGCGCTACTACCCGTACCGCGGCAACAGATGGTCGGTTGCCGCGGCCCCTGGGGGATGATGTCTCCCGGGAAAGGGAGACATATCGGGGTGAGTTTACTCCTTCGGTGAAGGAGCAGCCCCACCCCGATCAGGCGCAACCGCCTGCCCCTTGGGCACCGAAGTGCCGGCCCTCGAGGGCCCCCCACGCCCGCCCTTGCGGACGGGCGGCTTACAGGCCGAGCTGCCCAAGCGGTGCCCGGACGGCAGACCCAAGTCCGCGCAGAGCGGACAATTGGGAGCCGCCGCCGGACACCCGGCCGCCTTGTGGCCTGCAGCGCCACACCGATAGCACAAAGTGCTACGGTCCTCGTCGGCAGTGCACCGCGCCCGCACGTGACCGTGCTGGAGGCAGCGGTAGCACTGCAACGGCCGGGGCTTGAGCAGCTCGACCCGAGCTATACCCCACCCCACCCGAATCCTATCCCCCTTGGCGAAGATTTTCTTCGCGCCCGCAAGTGGGCATCGCGCCCACACGGTGCCCAATGGGCCGGATCGCTGGATGGTACCAACCACGATCCGGTCCATGGGGCACCCACCCTCCCTAGAGAGAGCCGCCTTCACCTCTATGGCCCTCACGGAGTCCTCAAGCCCGACCACCCTCAGCTCTACGAGCTTCATTGGGCGGCCGACCTTGAGGCCCCTGGGCTCCAACACCTCTGTGAGGCGGTAAGCCAGCTGGTCGGCTTTTTCCGCCCTCCCCTCGCCCTCAACTTCGAGTATGAGGGCCCCGGTCTTGGCCCGCTTGGGCCTCACGGCCTCGATGCCCAGCTCATCAAGAGCAAAGGCGTTCCTCGCCACCAACATAGCGTTGGTGAGCGTCTGGTTGCACCCAGGCGGGACGGTGATGGTCACCGCCTCCGACCTGGGTAGCCTACCCAGACGCCCACCACCTTTCCTCTTTTCGGGGCCGGAGCCGGCCTTCCCGGCCGACTTCTTCCCCTTCACCTTCCTCTTCTTCGAGGAGGAAGAGGGTGGGACCGGGGCAGAAGTCGGAGTCTTACGACCCACCACCTCCGCCCAGGAGTCCCCGCCCCCGGACTGAGCCTGCACAGCAGACCCAGCCGAGGGAGGGACAGAAGTCACCACCCCTTTCCCCCTCTTAGCCCGTCCCTTTTTCCCGGCTTTCGCCGGGCGAGTGGTGGCCGACGGTGGTTGGTCGGGCTGGGCAGCGCGGGGAGTCCCCCCGCTGTCCCCCCTAACCTCCACCAAAGAACCACCCCCCAACTCCAATCCGGAGGCGGGACCCGCCGCTCCCAGGGTGAGGTTCAACTCACCCTTGAGAGCGGCGAATCTCGCCTCCATCATATCTCCCACCCGGGAGATGATCGTCTCCACGTCCACACCGCCAGCGGCTGGACCCTTACTCGGGGAGGACCTGCCTCCCCGTTCGCCCGTTATGGGCGGAGATACACCTCTCGGAGGCTCCACCTCCATCCGGGATCGCTCCCGAGTGGAAGACTCGAGCTGCCTCCTCGACCTTTTTTTTTTTTTTTTTTTTTTACGTGGGGAAATCCTCATGGATCCCCCGGGGCTGGGGAACCCCGGGGGTATGCCGGACTCTTACCGGCTAAAACCCCACGGTGACCTACCTCGGCGCTGCTGGGGAGGGCCCGGGAACTCTGGACGAACACGTCCGGTCCCTCCCCGCGCCGGGGCCCCCTATGGTGACTGAGGGGACCCCCTTCCCGTTGGGAGGGTGGTCGACGATACACCCCCCCATCCGGGGTAACGGGCGGTGACCCGGTCACCCGGCCACCGCCCCCGTCCCGGAGGGCGCGTGCAATGGCTGAGGCGATTCCCCAATCGCCCCAACCGCGCCCCCCGGGCGACCCCCGTGCAAAGACGTGGGGCACGACCCCCACCGAGGTGAGGGTCCTCCCCGCACGGGCGTCGCCGACGCCTCGGGCCAGGCTTGGCCCGGTGCGACTGGGAGCCCCGGGTGCGTCACACCCGATACCGTGGCCCGGCTAACAGCCGGAACCACGGCCCCTGGGGCCTAGGTGCCACCACCGTGGCACGCTGGGTGCGCGGCGGAGGTGGCGAAGTCCCGCTCCCCGAAGGGTTCTTAGGAGCGACTCCCACCCGAAGGCGAGAGTCCCCCCCGTGGAGCGGGGCGGGGCAAACGTACAAGACGCCGACCCCGCAGGCGACGCCGAGCAGGGAGCAAATGCTCCCTTGAGCGCTCGGCGGCCTCCTTCGCGACCATGACCTCCTCGCAAAAGGAGATCATGGCCTGCCAGACGCTCCCGCTACCGACCATCCGAGACAGGATGGTCGGCAGCGAGAGGTCCGGACCCACCTCCGCCGCTAAGGCCCGACGCGGCACCTCCCAGGCAGGACACTCCATGAGAGTGTGCCGCGCCGAGTCCACCGCGGCGCCACAGTGGTGGCACCGCGGGTCCGCCTCGCGACCGATCCGGCACAGGTACCGACCGAAACACCCGTGGTCGGTCAGCACCTGTGTGGCTCGGAACGTCAGTCGCCCGGAGCTACGGCCCACCCATCTATCCAAGACGGGCAGGACCGCCCCGACGGTCCAGTGGTCCCTGACATGGGACAATACCTCCTTCCACGATGACATTGTGGACCGCCGGGCCTGGAGCCTCAACTCGTCCCTATCTACTTCCTCCCCTGGCGGGTTGGAGTCCTGGCGGGCAAGGCGAAGATGCCTGTAAACATAGGCATCCTCAGCCGCCAGGAACTCCAAAGGTGGAAGACCCGCCAGGGCGGTGGCCGCCTCGTATGACACCGTACGGTACCCCCTGATGACGCGTATTGCGGCGCGTCGCCACTCCCTGCGGAGGAGCGACTTGCTCCTCCGGCTGGCCGCTAAGGCGTCGGCCCAGATGGGGGCACCGTACAGTGCCACGGACTTAACAACCCCACAATAGAGGCGGCGCACACGCTCGTCTGGGCCACCAAGGTTGGGCATAATGCGACTCAGATGAGTCACGAGGCTACCCAACCTGGTGGCCAGACGGGAGAAGTGCGGGACAAGGCTCCAGGAGCTGTCCAGGTAGACACCAAGATACTTGATGTCGGTGCCCACCTGGACGTCGGACGACCCGATCCTCACCAGGCTATGGGGTGGAGTGCCCCTCCGGCGACCCTCGAACGAGACGATCTCCGTCTTCTGAGGGGACAACTCCAACCCCATGCCCCGGATCCGCGAGGCGACAGCCGCAACCGCGACTTCCGCCCGACGGATGGTCCTCCCACGGTCCCTGCCGGTGGCTAACACCATTGTGTCATCGGCGTAACACGTCAAGTGTACGCCGACCGGCAGGGAGACCCGCAGAGCCGCGTCGTACCCCAGGTTCCATAACAATGGGCCCAAGACGGACCCCTGGGGTACTCCACGGTTTATCTGTCGCCTGACAGACCCATCGCGGCCACCGTAGACGATGGCCCTGTCCCGGAGGTAGTCTCCGACCACCATCCGCAGGTAGAGGGGCACCTCGTGATGTTCGAGGGCCCCGCGGATGGCCGCCCAGGAGAGGGAGTTAAAGGCATTCTTTATATCCAAAGAAACTGCCAGTGCTACCCCTCCCCCGGACGTGGCCGAGTCCGAGAGGGACTTGACGCGCTGGATCGCGTCGATGGTCGATCGTCCCTCCCGGAAGCCGAACTGGCACTCGGCCAGGTCGGGTCCATCACGGGACAGGTGCTGGACGAGGCGCTTGTGAACGATACGTTCAAAGAGCTTCCCCACCTCGTCCAGCAACACGATGGGCCTGTAGGCGGCAGGCGACTCTGCGGGCCTGTTGTCCTTGCGAAGGAGGACCATCCGCCCGGTCTTCCACCGTGGTGGAAGAGTCCCCGTCTGCAAACAGGCTGTAAACAGCCTGCGCAGACGGGGCCCGAGGACGCTGAGCGCCAAGACCCAGGCGCGGCCGGGGATGCCGTCGGGGCCGGGGGCGGTGTTACGAGCCCCCATGCGTTTGACAGCCCCGGCCAACTCCTCTTCGGACACCTCCCACTCCTGGGACCATAAGACACGGTCCGGTGGTGGAGCGGGGGCCGACACCTCCCCGTCAGGGAATAAAGTGCCGACCACCCGCTCCAGGAGTGGGGGGTCCATCGTCTCCGTGAGGGGAGGCGCCCATGGACGAAGCTTGTCCATCACAAGACGGTATGGGCGCCCCCATGGGTCCTCACGGAGTGAGTCGAGGAGTCCGTCCCAGGCCTGAGCCTTGGCGCTCCTGATGGCCAGCTGCAGCCGCTTCGTGAGGTCACGATAGTCGGCATACAGCTGTGCCGTTCTCGCTGCGTCGGAGTTTCGCCGACGCCTCGCCCTGGTGTACTGGCGGCGTGCGACTCCGCACTCTTCGCGGAGACGCTGAATCTCAGCGCTCCACCAGTACACCGGGCGGCGAGGCGGATTGGCGCGGACACGTGGCATCGCCATGTCGCAGACTGCCGACATGGCGTCCGCGAACCAATCCGCCTCCTCCGAGACCGCCACTGGCCCAGCCGGAACTTCCGGCCAGGCCACTGCGAGAACGGCCGCCATCAGTGCGTCCTCATCCATGCCCTTCAGGGCCCACCTCCGTGGGTGGTGGGCTGCTGGGCGGGTCGGGGGAGGCGTGGAGACATCCATGCGGATGTAGACATGGTCCGACAGCGTCTCCACGTCGTCGACCCTCCACCCCGACACACGGCGCGCGGCCAGGGCATTGGCGAAAGACAAGTCCACGATGCTTTCGCCCTGGTACCGCACGCACGTGCTGGCCGAGCCCCGGTTCAGCAACCGGAGACCCAGGCCAGCCGCCCAGTCCAGCACCGAGTGGCCCCTCTGGTCCGTCCTCGGGGAGTGCCACGCGGATGCGTGAGCATTGAAGTCCCCGAGGACGAGTACTGGACGAGCTGCGTGCGATGAAACAACGTTCTGCAGCTCGTCCAGTAGGAGGTCGAAGCGACCGAGGGACCAACTCGGGGGCGCGTAGACGCCCACCACCACACAACCCGCCCAGTCGACCGCCACGAATCCATGGCCGCGCATGAGTGGCGCTATTGGCCGGATCCGTGACGGAACCGACTGGGCGATCACCACGGAGTCGTCCAAGTCTCCAACCCAGGACGGGCGTTGGAGAACCCGGTACGGCTCCGCGGCTACGACCAACTCAACCACGCCGCCGCAAAGACTATGAGACACCAAGTCTTGAGCGGCGACGGCGTGGTTGAGGTTGGTCTGGATGATCTGACCGCGGGGAGGCATGAACTTTAGGCCGTGTCCATGGCCTCCCCCCGGCCAGAATCATCCTTTGGAGCGGTTTTAGCAGACCGCTCCACCTCCTCTCCAGTGTCCATCACTCCTACTCCCACGGTGGAGGGTGATGCGGGTGCACCACCCCCGCTGGAACCTCCCACGGTGGAGGGTGATGCCGGTGCACCACCCCCGCCGGAACATCCCACGTTGGAGGGTGGTGCAGCCGCACCACCCCCTTGATGGACACTGGAGAGCTGGCTCTTCTTTCCCTGCATCACTCCTCGTTTCTTGGCTGGGCGGGCCTTTGGTGGGGAGCAACACTTACTCCCCATACGATGGTCGGCGGGCCGCCCGGCCTCTTTGCACAGTGTGCATACTGGGGCGGCAGCCGTACATCGGCCCGCATTGTGGCCAGTTTCGCCGCACCTGTAACACAGGTGCGACCTGTCCACTTCTGCAGTGCACCGCTGCTGGACATGTCCCAGTTGCCAGCAGCGGTAGCACTGCTCTGGGCGGGGCTTCAGTGCCTCCACTCTAGCGAAGGTCCACCCCACCCTGATTCGACCAGCAGCGACCACTTTCTTGGCCGCTGCCAAGGGGCACTGCACCCACAGGGTGCCGAGCCCGGCACGTGAGGACCGTATCTCCCCGGTCCTCACATCCCCTTGTTGGCAACCACCAACTCCAACAATGGCTTCGGCCACCTCAGCCGGGGTGGCCGAATCGTCGAGGCCAATGACCCGAAGGTCTGCCTTTTTAACTGGCCTGGTAACCGTTACGGCGTCGCCAGCCAGCGCCTCACGTAGCTTGTCCGCCAAGGCACACGCCTTGGCCTCCTTGTCAGGACCGGCGACCTCTAACATCAGGCCACCGGTCCTGGCTTTCTTGGGCCGGACGCTCTCTACCCCCACGTCCGCTAACTTCACCCTCTGCCTGGCAGCCGTCATAACGTCCCTATATGAGGACTTGCTGCCAGGCTGGAGGGTGAGGACTACCGCTGCTGTGCGCGGTAGTCTGCCCAACCTGGGCTTTTCTGCCTTCTTTTGGGCCTTCGGTGGTGGAGCAGGGGCCGATTGGGCCTTTTTGGCCGCCCTTTGAGCCTTCCTGCCCACCACCTGGGCCCATGTTCCCTCCTTGGCGGTGGCACCTTTTGATGTTGATTGTGCCACCGCTTTCAGCGCCTCCTGGCGCGCCGCCTCCAGTCTTCTGGCGGCCCCGGGTGGGGTCGCCTTCTTCTGCAGGGGTTGGGATTGGACGGGAGTGGTGCCCTTCCCCTTCCCCTTCTTCTTCTTGCTCTTCTTCTTCTCCTCATTCCTCTTCTCGTCCCCGGTGACCTTCGGTAAGGGACCATCCGGGGAGGCTTCCCCCTTCCTTTTGATTGGGAGGAGTTCCTTCCTGAACTCCTCTAACCTTTTGTTCACGAGATCCGCTATCTGCTTTGCTATGGCGGACCCCGTCGGCTCCTTCGGTGCCGGGGCACCAATTTCGGGGGAATCACCCCCCGAAACCCTCAATGGCGAGGCAGGTGTTGGCCTCGCGCGGCTCGCAATCTCCAAGTCCGCCATTCTTGTAACTGGCGGACTTGGAGATCGCCTCTCCAAGGCAGAAATTCTTTCTTGCAGGCGCTTATTCTCGGCCTGCAGGGCCTCCAATTGCTCTTTTAGAGCTATAACCTCCGATCCTGGTGCTGGCTCGGCTGGTCGTTGCACCCTCTGTGCCAACTCCATGGTGACTGCTCTAACAGTCCGTGCACCTACGCGGATGTCCCTCTGTATTGTACCCTTAAGGTTTTTTGATTTGGCCGCCGCCAACTCAATCTTATCGGCCTCTTCCAAGGCCCACGCTCCCAGGTCTTCCAGCGGCTTCCTCTTCGCCTCCTCGACGAAGGTCTCCATATCGGGCACCGGATTGCCCGACTTTCCAGGTGGAGGGATACACCCTGTACCCCTCCTAATCTCTTCCTCGAGATCCGCCATCTCGATCTCCCTTTGGGCTTCCACGTAGGCCCTCTTGGCCTCAGCAAGCCCTACATACTCCCCAGTTGTTGGGGGTCGTCCTCTCTTTTTGGACTTCGGACACGCCCGTTCTCTAAGTGAAGAGAAATTGGATCTCACTGATCCCACGGACGTGTCCGAGTCGTAGGAGGCGTCACCTGACTCCTCCTGGGCACCCTTCTCCAGAACCCTGCCTCTTAGCTGGAGTTTCTCCAGGACTACCTGCCCCTGTGAGGCAGTCATCACTCTATCCGAGACGATAGTCGGCCTCGGATCTGCGACCTTTCGGGCCCCACTTGGCCCCGCCTTAACTTCATCGACCCCCCCATTCCCCGGTTTTTTAAATGAGACTGAACAATCCATACTTGTTCCCACGAGAAGGTCGGAAATAAAAGTCGCCCCTGGCAGAGCCGCCATGCCAGGGGAAGGCAGATACACCCGGGGGGCGCCAGTATCCCCGGGGTTGGTCGCTCGAGACCGGTGCACCCACCGGCCACGCCCAGCCGCGAGGACTGCACGTGCCCCCTCGCCGCGTACCGCAGCTTGAGGCTAGGGACTTTTTATAGAGGTTTATCCCCTCGCGGGCCGGCCAATGAAGGCAAGCCCCCCGCTCCGGCGAAACATGACCACCGGTTTACGGTATAAAAGTTGGTGGACGCCAACAACACGTGGAGTTCCCAAGCGGTCACCCATCTAAGTACTATCCACGCCCAACGCATCTTAACTTCGGTGATCGGACGAGAACCTGTGAGTTATGCGTGTTGTGATCGTTGACAAAAGCATGGCATACTGCTTTGTCTGCAGTGCCTGTATATGGAAGCGACAAATTAGTAACCTCGTCTGACCTATTCGATTTGCCCCCCAATTTGGAAATCGCGGTAGTTCGAGGAGCGACGTGAAGACTCAACCGTGCAGGCGTGCAAATCCAAGATTAATTAAAATCGAGAAGTTGCACGCGCAATCGGGAGCCGAACACAAGCTACTTGAAGCGACCACGTGACAACACCCACTGAGCAGATCTGCCATATTTCTACGTTAGCGATCAATGTTCAGTTGTGCCATCACTAGCACACACTTCCTGCCTCCTCGACCTAACCTAACCTAACCCCACGGTGACCTACCTCGGCGCTGCTGGGGAGGGCCCGGGAACTCTGGACGAACACGTCCGGTCCCTCCCCGCGCCGGGGCCCCCTATGGTGACTGAGGGGACCCCCTTCCCGTTGGGAGGGTGGTCGACGATGCACCCCCCCATCCGGGGTAACGGGCGGTGACCCGGTCACCCGGCCACCGCCCCCGTCCCGGAGGGCGCGTGCAATGGCTGAGGCGATCCCCCAATCGCCCCAGCCGCGCCCCCCGGGCGACCCCCGTGCAAAGACGTGGGGCACGACCCCCACCGGAGTGAGGGTCCTCCCCGCACGGGCGTCGCCGACGCCTCGGGCCAGGCTTGGCCCGGTTTGACTGGGAGCCCCGGGTGCGTCACACCCGATACCGTGGCCCGGCTAACAGCCGGAACCACGGCCCCTGGGGCCTAAGTGCCACCACCGTGGCACGCTGGGTGCGCGGCGGAGGTGGCGAAGTCCCGCTCCCCGAAGGGTTCTTAGGAGCGACCCCCACCCTAAGGCAAGGGTCCCCCCCGTGGAGCGGGGCGGGGCAAACGTACAAGACGCCGACCCCGCAGGCGACGCCGAGCAGGGAGCAGAAGCTCCCTTGAGCGCTCGGCGGCCTCCTTCGCGACCATGACCGCCTCGCAAAAGGCGATCATGGCCTGCCAGACGCTCCCGCTACCGACCATCCGAGACAGGATGGTCGGCAGCGAGAGGTCCGGACCCACCTCCGCCGCTAAGTCCCGACGCGGCACCTCCCAGGCAGGACACTCCATGAGAGTGTGCCGCGCCGAGTCCACCGCGGCGCCACAGTGGTGGCACCGCGGGTCCGCCTCGCGACCGATCCGGCACAGGTACCGACCGAAACACCCGTGGTCGGTCAGCACCTGTGTGGCTCGGAAAGTGAGTCGCCCGGAGCTACGGCCCACCCATCTATCCAAGACGGGCAGGACCGCCCCGACGGTCCAATGGTCCCTATGACGGGATAACTCCTCCCTCCAAGATGTTAAAGTGGACCGCCGGGCCTGGAGCCTCAGCTCGTCCCGATTTAACTCCTCCCCTGGCGGGTTGGAGTCCTGGCGGGCAAGACGAAGGCGCCTGTAGACGTAGGCGTCTTCTGCCGCCAGGAACTCCAAGGGTGGTAGACCCGCCAGGGTGGTGGCCGCCTCGTAGGACACCGTACGGTACCCCCGAATGACGCGAATGGCAGCGCGTCTCCATTCCCTCCGGAGGAGCGACTTGCTCCCCCGGCTGGCCGCTAAGGCGTCGGCCCAGATGGGGGCACCGTACAGTGCCACGGACTTGACGACCCCACAATAGAGGCGGCGCACCCGCTCGTCCGGACCACCAAGGTTGGGCATGATGCGACTCAGGTGAGTCACGAGGCTACCCAACCTGGTGGCCAGACGAGCGAAATGCGGGACGAAGCTCCAGGAGCTGTCCAGGTAGACACCAAGATACTTGATGTCGGTGCCCACCTGGACGTCGGACGACCCGATCCTCACCAGGCTATGGGGTGGAGCGCCCCTCCGGCGACCCTCAAACAAGACGATCTCCGTCTTCTGAGGGGACAACTCCAACCCCATGCCCCGGATCCGCGAGGCGACGGCCGCAACTGCGACCTCCGCCCGGCGGATGGTCCTCCCACGGTCCCTGCCGGTGGCTAACACCATAGTGTCATCGGCGTAACACGTTAAGTGCACGCCGACCGGCAGGGACACCCGCAGAGCCGCGTCGTACCCCAGGTTCCATAGTAATGGGCCCAAGACGGACCCCTGGGGCACTCCACGGTTGATCTGCCGCCTGACAGACCCATCGCGGCCACCGTAGACGATGGCCCTGTCCCGGAGGTAGTCTCCGACCACCATCCGCAGGTAGAGGGGCACCTCGTGACTTTCGAGGGCCCCGCGGATGGCCGCCCAGGAGAGGGAGTTGAAGGCGTTCTTTATATCTAAAGAAACCGCCAGAGCAACCCCTCCCCCGGACGTGGCCGAGTCCGAGAGGGACTTGACGCGTTGGATAGCGTCGATGGTCGACCGTCCCTCCCGGAAGCCGAACTGGCACTCGGCCAGGTCGGGTCCATCACGGGACAGGTGCTGGACGAGGCGCTTGTGAACAATGCGTTCGAATAGCTTCCCCACCTCGTCCAGCAACACGATGGGCCTGTAGGCGGCAGGCGACTCTGCGGGCCTGTTGTCCTTGCGAAGGAGGACCATCCGCCCGGTCTTCCACCGTGGTGGAAGGGTCCCCGTCTGCAAACAGGCTGTGAAGAGCCTGCGCAGACGGGGCCCGAGGACGCTGAGCGCCAAGACCCAGGCGCGGCCGGGGATGCCGTCGGGGCCGGGGGCGGTATTACGCGCCCCCATGCGCTTGACAGCCCCGGCCAACTCCTCTTCGGACACCTCCCACTCCTGGGACCATAAGGCACGGTCCGGTGGTGGAGCGGGGGCCGACACCTCCCCGTCTGGGAACAAAGTGCCGACCACCCGCTCCAGGAGTGGGGGGTCCATCGTCTCCGTGAGGGGAGGCGCCCATGGACGAAGTTTGTCCATAACTAGACGGTATGGGCGCCCCCATGGGTCCTCACGGAGTGAGTCGAGGAGTCCGTCCCAGGCCTGAGCCTTGGCGCTCCTGATGGCCAGCTGCAGCCGCTTCGTGAGTTCACGATAGTCGGCATACAGCTGCGCCGTTCTCGCCGCGTCGGAGTTACGCCGACGCCTCGCCCGGGTGTACTGGCGGCGAGCGACTCCGCACTCCTCGCGGAGACGCTGAATCTCAGCGCTCCACCAGTACACCGGGCGGCGAGGCGGATTGGCGCGGACTCGTGGCATCGCCACGTCGCAAACGGCCGACATGGCGTCCGCGAACCAATCCGCCTCCTCCGAGACCTCCACTGGCCCAGCCGGAACTTCCGGCCAGGCCACTGCGAGAACGGCCGCCATCAGTGCGTCCTCATCCATGCCCTTCAGGGCCCACCTCCGTGGGTGGTGGGCTGCTGGGCGGGTCGGGGGAGGCGTGGAGACATCCATGCGTATGTACGCATGATCGGACATTGTCTCCACGTCGTCGACCCTCCACCCCGACACACGGCGCGCGGCCAGGGCATTGGCGAAAGATAAGTCCACGATACTTTCGCCCTGGTACCGCACGCACGTGCTGGCCGAGCCCCGGTTCAACAACCGGAGGCCCAGGCCAGCCGCCCAGTCCAGCACCGAGTGGCCCCTCTGGTCCGTCCTCGGGGAGTGCCACGCGGATGCGTGAGCATTGAAGTCCCCGAGGACGAGTACTGGACGAGCTGCGTGCGATGAAACAACGTTCTGCAGCTCGTCCAGTAGGGAGTCGAAGCGACTGAGGGACCAACTCGGTGGAGCGTAGACGCCCACCACCACACAACCCGCCCAGTCGACGGCCACGAATCCATGGCCGCGCATGAGTGGCGCTATTGGCCGGATCCGTGACGGAACCGACTGGGCGATCACCACGGAGTCGTCCAAGTCCCCAACCCAGGACGGGCGTTGGAGGACTCGGTACGGCTCCGCGGCTACGACCAACTCAACCACGCCGCCGCAAAGACTATGAGACATCAAGTCTTGAGCGGCGACGGCGTGGTTGAGGTTGGTCTGGATGATCTGACCGCGGGGAGGCATGAACTTTAGGCCGTGTCCATGGCCTCCCCCCGGCCAGAATCATCCAATGGAGCGGTTTTAGAAGACCGCTCCGCCTTCTCCCCAGTGTCCATCGCAGGAACTCCCACGGTGGAGGGCGATGCGGATGCACCACCCCCGCTGGAACCTCCCACGGTGGAGGGTGATGCCGGTGCACCACCCCCGCCGGAACATCCCACGTTGGAGGGTGATGCAGCCGCACCACCCCCTTGATGGACACTGGAGAGTTGGCTCTTCTTCTCCTTAGTCACTCCTCCCTTCTTCCCCGGGCGGGCCTTCGATGGGGAGCAACTCTTGCTCCCCATACGATGGTCGGCGGGCCGCCCCGCTTCTTTGCACAAAGTGCATATTGGGGCGGCCGCCGTACATTGGCCCGCCCGGTGACCGGTTTCGCCGCACCTGTAGCAAAGGTGCGACCGGTCCACCTCCGCAGTGCACCGCTGCTGGACATGACCCTGCTGCCAGCAGCGGTAGCACTGCTCAGGGCGGGGTTTCAACGCCTCTACCCTGGCGTTGACCCACCCCACCCTGATGCGTCCGGCTGCGACCACCTTCTTGGCCGCCGCCAGCGGGCACTGCACCCAAAGGGTGCCTAGCCCGGCTCGTGAGGACCTAATTTCGCCGGTCCTCACCTCCTCGAGCTGACACCCTGCGGTGCCCGATATGGCTTCGGCCACCTCAGCTGGGGTGGCCGATTCATCCAGTCCAGAGACCCGGAGGTCTGCTTTCTTGATGGGCCTGGCGACCGTAACTCCCTGGTCAGCCAGCGCCATCTTCAATTTCTCGGCCAAGGCAGCCGCCTTGGTCTCTTTATCAGGGCCGGCGATCTCCAGCATCAGACCTCCGGTCCTGGCCTTCTTGGGTCGGACGCTGTCTACTCCAACGTCCGACAACCTGACCCTCTGCCTGGCAGCAGTCATAACGTCCTTGTACGAGGACTTGCTGCCAGGCTGGAGGGTCATAACTACCGCCGCCGTGCGCGGCAGACGGCCCAACTTGGGCCTCTCCACCTTCTTCTTCTGGGCTTTCGGTGGTGGAGCAGGAGCCGATTGGGCCTTTTTGGCCGCCCGTTGGGCCTTCCTGCCCACCACCTGGGCCCATGATCCCTCGGTGGCGGTGGTACCGGTAGTTGTAGCTGGCGCCACCGCTTTCTTCTTCTGCGCTTCCTGGCGCGCCGCCTCCAGTCTTCTGGCGGCCCCGGATGGGGTCGCCTTGTCCTGCGTGAGTTGGGGTTGGATAGGAGTAGCGTTGTCCCCCTTCCCCTTCTTCTTTTTCTTCTTCTTCTTCTCCTTCTTGTTCCCGGTGGCCTGTGGCAACGGGCCAGCCGGGGAGGCTTCCACCTTCGTCTTGACTGGGAGGAGTTCCTTTCGGAACTCCTCTAACCTTTTGTTTACAAGGTCCGCAATCTGCTGAACTATGGCGGACCCCGTCTCCTCTGTGGGTGCCGGGACACCCAATTCAGGACGAACACTCCCTGATACCCTCAGTGGCGAGGCCGGTGCTGGCCTCGCGCGGCTCTCGATCTCCAGTCCCGCCATCCTTGTTACTGGCGGACTTGGAGATCGCCTCTCCGATGCAGAAAGTCTTTCCTGCAGCCGCATATTCTCGGCCTGCAGGGCCTCCAACTGCTCTTTCAGAGCCACCACCTCCGCTCCTGGTACTGACTCGGCTGGCCGCTGCACCCTCTGTGCCAACTCCATGGTGACGGCCCTGACGGTTCGTGCACCCACACGTATGTCGCGTTGGATAGTACCCTTAAGATTTTTCGATTTGGCCGCCGCCAACTCGATTTTATCGGCCTCTTCTAGGGCCCAAGCCCCTAGGTCTTCTAGAGGCTTCATCCTCGCTTCTCGGACGAAGATATCCATATCCGGCACAGGATTGCCCGACTTGCCGGGCGGTGGAATGGTCCCTGTGCCGGACCGTATCTCCTCCTCGAGGTCTATCAATTCCATCTCTCGCTGAGCCTCAACGTAGGCCCTCTTGGCCTCAGCGAGACCTACATACTCCCCAGTTGTTGGGGGTCGTCCTCTCTTTTTGGATTTCGGACACGCCCGTTCCCTGAGGATGGAAAAGTTGGATCTGACTGATCCTACGGACGTGTCCGAATCGTAGGAGGCGTCTCCTGACTCCTCCTGGGCGCCTTTCTCTAATATTCTGCCCCTAAGCTGGAGCTTTTCCAATACCACCTGCCCTTGTGAGGCAGTGAGTTTTGTGTCCGAGACGATGTTTGGTCTCGGACCGCCGACCTTTCGGACCCCACTGGTCCCCGCCTTATCTTCTTCGACCCCCCCAATCCCCGGTTTTTTAAATGAAGCTGAACAATCCATACTGTTCCCACGAGCAGGGTCGGAAATAAAAGTTGCCCCTGGCAGAGCCGCCATGCCAGGGGAAGGCAGATACACCCGGGGGGCGCCAGTATCCCCGGGGTTGGTCGCTAGAGACCGGTGCACCCACCGGCCACGCCCAGCCGCGAGGACTGGACGTGCCCCCTCGCCGCGTACCGCAGCTTGAGGCTAGGGACTTTTTATAGAGGTTTATCCCCTCGCGGGCCGGCCAATGAAGGCAAGCCCCCCGCTCCGGCGAAACATGACCACCGGTTTACGGTATTACGACAGGGGTCACACCACCCCTGCCGAGCTATGGGATCCCGGGGCCGACCTAACCTAACCTAACCTAACCTTTTTTTTTTTTTTTTTTTTTTTACGTGGGGAAATCCATCATGGATACCCCGGAGCTGGGGAAGCTCCGGGGTTATGCCGGACTCTTACCGGCTAAAACCCCACGGTGGCCATCCCTGCACTACCGGGGAGAGTCTGGGATCTCTTGCGAACAACAACCAGACCCTCCCCGTGCAAGGGCGCCAGAAGGGCGCCCGCTTCCCAAAAGTTGGAGGGCTGAGCCTCCCCTACCCAGCTAAGGACGGCGATGTCGGGGCCACGCCGACATCGCCGACCATCCCGGGCCGCGTGCAATGCATCGGCGAATCCCCATTCACCGATGCTGCAGCCCCGGCGACCGCCTCGCCTTGAAGTACCCGAGTGGAGCGGTGCTCAAACACTCGGCGAGACGGCCGCCCTCCACCACCGTAGCTCGGGCCCCGGGCGCGCTACTACCCGTACCGCGGCAACAGATGGTCGGTTGCCGCGGCCCCTGGGGGATGATGTCTCCCGGGAAAGGGAGACATATCGGGGCAGGTCTACTCCTTCGGAGAAGGAGCAGCCCCACCCCGATCAGGCGCAACCGCCTGCCCCTTGGGCACCGAAGTGCCGGCCCTAGAGGGCTCCCCACGCCCGCCCTTTCGGACGGGCGGCTTACAGGCCGAGCTGCCCATGCGGTGCCCGGACGGCAGACCCAAGTCCGCGCAAAGCGGACAATTGGGCGCCGCCGCCGGACACCCGGCCGCCTTGTGGCCTGCAGCGCCACACCTATAGCACAAAGTGCTACGGTCCTCGTCGGCAGTGCACCGTGCCCGCACGTGACCGTGCTGGAGGCAGCGGTAGCACTGCAACGGCCGGGGCTTGAGCAGCTCGACCCGAGCTATACCCCACCCCACCCGTATCCTATCCCCTTTGGCGAAGATTTTCTTCGCCGCCGCGAGTGGACATCTCGCCCACACGGTGCCCAATGGGCCGGATCGCTGGATGTTGCCAACCGCGATCGGGTCCATTGGGCACCCACCCTCCCTCGAAAGAGCCGCCTTGACCTCTATGGCCCGGACGGAGTCCTCAAGCCCGACCACCCTCAGCTCAACGAGCTTCATTGGGCGGCCGACCTTGAGGCCCCTAGGCTCCAGCACCTCTGTAAGGCGGTAGGCCAGCTGGTCAGCCTTTTCAGCCCTCCCCTCCCCCTCGATCTCTAAGATCAGGGCCCCGGTTTTCGCCCGCTTGGGCCTCACCGCCTCGATGCCCAGCTCGTCCAGGGCAAAGGCATTTCTCGCCACCAACATTGCGTTGGTGAGCGTCTGGTTGCACCCAGGCGGGACGGTGATAGACACCGCCTCCGACTTGGGTAGCCTGCCCAGACGCACACCAACATTTTTCTTCGCGGGGCCGGAGCCGGCCTTCGCGGCCGACTTCTTCCCCTTACTCTTCCTCTTTTTCGAGGAGGACGAGGGCGGGACCGGGGCAGAAGTGGGAGCCTTACGACCCACCACCTCCGCCCAGGAGTCCCCACCCCCGGATTGGGACCGCACAGCGGACCCAGCCGAGGGAGGGACCTCGGTAACCACCCCTTTCCCCCTCTTACCCCGTCCCTTTTTCCCGGCTTTCGCCGGGCGAGAGGTGGCCGACGGTGGTTGGTCGGGCTGGGCGGCACGGGGAGTACCCGCGCCGTCCCCCCTAACCTCCCCCAACGAACCACCCCCCAACACCAAACCGGAGGCGGGACCCGCCGCTCCCAGGGTGAGGTTCAACTCACCCCTGAGAGCGGCGAATCTCGCCTCTATCATATCTCCCACACGGGAGATGATACTCTCCACGTCCAAGCCGCCAGCGGCTGGACCCGTACTCGGGGAGGACCTGCCTCCCCGTGCCCCCGTGATGGGCGGCGATATGCCCCTAGGAGGCTCAACCTCCATTTGGGATTGCTCCCGACTGGCAGAATCCAGCTGCCTCTTCAGCCTTCCAACCTCCCTCTTGAGGTCCTCCAGTTCGGAGGAGAGCCTTTCATTGGCCTCCTCCAACTCCTGGACACGCCCATCCCGATGGGTCCGCTGAATCGCCTCTAACCCCGCAAGCCTAAGGGCTTGGGCACTTTCCCTGAGGCGATGTACGAACCGCCCACTCAAATTTTTGGAGGAGCCGGCCACACGCTCGACCTCCTTAGCGTGCTCCAGGATGAGAGCACCGAGGTCGGGCGTCGGCCGGTTCCTCATTTCCTCCCTCACCTCCCGCTCATTCGGGAGGGGCTTAGCGGCCTTACTAGGAGGCGGAGGGGTCCGGGAGGGGTCGGATCGCTCCAACTCCCTCCGGACCGCCTCCTCCTCCCGGCAGAGCTCCATATAGGCGCGCTTCGCCTCTGCCAACCCCACATATTCCCCAGTGGTAGGGGGCCTGCCCCTCTTCCTTACGATAGGAGGCTCCAACCGACACGAGAAGGAGGTATCGGAATACCCCTCCTCGTCGTCGGAGTCCATACCACCCAACGACCAGCGACCAGCGCTGTCCGCTGCTAAGTCCCGTACGAGGCCGGCCAGCGGCCTCGCAAAAGTCCCCCCAGCCCCAGTGGAACCAGTAGCCTCAAACGCCGTGGCCTGGCCCTCCACCACGGACGTCCCACGGTTGCCAGATGACGACGCAGCCGGGCCCGCTTGACCACCCGAAACTGCGCCGGTACTGGAGGTTCCGAGGCCTCCTGCACCGTAAGTTTTCCTCCCTTTGTAGCGTGTATCCATAATTGTTGAAAAAATAAAACCACCCCTAACGTGCCGAAGTCGTCAACAAAAGTCCCGCCCCGCACCGCTTCCGCCTTCTCACCTCTCAACTCCGGGCCTTACCGGCAAGGGAGGCCCTGCCAGGATCCGAAGATCCCGCCGGCATCGCCCCGGAGCATCACTGAGGCTACCTCAGCTTCCGCGATGCACCCTTTTAGTCGCCTCTTACGACAGGCAGGGTATACCCTGGGTGTATTCTGACCCGCACCCAGACGGGGAACCTAACCTTTTTTTTTTTTTTTTTTTTTTACGTGGGGAAATCCATCATGGATACCCCGGAGCTGGGGAAGCTCCGGGGTTATGCCGGACTCCTACCGGCTAAAACCCCACGGTGGCCATCCCTGCACTACCGGGGAGAGTCTGGGATCTCTTGCGAACAACAACCAGACCCTCCCCGTGCTAGGGCGCCAGAAGGGCGCCCGCTTCCCAAAAGTTGGAGGGCTGAGCCTCCCCTACCCAGCTAAAGACGGCGATGTCGGGGCCACGCCGACATCGCCGACCATCCCGGGCCGCGTGCAATGCATCGGCGAACCCCCATTTGCCGATGCTGCAACCCCGGCGACCGCCTCGCCTTGAAGTACTCGAGTGGAGCGGAGCCCAAACACTCGGCGAGACGGCCGCCCTCCACCACCGTAGCTCGGGCCCCGGGTGCGCTACTACCCGTACCGCGGCAACAGATGGTCGGTTGCCGCGGCCCCTGGGGGATGATGTCTCCCGGGAAAGGGAGACATATCGGGGCGGGTCTACTCCTTCGGAGAAGGAGCAGCCCCACCCCGATCAGGCGCAACCGCCTGCCCCTTGGGCACCGAAGTGCCGGCCCTCGAGGGCCCCCCACGCCCGCCCTTGCGGACGGGCGGCCTACAGGCCGAGCTGCCCAAGCGGTGCCCGGACGGCAGACCCAAGTCCGCGCAAAGCGGACAGTTGGGCGCCGCCGCCGGACACCCGGCCGCCTTGTGGCCTGCAGCGCCACACCGATAGCACAAAGTGCTACGGTCCTCGTCGGCAGTGCACCGTGCCCGCACGTGACCGTGCTGGAGGCAGCGGTAGCACTGCAACGGCCGGGGCTTGAGCAGCTCGACCCGAGCTATACCCCACCCCACCCGTATTCTATCCCCTTTGGCGAAGATTTTCTTCGCCGCCGCGAGTGGACATCGCGCCCACACGGTGCCCAATGGGCCCGATCGCTGGATGTTGCCAACCGCGATCGGGTCCATTGGGCACCCACCCTCCCTCGACAAGGCCGCCTTCACCTCGATGGCGCGGACCGAGTCCTCAAGGCCGACCACCCTCAGCTCAACGAGCTTCATCGGGCGGCCGACCTTGAGGCCCCTCGGTTCCAACACCTCGGTGAGGCGATAGGCCAGTTGGTCGGCCTTTTCCGCCCTCCCCTCGCCCTCCACCTCTAAGATGAGGGCTCCAGTCTTGGCCCTCTTGGGCCTCACCGCCTCGATGCCAAGCTCATCGAGGGCGAATGCGTTCCGCGCCACCAACATTGCGTTGGTGAGCGTCTGGGAGCACCCAGGCGGGACGGTGATGGTCACCGCCTCCGACCTGGGAAGCCTACCCAGACGCACACCAACAGTCTTCTTCGCGGGGCCGGAGCCGGCCTTCGCGGCCGACTTCTTCCCCTTAGTCTTCTTCCTCTTCGAGGAGGAAGAGGGTGGGACCGGGGCAGAAGTGGGAGTCTTACGACCCACCACCCCCGCCCAGGAGTCCCCATCCCCGGACTGGGTCCGCACAGCAGACTCAGCCGGAGGAGGGACATCGGTCACCCCCCTAGTCCCCCTCTTACCCCTTCCCTTTTTCCCGGCTTTCGCCGGGCGAGAGGTGGCCGACGGTGGTTGGTCGGGCTGGGCAGCGCGGGGAGTACCCGCGCCGTCCCCCCTAACCTCCCCCAACGAGCCACCTCCCAACACCAAACCGGAGGCGGGACCCGCCGCTCCCAGGGTGAGGTTTAACTCACCCCTGAGCGCGGCGAATCTCGCCTCCATTATATCTCCCACCCGGGAGATTATAGTCTCCACGTCCACGCCGCCAGCGGCTGGACCCGTACTCGGGGAGGACCTGCCTCCCCGTGCCCCCGTGATAGGTGGGGATGTAGCCCCGGGAGGCTCAACCTCCATGCGGGATTCTTGCGTGGCAGACTCGAGCTTGCGCTTGAGCCTACCGACTTCCCGCTTGAGGTCCTCAAGTTCGGAGGAGAGCCGTTCGTTAGCCTCCTCCAACTCCTGGACCCTCCCATCCCGATGTGTCCGTTGTATCGCCTCTAGTCCGGCAAGCCTAAGGGCCTGGGCAGACTCCCTGAGGCGATGTACAAATTTGCCGCTCAAATTTTTTGAGGAGCCGGCCACACGCTCGACCTCCTTCGCATGCTCCAAAATGAGAGCACCGAGGTCGGGCGTCGGCCGGTTCCTCATTTCCTCTCGCACCTCCCGCTCATTCGGGAGCGGCTTAGCGCCTTTGCTAGGAGGCGGAGGAGTCCGGGAGGGGTCGGATCGCTCCAACTCCCGCCGGACCGCCTCCTCCTCCCGGCAAAGCTCCATATAGGCGCGCTTCGCCTCCGCCAACCCCACATACTCCCCAGTGGTAGGGGGCCTGCCCCTCTTCCTCACCACAGGAGGCTCCATCCGACACGAGAGGGAGGCATCCGAGTACCCCTCCTCGTCGTCGGAGTCCATCCCGAGCGACCAGCGACCAGCGCTGCCCGCCGCGAGATCCTTAACGTGGCCGACCAGCGGCCTCGAAGTATTCCCCCCATCCCCAGAGGCGCCAGTAGCTCTAGACGCCGTGGCCTGGCCCTCCACCACGGACGTCCCACGGTTGCCGGATGACGACGCAGCCGGGCCCGCTTGACCACCCGAAACTGCGCCGGTACTGGAGGTTCCGAGGCCTCCTGCACCGTAAGTTTTCCTCCCTTTGTTACGTAAGTCCATAATTATTAAAATAAAACCACCCCTAACGTGCCGAAGTCGTCAACAAAAGTCCCGCCCCGCACCGCTTCCACCTTCTCACCCCTCAACTCCGGGCCTTACCGGCAAGGGAGGCCCTGCCAGGATCCGAAGATCCCGCCGGCATCGCCCCGGAGCATCACTGAGGCTACCTCAGCTTCCGCGATGCACCCTTTTAGTCGCCTCTTACGACAGGCAGGGTATACCCTGGGTGTATTCTGACCCGCACCCAGACGGGGTGGGGAACCTTTTTTTTTTTTTTTTTTTTTTTTACGTGGGGAAATCCTCATGGATCCCCCGGGGCTGGGGAACCCCGGGGGTATGCCGGACTCTTACCGGCTAAAACCCCACGGTGACCTACCTCGGCGCTGCTGGGGAGGGCCCGGGAACTCTGGACGAACGCGTCCGGTCCCTCCCCGCGCCGGGGCCCCCTATGGTGACTGAGGGGACCCCCTTCCCGTTGGGAGGGTGGTCGACGATACACCCCCCCATCCGGGGAAAACGGGCGGTGACCCGGTCACCCGGCCACCGCCCCCGTCCCGGAGGGCGCGTGCAATGGCTGAGGCGATCCCCCAATCGCCCCAGCCGCGCCCCCCGGGCGACCCCCGTGCAAAGACGTGGGGCACGACCCCCACCGGAGTGAGGGTCCTCCCCGCACGGGCGTCGCCGACGCCTCGGGCCAGGCTTGGCCCGGTTCGACTGGGAGCCCCGGGTGCGTCACACCCGATACCGTGGTCCGGCTAAGTGCCGGGACCACGGCCCCTGGGGCCTAAGTGCCACCACCGTGGCACGCAAGAAGCGCGGCGGAGGTGGCGAAGTCCCGCTCCCCGAAGGGTTCTTAGGAGTGACCTCCACCCGAAGGTGAAGATCCCCCCCGTGGAGCGGGGCGGGGCAAACGTACAAGACGCCGACCCCGCAGGCGACGCCGAGCAGGGAGCAGTTGCTCCCTTGAGCGCTCGGCGGCCTCCTTCGCGACCATGACCCCCTCGCAAAAGGAGATCATGGCCTGCCAGACGCTCCCGCTACCGACCATCCGAGACAGGATGGTCGGCAGCGAGAGGTCCGGACCCACCTCCGCCGCTAAGGCCCGACGCGGCACCTCCCAGGCTGGACACTCCATGAGAGTGTGCCGCGCCGAGTCCACCGCGGCGCCACAGTGGTGGCACCGCGGGTCCGCCTCGCGACCGATCCGGCACAGGTACCGACCGAAACACCCGTGGTCGGTCAGCACCTGTGTGGCTCGGAAAGTAAGTCGTCCGGAGCTACGGCCCACCCATCTGTCTAAGACGGGCAGGACCGCCCCGACGGTCCAATGGTCTCTATGATGAGACAACTCCTCCTTCCACGTTGTCATAGTGGACCGCCGGGCCTGGAGCCTCAGCTCGTCCCTATTCACTTCCTCCCCTGGCGGGTTGGAGTCCTGGCGGACAAGGCGAAGGCGCCTATAAACGTAGGCGTCCTCAGCCGCCAGGAACTCCAAGGGTGGTAGACCCGCCAGGGCGGTGGCCGCCTCGTAGGACACCGTACGGTACCCCCTGATGACGCGTATTGCGGCGCGTCGCCATTCCCTCCGGAGGAGCGACTTGCTCCCCCGGCTGGCCGCTAAGGCGTCGGCCCAGATGGGGGCACCGTACAGTGCCACGGACTTGACGACCCCACAATAGAGGCGGCGCACCCGCTCGTCCGGACCACCAAGGTTGGGCATAATGCGACTCAGATGAGTCACGAGGCTACCCAACCTGGTGGCCAGACGAGCGAAATGCGGGACGAAGCTCCAGGAGCTGTCCAGGTGGACACCAAGATACTTGATGTCGGTGACCACCTGGACGTCGGACGACCCGATCCTCACCAGGCTATGGGGTGGAGTGCCCCTCCGGCGACCCTCGAAGAAGACGATCTCCGTCTTCTGAGGGGACAACTCCAACCCCATGCCCCGGATCCGCGAGGCGACGGCCGCAACTGCGACCTCCGCCCGGCGGATGGTCCTCCCACGGTCCCTGCCGGTGGCTACCACCATAGTGTCGTCGGCGTAGCACGTTAAGTGCACGCCGACCGGCAGGGACACCCGCAGAGCCGCATCGTACCCCAGGTTCCATAGTAATGGCCCCAAAACGGAACCCTGGGGTACTCCGCGGTTGATCTGTCGCCTGACAGACCCATCGCGGCCACCGTAAACGATGGCCCTGTCCCGGAGGTAGTCTCCGACCACCATCCGCAGGTAGAGGGGCACCTCGTGGCGTTCGAGGGCCCCGCGGATGGCCGCCCAGGAGAGGGAGTTGAAGGCGTTCTGGATGTCCAGAGACACAGCCAGAGCAACCCCTCCCCCGGACGTGGCCGAGTCCGAGAGGGACTTGACGCGATGAATAGCGTCGATGGTCGAACGTCCCTCCCGGAAGCCGAACTGGCACTCGGCCAGGTCGGGTCCATCACGGGACAGGTGCTGGACGAGGCGCTTGTGAACGATGCGTTCGAATAACTTCCCCACCTCGTCCAGCAACACGATGGGCCTGTAGGCGGCAGGCGACTCTGCGGGCCTGTTGTCCTTGCGAAGCAGGACCATCCGCCCGGTCTTCCACCGTGGTGGAAGGGTCCCCGTCTGCAAACAGGCTGTGAAGAGCCTGCGCAGACGGGGCCCGAGGACGCTGAGCGCCAAGACCCAGGCGCGGCCGGGGATGCCGTCGGGGCCGGGGGTGGTATTACGCGCCCCCATGCGCTTGACAGCCCCGGCCAACTCCTCTTCGGACACCTCCCACTCCTGGGACCATAAGGCACGGTCCGGTGGTGGAGCGGGGGCCGAGACCTCCCCGTCTGGGAATAGAGTGCCGACCACCCGCTCCAGGAGTGGGGGGTCCATCGTCTCCGTGAGGGGAGGCGCCCATGGACGAAGTTTGTCCATTACAAGACGATATGGGCGCCCCCATGGGTCCTCACGGAGTGAGTCGAGGAGTCCGTCCCAGGCCTGAGCCTTGGCGCTCCTGATGGCCAGCTGCAGCCGCTTCGTGAGTTCACGATAGTCGGCGTACAGCTGTGCCGTTCTCGCTGCGTCGGAGTTACGCCGACGCCTCGCCCGGGTGTACTGGCGGCGAGCGACTCCGCACTCCTCGCGGAGACGCTGTATAACGTCGCTCCACCAGTACACCGGGCGGCGGGGCGGATTGGCGCGGACTCGTGGCATCGCCACGTCGCAGACTGCCGACATGGCGTCCGCGAACCAATCCGCCTCCTGTGTAACCTCCACTGGCCCAGCCGGAACTTCCGGCCAGGCCACTGCGAGAACGGCCGCCATCAGTGCGTCCTCATCCATGCCCTTCAGGGCCCACCTCCGTGGGTGGTGGGCTGCTGGGCGGGTCGGGGGAGGCGTGGAGACATCCATGCGTATATAGACATGGTCTGACAGTGTCTCCACGTCGTCGACCCTCCACCCCGACACACGGCGCGCGGCCAGGGCATTGGCGAAAGACAAGTCTACGATGCTTTCGCCCTGGTACCGCACGCACGTGCTGGCCGAGCCCCGGTTCAACAACCGGAGACCCAGGCCAGCCGCCCAGTCCAGCACCGAGTGGCCCCTCTGGTCCGTCCTCGGGGAGTGCCACGCGGATGCGTGAGCATTGAAGTCCCCGAGGACGAGTACTGGACGAGCTGCGTGCAATGAAACAACGTTCTGCAGCTCGTCCAGTAGGGAGTCGAAGCGACTGAGGGACCAACTCGGTGGAGCGTAGACGCCCACCACCACACAACCCGCCCAGTCGACCGCCACGAATCCATGGCCGCGCATAAGTGGCGCTATTGGCCGGATCCGTGACGGGACCGACTGGGCGATCACCACGGAGTCGTCCAGGTCCCCAACCCAGGACGGGCGTTGGAGAACCCGGTACGGCTCCGCGGCTACGACCAACTCAACCACGCCGCCGCAAAGACTATGAGACATCAAGTCTTGAGCGGCGACGGCGTGGTTGAGATTGGTCTGGATGATCTGACCGCGGGGAGGCATGAACTTTAGGCCGTGTCCATGGCCTCCCCCCGGCCAGAATCATCCTTGGGAGCGGGTTTGACTGCCCGCTCCGCCTCCTCTCCAGTGTCCATCGCAGGAACTCCCACGGTGGAGGGTGATGCGGGTGCACCACCCCCGCTGGAACCTCCCACGGTGGGGGGTGATGCCGGTGCACCACCCCCGCTGGAACGTCCCACGTTGGAGGGTGATGCAGCCGCACCACCCCCTTGATGGACACTGGAGAGTTGGCTCCTCTTCTTCGTCGCGTCTCCACTCTTCTTCACTGGGCGGGCCTTGGGTGGGGAGCATGTCTTGCTCCCCATTCTGTGGTCGGCGGGCCGCCCGGCTTCTTTGCACAGAGTGCAAACCGGGGCGGCCGCCGTACATAGGCCCGCCCGGTGACCGGTTTCGCCGCACCTATAACAGAGGTGCGACCGGTCCACCTCCGCAGTGCACCGCTGCTGGACATGTCCCTGCTGCCAGCAGCGGTAGCACTGCTCAGGGCGGGGTTTCAACGCCTCTACCCTGGCGTTGACCCACCCCACCCTGATGCGTCCGGCAGCGACCACCCTCTTGGCCGCCGCCAGCGGGCACTGCACCCAAAGGGTGCCTAGCCCGGCTCGTGAGGACCTAATTTCGCCGGTCCTCACCTCCTCGAGCTGACACCCTGTGGTGCCCGCTATGGCTTCGGCCACCTCAGCTGGGGTGGCCGATTCATCCAGTCCAGAGACCCGGAGGTCTGCTTTCTTGATGGGCCTGGCGACCGTAACTCCCTGGTCAGCCAGCGCCATCTTCAATTTCTCGGCCAAGGCAGCTGCCTTGGTCTCTTTATCAGGGCCGGCTATCTCCAGCATCAGGCCTCCGGTCCTGGCCTTCTTGGGTCGGACGCTGTCTACTCCAACGTCCGACAACCTGACCCTCTGCCTGGCAGCAGTCATAACGTCCTTGTACGAGGACTTGCTGCCAGGCTGGAGGGTCATAACTACCGCCGCCGTGCGCGGCAGACGGCCCAACTTGGGCCTCTCCACCTTCTTCTTCTGGGCTTTCGGTGGTGGAGCAGGAGTCGATTGGGCCTTTTTGGCCGCCCGTTGGGCCTTCCTGCCCACCACCTGGGCCCATGATCCCTCGGTGGCGGTGGTACCGGTAGTTGTAGCTGGCGCCACCGCTTTCTTCTTCTGCGCTTCCTGGCGCGCCGCCTCCAGTCTTCTGGCGGCCCCTGATGGGGTCGCCTTGTTCTGCGTGAGTTGGGGTTGGACAGGAGTAGCGTTGTCCCCCTTCCCCTTCTTCTTTTTCTTCTTCTTCTTCTCCTTCTTGTCCCCGGTGGCCTGTGGCAACGGGCCAGCCGGGGAGGCTTCCACCTTCGTCTTGACTGGGAGGAGTTCCTTGCGGAACTCCTCTAACCTTTTGTTTACAAGGTCCGCAATCTGCTGAACTATGGCGGACCCCGTCTCCTCTGTGGGTGCCGGGACACCCAATTCAGGGCGAACACTCCCTGATACCCTCAGTGGCGAGGCCGGTGCTGGCCTCGCGCGGCTCTCGATCTCCAAGCCCGCCATCCTTGTTACTGGCGGACTTGGAGATCGCCTCTCCAATGCAGAAAGTCTTTCCTGCAGGCGCATATTCTCGGCCTGCAGGGCCTCCAACTGCTCTTTCAGAGCCACCACCTCCGCTCCTGGTACTGACTCTGCTGGCCGTTGCACCCTCTGTGCCAACTCCATGGTGACGGCCCTGACGGTTCGTGCACCCACACGTATATCGCGTTGGATAGTACCCTTAAGATTTTTCGATTTGGCCGCCGCCAACTCGATTTTATCGGCCTCTTCTAGGGCCCAAGCCCCTAGGTCTTCTAGAGGCTTCATCCTCGCTTCTCGGACGAAGATCTCCATATCCGGCACAGGATTGCCCGACTTGCCGGGCGGTGGAATGGTCCCTGTGCCGGACCGTATCTCCTCCTCGAGGTCTATCATCTCCATCTCTCGCTGAGCCTCAACGTAGGCCCTCTTGGCCTCAGCGAGACCTACATACTCCCCAGTTGTTGGGGGTCGTCCTCTCTTTTTGGATTTCGGACACGCCCGTTCCCTGAGGATGGAAAAGTTGGATCTGACTGATCCTACGGACGTGTCTGAATCATAGGAGGCGTCTCCTGACTCCTCCTGGGCGCCTTTCTCTAATATTCTGCCCCTAAGCTGGAGCTTTTCCACTACCACCTGCCCTTGTGAGGCAGTGAGTTTTGTGTCCGAGACGATGTTTGGTCTCGGACCGCCGACCTTTCGGACCCCACTGGTCCCCGCCTTCTCTTCGACAATGACCCCCCCATTCCCCGGTTTCTTGAAATCTGAACAATTCTCCATAATGTTCCCACGAGTAGGGTCGGAAGTAAAGTCGCCCCTGGCAGAGCCGCCATGCCAGGGGAAGGCAGATACACCCGGGGGGCGCCAGTATCCCCGGGGTTGGTCGCACGAGACCGGTGCACCCACCGGCCACGCCCAGCCGCGAGGACTGGACGTGCCCCCTCGCCGCGTACCGCAGCTTGAGGCTAGGGACTTTTTATAGAGGTTTATCCCCTCGCGGGCCGGCCAATGAAGGCAAGCCCCCCGCTCCGGCGAAACATGACCACCGGTTTACGGTATTACGACAGGGGTCACACCACCCCTGCCGAGCTATGGGATCCCGGGGACGCAACTCCCCGTATCACGACCAGAACTGGCCGTGACCCCTGGGATGGAGGCCCGCATCCACCGTTTTCACCCCTCCGCTCCGAGCCTTACCGGCAAGGGAGGCCCCGCCAGGATCCGAAGATCCCACCGGCATCGCCTCGGAGCATCACTGAGGCTACTTGGTATTAGCGAAACCCCCGAAAGCCAGAGCCCCGTTAGTCACCGGATGACTCCGGTGTCCAGGTTCCACCACGAGGAGGTGGGGATGGCACATGTTGTTGCAAGCTGCAACAACTTCTAGAACCCACCTAACCTAACCTTTTTTTTTTTTTTTTTTTACGTGGGGAAATCCATCATGGATACCCCGGAGCTGGGGAAGCTGCGGGGTTATGCCGGACTCTTACCGGCTAAAACCCCACGGTGGCCATCCCTGCACTACCGGGGAGAGTCTGGGATCTCTTGCGAACAACAACCAGACCCTCCCCGTGCAAGGGCGCCAGAAGGGCGCCCGCTTCCCAAAAGTTGGAGGGCTGAGCCTCCCCTACCCAGCTAAAGACGGCGATGTCGGGGCCACGCCGACATCGCCGACCATCCCGGGCCGCGTGCAATGCATCGGCGAATCCCCATTCACCGATGCTGCAGCCCCGGCGACCGCCTCGCCTTGAAGTACTCGAGTGGAGCGGTGCTCAAACACTCGGCGAGACGGCCGCCCTCCTCCACCGTAGCTGGGGCCCCGGGTGCGCTACTACCCGTACCGCGGCAACAGATGGTCGGTTGCCGCGGCCCCTGGGGGATGATGTCTCCCGGAAAAGGGAGACATATCGGGGTGAGTCTACTCCTTCGGAGAAGGAGCAGCCCCACCCCGATCAGGCGCAACCGCCTGCCCCTTGGGCACCGAAGTGCCAGCCCTAGAGGGCTCCCCACGCCCGCCCTTTCGGACGGGCGGCTTACAGGCCGAGCTGCCCAAGCGGTGCCCGGACGGCAGACCCAAGTCCGCACAGAGCGGACAGTTGGGCGCCGCCGCCGGACACCCGGCCGCCTTGTGGCCTGCAGCGCCACACCGATAGCACAAAGTGCTACGGTCCTCGTCGGCAGTGCACCGCGCCCGCACGTGTCCGTGCTGGAGGCAGCGGTAGCACTGCAACGGCCGGGGCTTGAGCAGCTCGACCCGAGCTATAGCCCACCCCACCCGTAACCTATCCCCCTTTGCGAAGATCTTCTTCGCGCCCGCAAGTGGGCATCGCGCCCACACGGTGCCCAATGGGCCGGATCGCCGGATGGTACCGACCACGATCCGGTCCATGGGGCACCCTCCCTCCCTCGATAAGGCCGCCTTCACCTCGATGGCGCGGACCGAGTCCTCAAGGCCGACCACCCTCAGCTCAACGAGCTTCATTGGGCGGCCGACCTTGAGGCCCTTCGGCTCCAGCACCTCGGTGAGGCGATAGGCCAGGTTATCGGCCTTTTCCGCCCTCCCTTCTCCCTCAACCTCGAGGATGAGGGCCCCCGTCTTCGCCCGCTTGGGCCTCACCGCCTCGATGCCCACCTCGTCGAGGGCGAAGGCGTTACGCGCCACCAACATAGCGTTGGTGAGCGTCTGGGAGCACCCAGGCGGGACGGTGATGGTCACCGCCTCCGACCTGGGCAGCCGACCCAGACGCACACCAACTTTCTTCTTCTCGGGGCCGGAGCCGGCCTTCGCGGCCGACTTCTTCCCCTTCACCTTCCTCTTCTTCGAGGAGGCAGAGGGAGGGACCGGGGCAGAAGTGGGAGCCTTGCGGCCCACCACCTCCGCCCAGGAGTCCTCACCCCCGGACTGGGCCCGCACAGCGGACTCAGCCGGAGGAGGGACCTCAGTCACCCCCCTCTTCCCCCTCTTACCCCGTCCCTTTTTCCCGGCTTTCGCCGGGCGAGGGGTGGCCGACGGTGGTTGGTCGGGCTGGGCGGCACGGGGAGTACCCGCGCCGTCCCCCCTAACCTCCCCCAACGAACCACCCCCCAACACCAAACCGGAGGCGGGACCCGCCGCTCCCAGGGTGAGGTTCAACTCCCCCCTGAGAGCGGCGAATCTCGCCTCCATCATCTCTCCCACGCGGGAGATAATCTTCTCCACGTCCACGCCGCCAGCAGCTGGACCCGTACTCGGGGAGGACCTGCCTCCCCGTGCCCCCAAGATAGGAGGAGTTGTCCCCCTGGGAGGCTCCACCTCCATTACGGATTGCTCCCGAGTTGCAGACTCGAGCTGCCTCCTCAGTCTGCCCACCTCACGCTTCAAGTCCTCGAGTTCGGAGGAGAGCCGTTCGTTGGCCTCCTCCAACTCCTGGACCCGCCCATCACGATGCGTCCGCTGGATCGCCTCGAGCCCCGCAAGCCTAAGCGCCTGGGCACTTTCCCGAAGGCGATGAACGAAACGCCCACTCAAGTTCTTGGAGGAACCGGCCACACGCTCGACCTCCTTAGCGTGCTCCAAGATGAGAGCACCGAGGTCGGGCGTCGGCCGGCTCCTCATTTCCTCCCTCACCTCCCTCTCATTGGGGAGAGGCTTAGCAGCCTTGCTAGGAGGCGGAGGGGTCCGGGAGGGATCGGATCGCTCCAACTCCCTCCGGACCGCCTCCTCCTCCCGGCAAAGCTCCATATAGGCCCGCTTAGCCTCCGCCAGCCCAACATATTCTCCCGTTGTAGGGGGGCCTGCCCCTTTTCCTCACTACACCGGATGGCTGCTCCAACTGGCACGAGAAAGAGGTGTCTGACAACCCCTCCTCGTCGTCCGAGTCCATCCCCAGCGACCAGCGACCAGCGCTGCCCGCCGCCAAATCTTTCACGAGACCGGCCAGCGGCCTCGCAAAAGTCCCCCCAGCCCCAGAGGCGCCAGTAGCTCTAGACGCCGTGGCCTGGCCCTCCACCACGGACGTCCCACGGTTGCTGGATGACGACGCAGCCGGGCCCGCTTGACCACCCGAAACTGCGCCGGTACTGGAGGTTCCGAGGCCTCCTGCACCGTAAGTTTTCCTCCCTTTGTAGCGTGTATCCATAATTGTTGAATAATAAAACCACCCCTAACGTGCCGAAGTCGTCAACAAAAGTCCCGCCCCGCACCGCTTCCACCTTCTCACCTCTCAACTCCGGGCCTTACCGGCAAGGGAGGCCCTGCCAGGATCCGAAGATCCCGCCGGCATCGCCCCGGAGCATCACTGAGGCTACCTCAGCTTCCGCGATGCACCCTTTTAGTCGCCTCTTACGACAGGCAGGGTATACCCTGGGTGTATTCTGACCCGCACCCAGACGGGGAAACCTAACCTAACCTAACCTAACCTTTTTTTTTTTTTTTTTTTTTTTTTTTTTTTTTTTTTTGTTTACGTGGGGAAATCCATCATGGATACCCCGGAGCTGGGGAAGCTCCGGGGTTATGCCGGACTCTTACCGGCTAAAACCCCACGGTGGCCATCCCTGCACTACCGGGGAGAGTCTGGGATCTCTTGCGAACAACAACCAGACCCTCCCCGTGCAAGGGCGCCAGAAGGGCGCCCGCTTCCCAAAAGTTGGAGGACTGAGCCTCCCCTACCCAGCTAAAGACGGCGATGTCGGGGCCACGCCAACATCGCCGACCGTCCCGGGCCGCGTGCAATGCATCGGCGAATCCCCATTCGCCGATGCTGCAGCCCCGGCGACCGCCTCGCCTTGAAGTACTCGAGTGGAGCGGTGCTCAAACACTCGGCGAGACGGCCGCCCTCCACCACCGTAGCTCGGGCCCCGGGTGCGCTACTACCCGTACCGCGGCAACAGGTGGTCGGTTGCCGCGGCCCCTGGGGGATGATGTCTCCCGGGAAAGGGAGACATATCGGGGAAGGTCTACTCCTTCGTAGAAGGAGCAGCTCCACCCCGATCAAGCCCAACGGCCTGCCCCTTGGGCACCTTAGTGCCGGCCCTAGAGGGCTCCCCACGCCCGCCCTTACGGACGGGCGGCTTACAGGCCGAGCTGCCCAAGCGGTGCCCGGACGGCAGACCCAAGTCCGCGCAAAGCGGACAATTGGGCGCCGCCGCCGGACACCCGGCCGCCTTGTGGCCTGCAGCGCCACACCGATAGCACAAAGTGCTACGGTCCTCGTCGGCAGTGCACCGTGCCCGCACGTGACCGTGCTGGAGGCAGCGGTAGCACTGCAACGGCCGGGGCTTGAGCAGCTCGACCCGAGCTGTCGCCCACCCCACCCGTATTCTATCCCCCTTGGCGAAAAGTTTTTTCGCCGCCGCGAGTGGGCACCTAGCCCACACGGTGCCCAATGGGCCGGATCGCTGGATGGTTCCAACCACGATCGGGTCCATTGGACACCCACCCTCCCTCGATAAGGCCGCCTTTACCTCTATCGCCCGGACGGAGTCCTCAAGGCCGACCACCCTCAGCTCAACGAGCTTCATCGGGCGGCCGACCTTGAGGCCCCTCGGTTCCAACACCTCGGTGAGGCGATAGGCCAGTTGGTCGGCCTTTTCCGCCCTCCCCTCGCCCTCCACCTCTAAGATGAGGGCTCCGGTCTTGGCCCTCTTGGGCCTCACCGCCTCGATGCCAAGCTCATCGAGGGCGAATGCGTTCCGCGCCACCAACATCGCGTTGGTGAGCGTCTGGGAGCACCCAGGCGGGACGGTAATAGTTACCGCCTCCGACCTGGGCAGCCTACCCAGACGCACACCCTTCTTATTTTCGGGGCCGGAGCCGGCCTTCGCGGCCGTCTTCTTCCCCTTACCCTTCTTCTTCTTCGAGGAGGCCGAGGGTGCGACCGGGGCAGAAGTGGGAGCCTTGCGGCCCACCACCTCCGCCCAGGAGTCCCCACCCCCGGACTGAGCCCGCACAGCAGACTCAGCCGGAGGAGGGACCTTAGTCACCCCCCTAGTCCCCCTCTTGCCCCTTCCCTTCTTCGCGGCTTTCGCCGGGCGAGGGGTGGCCGACGGCGGTTGGTCGGGCTGGGCAGCACGGGGAGTACCCGCGCCGTCCCCCCTAGCCTCCCCCAACGAACCACCACCCAACTCCAAACCGGAGGCGGGACCCGCCGCTCCCAGGGTGAGGTTTAACTCACCCCTGAGAGCGGCGAATCTCGCCTCCATTATATCTCCCACCCGGGAGATTATAGTCTCCACGTCCATACCGCCAGCGGCTGGACCCGTACTCGGGGAGGACCTGCCTCCCCGTACCCCCGTGATAGGAGGAGATGAACCCCTCGGAGGCACCACCTCCATTCGGGAATCCTCCCGAGCGCCAGACTCAAGCTGCCGCCTGAGCCGACCTACCTCCCGCTTGAGGTCCTCAAGTTCGGAGGAGAGCCGCTCGTTGGCCTCCTCCAACTCCTGAACCCTCCCATCCCGATGGGTTCTTTGTATAGCCTCGAGGCCAGCCAACCGAAGGGCCTGGGCACTCTCCCTCAGGCGGTGAACGAACCTCCCACTCAAGTTCTTGGAGGAACCGGCCACACGCTCGACCTCCTTAGCGTGCTCTAATATGAGAGCACCGAGGTCGGGCGTCGGCCGGCTCCTCATTTCCTCCCTCACCTCCCTCTCATTGGGGAGAGGCTTAGCAGCCTTACTAGGAGGCGGAGGGGTCCGGGAGGGATCGGATCGCTCCAACTCCCTCCGGACCGCCTCCTCCTCCCGGCAAAGCTCCATATAGGCCCGCTTAGCCTCCGCCAATCCCACATACTCGCCGGTTGTAGGGGGCCTGCCCCTTTTTCTAACAACACCGGACGGCGGCTCTAACTGACACGAGAAGTCCGACAGGACCTCCTCGTCGTCCGAATCCATGCCCAGCGACCAGCGACCAGCGCTGTCCGCCGCTAAATCTTTCACGAGGCCGGCCAGCGGCCTCGCAGAGATCCCCCCAGCCCCAGAGGAACCAGTCGCTCTAGACGCCGTGGCCTGGCCCTCCACCACGGACGTCCCACGGTTGCCGGATGACGACGCAGCCGGGCCCGCTTGACCACCCGAAACTGCGCCGGTACTGGAGGTTCCGAGGCCTCCTGCACCGTAAGTTTTCCTCCCTTTATAGCGTGTATCCATAATAAGTAATAAGTAAACACCCTCCCATATCGTGCCTAAGTCGTCACAAAGAGTCCCGTCCCGCACCGCTTCCACCTTCTCACCTCTCAACTCCGGGCCTTACCGGCAAGGGAGGCCCTGCCAGGATCCGAAGATCCCGCCGGCATCGCCCCGGAGCATCACTGAGGCTAGCTCAGCTTCCGCGATGCACCCTTTTAGTCGCCTCTTACGACAGGCAGGGTATACCCTGGGTGTATTCTGACCCGCACCCAGACGGGGAAACCTAACCTAACCTTTTTTTTTTTTTTTTTTTTTTTTTTTTTTTTTTTTTTTTTTTTACGTGGGGAAATCCTCATGGATCCCCCGGGGCTGGGGAACCCCGGGGGTATGCCGGACTCTTACCGGCTAAAACCCCACGGTGACCTACCTCGGCGCTGCTGGGGAGGGCCCGGGAACTCTGGACGAACACGTCCGGTCCCTCCCCGCGCCGGGGCCCCCTATGGTGACTGAGGGGACCCCCTTCCCGTTGGGGGGGTGGTCGACGATGCACCCCCCCATCCGGGGTAACGGGCGGTGACCCGGTCACCCGGCCAACGCCCCCGTCCCGGAGGGCGCGTGCAATGGCTGAGGCGATCCCCCAATCGCCCCAGCCGCGCCCCCCGGACGACCCCCGTGCAAAGACGTGGGGCACGACCCCCACCGAGGTGGGGGTCCTCCCCGCACGGGCGTCGCCGACGCCTCGGGCCAGGCTTGGCCCGGTTTGACTGGGAGCCCCGGGTGCGTCACACCCGATACCGTGGCCCGGCTAAGTGCCGGGACCACGGCCCCTGGGGCAAAGGTGCCACCACCGTGGCACGCTAGAAGCGCGGCGGAGGTGGCGAAGTCCCGCTCCCCGAAGGGTTCTTAGGAGCGACCCCCACCCGAAGGTGAGAGTCCCCCCCGTGGAGCGGGGCGGGGCAAACGTACAAGACGCCGACCCCGCAGGCGACGCCGAGCAGGGAGCAGAAGCTCCCTTGAGCGCTCGGCGGCCTCCTTCGCGACCATGACCCCCTCGCAAAAGGAGATCATGGCCTGCCAGACGCTCCCGCTACCGACCATCCGAGACAGGATGGCCGGCAGCGAGAGGTCCGGTCCCACCTCCGCCGCTAAGGCCCGACGCGGCACCTCCCAGGCAGGACACTCCATGAGAGTGTGCCGCGCCGAGTCCACCGCGGCGCCACAGTGGTGGCACCGCGGGTCCGCCTCGCGACCGATCCGGCACAGGTACCGACCGAAGCAGCCATGCTCGGTCAGCACCTGTGTGGCTCGGAACGTTAGTCGCCCGGAGCTACGGCCCACCCATCTGTCTAAGACGGGCAGGACCGCCCCGACGGTCCAATGGTCCCTCACATGGGACAACTGCTCCTTCCATGAAGCCATTGTGGACCGCCGGGCCTGGAGCCTCAGCTCGTCCCTGTCCTCCCCTGGCGGGTTGGAGTCCTGGCGGGCAAGGCGAAGATGCCTGTAAACATAGGCATCCTCAGCCGCCAGGAACTCCAAAGGTGGAAGACCCGCCAGGGTGGTGGCCGCCTCGTATGACACCGTACGGTACCCCCTTATGACGCGTATTGCGGCGCGTCGCCACTCCCGCCGGAGGAGCGACTTGCTCCCCCGGCTGGCCGCTAATGCGTCGGCCCAGATGGGGGCACCGTACAGTGCCACTGACTTAACCACACCGCAGTAGAGGCGGCGCACCCGCTCGTCCGGACCACCAAGGTTGGGCATGATGCGACTCAAGTGAGTCACTAGGCTACCCAACCTGGCGGCCAGACGAGCGAAGTGCGGGACGAAGCTCCAGGAGCTGTCCAGGTGGACACCAAGATATTTGATGTCGGTGCCCACCTGGACGTCGGACGACCCGATCCTCACCAGGCTATGGGGTGGAGTGCCCCTCTTGCGACCCTCGAAGAGGACGATTTCCGTCTTCTGAGGGGACAACTCCAACCCCATGCCCCGGATCCGCGAGGCGACGGCCGCAACTGCGACCTCCGCCCGGCGGATGGTCCTCCCACGGTCCCTGCCGGTGGCTAACACCATTGTGTCATCGGCGTAACACGTCAAGTGTACGCCGACCGGCAGGGACACCCGCAGAGCCGCGTCGTACCCCAGGTTCCATAGTAACGGGCCCAAGACGGACCCCTGGGGTACTCCACGGTTGATCTGTCGCCTGACAGACCCATCGCGGCCACCGTAGACGATGGCCCTGTCCCGGAGGTAGTCTCCGACCACCATCCGCAGGTAGAGGGGCACCTCGTGACGTTCGAGGGCCCCGCGGATGGCCGCCCAGGAGAGGGAGTTAAAGGCGTTCTTGATGTCAAGAGACACCGCCAGTGCTACCCCTCCCCCGGACGTGGCCGAGTCCGAGAGGGACTTGACGCGCTGGATCGCGTCGATGGTCGATCGTCCCTCCCGGAAGCCGAACTGGCACTCGGCCAGGTCGGGTCCATCACGAGACAGGTGCTGGACGAGGCGCTTGTGAACAATACGTTCAAAGAGCTTCCCCACCTCGTCCAGCAACACGATGGGCCTGTAGGCAGAAGGCGACTCTGCGGGCCTGTTGTCCTTGCGTAGGAGGACCATCCGCCCTGTTTTCCACCTCGGTGGAAGGGTCCCCGTCTGCAGACAGGCTGTGAACAGCCTGCGCAGACGGGGCCCGAGGACGCTGAGCGCCAAGACCCAGGCGCGGCCGGGGATGCCATCAGGGCCGGGGGCAGTGTTACGTGCCCCCATGCGCTTGACAGCCCCGGCCAACTCCTCTTCGGACACCTCCCACTCCTGGGACCATAAGGCACGGTCCAATGGTGGTGGAGCGGGGGCCGACACCCCCCCGTCAGGGAATAGAGTGCCGACCACCCGCTCCAGGAGTGGGGGGTCCATCGTCTCCGTGAGGGGAGGCGCCCATGGACGTAGTTTGTCCATCACAAGACGGTATGGGCGCCCCCATGGGTCCTCACGGAGTGTGTCGAGGAGTCCGTCCCAGGCCTGAGCCTTGGCGCTCCTGATGGCCAGCTGCAGCCGCTTCGTGAGATCACGGTAGTCGGCATACAGCTGCGCCGTTCTCGCTGCGTCGGAGTTACGCCGACGCCTCGCCCGGGTGTACTGGCGGCGAGCGACTCCGCACTCCTCGCGGAGACGCTGAATTTCAGCGCTCCACCAGTACACCGGGCGGCGGGGCGGATTGGCGCGGACACGTGGCATCGCCACGTCGCAGACTGCCGACATGGCGTCCGCGAACCAATCCGCCTCCTCCGAGACCTCCACTGGCCCAGCCGGAACTTCCGGCCAGGCCACTGCGAGAACGGCCGCCATCAGTGCGTCCTCATCGATGCCCTTCAGGGCCCACCTCCGTGGGTGGTGGGCTGCTGGGCGGGTCGGGGGAGGCGTGGAGACATCCATGCGGATGTAGACATGGTCCGACAGTGTCTCCACGTCGTCGACCCTCCACCCCGACACACGGCGCGCGGCCAGGGCATTGGCGAAAGACAAGTCCACGATGCTTTCGCCCTGGTACCGCACGCACGTGCTGGCCGAGCCCCGATTCAACAACCGGAGGCCCAGGCCAGCCGCCCAGTCCAGCACCGAGTGGCCCCTCTGGTCCGTCCTCGGGGAGTGCCACGCGGATGCGTGAGCATTGAAGTCCCCGAGGACGAGTACTGGACGAGCTGCGTGCAATGAAACAACGTTCTGCAGCTCGTCCAGTAGGGAGTCGAAGCGACTGAGGGACCAACTCGGTGGAGCGTAGACGCCCACCACCACACAACCCGCCCAGTCGACCGCCACGAATCCATGGCCGCGCATAAGAGGCGCTATTGGCCGGATCCGTGACGGGACCGACTGGGCGATTACCACGGAGTCGTCCAAGTCTCCAACCCAGGACGGGCGTTGAAGGACTCGGTACGGCTCCGCGGCTACGACCAACTCAACCACGCCGCCGCAAAGACTGTGAGCCATCAAGTCTTGGGCGGCGACGGCGTGGTTGAGATTGGTCTGGATGATCTGACCGCGGGGAGGCATGAACTTTAGGCCGTGTCCATGGCCTCCCCCCGGCCAGAATCATCCAGTGGAGCGGTTTTAGTAGACCGCTCCGCCTTCTCCCCAGTGTCCATCGCAGCAGCAACTCCCACGGTGGAGGGTGATGCGGATGCACCACCCCCGCTGGAACCTCCCACGGTGGAGGGTGATGCCGGTGCACCACCCCCGCTGGAACGTCCCGCGTTGGAGGGTGATGCAGCCGCACCACCCCCTTGATGGACACCGGAGAGTTGGCTCTTCTTTGCCTGCGTCACTCCTACCTTCTTTCCTGGGCGGGCCTTTGGTGGGGAGCAAGTCTTGCTCCCCATTCGATGGTCGGCGGGCCGCCCGGCTTCTTTGCACAATGTGCAAACCGGGGCGGCCGCCGTACATAGGCCCGCCCTATGACCGGTTTCGCCGCACCTATAACAAAGGTGCGACCGGTCCACCTCCGCAGTGCACCGCTGCTGGACATGGCCAAGCTGCCAGCAGCGGTAGCACTGCTCAGGGCGGGGCTTCAACGCCTCTACCCTGGCGTTGACCCAGCCCACCCTGATGCGTCCGGCCGCGACCACCTTTTTGGCCGCAGCCAGTGGGCACTGTACCCAAAGGGTTCCAAGTCCCGCACGTGAAGACCGGATTTCCCCTGTCTTCACCTCCTCCAGCTGGCACCCTGCAGTGCCAGCTATTGCTTCGGCCACCTCTGCTGGGGTGGCCGATTCATCTAGGCCTAAAACCCGAAGGTCTGCCTTTTTAATGGGCCTGGCCACTGTTACTCCCTCGCCGGCCAGCGCCGTCTTCAGCTTTTCGGCCAAGGCAGATGCCTTGACCTCTTTGTCAGGGCCGGAGATCTCCAACATCATGCCCCCGGTCCTGGCCTTCTTGGGGCGGACGCTATCCACCCCGATGTCCGCCAGCCTGACCCTCTGCCTGGCAGCAGTCATAACGTCCTTGTATGAGGACTTGCTGCCAGGCTGGAGGGTCAGGACTACCGCCGCCGTGCGCGGCAGGCGGCCCAGTTTGGGTCTCTCCACCTTCTTTTGCGTTTTCGGTGGTGGAGCAGTAGCCGGTTGGGCCTTTTTGGCCGCCCGTTTTGCCTTCCTGCCCACCACCTGGGCCCATGATCCCTCGGTGACGGTGGCTCCGGTGGATGTAGTTGGCGCCACCGCTTTCTTCTTTTGCGCGTCTTGTCGCGCCGCCTCCAGTCTTCTGGCGGCCCCGGATGGGGTCGCCTTTTTCTGAGTGAGTTGGGGTTGGACGGGAGTTGTGCCCTTCCCCTTCTCCGTCTTCTTTTTCTTCTTCTTATCCCCAGTGGTCTTCGATGAAAGGCCATCTGGAGAGGCTTCCACCTTGCTCTTGACTGGGAGGAGTTCCTTCCGGAACTCCTCTAATCTTTTATTCACGAGATCCGCAATCTGTTGAGCTATTGCGGACCCCGTCTCCTCCTTGGGTGCCGGGACACCCGTTTCGGGGCAAACACCCCCCGAAACCATCATTGGCGAGGCAGGTGCTGGCCTCGCGCGGCTCGCGATCTCCAAGTCCGCCATTCTAGTAATTGGCGGACTTGGAGATCGCCTCTCCAACGCTGCTATTCTCTCCTGCAGGCGTTTGTTATGCTCCTGCAGGGCCTCCAGTTGCGCCTTCAGAGCAGCAACTTCTTGCTCAGCCGCTGGCTCAGCTGGGCGCTGTACTCTTTGCGCCAGCTCCAGAGTAACCGCTCGGACTGTGCGGGCACCCACACGGATATCCCGTTGGATAGTCCCCTTTAAATTTTTGGACTTGGCAGCAGCCAACTCTATCTTGTCGGCCACTTCCAGGGCCCACGCTCCCAAGTCCGCCAGTGGCTTCATCTTAGCCTCCTGCACGAAGACCTCCATCTCCGGTACAGGGTTACCCGACTTGCCGGGTGGTGGAATAGTTCCTGATCCGGACCTTATCTCCTCCTCGAGTTCCACAAGCTCAGCCTCCCGCTGAGCTTCGAGGTAGGCTCTCTTAGCCTCAGCGAGGCCGACATACTCCCCAGTTGTTGGGGGTCGTCCCCTCTTCTTCGACTTCGGACACGCCCGTTCTCTGAGGACAGAGAAATTGGATCTGACTGATCCCACGGACGTGTCCGAGTCATAGGAGGCGTCACCTGACTCCTCCTGGGCGCCTTTCTCCAGTAATCGGCCCCTCAACTGGAGCTTCTCCAACACCACCTGCCCCTGTGTGGCAGTGAGTACCTTGTCCGAGACGATGTTAGGTCTCGGACCGCCGACCTTTTGGACCCCACTGGTCCCCGCCTTGTCTTCTTCACAGACCCCCCCAATCCCCGGTTTTTTAAACAATGAACAATTCTCCATACTGTTCCCACGAGTAGGGTCGGAAGTAAAGTCGCCCCTGGCAGAGCCGCCATGCCAGGGGAAGGCAGATACACCCGGGGGGCGCCAGTATCCCCGGGGTTGGTCGCTCGAGACCGGTGCACCCACCGGCCACGCCCAGCCGCGAGGACTGGGCGTGCCCCCTCGCCGCGTACCGCAGCTTGAGGCTAGGGACTTTTTATAGAGGTTTATCCCCTCGCGGGCCGGCCAGTGAAGGCAAGCCCCCCGCTCCGGCGAAACATGACCACCGGTTTACGGTATTACGACAGGGGTCACACCACCCCTGCCGAGCTATGGGATCCCGGGGACGCAACTCCCCGTATCACGACCAGAACTGGCCGTGACCCCTGGGATGGAGGCCCGCATCCACCGTTTTCACCCCTCCGCTCCGAGCCTTACCGGCAAGGGAGGCCCCGCCAGGATCCGAAGATCCCACCGGCATCGCCTCGGAGCATCACTGAGGCTACTTGGTATCAGCGAAACCCCCGAAAGCCAGAGCCCCGTTAGTCACCGGATGACTCCGGTGTCCAGGTTCCACCACGAGGAGGTGGGGATGGCACATGTTGTTGCAGCTGCAACAACTTCTAGAACCCAAACCTAACCTTTTTTTTTTTTTTTTTTTTTTTTTTTTACGTGGGGAAATCCTCATGGATCCCCCGGGGCTGGGGAACCCCGGGGGTATGCCGGACTCTTACCGGCTAAAACCCCACGGTGACCTACCTCGGCGCTGCTGGGGAGGGCCCGGGAACTCTGGACGAACACGTCCGGTCCCTCCCCGCGCCGGGGCCCCCTATGGTGACTGAGGGGACCCCCTTCCCGTTGGGAGGGTGGTCGACGATACACCCTCCCATCCGGGGTAACGGGCGGTGACCCGGTCACCCGGCCACCGCCCCCGTCCCGGAGGGCGCGTGCAATGGCTGAGGCGATTCCCCAATCGCCCCAGCCGCGCCCCCCGGGCGACCCCCGTGCAAAGACGTGGGGCACGACCCCCACCGGAGTGAGGGTCCTCCCCGCACGGGCGTCGCCGACGCCTCGGGCCAGGCTTGGCCCGGTTCGACTGGGAGCCCCGGGTGCGTCAGACCCGATACCGTGGCCCGGCTAAGTGCCGGGACCACGGCCCCTGGGGCAAAGGTGCCACCACCATGGCACGCTGGGTGCGCGGCGGAGGTGGCGAAGTCCCGCTCCCCGAAGGGTTCTTAGGTGCGACCCCCACCCTAAGGCAAGGGTCCCCCCCGTGGAGCGGGGCGGGGCAAACGTACAAGACGCCGACCCCGCAGGCGACGCCGAGCAGGGAGCAGAAGCTCCCTTGAGCGCTCGGCGGCCTCCTTCGCGACCATGACCTCCTCGCAAAAGGAGACCATGGCCTGCCAGACGCTCCCGCTACCGACCATCCGAGACAGGATGACCGGCAGCGAGAGGTCCGGACCCACCTCCGCCGCTAAGGCCCGACGCGGCACCTCCCAGGCAGGACACTCCATGAGAGTGTGCCGCGCCGAGTCCACCGCGGCGCCACAGTGGTGGCACCGCGGGTCCGCCTCGCGACCGATCCGGCACAGGTACCGACCGAAACACCCGTGGTCGGTCAGCACCTGTGTGGCTCGGAACGTAAGCCGCCCGGAGCTACGGCCCACCCATCTATCCAAGACGGGCAGGACCGCCCCGACGGTCCAATGGTCCCTATAACGGGATAACTCCTGCTTCCACGATGACAATGTGGACCGCCGGGCCTGGAGCCTCAGCTCGTCCCGATTTAACTCCTCCCCTGGCGGGTTGGAGTCCTGGCGGGCAAGACGAAGGCGCCTGTAGACGTAGGCGTCCTCTGCCGCCAGGAACTCCAAAGGTGGTAGACCCGCCAGGGCGGTGGCCGCCTCGTATGACACCGTACGGTACCCCCTGATGACGCGTATTGCGGCGCGTCGCCATTCCCTCCGGAGGAGCGACTTGCTCCCCCGGCTGGCCGCTAAGGCGTCGGCCCAGATGGGGGCACCGTACTGTGCCACACTCTTCACTACCCCACAGTAGAGGCGGCGCACACGCTCGTCCGGACCACCAAGGTTGGGCATGATGCGACTTAAGTGTGTCACTAGAGTACCCAACCTGGCGGCCAGACGGGAGAAGTGCGGGACGAAGCTCCAGGAGCTGTCCAGGTAGACACCAAGATATTTAATGTCGGTGCCTACCTGGACGTCGGACGACCCGATCCTCACCAGGCTATGGGGTGGAATGCCCCTCCGGCGACCCTCAAACAAGACGATCTCCGTCTTCTGAGGGGACAACTCCAACCCCATGCCCCGGATCCGCGAGGCGACGGCCGCAACTGCGACCTCCGCCCGGCGGATGGTCCTCCCACGGTCCCTGCCGGTGGCCAGCACCATTGTGTCGTCGGCGTAGCACGTTAAGTGCACGCCGACCGGCAGGGACACCCGCAGAGCCACGTCGTACCCCAGGTTCCACAAGAGTGGGCCCAAGACGGACCCCTGGGGTACTCCACGGTTTATCTGTCGCCTGACAGACCCATCGCGGCCACCGTAAACGATGGCCCTGTCCCGGAGGTAGTCTCCGACCACCATCCGCAGGTAGAGGGGCACCTCGTGACTTTCGAGGGCCCCGCGGATGGCCGCCCAGGAGAGGGAGTTAAAGGCATTCTTTATATCCAAAGAAACTGCCAGTGCAACCCCTCCCCCGGACGTGGCCGAGTCCGAGAGGGACTTGACGCGATGAATAGCGTCGATGGTCGAACGTCCCTCCCGGAAGCCGAACTGGCACTCGGCCAGGTCGGGTCCATCACGGGACAGGTGCTGGACGAGGCGCTTGTGAACGATACGTTCAAAGAGCTTCCCCACCTCGTCCAGCAACACGATGGGCCTGTAGGCGGAAGGCGACTCTGCGGGCCTGTTGTCCTTGCGAAGGAGGACCATCCGCCCTGTCTTCCACCGTGGTGGAAGGGTCCCCGTCTGCAAACAGGCTGTAAAGAGCCTGCGCAGACGGGGCCCGAGGACGCTGAGCGCCAAGACCCAGGCGCGGCCGGGGATGCCGTCAGGGCCGGGAGCGGTATTGCGTGCCCCCATGCGTTTGACAGCCCCGGCCAACTCCTCTTCGGACACCTCCCACTCCTGGGACCATATGACACGGTCCGGTGGTGGAGCGGGGGCCGACACCTCCCCGTCTGGGAACAAAGTGCCGACCACCCGCTCCAGGAGTGGGGGGTCCATCGTCTCCGTGAGGGGAGGCGCCCATGGACGTAGTTTGTCCATCACAAGACGGTATGGGCGCCCCCATGGGTCCTCACGGAGTGAGGCGAGGAGTCCGTCCCAGGCCTGAGCCTTGGCGCTCCTGATGGCCAGCTGCAGCCGCTTCGTGAGCTCACGGTAGTCGGCGTACAGCTGTGCCGTTCTCGCTGCGTCGGAGTTACGCCGACGCCTCGCCCGGGTGTACTGGCGGCGAGCGACTCCGCAGTCCTCGCGGAGACGCTGAATCTCAGTGCTCCACCAGTACACCGGGCGGCGGGGCGGATTGGCGCGGACACGTGGCATCGCCACGTCGCAAACTGCCGACATGGCGTCCGCGAACCAATCCGCCTCCTCCGAGACCTCCACTGGCCCGGCCGGAACTTCCGGCCAGGCCACTGCGAGAACGGCCGCCATCAGTGCGTCCTCATCGATGCCCTTCAGGGCCCACCTCCGTGGGTGGTGGGCTGCTGGGCGGGTCGGGGGAGGCGTGGAGACATCCATGCGTATATAGACATGGTCTGACAGTGTCTCCACGTCGTCGACCCTCCACCCCGACACACGGCGCGCGGCCAGGGCATTGGCGAAAGATAGGTCAACTATACTTTCGCCCTGGTACCGCACGCACGTGCTGGCCGAGCCCCGGTTCAACAACCGCAGGCCCAGGCCAGCCGCCCAGTCCAGCACCGAGTGGCCCCTCTGGTCCGTCCTCGGGGAGTGCCACGCGGATGCGTGAGCATTGAAGTCCCCGAGGACGAGTACTGGACGAGCTGCGTGCGATGAAACGACGTTCTGCAGCTCGTCCAGTAGGAGGTCGAAGCGACCGAGGGACCAACTCGGGGGCGCGTAGACGCCCACCACCACGCAACCCGCCCAGTCGACCGCCACGAATCCATGGCCGCGCATGACTGGCGCTATTGGCCGGATCCGCGACGGAACCGACTGGGCGATCACCACGGAGTCGTCCAAGTCCCCAACCCAGGACGGGCGTTGGAGGACCCGGTACGGCTCCGCGGCTACGACCAACTCAACCACGCCGCCGCAAAGACTTTGAGCCATCAAGTCTTGGGCGGCGACGGCGTGGTTGAGATTGGTCTGGATGATCTGACCGCGGGGAGGCGTGAACGTTATGCCGTGTCCATGGCCTCCCCCCGGCCAGAATCATCCTTGCGAGCGGGTTTAACTGCCCGCTCCGCCTCCTCTCCAGTGTCCATCGCAGGAACTCCCACGGTGGAGGGTGATGCGGATGCACCACCCCCGCTGGAACCTCCCACGGTGGAGGGTGATGCCGGTGCACCACCCCCGCCGGAACATCCCACGTTGGAGGATGGTGCAGCCGCACCACCCCCTTGATGGACACTGGAGAGCTGGCTCTTCTTTCCCTGCGTCACTCCTCGTTTCTTGGCTGGGCGGGCCTTTGGTGGGGAGCAAGACTTACTCCCCATACGATGGTCGGCGGGCCGCCCAGCTTCTTTGCACAGAGTGCATACCGGGGCGGCCGCCGTACATAGGCCCGCCCGGTGGCCGGTTTCGCCGCACCTGTAACACTGGTGCGACCGGTCCACTTCGGCAGTGCACCGCTGCTGGACGTGTCCCAGTTGCCAGCAGCGGTAGCACTGCTCAGGGCGGGGCTTTAACGCCTCTACCCTGGCGAACACCCACCCCACCCTGATGCGTCCGGCAGCGACCACCTTCTTGGCCACCGCCAGCGGGCACTGCACCCAAAGGGTGCCGAGCCCAGTTCGCGAGGACCTAATTTCCCCGGTCCTCACCTCCTCGAGCTGACACCCTGCGGTGCCAGCTATAGCTTCGGCCACCTCAGCTGAAGTGGCCGACTCATCTAGGCCGTAGACCCTGAGTTCGGCCTTCTTCATTGGTCTGGTGACAGCGACGGCGTCATCAGCCAGCGCCTCACGCAACTTATTCGCCAAGGCAGTTGCCTTCACCTCCTTGTCTGGTCCGGCGACCTCTAGCATGAGGCCACCGGTCCTGGCTTTCTTGGGACGGACAGTTTCCACCCCAACGTCCGACAGCTTGACCCTCTGCCTGGCAGCAGTCATGACGTCCTTATACGTGGACTTGCTGCCAGGCTGGAGGGTCAGGACTACCGCAGCTGTTCGCGGTAGTCGGCCCAGCTTTGGCTTCTCCGGCCTCTTCTGGGCCTTAGGTGGTGGGGCAGTGGCAGATTGGGCCTTTTTGGCTGCCCTTTGGGCCTTTCTGCCCACCACCTGGGCCCACGTTCCCTCGTTGGCGGTGGCACCTAGGGATGTAGCCGGTGCCACCGCTTTCTTCTTCTGCGCCTCTTGGCGCGCCGACTCCAGTCTTCTGGCGGCCCCGGACGGGGTCGCCTTCTTCTGTGGGGGTTGGGGTTGGACCGGAGTTGTGTCCTTGCTCTTCCCCTTCGTCTTCTTCTTTTTCTTCTGCTTGTCCCCGGTGGCCTGTGTTAAGGGACCATCCGAGGGGGCTTCCTCCTTCTTCTTAGTCGGGAGGAGTTCCTTCCGGAACTCCTCTAATCTTCTGTTGACGAGGTCCGCAATTTCACGGACCAAGTCGGACCCCGTCGTCTGCTTGGGCGCCGGGACACCCGTTCCGGGGCGTTCTACGCCCGATTCCCTCCTTGGCGAGACTGGTGATGGTCTCGTGCGGCTCGCGATCTCCAAGTCCGCCATTCTTGTTACTGGCGGACTTGGAGATCGCCTCTCCAACACTGATAAGCGCTCCTGCAGGCTTTTGTTTTCGGCCTGCAGGGCCTCAAGTTGCGCCTTTAGCGCAGCAACGTCTTGCGCTGGCGTCGGTTCAGCTGGCCGTTGCACCCGCTGCGCCAGCTCTAAAGTGACGGCCCTGACGGTGCGGGCTCCCACACGGATATCGCGTTGTATCGTCCCCTTTAGATTTTTCGACTTGGCCGCCGCCAACTCGATTTTATCGGCCTCTTCTAAGGCCCAAGCCCCTAAGTCCTCCAGAGGCTTCAGTTTGGCTTGTTGGACGAACACATCCATGTCCGGCACAGGATTGCCCGACTTGCCGGGCGGTGGAATGGTCCCTGTGCCGGACCGAATCTCCTCCTCGAGATCAATGAGCTCTAATTCTCGCTGAGCTTCAACGTATGCCCGCTTGGCCTCAGCGAGCCCTACGTACTCCCCAGTAGTTGGGGGTCGTCCCCTCTTCTTCGACCTCGGACACGCCCTTTCTCTAAGGACAGAGAAATTGGATCTGACTGACCCCACGGACGTGTCCGAGTCATAGGAGGCGTCACCTGACTCCTCCTGGGCGCCTTTCTCCAGTAATCGGCCCCTCAACTGGAGCTTCTCCAACACCACCTGCCCCTGTGTGGCAGTGAGTACCTTGTCCGAGACGATGTTAGGTCTCGGACCGCCGACCTTTTGGACCCCACTGGTCCCCGCCTTGTCTTCTTCACAGACCCCCCCAATCCCCGGTTTTTTAAAGAGTGAACAATTTTCCATAGTGTTCCCACGAGAAGGGTCGGAAGTAAAGTCGCCCCTGGCAGAGCCGCCATGCCAGGGGAAGGCAGATACACCCGGGGGGCGCCAGTATCCCCGGGGTTGGTCGCTCGAGACCGGTGCACCCACCGGCCACGCCCAGCCGCGAGGACTGGGCGTGCCCCCTCGCCGCGTACCGCAGCTTGAGGCTAGGGACTTTTTATAGAGGTTTATCCCCTCGCGGGCCGGCCAATGAAGGCAAGCCCCCCGCTCCGGCGAAACATGACCACCGGTTTACGGTATTACGACAGGGGTCACACCACCCCTGCCGAGCTATGGGATCCCGGGGACGCAACTCCCCGTATCACGACCAGAACTGGCCGTGACCCCTGGGATGGAGGCCCGCATCCACCGTTTTCACCCCTCCGCTCCGAGCCTTACCGGCAAGGGAGGCCCCGCCAGGATCCGAAGATCCCACCGGCATCGCCTCGGAGCATCACGGAGGCTACTTGGTATCAACGAAACCCCCGAAAGCCAGAGCCCCGTTAGTCACCGGATGACTCCGGTGTCCAGGTTCCACCACGAGGAGGTGGGGATGGCACATGTTGTTGCAGCTGCAACAACTTCTAGAACCCACCCAAACCTAACCTAACCTTTTTTTTTTTTTTTTTTTTTTTTTTTTTTTTTTTTTTTTTTTTTTTTTTTTTTACGTGGGGAAATCCATCATGGATCCCCCGGGGCTGGGGAACCCCGGGGGTATGCCGGACTCTTACCGGCTAAAACCCCACGGTGACCTACCTCGGCGCTGCTGGGGAGGGCCCGGGAACTCTGGACGAACACGTCCGGTCCCTCCCCGCGCCGGGGCCCCCTATGGTGACTGAGGGGACCCCCTTCCCGTTGGGGGGGGTGGTCGACGATACACCCCCCCATCCGGGGTAACGGGCGGTGACCCGGTCACCCGGCCACCGCCCCCGTCCCGGAGGGCGCGTGCAATGGCTGAGGCGATCCCCCAATCGCCCCAGCCGCGCCCCCCGGGCGACCCCCGTGCAAAGACGTGGGGCACGACCCCCACCGAGGTGAGGGTCCTCCCCGCACGGGCGTCGCCGACGCCTCGGGCCAGGCTTGGCCCGGTTCGACTGGGAGCCCCGGGTGCGTCACACCCGATACCGTGGCCCGGCTACGTGCCGGGACCACGGCCCCTGGGGCCTAAGTGCCACCACCGTGGCACCTGGGTGCGCGGCGGAGGTGGCGAAGTCCCGCTCCCCGAAGGGTTCTTAGGAGCGACCCCCACCCGAAGGCGAGGGTCCCCCCCGTGGAGCGGGGCGGGGCAAACGTACAAGACGCCGACCCCGCAGGCGACGCCGAGCAGGGAGCAGATGCTCCCTTGAGCGCTCGGCGGCCTCCTTCGCGACCATGACCTCCTCGCAAAAGGCGATCATGGCCTGCCAGACGCTCCCGCTACCGACCATCCGAGACAGGATGGCCGGCAGCGAGAGGTCCGGACCCACCTCCGCCGCTAAGGCCCGACGCGGCACCTCCCAGGCAGGACACTCCATGAGAGTGTGCCGCGCCGAGTCCACCGCGGCGCCACAGTGGTGGCACCGCGGGTCCGCCTCGCGACCGATCCGGCACAGGTACCGACCGAAACACCCGTGGTCGGTCAGCACCTGTGTGGCTCGGAACGTAAGTCGCCCGGAGCTACGGCCCACCCATCTATCCAAGACGGGCAGGACCGCCCCGACGGTCCAGTGGTCCCTGACACGGGATAACACCTCCTTCCACGATGACATTGCGGACCGCCGGGCCTGGAGCCTCAACTCGTCCCTGTCCTCCCCTGGCGGGTTGGAGTCCTGGCGGGCAAGGCAAAGGCGCCTGTAGACATAGGCGTCTTCAGCCGCCAGGAACTCCAAGGGTGGTAGACCCGCCAGGGTGGTGGCCGCCTCGTAGGACACCGTACGGTACCCCCGAATGACGCGAATGGCAGCGCGTCTCCATTCCCTCCGAAGGAGCGACTTGCTCCCCCGGCTGGCCGCTAAGGCGTCGGCCCAGATGGGGGCACCGTACAGTGCCACGGACTTGACGACCCCACAATAGAGGCGGCGCACCCGCTCGTCCGGACCACCAAGGTTGGGCATGATGCGACTCAAGTGAGTCACGAGGCTACCCAACCTGGTGGCCAGACGAGCGAAATGCGGGACGAAGCTCCAGGAGCTGTCCAGGTAGACACCAAGATACTTGATGTCGGTGCCCACCTGGACGTCGGACGACCCGATCCTCACCAGGCTATGGGGTGGAGTGCCTCTCCTACGACCCTCGAAGAAGATGATTTCGGTCTTCTGAGGGGACAGCTCCAACCCCATGCCCCGGATCCGCGAGGCGACGGCCGCAACTGCGACCTCCGCTCGACGGATGGTCCTCCCACGGTCCCTGCCGGTGGCTAACACCATTGTGTCATCGGCGTAACACGTCAAGTGTACGCCGACCGGCAGGGAGACCCGCAGAGCCGCGTCGTACCCCAGGTTCCACAACAGTGGGCCCAAGACGGACCCCTGGGGTACTCCGCGGCTGATCTGTCGCCTGACAGACCCATCGCGGCCACCGTAAACGATGGCCCTGTCCCGGAGGTAATCTCCGACCACCATCCGCAGGTAGGGGGGCACCTCGTGACGTTCGAGGGCCCCGCGGATGGCCGCCCAGGAGAGGGAGTTGAAGGCGTTCTTGATGTCGAGTGACACCGCCAGTGCAACCCCTCCCCCGGACGTGGCCGAGTCCGAGAGGGACTTGACGCGCTGGATCGCGTCGATGGTGGAGCGTCCCTCTCGGAAGCCGAACTGGCACTCGGCCAGGTCGGGTCCATCACGGGACAGGTGCTGGACGAGGCGCTTATGAACAATGCGTTCAAATAACTTCCCCACCTCGTCCAGCAACACGATGGGCCTGTAGGCAGCAGGCGACTCTGCGGGCCTGTTGTCCTTGCGAAGGAGGACCATCCGCCCGGTCTTCCACCGTGGTGGAAGAGTCCCCGTCTGCAAACAGGCTGTAAACAGCCTGCGCAGACGGGGCCCGAGGACGCTGAGCGCCAAAACCCAGGCGCGGCCGGGGATGCCGTCGGGGCCGGGGGCGGTGTTGCGTGCCCCCATGCGCTTGACAGCCCCGGCCAACTCCTCTTCGGACACCTCCCACTCCTGGGACCATAATAAACGGTCCCGTGGTGGAGCGGGGGCCGACACCTCCCCGTCAGGGAACAAAGTGCCGACCACCCGCTCCAGGAGTGGGGGGTCCATCGTCTCCGTGAGGGGAGGCGCCCATGGACGTAGTTTGTCCATCACAAGACGGTACGGGCGCCCCCATGGGTCCTCACGGAGTGTGTCGAGGAGTCCGTCCCAGGCCTGAGCTTTGGCGCTCCTGATGGCCAGCTGCAGCCGCTTCGTGAGTTCACGATAGTCGGCGTACAGCTGTGCCGTTCTCGCTGCGTCGGAGTTACGCCGACGCCTCGCCCGGGTGTACTGGCGGCGAGCGACTCCGCAGTCCTCGCGGAGACGCTGTATAACGTCGTTCCACCAGTACACCGGGCGGCGAGGCGGATTGGCGCGGACACGTGGCATCGCCATGTCGCAGACTGCCGACATGGCGTCCGCGAACCAATCCGCCTCCTCCGAGACCACCACTGGCCCAGCCGGAACTTCCGGCCAGGCCACTGCGAGAACGGCCGCCATCAGTGCGTCCTCATCCATGCCCTTCAGGGCCCACCTTCGTGGGTGGTGGGCTGCTGGGCGGGTCGGGGGAGGCGTGGAGACATCCATGCGGATATAGACGTGGTCCGACAGTGTCTCCACGTCGTCGACCCTCCACCCCGACACACGGCGCGCGGCCAGGGCATTGGCGAAAGACAGGTCCACGATGCTTTCGCCCTGGTACCGCACGCACGTGCTGGCCGAGCCCCGGTTCAACAACCGGAGACCCAGGCCAGCCGCCCAGTCCAGCACCGAGTGGCCCCTCTGGTCCGTCCTCGGGGAGTGCCACGCGGATGCGTGAGCATTGAAGTCCCCGAGGACGAGTACTGGACGAGCTGCGTGCAATGACACGACGTTCTGCAGCTCGTCCAGCAAGATGTCGAAACGACTGAGGGACCAACTCGGTGGAGCGTAGACGCCCACCACCACACAACCCGCCCAGTCGACCGCCACGAATCCATGGCCGCGCATGAGTGGCGCTATTGGCCGGATCCGTGACGGGACCGACTGGGCGATCACCACGGAGTCGTCCAAGTCCCCAACCCAGGACGGGCGTTGGAGAACTCGGTACGGCTCCGCGGCTACGACCAACTCAACCACGCCGCCGCAAAGACTATGAGACATCAAGTCTTGAGCGGCGACGGCGTGGTTGAGATTGGTCTGGATGATCTGACCGCGGGGAGGCATGAACTTTAGGCCGTGTCCATGGCCTCCCCCCGGCCAGAATCATCCTTGGGAGCGGGTTTAGTTGCCCGCTCCGCCTCCTCTCCAGTGTCCATCGCTGGAACTCCCACGTTGGAGGGTGATGCGGGTGCACCACCCCCGCTGAAACCTCCCACGGTGGAGGGTGATGCCGGTGCACCACCCCCGCTGGAACGTCCCACGTTGGAGGGTGATGCAGCCGCACCACCCCCTTGATGGACACTGGAGAGTTGGCTCCTCTTCTTCACGTCTCCTCCCTTCTTGGCTGGGCGGGCCTTCGGTGGGGAGCAAGTATTGCTCCCCATGCGATGGTCGGCGGGCCGCCCGGCCTCCTTGCACAAAGTGCAAACCGGGGCGGCCGCCGTACATTGGCCCGCCTGGTGGCCGGTTTCGCCGCACCTGTAACACTGGTGCGACCGGTCCACCTCCGCAGTGCACCGCTGCTGGACATGACCATGCTGCCAGCAGCGGTAGCACTGCTCAGGGCGGGGCTTCAGTGCCTCCACTCTAGCGAGGGTCCACCCCACCCTGATGCGACCTGCCGCGACCAGCTTTTTGGCCGCTGCCAGTGGGCACTGCACCCATAGAGTGCCTAGCCCTGTACGTGAAGACCGTACCTGCCCAGTCTTTACGTCCCCTGGTTGGCATCTGCCAACACCAGCGATGGCTTCGGCCACCTCAGCAGGTGTGGCCGAGTCGTCGAGGCCAATGACCCGTAGGTCGGCCTTTTTAACAGGCCTGGTGACGGTGACTGCTTCACCACCCAACGCCTCTCGCAGTTTGTCGGCCAAGGCAGAAGCCTTGGCTTCCTTCTCTGGACCGGCGACCTCTAACATGAGGCCACCGGTCCTGGATTTCTTGGGGCGGACATTGTCGATCCCCACGTCCGCCAACTTCACCCTCTGCCTGGCAGCAATCATTACGTCCTTGTATGAGGACTTGCTGCCAGGCTGGAGGGTGAGCACTACCGCCGCCGTGCGCGGTAGCCGGCCCAACGTGGGCTTCTCCAGCCTCTTCTGGGCCTTAGGTGGTAGAGCAGGGTTAGATTGGGCCTTTTTGGCAGCCCTTTGGGCCTTTCTGCCCACCACCTTGGCCCAAGTTCCCTCGTTGGCAGTGGCTATACTCGGTGCCACTGCTTTCTTCAGCGCCTCCTGGCGCGCCATCTCCAATCTTCTAGCGGCCCCGGGCGGTGTCGCCTTCTTCTCCTGCGGGGGTTGGGGTTGGACCGGTTTGCTGTTCTTCCCCTTCCCCTTGTTCTTCTTTTTCTTATCTTTCTTCTTGTCCCCAGTGGCCTGGGTTAAGGTGCCAACTGGGGAGGATTCCTTCCTTTCCGTAGGTGGGAGGAGTTCCTTGCGGAACTCCTCTAACTTTCTATTAACGAGGTCCGCAATTTGTTGGACCATGGCGGACCTCGTAGTCTCCCTGAGTGCCGGGACACTCATTTCGGGGCAGTCACTCCCCGAAGCCCTCAATGGCGAGGCTGGTGCTAGCCTCGCGCGGCTCGCGATCTCCAACTCCCCCATTCTCGTTACAGGCGGGCTTGGAGATCGCCTCTCCAGAGCGGATAATCTCTCCTGCAGGCGTTTATTTTCGGCCTGCAGGGCCTCTAGCTGTGCCTTCAGCGCGGCGATATCATCCCCAGGCTGCGCTTCCGCCGGTCTTATTACTCGTTGGGCGAGTTCCATCGTCACCGCCCTGACAGTCCGTGCACCCACGCGGATGTCACGCTGTATGGTGCCCTTCAGATTTTTTGACTTGGCAGCAGCCAACTCAATCTTATCCGCCTCTTCTAGGGCCCACGCTCCCAAGTCTTCTAGAGGCTTCTTTTTCGCCTCTTCGACGAAAGCCTCCATTTCAGGCACGGGGTTGGTAGATCTCCCGGGTGGAGGGATACTACCCGTGCCGCTCCTAATCCCTTCCTCTAACTCAACGAGCTCGATTTCTCGTTGAGCCTCGAGATAGGCCCTCTTGGCCTCCGCTAGGCCGACGTATTCCCCAGTAGTTGGGGGCCGTCCTCTCTTCTTCGATTTGGGACACGCCCGTTCCCTGAGGATCGAAATGTTCGATCTAACAGATCCAACGGACGTGTCGGAATCATAGGAGGCATCCCCCGACTCCTCCACAGCGCCTTTCTCAAGTGCTCGGCTCCTTAACTTGAGCCTCTCCAGCACAACCTGCCCTTGTGAGGCAGTCAAAACACTATCCGAGACGATAGTCGGTCTCGGATCTGCGACCTTTCGGGCCCCACTTGGCCCCGCCTTACCTTCATCGACCCCCCCATTCCCCGGTTTTTTGAAATCTGAACAACTCATAATTGTTCCCACGAGAAGGTCGGAAATATACGTCGCCCCTGGCAGAGCCGCCATGCCAGGGGAAGGCAGATACACCCGGGGGGCGCCAGTATCCCCGGGGTTGGTCGCACGAGACCGGTGCACCCACCGGCCACGCCCAGCCGCGAGGACTGGACGTGCCCCCTCGCCGCGTACCGCAGCTTGAGGCTAGGGACTTTTTATAGAGGTTTATCCCCTCGCGGGCCGGCCAATGAAGGCAAGCCCCCCGCTCCGGCGAAACATGACCACCGGTTTACGGTATTACGACAGGGGTCACACCACCCCTGCCGAGCTATGGGATCCCGGGGGCGCAACTCCCCGTATCACGACCAGAACTGGCCGTGACCCCTGGGATGAAACCTAACCTTTTTTTTTTTTTTTTTTTTTTTTTTACGTGGGGAAATCCATCATGGATACCCCGGAGCTGGGGAAGCTCCGGGGTTATGCCGGACTCTTACCGGCTAAAACCCCACGGTGGCCATCCCTGCACTACCGGGGAGAGTCTGGGATCTCTTGCGAACAACAACCAGACCCTCCCCGTGCAAGGGCGCCAGAAGGGCGCCCGCTTCCCAAAAGTTGGAGGGCTGAGCCTCCCCTACCCAGCTAAAGACGGCGATGTCGGGGCCACGCCGACATCGCCGACCGTCCCGGGCCGCGTGCAATGCATCGGCGAACCCCCATTCGCCGAAGCTGCAGCCCCGGCGACCGCCTCGCCTGGAAGTACTCGAGTGGAGCGGTGCTCAAACACTCGGCGAGACGGCCGCCCTCCTCCACCGTAGCTCGGGCCCCGGGTGCGCTACTACCCGTACCGCGGCAACAGATGGTCGGTTGCCGCGGCCCCTGGGGGATGATGTCTCCCGGAAAAGGGAGACATATCGGGGCGAGTCTACTCCTTCGGAGAAGGAGCAGCCCCACCCCGATCAGGCGCAACGGCCTGCCCCTTGGGCACCTTAGTGCCGGCCCTAGAGGGCTCCCCACGCCCGCCCTTACGGACGGGCGGCTTACAGGCCGAGCTGCCCAAGCGGTGCCCGGACGGCAGACCCAAGTCCGCGCAAAGCGGACAATTGGGCGCCGCCGCCGGACACCCGGCCGCCTTGTGGCCTGCAGCGCCACACCGATAGCACAAAGTGCTACGGTCCTCGTCGGCAGTGCACCGCGCCCGCACGTGACCGTGCTGGAGGCAGCGGTAGCACTGCAACGGCCGGGGCTTGAGCAGCTCGACCCGAGCTGTTGCCCACCCCACCCGTATCCTATCCCCCTTTGCGAAGATCTTCTTCGCGCCCGCAAGTGGGCATCGCGCCCACACGGTGCCCAATGGGCCGGATCGCCGGATGGTACCGACCACGATCCGGTCCATGGGGCACCCTCCCTCCCTCGATAAGGCCGCCTTCACCTCGATGGCGCGGACCGAGTCCTCAAGGCCGACCACCCTCAGCTCAACGAGCTTCATTGGGCGGCCGACCTTGAGGCCCTTCGGCTCCAGCACCTCGGTGAGGCGATAGGCCAGGTTATCGGCCTTTTCCGCCCTCCCTTCTCCCTCAACCTCAAGGATGAGGGCCCCCGTCTTCGCCCGCTTGGGCCTCACCGCCTCGATGCCCACCTCGTCGAGGGCGAAGGCGTTACGCGCCACCAACATAGCGTTGGTGAGCGTCTGGGAGCACCCAGGCGGGACGGTGATGGTCACCGCCTCCGACCTGGGCAGCCTACCCAGACGCACACCAACTTTTTTCTGCGCGGGGCCGGAGCCGGCCTTCGCGGCCGACTTCTTCCCCTTCTTCTTCTTCCCCTTGGTCTCCTTCGAGGAGGACGAGGGTGGGACCGGGGCAGAAGTGGGAGTCTTACGACCCACCACCTCCGCCCAGGAGTCCCCGCCCCCGGACTGAGCCCGCACAGCAGACCCAGCCGGAGGAGGGACCTCGGTCACCCCCCTCTTCCCCCTCTTACCCCGTCCCTTTTTCCCGGCTTTCGCCGGGCGAGTGGTGGCCGACGGTGGTTGGTCGGGCCGGGCAGCGCGGGGAGTCCCCCCGCTGTCCCCCCTAACCTCCCCCAAAGAGCCACCGCCCAACTCTAATCCGGGGGCGGGACCCGCCGCTCCCAGGGTGAGGTTCAACTCCCCTCTGAGGGCGGCGAATCTCGCCTCCATCATCTCTCCCACTCGGGAGATAATCACCTCCACGTCCACGCCGCCAGCGGCTGGACCCGTACCCGGGGAGGACCTGCCTCCCCGTGCCCCCGTGATAGGGGGTGATGTTCCCCTGGAAGGCTGTACCTCCATTCGGGACTCCTCCCGTGTACCAGACTCAAGCTGACGCCTGAGCCTGCCCACCTCCCTCCTTAAATCCTCGAGCTCGGAGGAGAGCCTATCATTGGCCTCCTCGAGCTCTTTCACACGCCCTTCCCTCTCTGTACGCTGGATTGCCTCCAGCCCAGCCAGCCTCAGAGCCTGCGCACTTTCCCGCAGGAGATGCACGAATCGGCCGCTCAGATTTTTCGATGAGCCGGCCACCCGCTCGACCTCTTTAGAATGCTCTAAAATTAGAGCACCAAGGTCGGGCGTCGGCCGGTGCCTCATCGCCTCCCTCACCTCCCTCTCATTGGGGAGCGGCTTAGCGCCTTTGCTAGGAGGCGGAGGAGTCCGGGAGGGGTCGGATCGCTCCAACTCCCTCCGGACCGCCTCCTCCTCCCGGCAAAGTTCCATATAGGCGCGCTTCGCCTCCGCCAATCCAACATACTCTCCTGTTGTAGGGGGCCTGCCCCTTTTCCTCACAACAGGAGGCTCCATCCGACACGAGTACGAGGTGTCCGAATAACACTCCTCGTCGTCGGAATCCATTCCAAGCGACCAACGACCAGCGCTGCCCGCCGCTAAATCCTTCACGAGGCCGGCCAGCGGCCTCGCAGGATTCCCCCCAGCCCCAGAGGAACCAGTAGCCTTAAACGCCGTGGCCTGGCCCTCCACCACGGACGTCCCACGGTTGCCGGATGACGACGCAGCCGGGCCCGCTTGACCACCCGAAACTGCGCCGGTACTGGAGGTTCCGAGGCCTCCTGCACCGTAACTTTTCTTCCCTTTATGTCGACTATCCATAATTATTCAAAGTAAAAACCACCCCCAACGTGCCTGTGTCGTCAACAAAGAGTCCCGTCCCGCACCGCTTCCACCTTCTCACCTCTCAACTCCGGGCCTTACCGGCAAGGGAGGCCCTGCCAGGATCCGAAGATCCCGCCGGCATCGCCCCGGAGCATCACTGAGGCTACCTCAGCTTCCGCGATGCACCCTTTTAGTCGCCTCTTACGACAGGCAGGGTATACCCTGGGTGTATTCTGACCCGCACCCAGACGGGGAATGAAACCTAACCTTTTTTTTTTTTTTTTTTTTTTTTTTTTACGTGGGGAAATCCATCATGGATACCCCGGAGTCCTGGGGGGGACTCCGGGGTTATGCCGGACTCTTACCGGCTAAAACCCCACGGTGGCCTACTTCTGCGCTTCTGGGGGTGATCCGGGATCTCAAAATGAACACAACCGGTTCACCCCCAGCGCCTGAGACGCCCATGACGCACTTATTCAACGCTAAGTGCGTCATGGGCGGCCCCCAACACACGGAGTTATACTCCGCAGCGACTCCAGGGCCACACTGGAGCCGCCGCCGCCACGGGAGGAGTTGCGTGCAATGACCATGACGGGCCCCCACCCGTCACGGTCTGCAACTCCCCCCAGGACGGCTCCCCGCGCAAAGACTTGGGGCATGATCACCCGAAGGTGATCTTCCCCGCGCGGGGAGTCGTCCGTCCACCCAAGTCCATGGATGGACTTGATCGCGAAGTCGGGACCCCGGGTGCGCGAGTACCCGTACCGTGGCTGACGGATGGTCGGTCAGCCACGGCCCCTGGGGTTAACGGTTGAGGGGGGGTTTTTACACCCCCCCGAACCGCTAAGGTGGACGGCGATTGCGCCGTCGACGCCGAGTCGGGTCGCGGAGTTCGCGCTCCCGCTCGGCGTCCTCCTTAACTCTCATGACGGCCTCACAAAAGGCCGTCATCGCCCGCCAGGACCTGTCATTCCCTACCATCCGCTGGATTACGGATGGTAGAGACAGGTCCTGGCCCACTATTTCCCGGAGATCACGACGCAGCATCTCCCACGCTGGACACCACTCCAGCGTGTGCTGCGCCGTGTCCCCGGGACTGCCACAATGGTGGCATGCCCCCGTGACTTCCCTGCCGATCCGACGCAGGTACTCACCGAAGCATCCGTGCCCGGTGAGCACCTGCGTGGTCCGGAAGGTAAGCCGGCCATGGCTGCGGTCTGCCCATCTTGACAGGACGGGCAAGACCGCCCCGACGGTCCTATGACTTCCGTGGCGGGAATTAAGTTGTTCCCGCCACGTATTGAAGACCGACCGCCGGGCTTGAAGCCTGAGCGTCACCCTCGGTAACTCTGGCGGGGCAGAGTCATCCCGGCGGTGGGTTTGCCTATAAACAAAGGCGTCCCCAGCCGCCAGGAGCTCTAAGGGTGGAAGCCCCGCCAGAGTTGTCGCCGCCTCGTAGGACACCGTGCGGTATCCCCGGATAACCCTGATGGCCAGCCGCCGCCACACACGACGCAGCAAAGTTATGCTGCGTCGACTGGCCATCAGGGCATCCGCCCAAACAGGGGCCCCATACAGGGCCATACTCCGCACGATGCCCGCATAGAGGCGGCGAACCCTCTCGTCTGGACCCCCCAAGTTGGGCAGGAGACGGCCAAGACTGGCCGCCGCCCGTTCCAACCGGGGAGCCAGGAGCGAGAAGTGACGCTCAAAACTCCAAGAGCCGTCCAGGTGGAGACCGAGATACTTAATCCCGTCTACCACCTGGATGCCGACATTACCTATCCGGACCAAAGTCTGGGCTAATGGCTGTCCCTCACAAGAACGGAGGCGGTGGTTATGGTCGAGGAACCACATTGCCTCCGTCTTGTGAGGCGCCAGTTCAAGGCCCAGACTTCGGACCCGGGAAGCTACGAGGGCAAGTCCCATCTCGGCGCGCCGGACGATCCTCCCCGGTGTGCTCCCGCAGGCAATCAGCATCGTATCGTCTGCATAGCAGACGATGCTGACGCCTGCGGGGAGGAGGATACGCAAAGCCGCGTCATACCCCAAGTTCCATAACAATGGTCCTAGAACGGACCCTTGAGGTATGCCGCGACTTGTCTCCCTCAGATGTTTAACACCATACCGACCTAGGTACTCGATGCACCTGCCGCGTAGGTATGACCCGATCGCCACCCGCAGGTACTTGGGGACTCGATGAATCTCGAGTCCCCTGCGGATGGCCTCCCAGGAGAGGGTATTAAAGGCATTCACTATATCCAGTGAAATAGCTAGTGCCAACCCTCCCCTGGAAGTGGCCGTGCCCGAGAGGGAGCGGACACGGTCGATGGCATCGACCGTAGACCGCCCCTCCCTGAAGCCGAACTGGCAATCGGCCAGATCGGGTCCAACCCGCGACAGGTGCCTGGAGAGGCGGGAAGTAACGATGCGTTCGTACAACTTCCCGACCTCGTCCAGGAGCACAATAGGCCGGTAGGCGGAGGGAGACTCCGCGTCCCGGCCCTCCTTTCTAAGGAGGACCAGGCGTCCGGTTCGCCACCGAGATGGGAACGTCCCCGTCTTCAAGACGGCGGTAAACAGCCGTCGAAGACGGGGACTGAGGACGCTAAGGGCCATCGCCAACGCGCGGCCGGGGATACCATCAGGACCCGGTGCCGTATTCCGGGCCCTGAGACGTTTCACAGCCCCGGCCAACTCCTCCTCGGACACCTCCAGCTCGGTGGACCAATCACATTGGTCCACCTGCCCCGGGAAAGCGGCCGGCATGTTTCCGGATGGAAATAGAGTGCCGACCACCCTCCCGAGGAGCTGGGGGTCCATAGTCTCCGTTAGTGGAGGCGCCCATGTTCTAAGTTTGCCAGCTGCAAACTTATATGGGCGCCCCCACGGATCCCGATTCAGGGAGCGGAGGAGTCCGTCCCAAGCGTCAGCTTTGGCCCTCCTGATGGCCTGCTGCAGCTGAACCGTCAAATGGCGGTATTCAGCATACAGCAGTGCTGTTCGCGCCTCGTCGCGATGTCTTCTCCGGCGAGACCTCGCGTACTGGCGTCTGGCCGCCGCGCAATTACTGCGCAACTCCACAATTGCGGCCGACCACCAGTACACGGGTCGCCGAGGCGGAGGCCGAGCACGAGGCATGGCCGTGTCGCAGATTGCGACCATGGCCTCGTGAAACCATTCGGCCTCCGCCTCCACATCAACGACGGACCCAGTCGGCGACTCCGACCAGGTCACGGCGTGAACAGCCGCCATCAGGGCGTCCTCATCCAGGGCTTTAAGCGCCCATCGTCTTTGCGGCTGGTGGGGGCTTGGGCGGCCCGGGGTGGAGACGGAGACCTCTATCCGAATGTACCAATGGTCGGATAGGGTCTCCGTCTGCTCGTCAACGAGCCACCCCGTGACCCGGCGCACGGCACTGGGTGAGGCCCATGATAAGTCAACGGCACTCACCCCTTGGTACCGTACGCACGTACTGGTCGACCCCCGGTTAAGTAGTCGGAGGTCAAGACCAGCAGCCCAGTCCAACACCGCACTGCCCCTCGCGTCCGTCCTGGGGGAACCCCACGCAGTCGCGTGAGCGTTAAAGTCCCCCAGGACCAGGACTGGACGGGCTGCGTGCAATGAGACAACGCTCTGCAGCCCGTCCAGAAATTCCTCGAAGGCCGCGAGGGGCCAACGCGGCGGTGCATACACCCCCACCAGCACAAACCCTGCCCAGCTGACGGCCACGTAACCCCGCCCAGCAGTAAGGGGCGTAAAAGGTGTCCGTGAGCCGTCAGACTGGGCAATTGCTACCGAGCCGTAGCCGTTCCCGACCCAGGACGGGCGGTCGGGGACGACAAACGGCTCGGCAACTACTGCGATCTCAACCACGCCCGCCGCAAGTGCCGCGACTAACAAGTCATGGGCACGGCGGGCGTGGTTGATGTTCGCCTGGAGGACACGAGCACGGGTGAAGGCTATTCCGTCAGCGTAGCCTCCCCCCGGCTCGTGCCCTCCATAAGCGCCGTCGCAAATGCGACGGAGATGTCCGTCACCTGTGGCGGTGGGGCAGACTGCCCCGCCCGCTGTGCACTAGCTGTGCCCTCCACCTGCTTATCTGTGGCCTTGGCGGTCACCTGTCTTGCCCGGCGGGTGGGTGGGCGGCATTGACGCCCCCCCAACCTATGATTGGCCGGCCGCCCCAAGTCTGCACAGACGGTGCAGTGGGGGGCGGCCGCCTTACACTGGCCCGCCCTGTGGCCGGGGGCACCGCAATTATAGCAGCGGTCACCCCGGTCCACGGCAGCAGTGCATCGCTGCCTCACATGTCCTCTTTCGAGGCAGCGATAGCACTGCTGCGGGCGGGCAGGGAGGGCCTCAACTTTCGCCATGACCCAACCCACCCTCAGTCGCCCTGCTGCCGCAACTTTACGGGCGGCAGCAAGTGGGCATTGCACCCAGAGGGTGCCAAGTCCGATCGGCGAGGTGCGGATTTCTCCAGTCCGCACCTCAACGACCTGACACCCTCCGGCAATCGCCAAGGCCTCGGCCACCTCTAAAGAGGTGACCGAGTCATCTAAGCCGCTGACTCTTACGTCAGCGCGCTTCTGGGGACAGGTTACCTTGACGGCGAAGTCCGTCAAGGCACCTGTCAACCTCGCCGCCAATAATGCGGCCTTCTCGGCTCGGTTCGCACCGGGAATCTCCAAGAGGAGACCCCCGGTTTGGGCACGCCTCGGCCTCACCGACGCAATGCCCAGCTCTTGGAGCGATATCCGCTGCTTTGCAGCGGACATCACCTCCTGGTAGGTGCTTACACTGTCTGGTAGCAGTGTAAGCACCACCGCTGCGGAGCGTGGGGCGCGCCCCAGTTTCTGCCGCTGGGCCGTCACGGGGCGTGCTTGTCCTACGACAGGGCCCCGTGCGGCCCGTTTGGGTGGCCCAGTTGGTCGGGCAATAGGTTGCGGCTGCATAGCAGCCCGACGGGCCTTGCGCCCGACCACCTGGGCCCAAGTACCGCCCTGTTCACTCCCTTTAACGGGGGGTGGCCTGCGCGCGGGGGGTGGTGCGTTCGACACCGCTGCCCCGGACGTTGCCGGCCGGGGTCGACTCCTCGTAGGAGGAGGAGGGGGCTGCTTTACAGGGGGGGGAAGAGGGTTATTCCCCTGTTTTGCAGCCCCCTTCTTCTTCTTCTTCTTCTTCTGCCCCTTCTTCCTCCCGGCCCCAGAACCCGATGGCACCTGTGGGGGTAGGGGAGGTGGAGGAGCGGGCCCCGACCGGGGCCGCAGCTCTCGACGGAGGGCCTCAACCCTTGCATCGAGCATTTGTCCCAACATTGAAGTCATATCTTCCATGTTGGGACTGCCGGGCCCCAACCCTCCGCCCCCAATTGGAGAGGGCGGCGGGAGGGATGTCCGGGTGCTCGAAAGGCGAGGGGGGGGCAACCCCCGGACTGGGGTTGGACAATGTTCCAACTCCGTTATGCGCTGTCGGAGCGCAGCATTTTCAGCCTCCAAGGCTGAAATGCGCTCCGACAAGGCACCCAATGTTGCCTTCTCGCCCCCAGCGACTGCGGGAGGATCCCGCCGCTGCAGCACCTCTTGGAAAAGTGCCTGCAGCTTGCGGGAATCCTCCCGCAACCGGCGGATGAATCCGCCCTTGATATTTGTGGACTTTGCCGCAATCCACTCTATATCGTTTGCCGCGATAAATGCCTCACGGCCTAACGCGGACATATCTTCTCCCCGGAACCTCCGGGAATAGTCGGCAACCTCGGGGAGAGGGTTGGTCGACTTTCCCGGAGGGGGTGCAGGCTCCTCCGGGTCGTGCGAGAGCAGCTCAGCCTCCTGCATGACCTTCAGCCTCGCTTCTTCGACCCGAAGGAGATGCTCCTTCGCTTGGGCCAACGCCACATAGTCCCCAGTAGTTGGGGGACGGCCCCTCCTCTCAATACGCTCCGCTCCCCGAGGGAGCAGTAGTGAGCGTGTCGGCGGGGGTGAGAGATAGGTCTCAGCGGAGTCGCTATCTCCATCCTCACCCGCCGACAAGATGTTCGGCGATCTGTGGGACACGGAAGACGCCCTGGATCGGCCGGACGCCTCCGTGTCTCCCTCTACAGCCCCCGAGGGGGTTCTGTCCTCTGCGCGTGAGGAGGGACGCGAGCTGGCCGCTGGGATAACCCGCTCGGCAAGCTGCTCCCTCCTTTCAGCCAGGGCCTGTAGCCTTGCGAGCCTTTCCGTGGTGAGGCGGAGGCTCAGTATTGATACCGCCTCACTCCGCACCACCTCCGGAAGTGCTCTCGGGGCTCCGTCCCCCTCCCTCTCCGCTTCCTTCTTCCCCCCTTTCCCCGTTTTGTTATTGGAAGACTTCATAATGGGTCCCACGAGTGTGGTCGGAAGGGATGTCACCCCCGGTAGAGCCGCCATACCGGGGGAAGGCTATTACCCCGGGGGGTCGCCAGGTACCCCGGGGTTGGACCGCTAGAGACCGATGCACCCACCGGCCACACCCAGCCGCAAAGGCTGAGCGCGCCCCCTCGCCGCGGTCCGCAGCTTGAGGCAGGGACTTTTTATAGAGGTTTATCCCCTCGCGGGCCGGCCAATAAAGGCAAGCCCCCCGCTCCGGCGAAACATGACCACCGGTTTACGGTATTACGACAGGGGTCACACCACCCCTGCCGAGCTATGGGATCCCGGGGGCGCAACTCCCCGTATCACGACCAGAACTGGCCGTGACCCCTTTTTTTTTTTTTTTTTTTTACGTGGGGAAATCCTCATGGATCCCCCGGGGCTGGGGAACCCCGGGGGTATGCCGGACTCTTACCGGCTAAAACCCCACGGTGACCTACCTCGGCGCTGCTGGGGAGGGCCCGGGAACTCTGGACGAACACGTCCGGTCCCTCCCCGCGCCGGGGCCCCCTATGGTGACTGGGGGGACCCCCTTCCCGTTGGGAGGGTGGTCGACGATACACCCCCCCATCCGGGGAAAACGGGCGGTGGCCCGGTCACCCGGCCACCGCCCCCGTCCCGGAGGGCGCGTGCAATGGCTGAGGCGATCCCCCAATCGCCCCAGCCGCGCCCCCCGGACGACCCCCGTGCAAAGACGTGGGGCACGACCCCCACCGAGGTGAGGGTCCTCCCCGCACGGGCGTCGCCGACGCCTCGGGCCAGGCTTGGCCCGGTGCGACTGGGAGCCCCGGGTGCGTCACACCCGATACCGTGGCCCGGCTAAGTGCCGGGACCACGGCCCCTGGGGCAAAGGTGCCACCACCGTGGCACGCTAGAAGCGCGGCGGAGGTGGCGAAGTCCCGCTCCCCGAGGGGTTCTTAGGAGTGACCTCCACCAGAAGGTGAAGGTCCCCCCCGTGGAGCGGGGCGGGGCAAACGTACAAGACGCCGACCCCGCAGGCGACGCCGAGCAGGGAGCAGAAGCTCCCTTGAGCGCTCGGCGGCCTCCTTCGCGACCACGACCTCCTCGCAAAAGGCGATCATGGCCTGCCAGACGCTCCCGCTACCGACCATCCGAGACAGGATGGCCGGCAGCGAGAGGTCCGGTCCCACCTCCGCCGCTAAGGCCCGACGCGGCACCTCCCAGGCAGGACACTCCATGAGAGTGTGCCGCGCCGAGTCCACCGCGGCGCCACAGTGGTGGCACCGCGGGTCCGCCTCGCGACCGATCCGGCACAGGTACCGACCGAAACACCCGTGGTCGGTCAGCACCTGTGTGGCTCGGAACGTCAGTCGCCCGGAGCTACGGCCCACCCATCTGTCTAAGACGGGCAGGACCGCCCCGACGGTCCAATGGTCCCTGACGTGGGACAACTGCTCCCTCCAAGTTGCCATAGTGGACCGCCGGGCCTGGAGCCTCAACTCGTCCCTGTTTTCCCCTGGCGGGTTGGAGTCCTGGCGGGCAAGGCGAAGATGCCTATAGACGTAGGCATCCTCAGCCGCCAGGAGCTCCAGAGGTGGTAGACCCGCCAGGGCGGTGGCCGCCTCGTAGGACACCGTACGGTACCCCCTGATGACGCGTATTGCGGCGCGTCGCCATTCCCTCCGAAGGAGCGACTTGCTCCCCCGGCTGGCCGCTAAGGCATCGGCCCAGATGGGGGCACCGTACAGTGCCACGCTCTTCACAACGCCACAGTAGAGGCGGCGCACCCGCTCGTCCGGACCGCCAAGGTTGGGCATAATGCGACTCAGATGAGTCACGAGGCTACCCAACCTGGTGGCCAGACGAGCGAAATGCGGAACGAAGCTCCAGGAGCTGTCCAGGTGGACACCAAGATACTTGATGTCGGTGGCCACCTGGACATCGGACGACCCGATCCTCACCAGGCTATGGGGTGGAGTGCCCCTCTTGCGACCCTCGAAGAGGACGATTTCCGTCTTCTGAGGGGACATCTCCAACCCCATGCCCCGGATCCGCGAGGCGACGGCCGCTACCGCGACCTCCGCCCGGCGGATGGTCCTCCCACGGTCCCTGCCGGTGGCTGCCACCATGGTGTCGTCGGCGTAACATGTTAGATGTACGCCGACCGGCAGGGACACCCGCAGAGCCGCGTCGTACCCCAGGTTCCATAACAATGGGCCCAAGACGGACCCCTGGGGTACTCCACGGTTTATCTGTCGCCTGACAGACCCATCGCGGCCACCGTAAACGATGGCCCTGTCCCGGAGGTAGTCTCCGACCACCATCCGCAGGTAGAGGGGCACCTCGTGACGTTCGAGGGCCCCGCGGATGGCCGCCCAGGAGAGGGAGTTAAAGGCATTCTTGATGTCTAGAGAGACTGCCAGTGCAACCCCTCCCCCGGACGTGGCCGAGTCCGAGAGGGACTTGACGCGTTCGATAGCGTCGATGGTCGAACGTCCCTCCCGGAAGCCGAACTGGCACTCGGCCAGGTCGGGTCCATCACGGGACAGGTGCTGGACGAGGCGCTTGTGAACAACACGTTCAAAGAGCTTCCCCACCTCGTCCAGCAACACGATGGGCCTGTAGGCAGAAGGCGACTCTGCGGGCCTGTTGTCCTTGCGAAGGAGGACCATCCGCCCGGTCTTCCACCGTGGTGGAAGAGTCCCCGTCTGCAAACAGGCTGTGAACAGCCTGCGCAGACGGGGCCCGAGGACGCTGAGCGCCAAGACCCAGGCGCGGCCGGGGATGCCGTCAGGGCCGGGGGCGGTATTGCGTGCCCCCATGCGTTTGACAGCCCCGGCCAACTCCTCTTCGGACACCTCCCACTCCTGGGACCATACGACACGGTCCGGTGGTGGAGCGGGGGCCGACACCTCCCCGTCCGGGAATAGAGTGCCGACCACCCGCTCCAGGAGTGGGGGGTCCATCGTCTCCGTGAGGGGAGGCGCCCATGGACGTAGTTTGTCCATAACCAGACGGTATGGGCGCCCCCATGGGTCCTCACGGAGTGAGTCGAGGAGTCCGTCCCAGGCCTGAGCCTTGGCGCTCCTGATGGCCAGCTGCAGCCGCTTCGTGAGTTCACGATACTCGGCGTACAGCTGTGCCGTTCTCGCTGCGTCGGAGTTTCGCCGACGCCTCGCCCGGGTGTACTGGCGGCGAGTGACTCCGCACTCTTCGCGGAGACGCTGAATTTCAGCGCTCCACCAGTACACCGGGCGGCGGGGCGGATTGGCGCGGACTCGTGGCATCGCCACGTCGCAAACTGCCGACATGGCGTCCGCGAACCAATCCGCCTCCTCCGAGACCTCCACTGGCCCAGCCGGAACTTCCGGCCAGGCCACTGCGAGAACGGCCGCCATCAGTGCGTCCTCATCCATGCCCTTCAGGGCCCACCTCCGTGGGTGGTGGGCTGCTGGGCGGGTCGGGGGAGGCGTGGAGACATCCATGCGAATATATACATGGTCTGACAGTGTCTCCACGTCGTCGACCCTCCACCCCGACACACGGCGCGCGGCCAGGGCGTTAGCGAAAGATAGATCCACTATACTTTCGCCCTGGTACCGCACGCACGTGCTGGCCGAGCCCCGGTTCAACAACCGGAGACCCAGGCCAGCCGCCCAGTCCAGCACCGAGTGGCCCCTCTGGTCCGTCCTCGGGGAGTGCCACGCGGATGCGTGAGCATTGAAGTCCCCGAGGACGAATACTGGACGAGCTGCGTGCGATGAAACAACGTTCTGCAGCTCGTCCAGTAGGAGGTCGAAGCGACCGAGGGACCAACTCGGGGGCGCGTAGACGCCCACCACCACACAACCCGCCCAGTCGACCGCCACGAATCCATGGCCGCGCATAAGTGGCGCTATTGGCCGGATCCGTGACGGGACCGACTGGGCGATCACCACGGAGTCGTCCAAGTCCCCAACCCAGGACGGGCGTTGGAGGACTCGGTACGGCTCCGCGGCTACGACCAACTCAACCACGCCGCCGCAAAGACTATGAGACATCAAGTCTTGAGCGGCGACGGCGTGGTTGAGATTGGTCTGGATGATCTGACCGCGGGGAGGCATGAACTTTAGGCCGTGTCCATGGCCTCCCCCCGGCCAGAATCATCCTTGGGAGCAGGTGTAACTGCCCGCTCCGCCACCTCTCCAGTGTCCATCACTGGAGCTCCCACGGTGGAGGGTGATGCGGATGCACCACCCCCGCTGGAACCTCCCACGGTGGAGGGTGATGCCGGTGCACCACCCCCGCCGGAACCTCCCACGTTGGAGGGTGATGCAGCCGCACCACCCCCTTGATGGACACTGGAGAGTTGGCTCTTCTTCTTCTTCAGTGCTGCTCCTCCCTTCTTGGCTAGGCGGGCCTTGGGTGGGGAGCAGGCTTTGCTCCCCATACGGTGTTCGGCGGGCCGCCCGGCTTCTTTGCACAGGGTGCATACGGGGGCGGCCGCCTTACATTGGCCCGCCTGGTGGCCAGTTTCGCCGCACCTGTAGCACAGGTGCGACCTGTCTACTTCTGCAGTGCACCGCTGCTGGACATGCCCTAGCTGCCAGCAGCGGTAACACTGCTCAGGGCGGGGCTTCAACGCCTCTACCCTGGCGTTGATCCACCCCACCCTGATACGTCCTGCAGCGACCACCTTTTTGGCCGCCGCCAGCGGGCACTGCACCCAAAGGGTGCCGAGCCCAGCTCGTGAGGACCTAATTTCGCCGGTCCTCACGTCCACCGTTTGGCATTCGCCAATGTCAGCTATGGCTTCAGCCACCTCAGGTGCGGTGACCGATTCGTCAAGGCCAAAGACTCTGAGGTCCGCCTTCTTGATCGGCCTGGCCACCGCAACTTCTTCCCCGGCCAGTGCCTCTCGCAACTTTTCTGCCAAGGCAGATGCCTTGGCCTCTTTCTCTGGGCCAGAGACCTCTAGCATAAGGCCTCCTGTCCTGGCCTTTTTGGGGCGGACGCTGTCTACCCCAACATCAGACAGCTTGACCTTCTGCCTGGCAGCAGTCATTATGTCCTTATAGCTGGACTTGCTGCCAGGCTGGAGAGTCAGGACTACCGCCGCCGTGCGCGGTAGCCTGCCCAACTTGGGCCTCTCCACCTTTTTCTGTGTCTTAGGTGGTGGGATAGGGGCAGATTGGGCCTTCTTGGCAGCCCTTTGGGCTTTTCTGCCCACCACCTGGGCCCATGTACTCTCGTTGGTGGTGGCACCCTTAGGTGCTACGTGTGCCACCGCTTTCAGCGCCTCCAAGCGCGCTGCCTCCAATCTCCTGGCTGCCCCAGGTGGGGTCGCCTTCTTCAAAGGTGGTTGGGATTGGACAGGAGCTCTGTCTTTCCCCTTTCCCTTCTTCTTTTTACCCTTCTTTTTCTTCTTTTCCTTTTCCCCGGTGGCCCTTGTTACTGGGTCTGCCGGGGGCGCTTCCTCCTTCCTCGTGACTGGGAGGAGTTCTTTTCGGAACTCCTCTAATCTTCGGTTAACGAGGTCCGCTATTTGTTGCACTATGGCGGACCCCGTCTCCTCCATGGGTGCCGGGACACCCTTTTCGTGGCAAACACCACCCGAATCCCTCTTTGGCGAGACCGGTGCAGGCCTCGCGCGGCTCGCGATCTCCAGGTCCGCCATTCTCGACACTGGCGGGCTTGGAGATCGCCGCTCCAAAGCAGCTAGTCTATCCTGCAGGCGTTTATTTTCTGCCTGCAGGGCCTCCAATTGCTCTTTTAGAGCAGAGATATCCTCTGTGGGCAGCGGTTGCGCTGGTCTAACTACTCGCTGAGCGAGCTCCATCGTCACCGCTCTAACCGTGCGTGCACCTACGCGTATATCCCTCTGGATGGTGCCTTTCAAATTCTTAGATTTGGCAGCTGCCAATTCTATTTTATCTGCCTCCTCCAAGGCCCACGCACCAAGGTCCTCCAGAGGCTTCAACTTCGCCTCCTGGACGAAAACCTCCATATCTGGTACTGGGTTGCCCGACTTCCCAGGTGGGGGGATGCAGGCTGTGCCCCTCCTGATATCTTCTTCGAGCTCTACAAGCTCGATCTCTTTTTGAGCTTCCAAATAGGCCCTCTTGGCCTCAGCGAGCCCCACGTATTCCCCAGTTGTTGGGGGCCGTCCTCTCTTTTTGGATTTTGGACAGGCTCGTTCCTTCAGGGTGGAAACGGTAGATCGTACCGATCCCACTGACGTATCGGAATCGTACGAGGCGTCACCCGACTCCTCCTGGGCGCTTTTCTCAAGTGCTCGGCTCCTTAGCTTGAGCCTCTCCAACACAACCTGCCCTTGTGAGGCAGTGAGCACATTTTCCGAGACGATACTCGGTCTCGGAACCGCGACCTTTCGGACCCCACTGGTCCCCGCCTTATCTTCTTCGACCCCCCCATTCCCCGGTTTTTTAAAAGAAACTGAACAATCCATACTTGTTCCCACGAGAAGGTCGGAAAAGAGGTCACCCCTGGCAGAGCCGCCATACCAGGGGAAGGCAGATACACCCGGGGGGCGCCAGTATCCCCGGGGTTGGTCGCACGAGACCGGTGCACCCACCGGCCACGCCCAGCCGCGAGGACTGGGCGTGCCCCCTCGCCGCGTACCGCAGCTTGAGGCTAGGGACTTTTTATAGAGGTTTATCCCCTCGCGGGCCGGCCAATGAAGGCAAGCCCCCCGCTCCGGCGAAACATGACCACCGGTTTACGGTATTACGACAGGGGTCACACCACCCCTGCCGAGCTATGGGATCCCGGGGACGCAACTCCCCGTATCACGACCAGAACTGGCCGTGACCCCTGGGATGGAGGCCCGCATCCACCGTTTTCACCCCTCCGCTCCGAGCCTTACCGGCAAGGGAGGCCCCGCCAGGATCCGAAGATCCCACCGGCATCGCCTCGGAGCATCACTGAGGCTACTTGGTATCAACGGAACCCCCGAAAGCCAGAGTGGCCGTGACCCCTTTTTTTTTTTTTTTTTTTTTTTTTTTTTTTTTTTACGTGGGGAAATCCTCATGGATACCCCGGAGCTGGGGAAGCTCCGGGGTTATGCCGGACTCTTACCGGCTAAAACCCCACGGTGGCCATCCCTGCACTACCGGGGAGGGTCTGGGATCTCTTGCGAACAACAACCAGACCCTCCCCGTGCAAGGGCGCCAGAAGGGCGCCCGCTTCCCAAAAGTTGGAGGGCTGAGCCTCCCCTACCCAGCTAAAGACGGCGATGTCGGGGCTACGCCGACATCGCCGACCATCCCGGGCCGCGTGCAATGCATCGGCGAACCCCCATTCGCCGATGCTGCAGCCCCGGCGACCGCCTCGCCTTGAAGTAATCGAGTGGAGCAGTGCTCAAACACTCGGCGAGACGGCCGCCCTCCACCACCACAGCTCGGGCCCCGGGTGCGCTACTACCCGTACCGCGGCAACAGGTGGTCGGTTGCCGCGGCCCCTGGGGGATGATGTCTCCCGGGAAAGGGAGACATATCGGGGCGGGTCTACTCCTTCGGAGAAGGAGCAGCCCCACCCCGATCAGGCGCAACCGCCTGCCCCTTGGGCACCGAAGTGCCGGCCCTCGAGGGCCCCCCACGCCCGCCCTTGCGGACGGGCGGCTTACAGGCCGAGCTGCCCAAGCGGTGCCCGGACGGCAGACCCAAGTCCGCGCAAAGCGGACAATTGGGCGCCGCCGCCGGACACCCGGCCGCCTTGTGGCCTGCAGCGCCACACCGATAGCACAAAGTGCTACGGTCCTCCTCGGCAGTGCACCGCGCCCGCACGTGACCGTGCTGGAGGCAGCGGTAGCACTGCAACGGCCGGGGCTTGAGCAGCTCGACCCGAGCTATACCCCACCCCACCCGTATTCTATCCCCCTTTGCGAAGATCTTCTTCGCCGCCGCGAGTGGACATCTCGCCCACACGGTGCCCAATGGGCCGGATCGCTGGATGGTTCCAACCACGATCGGGTCCATTGGGCACCCACCCTCCCTCGAAAGAGCCGCCTTGACCTCGATGGCCCGGACGGAGTCCTCAAGGCCGACCACCCTCACCTCTACGAGCTTCATTGGGCGGCCGACCTTGAGGCCCCTCGGCTCCAGCACCTCAGTGAGGCGATAGGCCAGCTGGTCAGCCTTTTCAGCCCTCCCCTCCCCCTCGATCTCTAAGATCAGAGCCCCAGTTTTCGCCCGCTTGGGCTTCACCGCCTCGATGCCCAGCTCGTCCAGGGCAAAGGCATTTCTCGCCACCAACATTGCGTTGGTGAGCGTCTGGTTGCACCCAGGCGGGACGGTGATAGACACCGCCTCCGACTTGGGTAGCCTGCCCAGACGAACACCAACATTTTTCTTCGCGGGGCCGGAGCCGGCCTTCGCGGCCGACTTCTTCCCCTTACTCTTCCTCTTTTTCGAGGAGGACGAGGGCGGGACCGGGGCAGAAGTGGGAGTCTTACGACCCACCACCCCCGCCCAGGAGTCCCCACCCCCGGACTGAGCCTGCTCAGCAGCCCCAGCCGAGGGAGGGACAGCAGTCGCCACCCCCTTCCCCCTCTTAGCCCGTCCCTTTTTCCCGGCTTTCGCCGGGCGAGGGGTGGCCGACGGCGGTTGGTCGGGCTGGGCAGCACGGGGAGTACCCGCGCCGTCCCCCCCAACCTCCCCCAACGAACCACCCCCCAACACCAAACCGGAGGCGGGACCCGCCGCTCCCAGGGTGAGGTTCAACTCACCCCTGAGAGCGGCGAATCTCGCCTCCATCATCTCTCCCACGCGGGAGATAATCTTCTCCACGTCCAGGCCGCCAGCAGCTGGACCCGTACTCGGGGAGGACCTGCCTCCCCGTGCCCCCAAGATAGGAGGAGTTGTCCCCCTGGGAGGCTCCACCTCCATTACGGATTGCTCCCGAGTGGCAGACTCGAGCTGCCTCCTCAGTCTGCCCACCTCACGTTTCAAGTCCTCGAGTTCGGAGGAGAGCCGTTCATTGGCCTCCTCCAACTCCTGGACCCGCCCATCACGATGCGTCCGCTGGATCGCCTCGAGCCCCGCAAGCCTAAGCGCCTGGGCACTTTCCCGAAGGCGATGAACGAAACGCCCACTCAAGTTCTTGGAGGAACCGGCCACACGCTCGACCTCCTTAGCGTGCTCCAAAATGAGAGCACCGAGGTCGGGCGTCGGCCGGCTCCTCATTTCCTCCCTCACCTCCCGTTCATTCGGGAGAGGCTTAGCAGCCTTACTAGGAGGCGGAGGGGTCCGGGAGGGATCGGATCGCTCCAACTCCCTCCGGGCCGCCTCCTCCTCCCGGCAAAGCTCCATGTAGGCTCGCTTAGCCTCCGCCAGCCCGACATACTCCCCGGTTGTTGGGGGCCTGCCCCTTTTCCTCACCGCACCGGTCGGCGGCTCCAAACGACAGGAGAAGGAGTTATCAGAGAACCCCTCCTCGTCGTCCGAGTCCATTCCCAGGGACCAGCGTCCAGCGCTGCCCGCCGCTAAATCTCTCACGAGACCGGCCAGCGGCCTCGAAGAATTCCCCCCATCCCCAGAGGCGCCAGTAGCTCTAGACGCCGTGGCCTGGCCCTCCACCACGGACGTCCCACGGTTGCCGGATGACGACGCAGCCGGGCCCGCTTGACCACCCGAAACTGCGCCGGTACTGGAGGTTCCGAGGCCTCCTGCACCGTAAGTTTTCCTCCCTTTGTTACGTAAGTCCATAATTATTAAAATAAAACCACCCCTAACGTGCCGAAGTCGTCAACAAAAGTCCCGCCCCGCACCGCTTCCACCTTCTCACCTCTCAACTCCGGGCCTTACCGGCAAGGGAGGCCCTGCCAGGATCCGAAGATCCCGCCGGCATCGCCCCGGAGCATCACTGAGGCTACCTCAGCTTCCGCGATGCACCCTTTTAGTCGCCTCTTACGACAGGCAGGGTATACCCTGGGTGTATTCTGACCCGCACCCAGACGGGGAAACCTAACCTTTTTTTTTTTTTTTTTTTTACGTGGGGAAATCCATCATGGATACCCCGGAGCTGGGGAAGCTCCGGGGTTATGCCGGACTCTTACCGGCTAAAACCCCACGGTGGCCATCCCTGCACTACCGGGGAGAGTCTGGGATCTCTTGCGAACAACAACCAGACCCTCCCCGTGCAAGGGCGCCAGAAGGGCGCCCGCTTCCCAAAAGTTGGAGGGCAGAGCCTCCCCTACCCGCTAAAGACGGCGATGTCGGGGCCACGCCGACATCGCCGACCATCCCGGGCCGCGTGCAATGCATCGGCGAACCCCCATTCGCCGATGCTGCAGCCCCGGCGACCGCCTCGCCTTGAAGTACTCGAGTGGAGCGGTGCTCAAACACTCGGCGAGACGGCCGCCCTCCTCCACCGTAGCTCGGGCCCCGGGTGCGCTACTACCCGTACCGCGGCAACAGGTGGTCGGTTGCCGCGGCCCCTGGGGGATGATGTCTCCCGGGAAAGGGAGACATATCGGGGTGAGTCTACTCCTTCGGAGAAGGAGCAGCCCCACCCCGATCAGGCGCAACCGCCTGCCCCTTGGGCACCGTAGTGCCGGCCCTCGAGGGCCCCCCACGCCCGCCCTTTCGGACGGGCGGCTTACAGGCCGAGCTGCCCAAGCGATGCCCGGACGGCAGACCCAAGTCCGCGCAAAGCGGACAATTGGGCGCCGCCGCCGGACACCCGGCCGCCTTGTGGCCTGCAGCGCCACACCGATAGCACAAAGTGCTACGGTCCTCGTCGGCAGTGCACCGCGCCCGCACGTGACCGTGCTGGAGGCAGCGGTAACACTGCAACGGCCGGGGCTTGAGCAGCTCGACCCGAGCTGTCGCCCACCCCACCCGTATTCGATCCCCCTTGGCGAAGAGCTTCTTCGCCCCCGCGAGTGGGCACCTAGCCCACACGGTGCCCAATGGGCCGGATCGCTGGATGGTTCCAACGACGATCCGGTCCATGGGGCACCCACCCTCCCTCGAAAGAGCCGCCTTCACTTCGATGGCGCGGACCGAGTCCTCAAGGCCGACCACCCTCAGCTCGACGAGCTTCATTGGGCGGCCGACCTTGAGGCCCTTCGGCTCCAGCACCTCCGTGAGGCGGTAGGCCAGTTCGTCGGCCTTCTCGGCCCTCCCCTCGCCCTCAACCTCTAAGATGAGGGCCCCGGTTTTAGCCCGCTTTGGCTTCACGGCCTCAATGCCCAGCTCATCGAGAGCAAAGGCGTTACGCGCCGCCAACATAGCGTTGGTGAGCGTCTGGGAGCACCCAGGCGGGACGGTGATAGTCACCGCCTCCGACCTGGGAAGCCTACCCAGACGCACACCCCCCTTCTTCTTATCGGGGCCGGAGCAGGCCTTCGCGGCCGACTTCTTCCCCTTACCCTTCTTCTTCTTAGAGGAGGAAGAGGGAGGGACCGGGGCAGAAGTGGGAGTCTTACGACCCACCACCTCCGCCCAGGAGTCCCCACCCCCGGACTGAGCCCGCACAGCAGACTCAGCCGGAGGAGGGACATTACTCACCCCCCTAGTCCCCCTCTTGCCCCTTCCCTTTTTCCGGGCTTTCGCCGGGCGAGAGGTGGCCGACGGTGGTTGGTCGGGCTGGGCGGCACGGGGAGTACCCGCGCCGTCCCCCCTAACCTCCCCCAACGAACCACCCCCCAACACCAAACCGGAGGCGGGACCCGCCGCTCCCAGGGTGAGGTTCAACTCACCCCTGAGAGCGGCGAATCTCGCCTCCATCATATCTCCCACCCGGGAGATGATACTCTCCACGTCCAAGCCGCCAGCGGCTGGACCCGTACGCGGGGAGGACCCGCCTCCCCGTTCCCCCGTGATGGGCGGAGATACGCCCCTCGGAGGCTCCACCTCCATTCGAGATTGCTCCCGAGTGGCAGACTCGAGCTGACGTTTGAGTCTGCCCACCTCCCTCCTTAAATCTTCGAGTTCGGAGGAGAGCCTAGCATTGGCTTCCTCCAACTCTTTTACTCTCCCGTCCCTTTGCGTGCGCAGGATTGCCTCAAGTCCGGCTAACCTGAGGGCCTGCGCACTCTCCCGCAGGCGGTGAACAAACCTGCCGCTTAGATTCTTCGAGGAGCCGGCCACGCGCTCGACCTCCTCCGAGTGTTCCAAGATAAGAGCACCGAGGTCGGGCGTCGGCCGGTGCCTCATTTGCTCCCGCACCTCCCTCTCATCGGGCAGCGGTTTAGCGCTCTTACTAGGAGGCGGAGGGGCCCGGGAGGGGTCGGATCGCTCCAACTCCCTCCGGACCGCCTCCTCCTCCCGGCAGAGCTCCATGTACGCCCGCTTCGCCTCAGCGAGCCCGACGTACTCCCCTGTAGTAGGGGGCCTGCCCCTCTTCCTCACCACCGGTGGCTCCAACCGACACGAGAAGGAGGTATCGGAATACCCCTCCTCGTCGTCGGAGTCCATCCCGCCCAAGGACCAGCGACCAGCGCTGCCCGCCGCGAGATCCCTTACGTGGCCGACCAGCGGCCGCGAAGAAGTCCCCCCATCCCCAGAGGTGCCAGTAGCACTAGACGCCGTGGCCTGGCCCTCCACCACGGACGTCCCACGGTTGCCAGATGACGACGCAGCCGGGCCCGCTTGACCACCCGAAACTGCGCCGGTACTGGAGGTTCCGAGGCCTCCTGCACCGTAAGTTTTCCTTTCCTTATTGCGTAATTCCATATTTGATATAAAATTCCTCCCCCAACGTGCCCTAGTCGTCACCGAAAAAGCCCGTCCCGCACCGCTTCCACCTTCTCACCTCTCAACTCCGGGCCTTACCGGCAAGGGAGGCCCTGCCAGGATCCGAAGATCCCGCCGGCATCGCCCCGGAGCATCACTGAGGCTACCTCAGCTTCCGCGATGCACCCTTTTAGTCGCCTCTTACGACAGGCAGGGTATACCCTGGGTGTATTCTGACCCGCACCCAGACGGGGCGGGGAAACCTAACCTTTTTTTTTTTTTTTTTTTTTACGTGGGGAAATCCTCATGGATACCCCGGAGCTGGGGAAGCTCCGGGGTTATGCCGGACTCTTACCGGCTAAAACCCCACGGTGGCCATCCCTGCACTACCGGGGAGAGTCTGGGATCTCTTGCGAACAACAACCAGACCCTCCCCGTGCAAGGGCGCCAGAAGGGCGCCCGCTTCCCAAAAGTTGGAGGGCTGAGCCTCCCCTACCCAGCTAAAGACGGCGATGTCGGGGCCACGCCGACATCGCCGACCATCCCGGGCCGCGTGCAATGCATCGGCGAACCCCCATTCGCCGATGCTGCAGCCCCGGCGACCGCCTCGCCTTGAAGTACTCGAGTGGAGCGGAGCTCAAACACTCGGCGAGACGGCCGCCCTCCGTCACCGTAGCTCGGGCCCCGGGTGCGCTACTACCCGTACCGCGGCAACGGGTGGTCGGTTGCCGCGGCCCCTGGGGGATGATGTCTCCCGGGAAAGGGAGACATATCGGGGCGGGTCTACTCCTTCGGAGAAGGAGCAGCCCCACCCCGATCAGGCGCAACCGCCTGCCCCTTGGGCACAGATGTGCCGGCCCTCGAGGGCCCCCCACGCCCGCCCTTACGGACGGGCGGCTTACAGGCCGAGCTGCCCAAGCGGTGCCCGGACGACAGACCCAAGTCCGCACAGAGCGGACAGTTGGGCGCCGCCGCCGGACACCCGGCCGCCTTGTGGCCTGCAGCGCCACACCGATAGCACAAAGTGCTACGGTCCTCGTCGGCAGTGCACCGCGCCCGCACGTGACCGTGCTGGAGGCAGCGGTAACACTGCAACGGCCGGGGCTTGAGCAGCTCGACCCGAGCTATACCCCACCCCACCCGTATACGATCCCCTTTGGCGAAGATTTTCTTCGCCGCCGCGAGTGGACATCTCGCCCACACGGTGCCCAATGGGCCCGATCGCTGGATGTTGCCAACCGCGATCGGGTCCATTGGGCACCCACCCTCCCTCGATAAGGCCGCCTTTACCTCTATCGCCCGGACGGAGTCCTCAAGGCCGACCACCCTCAGCTCTACGAGCTTCATTGGGCGGCCGACCTTGAGGCCCCTAGGCTCCAGCACCTCTGTGAGGCGGTAGGCCAGCTGGTCAGCCTTTTCAGCCCTCCCCTCCCCCTCGATCTCTAAGATCAGAGCCCCAGTTTTCGCCCGCTTGGGCCTCACCGCCTCGATGCCCAGCTCGTCCAGGGCAAAGGCATTTCTCGCCACCAACATTGCGTTGGTGAGCGTCTGGTTGCACCCAGGCGGGACGGTGATAGACACCGCCTCCGACCTGGGTAGCCTGCCCAGACGCACACCAACATTTTTCTTCGCGGGGCCGGAGCCGGCCTTCGCGGCCGACTTCTTCCCCTTACTCTTCCTCTTTTTCGAGGAGGACGAGGGCGGGACCGGGGCAGAAGTGGGAGTCTTACGACCCACCACCTCCGCCCAGGAGTCCCCACCCCCGGACTGGGCCCGCACAGCGGACTCAGCCGAGGGAGGGACCTCGGTAACCCCCCCTTTCCCCCTCTTAGCCCGTCCCTTTTTCCCGGCTTTCGCCGGGCGAGAGGTGGCCGACGGTGGTTGGTCGGGCTGGGCGGCACGGGGAGTACCCGCACCGTCCCCCCTAACCTCCCCCAACGAACCACCCCCCAACACCAATCCGGAGGCGGGACCCGCCGCTCCCAGGGTGAGGTTTAACTCCCCCCTGAGGGCGGCGAATCTCGCCTCCATCATATCTCCCACCCGGGAGATAATCTCCTTCACGTCCACGCCGCCAGCGGCTGGACCCGTACTCGGGGAGGACCTGCCTCCCCGCTCCCCCGTGATAGGAGGAGATTTCCCCCTGGGAGGCTCCACCTCCATGCGGGATTCCTCCCGTGTGGCAGACTCAAGCTGCCGCCTGAGCCTAGCCACCTCCCTCTTAAGTCCATCGAGCTCGGAGGAGAGCCTAACGTTGGCTTCCTCGAGCTCTTTAACTCTCCCGTCCCTCTCCGTTCGCTGTATCGCCTCGAGTCCCGCAAGCCTAAGGGCCTGGGCACTTTCCCGAAGGCGATGTACGAATCTCCCACTTAGATTTTTGGAGGAGCCGGCCACACGCTCGACCTCCTTAGCGTGCTCCAAAATGAGAGCACCGAGGTCGGGCGTCGGCCTGCTCCTCATTTCCTCCCGTACTTCCCGCTCATCCGGGAGAGGCTTAGCAGCCTTACTAGGAGGCGGAGGGGTCCGGGAGGGATCGGATCGCTCCAACTCCCTCCGGACCGCCTCCTCCTCCCGGCAGAGCTCCATGTAGGCTCGCTTAGCCTCCGCCAGCCCGACATACTCCCCGGTTGTTGGGGGCCTGCCCCTCTTCCGTACTACACCGGATGGTTGCTCCAACTGGCACGAGAAAGAGCTGTCTGACAACCCCTCCTCGTCGTCAGAGTCCATCCCCAGCGACCAGCGTCCAGCGCTGCCCGCCGCTAAGTCTTTGACGAGACCGGCCAGCGGCCTCGCAAAAGTCCCCCCAGCCCCAGAGGAACCAGTAGCCTTAGACGCCGTGGCCTGGCCCTCCACCACGGACGTCCCACGGTTGCCAGATGACGACGCAGCCGGGCCCGCTTGACCACCCGAAACTGCGCCGGTACTGGAGGTTCCGAGGCCTCCTGCACCGTAAGTTTTCCTTTCCTTATTGCGTAATTCCATATTTGATATAAAATTCCTCCCCCAACGTGCCCTAGTCGTCACCGAAAAAGCCCGTCCCGCACCGCTTCCACCTTCTCACCTCTCAACTCCGGGCCTTACCGGCAAGGGAGGCCCTGCCAGGATCCGAAGATCCCGCCGGCATCGCCCCGGAGCATCACTGAGGCTACCTCAGCTTCCGCGATGCACCCTTTTAGTCGCCTCTTACGACAGGCAGGGTATACCCTGGGTGTATTCTGACCCGCACCCAGACGGGGAGGGGAAACCTAACCTTTTTTTTTTTTTTTTTTTTTTTTACGTGGGGAAATCCATCATGGATACCCCGGAGCTGGGGAAGCTCCGGGGTTATGCCGGACTCTTACCGGCTAAAACCCCACGGTGGCCATCCCTGCACTACCGGGGAGGGTCTGGGATCTCTTGCGAACAACAACCAGACCCTCCCCGTGCAAGGGCGCCAGAAGGGCGCCCGCTTCCCGAAAAGTTGGAGGGCAGTGCCTCCCCTACCCAGCTAAAGACGGCGATATCGGGGCCACGCCGACATCGCCGACCATCCCGGGCCGCGTGCAATGCATCGGCGAACCCCCATTCGCCGATGCTGCAGCCCCGGCGACCGCCTCGCCTTGAAGTACTCGAGTGGAGCGGTGCTCAAACACTCGGCGAGACGGCCGCCCTCCACCACCACAGCTCGGGCCCCGGGTGCGCTGCTACCCGTACCGCGGCAACAGGTGGTCGGTTGCCGCGGCCCCTGGGGGATGATGTCTCCCGGGAAAGGGAGACATATCGGGGCAGGTCTACTCCTTCGGAGAAGGAGCAGCCCCACCCCGATCAGGCGCAACCGCCTGCCCCTTGGGCACCTTAGTGCCTGCCCTAGAGGGCTCCCCACGCCCGCCCTTTCGGACGGGCGGCTTACAGGCCGAGCTGCCCAAGCGGTGCCCGGACGGCAGACCCAAGTCCGCGCAAAGCGGACAGTTGGGCGCCGCCGCCGGACACCCGGCCGCCTTGTGGCCTGCAGCGCCACACCGATAGCACAGAGTGCTACGGTCCTCGTCGGCAGTGCACCGCGCCCGCACGTGACCGTGCTGGAGGCAGCGGTAGCACTGCAACGGCCGGGGCTTGAGCAGCTCGACCCGAGCTGTTGCCCACCCCACCCGTATCCTATCCCCCTTGGCGAAAAGTTTTTTCGCCCCCGCGAGTGGGCACCTAGCCCACACGGTGCCCAATGGGCCGGATCGCCGGATGGTACCGACCACGATCCGGTCCATGGGGCACCCACCCTCCCTCGATAGAGCCGCCTTTACTTCTATCGCCCGGACGGAGTCCTCAAGCCCGACCACCCTCAGCTCAACGAGCTTCATTGGGCGGCCGACCTTGAGGCCCTTCGGCTCCAACACCTCCGTGAGTCGATAGGCTAGCTGGTCAGCCTTCTCCTCCCTCCCCTCGCCCTCTATCTCCAGGATAAGAGCCCCGGTCTTGGCCCTCTTGGGCCTGACCGCCTCGATGCCCAGCTCATCGAGAGCAAAGGCGTTACGCGCCGCCAACATTGCGTTTGTCAGCGTCTGGGTGCACCCAGGCGGGACGGTGATAGTCACCGCCTCCGACCTGGGAAGCTTGCCCAGACGCAAAACCCCCTTCTTTTTATCGGGGACGGAGCCGGCCTTTGCGGCCGACTTCTTCCCCTTACCCTTCTTCTTCTTCGAGGAGGAAGAGGGTGGGACCGGGGCAGAAGTGGGAGTCTTACGACCCACCACCCCCGCCCAGGAGTCCCCACCCCCGGACTGAGCCTGCTCAGCAGCCCCAGCCGAGGGAGGGACAGCAGTCGCCACCCCCTTCCCCCTCTTAGCCCGTCCCTTTTTCCCGGCTTTCGCCGGGCGAGGGGTGGCCGACGGCGGTTGGTCGGGCTGAGCGGCGCGGGGAGTACCCGCGCCGTCCCCCCTAACCTCCCCCAACGAACCACCCCCCAACACCAATCCGGAGGCGGGACCCGCCGCTCCCAGGTTGAGGTTCAACTCACCCCTGAGAGCGGCGAATCTCGCCTCCATCATATCTCCCACACGGGAGATAATCTCCTCTACGTCCACGCCGCCAGCGGCTGGACCCGTACCCGGGGAGGACCTGCCTCCCCGTGCCCCCGTGATGGGTGGCGATATGCCCATAGGAGGCTCAACCTCCATCCGGGATTCCTCCCGTGTGGAAGACTCGAGTTGCCTCTTAAGTCTTCCCAACTCTCTCTTTAAGTCTTCGAGTTCGGAGGAGAGCCTATCGTTGGCTTCCTCCAACTCTTTTACTCTGCCGTCCCTTTCTGTGCGCAGGATTGCTTCCAGTCCGGCTAACCGGAGGGCCTGCGCACTCTCCCGCAGGCGGTGAACAAACCTGCCACTCAGATTTTTGGATGAGCCGGCCACCCGTTCGACCTCCTTCGAGTGCTCTAGAATTAGAGCACCGAGGTCGGGCGTCGGCCGGTGCCTCATCTGTTCCCGCACTTCCCGCTCATTCGGGAGAGGCTTAGCGCCTTTGCTAGGAGGCGGAGGAGTCCGAGAGGGGTCGGATCGCTCCAACTCCCTCCGGACCGCCTCCTCCTCCCGGCAAAGCTCCATATAGGCGCGCTTCGCCTCCGCCAGCCCCACATACTCCCCCGTTGTAGGGGGCCTGCCCCTCTTTCTTACAACAGGAGGCTCTAACCGACACGAGAGAGAGGCGTCCGAAAACCCCTCCTCGTCGTCAGAGTCCATCCCCAGCGACCAGCGTCCAGCGCTGCCCGCCGCTAAGTCTTTGACGAGACCGGCCAGCGGCCTCGCAAAAGTCCCCCCAGCCCCAGAGGAACCAGTAGCCTTAGACGCCGTGGCCTGGCCCTCCACCACGGACGTCCCACGGTTGCCAGATGACGACGCAGCCGGGCCCGCTTGACCACCCGAAACTGCGCCGGTACTGGAGGTTCCGAGGCCTCCTGCACCGTAAGTTTTCCCTCCTTTATGTCGTGATGCCATGGTTGTTATATATATTCCTCCCCCAACGTGCCCGAGTCGTCAACAAAAGTCCCGCCCCGCACCGCTTCCACCTTCTCACCTCTCAACTCCGGGCCTTACCGGCAAGGGAGGCCCTGCCAGGATCCGAAGATCCCGCCGGCATCGCCCCGGAGCATCACTGAGGCTACCTCAGCTTCCGCGATGCACCCTTTTAGTCGCCTCTTACGACAGGCAGGGTATACCCTGGGTGTATTCTGACCCGCACCCAGACGGGGAGGGGAAACCTAACCTAACCTTTTTTTTTTTTTTTTTTTTTACGTGGGGAAATCCTCATGGATACCCCGGAGCTGGGGAAGCTCCGGGGTTATGCCGGACTCTTACCGGCTAAAACCCCACGGTGGCCATCCCTGCACTACCGGGGAGGGTCTGGGATCTCTTGCGAACAACAACCAGACCCTCCCCGTGCAAGGGCGCCAGAAGGGCGCCCGCTTCCCAAAAGTTGGAGGGCTGAGCCTCCCCTACCCAGCTAAAGACGGCGATGTCGGGGCCACGCCGACATCGCCGACCGTCCCGGGCCGCGTGCAATGCATCGGCGAACCCCCATTCGCCGATGCTGCAGCCCCGGCGGCAGTCTCGCCTTGAAGTACTCGAGTGGAGCGGAGCTCAAACACTCGGCGAGACGGCCGCCCTCCTCCACCGTAGCTCGGGCCCCGGGTGCGCTACTACCCGTGCCGCGGCAACAGGTGGTCGGTTGCCGCGGCCCCTGGGGGAACCTAACCTTTTTTTTTTTTTTTTTTTTTACGTGGGGAAATCCTCATGGATCCCCCGGGGCTGGGGAACCCCGGGGGTATGCCGGACTCTTACCGGCTAAAACCCCACGGTGACCTACCTCGGCGCTGCTGGGGAGGGCCCGGGAACTCTGGACGAACACGTCCGGTCCCTCCCCGCGCCGGGGCCCCCTATGGTGACTGAGGGGACCCCCTTCCCGTTGGGGGGGTGGTCGACGATACACCCCCCCATCCGGGGTAACGGGCGGTGACCCGGTCACCCGGCCACCGCCCCCGTCCCGGAGGGCGCGTGCAATGGCTGAGGCGATCCCCCAATCGCCCCAGCCGCGCCCCCCGGGCGACCCCCGTGCAAAGACGTGGGGCACGACCCCCACCGGAGTGAGGGTCCTCCCCGCACGGGCGTCGCCGACGCCTCGGGCCAGGCTTGGCCCGGTTCGACTGGGAGCCCCGGGTGCGTCACACCCGATACCGTGGCCCGGCTAACAGCCGGAACCACGGCCCCTGGGGCCTAAGTGCCACCACCGTGGCACGCTGGGTGCGCGGCGGAGGTGGCGAAGTCCCGCTCCCCGAAGGGTTCTTAGGAGTGACCTCCACCCGAAGGTGAAGGTCCCCCCCGTGGAGCGGGGCGGGGCAAACGTACAAGACGCCGACCCCGCAGGCGACGCCGAGCAGGGAGCAGTTGCTCCCTTGAGCGCTCGGCGGCCTCCTTCGCGACCATGACCCCCTCGCAAAAGGAGATCATGGCCTGCCAGACGCTCCCGCTACCGACCATCCTAGACAGGATGACCGGCAGCGAGAGGTCCGGACCCACCTCCGCCGCTAAGTCCCGACGCGGCACCTCCCAGGCAGGACACTCCATGAGAGTGTGCCGCGCCGAGTCCACCGCGGCGCCACAGTGGTGGCACCGCGGTTCCGCCTCGCGACCGATCCGGCACAGGTACCGACCGAAACACCCGTGGTCAGTCAGCACCTGCGTGGCTCGGAACGTAAGTCGCCCGGAGCTACGGCCTACCCATCTATCTAAGACGGGCAGGACCGCCCCGACGGTCCAGTGGTCCCTGAAGTGGGACAACTGCTCCTTCCACAATGACAATGTGGACCGCCGGGCCTGGAGCCTCAACTCGTCCCTGTCTTCCCCTGGCGGGTTGGAGTCCTGGCGGGCAAGGCGAAGATGCCTATAGACGTAGGCATCTTCAGCCGCCAGGAGCTCCAGAGGTGGTAGACCCGCCAGGGTGGTGGCCGCCTCGTAGGACACCGTACGGTACCCCCGAATGACGCGAATGGCAGCGCGTCTCCACTCCCTCCGGAGGAGCGACTTGCTCCCCCGGCTGGCCGCTAAGGCGTCGGCCCAGATGGGGGCACCGTACAGTGCCACGGACTTCACAACCCCACAGTAGAGGCGGCGCACCCGCTCGTCCGGACCGCCAAGGTTGGGCATGATGCGACTTAAGTGTGTCACTAGGGTACCCAACCTGGCGGCCAGACGAGCGAAATGCGGGACGAAGCTCCAGGAGCTGTCCAGGTGGACACCAAGATATTTAATGTCGGTGGCCACCTGGACATCGGACGACCCGATCCTCACCAGGCTATGGGGTGGAGTGCCCCTCCGGCGACCCTCGAACAAGACGATCTCCGTCTTCTGAGGGGACAACTCCAACCCCATGCCCCGGATCCGCGAGGCGACAGCCGCAACCGCGACTTCCGCCCGGCGGATGGTCCTCCCACGGTCCCTGCCGGTGGCTAACACCATGGTGTCGTCGGCGTAACAGGTAAGATGTACGCCGACCGGCAGGGACACCCGCAGAGCCGCGTCGTACCCCAGGTTCCATAACAATGGGCCCAAGACGGACCCCTGGGGCACTCCACGGTTTATCTGCCGCCTGACAGACCCATCGCGGCCACCGTAAACGATGGCCCTGTCCCGGAGGTAGTCTCCGACCACCATCCGCAGGTAGAGGGGCACCTCGTGACTTTCGAGGGCCCCGCGGATGGCCGCCCAGGAGAGGGAGTTGAAGGCATTCTTGATGTCTAGGGAGACAGCCAGAGCAACCCCTCCCCCGGACGTGGCCGAGTCCGAGAGGGACTTGACGCGCTGGATCGCGTCGATGGTCGATCGTCCCTCCCGGAAGCCGAACTGGCACTCGGCCAGGTCGGGTCCATCACGGGACAGGTGCCGGACGAGGCGCTTGTGAACAATGCGTTCGAATAGCTTCCCCACCTCGTCCAGCAACACGATGGGCCTGTAGGCGGCAGGCGACTCTGCGGGCCTGTTGTCCTTGCGAAGGAGGACCATCCGCCCGGTCTTCCACCGTGGTGGAAGAGTCCCCGTCTGCAGACAGGCTGTAAACAGCCTGCGCAGACGGGGCCCGAGGACGCTGAGCGCCAAGACCCAGGCGCGGCCGGGGATGCCGTCGGGGCCGGGGGCGGTGTTGCGTGCCCCCATGCGCTTGACAGCCCCGGCCAACTCCTCTTCGGACACCTCCCACTCCTGGGACCATAAGACACGGTCCGGTGGTGGAGCGGGGGCCGACACCTCCCCGTCTGGGAATAGAGTGCCGACCACCCGCTCCAGGAGTGGGGGGTCCATCGTCTCCGTGAGGGGAGGCGCCCATGGACGAAGTTTGTCCATCACAAGACGGTATGGGCGCCCCCATGGGTCCTCACGGAGTGAGTCGAGGAGTCCGTCCCAGGCCTGAGCCTTGGCGCTCCTGATGGCCAGCTGCAGCCGCTTCGTGAGGTCACGATAGTCGGCGTACAGCTGTGCCGTTCTCGCTGCGTCGGAGTTACGCCGACGCCTCGCCCGGGTGTACTGGCGGCGAGCGACTCCACAGTCCTCGCGGAGACGCTGAATCTCAGCGCTCCACCAGTACCCCGGGCGGCGGGGCGGATTGGCGCGGACACGTGGCATCGCCACGTCGCAAACTGCCGACATGGCGTCCGCGAACCAATCCGCCTCCTGTGTAACCTCCACTGGCCCAGCCGGAACTTCCGGCCAGGCCACTGCGAGAACGGCCGCCATCAGTGCGTCCTCATCGATGCCCTTCAGGGCCCACCTCCGTGGGTGGTGGGCTGCTGGGCGGGTCGGGGGAGGCGTGGAGACATCCATGCGGATATATACATGGTCTGACAGTGTCTCCACGTCGTCGACCCTCCACCCCGACACACGGCGCGCGGCCAGGGCATTGGCGAAGGACAAGTCCACTATGCTTTCGCCCTGGTACCGCACGCACGTGCTGGCCGAGCCCCGGTTCAACAACCGGAGACCCAGGCCAGCCGCCCAGTCCAGCACCGAGTGGCCCCTCTGGTCCGTCCTCGGGGAGTGCCACGCGGATGCGTGAGCATTGAAGTCCCCGAGGACGAGTACTGGACGAGCTGCGTGCGATGAAACAACGTTCTGCAGCTCGTCCAGTAGGAGGTCGAAGCGACCGAGGGACCAACTCGGGGGCGCGTAGACGCCCACCACCACACAACCCGCCCAGTCGACCGCCACGAATCCATGGCCGCGCATGAGTGGCGCTATTGGCCGGATCCGCGACGGAACCGACTGGGCGATCACCACGGAGTCGTCCAAGTCCCCAACCCAGGACGGGCGCTGGAGAACTCGGTACGGCTCCGCGGCTACGACCAACTCAACCACGCCGCCGCACAGACTTTGAGCCATCAAGTCTTGGGCGGCGACGGCGTGGTTGAGATTGGTCTGGATGATCTGGCCGCGGGGAGGCATGAACTTTAGGCCGTGTCCATGGCCTCCCCCCGGCCAGAATCATCCTTTGGAGCGGTTTTAGCAGACCGCTCCACCTCCTCTCCAGTGTCCATCACGCCTACTCCCACGGTGGAGGGTGATGCGGGTGCACCACCCCCGCTGGAACCTCCCACGGTGGAGGGTGATGCCGGTGCACCACCCCCGCTGGAACCTCCCACGTTGGAGGATGGTGCAGCCGCACCACCCCCTTGATGGACACTGGAGAGTTGGCTCTTCCTCTTCTTGTCTCCTCCCTTCTTGGCTGGTCGGGCCTTCGGTGGGGAGCAAGTTTTGCTCCCCATGCGATGGTCGGCGGGCCGCCCGGCCTCCTTGCACAAAGTGCAAACCGGTGCGGCCGCCGTGCATTGGCCCGCCTGGTGACCGGTTTCGCCGCACCTGTAACACAGGCGCGACCGGTCAACCACCGCAGTGCACCGCTGCTGGACATGTCCAAGCTGCCAGCAGCGGTAACACTGCTCAGGGCGGGGCTTCAACGCCTCTACTTTGGCGTTGACCCACCCCACCCTGATGCGTCCGGCCGCGACCACTTTCTTGGCCGCTGCCAAGGGGCACTGCACCCACAGGGTGCCGAGCCCCGCACGTGAGGACCGGATTTCGCCCGTCCTCACTTCCTGGGGCTGACACCCTGCGGTGCCAGCTATGGCTTCGGCCACCTCAGCTGGGGTGGCCGATTCATCGAGGCCGAAGACCCTGAGGTCAGCCTTTTTAATGGGTCTGGCCACCGTGACCTTTTCTCCGGCCAGCGCCTCTCGCAGTTTTTCTGCTAAGGCAGACGCCTTAGCCTCCTTTTCGGGTCCGGAGACCTCAAGCATCAGGCCCCCGGTTCTCGCTTTCTTTGGGCGGACGCTCTCCACCCCGATGTCTGACAGCTTGACCTTGCTCCTGGCAGCAGTCATGACGTCCTTATACGTGGACGTGCTGCCAGGTTGAAGGGTCAAGACCACCGCTGCTGTGCGCGGCAGTCGGCCCAGCCTGGGCTTTTCCGTTTTCTTCTGGGCCTTCGGTGGTGGGGCAGGGGACGGTTGGGCCTTTTTGGCCGCCCTTTGGGCCTTTCTGCCCACAACCTGGGCCCACACTCCCTCGTTGGCAGTGGCGCTGCATGATGTCGTCGGCTCCACCGCTTTCTTCTGCGCCTCCTGGCGTGCTGCCTCCAATCTTCGGGCGGCCCCGGATGGGGTCACCTTCTTTTGAGGGGGTTGGGGTTGGGCGGGAGTCGTGCCCTTAGCCTTCCCCTTCTTCTTCTTTCTCTTCTTCGTCTCCCCAGTTGCCTTCGGTGTAGGGCCATCTGGGCAGGCTTGCACCTTCCTCCAGACTGGGAGGAGTTCCTTGCGGAAATCCTCTAACCTTTTGTTCACGAGGTCCGCAATTTGATGGACGAGTACGGACCCCGAAGTCTCCCCGGGTGCCGGGACACCCTTTTCGGGGCTATCAGCCCCCGAAACCCTCAATGGCGAAGCCGGTGCCTGCTTCGCGCGGCTCGCGATCTCCAAGTCCGCCATTCTTGTAACTGGCGGACTTGGGGATCGCCTCTCCAACACTGATAAGCGCTCCTGCAGGCGCTTGTTTTCCGCCTGCAGGGCATCCAATTTCGCTTTCAGCTCAGCAACGTCTTGAGCTGGCGTTGGTTCAGCTGGCCGTTGCACTCGTTGCGCCAGCTCCATAGTAACAGCCCTGACGGTGCGGGCTCCCACCCGGATATCACGTTGGATAGTCCCCTTCAAGTTCTTCGATTTGGCCGCAGCCAACTCGATTTTATCGGCCTCTTCTAAGGCCCAGGCCCCTAAGTCCTCCAGAGGCTTCATTTTCGCCTCCTGGACGAAGACATCCATATCCGGCACAGGATTGCCCGACTTGCCGGGCGGTGGAATGGTCCCTGTGCCGGACCGTATCTCCTCCTCGAGACCTATCAACTCCAATTCTCGCTGAGCCTCAACGTAGGCTCTCTTGGCCTCAGCGAGCCCTACATACTCCCCAGTTGTTGGGGGTCGTCCTCTCTTTTTCGACTTAGGACAAGCCCTCTCCCGTAGCACGGAAAAGTTGGACCTGACCGATCCAACTGAAGTATCTGAGTCGTAGGAGGCGTCTCCTGACTCTTCCTGGGCGCCTTTCTCAAGGTCCCGCTTCCTCAGTTGGAGCCTTTCCACCACTACCTGCCCCTGTGAGGCAGAGAGCTTCACATCCGAGACGATGTTCGGTCTCGGATCTGCGACCTTTCGGGCCCCACTCGGCCCCGCCTTCTCTTCATCGACCCCCCCAATCCCCGGTTTTTTGAAAAAATCTGAACAACTCATAATTGTTCCCACGAGAAGGTCGGAAATATACGTCGCCCCTGGCAGAGCCGCCATGCCAGGGGAAGGCAGATACACCCGGGGGGCGCCAGTATCCCCGGGGTTGGTCGCACGAGACCGGTGCACCCACCGGCCACGCCCAGCCGCGAGGACTGGACGTGCCCCCTCGCCGCGTACCGCAGCTTGAGGCTAGGGACTTTTTATAGAGGTTTATCCCCTCGCGGGCCGGCCAATGAAGGCAAGCCCCCCGCTCCGGCGAAACATGACCACCGGTTTACGGTATTACGACAGGGGTCACACCACCCCTGCCGAGCTATGGGATCCCGGGGACGCAACTCCCCGTATCACGACCAGAACTGGCCGTGACCCCTGGGATGGAGGCCCGCATCCGCCGTTTTCACCCCTCCGCTCCGAGCCTTACCGGCAAGGGAGGCCCCGCCAGGATCCGAAGATCCCACCGGCATCGCCTCGGAGCATCACTGAGGCTACTTGGTATCAGCGAAACCCCCGAAAGCCAGAGCCCCGTTAGTCACCGGATGACTCCGGTGTCCAGGTTCCACCACGAGGAGGTGGGGATGGCACATGTTGTTGCAGCTGCAACAACTTCTAGAACCCGGGGGAACCTAACCTAACCTAACCTTTTTTTTTTTTTTTTTTTTTTTTTTAACGTGGGGAAATCCTCATGGATCCCCCGGGGCTGGGGAACCCCGGGGGTATGCCGGACTCTTACCGGCTAAAACCCCACGGTGACCTACCTCGGCGCTGCTGGGGAGGGCCCGGGAACTCTGGACGAACACGTCCGGTCCCTCCCCGCGCCGGGGCCCCCTATGGTGACTGAGGGGACCCCCTTCCCGTTGGGGGGGTGGTCGACGATACACCCCCCCATCCGGGGTAACGGGCGGTGACCCGGTCACCCGGCCACCGCCCCCGTCCCGGAGGGCGCGTGCAATGGCTGAGGCGATCCCCCAATCGCCCCAGCCGCGCCCCCCGGGCGACCCCCGTGCAAAGACGTGGGGCACGACCCCCACCGGGGTGAGGGTCCTCCCCGCACGGGCGTCGCCGACGCCTCGGGCCAGGCTTGGCCCGGTTCGACTGGGAGCCCCGGGTGCGTCACACCCGATACCGTGGCCCGGCTAAGTGCCGGGACCACGGCCCCTGGGGCTTAGGTGCCACCACCGTGGCACGCTGGGTGCGCGGCGGAGGTGGCGAAGTCCCGCTCCCCGAAGGGTTCTTAGGAGCGACCCCCACCCTAAGGCGGGAGTCCCCCCCGTGGAGCGGGGCGGGGCAAACGTGCAAGACGCCGACCCCGCAGGCGACGCCGAGCAGGGAGCAGAAGCTCCCTTGAGCGCTCGGCGGCCTCCTTCGCGACCATGACCCCCTCGCAAAAGGAAATCATGGCCTGCCAGACGCTCCCGCTACCGACCATCCGAGACAGGATGGCCGGCAGCGAGAGGTCTGGACCCACCTCCGCCGCTAAGGCCCGACGCGGCACCTCCCAGGCAGGACACTCCACGAGAGTGTGCCGCGCCGAGTCCACCGCGGCGCCACAGTGGTGGCACCGCGGGTCCGCCTCGCGACCGATCCGGCACAGGTACCGACCGAAACACCCGTGGTCGGTCAGCACCTGTGTGGCTCGGAAAGTAAGTCGTCCGGAGCTACGGCCCACCCATCTATCTAGGATGGGCAGGACCGCCCCGACGGTCCAATGGTCCCTGACGTGGGACAACTGCTCCCTCCAAGTTGCCATAGTGGACCGCCGGGCCTGGAGCCTCAGCTCGTCCCTGTCTTCCCCTGGCGGGTTGGAGTCCTGGCGGGCAAGGCGAAGATGCCTATAGACGTAGGCATCTTCAGCCGCCAGGAACTCCAAAGGTGGTAGACCCGCCAGGGCGGTGGCCGCCTCGTAGGACACCGTACGGTACCCCCTGGTGACGCGTATTGCGGCGCGTCGCCATTCCCTCCGGAGGAGCGACTTGCTCCCCCGGCTGGCCGCTAAGGCGTCGGCCCAGATGGGGGCACCGTACAGTGCCACGCTTTTCACCACACCGCAGTAGAGGCGGCGCACCCGCTCGTCCGGACCACCAAGGTTGGGCATGATGCGACTCAAGTGAGTCACTAGGCTACCCAACCTGGTGGCCAGACGAGCGAAATGCGGGACGAAGCTCCAGGAGCTGTCCAGGTAGACACCAAGATACTTGATGTCGGTGCCCACCTGGACGTCGGACGACCCGATCCTCACCAGGCTATGGGGTGGAGTGCCCCTCCGGCGACCCTCGAACAAGACGATCTCCGTCTTCTGAGGGGACAACTCCAACCCCATGCCCCGGATCCGCGAGGCGACAGCCGCAACCGCGACTTCCGCCCGACGGATGGTCCTCCCACGGTCCCTGCCGGTGGCTACCACCATGGTGTCGTCGGCGTAGCACGTTAAGTGCACGCCGACCGGCAGGGACACCCGCAGAGCCGCGTCGTACCCCAGGTTCCATAGTAATGGCCCCAAAACGGACCCCTGGGGTACTCCGCGGTTGATCTGTCGCCTGACAGACCCATCGCGGCCACCGTAAACGATGGCCCTGTCCCGGAGGAACCTAACCTAACCTTTTTTTTTTTTTTTTTTTTTTTTTTTTTTTTTTTTTTTTTTTTTTTACGTGGGGAAATCCTCATGGATCCCCCGGGGCTGGGGAACCCCGGGGGTATGCCGGACTCTTACCGGCTAAAACCCCACGGTGACCTACCTCGGCGCTGCTGGGGAGGGCCCGGGAACTCTGGACGAACACGTCCGGTCCCTCCCCGCGCCGGGGCCCCCTGTGGTGACTGAGGGGACCCCCTTCCCGTTGGGAGGGTGGTCGACGATACACCCCCCCCATCCGGGGTAACGGGCGGTGACCCGGTCACCCGGCCACCGCCCCCGTCCCGGAGGGCGCGTGCAATGGCTGAGGCGATCCCCCAATCGCCCCAGCCGCGCCCCCCGGGCGACCCCCGCGCAAAGACGTGGGGCACGACCCCCACCGGAGTGAGGGTCCTCCCCGCACGGGCGTCGCCGACGCCTCGGGCCATGCTTGGCCCGGTTTGACTGGGAGCCCCGGGTGCGTCACACCCGATACCGTGGCCCGGCTAAGTGCCGGGACCACGGCCCCTGGGGCAAAGGTGCCACCACCGTGGCACGCTGGGTGCGCGGCGGAGGTGGCGAAGTCCCGCTCCCCGAAGGGTTCTTAGGAGTGACCTCCACCAGAAGGTGAAGGTCCCCCCCGTGGAGCGGGGCGGGGCAAACGTACAAGACGCCGACCCCGCAGGCGACGCCGAGCAGGGAGCAGTTGCTCCCTTGAGCGCTCGGCGGCCTCCTTCGCGACCATGACCTCCTCGCAAAAGGAGACCATGGCCTGCCAGACGCTCCCGCTACCGACCATCCGAGACAGGATGACCGGCAGCGAGAGGTCCGGACCCACCTCCGCCGCTAAGGCCCGACGCGGCACCTCCCAGGCAGGACACTCCATGAGAGTGTGCCGCGCCGAGTCCACCGCGGCGCCACAGTGGTGGCACCGCGGGTCCGCCTCGCGACCGATCCGGCACAGGTACCGACCGAAACACCCGTGGTCGGTCAGCACCTGTGTGGCTCGGAACGTAAGTCGCCCGGAGCTACGGCCCACCCATCTATCTAAGACGGGCAGGACCGCCCCGACGGTCCAATGGTCCCTGACACGGGATAACTCCTCCTTCCACGATGACAATGTGGACCGCCGGGCCTGGAGCCTCAACTCGTCCCTGTCCTCCCCTGGCGGGTTGGAGTCCTGGCGGGCAAGGCGAAGATGCCTATAGACATAGGCATCCTCAGCCGCCAGGAGCTCCAAAGGTGGTAGACCCGCCAGGGTGGTGGCCGCCTCGTAGGACACCGTACGGTACCCCCTGATGACGCGTATTGCGGCGCGTCGCCACTCCCTTCGGAGGAGCGACTTGCTCCTCCGACTTGCCGACAAGGCGTCGGCCCAGATGGGGGCACCGTACAGTGCTACGGACTTTACCACACCGCAGTAGAGGCGGCGCACCCGCTCGTCCGGACCGCCAAGGTTGGGCATGATGCGACCCAAATGAGTCACTAGGCTACCCAACCTGGCGGCCAGACGGGCGAAATGCGGGACGAAGCTCCAGGAGCTGTCCAGGTGGACACCAAGATATTTGATGTCGGTGGCCACCTGGACGTCGGACGACCCGATCCTCACCAGGCTATGGGGTGGAGTGCCCCTCCGGCGACCCTCAAACAAGACGATCTCCGTCTTTTGAGGGGACAACTCCAACCCCATGCCCCGGATCCGCGAGGCGACGGCCGCAACTGCGACCTCCGCCCGGCGGATGGTCCTCCCACGGTCCCTGCCGGTGGCTACCACCATGGTGTCGTCGGCGTAGCACGTTAAGTGCACGCCGACCGGCAGGGACACCCGCAGAGCCGCATCGTACCCCAGGTTCCATAGTAATGGGCCCAAAACGGACCCCTGGGGTACTCCACGGTTGATCTGTCCGAGTCCGAGAGGGACTTGACGCGTTGGATAGCGTCGATGGTCGAACGTCCCTCCCGGAAGCCGAACTGGCACTCGGCCAGGTCGGGTCCATCACGGGACAGGTGCCGGACGAGGCGCTTGTGAACAATACGTTCAAATAACTTCCCCACCTCGTCCAGCAACACGATGGGCCTGTAGGCTGAAGGCGACTCTGCGGGCCTGTTGTCCTTGCGTAGGAGGACCAGCCGCCCTGTTTTCCACCTCGGTGGAAGGGTCCCCGTCTGCAAACAGGCTGTAAACAGCCTGCGCAGACGGGGCCCGAGGACGCTGAGCGCCAAGACCCAGGCGCGGCCGGGGATGCCGTCGGGGCCGGGGGCGGTGTTACGCGCCCCCATGCGTTTGACAGCCCCGGCCAACTCCTCTTCGGACACCTCCCACTCCTGGGACCATAAGACATGGTCCAATGGTGGTGGAGCGGGGGCCGACACCTCCCCGTCAGGGAACAAAGTGCCGACCACCCGCTCCAGGAGTGGGGGATCCATCGTCTCCGTGAGGGGAGGCGCCCATGGACGAAGTTTGTCCATAACTAGACGGTATGGGCGCCCCCATGGGTCCTCACGGAGTTTGTCGAGGAGTCCGTCCCAGGCCTGAGCCTTGGCGCTCCTGATGGCCAGCTGCAGCCGCTTCGTGAGTTCACGATAGTCGGCATACAGCTGTGCCGTTCTCGCCGCGTCGGTGTTACGTCGACGCCTCGCCCGGGTGTGCTGGCGGCGAGCGACTCCGCACTCGTCGCGGAGACGCTGAATCTCAGCGCTCCACCAGTACACCGGGCGGCGGGGCGGATTGGCGCGGACACGTGGCATCGCCACGTCGCAAACAGCCGACATGGCGTCCGCGAACCAATCCGCCTCCTCCGAGACCTCCACTGGCCCAGCCGGAACTTCCGGCCAGGCCACTGCGAGAACGGCCGCCATCAGTGCGTCCTCATCGATGCCCTTCAGGGCCCACCTCCGTGGGTGGTGGGCTGCTGGGCGGGTCGGGGGAGGCGTGGAGACATCCATGCGGATGTAGACATGGTCCGACAGTGTCTCCACGTCGTCGACCCTCCACCCCGACACACGGCGCGCGGCCAGGGCGTTAGCGAAAGATAGGTCCACTATACTTTCGCCCTGGTACCGCACGCACGTGCTGGCCGAGCCCCGGTTCAACAACCGGAGACCCAGGCCAGCCGCCCAGTCCAGCACCGAGTGGCCCCTCTGGTCCGTCCTCGGGGAGTGCCACGCGGATGCGTGAGCATTGAAGTCCCCGAGGACGAGTACTGGACGAGCTGCGTGCGATGAAACAACGTTCTGCAGCTCGTCCAGTAGGGAGTCGAAGCGACCGAGGGACCAACTCGGTGGCGCGTAGACGCCCACCACCACACAACCCGCCCAGTCGACCGCCACGAATCCATGGCCGCGCATGACAGGCGCTATTGGCCGGATCCGTGACGGAACCGACTGGGCGATCACCACGGAGTCGTCCAAGTCTCCAACCCAGGACGGGCGTTGGAGAACTCGGTACGGCTCCGCGGCTACGACCAACTCAACCACGCCGCCGCAAAGACTATGAGACATCAAGTCTTGAGCGGCGACGGCGTGGTTGAGATTGGTCTGGATGATCTGACCGCGGGGAGGCGTGAACGTTATGCCGTGTCCATGGCCTCCCCCCGGCCAGAATCATCCAGTGGAGCGGTTTTAGCAGACCGCCCCGCCTCCTCTCCAGTGTCCATCTCACCAACTCCCTCGGTGGAGGGTGATGCGGATGCACCACCCCCGCTGGAACCTCCCACGGTGGAGGGTGATGCCGGTGCACCACCCCCGCTGGAACATCCCACGTTGGGGGATGGTGCCGCCGCACCACCCCCTTGATGGACACTGGAGAGTTGGCTCCTCTTCTTTGTCGCGTCTCCTCTCTTCTTGCCCGGGCGGGCCTTGGGTGGGGAGCAAGTTTTGCTCCCCATACGATGGTCGGCGGGCCGCCCGGATTCTTTGCACAATGTGCAAACCGGGGCTGCCGCCGTGCATAGGCCCGCCCGGTGACCGGTTTCGCCGCACCTATAACATAGGTGCGACCGGTCCACCTCCGCAGTGCACCGCTGCTGGACATGACCATGCTGCCAGCAGCGGTAGCACTGCTCAGGGCGGGGCTTCAATGCTTCTACCCTAGCGAGGGTCCACCCCACCCTGATCCGACCGGCAGCGACCACTTTCTTGGCCGCTGCTAAAGGGCATTGCACCCAAAGGGTGCCGAGCCCAGTACGTGAGGACCTGATCTCCCCGGTCCTCACTTCCGCCAATTGGCATCCACCAACACCAACGATGGTTTCGGCCACCTCAGTCGGGGTGGCCGACTCGTCAAGGCCAATGACCCGAAGGTCGGCCTTCTTAACAGGCCTGGTGACTGTTACGGCGTCACCAGCCAACGCCTCGCGTAATTTGGCCGCCAAGGCAGACGCCTTGGCCTCCTTATCAGGACCGGCAACTTCCAACATGAGGCCACCGGTTCTGGCCTTCTTGGGGCGGACACTGTCCACCCCAACGTCCGACAGCTTCACCCTCTGCCTGGCAGCTGTCATGACGTCCCTATAGGAGGACGTGCTGCCAGGCTGGAGGGTGAGTACCACCGCCGCCGTGCGGGGCAGCCGGCCCAACTTGGGCTTTTCCGCCTTCTTCTGGGACTTCGGTGGTGGTGCAGGAGCTGATTGAGCCTTCTTGGCAGCCCTTTGAGCCTTCCTGCCCACCACCTGAGCCCATGTTCCCTCGGTGGCGGTGGCACCTGTAGACTTTGATGTTGCCACCGCTTTCTTTAGCGCCTCCTGGCGCGCCGCCTCCAGTCTTCTGGTGGCCCCGGCCGGGGTCACAATCTTCTGATGGGGTTGGGGCTGGATAGGAGTACTATGTTTCTCCTTGCCCTCCTCCTTCTTCTTCTTTTTCTTTTTCTTCTTCTTCTGCGTGTCCCCGGTGGGCTGAGGTGAGGGGCCACCCGGCGAAGCTTCCTTCCTCTTCTTAGCTGGGAGGAGTTCCTTGCGGAACTCCTCTAATCTTCTGTTGACGAGGTCCGCTACTTGGATGGCTAGGGCGGCCCCCGTCGTCTCCATTGGTGCCGGGACACCAGTTTCGGGGCGAACTGCTCCCGAATCCTTCGTTGGCGAGGCTGGTGTATGCCTCGCGCGGCTCGCGATCTCCAAGACCGCCATCTCTGTCACCGGCGGACTTGGAGATCGCTTCTCCATTACACTTAGCCTATCTTGCAGCCGTTTGTTTTCGGCTTTCAAGGCCTCTATTTGCGTCCTCAGCGCAGCTATATCTGCCGCCGGCGCTTGTTCCGCCGGCCTCACCACCCGTTGCGCGAGCTCCATAGTCACTGCTCGTACGGCACGGGCACCAACGCGAATGTCGCGTTGGATCGTCCCCTTGAGATTTTTAGATTTGGCCGCAGCCAACTCTATCTTATCTGCCTCTTCTAAGGCCCACGCCCCCAGGTCTTCGAGCGGCTTCTTCTTCGCCTCTTCGACGAAGGCATCCATGTCGGGCACGGGTTTGGTAGACCTCCCGGGTGGAGGGATGCTGCCAGTGCCGCTCCTGATCTCCTCTTCCAGCTCAACTAGCTCGACTTCTCGTTGAGCTTCGAGATACGCCCTCTTGGCCTCTGCTAGGCCAACGTATTCCCCAGTTGTTGGGGGTCGTCCCCTCTTCTTCGATTTCGGGCACGCCCGTTCCCTGAGGATGGAGACGGTGGATCTGACCGATCCCACGGACGTGTCCGAGTCGTAGGAGGCGTCCCCAGACTCCTCCTGAGCGCCTTTCTCCAGTACCCGGCTCCTTAACTGGAGCTTTTCTAACACTACCTGCCCCTGTGAGGCAGAGAGCTTCACGTCCGAGACGATGTTCGGTCTCGGACCTGCGACCTTTCGGGCCCCACTCGGCCCCGCCTTCTCTTCATCGACCCCCCCAATCCCCGGTTTTTTAAAGGTTGAACAATTATCCATACTGTTCCCACGAGTAGGGTCGGAAATAAAAGTCGCCCCTGGCAGAGCCGCCATGCCAGGGGAAGGCAGATACACCCGGGGGGCGCCAGTATCCCCGGGGTTGGTCGCTCGAGACCGGTGCACCCACCGGCCACGCCCAGCCGCGAGGACTGGACGTGCCCCCTCGCCGCGTACCGCAGCTTGAGGCTAGGGACTTTTTATAGAGGTTTATCCCCTCGCGGGCCGGCCAATGAAGGCAAGCCCCCCGCTCCGGCGAAACATGACCACCGGTTTACGGTATTACGACAGGGGTCACACCACCCCTGCCGAGCTATGGGATCCCGGGGACGCAACTCCCCGTATCACGACCAGAACTGGCCGTGACCCCTGGGATGGAGGCCCGCATCCACCGTTTTCACCCCTCCGCTCCGAGCCTTACCGGCAAGGGAGGCCCCGCCAGGATCCGAAGATCCCACCGGCATCGCCTCGGAGCATCACGGAGGCTACTTGGTATCAACGGAACCCCCGAAAGCCAGAGCCCCGTTAGTCACCGGATGACTCCGGTGTCCAGGTTCCACCACGAGGAGGTGGGGATGGCACATGTTGTTGCAGCTGCAACAACTTCTAGAACCCAACCTAACCTTTTTTTTTTTTTTTTTTTTTTACGTGGGGAAATCCATCATGGATACCCCGGAGCTGGGGAAGCTCCGGGGTTATGCCGGACTCTTACCGGCTAAAACCCCACGGTGGCCCTCCCTGCACTACCGGGGAGAGTCTGGGATCTCTTGCGAACAACAACCAGACCCTCCCCGTGCAAGGGCGCCAGAAGGGCGCCCGCTTCCCAAAAGTTGGAGGGCTGAGCCTCCCCTACCCAGCTAAAGACGGCGATGTCGGGGCCACGCCGACATCGCCGACCATCCCGGGCCGCGTGCAATGCATCGGCGAACCCCCATTCGCCGATGCTGCAGCCCCGGCGGCCGCCTCGCCTTGAAGTACTCGAGTGGAGCGGTGCTCAAACACTCGGCAAGACGGCCGCCCTCCGCCACCGTAGCTCGGGCCCCGGGTGCGCTACTACCCGTACCGCGGCAACAGATGGTCGGATGAGGGCTCCCCACGCCCGCCCTTCCGGACGGGCGGCTTACAGGCCGAGCTGCCCAAGCGGTGCCCGGACGGCAGACCCAAGTCCGCGCAAAGCGGACAGTTGGGCGCCGCCGCCGGACACCCGGCCGCCTTGTGGCCTGCAGCGCCACACCGATAGCACAGAGTGCTACGGTCCTCGTCGGCAGTGCACCGCGCCCGCACGTGACCGTGCTGGAGGCAGCGGTAACACTGCAACGGCCGGGGCTTGAGCAGCTCGACCCGAGCTGTCGCCCACCCAACCCTAATACGATCCCCCTTGGCGAAGAGCTTTTTAGCCCCCGCCAATGGGCACCGCGCCCACACGGTGCCCAATGGGCCGGATCGCTGGATGGTACCAACCACGATCCGGTCCATGGGGCACCCACCCTCCCTAGAGAGAGCCGCCTTCACCTCTATGGCCCTCACGGAGTCCTCAAGCCCGACCACCCTCAGCTCTACGAGCTTCATTGGGCGGCCGACCTTGAGGCCCCTAGGCTCCAATACCTCTGTAAGGCGAATGGCGAGATTGTCCGCCTTTTCCGCCCTCCCCTCGCCGTCCACCTCAAGAATGAGGGCACCGGTCTTGGCCCGCTTGGGCCTCACGGCCTCGATGCCCACCTCGTCGAGGGCGAAGGCGTTACGCGCCACCAACATAGCATTCGTGAGCGTCTGGGAGCACCCAGGCGGGACGGTGATAGTCACCGCCTCAGACCTGGGCAGCCTACCCAGACGCACACCTCCCTTCTTCTTTTCGGGGCCGGAGCCGGTCTTCGCGGCCGACTTCTTCCCCTTCACCGTCCTCTTCTTCGAGGAGGAAGCGGGAGGGACCGGGGCAGAAGTGGGAGTCTTACGACCCACCACCTCCGCCCAGGAGTCCCCACCCCCGGACTGAGCCCGCACAGCAGACCCAGCCGAGGGAGGGACCTCGGTCACCCCCCTATTCCCCCTCTTACCCCTTCCCTTTTTCCCGGCTTTCGCCGGGCGAGGAGTGGCCGACGGTGGTTGGTCGGGCTGGGCAGCACGGGGAGTACCCGCGCCGTCCCCCCTAACCTCCCCCAACGAACCACCCCCCAACACCAAACCGGAGGCGGAACCCGCCGCTCCCAGGGTGAGGTTCAACTCACCCCTGAGAGCGGCGAATCTCGCCTCCATCATCTCTCCCACTCGGGAGATAATCTCCTCTACGTCCACGCCGCCAGCGGCTGGACCCGTACTCGGGGAGGACCTGCCTCCCCGTGCCCCTGTGATGGGCGGCGATGTCCCACTAGGAGGCTCAACCTCCATTCCAGATTGCTCCCGAGTGGAAGACTCGAGTTGCCGCTTAAGTCTGGCAACCTCTCTCCTTAAATCATCGAGTTCGGAGGAGAGCCTATCATTGGCTTCCTCCAACTCTTTTACTCTCCCGTCCCTTTGTGTGCGCAGGATTGCCTCAAGTCCGGCTAACCTGAGGGCCTGCGCACTCTCCCGCAGGCGGTGGACAAACCTGCCGCTCAGATTTTTCGAGGAGCCGGCCACGCGCTCGACCTCCTCCGAGTGCTCCAAGATAAGAGCACCGAGGTCGGGCGTCGGCCGGTGCCTCATTTGCTCCCGCACCTCCCTCTCATCGGGCAGCGGTTTAGCGCTCTTACTAGGAGGCGGAGGGGCCCGGGAGGGGTCGGATCGCTCCAACTCCCTCCGGACCGCCTCCTCCTCCCGGCAGAGCTCCATGTACGCCCGCTTCGCCTCAGCGAGCCCAACGTACTCGCCCGTAGTAGGTGGCCTGCCCCTCTTCCTCAACACCGGTGGCTCCAACCGGCACGAGAAGGAGGTATCGGAATACCCCTCCTCGTCGTCGGAGTCCATCCCGCCCAAGGACCAGCGACCAGCGCTGCCCGCCGCGAGATCCCTTACGTGGCCGACCAGCGGCCGCGAAGAAGTCCCCCCATCCCCAGAGGTGCCAGTAGCACTAGACGCCGTGGCCTGGCCCTCCACCACGGACGTCCCACGGTTGCCGGATGACGACGCAGCCGGGCCCGCTTGACCACCCGAAACTGCGCCGGTACTGGAGGTTCCGAGGCCTCCTGCACCGTAAGTTTTCTTTCCCTTAGGTCGTAAGTCCATAATTGTAGTAAATAAATCCCCCCCTAACGTGCCCGTGTCGTCAACAAGAAGTCCCGTCCAGCACCGCTTCCACCTTCTCACCCCTCAACTCCGGGCCTTACCGGCAAGGGAGGCCCTGCCAGGATCCGAAGATCCCGCCGGCATCGCCCCGGAGCATCACTGAGGCTACCTCAGCTTCCGCGATGCACCCTTTTAGTCGCCTCGTACGACAGGCAGGGTATACCCTGGGTGTATTCTGACCCGCACCCAGACGGGGAAACCCAACCTAACCTAACCTTTTTTTTTTTTTTTTTTTTTTTTTTTAACGTGGGGAAATCCTCATGGATCCCCCGGGGCTGGGGAACCCCGGGGGTATGCCGGACTCTTACCGGCTAAAACCCCACGGTGACCTACCTCGGCGCTGCTGGGGAGGGCCCGGGAACTCTGGACGAACACGTCCGGTCCCTCCCCGCGCCGGGGCCCCCTATGGTGACTGAGGGGACCCCCTTCCCGTTGGGGGGGTGGTCGACGATACACCCCCCCATCCGGGGTAGCGGGCGGTGACCCGGTCACCCGGCCACCGCCCCCGTCCCGGAGGGCGCGTGCAATGGCTGAGGCGATCCCCCAATCGCCCCAGCCGCGCCCCCCGGGCGACCCCCGTGCAAAGACGTGGGGCACGACCCCCACCGAGGTGAGGGTCCTCCCCGCACGGGCGTCGCCGACGCCTCGGGCCAGGCTTGGCCCGGTTCGACTGGGAGCCCCGGGTGCGTCACACCCGATACCGTGGCCCGGCTAACAGCCGGAACCACGGCCCCTGGGGCCTAAGTGCCACCACCGTGGCACGCTGGGTGCGCGGCGGAGGTGGCGAAGTCCCGCTCCCCGAAGGGTTCTTAGGAGCGACCCCCACCCGAAGGTGAGAGTCCCCCCCGTGGAGCGGGGCGGGGCAAACGTGCAAGACGCCGACCCCGCAGGCGACGCCGAGCAGGGAGCAGAAGCTCCCTTGAGCGCTCGGCGGCCTCCTTCGCGACCATGACCCCCTCGCAAAAGGAGATCATGGCCTGCCAGACGCTCCCGCTACCGACCATCCGAGACAGGATGGCCGGCAGCGAGAGGTCCGGACCCACCTCCGCCGCTAAGACCCGACGCGGCACCTCCCAGGCTGGACACTCCATGAGAGTGTGCCGCGCCGAGTCCACCGCGGCGCCACAGTGGTGGCACCGCGGGTCCGCCTCGCGACCGATCCGGCACAGGTACCGACCGAAGCAACCATGCTCGGTCAGCACCTGTGTGGCTCGGAAAGTAAGTCGCCCGGAGCTACGGCCCACCCATCTATCCAAGACGGGCAGGACCGCCCCGACGGTCCAATGGTCCCTGACGTGGGACAACTGCTCCCTCCAAGTTGCCATAGTGGACCGCCGGGCCTGGAGCCTCAACTCGTCCCTGTCTTCCCCTGGCGGGTTGGAGTCCTGGCGGGCAAGGCGAAGATGCCTGTAGACGTAGGCATCCTCAGCCGCCAGGAACTCCAAAGGTGGAAGACCCGCCAGGGCGGTGGCCGCCTCGTATGACACCGTACGGTACCCCCTTATGACGCGAATGGCAGCGCGTCGCCATTCCCGCCGGAGGAGCGACTTGCTCCTCCGACTTGCCGACAAGGCGTCGGCCCAGATGGGGGCACCGTACAGTGCCACGGACTTCACCACACCGCAGTAGAGGCGGCGCACCCGCTCGTCCGGACCACCAAGGTTGGGCATGATGCGACTCAGGTGAGTCACGAGGCTACCCAACCTGGCGGCCAGACGAGCGAAGTGCGGGACGAAGCTCCAGGAGCTGTCCAGGTAGACACCAAGATACTTGATGTCGGTGCCCACCTGGACGTCGGACGACCCGATCCTCACCAGACTATGGGGTGGAGTGCCCCTCGTACGACCCTGGAAGAAGACGATTTCCGTCTTCTGAGGGGACAACTCCAACCCCATGCCCCGGATCCGCGAGGCGACAGCCGCAACCGCGACTTCCGCCCGGCGGATGGTCCTCCCACGGTCCCTGCCGGTGGCCAGCACCATTGTGTCGTCGGCGTAGCACGTTAAGTGCACGCCGACCGGCAGGGACACCCGCAGAGCCGCGTCGTACCCCAGGTTCCACAGTAGCGGGCCCAAGACGGACCCCTGGGGTACTCCACGGTTTATCTGTCGCCTGACAGACCCATCGCGGCCACCGTAGACGATGGCCCTGTCCCGGAGGTAGTCTCCGACCACCATCCGCAGGTAGAGGGGCACCTCGTGACGTTCGAGGGCCCCGCGGATGGCCGCCCAGGAGAGGGAGTTGAAGGCGTTCTTGATATCAAGAGACACCGCCAGTGCCATCCCTCCCCCGGACGTGGCCGAGTCCGAGAGGGACTTGACGCGCTGGATCGCGTCGATGGTCGATCGTCCCTCTCGGAAGCCGAACTGGCACTCGGCCAGGTCGGGTCCATCACGGGACAGGTGCTGGACGAGGCGCTTGTGAACGATACGTTCGAATAACTTCCCCACCTCGTCCAGCAACACGATGGGCCTGTAGGCAGAAGGCGACTCTGCGGGCCTGTTGTCCTTGCGTAGGAGGACCATCCGCCCGGTCTTCCACCGTGGTGGAAGGGTCCCCGTCTGCAAACAGGCTGTGAAGAGCCTGCGCAGACGGGGCCCGAGGACGCTGAGCGCCAAGACCCAGGCGCGGCCGGGGATGCCGTCAGGGCCGGGGGCGGTGTTGCGAGCCCCCATGCGTTTGACAGCCCCGGCCAACTCCTCTTCGGACACCTCCCACTCCTGGGACCATAAGACACGGTCCGGTGGTGGAGCGGGGGCCGACACCTCCCCGTCTGGGAACAAAGTGCCGACCACCCGCTCCAGGAGTGGGGGGTCCATCGTCTCCGTGAGGGGAGGCGCCCATGGACGAAGTTTGTCCATCACCAGACGGTATGGGCGCCCCCATGGGTCCTCACGGAGTGAGTCGAGGAGTCCGTCCCAGGCCTGAGCCTTGGCGCTCCTGATGGCCAGCTGCAGCCGCTTCGTGAGATCACGATACTCGGCATACAGCTGTGCCGTTCTCGCCGCGTCGGAGTTACGCCGACGCCTCGCCCGGGTGTACTGGCGGCGAGCGACTCCGCAGTCATCGCGGAGACGCTGGATCTCAGCGCTCCACCAGTACACCGGGCGGCGGGGCGGATTGGCGCGGACTCGTGGCATCGCCACGTCGCAAACAGCCGACATGGCGTCCGCGAACCAATCCGCCTCCTCCGAGACCTCCACTGGCCCAGCCGGAACTTCCGGCCAGGCCACTGCGAGAACGGCCGCCATCAGTGCGTCCTCATCCATGCCCTTCAGGGCCCACCTCCGTGGGTGGTGGGCTGCTGGGCGGGTCGGGGGAGGCGTGGAGACATCCATGCGTATATAGACATGGTCTGACAGTGTCTCCACGTCGTCGACCCTCCACCCCGACACACGGCGCACGGCCAGGGCATTGGCGAAAGACAAGTCTACGATGCTTTCGCCCTGGTACCGCACGCACGTGCTGGCCGAGCCCCGGTTCAACAACCGGAGACCCAGGCCAGCCGCCCAGTCGAGCACCGTGTGGCCCCTCTGGTCCGTCCTCGGGGAGTGCCACGCGGATGCGTGAGCATTGAAGTCCCCGAGGACGAGTACCGGACGAGCTGCGTGCGATGAAACAACGTTCTGCAGCTCGTCCAGTAGGAGGTCGAAGCGACCGAGGGACCAACTCGGGGGCGCGTAGACGCCCACCACCACACAACCCGCCCAGTCGACCGCCACGAATCCATGGCCGCGCATGACAGGCGCTATTGGCCGGATCCGTGACGGAACCGACTGGGCGATCACCACGGAGCCGTCCAGGTCCCCAACCCAGGACGGGCGTTGGAGAACCCGGTACGGCTCCGCGGCTACGACCAACTCAACCACGCCGCCGCAAAGACTGTGAGCCATCAAGTCTTGGGCGGCGACGGCGTGGTTGAGATTGGTCTGGATGACCTGGCCGCGGGGAGGCGTGAACGTTATGCCGTGTCCATGGCCTCCCCCCGGCCAGATTCATCCTTGGGAGCGGGTTTAGCAGCCCGCTCCGCCTCCTCTCCAGTGTCCATCACTGCAGCTCCCACGGTGGAGGGTGATGCGGGTGCACCACCCCCGCTGGAACCTCCCACGGTGGAGGGTGATGCCGGTGCACCACCCCCGCCGGAACATCCCACGTTGGAGGGTGATGCAGTCGCACCACCCCCTTGATGGACACTGGAGAGTCGGCTCTTCTTCTTCACCTGCGTCACTCCTACCTTCTTGCCAGGGCGGGCCTTTGGTGGGGAGCAAGTCTTACTCCCCATACGATGGTCTGCTGGCCGCCCGGCTTCCTTGCACAATGTGCAAACCGGGGCGGCCGCCGTACATAGGCCCGCCCGGTGGCCCGTTTCGCCGCACCTGTAGCACAGGTGCGACCTGTCTACTTCAGCAGTGCACCGCTGCTGGACATGGCCTATTTGCCAGCAGCGGTAGCACTGCTCTGGGCGGGGCTTTAACACCTCCACCCTGGCAAACACCCAGCCCACTCTGATGCGTCCGGCAGCAACAACCTTCTTGGCCGCTGCCAGTGGGCATTGCACCCATAGGGTGCCAAGTCCACTACGTGAGGACCTAATCTCGCCGGTCCTCACGTCTTCCAGTTGGCAGCCTGCCGTTCCAGCTATGGCTTCGGCCACCTCTGCTGGGGTGGCCGATTCGTCAAGACCATAGACCCGAAGGTCGGCCTTCTTTATCGGCCTGGTGACAGTTACGGCTTCCCCAGCCAACGCCTCGCGTAACTTGGCCGCCAAGGCGGACGCCTTGGTCTCCTTATCAGGACCGGCGACCTCTAACATGAGGCCGCCGGTCCTGGCTTTCTTGGGGCGGACGTTATCAACCCCAACGTCCGCTAACTTCACCCTCTGCCTGGCAGCAATCATAACGTCCTTGTATGAGGACTTGCTGCCAGGCTGGAGGGTGAGAACTACCGCCGCCGTGCGCGGTAGCCGGCCCAACTTGGGCCTCTCCACCTGCTTCTGGGCTTTAGGTGGTGGAGCAGGAGCCGTTTGAGCCTTTTTGGCCGCTCTTTGGGCCCTTCTGCCCACCACCTGGGCCCATGTTCCCTCGGTGGCCTTGGCACCTGAGGGTTGTACCGGCGCCACCGCTTGCTTCTTCTTCGCCTCCTGGCGCGCCGCCTCCAGTCTTCTGGCGGCCCCAGACGGGGTCGCCTTCTTCTGTGGGGGTTGGGGTTGGACTGGGTTGTTTTCCTTCCCCATCCCCTTCTTCTTCTTATTCTTCTTTAGCTTCTTTTCCCCGGTGGCCTGTGTTAAGGGGCCAGTCGGGGAGGCTCCCTCCCTTTTCGTAAATGGGAGGAGTTCCTTGCGGAACTCCTCTAACCTACTGTTAACGAGTTCCGCTATTTGTAGGGCAATGACGGAACCCGTCGGCTCCTTCGGTGCCAGAACACCCATTTCGGGGCAATCTCCCCCCGAAACCGTCAATGGCGAGGCTGGTTCTGGCCTCGCGCGGCTCGCGATCTCCAAGTCCGCCATTTTTGTAACTGGCGGGCTTGGAGATCGCCTTTCTAGTACTAATATCCGCTCCTGCAGGCGTTTATTTTCTGCCTGCAGGGCTTCTATTTGCTCTTTAAGGGCAGAGATGTCCTGTCCGGGCTGTGGTTCAGCCGGTCTCACCACTCGCTGAGCGAGCTCCATCGTCACCGCTCTAACGGTGCGTGCACCAACCCGGATATCTCTCTGAATGGTACCCTTTAAGTTTTTAGATTTGGCAGCTGCCAATTCTATTTTATCCGCCTCCTCCAGGGCCCATGCTCCTAGGTCCTCCAGTGGCTTCGACTTCGCCTCCTGGACGAAGACCTCCATCTCTGGCACAGGGTTGCCCGACTTCCCAGGTGGTGGGATGCACCCTGTGCCACGCCTAATTTCTTCCTCGAGCTCTACCATCTCGATTTCCTGCTGGGCTTCCATGTAAGCCCTCTTGGCTTCAGCGAGCCCTACATACTCCCCAGTTGTTGGGGGTCGTCCTCTCTTCTTGGACTTCGGACACGCCCGTTCCCTAAGGATAGAGAAATTGGATCTAACTGATCCCACGGACGTGTCCGAGTCGTAGGAGGCGTCACCCGACTCCTCCTGGGCGCCCTTCTCCAGTACCCTGCCTCTAAGCTGGAGCTTCTCCAATATTACCTGCCCCTGCGAGGCAGTGAGTTTTGTGTCCGAGACGATGTTTGGTCTCGGACCGCCGACCTTTCGGACCCCACTGGTCCCTGCCTTTTCTTCGTCAATGACCCCCCCATTCCCCGGTTTTTTGAAATCTGAACAATTCTCCATAATGTTCCCACGAGTAGGGTCGGAAGTAAAGTCACCCCTGGCAGAGCCGCCATGCCAGGGGAAGGCAGATACACCCGGGGGGCGCCAGTATCCCCGGGGTTGGTCGCTAGAGACCGGTGCACCCACCGGCCACGCCCAGCCGCGAGGACTGGACGTGCCCCCTCGCCGCGTACCGCAGCTTGAGGCTAGGGACTTTTTATAGAGGTTTATCCCCTCGCGGGCCGGCCAATGAAGGCAAGCCCCCCGCTCCGGCGAAACATGACCACCGGTTTACGGTATTACGACAGGGGTCACACCACCCCTGCCGAGCTATGGGATCCCGGGGACGCAACTCCCCGTATCACGACCAGAACTGGCCGTGACCCCTGGGATGGAGGCCCGCATCCACCGTTTTCACCCCTCCGCTCCGAGCCTTACCGGCAAGGGAGGCCCCGCCAGGATCCGAAGATCCCACCGGCATCGCCTCGGAGCATCACTGAGGCTACTTGGTATCAGCGAAACCCCCGAAAGCCAGAGCCCCGTTAGTCACCGGATGACTCCGGTGTCCAGGTTCCACCACGAGGAGGTGGGGATGGCACATGTTGTTGCAGCTGCAACAACTTCTAGAACCCACCGTACCATGAGTCGTCTCTCTCTCTCTCTCCTCCTCCTCTTTTTCACCATCATCATCAACTCTTATAAGAGTAGTTTGCTCAACGTGTTTTTAGTCGTCGTCGGTTCTCTTAGAGACACCGATCGACGATACAACCTAACCTTTTTTTTTTTTTTTTTTTTTTTTTTACGTGGGGAAATCCGTCATGGATACCCCGGAGCTGGGGAAGCTCCGGGGTTATGCCGGACTCTTACCGGCTAAAACCCCACGGTGGCCATCCCTGCACTACCGGGGAGAGTCTGGGATCTCTTGCGAACAACAACCAGACCCTCCCCGTGCAAGGGCGCCAGAAGGGCGCCCGCTTCCCGAAAAGTTGGAGGGCTGAGCCTCCCCTACCCATCTAAAGACGGCGATGTCGGGGCCACGCCGACATCGCCGACCATCCCGGGCCGCGTGCAATGCATCGGCGAATCCCCATTCGCCGATGCTGCAGCCCCGGCGACCGCCACGCCTGGAAGTACTCGAGTGGAGCGGTGCTCAAACACTCGGCGAGACGGCCGCCCTCCACCACCACAGCTCGGGCCCCGGGTGCGCTACTACCCGTACCGCGGCAACAGGTGGTCGGTTGCCGCGGCCCCTGGGGGATGATGTCTCCCGGGAAAGGGAGACATATCGGGGTGAGTCTACTCCTTCGGAGAAGGAGCAGTCCCACCCCGATCAGGCCCAACGGCCTGCCCCTTGGGCACCGTAGTGCCGGCCCTCGAGGGCCCCCCACGCCCGCCCTTGCGGACGGGCGGCTTACAGGCCGAGCTGCCCAAGCGATGCCCGGGCGGCAGACCCAAGTCCGCGCAGAGCGGACAGTTGGGCGCAGCCGCCGGACACCCGGCCGCCTTGTGGCCTGCAGCGCCACACCGATAGCACAAAGTGCTACGGTCCTCGTCGGCAGTGCACCGCGCCCGCACGTGACCGTGCTGGAGGCAGCGGTAGCACTGCAACGGCCGGGGCTTGAGCAGCTCGACCCGAGCTGTTGCCCACCCCACCCGTATCCGGTCCCCTTTTGCGAAGAGCTTCTTCGCGCCCGCAAGTGGGCATCGCGCCCACACGGTGCCCAATGGGCCGGATCGCTGGATGGTACCAACCACGATCCGGTCCATTGGGCACCCACCCTCCCTCGACAGAGCCGCCTTGACTTCTATAGCCCGGACGGAGTCCTCAAGGCCGACCACCCTCAGCTCAACGAGCTTCATTGGGCGGCCGACCTTGAGGCCCTTCGGCTCTAACACCTCCGACAGGCGGTAGGCGAGTTCATCCGCCTTCTCTGCCCTCCCCTCGCCCTCCACCTCAAGAATGAGGGCTCCAGTTTTCGCCCGCTTGGGCCTCACGGCCTCAATGCCCAGCTCATCAAGAGCGAAGGCATTTCTAGCCACCAACATTGCGTTGGTGAGCGTCTGGGAGCACCCAGGCGGGACGGTGATGGTCACCGCCTCCGACCTGGGAAGCCTACCCAGACGCACACCAACCTTCTTCTTCGCGGGGCCGGAGCCGGCCTTCGCGGCCGACTTCTTCCCCTTATTTTTCTTCCCCTTAGTCACCTTCGAGGAGGACGAGGGAGGGACCGGGGCAGAAGTGGGAGTCTTACGACCCACCACCTCCGCCCAGGAGTCCCCACCCCCGGACTGGGCCCGCACAGCAGACTCAGCCGAGGGAGGGACATTGATAACCCCCCTATTCCCCCTCTTGCCCCTTCCCTTTTTCCCGGCTTTCGCCGGGCGAGGGGTGGCCGACGGTGGTTGGTCGGGCTGGGCGGCACGGGGAGTACCCGCACCGTCCCCCCTAACCTCCCCCAACGAACCACCCCCCAACACCAATCCGGAGGCGGGACACGCCGCTCCCAGGGTGAGGTTCAACTCCCCCCCGAGAGCGGCGAATCTCGCCTCCATCATATCTCCCACCCGGGAGATGATATTCTCCATGTCCATACCGCCAGCGGCTGGACCCGTACTCGGGGAGGACCTGCCTCCCCGTGCCCCTGTGATAGGAGATGTCCCCCTGGGAGGTTCCACCTCCATACGGGATTCCTCCCGAGTGGAAGGCCCGAGCTGCCGCTTGAGCCTCCCGACCTCCCTCCTCAGATCCTCGAGCTCGGAGGAGAGCCTATCGTTGGCTTCCTCCAGCTCTTTTACTCTCCCGTCTCTCTCCGTCCGCTGGATAGCCTCCAGCCCAGCCAACCTGAGGGCCTGCGCACTCTCCCGCAGGAGATGCACAAATCGGCCACTCAGGTTCTTTGATGAGCCGGCCACACGCTCGACCTCCTTCGAGTGCTCCAAGATTAGAGCACCGAGGTCGGGCGTCGGCCGGTGCCTCATCTGTTCCCGCACTTCCCGCTCATTCGGGAGAGGCTTAGCGCCTTTGCTAGGAGGCGGAGGAGTCCGGGAGGGGTCGGATCGCTCCAATTCCCTCCGGACCGCCTCCTCCTCCCGGCAAAGTTCCATATAGGCGCGCTTCGCCTCCGCCAACCCCACATACTCCCCAGTGGTAGGGGGCCTGCCCCTCTTCCTCACCACAGGAGGTTCCATCCGACACGAGAGGGAGGCATCCGAGTACCCCTCCTCGTCGTCGGAGTCCATCCCGAGCGACCAGCGACCAGCGCTGCCCGCCGCGAGATCCTTAACGTGGCCGACCAGCGGCCTCGAAGTATTCCCCCCATCCCCAGAGGCGCCAGTAGCTCTAGACGCCGTGGCCTGGCCCTCCACCACGGACGTCCCACGGTTGCCGGATGACGACGCAGCCGGGCCCGCTTGACCACCCGAAACTGCGCCGGTACTGGAGGTTCCGAGGCCTCCTGCACCGTAAGATTTCCTTCCTTTATGTCGTGTATCCATAGTTAATGTAAAATTCCGCCCCCAACGTGCCCGTGTCGTCAACAAGAAACCCATCCCGCACCGCTTCCACCTTCTCACCTCTCAACTCCGGGCCTTACCGGCAAGGGAGGCCCTGCCAGGATCCGAAGATCCCGCCGGCATCGCCCCGGAGCATCACTGAGGCTACCTCAGCTTCCGCGATGCACCCTTTTAGTCGCCTCTTACGACAGGCAGGGTATACCCTGGGTGTATTCTGACCCGCACCCAGACGGGGAATACAACCTAACCTTTTTTTTTTTTTTTTTTTTTTTACGTGGGGAAATCCTCATGGATCCCCCGGGGCTGGGGAACCCCGGGGGTATGCCGGACTCTTACCGGCTAAAACCCCACGGTGACCTACCTCGGCGCTGCTGGGGAGGGCCCGGGAACTCTGGACGAACACGTCCGGTCCCTCCCCGCGCCGGGGGGGCCCCCTGTGGTGACTGAGGGGACCCCCTTCCCGTTGGGAGGGTGGTCGACGATACACCCCCCCATCCGGGGTAACGGGCGGTGACCCGGTCACCCGGCCACCGCCCCCGTCCCGGAGGGCGCGTGCAATGGCTGAGGCGATCCCCCAATCGCCCCAGCCGCGCCCCCCGGGCGACCCCCGTGCAAAGACGTGGGGCACGACCGCCACCGAGGTGAGGGTCCTCCCCGCACGGGCGTCGCCGACGCCTCGGGCCAGGCTTGGCCCGTTTTGACTGGGAGCCCCGGGTGCGTCACACCCGATACCGTGGCCCGGCTAACAGCCGGGACCACGGCCCCTGGGGCCTAAGTGCCACCACCGTGGCACGCTGGGTGCGCGGCGGAGGTGGCGAAGTCCCGCTCCCCGAAGGGTTCTTAGGAGCGACCCCCACCCGAAGGTGAGAGTCCCCCCCGTGGAGCGGGGCGGGGCAAACGTGCAAGACGCCGACCCCGCAGGCGACGCCGAGCAGGGAGCAGTTGCTCCCTTGAGCGCTCGGCGGCCTCCTTCGCGACCATGACCTCCTCGCAAAAGGCGATCATGGCCTGCCAGACGCTCCCGCTACCGACCATCCGAGACAGGATGGCCGGCAGCGAGAGGTCCGGACCCACCTCCGCCGCTAAGTCCCGACGCGGCACCTCCCAGGCAGGACACTCCATGAGAGTGTGCCGCGCCGAGTCCACCGCGGCGCCACAGTGGTGGCACCGCTGGTCCGCCTCGCGACCGATCCGGCACAGGTACCGACCGAAACACCCGTGGTCGGTCAGCACCTGTGTGGCTCGGAACGTAAGTCGCCCGGAGCTACGGCCCACCCATCTATCTAAGACGGGCAGGACCGCCCCGACGGTCCAATGGTCCCTGACACGGGATAACTCCTCCTTCCACGATGACAATGTGGACCGCCGGGCCTGGAGCCTCAACTCGTCCCTGTCCTCCCCTGGCGGGTTGGAGTCCTGGCGGGCAAGGCGAAGATGCCTATAGACATAGGCATCCTCAGCCGCCAGGAGCTCCAAAGGTGGTAGACCCGCCAGGGTGGTGGCCGCCTCGTAGGACACCGTACGGTACCCCCTTATGACGCGAATGGCAGCGCGTCTCCACTCCCTCCGGAGGAGCGTCTTGCTCCCCCGGCTGGCCGCTAAGGCGTCGGCCCAGATGGGGGCACCGTACAGTGCCACTGACTTAACCACACCGCAGTAGAGGCAGCGCACCCGCTCGTCCGGACCACCAAGGTTGGGCATGATGCGACTCAAATGAGTCACGAGGCTACCCAACCTGGCGGCCAGACGAGCGAAGTGCGGGACGAAGCTCCAGGAGCTGTCCAGGTGGACACCAAGATACTTAATGTCGGTGGCCACCTGGACGTCGGACGACCCGATCCTCACCAGGCTATGGGGTGGAGTGCCCCTCTTGCGACCCTCGAAGAGGACGATTTCCGTCTTCTGAGGGGACAACTCCAACCCCATGCCCCGGATCCGCGAGGCGACGGCCGCAACTGCGACCTCCGCTCGACGGATGGTCCTCCCACGGTCCCTGCCGGTGGCTAACACCATTGTGTCATCGGCGTAACACGTCAAGTGTACGCCGACCGGCAGGGACACCCGCAGAGCCGCGTCGTACCCCAGGTTCCACAACAACGGGCCCAAGACGGACCCCTGGGGTACTCCACGGCTGATCTGCCGCCTGACAGACCCATCGCGGCCACCGTAAACGATGGCCCTGTCCCGGAGGTAGTCTCCGACCACCATCCGCAGGTAGAGGGGCACCTCGTGACGTTCGAGGGCCCCGCGGATGGCCGCCCAGGAGAGGGAGTTAAAGGCGTTCTTTATGTCTAAAGAGACAGCCAGTGCTACCCCTCCCCCGGACGTGGCCGAGTCCGAGAGGGACTTGACGCGCTGGATCGCGTCGATGGTCGATCGTCCCTCCCGGAAGCCGAACTGGCACTCGGCCAGGTCGGGTCCATCACGGGACAGGTGCTGGACGAGGCGCTTGTGAACGATGCGTTCGAAGAGCTTCCCCACCTCGTCCAGCAACACGATGGGCCTGTAGGCAGAAGGCGACTCTGCGGGCCTGTTGTCCTTGCGTAGGAGGACCATCCGCCCTGTCTTCCACCGTGGTGGAAGGGTCCCCGTCTGCAAACAGGCCGTAAAGAGCCTGCGCAGACGGGGCCCGAGGACGCTGAGCGCCAAGACCCAGGCGCGGCCGGGGATGCCGTCAGGGCCGGGGGCAGTATTGCGTGCCCCCATGCGTTTAACAGCCCCGGCCAACTCCTCTTCGGACACCTCCCACTCCTGGGACCATATTACACGGTCCGGTGGTGGAGCGGGGGCCGACACCTCCCCGTCAGGGAACAAAGTGCCGACCACCCGCTCCAGGAGTGGGGGGTCCATCGTCTCCGTGAGGGGAGGCGCCCATGGACGAAGTTTGTCCATCACAAGACGGTATGGGCGCCCCCATGGGTCCTCACGGAGTGAGGCGAGGAGTCCGTCCCAGGCCTGAGCCTTGGCGCTCCTGATGGCCAGCTGCAGCCGCTTCGTGAGGTCACGATAGTCGGCATACAGCTGTGCCGTTCCCGCTGCGTCGGAGTTGCGCCGACGCCTCGCCCGGGTGTACTGGCGGCGAGCGACTCCGCAGTCCTCGCGGAGACGCTGAATCTCAGCGCTCCACCAGTACACCGGGCAGCGGGGCGGATTGGCGCGGACTCGTGGCATCGCCACGTCGCAAACAGCCGACATGGCGTCCGCGAACCAATCCGCCTCCTGTGTAACCTCCACTGGCCCAGCCGGAACTTCCGGCCAGGCCACTGCGAGAACGGCCGCCATCAGGGCGTCCTCATCCATGCCCTTCAGGGCCCACCTCCGTGGGTGGTGGGCTGCTGGGCGGGTCGGGGGAGGCGTGGAGACATCCATGCGTATATAGACATGGTCTGACAGTGTCTCCACGTCGTCGACCCTCCACCCCGACACACGGCGCGCGGCCAGGGCGTTAGCGAACGATAGATCCACTATACTTTCGCCCTGGTACCGCACGCACGTGCTGGCCGAGCCCCGGTTCAACAACCGGAGACCCAGGCCAGCCGCCCAGTCCAGCACCGAGTGGCCCCTCTGGTCCGTCCTCGGGGAGTGCCACGCGGATGCGTGAGCATTGAAGTCCCCGAGGACGAGTACTGGACGAGCTGCGTGCAATGACACGACGTTCTGCAGCTCGTCCAGTAGGGAGTCGAAACGACTGAGGGACCAACTCGGTGGAGCGTAGACGCCCACCACCACACAGCCCGCCCAGTCGACCGCCACGAATCCATGGCCGCGCATGACTGGCGCTATTGGCCGGATCCGTGACGGAACCGACTGGGCGATCACCACGGAGTCGTCCAAGTCCCCAACCCAGGACGGGCGTTGGAGGACCTGGTACGGCTCCGCGGCTACGACCAACTCAACCACGCCGCCGCAAAGACTTTGAGCCATCAAGTCTTGGGCGGCGACGGCGTGGTTGAGGTTGGTCTGGATGATCTGACCGCGGGGAGGCGTGAACGTTATGCCGTGTCCATGGCCTCCCCCCGGCCAGAATCATCCATTGGAGCGGGTTTAGCAGCCCGCTCCGCCTCCTCTCCAGTGTCCATCACTGCAGCTCCCACGGTGGAGGGTGATGCGGATGCACCACCCCCGCTGGAACCTCCCACGGTGGAGGGTGATGCCGGTGCACCACCCCCGCTGGAACATCCCACGTTGGAGGGTGATGCAGTGGCACCACCCCCTTGATGGACACTGGAGAGTTGGATCTTCTTCCTTTTCTCCGCTGCTCCTCCCTTCTTGGCTGGGCGGGCCTTGGGTGGGGAGCATGATTTGCTCCCCATACGATGGTCGGCGGGCCGCCCGGCTTCCTTGCACAGTGTGCACACCGGGGCGGCCGCCGTACATAGGCCCGCCCTATGACCGGTTTCGCCGCACCTATAACAAAGGTGGGACCGGTCCACCTCCGCAGTGCACCGCTGCTGGACGTGTCCCATCTGCCAGCAGCGGTAGCACTGCTCAGGGCGGGGCTTCAACACTTCCACTCTAGCGAGTATCCACCCCACCCTGATTCGACCAGCAGCGACCACCTTCTTGGCCGCTGCCAGGGGACACTGCACCCAAAGGGTGCCGAGTCCACCACGTGAGGACCTTATCTCCCCGGTCCTCACGTCCCCTGTTTGGCATCCGCCAACACCGGCAATTGCTTCGGCCACCTCTGCCGGTGTGGCCGACTCGTCCAGGCCAAAGACCCGGAGGTCGGTCTTCTTTACCGGCCTGGTGACGGTTACTTCGCCACCAGCTAGCGCCTCCCGCAACTTTTCTGCCAAGGCAGATGCCTTGGCCTCCTTCTCCGGGCCCGCGAGTTCAAGCATCAGGCCTCCTGTCCTGGCCTTTTTGGGGCGGACACTGTCCACCCCAACGTCCGACAGCTTGACCCTCTGCCTGGCAGCAATCATAATGTCCTTATATGTGGACTTGCTGCCCGGCTGGAGGGTAAGGACTACCGCTGCCGTCCGCGGTAGCCGTCCCAGCTTGGGTTTCTGTACCCTCTTTTGGGCCTTCGGTAGTGGGGCAGGGGCCGACTGGGCCTTTTTGGCAGCCCTCTGGGCCTTTCTACCCACCACCTGGGCCCATGATCCCTCAGTGGCAGTGGCACCTGTGGAAGTTGAGGGTACCACCGCTTTCTTCAGTGCCTCCTGGCGCGCCTTCGCCAGTCTTGTGGCGGCCCCGGATGGGGTCGCCTTATTCTGCGTGGGTTGGGGTTGGACCGGAGTGGGGTCTTTCCCTTTCCCGCTCTTCTTCTTGTTCTTCTTTTTCTTTTTCCTCGCCTTCATATCTCCGGTGGCTTGTGGTAAGTCATCCGGGGAGGCTTCCTCTTTCCCCTTTACTGGGAGGAGTTCCTTGCGGAACTCCTCTAACTTCCTATTAACGAGGTCCGCAATTTGCTGGACCATTTCGGACCCCGTCTTCCCCTTGGGTGCCGGGACACCCGATTCGGGGCGAGCTACCACCGAATCCCTCCTTGGCGAGACTGGTGTAGGTCTCGCGCGGCTCGCGATCTCCAAGTCCGCCATTCTCGTTACTGGCGGACTTGGAGATCGCCTCTCCAAAGCGGATAATCTATCCTGCAGGCGTTTATTTTCAGCCTGCAGGGCTTCCAGCTGTGCCTTCAGCGCTGCTATGTCCTCCCCAGGCTGAGATTCCGCCGGTCTTATCACCCGCTGGGCGAGCTCCATTGTCACCGCCCTGACAGTGCGTGCACCCACGCGGATGTCACGCTGTATGGTGCCCTTTAAGTTCTTGGATTTGGCAGCAGCCAATTCTATTTTGTCTGCCTCCTCCAGGGCCCATGCTCCCAGGTCCTCCAGTGGCTTCACCTTGGCCTCCTGGACAAAGACCTCCATATCTGGCACCGGATTGCCTGACTTCCCAGGCGGAGGTATGCTCGATGTGCCCCTCCTTATATCCTCCTCGAGCTCCACTAGCTCGATTTCCCTTTGGGCTTCGATGTAGGCCCTCTTTGCCTCAGCGAGGCCCACGTATTCCCCAGTTGTTGGGGGCCGTCCTCTCTTCTTAGATTTTGGACACGCCCGTTCCCTTAGAGTGGAAACGGTAGATCTCACCGATCCAACGGACGTGTCCGAATCGTAAGACGCATCACCCGATTCTTCCTGTGCGCCTCTCTCCAGAGCTCGGCTCCTTAGCTTTAGCCGCTCTAGCACAACCTGCCCTTGCGAGGCAGTTAGAACACTATCCGAGACGATAGCTGGTCTCGGATTCGCGACCTTCCGGGCCCCACTTGGCCCCGCCTTTACATCATCGACCCCCCCAATCCCCGGTTTTTTAAAAGAAACTGAACTATCCATACTGTTCCCACGAGTAGGTCGGAAAGGATGTCACCCCTGGCAGAGCCGCCATGCCAGGGGAAGGCAGATACACCCGGGGGGCGCCAGTATCCCCGGGGTTGGTCGCTCGAGACCGGTGCACCCACCGGCCACGCCCAGCCGCGAGGACTGGACGTGCCCCCTCGCCGCGTACCGCAGCTTGAGGCTAGGGACTTTTTATAGAGGTTTATCCCCTCGCGGGCCGGCCAATGAAGGCAAGCCCCCCGCTCCGGCGAAACATGACCACCGGTTTACGGTATTACGACAGGGGTCACACCACCCCTGCCGAGCTATGGGATCCCGGGGGCGCAACTCCCCGTATCACGACCAGAACTGGCCGTGACCCCTTTTTTTTTTTTTTTTTTTAACGTGGGGAAATCCTCATGGATCCCCCGGGGCTGGGGAACCCCGGGGGTATGCCGGACTCTTACCGGCTAAAACCCCACGGTGACCTACCTCGGCGCTGTTGGGGAGGGCCCGGGAACTCTGGACGAACACGTCCGGTCCCTCCCCGCGCCGGGGCCCCCTATGGTGACTGAGGGGACCCCCTTCCCGTTGGGAGGGTGGTCGACGATACACCCCCCCATCCGGGGTAACGGGCGGTGACCCGGTCACCCGGCCACCGCCCCCGTCCCGGAGGACGCGTGCAATGGCTGAGGCGATCCCCCAATCGCCCCAGCCGCGCCCCCCGGGCGACCCCCGTGCAAAGACGTGGGGCACGACCCCCACCGAGGTGAGGGTCCTCCCCGCACGGGCGTCGCCGACGCCTCGGGCCAGGCTTGGCCCGGTGCGACTGGGAGCCCCGGGTGCGTCACACCCGATACCGTGGCCCGGCTAAGTGCCGTGACCACGGCCCCTGGGGCCTAAGTGCCACCACCGTGGCACGCTGGGTGCGCGGCGGAGGTGGCGAAGTCCCGCTCCCCGAAGGGTTCTTAGGAGCGACCCCCGCCCGAAGGCGAGAGTCCCCCCCGTGGAGCGGGGCGGGGCAAACGTGCAAGACGCCGACCCCGCAGGCGACGCCGAGCAGGGAGCAGTTGCTCCCTTGAGCGCTCGGCGGCCTCCTTCGCGACCATGACCCCCTCGCAAAAGGAGATCATGGCCTGCCAGACGCTCCCGCCACCGACCATCCGAGACAGGATGGTCGGCAGCGAGAGGTCCGGACCCACCTCCGCCGCTAAGGCCCGACGCGGCACCTCCCAGGCAGGACACTCCATGAGAGTGTGCCGCGCCGAGTCCACCGCGGCGCCACAGTGGTGGCACCGCGGGTCCGCCTCGCGACCGATCCGGCACAGGTACCGACCGAAACACCCGTGGTCGGTCAGCACCTGTGTGGCTCGGAAAGTAAGTCGTCCGGAGCTACGGCCCACCCATCTATCTAGGATGGGCAGGACCGCCCCGACGGTCCAATGGTCCCTGACGTGGGACAACTGCTCCCTCCAAGTTGCCATAGTGGACCGCCGGGCCTGGAGCCTCAGCTCGTCCCTGTCTTCCCCTGGCGGGTTGGAGTCCTGGCGGGCAAGGCGAAGATGCCTATAGACGTAGGCATCTTCAGCCGCCAGGAACTCCAAAGGTGGAAGACCCGCCAGGGCGGTGGCCGCCTCGTAGGACACCGTACGGTACCCCCTGATGACGCGTATTGCGGCGCGTCGCCATTCCCTCCGGAGGAGCGACTTGCTCCCCCGGCTGGCCGCTAAGGCGTCGGCCCAGATGGGGGCACCGTACAGTGCCACGGACTTTACCACACCGCAGTAGAGGCGGCGCACCCGCTCGTCCGGACCACCAAGGTTGGGCATAATGCGACTCAGATGTGTCACGAGGCTACCCAACCTGGCGGCCAGACGAGCGAAGTGCGGGACGAAGCTCCAGGAGCTGTCCAGGTGGACACCAAGATACTTGATGTCGGTGGCCACCTGGACGTCGGACGACCCGATCCTCACCAGGCTATGGGGTGGAGTGCCCCTCCGGCGACCCTCAAACAAGACGATCTCCGTCTTCTGAGGGGACAACTCCAACCCCATGCCCCGGATCCGCGAGGCGACGGCCGCAACTGCGACCTCCGCCCGGCGGATGGTCCTCCCACGGTCCCTACCGGTGGCCAATACCATTGTGTCATCGGCGTAACACGTCAAGTGTACGCCGACCGGCAGGGACACCCGCAGAGCCGCGTCGTACCCCAGGTTCCATAAGAGTGGGCCCAAGACGGACCCCTGGGGTACTCCGCGGCTGATCTGTCGCCTTACAGACCCATCGCGGCCACCGTAGACGATGGCCCTGTCCCGGAGGTAGTCTCCGACCACCATCCGCAGGTAGAGGGGCACCTCGTGACTGTCGAGGGCCCCGCGGATGGCCGCCCAGGAGAGGGAGTTGAAGGCATTCTTGATGTCTAGGGAGACAGCCAGAGCAACCCCTCCCCCGGACGTGGCCGAGTCCGAGAGGGACTTGACGCGCTGGATCGCGTCGATGGACGAACGTCCCTCCCGGAAGCCGAACTGGCACTCGGCCAGGTCGGGTCCATCACGGGACAGGTGCTGGACGAGGCGCTTGTGAACAATACGTTCGAATAACTTCCCCACCTCGTCCAGCAACACGATGGGCCTGTAGGCGGCAGGCGACTCTGCGGGCCTGTTGTCCTTGCGAAGGAGGACCATCCGCCCGGTTTTCCACCTCGGTGGAAGGGTCCCCGTCTGCAAACAGGCGGTGAACAGCCTGCGCAGACGGGGCCCGAGGACGCTGAGCGCCAAGACCCAGGCGCGGCCGGGGATGCCGTCGGGGCCGGGGGCGGTGTTGCGTGCCCCCATGCGTTTGACAGCCCCGGCCAACTCCTCTTCGGACACCTCCCACTCCTGGGACCATAAGACACGGTCCGGTGGTGGAGCGGGGGCCGACACCTCCCCGTCAGGGAATAAAGTGCCGACCACCCGCTCCAGGAGTGAGGGGTCCATCGTCTCCGTGAGGGGAGGCGCCCATGGACGAAGTTTGTCCATAACTAGACGGTATGGGCGCCCCCATGGGTCCTCACGGAGTGTGTCGAGGAGTCCGTCCCAGGCCTGAGCCTTGGCGCTCCTGATGGCCAGCTGCAGCCGCTTCGTGAGTTCACGATAGTCGGCATACAGCTGCGCCGTTCTCGCCGCGTCGGAGTTACGCCGACGCCTCGCCCGGGTGTACTGGCGGCGAGCGACTCCGCACTCCTCGCGGAGACGCTGTATAACGTCGCTCCACCAGTACACCGGGCGGCGGGGCGGATTGGCGCGGACTCGTGGCATCGCCATGTCGCAAACTGCCGACATGGCGTCCGCGAACCAATCCGCCTCCTCCGAGACCTCCACTGGCCCAGCCGGAACTTCCGGCCAGGCCACTGCGAGAACGGCCGCCATCAGTGCGTCCTCATCCATGCCCTTCAGGGCCCACCTCCGTGGGTGGTGGGCTGCTGGGCGGGTCGGGGGAGGCGTGGAGACATCCATGCGAATGTAGACATGGTCTGACAGTGTCTCCACGTCGTCGACCCTCCACCCCGACACACGGCGCGCGGCCAGGGCGTTAGCGAAAGATAGATCCACTATACTTTCGCCCTGGTACCGCACGCACGTGCTGGCCGAGCCCCGGTTCAGCAACCGGAGACCCAGGCCAGCCGCCCAGTCCAGCACCGAGTGGCCCCTCTGGTCCGTCCTCGGGGAGTGCCACGCGGATGCGTGAGCATTGAAGTCCCCGAGGACGAGTACTGGACGAGCTGCGTGCAATGAAACAACGTTCTGCAGCTCGTCCAGTAGGAGGTCGAAGCGACCGAGGGACCAACTCGGGGGCGCGTAGACGCCCACCACCACACAACCCGCCCAGTCGACCGCCACGAATCCATGGCCGCGCATAAGTGGCGCTATTGGCCGGATCCGTGACGGGACCGACTGGGCGATCACCACAGAGTCGTCCAAGTCCCCAACCCAGGACGGGCGTTGGAGAACTCGGTACGGCTCCGCGGCTACGACCAACTCAACCACGCCGCCGCAAAGACTATGAGATATCAAGTCTTGAGCGGCGACGGCGTGGTTGAGATTGGTCTGGATGATCTGACCGCGGGGAGGCGTGAACGTTATGCCGTGTCCATGGCCTCCCCCCGGCCAGAATCATCCTTGGGAGCGGGTTTAGCTGCCCGCTCCGCCTCCTCTCCAGTGTCCACCACTCCTGCTCCCACGGTGGAGGGTGATGCGGATGCACCACCCCCGCTGGAACCTCCCACGGTGGGGGGTGATGCCGGTGCACCACCCCCGCCGGAACATCCCACGTTGGAGGGTGGTGCAGCCGCACCACCCCCTTGATGGACACTGGAGATTTGGCTCCTCTTCTTGACATCTCCTCCCTTCCTAGCTGGGCGGGCCTTGGGTGGGGAGCAGGCCTTGCTCCCCATACGATGTTCGGCGGGCCGCCCGGCTTCCTTGCACAATGTGCAAACCGGGGCGGCCGCCGTACAAAGACCCGCCCGGTGACCGGTTTCGCCGCACCTATAACATAGGTGCGACCGGTCAACATCAGCAGTGCACCGCTGCTGGACATGTCCAGTTTGCCAGCAGCGGTAGCACTGCTCAGGGCGGGGCTTCAGTGCCTCCACCCTGGCAAACACCCACCCCACCCTTATTCTACCAGCAGTGACTACCTTTTTGGCCACTGCCAAGGGGCACTGCACCCACAGGGTGCCGAGTCCGTTGCGTGAGGACCTGATTTCGCCGGTCCTCACCTCCCCTACGTGGCACCCTGCGGTGCTGGCTATCGCTTCGGCCACCTCGGCTGGGGTGGCAGATTCATCGAGGCCGATAACCCTCAAATCAGCCTTCTTAATCGGCCTGGCCACTGTAACCTGTTCGCAGGCCAGTGCCACCCGCAATTTTTCTGCCAAGGCAGATGCCTTGGCCTCCTTCTCTGGTCCAGAGACCTCTAACATAAGGCCTCCTGTCCTGGCCTTTTTGGGGCGGACGCTGTCTACCCCAACATCAGACAGCTTGACCCTCTGCCTGGCAGCGGTCATTATGTCTTTGTAGCTAGACTTGCTGCCTGGCTGGAGGGTAAGGACTACCGCCGCCGTCCGCGGTAACCGTCCCAACTTGGGTTTCTCCAGCCTCTTCTGGGCCTTCGGCGGTGGGACAGGGTCCGATTGGGCCTTTTTGGCAGCCCTCTTGGCCTTTCTGCCCACCACCTGGGCCCACGGTCCCTCGGTGGCAGTGGCACCTTTAGAAGTTGAGGGTGCCACCGCTTTCTTCAGCGCCTCCTGGCGCGCTCTCTCCAATCTTCTGGCGGCCCCCGATGGGGTCGCCTTCTCCTGGGTGGGTTGGGGTTGGCCCAGAGTTGGGTTTGTCCCCTTCCCGCTCTTCTTCTTCGTTTTCTTCTTTTTCTTCTCCTTCTTATCCCTGGTGGCCTGTGGTAAGGCGCCCACCGGGGAGGCTTCTTCCTTCCTCTTTACTGGGAGCAGTTCCTTACGGAACTCCTCTAACCTTATATTAACCATATCCGCAATTTGTTGGATTATGGCGGAGCCCGTATCCTCCCTGGGTGCCGGGACACCCGTTTCAGGGCAAACAGCCCCCGAAACCTTCGGTGGCGAGGCCGGTGTTTGCCTCGCGCGGCTCGCAATCTCCAAGTCCGCCATCCTGGTTATTGGCGGGCTTGGAGATCGCCTCTCCAAAGCAGAAATCCTTTCCTGCAGGCGCGTATTCTCGGCCTGCAGGGCCTCTAATTGCTCTTTTAGAGCTGCAACCTCTGGTCCTGGTGCTGCCTCGGCTGGTCGTTGCACCCTCTGGGCCAACTCCATCGTCACGGCCCTAACGGTTCGTGCACCCACGCGGATATCCCGCTGGATCGTGCCCTTGAGGTTTTTTGACTTGGCCGCCGCCAATTCAATCTTATCGGCCACCTCAAGGGCCCAAGCCCCTAAGTCCTCTAGAGGCTTCATCCTCGCTTCCTGGACGAAGATGTCCATATCCGGCACAGGATTGCCCGACTTGCCGGGCGGTGGAATGGTCCCTGTGCCGGAACGTATCTCCTCCTCGAGATCAATAAGCTCTAATTCTCGCTGAGCTTCGACATATGCCCTCTTGGCCTCAGCGAGCCCTACGTAATCCCCAGTTGTTGGGGGTCGTCCCCTCTTCTTCGACTTGGGACACGCCCTCTCCCGTAGCACGGAAAAGTTGGACCTAACTGATCCAACTGAAGTATCTGAGTCGTAGGAGGCGTCTCCTGACTCTTCCTGGGCGCCTTTATCTAGGGCACGCTTCCTCAGCTGAAGCTTTTCCACCACAACCTGCCCCTGTGAGGCAGAGAGCTTCACATCCGAGACGATGTTCGGTCTCGGACCTGCGACCTTTCGGGCCCCACTCGGCCCCGCCTTCTCTTCATCGACCCCCCCAAACCCCGGTTTTTTGAAAAAATTCGAACAACTCATAATTGTTCCCACGAGTAGGTCGGAATGGATGTCACCCCTGGCAGAGCCGCCATACCAGGGGAAGGCAGATACACCCGGGGGGCGCCAGTATCCCCGGGGTTGGTCGCACGAGACCGGTGCACCCACCGGCCACGCCCAGCCGCGAGGACTGGACGTGCCCCCTCGCCGCGTACCGCAGCTTGAGGCTAGGGACTTTTTATAGAGGTTTATCCCCTCGCGGGCCGGCCAATGAAGGCAAGCCCCCCGCTCCGGCGAAACATGACCACCGGTTTACGGTATTACGACAGGGGTCACACCACCCCTGCCGAGCTATGGGATCCCGGGGACGCAACTCCCCGTATCACGACCAGAACTGGCCGTGACCCCTGGGATGGAGGCCCGCATCCACCGTTTTCACCCCTCCGCTCCGAGCCTTACCGGCAAGGGAGGCCCCGCCAGGATCCGAAGATCCCACCGGCATCGCCTCGGAGCATCACTGAGGCTACTTGGTATCAACGAAACCCCCGAAAGCCAGAGCCCCGTTAGTCACCGGATGACTCCGGTGTCCAGGTTCCACCACGAGGAGGTGGGGATGGCACATGTTGTTGCAGCTGCAACAACTTCTAGAACCCTGGCCGTGACCCCTGGGAGGATGAAACCTAACCTAACCTAACCTAACCTAACCTAACCTAACCTAACCTAACCTAACCTAACCTAACCTTTTTTTTTTTTTTTTTTTTTTTTTTTTTACGTGGGGAAATCCATCATGGATACCCCGGAGCTGGGGAAGCTCCGGGGTTATGCCGGACTCTTACCGGCTAAAACCCCACGGTGGCCATCCCTGCACTACCGGGGAGGGTCTGGGATCTCTTGCGAACAACAACCAGACCCTCCCCGTGCAAGGGCGCCAGAAGGGCGCCCGCTTCCCAAAAGTTGGAGGGCTGAGCCTCCCCTACCCAGCTAAAGACGGCGATGTCGGGGCCACGCCGACATCGCCGACCATCCCGGGCCGCGTGCAATGCATCGGCGAACCCCCATTCGCCGATGCTGCAGCCCCGGCGACCGCCTCGCCTGGAAGTACTCGAGTGGAGCGGTGCTCAAACACTCGGCGAGACGGCCGCCCTCCACCACCGTAGCTCGGGCCCCGGGTGCGCTACTACCCGTACCGCGGCAACAGGTGGTCGGTTGCCGCGGCCCCTGGGGGATGATGTCTCCCGGGAAAGGGAGACATATCGGGGTGAGTTTACTCCTTCGGTGAAGGAGCAGCCCCACCCCGATCAGGCGCAACCGCCTGCCCCTTGGGCACCGTAGTGCCGGCCCTCGAGGGCCCCCCACGCCCGCCCTTTCGGACGGGCGGCTTACAGGCCGAGCTGCCCAAGCGGTGCCCGGACGGCAGACCCAAGTCCGCGCAAAGCGGACAGTTGGGCGCCGCCGCCGGACACCCGGCCGCCTTGTGGCCTGCAGCGCCACACCGATAGCACAAAGTGCTACGGTCCTCGTCGGCAGTGCACCGTGCCCGCACGTGACCGTGCTGGAGGCAGCGGTAGCACTGCAACGGCCGGGGCTTGAGCAGCTCGACCCGAGCTGTTGCCCACCCTACCCTTATGCGATCCCCCTTGGCGAGGAGCTTCTTAGCCCCAGCCAATGGGCATCGCGCCCACACGGTGCCCAATGGGCCGGATCGCTGGATGGTACCAACCACGATCCGGTCCATTGGGCACCCACCCTCCCTAGAGAGAGCCGCCTTCACCTCTATGGCCCTCACGGAGTCCTCAAGCCCGACCACCCTCAGCTCTACGAGCTTCATTGGGCGGCCGACCTTGAGGCCCCTGGGCTCCAACACCTCTGTGAGGCGGTAAGCCAGCTGGTCGGCTTTTTCCGCCCTCCCCTCGCCCTCAACTTCGAGTATGAGGGCCCCGGTCTTGGCCCGCTTGGGCCTCACGGCCTCGATGCCCAGCTCATCAAGAGCAAAGGCGTTCCTCGCCACCAACATAGCGTTGGTGAGCGTCTGGTTGCACCCAGGCGGGACGGTGATGGTCACCGCCTCCGACCTGGGTAGCCTACCCAGACGCCCACCACCTTTCCTCTTTTCGGGGCCGGAGCCGGCCTTCCCGGCCGACTTCTTCCCCTTCACCTTCCTCTTCTTCGAGGAGGAAGAGGGTGGGACCGGGGCAGAAGTGGGAGTCTTACGACCCACCACCTCCGCCCAGGAGTCCCCGCCCCCGGACTGAGCCTGCACAGCAGACCCAGCCGAGGGAGGGACAGAAGTCACCACCCCTTTCCCCCTCTTAGCCCGTCCCTTTTTCCCGGCTTTCGCCGGGCGAGGGATGGCCGACGGTGGTTGGTCGGGCTGGGCGGCACGGGGAGTACCCGCGCCGTCCCCCCTAACCTCCCCCAACGAACCACCCCCCAACACCAAACCGGAGGCGGGACCCGCCGCTCCCAGGGTGAGGTTTATCCCACCCCTGAGAGCGGCGAATCTCGCCTCCATTATATCTCCTACCCGGGAGATGATGCTCTCCACGTCCAAGCCGCCAGCGGCTGGACCCGTACTCGGGGAGGACCTGCCTCCCCGTGCCCCCGTAGTAGGAGGAGATGTCCCCCTGGGAGGTTCCACCTCCATTCGGGAGTCTTGAGTAGCAGACTCAAGCTGCCGCCTGAGCCGACCTACCTCCCGCTTGAGGTCCTCAAGTTCGGTGGAGAGACGTTCGTTCGCCTCCTCCAACTCCTGAACCCTCCCGTCCCGATGGGTTCTTTGTATCGCCTCGAGGCCAGCCAACCGAAGGGCCTGGGCACTTTCCCGGAGGCGATGAACGAACCTCCCACTTAGATTTTTAGAGGAGCCGGCCACACGCTCGACCTCCTTGGCGTGCTCCAAGATGAGAGCACCGAGGTCGGGCGTCGGCCGGTTCCTCATTTCCTCCCTCACCTCCCGTTCGTTCGGGAGAGGCTTAGCTGCCTTACTAGGAGGCGGAGGGGTGCGGGAGGGGTCGGATCTCTCCAACTCCCTCCGGACCGCCTCCTCCTCCCGGCAAAGCTCCATATAGGCGCGCTTCGCCTCCGCCAGCCCAACATACTCTCCCGTCGTAGGGGGCCTGCCCCTCTTCCGTACTACACCGGACGTCGGCTCTAGCTGACACGAGAAGGAGTTGTCCGACAACCCCTCCTCGTCGTCCGAGTCCATCCCCAGCGACCAGCGACCAGCGCTGCCCGCCGCTAAATCTCTCACGAGACCGGCCAGCGGCCTCGCAGAAGTCCCCCCAGCCCCAGAGGAACCAGTAGCCTTAGACGCCGTGGCCTGGCCCTCCACCACGGACGTCCCACGGTTGCCAGATGACGACGCAGCTGGGCCCGCTTGACCACCCGAAACTGCGCCGGTACTGGAGGTTCCGAGGCCTCCTGCACCGTAAGATCTCTTCCCTTTGTTGCGTGTATCCATGATTGATATATGTATTCCACCCCCAACGTGCCCGAGTCGTCAACGAAAAAGCCCGCCCCGCACCGCTTCCACCTTCTCACCTCTCAACTCCGGGCCTTACCGGCAAGGGAGGCCCTGCCAGGATCCGAAGATCCCGCCGGCATCGCCCCGGAGCATCACTGAGGCTACCTCAGCTTCCGCGATGCACCCTTTTAGTCGCCTCTTACGACAGGCAGGGTATACCCTGGGTGTATTCTGACCCGCACCCAGACGGGGAAACCTAACCTAACCTTTTTTTTTTTTTTTTTACGTGGGGAAATCCATCATGGATACCCCGGAGCTGGGGAAGCTCCGGGGTTATGCCGGACTCTTACCGGCTAAAACCCCACGGTGGCCATCCCTGCACTACCGGGGAGAGTCTGGGATCTCTTGCGAACAACAACCAGACCCTCCCCGTGCAAGGGCGCCAGAAGGGCGCCCGCTTCCCAAAAGTTGGAGGGCTGAGCCTCCCCTACCCAGCTAAAGACGGCGATGTCGGGGCCACGCCGACATCGCCGACCATCCCGGGCCGCGTGCAATGCATCGGCGAATCCCCATTCACCGATGCTGCAGCCCCGGCGACCGCCTCGCCTTGAAGTACTCGAGTGGAGCGGTGCTCAAACACTCGGCGAGACGGCCGCCCTCCTCCACCGTAGCTCGGGCCCCGGGTGCGCTACTACCCGTACCGCGGCAACAGATGGTCGGTTGCCGCGGCCCCTGGGGGATGATGTCTCCCGGAAAAGGGAGACATATCGGGGTGAGTCTACTCCTTCGGAGAAGGAGCAGCCCCACCCCGATCAGGCGCAACCGCCTGCCCCTTGGGCACCGAAGTGCCGGCCCTCGGGGGCCCCCCACGCCCGCCCTTTCGGACGGGCGGCTTACAGGCCGAGCTGCCCAAGCGATGCCCGGACGACAGACCCAGGACCGCGCAGAGCGGACAGTTGGGCGCCGCCGCCGGACACCCGGCCGCCTTGTGGCCTGCAGCGCCACACCGATAGCACAGAGTGCTACGGTCCTCGTCGGCAGTGCACCGCGCCCGCACGTGACCGTGCTGGAGGCAGCGGTAACACTGCAACGGCCGGGGCTTGAGCAGCTCGACCCGAGCTATACCCCACCCCACCCGTATCCTGTCCCCCTTGGCGAAGATTTTCTTCGCCGCCGCGAGCGGGCACCTAGCCCACACGGTGCCCAATGGGCCGGATCGCCGGATGGTACCGACCACGATCGGGTCCATTGGGCACCCACCCTCCCTTGAAAGAGCCGCCTTGACCTCTATGGCCCGGACCGAGTCCTCAAGGCCGACCACCCTCAGCTCAACGAGCTTCATTGGGCGGCCGACCTTGAGGCCCCTCGGCTCTAACACCTCCGTCAGGCGGTAGGCGAGTTGATCCGCCTTCTCCGCTCTCCCCTCCCCCTCAACCTCTAAGATGAGGGCACCGGTCTTTGCCCTCTTGGGCCTAACGGCCTCGATGCCTAGCTCATCAAGAGCAAAGGCGTTACGCGCCACCAACATAGCGTTGGTGAGCGTCTGGGAGCACCCAGGCGGGACGGTGATGGTCACCGCCTCCGACCTGGGAAGCCTACCCAGACGCACACCAACAGTCTTCTTCGCGGGGCCGGAGCCGGCCTTCGCGGCCGACTTCTTCCCCTTAGTCTTCTTCCTCTTCGAGGAGGAAGAGGGTGGGACCGGGGCAGAAGTGGGAGTCTTACGACCCACCACCTCCGCCCAGGAGTCCCCGCCCCCGGACTGAGCCTGCACAGCAGACCCAGCCGGAGGAGGGACATTAGTCACCCCCCTAGTCCCCCTCTTGCCCCTTCCCTTTTTCCCGGCTTTCGCCGGGCGAGGAGTGGCCGACGGTGGTTGGTCGGGCTGGGCAGCACGGGGAGTACCCGCGCCGTCCCCCCTAACCTCCCCCAACGAACCACCCCCCAACACCAATCCGGAGGCGGGACCCGCCGCTCCCAGGGTGAGGTTCAACTCACCCCTGAGAGCGGCGAATCTCGCCTCCATCATATCTCCTACCCTGGAGATAATCATCTCCACGTCCACGCCGCCAGCGGCTGGACCCGTACCCGGGGAGGACCTGCCTCCCCGTGCTCCCGTGATAGGAGGAGTTGACCCCCTGGGAGGCTCTACCTCCATTCGGGATTCCTCCCGATTGGCAGACTCTAGTTGACGTTTTAGTCTGCTCACCTCCCGCTTGAGGTCCTCCATTTCGGAGGAGAGCCTTTCGTTGGCCTCCTCCAACTCCTGGACCCTCCCATCCCGACTTGTCCGCTGGATCGCCTCAAGACCAGCTAATCTAAGTGCCTGCGCACTTTCTCTGAGGCGGTGCACGAACTTCCCGCTCAGGTTCTTAGAGGAACCGGCCACACGCTCGACCTCCTTCGCGTGCTCCAAAATGAGAGCACCGAGGTCGGGCGTCGGCCGGTTCCTCATTTCCTCTCGCACCTCCCGCTCATTCGGGAGCGGCTTAGCGCCTTTGCTAGGAGGCGGAGGAGTCCGGGAGGGGTCGGATCGCTCCAACTCCCTCCGGACCGCCTCCTCCTCCCGGCAAAGCTCCATATAGGCGCGCTTCGCCTCCGCCAATCCCACGTACTCCCCTGTAGTAGGGGGCCTGCCCCTTTTCCTCACTACAGGAGGCTCCATCCGACACGAGAAGGAGGTATCCGAATAACCCTCCTCGTCGTCGGAATCCATCCCGAGCGACCAGCGACCAGCGCTGCCCGCCGCGAGATCCTTTACGTGGCCGACCAGCGGCCTCGTAGAAGTCCCCCCCTCCCCAGAGGAACCAGTCGCTCTAGACGCCGTGGCCTGGCCCTCCACCACGGACGTCCCACGGTTGCCGGATGACGACGCAGCCGGGCCCGCTTGACCACCCGAAACTGCGCCGGTACTGGAGGTTCCGAGGCCTCCTGCACCGTAAGTTTTCTTCCCTTTTAGCCGTGTTTCCATAATTATATATAAAACTCCCCCCTAACGTGCCGAAGTCGTCAACCGAAGTCCCATCCCGCACCGCTTCCACCTTCTCACCTCTCAACTCCGGGCCTTACCGGCAAGGGAGGCCCTGCCAGGATCCGAAGATCCCGCCGGCATCGCCCCGGAGCATCACTGAGGCTACCTCAGCTTCCGCGATGCACCCTTTTAGTCGCCTCTTACGACAGGCAGGGTATACCCTGGGTGTATTCTGACCCGCACCCAGACGGGGAAACCTAACCTAACCTAACCTAACCTTTTTTTTTTTTTTTTTTTTTTACGTGGGGAAATCCATCATGGATACCCCGGAGCTGGGGAAGCTCCGGGGTTATGCCGGACTCTTACCGGCTAAAACCCCACGGTGGCCATCCCTGCACTACCGGGGAGGGTCTGGGATCTCTTGCGAACAACAACCAGACCCTCCCCGTGCAAGGGCGCCAGAAGGGCGCCCGCTTCCCAAAAGTTGGAGGGCTGAGCCTCCAGTACCCAGCTAAATACGGCGATGTCGGGGCCACGCCGACATCGCCGACCATCCCGGGCCGCGTGCAATGCATCGGCGAACCCCCATTCGCCGATGCTGCAGCCCCGACGACCGCCACGCCTTGAAGTACTCGAGTGGAGCGGAGCTCAAACACTCGGCGAGACGGCCGCCCTCCACCACCGTAGCTCGGGCCCCGGGTGCGCTACTACCCGTACCGCGGCAACAGGTGTTCGGTTGCCGCGGCCCCTGGGGGATGATGTCTCCCGGGAAAGGGAGACATATCGGGGTGAGTTTACTCCTTCGGAGAAGGAGCAGCCCCACCCCGATCAGGCGCAACGGCCTGCCCCTTGGGCACCGAAGTGCCTGCCCTAGAGGGCTCCCCACGCCCGCCCTTACGGACGGGCGGCTTACAGGCCGAGCTGCCCAAGCGGTGCCCGGACGGCAGACCCAAGTCCGCGCAGAGCGGACAGTTGGGCGCCGCCGCCGGACACCCGGCCGCCTTGTGGCCTGCAGCGCCACACCGATAGCACAGAGTGCTACGGTCCTCGTCGGCAGTGCACCGCGCCCGCACGTGGCCGTGCTGGAGGCAGCGGTAACACTGCAACGGCCGGGGCTTGAGCAGCTCGACCCGAGCTATACCCCACCCCACCCGTATACGGTCCCCTTTGGCGAAGATTTTCTTCGCCGCCGCGAGTGGACATCTCGCCCACACGGTGCCCAATGGGCCGGACCGCTGGATGGTTCCAACCACGATCGGGTCCATTGGGCACCCACCCTCCCTCGAAAGAGCCGCCTTTACCTCTATCGCCCGGACGGAGTCCTCAAGGCCGACCACCCTCAGCTCAACGAGCTTCATTGGGCGGCCGACCTTGAGGCCCCTCGGCTCCAACACCTCCGTGAGGCGATAGGCCAGTTGGTCGGCCTTTTCCGCCCTCCCCTCGCCCTCCACCACTAAGATGAGGGCTCCGGTCTTGGCCCTCTTGGGCCTCACCGCCTCGATGCCAAGCTCATCGAGGGCGAATGCGTTCCGCGCCACCAACATTGCGTTGGTGAGCGTCTGGGAGCACCCAGGCGGGACGGTGATGGTCACCGCCTCCGACCTGGGAAGCCTACCCAGACGCACACCACCCTTCTTCTTATCGGGGCCGGAGCCGGCCTTCGCGGCCGACTTCTTCCCCTTACTCTTCCTCTTTTTCGAGGAGGACGAGGGTGGGACCGGGGCAGAAGTGGGAGTCTTACGACCCACCACCTCCGCCCAGGAGTCCCCACCCCCGGACTGAGCCCGCACAGCAGACTCAGCCGGAGGAGGGACATTACTCACCCCCCTAGTCCCCCTCTTGCCCCTTCCCTTTTTCCCGGCTTTCGCCGGGCGAGTGGTGGCCGACGGTGGTTGGTCGGGCTGGGCAGCGCGGGGAGTCCCCCCGCTGTCCCCCCTAACCTCCACCAAAGAACCACCCCCCAACTCCAATCCGGAGGCGGGACCCGCCGCTCCCAGGGTGAGGTTCAACTCACCCCTGAGAGCGGCGAATCTCGCCTCCATCATCTCTCCCACTCGGGAGATAATCATCTCTACGTCCACGCCGCCAGCGGCTGGACCCGTACTCGGGGAGGACCTGCCTCCCCGTGCCCCCATGATAGGAGGTGTTGTCCCCCTGGGAGGCTCTACCTCCATTCGCGATTCCTCCCGAGTGGCAGACTCGAGCTGACGTTTGAGTCTGCCCACCTCCCTCCGTAAATCTTCAAGCTCAGAGGAAAGTCTATCATTAGACTCCTCGAGCTCTTTCACCCTCCCGTCCCTCTCTGTCCGCTGGATCGCCTCCAGTCCAGCCAGTCGGAGGGCCTGCGCACTCTCCCGCAGGAGATGCACAAATCGGCCACTTAAATTCTTGGATGAGCCGGCCACGCGCTCGACCTCCTTCGAGTGCTCTAAGATTAGAGCACCGAGGTCGGGCGTCGGCCGGTGCCTCATCTGCTCCCGCACTTCCCGCTCATTCGGGAGAGGCTTAGCGCCTTTGCTTGGAGGCGGAGGAGTCCGGGAGGGGTCGGATCGCTCCAACTCCCTCCGGACCGCCTCCTCCTCCCGGCAAAGTTCCATATAGGCGCGCTTCGCCTCCGCCAATCCAACATACTCTCCTGTTGTAGGGGGCCTGCCCCTTTTCCTCACAACAGGAGGCTCCATCCGACACGAGTACGAGGTGTCCGAATAACACTCCTCGTCGTCGGAATCCATTCCAAGCGACCAGCGACCAGCGCTGCCCGCCGCTAAATCCTTCACGAGGCCGGCCAGCGGCCTCGCAGAATTCCCCCCAGCCCCAGAGGAACCAGTAGCCTTAAACGCCGTGGCCTGGCCCTCCACCACGGACGTCCCACGGTTGCCGGATGACGACGCAGCCGGGCCCGCTTGACCACCCGAAACTGCGCCGGTACTGGAGGTTCCGAGGCCTCCTGCACCGTAAGATTTCTTCCCCTTATTGCGTGTATCCATGGTTAATAAGTAAACTCCACCCCACGTGCCCGAGTCGTCAACGAGTATCCCATCCCGCACCGCTTCCACCTTCTCACCTCTCAACTCCGGGCCTTACCGGCAAGGGAGGCCCTGCCAGGATCCGAAGATCCCGCCGGCATCGCCCCAGAGCATCACTGAGGCTACCTCAGCTTCCGCGATGCACCCTTTTAGTCGCCTCTTACGACAGGCAGGGTATCACCGTACCATGAGTCGTCTCTCTCTCTCTCTCCTCCTCCTCTTTTTCACCATCATCATCAACTCTTATAAGAGTAGTTTGCTCAACGTGTTTTTAGTCGTCGTCGGTTCTCTTAGAGACACCGATCGACGATACAACCTAACCTTTTTTTTTTTTTTTTTTTACGTGGGGAAATCCATCATGGATACCCCGGAGCTGGGGAAGCTCCGGGGTTATGCCGGACTCTTACCGGCTAAAACCCCACGGTGGCCATCCCTGCACTACCGGGGAGGGTCTGGGATCTCTTGCGAACAACAACCAGACCCTCCCCGTGCAAGGGCGCCAGAAGGGCGCCCGCTTCCCAAAAGTTGGAGGGCTGAGCCTCCCCTACCCAGCTAAAGACGGCGATGCCGGGGCCACGCCGACATCGCCGACCATCCCGGGCCGCGTGCAATGCATCGGCGAACCCCCATTCGCCGATGCTGCAGCCCCGGCGACCGCCTCGCCTTGAAGTACTCGAGTGGAGCGGTGCTCAAACACTCGGCGAGACGGCCGCCCTCCTCCACCGTAGCTCGGGCCCCGGGTGCGCTACTACCCGTACCGCGGCAACAGATGGTCGGTTGCCGCGGCCCCTGGGGGATGATGTCTCCCGGGAAAGGGAGACATATCGGGGCAGGTCTACCCCTTCGGAGAAGGAGCAGCCCCACCCCGATCAGGCGCGACCGCCTGCCCCTTGGGCACCTTAGTGCCTGCCCTAGAGGGCTCCCCACGCCCGCCCTTTCGGACGGGCGGCTTACAGGCCGAGCTGCCCAAGCGGTGCCCGGACGGCAGACCCAAGTCCGCGCAAAGCGGACAGTTGGGCGCCGCCGCCGGACACCCGGCCGCCTTGTGGCCTGCAGCGCCACACCGATAGCACAAAGTGCTACGGTCCTCGTCGGCAGTGCACCGCGCCCGCACGTGGCCGTGCTGGAGGCAGCGGTAGCACTGCAACGGCCGGGGCTTGAGCAGCTCGACCCGAGCTGTTGCCCACCCCACCCGTATCCTATCCCCCTTGGCGAAGATTTTCTTCGCCGCCGCGAGTGGACATCGCGCCCACACGGTGCCCAATGGGCCCGATCGCTGGATGGTACCAACCACGATCCGGTCCATTGGGCACCCACCCTCCCTCGAAAGAGCCGCCTTCACTTCGATGGCGCGGACCGAGTCCTCAAGGCCGACCACCCTCAGCTCGACGAGCTTCATTGGGCGGCCGACCTTGAGGCCCTTCGGCTCCAGCACCTCCGTGAGGCGGTAGGCCAGTTCGTCGGCCTTCTCGGCCCTCCCCTCGCCCTCAACCTCTAAGATGAGGGCCCCGGTTTTAGCCCGCTTGGGCCTCACGGCCTCAATGCCCAGCTCATCGAGAGCAAAGGCGTTACGCGCCGCCAACATAGCGTTGGTGAGCGTCTGGGAGCACCCAGGCGGGACGGTGATAGTCACCGCCTCCGACCTGGGCAGCCTACCCAGACGCACACCAACTTTCTTCTTCGCGGGGCCGGAGTCGGCCTCCCCGGCCGACTTCTTCCCCTTCTTCTTCTTCCCCTTGTTCTCCTTAGAGGAGGACGAGGGTGGGACCGGGGCAGAAGTGGGAGTCTTACGACCCACCACCTCCGCCCAGGAGCCCCCACCCCCGGACTGAGCCTGCACAGCAGACCCAGCCGAGGGAGGGACATCAGTCACCCCCCTAGTCCCCCTCTTGCCCCTTCCCTTTTTCCCGGCTTTCGCCGGGCGAGAGGTGGCCGACGGTGGTTGGTCGGGCTGGGCGGCACGGGGAGTACCCGCACCGTCCCCCCTAACCTCCCCCAACGAACCACCCCCCAACACCAAACCGGAGGCGGGACCCGCCGCTCCCAGGGTGAGGTTTAACTCCCCCCTGAGAGCGGCGAATCTCGCCTCCATCATCTCTCCCACGCGGGAGATAATCTTCTCCACGTCCACGCCGCCAGCGGCTGGACCCGTACTCGGGGAGGACCTGCCTCCCCGTGCCCCCATGATAGGAGGAGTTGTCCCCCTGGGAGGCTCTACCTCCATTCGGGACTCCTCCCGTGCGCCAGATTCAAGCTGTCGCCTGAGCCTAGCCACCTCCCGCTTGATGTCTTCAAGTTCGGAGGATAGCCGTTGGTTCGCATCCTCCAACTCTTGAACCCTCCCGTCCCTCTCTGTGCGCTGGATCGCCTCCAATCCAGCTACCCTGAGTGCCTGCGCACTCTCCCGGAGGCGGCGCACGAATCTCCCGCTTAAGTTCTTTGAGGAGCCGGCCACACGCTCGACCTCCTTCGAGTGCTCCAATATTAGAGCACCGAGGTCGGGCGTCGGCCGGTGCCTCATTTCCTCCCTCACCTCCCTCTCATTGGGGAGAGGCTTAGCGCTTTTGCTGGGTGGCGGAGGGGTCCGGGAGGGATCGGATCGCTCCAACTCCCTCCGGACCGCCTCCTCCTCCCGGCAGAGTTCCATGTAGGCGCGCTTCGCCTCAGCCAGCCCCACATATTCCCCAGTAGTAGGGGGCCTGCCCCTCTTCCTGACCACAGGGGCCTCCGAACGACAAGAGAAAGAGGCGTCAGAAAACCCCTCCTCGTCGTCGGAGTCCATTCCTCCCAGCGACCAGCGACCAGCGCTGTTTGCCGCTAAATCTTTGACGTGGCCGACCAGCGGCCTCGCGAAAGTGCCCCCCTCCCCCGAGGCGCCAGTAGCTCTAGACGCCGTGGCCTGGCCCTCCACCACGGACGTCCCACGGTTGCCAGATGACGACGCAGCCGGGCCCGCTTGACCACCCGAAACTGCGCCGGTACTGGAGGTTCCGAGGCCTCCTGCACCGTAAGTTTTCCTCCCTTTATGTTGTATATCCATAATAGAATTAATAAGTAAACCACCCCTAACGTGCCTGTGTCGTCAACAATGAGTCCCATCCCGCACCGCTTCCACCTTCTCACCTCTCAACTCCGGGCCTTACCGGCAAGGGAGGCCCTGCCAGGATCCGAAGATCCCGCCGGCATCGCCCCGGAGCATCACTGAGGCTCGATACAACCTAACCTTTTTTTTTTTTTTTTTTTTTTTTTTTTTACGTGGGGAAATCCATCATGGATACCCCGGAGTCCTGGGGGGGACTCCGGGGTTATGCCGGACTCTTACCGGCTAAAACCCCACGGTGGCCATCCCTGCACTACCGGGGAGGGTCTGGGATCTCTTGCGAACAACAACCAGACCCTCCCCGTGCAAGGGCGCCAGAAGGGCGCCCGCTTCCCAAAAGTTGGAGGGCTGAGCCTCCCCTACCCAGCTAAAGACGGCGATGTCGGGGCCACGCCGACATCGCCGACCATCCCGGGCCGCGTGCAATGCATCGGCGAACCCCCATTCGCCGATGCTGCAGCCCCGGCGACCGCCTCGCCTTGAAGTACTCGAGTGGAGCGGTGCTCAAACACTCGGCGAGACGGCCGCCCTCCTCCACCACAGCTCGGGCCCCGGGTGCGCTACTACCCGTACCGCGGCAACAGATGGTCGGTTGCCGCGGCCCCTGGGGGATGATGTCTCCCGGAAAAGGGAGACATATCGGGGAAGGTCTACTCCTTCGTAGAAGGAGCAGCCCCACCCCGATCAGGCGCAACCGCCTGCCCCTTGGGCACCGAAGTGCCGGCCCTCGAGGGCCCCCCACGCCCGCCCTTACGGACGGGCGGCTTACAGGCCGAGCTGCCCAAGCGGTGCCCGGACGACAGACCCAAGTCCGCGCAAAGCGGACAGTTGGGCGCCGCCGCCGGACACCCGGCCGCCTTGTGGCCTGCAGCGCCACACCGGTAGCACAAAGTGCTACGGTCCTCGTCGGCAGTGCACCGCGCCCGCACGTGACCGTGCTGGAGGCAGCGGTAGCACTGCAACGGCCGGGGCTTGAGCAGCTCGACCCGAGCTATAGCCCACCCCACCCGTATCCTATCCCCCTTGGCGAAAAGTTTTTTCGCCCCTGCCAATGGGCATCGCGCCCACACGGTGCCCAATGGGCCGGATCGCCGGATGGTACCGACCACGATCCGGTCCATGGGGCACCCGCCCTCCCTCGATAAGGCCGCCTTCACCTCGATGGCGCGGACCGAGTCCTCAAGGCCGACCACCCTCAGCTCAACGAGCTTCATTGGGCGGCCGACCTTGAGGCCCCTGGGCTCCAACACCTCGGTGAGGCGATAGGCCAGTTGGTCGGCCTTTTCCGCCCTCCCTTCTCCCTCAACCTCCAGGATGAGGGCCCCCGTCTTTGCCCGCTTGGGCCTCACCGCCTCAATGCCCACTTCGTCAAGGGCGAAGGCGTTTCTCGCCACCAACATTGCGTTGGTGAGCGTCTGGTTGCACCCAGGCGGGACGGTGATAGACACCGCCTCCGACCTGGGTAGCCTACCCAGACGCACACCACCTTTCCTCTTTTCGGGGCCGAAGCCGGCCTTCGCGGCCGACTTCTTCCCCTTTACCCTCTTCTTTTTCGAGGAGGAAGAGGGAGGGACCGGGGCAGAAGTGGGAGCCTTGCGGCCCACCACCTCCGCCCAGGAGTCCCCACCCCCGGACTGAGTCTGCACAGCAGACCCAGCCGAGGGAGGGACATTGGACACCCCCCTATTCCCCCTCTTACCCCGTCCCTTTTTCCCGGCTTTCGCCGGGCGAGGGGTGGCCGACGGTGGTTGGTCGGGCTGGGCAGCACGGGGAGTACCCGCGCCGTCCCCCCTAACCTCCCCCAACGAACCACCCCCCAACACCAAACCGGAGGCGGGACCCGCCGCTCCCAGGGTGAGGTTTAACTCACCCCTGAGGGCGGCGAATCTCGCCTCCATCATATCTCCCACACGAGAGATAACCTCCTCCACGTCCATACCGCCAGCGGCTGGACCCGTACTCGGGGAGGACCTGCCTCCCCGTGCCCCCGTAATCGGTGGAGATATTACTCTCGGAGGCTCCACCTCCATTCGGAATGCCTCCCGACTGGAAGACTCAAGTTGCTTCTTGAGCCTGCCCACTTCCCGCTTTAGGTCGTCAAGTTCGGAGGAGAGCCTATCATTGGCCTCCTCCAACTCCTGGACCCTACTATCCCGATGCGTTCGCTGGATCGCCTCAAGCCCAGCTAATCTAAGCGCCTGTGCACTCTCCCTGAGGCGGTGCACAAATTTCCCACTAAGATTTTTGGAGGATCCGGCCACACGCTCGACCTCCTTTGCGTGCTCCAAGATTAGAGCACCGAGGTCGGGCGTTGGCCGACTCCTCATTTCCTCCCGCACCTCGCGCTCGTTGGGAAGCGGCTTGGCGCTCTTGCTAGGAGGCGGAGGGGTCCGGGAGGGGTCGGATCGCTCCAACTCTCTCCGGACCGCCTCCTCCTCCCGGCAGAGCTCCATGTAGGCGCGCTTTGCCTCTGCGAGCCCAACGTACTCTCCCGTTGTAGGGGGCCTGCCCCTTTTTCTCACAACGGGAGGCTCCAAACGACACGAGAAGGAGGCGTCAGAGAACCCCTCCTCGTCGTCTGAGTCCATTCCCAGCGACCAGCGTCCAGCGCTGCCCGCCGCTAAATCTTTAACGAGGCCGGCCAGCGGCCTCGCAGAAATCCCCCCAGCCTCAGAGGAACCAGTCGCTCTAGACGCCGTGGCCTGGCCCTCCACCACGGACGTCCCACGGTTGCCGGATGACGACGCAGCCGGGCCCGCTTGACCACCCGAAACTGCGCCGGTACTGGAGGTTCCGAGGCCTCCTGCACCGTAAGTTTTCCTATCCTTGGTTCGTAATTCCATAATTATAAAATTCCTCCCCCAACGTGCCCGAGTCGTCAACAAAAGTCCCGCCCCGCACCGCTTCCACCTTCTCACCTCTCAACTCCGGGCCTTACCGGCAAGGGAGGCCCTGCCAGGATCCGAAGATCCCGCCGGCATCGCCCCGGAGCATCACTGAGGCTACCTCAGCTTCCGCGATGCACCCTTTTAGTCGCCTCTTACGACAGGCAGGGTATACCCTGGGTGTATTCTGACCCGCACCCAGACGGGGAGATACAACCTAACCTTTTTTTTTTTTTTTTTTTTTACGTGGGGAAATCCATCATGGATACCCCGGAGCTGGGGAAGCTCCGGGGTTATGCCGGACTCTTACCGGCTAAAACCCCACGGTGGCCATCCCTGCACTACCGGGGAGAGTCTGGGATCTCTTGCGAACAACAACCAGACCCTCCCCGTGCAAGGGCGCCAGAAGGGCGCCCGCTTCCCAAAAGTTGGAGGGCTGAGCCTCCCCTACCCAGCTAAAGTAGGCGATGTCGGGGCCACGCCGACATCGCCGACCATCCCGGGCCGCGTGCAATGCATCGGCGAACCCCCATTCGCCGATGCTGCAGCCCCGGCGACCGCCTCGCCTTGAAGTACTCGAGTGGAGCGGAGCTCAAACACTCGGCGAGACGGCCGCCCTCCGCCACCGTAGCTCGGGCCCCGGGTGCGCTACTACCCGTACCGCGGCAACAGATGGTCGGTTGCCGCGGCCCCTGGGGGATGATGTCTCCCGGGAAAGGGAGACATATCGGGGTGAGTCTACTCCTTCGGAGAAGGAGCAGCCCCACCCCGATCAGGCGCAACCGCCTGCCCCTTGGGCACAGATGTGCCGGCCCTCGAGGGCCCCCCACGCCCGCCCTTTCGGACGGGCGGCTTACAGGCCGAGCTGCCCAAGCGATGCCCGGACGACAGACCCAAGTCCGCGCAGAGCGGACAGTTGGGCGCCGCCGCCGGACACCCGGCCGCCTTGTGGCCTGCAGCGCCACACCGATAGCACAAAGTGCTACGGTCCTCGTCGGCAGTGCACCGCGCCCGCACGTGACCGTGCTGGAGGCAGCGGTAGCACTGCAACGGCCGGGGCTTGAGCAGCTCGACCCGAGCTGTTGCCCACCCCACCCGTATCCTATCCCCCTTTGCGAAGATTTTCTTCGCGCCCACAAGTGGGCATCGCGCCCACACGGTGCCCAAGGGGCCGGATCGCTGGATGGTACCAACCACGATCCGGTCCATTGGGCACCCACCCTCCCTCGACAGAGCCGCCTTTACCTCTATCGCCCGGACGGAGTCCTCAAGGCCGACCAGCCTCAGCTCAACGAGCTTCATTGGGCGGCCGACCTTGAGGCCCCTCGGCTCCAACACCTCCGTGAGGCGATAAGCCAGTTGGTCGGCTTTTTCGGCCCTCCCCTCGCCCTCAACTTCAAGTATGAGGGCCCCGGTCTTGGCCCGCTTGGGCCTCACGGCCTCGATGCCCAGCTCATCGAGCGCAAACGCGTTGCGCGCCACCAACATAGCGTTGGTGAGCGTCTGGGAGCACCCAGGCGGGACGGTGATGGTCACCGCCTCCGACCTGGGAAGCCTACCCAGACGCACACCAACATTTTTCTTCGCGGGGCCGGAGTCGGCCTTCCCGGCCGGCTTCTTCCCCTTCTTCTTCTTCCCCTTATTCTCCTTCGAGGAGGAAGAGGGTGGGACCGGGGCAGAAGTGGGAGTCTTACGACCCACCACCTCCGCCCAGGAGTCCCCGCCCCCAGACTGAGCCCGCACAGCAGACCCAGCCGAGGGAGGGACAGAAGTCACCACCCCCTTCCCCCTCTTAGCCCGTCCCTTTTTCCCGGCCTTCGCCGGGCGAGTGGTGGCCGACGGTGGCTGGTCGGGCTGGGCAGCGCGGGGAGTCCCCCCGCTGTCCCCCCTAACCTCCACCAAAGAGCCACCCCCCAACAACAAACCGGTGGCGGGACCCGCCGCTCCCAGGGTGAGGTTTAACTCACCCCTGAGAGCGGCGAATCTCGCCTCCATTATATCTCCTACCCGGGAGATGATGCTCTCCACGTCCAAGCCGCCAGCGGCTGGACGCGTACTCGGGGAGGACCTGCCTCCCCGTGCCCCCGTAGTAGGAGGAGATGTCCCCCTGGGAGGTTCCACCTCCATTCGGGAGTCTTGAGTAGCAGACTCAAGCTGCCGCCTGAGCCGACCCACCTCCCGCTTGAGGTCCTCAAGTTCGGAGGAGAGACGTTCGTTCGCCTCCTCCAACTCCTGAACCCTCCCATCCCGATGAGTTCTTTGTATCGCCTCGAGGCCAGCCAACCGAAGGGCCTGGGCACTTTCCCGAAGGCGATGAACGAACCTCCCACTTAGATTTTTAGAGGAGCCGGCCACACGCTCGACCTCCTTGGCGTGCTCCAAGATGAGAGCACCGAGGTCGGGCGTCGGCCGGCTCCTCATTTCCTCCCTCACCTCCCGTTCGTTCGGGAGAGGCTTAGCTGCCTTACTAGGAGGCGGAGGGGTGCGGGAGGGGTCGGATCTCTCCAACTCCCTCCGGACCGCCTCCTCCTCCCGGCAAAGCTCCATATAGGCGCGCTTCGCCTCCGCCAGCCCAACATACTCTCCCGTCGTAGGGGGCCTGCCCCTCTTCCGTACTACACCGGACGTCGGCTCTAGCTGACACGAGAAGGAGTTGTCCGACAACCCTTCCTCGTCGTCCGAGTCCATCCCAAGCGACCAGCGACCAGCGCTGCCCGCCGCTAAATCTCTCACGAGACCGGCCAGCGGCCTCGCAGAAGTCCCCCCAGCCCCAGAGGAACCAGTAGCCTTAGACGCCGTGGCCTGGCCCTCCACCACGGACGTCCCACGGTTGCCAGATGACGACGCAGCCGGGCCCGCTTGACCACCCGAAACTGCGCCGGTACTGGAGGTTCCGAGGCCTCCTGCACCGTAAGATTTCCTTCCTTTATGTCGTGTATCCATAGTTAATGTAAAATTCCGCCCCCAACGTGCCCGTGTCGTCAACAAGAAACCCATCCCGCACCGCTTCCACCTTCTCACCTCTCAACTCCGGGCCTTACCGGCAAGGGAGGCCCTGCCAGGATCCGAAGATCCCGCCGGCATCGCCCCGGAGCATCAGTGAGGCTACCTCAGCTTCCGCGATGCACCCTTTTAGTCGCCTCTTACGACAGGCAGGGTATACCCTGGGTGTATTCTGACCCGCACCCAGACGGGGAAACCCAACCTAACCTAACCTTTTTTTTTTTTTTTTTTTTTTTTTTTTTTTTTTTTTTTTTTTTTTACGTGGGGAAATCCTCATGGATCCCCCGGGGCTGGGGAACCCCGGGGGTATGCCGGACTCTTACCGGCTAAAACCCCACGGTGACCTACCTCGGCGCTGTTGGGGAGGGCCCGGGAACTCTGGACGAACACGTCCGGTCCCTCCCCGCGCCGGGGCCCCCTATGGTGACTGAGGGGACCCCCTTCCCGTTGGGAGGGTGGTCGACGATACACCCCCCCATCCGGGGAAAACGGGCGGTGACCCGGTCACCCGGCCACCGCCCCCGTCCCGGAGGGCGCGTGCAATGGCTGAGGCGATCCCCCAATCGCCCCAGCCGCGCCCTCCGGACGACCCCCGTGCAAAGACTTGGGGCACGACCCCCACCGAGGTGAGGGTCCTCCCCGCACGGGCGTCGCCGACGCCTCGGGCCAGGCTTGGCCCGGTGCGACTGGGAGCCCCGGGTGCGTCACACCCGATACCGTGGCCCGACTAAGTGCCGGGACCACGGCCCCTGGGGCAAAGGTGCCACCACCGTGGCACGTTGGGTGCGCGGCGGAGGTGGCGAAGTCCCGCTCCCCGAAGGGTTCTTAGGAGCGACTCCCACCCGAAGGCGAGAGTCCCCCCCGTGGAGCGGGGCGGGGCAAACGTACAAGACGCCGACCCCGCAGGCGACGCCGAGCAGGGAGCAGTTGCTCCCTTGTGCGCTCGGCGGCCTCCTTCGCGACCATGACCTCCTCGCAAAAGGAGTTCATGGCCTGCCAGACGCTCCCGCTACCGACCATCCGAGACAGGATGGTCGGCAGCGAGAGGTCCGGACCCACCTCCGCCGCTAAGGCCCGACGCGGCACCTCCCAGGCTGGACACTCCATGAGAGTGTGCCGCGCCGAGTCCACCGCGGCGCCACAGTGGTGGCACCGCGGGTCCGCCTCGCGACCGATCCGGCACAGGTACCGACCGAAACACCCGTGGTCGGTCAGCACCTGTGTGGCTCGGAAAGTAAGTCGTCCGGAGCTACGGCCCACCCATCTATCTAAGACGGGCAGGACCGCCCCGACGGTCCAATGGTCCCTATAACGGGATAACTCCTCCCTCCAAGATGTTAAAGTGGACCGCCGGGCCTGGAGCCTCAGCTCGTCCCGATTTAACTCCTCCCCTGGCGGGTTGGAGTCCTGGCGGGCAAGGCGAAGGCGCCTGTAGACGTAGGCGTCTTCTGCCGCCAGGAACTCCAAAGGTGGTAGACCCGCCAGGGCGGTGGCCGCCTCGTATGACACCGTACGGTACCCCCTGATGACGCGTATTGCGGCGCGTCGCCATTCCCTCCGGAGGAGCGACTTGCTCCCCCGGCTGGCCGCTAAGGCATCGGCCCAGATGGGGGCACCGTACAGTGCCACACTCTTCACTACCCCACAGTAGAGGCGGCGCACACGCTCGTCCGGACCACCAAGGTTGGGCATGATGCGGCTCAAGTGAGTCACTAGACTACCCAACCTGGTGGCCAGACGGGAGAAGTGCGGGACGAAGCTCCAGGAGCTGTCCAGGTAGACACCAAGATACTTGATGTCGGTGCCCACCTGGACGTCGGACGACCCGATCCTCACCAGGCTATGGGGTGGAGCGCCCCTCCGGCGACCCTCAAACAAGACGATCTCCGTCTTCTGAGGGGACAACTCCAACCCCATGCCCCGGATCCGCGAGGCGACGGCCGCAACTGCGACCTCCGCACGGCGGATGGTCCTCCCACGGTCCCTGCCGGTGGCCAACACCATTGTGTCATCGGCGTAACACGTTAAGTGTACGCCGACCGGCAGGGACACCCGCAGAGCCGCGTCGTACCCCAGGTTCCATAACAATGGGCCCAAGACGGACCCCTGGGGTACTCCACGGTTTATCTGCCGCCTGACAGACCCATCGCGGCCACCGTAAACGATGGCCCTGTCCCGGAGGTAGTCTCCGACCACCATCCGCAGGTAGAGGGGCACCTCGTGACTTTCGAGTGCCCCGCGGATGGCCGCCCAGGAGAGGGAGTTGAAGGCGTTTTTAATGTCTAACGAGACCGCCAATGCTACCCCTCCCCCGGACGTGGCCGAGTCCGAGAGGGACTTGACGCGCTGGATCGCGTCGATGGTCGATCGTCCCTCCCGGAAGCCGAACTGGCACTCGGCCAGGTCGGGTCCATCACGGGACAGGTGCTGGACGAGGCGCTTGTGAACGATGCGTTCGAAGAGCTTCCCCACCTCGTCCAGCAACACGATGGGCCTGTAGGCAGCAGGCGACTCTGCGGGCCTGTTGTCCTTGCGAAGGAGGACCATCCGCCCGGTCTTCCACCGTGGTGGAAGGGTCCCCGTCTGCAAACAGGCTGTAAACAGCCTGCGCAGACGGGGCCCGAGGACGCTGAGCGCCAAGACCCAGGCGCGGCCGGGGATGCCGTCGGGGCCGGGGGCGGTGTTACGCGCCCCCATGCGCTTGACAGCCCCGGCCAACTCCTCTTCGGACACCTCCCACTCCCGGGACCATAAGACACGGTCCGGTGGTGGAGCGGGGGCCGACACCTCCCCGTCAGGGAATAAAGTGCCGACCACCCGCTCCAGGAGTGGGGGGTCCATCGTCTCCGTGAGGGGAGGCGCCCATGGACGAAGTTTGTCCATCACAAGACGGTATGGGCGCCCCCATGGGTCCTCACGGAGTGAGTCGAGGAGTCCGTCCCAGGCCTGAGCCTTGGCGCTCCTGATGGCCAGCTGCAGCCTCTTCGTGAGGTCACGATAGTCGGCATACAGCTGTGCCGTTCTCGCTGCGTCGGAGTTTCGCCGACGCCTCGCCCGGGTGCACTGGCGGCGTGCGACTCCGCACTCTTCGCGGAGACGCTGAATCTCAGCGCTCCACCAGTACACCGGGCGGCGAGGCGGATTGGCGCGGACACGTGGCATCGCCACGTCGCAAACTGCCGACATGGCGTCCGCGAACCAATCCGCCTCCTGTGACACCTCCACTGGCCCAGCCGGAACTTCCGGCCAGGCCACTGCGAGAACGGCCGCCATCAGTGCGTCCTCATCGATGCCCTTCAGGGCCCACCTCCGTGGGTGGTGGGCTGCTGGGCGGGTCGGGGGAGGCGTGGAGACATCCATGCGTATATACACATGATCTGACAGCGTCTCCACGTCGTCGACCCTCCACCCCGACACACGGCGCGCGGCCAGGGCATTGGCGAAAGATAAGTCCACGATACTTTCGCCCTGGTACCGCACGCACGTGCTGGCCGAGCCCCGGTCCAACAACCGGAGGCCCAGGCCAGCCGCCCAGTCCAGCACCGAGTGGCCCCTCTGGTCCGTCCTCGGGGAGTGCCACGCGGATGCGTGAGCATTGAAGTCCCCGAGGACGAGTACTGGACGAGCTGCGTGCAATGAAACGACGTTCTGCAGCTCGTCCAGTAGGGAGTCGAAACGACTGAGGGACCAACTCGGTGGAGCGTAGACGCCCACCACCACACAACCCGCCCAGTCGACCGCCACGAATCCATGGCCGCGCATGACTGGCGCTATTGGCCGGATCCGTGACGGAACCGACTGGGCGATCACCACGGAGTCGTCCAAGTCTCCAACCCAGGACGGGCGTTGAAGAACCCGGTACGGCTCCGCGGCTACGACCAACTCAACCACGCCGCCGCAAAGACTTTGAGCCATCAAGTCTTGGGCAGCGACGGCGTGGTTGAGATTAGTCTGGATGATCTGACCGCGGGGAGGCGTGAACGTTAGGCCGTGTCCATGGCCTCCCCCCGGCCAGAATCATCCAGTGGAGCGGTTTTAGAAGAAGACCGCTCCGCCTTCTCCCCAGTGTCCATCGCAGCAGCAACTCCCACGGTGGAGGGTGATGCGGATGCACCACCCCCGCTGGAACCTCCCACGGTGGGGGGTGATGCCGGTGCACCACCCCCGCTGGAACCTCCCACGTTGGAGGATGGTGCAGCCGCACCACCCCCTTGATGGACACTGGAGAGTTGGCTCTTCCTCTTCTTATCTCCTCCCTTCTTGGCTGGGCGGGCCTTCGGTGGGGAGCATGCCTTGCTCCCCATACGATGGTCGGCAGGCCGCCCAGCCTCTCTGCACAGAGTGCATACTGGAGCGGCCGCCGTACAAAGGCCCGCATGGTGGCCAGTTTCGCCGCACCTGTAGCACAGGTGCGACCTGTCTACTTCTGCAGTGCACCGCTGCTGGACATGACCATGCTCCCAGCAGCGGTAGCACTGCTCAGGGCGGGGCTTCAGTGCCTCTACTCTAGCGAGGGTCCACCCCACCCTGATGCGACCGGCCGCGACCAGCTTTTTGGCCGCCGCTAGCGGGCACTGCACCCATAGAGTGCCTAGCCCTGTACGTGAAGACCGTATTTGCCCAGTCTTTACGTCCCCTGGTTGGCATACGCCAACACGAGCGATGGCTTCGGCCACCTCAGCAGGTGTGGCCGAGTCATCGAGGCCAATGACCCGTAGGTCGGCCTTTTTAACTGGCCTGGTGACTGTGACCGCTTCACCACCCAACGCCTCTCGCAATTTGTCGGCCAAGGCAGAAGCCTTGGCTTCCTTATCTGGACCGGCGACCTCTAACATGAGGCCACCGGTCCTGGCTTTCTTGGGGCGGACATTGTCGATCCCCACGTCCGCCAACTTCACCCTCTGCCTGGCAGCTGTCATGACGTCCCTATAAGAGGACTTGCTGCCAGGCTGGATTGTGAGGACTACCGCAGCAGTGCGAGGTAGTCGGCCCAGCTTGGGCTTCTCCGCCTTTTTCTGGACCTTAGGTGGTGGAGCAGTGGCAGATTGGGCCTTTTTGACAGCCCTTTGTACCTTTCTGCCCACCACCTGGGCCCACGTTCCCTCGTTGGCGGTGGATGGAGCCTGCGCCACCGCTTTCTTCTTCTGCGCCTCCTGGCGCGCCACCTCCAGTCTTCTGGCGGCCCCGGATGGGATCGCCTTCTTCTGTGGGGGTTGGGGTTCGACCGGAGTTGTGACGTTGCCCTTCCCCTTCTTCTTCTTCTTTTTCTTCTTCTTGTCCCCGGTGGCCTGTAGTAACGGGCCATCCGGGGAGGCTTCCTCCCTCTTCTTATTTGGGAGGAGTTCCTTCCGGAACTCTTCTAATCTTTTGTTGACGAGGTCCGCAATTTCGCGGACCAAGTCGGACCCCGTCGTCCCCTTGGGTGCCGGGACACCCGTTTCTGGGCGAGCTACCCCCGAATCCCTCCTTGGCGAGACTGGTGTTCTCTCGCGGCTCACGATCTCCAAGTCCGCCATTTTTGTGACTGGCGGGCTTGAAGATCGCCTCTCTAACACTACTATCCGCTCCTGCAGGCGCTTATTTTCTGCCTGCAGGGCTTCTAGTTGCCCTATTAGCGCAGTGATGTCCTGTCCGGGCTGTGGTTCCGCTGGTCTCACCACTCGCTGAGCCAGCTCCATTGTCACCGCTCTAACGGTGCGTGCACCAACCCGGATATCCCTTTGGATGGTACCCTTTAAGTTTTTGGACTTAGCCGCAGCTAGTTCAATTTTGTCGGCCTCCTCTAGGGCCCACGCTCCGAGGTCCGCCAGTGGTTTCTTCTTTGCCTCTTCGACGAAGACCTCCATCTCTGGGACTGGGTTACCCGACTTGCCGGGAGGTGGAATGCTTCCTGTGCCCGCCCGAATCTCCTCTTCGAGCTCAGCGAGCTCGATTTCTCGTTGGGCCTCCATGTAGGCCCTCTTGGCTTCAGCGAGCCCTACATACTCCCCAGTTGTTGGGGGTCGTCCTCTCTTCTTGGACTTCGGACACGCCCGTTCTCTAAGGGTAGAGAAGTTGGATCTAACTGATCCCACGGACGTGTCCGAGTCGTAGGAGGCGTCACCAGACTCCTCCTGGGCGCCCTTCTCCAGTACTCTACCTCTGAGCTGGAGCTTCTCCAATATTACCTGCCCCTGTGAGGCAGTGAGTTTTGTGTCCGAGACGATGTTTGGTCTCGGACCGCCGACCTTTCGGACCCCACTGGTCCCCGCCTTTTCCTCTTCACAGACCCCCCCAATCCCCGGTTTTTTAAACAATGAACAATTCTCCATACTGTTCCCACGAGTAGGTCGGAAAGGAGGTCACCCCTGGCAGAGCCGCCATGCCAGGGGAAGGCAGATACACCCGGGGGGCGCCAGTATCCCCGGGGTTGGTCGCTCGAGACCGGTGCACCCACCGGCCACGCCCAGCCGCGAGGACTGGACGTGCCCCATCGCCGCGTACCGCAGCTTGAGGCTAGGGACTTTTTATAGAGGTTTATCCCCTCGCGGGCCGGCCAATGAAGGCAAGCCCCCCGCTCCGGCGAAACATGACCACCGGTTTACGGTATTACGACAGGGGTCACACCACCCCTGCCGAGCTATGGGATCCCGGGGACGCAACTCCCCGTATCACGACCAGAACTGGCCGTGACCCCTGGGATGAACCTAACCTAACCTTTTTTTTTTTTTTTTTTTTTACGTGGGGAAATCCTCATGGATACCCCGGAGCTGGGGAAGCTCCGGGGTTATGCCGGACTCTTACCGGCTAAAACCCCACGGTGGCCATCCCTGCACTACCGGGGAGGGTCTGGGATCTCTTGCGAACAACAACCAGACCCTCCCCGTGCAAGGGCGCCAGAAGGGCGCCCGCTTCCCAAAAGTTGGAGGGCTGAGCCTCCCCTACCCAGCTAAAGACGGCGATGTCGGGGCCACGCCGACATCGCCGACCGTCCCGGGCCGCGTGCAATGCATCGGCGAACCCCCATTCGCCGATGCTGCAGCCCCGGCGGCAGTCTCGCCTTGAAGTACTCGAGTGGAGCGGAGCTCAAACACTCGGCGAGACGGCCGCCCTCCTCCACCGTAGCTCGGGCCCCGGGTGCGCTACTACCCGTGCCGCGGCAACAGGTGGTCGGTTGCCGCGGCCCCTGGGGGATGATGTCTCCCGGGAAAGGGAGACATATCGGGGCAGGTCTACTCCTTCGGAGAAGGAGCAGCCCCACCCCGATCAGGCGCAACCGCCTGCCCCTTAGGCACCGAAGTGCCGGCCCTCGAGGGCCCCCCACGCCCGCCCTTTCGGACGGGCGGCTTACAGGCCGAGCTGCCCAAGCGGTGCCCGGACGGCAGACCCAAGTCCGCACAGAGCGGACAGTTGGGCGCCGCCGCCGGACACCCGGCCGCCTTGTGGCCTGCAGCGCCACACCGATAGCACAGAGTGCTACGGTCCTCGACGGCAGTGCACCGTGCTCGCACGTGACCGTGCTGGAGGCAGCGGTAGCACTGCAACGGCCGGGGCTTGAGCAGCTCGACCCGAGCTGTTGCCCACCCCACCCGTATCCTGTCCCCTTTTGCGAAGAGCTTCTTCGCGCCCGCAAGTGGGCATCGCGCCCACACGGTGCCCAATGGGCCGGATCGCCGGATGGTTCCGACCACGATCCGGTCCATGGGGCACCCGCCCTCCCTCGACAAGGCCGCCTTCACCTCTATGGCGCGGACCGAGTCCTCAAGGCCGACCACCCTCAGCTCAACGAGCTTCATTGGGCGGCCGACCTTGAGGCCCCTGGGCTCCAACACCTCGGTGAGGCGATAGGCCAGTTGGTCGGCCTTTTCCGCCCTCCCTTCTCCCTCAACCTCCAGGATGAGGGCCCCCGTCTTCGCCCGCTTGGGCCTCACCGCCTCAATGCCCAGCTCATCGAGAGCAAAGGCGTTACGCGCCGCCAGCATTGCATTTGTGAGCGTCTGGGAGCACCCAGGCGGGACGGTGATAGTCACCGCCTCCGACCTGGGCAGCCTACCCAGACGCACACCCCCCTTCCTCTTATCGGGGCCGGAGCCGGCCTTCGCGGCCGACTTCTTCCCCTTACCCTTCTTCTTCTTCGAGGAGGAGGAGGGTGGTACCGGGGCAGAAGTGGGAGTCTTACGACCCACCACCTCCGCCCAGGAGTCCCCGCCCCCGGACTGAGCCTGCACAGCAGACCCAGCCGAGGGAGGGACAGAAGTCACCACCCCTTTCCCCCTCTTAGCCCGTCCCTTTTTCCCGGCTTTCGCCGGGCGAGTGGTGGCCGACGGTGGTTGGTCGGGCTGGGCCGCGCGGGGAGTCCCCCCGCTGTCCCCCCTAACCTCCACCAAAGAACCACCCCCCAACTCCAATCCGGAGGCGGGACCCGCCGCTCCCAGGGTGAGGTTCAACTCACCCCTGAGAGCGGCGAATCTCGCCTCCATCATATCTCCCACCCGGGAGATGATCGTCTCCACGTCCACACCGCCAGCGGCTGGACCCTTACTCGGGGAGGACCTGCCTCCCCGTTCGCCCGTTATGGGCGGAGATACACCTCTCGGAGGCTCCACCTCCATCCGGGATTGCTCCCGAGTGGAAGACTCGAGCTGCCTCCTCAGTCTTGTCACCTCTCTCCTTAAATCTTCGAGTTCGGAGGAGAGCCTACCATTGGCTTCCTCCAACTCTTTTACTCTCCCGTCCCTTTGTGTGCGCAGGATTGCCTCAAGTCCGGCTAACCTGAGGGCCTGCGCACTCTCCCGCAGGCGGTGAACAAACCTGCCGCTTAGGTTCTTCGAGGAGCCGGCCACGCGCTCGACCTCCTCCGAGTGCTCCAAGATAAGAGCACCGAGGTCAGGCGTCGGCCGGTGCCTCATTTGCTCCCGCACCTCCCTCTCATCGGGCAGCGGTTTAGCGCTCTTACTAGGAGGCGGAGGGGCCCGGGAGGGGTCGGATCGCTCCAACTCCCTCCGGACCGCCTCCTCCTCCCGGCAGAGCTCCATGTACGCCCGCTTCGCCTCAGCGAGCCCGACGTACTCCCCTGTAGTAGGGGGCCTGCCCCTCTTTCTCAACACCGGTGGCTCCAAGCGACACGAGAAGGAGGTATCGGAATACCCCTCCTCGTCGTCGGAGTCCATCCCGCCCAAGGACCAGCGACCAGCGCTGCCCGCCGCGAGATCCCTTACGTGGCCGACCAGCGGCCGCGAAGAAGTCCCCCCATCCCCAGAGGTGCCAGTAGCACTAGACGCCGTGGCCTGGCCCTCCACCACGGACGTCCCACGGTTGCCAGATGACGACGCAGCCGGGCCCGCTTGACCACCCGAAACTGCGCCGGTACTGGAGGTTCCGAGGCCTCCTGCACCGTAAGTTTTCTTTCCCTTATGCCGTGTATCCATAATTTTTATATATAAAACTCCCCCCCGAACGTGCCGAAGTCGTCAACCGAAGTCCCATCCCGCACCGCTTCCACCTTCTCACCTCTCAACTCCGGGCCTTACCGGCAAGGGAGGCCCTGCCAGGATCCGAAGATCCCGCCGGCATCGCCCCGGAGCATCACCGAGGCTACCTCAGCTTCCGCGATGCACCCTTTTAGTCGCCTCTTACGACAGGCAGGGTATACCCTGGGTGTATTCTGACCCGCACCCAGACGGGGAGAACCTAACCTTTTTTTTTTTTTTTTTTACGTGGGGAAATCCATCATGGATACCCCGGAGCTGGGGAAGCTCCGGGGTTATGCCGGACTCTTACCGGCTAAAACCCCACGGTGGCCATCCCTGCACTACCGGGGAGGGTCTGGGATCTCTTGCGAACAACAACCAGACCCTCCCCGTGCAAGGGCGCCAGAAGGGCGCCCGCTTCCCAAAAGTTGGAGGGCTGAGCCTCCCCTACCCAGCTAAAGACGGCGATGTCGGGGCCACGCCTACATCGCCGACCATCCCGGGCCGCGTGCAATGCATCGGCGAATCCCCATTCACCGATGCTGCAGCCCCGGCGACCGCCTCGCCTTGAAGTACTCGAGTGGAGCGGTGCTCAAACACTCGGCGAGACGGCCGCCCTCCTCCACCATAGCTCGGGCCCCGGGTGCGCTACTACCCGTACCGCGGCAACAGATGGTCGGCTGCCGCGGCCCCTGGGGGATGATGTCTCCCGGAAAAGGGAGACATATCGGGGTGAGTCTACTCCTTCGGAGAAGGAGCAGCCCCACCCCGATCATGCGCAACCGCCTGCCCCTTGGGCACCGTAGTGCCGGCCCTCGAGGGCCCCCCACGCCCGCCCTTTCGGACGGGCGGCTTACAGGCCGAGCTGCCCAAGCGGTGCCCGGACGGCAGACCCAAGTCCGCACAGAGCGGACAGTTGGGCGCCGCCGCCGGACACCCGGCCGCCTTGTGGCCTGCAGCGCCACACCGATAGCACAAAGTGCTACGGTCCTCGTCGGCAGTGCACCGCGCCCGCACGTGACCGTGCTGGAGGCAGCGGTAGCACTGCAACGGCCGGGGCTTGAGCAGCTCGACCCGAGCTGTTGCCCACCCCACCCGTATTTGATCCCCCTTGGCGAAGAGCTTCTTCGCCCCCGCGAGTGGGCACCTAGCCCACACGGTGCCCAATGGGCCGGATCGCCGGATGGTACCGACCACGATCCGGTCCATTGGGCACCCACCCTCCCTAGAAAGAGCCGCCTTGACCTCAATGGCCCGGACGGAGTCCTCAAGGCCGACCACCCTCAGCTCGACGAACTTCATTGGGCGGCCGACCTTGAGGCCCCTCGGCTCCAATACCTCTGTAAGGCGAATGGCGAGATTGTCCGCCTTTTCCGCCCTCCCCTCGCCCTCAACCTCAAGGATGAGGGCACCGGTCTTTGCCCTCTTGGGCCTCACGGCCTCAATGCCTAGCTCATCAAGAGCAAAGGCGTTACGCGCCACCAACATAGCGTTGGTGAGCGTCTGGGAGCACCCAGGCGGGACAGTGATGCTCACCGCCTCCGACCTGGGAAGCCTACCCAGACGCACACCCCCCTTCTTCTTATCGGGGCCGGAGCCGGCCTTACCGGCCGACTTCTTCCCCTTCACCTTCCTCTTCTTCGAGGAGGAAGAGGGAGGGACCGGGGCAGAGGTGGGAGCCTTGCGGCCCACCACCTCCGCCCAGGAGTCCCCACCCCCGGACTGAACCCGCACAGCAGACCCAGCCGAGGGAGGGACATCAGTCACCCCCCTAGTCCCCCTCTTGCCCCTTCCCTTTTTCCCGGCTTTCGCCGGGCGAGAGGTGGCCGACGGTGGTTGGTCGGGCTGGGCGGCACGGGGAGTACCCGCACCGTCCCCCCTAACCTCCCCCAACGAACCACCCCCCAACACCAAACCGGAGGCGGGACCCGCCGCTCCCAGGGTGAGGTTCAACTCACCCTTGAGAGCGGCGAATCTCGCCTCCATCATATCTCCCACCCGGGAGATGATACTCTCCACGTCCAAGCCGCCAGCGGCTGGACCCGTACTCGGGGAGGACCTGCCTCCCCGTGCCCCCGTGATGGGCGGAGATACGCCCCTCGGAGGCTCTACCTCCATTCGGGATTGCTCCCGAGTGGCAGACTCGAGCTGACGTTTGAGTCTGCCCACCTCCCTCCTTAAATCTTCGAGTTCGGAGGAGAGCCTACCATTGGCTTCCTCCAACTCTTTTACTCTCCCGTCCCTTTGTGTGCGCAGGATTGCCTCAAGTCCGGCTAACCTGAGGGCCTGCGCACTCTCCCGCAGGCGGTGAACAAACCTGCCGCTTAGGTTCTTCGAGGAGCCGGCCACGCGCTCGACCTCCTCCGAGTGCTCCAAGATAAGAGCACCGAGGTCGGGCGTCGGCCGGTGCCTCATTTGCTCCCGCATCTCCCTCTCATCGGGCAGCGGTTTAGCGCTCTTACTAGGAGGCGGAGGGGCCCGGGAGGGGTCGGATCGCTCCAACTCCCTCCGGACCGCCTCCTCCTCCCGGCAGAGCTCCATGTACGCCCGCTTCGCCTCAGCGAGCCCAACGTACTCGCCCGTAGTAGGGGGCCTGCCCCTCTTCCTCAACATCGGTGGCTCCAACCGACACGAGAAGGAGGTATCGGAATACCCCTCCTCGTCGTCGGAGTCCATCCCGCCCAAGGACCAGCGACCAGCGCTGCCCGCCGCGAGATCCCTTACGTGGCCGACCAGCGGCCGCGAAGAAGTCCCCCCATCCCCAGAGGTGCCAGTAGCACTAGACGCCGTGGCCTGGCCCTCCACCACGGACGTCCCACGGTTGCCGGATGACGACGCAGCCGGGCCCGCTTGACCACCCGAAACTGCGCCGGTACTGGAGGTTCCGAGGCCTCCTGCACCGTAAGTCTTCTTCCCCTTAGTTCGTAATTCCATGTTTGATATATAAAACTCCTCCCCTAACGTGCCCGAGTCGTCAACAAAAGTCCCGCCCCGCACCGCTTCCACCTTCTCACCTCTCAACTCCGGGCCTTACCGGCAAGGGAGGCCCTGCCAGGATCCGAAGATCCCGCCGGCATCGCCCCGGAGCATCACTGAGGCTACCTCAGCTTCCGCGATGCACCCTTTTAGTCGCCTCTTACGACAGGCAGGGTATACCCTGGGTGTATTCTGACCCGCACCCAGACGGGCAACCCAACCTAACCTAACCTAAAAAAATGTGGTAAGTGTCACCAAAGGGTGACAGTGCCTACCAATTATATGTGTATTCCATCCTTGTCTAGGGGAGTGCTAAACGTCTCTCCTTTCATACTACACGGGAGAACCTAACCTAACCTAACCTTTTTTTTTTTTTTTTTTTTTTTTACGTGGGGAAATCCATCATGGATACCCCGGAGCTGGGGAAGCTCCGGGGTTATGCCGGACTCTTACCGGCTAAAACCCCACGGTGGCCATCCCTGCACTACCGGGGAGGGTCTGGGATCTCTTGCGAACAACAACCAGACCCTCCCCGTGCAAGGGCGCCAGAAGGGCGCCCGCTTCCCAAATGTTGGAGGGCTGAGCCTCCCCTACCCAACTAAAGACGGCGATGTCGGGGCCACGCCGACATCGCCGACCATCCCGGGCCGCGTGCAATGCATCGGCGAACCCCCATTCGCCGATGCTGCAGCCCCGGCGACCGCCTCGCCTTGAAGTACTCGAGTGGAGCGGTGCTCAAACACTCGGCGAGACGGCCGCCCTCCACCACCACAGCTCGGGCCCCGGGTGCGCTACTACCCGTACCGCGGCAACAGGTGGTCGGTTGCCGCGGCCCCTGGGGGATGATGTCTCCCGGGAAAGGGAGACATATCGGGGAAGGTCTACTCCTTCGAAGAAGGAGCAGCCCCACCCCGATCAGGCGCAACCGCCTGCCCCTTGGGCACCTTAGTGCCTGCCCTAGAGGGCTCCCCACGCCCGCCCTTTCGGACGGGCGGCTTACAGGCCGAGCTGCCCAAGCGATGCCCGGACGGCAGACCCAAGTCCGCGCAGAGCGGACAGTTGGGCGCCGCCGCCGGACACCCGGCCGCCTTGTGGCCTGCAGCGCCACACCGATAGCACAAAGTGCTACGGTCCTCGTCGGCAGTGCACCGCGCCCGCACGTGACCGTGCTGGAGGCAGCGGTAGCACTGCAACGGCCGGGGCTTGAGCAGCTCGACCCGAGCTGTAGCCCACCCCACCCGTATCCTATCCCCCTTGGCGAAAAGTTTTTTCGCCGCCGCGAGTGGGCACCTAGCCCACACGGTGCCCAATGGGCCGGATCGCTGGATGGTTCCAACCACGATCGGGTCCATTGGGCACCCACCCTCCCTCGAAAGAGCCGCCTTGACCTCTATGGCCCGGACGGAGTCCTCAAGCCCGACCACCCTCAGCTCAACGAGCTTCATTGGGCGGCCGACCTTGAGGCCCCTCGGCTCCAGCACCTCTGTAAGGCGGTAGGCCAGCTGGTCAGCCTTTTCAGCCCTCCCCTCCCCCTCGATCTCTAAGATCAGAGCCCCAGTTTTCGCCCGCTTGGGCTTCACCGCCTCGATGCCCAGCTCGTCCAGGGCAAAGGCATTTCTCGCCACCAACATTGCGTTGGTGAGCGTCTGGCTGCACCCAGGCGGGACGGTGATAGACACCGCCTCCGACTTGGGTAGCCTGCCCAGACGAACACCAACATTTTTCTTCGCGGGGCCGGAGCCGGCCTTCGCGGCCGACTTCTTCCCCTTACTCTTCCTCTTTTTCGAGGAGGACGAGGGCGGGACCGGGGCAGAAGTGGGAGTCTTACGACCCACCACCCCCGCCCAGGAGTCCCCACCCCCGGACTGAGCCTGCTCAGCAGCCCCAGCCGAGGGAGGGACAGCAGTCGCCACCCCCTTCCCCCTCTTAGCCCGTCCCTTTTTCCCGGCTTTCGCCGGGCGAGGGGTGGCCGACGGCGGTTGGTCGGGCTGGGCAGCACGGGGAGTACCCGCGCCGTCCCCCCTAACCTCCCCCAACGAACCACCCCCCAACACCAAACCGGAGGCGGGACCCGCCGCTCCCAGGGTGAGGTTCAACTCACCCCTGAGAGCGGCGAATCTCGCCTCCATCATCTCTCCCACGCGGGAGATAATCTTCTCCACGTCCAAGCCGCCAGCAGCTGGACCCGTACTCGGGGAGGACCTGCCTCCCCGTGCCCCCAAGATAGGAGGAGTTGTCCCCCTGGGAGGCTCCACCTCCATTACGGATTGCTCCCGAGTGGCAGACTCGAGCTGCCTCCTCAGTCTGCCCACCTCACGTTTCAAGTCCTCGAGTTCGGAGGAGAGCCGTTCATTGGCCTCCTCCAACTCCTGGACCCGCCCATCACGATGCGTCCGCTGGATCGCCTCGAGCCCCGCAAGCCTAAGCGCCTGGGCACTTTCCCGAAGGCGATGAACGAAACGCCCACTCAAGTTCTTGGAGGAACCGGCCACACGCTCGACCTCCTTAGCGTGCTCCAAAATGAGAGCACCGAGGTCGGGCGTCGGCCGGCTCCTCATTTCCTCCCTCACCTCCCGTTCATTCGGGAGAGGCTTAGCAGCCTTACTAGGAGGCGGAGGGGTCCGGGAGGGATCGGATCGCTCCAACTCCCTCCGGACCGCCTCCTCCTCCCGGCAAAGCTCCATGTAGGCTCGCTTAGCCTCCGCCAGCCCGACATACTCCCCGGTTGTTGGGGGCCTGCCCCTTTTCCTCACCGCACCGGTCGGCGGCTCCAAACGACAGGAGAAGGAGTTATCAGAGAACCCCTCCTCGTCGTCCGAGTCCATTCCCAGGGACCAGCGTCCAGCGCTGCCCGCCGCTAAATCTCTCACGAGACCGGCCAGCGGCCTCGAAGAATTCCCCCCATCCCCAGAGGCGCCAGTAGCTCTAGACGCCGTGGCCTGGCCCTCCACCACGGACGTCCCACGGTTGCCGGATGACGACGCAGCCGGGCCCGCTTGACCACCCGAAACTGCGCCGGTACTGGAGGTTCCGAGGCCTCCTGCACCGTAAGTTTTCTTTCCTTTATGCCGAGTATCCATATTTGATAAGTATACACCCCCCTATCGTGCCCGAGTCGTCGCCGAAAAAGCCCGTCCCGCACCGCTTCCACCTTCTCACCTCTCAACTCCGGGCCTTACCGGCAAGGGAGGCCCTGCCAGGATCCGAAGATCCCGCCGGCATCGCCCCGGAGCATCACTGAGGCTACCTCAGCTTCCGCGATGCACCCTTTTAGTCGCCTCTTACGACAGGCAGGGTATACCCTGGGTGTATTCTGACCCGCACCCAGACGGGGAAACCTTTTTTTTTTTTTTTTTTTTTTTTTTTTTTTTTTTTTTTTTTTTTTTTTTTTTTTTTTTTTTTTTTTTACGTGGGGAAATCCTCATGGATCCCCCGGGGCTGGGGAACCCCGGGGGTATGCCGGACTCTTACCGGCTAAAACCCCACGGTGACCTACCTCGGCGCTGCTGGGGAGGGCCCGGGAACTCTGGACGAACACGTCCGGTCCCTCCCCGCGCCGGGGCCCCCTATGGTGACTGAGGGGACCCCCTTCCCGTTGGGAGGGTGGTCGACGATACACCCCCCCATCCGGGGTAACGGGCGGTGACCCGGTCACCCGGCCACCGCCCCCGTCCCGGAGGGCGCGTGCAATGGCTGAGGCGATCCCCCAATCGCCCCAGCCGCGCCCCCCGGGCGACCCCCGTGCAAAGACGTGGGGCACTACCCCCACCGAGGTGAGGGTCCTCCACGCACGGGCGTCGCCGACGCCTCGGGCCAGGCTTGGCCCGGTTTGACTGGGAGCCCCGGGTGCGTCAGACCCGATACCGTGGCCTGGCTAAGTGCCGGGACCACGGCCCCTGGGGCCTAAGTGCCACCACCGTGGCACGCTTGGTGCGCGGCGGAGGCGGCGAAGTCCCGCTCCCCGAAGGGTTCTTAGGAGCGACCCCCACCCTAAGGCAAGGGTCCCCCCCGTGGAGCGGGGCGGGGCAAACGTACAAGACGCCGACCCCGCAGGCGACGCCGAGCAGGGAGCAGAAGCTCCCTTGAGCGCTCGGCGGCCTCCTTCGCGACCATGACCTCCTCGCAAAAGGAGACCATGGCCTGCCAGACGCTCCCGCTACCGACCATCCGAGACAGGATGGCCGGCAGCGAGAGGTCCGGACCCACCTCCGCCGCTAAGGCCCGACGCGGCACCTCCCAGGCAGGACACTCCATGAGAGTGTGCCGCGCCGAGTCCACCGCGGCGCCACAGTGGTGGCACCGCGGGTCCGCCTCGCGACCGATCCGGCACAGGTACCGACCGAAGCAGCCATGCTCGGTCAGCACCTGTGTGGCTCGGAACGTCAGTCGCCCGGAGCTACGGCCCACCCATCTATCTAGGTTGGGCAGGACCGCCCCGACGGTCCAATGGTCTCTATGACGAGACAACTCCTCCTTCCACGTTGTCATAGTGGACCGCCGGGCCTGGAGCCTCAGCTCGTCCCGATCTACCTCCTGCCCTGGCGGGTTGGAGTCCTGGCGGGCAAGGCGAAGATGCCTATAGACATAGGCATCCTCAGCCGCCAGGAGCTCCAAAGGTGGTAGACCCGCCAGGGTGGTGGCCGCCTCGTAGGACACCGTACGGTACCCCCTTATGACGCGAATGGCAGCGCGTCTCCACTCCCTCCGGAGGAGTGTCTTGCTCCCCCGGCTGGCCGCTAAGGCGTCGGCCCAGATGGGGGCACCGTACAGTGCCACGGACTTTACCACACCGCAGTAGAGGCGGCGCACCCGCTCGTCCGGACCGCCAAGGTTGGGCATGATGCGACTCAAATGAGTCACTAGGCTACCCAACCTGGCGGCCAGACGAGCGAAATGCGGGACGAAGCTCCAGGAGCCGTCCAGGTGGACACCAAGATATTTGATGTCGGTGGCCACCTGGACGTCGGACGACCCGATCCTCACCAGGCTATGGGGTGGAGTGCCCCTCCTACGACCCTCGAAGAAGACGATCTCCGTCTTCTGAGGGGACAACTCCAACCCCATGCCCCGGATCCGCGAGGCGACGGCCGCAACTGCGACCTCCGCCCGGCGGATGGTCCTCCCACGGTCCCTGCCGGTGGCTAACACCATAGTGTCATCGGCGTAACACGTTAAGTGTACGCCGACCGGCAGGGACACCCGCAGAGCCGCGTCGTACCCCAGGTTCCACAGCAATGGTCCCAAGACGGAACCCTGGGGCACTCCACGGTTTATCTGCCGCCTGACAGACCCATCGCGGCCACCGTAAACGATGGCCCTGTCCCGGAGGTAGTCTCCGACCACCATCCGCAGGTAGAGGGGCACCTCGTGACGTTCGAGGGCCCCGCGGATGGCCGCCCAGGAGAGGGAGTTAAAGGCGTTCTTTATATCTAAAGAAATCGCCAGTGCAACCCCTCCCCCGGACGTGGCCGAGTCCGAGAGGGACTTGACGCGCTGGATCGCGTCGATGGTCGATCGTCCCTCCCGGAAGCCGAACTGGCACTCGGCCAGGTCGGGTCCATCACGGGACAGGTGCTGGACGAGGCGCTTGTGAACAATGCGTTCGAATAGCTTCCCCACCTCGTCCAGCAACACGATGGGCCTGTAGGCGGCAGGCGACTCTGCGGGCCTGTTGTCCTTGCGAAGGAGGACCATCCGCCCGGTCTTCCACCGTGGTGGAAGGGTCCCCGTCTGCAAACAGGCTGTGAAGAGCCTGCGCAGACGGGGCCCGAGGACGCTGAGCGCCAAGACCCAGGCGCGGCCGGGGATGCCGTCGGGGCCGGGGGCGGTATTACGCGCCCCCATGCGCTTGACAGCCCCGGCCAACTCCTCTTCGGACACCTCCCACTCCTGGGACCATAAGGCACGGTCCGGTGGTGGAGCGGGGGCCGACACCTCCCCGTCTGGGAACAAAGTGCCGACCACCCGCTCCAGGAGTGGGGGGTCCATCGTCTCCGTGAGGGGAGGCGCCCATGGACGAAGTTTGTCCATAACTAGACGGTATGGGCGCCCCCATGGGTCCTCACGGAGTGAGTCGAGGAGTCCGTCCCAGGCCTGAGCCTTGGCGCTCCTGATGGCCAGCTGCAGCCGCTTCGTGAGTTCACGATAGTCGGCATACAGCTGCGCCGTTCTCGCCGCGTCGGAGATACGCCGACGCCTCGCCCGGGTGTACTGGCGGCGAGCGACTCCGCACTCCTCGCGGAGACGCTGAATCTCAGCGCTCCACCAGTACACCGGGCGGCGGGGCGGATTGGCGCGGACACGTGGCATCGCCACGTCGCAAACGGCCGACATGGCGTCCGCGAACCAATCCGCCTCCTCCGAGACCTCCACTGGCCCAGCCGGAACTTCCGGCCAGGCCACTGCGAGAACGGCCGCCATCAGTGCGTCCTCATCCATGCCCTTCAGGGCCCACCTCCGTGGGTGGTGGGCTGCTGGGCGGGTCGGGGGAGGCGTGGAGACATCCATGCGTATGTACGCATGATCGGACATTGTCTCCACGTCGTCGACCCTCCACCCCGACACACGGCGCGCGGCCAGGGCATTGGCGAAAGATAAGTCCACGATACTTTCGCCCTGGTACCGCACGCACGTGCTGGCCGAGCCCCGGTTCAACAACCGGAGGCCCAGGCCAGCCGCCCAGTCCAGCACCGAGTGGCCCCTCTGGTCCGTCCTCGGGGAGTGCCACGCGGATGCGTGAGCATTGAAGTCCCCGAGGACGAGTACTGGACGAGCTGCGTGCAATGAAACGACGTGCTGCAGCTCGTCCAGTAGGGAGTCGAAGCGACTGAGGGACCAACTCGGTGGAGCGTAGACGCCCACCACCACACAACCCGCCCAGTCGACCGCCACGAATCCATGGCCGCGCATGAGTGGCGCTATTGGCCGAATCCGTGACGGAACCGACTGGGCGATCACCACGGAGTCGTCCAAGTCCCCAACCCAGGACGGGCGTTGGAGGACTCGGTACGGCTCCGCGGCTACGACCAACTCAACCACGCCGCCGCAAAGACTATGAGACATCAAGTCTTGAGCGGCGACGGCGTGGTTGAGGTTGGTCTGGATGATCTGACCGCGGGGAGGCATGAACTTTAGGCCGTGTCCATGGCCTCCCCCCGGGCAGAATCATCCTTTGGAGCGGTTTTAGCAGACCGCTCCGCCTCCTCTCCAGTGTCCATCACTCCTGCTCCCACGGTGGAGGGTGATGCGGATGCACCACCCCCGCTGGAACCTCCCACGGTGGAGGGTGATGCCGGTGCACCACCCCCGCCGGAACATCCCACGTTGGAGGATGGTGCAGCCGCACCACCCCCTTGATGGACACTGGAGAGCTGGTTCTTCTTTCCCTGCGTCACTCCTCGTTTCTTGGCTGGGCGGGCCTTTGGTGGGGAGCAAGACTTACTCCCCATACGATGGTCGGCGGGCCGCCCGGCTTCTTTGCACAGAGTGCATACCGGGGCGGCCGCCGTACATAGGCCCGCCCGGTGGCCGGTTTCGCCGCACCTATAGCAGAGGTGCGACCGGTCCACCTCCGCAGTGCACCGCTGCTGGACATGACCCTGCTGCCAGCAGCGGTAGCACTGCTCAGGGCGGGGTTTCAACGCCTCTACCCTGGCGTTGACCCACCCCACCCTGATGCGTCCGGCCGCGACCACCTTTTTGGCCGCCGCCAGTGGGCACTGTACCCACAGAGTACCGAGCCCAGCACGTGAGGACCGTATCTCCCCGGTCCTCACGTCCCCTGGTTGGCAACCGCCAGCACCAACAATGGCTTCGGCCACCTCTGCCGCGGTGGCCGACTCGTCGAGTCCAACTACACGGAGATCGGCCCTCTTTATTGGCCTGGTCACCGTAACACCTTCGCCGGCCAACGCTTCCTTTAACTTGTCGGCCAAGGCGGATGCTTTGACCTCTTTTTCCGGGCCGGCGATCTCTAACATTAGGCCCCCGGTCCTCGCCTTCGTGGGGCGGACACTGTCCACCCCAACGTCTGACAGCTTCACCCTCTGCCTGGCAGCGGTCATCACGTCCCTATAGGTGGACTTGCTGCCAGGCTGGAGGGTGAGGACCACCGCCGCCGTGCGCGGTAGTCGGCCCAGCTTGGGGTTCTCCGTCTTCTTCTGGACCTTCGGTGGTGGTGCAGGAGGCGATTGGGCCTTCTTGGCAGCCTTTTGAGCCTTCCTGCCCACCACCTGAGCCCATGTTCCCTCGGTGGCGGTGGCACCTGTAGACTTTGATGTTGCCACCGCTTTCTTTAGCGCCTCCTGGCGCGCCGCCTCCAGTCTTCTGGTGGCCCCGGCCGGGGTCACAATCTTCTGATGGGGTTGGGGCTGGATAGGAGTACTATGCTTCCCCTTGCCCTCCTCCTTCTTCTTCTTTTTCTTTTTCTTCTTCTTCTGCGTGTCCCCGGTGGGCTGAGGTGAGGGGCCACCCGGCGAAGCTTCCTTCCTCTTCTTAGCTGGGAGGAGTTCCTTGCGGAACTCCTCTAATCTTCTGTTGACAAGGTCCGCTACTTGGATGGCTAGGGCGGCCCCCGTCGTCTCCATTGGTGCCGGGACACCAGTTTCGGGGCGAACTGCTCCCGAATCCTTCGTTGGCGAGGCTGGTGTATGCCTCGCGCGGCTCGCGATCTCCAAGACCGCCATCTCTGTCACCGGCGGACTTGGAGATCGCTTCTCCATTACACTTAGCCTATCTTGCAGCCGTTTGTTTTCGGCTTTCAAGGCCTCTATTTGCGTCCTCAGCGCAGCTATATCTGCCGCCGGCGCTTGTTCCGCCGGCCTCACCACCCGTTGCGCGAGCTCCATAGTCACTGCTCGTACGGCACGGGCAGCAACGCGAATGTCGCGTTGGATCGTCCCCTTGAGATTTTTAGATTTGGCCGCAGCCAACTCTATCTTATCTGCCTCTTCTAAGGCCCACGCCCCCAGGTCTTCGAGCGGCTTCTTCTTCGCCTCTTCGACGAAGGCATCCATGTCAGGCACGGGTTTGGTAGACCTCCCGGGTGGAGGGATGCTGCCAGTGCCGCTCCTGATCTCCTCTTCCAGCTCAACTAGCTCGACTTCTCGTTGAGCTTCGAGATACGCTCTCTTGGCCTCTGCTAGGCCAACGTATTCCCCAGTTGTTGGGGGTCGTCCCCTCTTCTTCGATTTCGGGCACGCCCGTTCCCTGAGGATGGAGACGGTGGATCTGACCGATCCCACGGACGTGTCCGAGTCGTAGGAGGCGTCCCCAGACTCCTCCTGAGCGCCTTTCTCCAGTACCCGGCTCCTTAACTGGAGCTTTTCTAACACTACCTGCCCCTGTGAGGCAGAGAGCTTCACGTCCGAGACGATGTTCGGTCTCGGACCTGCGACCTTTCGGGCCCCACTCGGCCCCGCCTTCTCTTCATCGACCCCCCCAATCCCCGGTTTTTTAAAGGTTGAACAATTATCCATACTGTTCCCACGAGCAGGGTCGGAAATAAAAGTCGCCCCTGGCAGAGCCGCCATGCCAGGGGAAGGCAGATACACCCGGGGGGCGCCAGTATCCCCGGGGTTGGTCGCTCGAGACCGGTGCACCCACCGGCCACGCCCAGCCGCGAGGACTGGGCGTGCCCCCTCGCCGCGTACCGCAGCTTGAGGCTAGGGACTTTTTATAGAGGTTTATCCCCTCGCGGGCCGGCCAATGAAGGCAAGCCCCCCGCTCCGGCGAAACATGACCACTGGGTTACGGTATTACGACAGGGGTCACACCACCCCTGCCGAGCTATGGGATCCCGGGGACGCAACTCCCCGTATCACGACCAGAACTGGCCGTGACCCCTGGGATGGAGGCCCGCATCCACCGTTTTCACCCCTCCGCTCCGAGCCTTACCGGCAAGGGAGGCCCCGCCAGGATCCGAAGATCCCACCGGCATCGCCTCGGAGCATCACGGAGGCTACTTGGTATCAGCGAAACCCCCGAAAGCCAGAGCCCCGTTAGTCACCGGATGACTCCGGTGTCCAGGTTCCACCACGAGGAGGTGGGGATGGCACATGTTGTTGCGGCTGCAACAACTTCTAGAACCCAGACGGGGAAACCTTTTTTTTTTTTTTTTTTTTTTTTTTTTTTTACGTGGGGAAATCCATCATGGATACCCCGGAGCTGGGGAAGCTCCGGGGTTATGCCGGACTCTTACCGGCTAAAACCCCACGGTGGCCATCCCTGCACTACCGGGGAGGGTCTGGGATCTCTTGCGAACAACAACCAGACCCTCCCCGTGCAAGGGCGCCAGAAGGGCGCCCGCTTCCCAAAAGTTGGAGGGCTGAGCCTCCCCTACCCAGCTAAAGACGGCGATGTCGGGGCCACGCCGACATCGCCGACCGTCCCGGGCCGCGTGCAATGCATCGGCGAACCCCCATTCGCCGATGCTGCAGCCCCGGCGGCCGCCTCGCCTTGAAGTACTCGAGTGGAGCGGTGCTCAAACACTCGGCGAGACGGCCGCCCTCCTCCACCGTAGCTCGGGCCCCGGATGCGCTACTACCCGTACCGCGGCAACAGGTGGTCGGTTGCCGCGGCCCCTGGGGGATGATGTCTCCCGGAAAAGGGAGACATATCGGGGTGAGTCTACTCCTTCGGAGAAGGAGCAGCCCCACCCCGATCAGGCGCAGCCGCCTGCCCCTTGGGCACCGTAGTGCCGGCCCTCGAGGGCCCCCCACGCCCGCCCTTTCGGACGGGCGGCTTACAGGCCGAGCTGCCCAAGCGGTGCCCGGACGGCAGGCCCAAGTCCGCGCAGAGCGGACAGTTGGGCGCAGCCGCCGGACACCCGGCCGCCTTGTGGCCTGCAGCGCCACACCGATAGCACAGAGTGCTACGGTCCTCGTCGGCAGTGCACCGCGCCCGCACGTGACCGTGCTGGAGGCAGCGGTAGCACTGCAACGGCCGGGGCTTGAGCAGCTCGACCCGAGCTATACCCCACCCCACCCGTATACGGTCCCCTTTGGCGAAGATTTTCTTCGCCGCCGCGAGTGGACATCTCGCCCACACGGTGCCCAATGGGCCCGATCGCTGGATGTTGCCAACCGCGATCGGGTCCATTGGGCACCCACCCTCCCTCGAAAGAGCCGCCTTGACCTCGATGGCCCGGACGGAGTCCTCAAGGCCGACCACCCTCAGCTCAACGAGCTTCATTGGGCGGCCGACCTTGAGGCCCCTAGGCTCCAACGCCTCCGTCAGGCGGTAGGCCAGTTGATCGGCCTTCTCAGCCCTCCCCTCGCCCTCAACCTCGAGTATGAGGGCCCCGGTCTTGGCCCGCTTGGGCCTCACGGCCTCGATGCCTAGCTCATCTAGAGCGAAGGCGTTACGCGCCACCAACATAGCATTTGTGAGCGTCTGGGAGCACCCAGGCGGGACGGTAATAGTTACCGCCTCCGACCTGGGCAGCCTACCCAGACGCACACCCTTCTTATTTTCGGGGCCGGAGCCGGCCTTCGCGGCCGACTTCTTCCCCTTTACCCTCTTCTTTTTCGAGGAGGAAGAGGGAGGGACCGGGGCAGAAGTGGGAGCCTTGCGGCCCACCACCTCCGCCCAGGAGTCCCCACCCCCGGACTGAGTCTGCACAGCAGACCCAGCCGAGGGAGGGACATTGGACACCCCCCTAGTCCCCCTCTTGCCCCTTCCCTTTTTCCCGGCTTTCGCCGGGCGAGGGGTGGCCGACGGCGGTTGGTCGGGCTGGGCAGCACGGGGAGTACCCGCGCCGTCCCCCCTAACCTCCCCCAACGAACCACCCCCCAACACCAAACCGGAGGCGGGACCCGCCGCTCCCAGGGTGAGGTTTAACTCACCCCTGAGAGCGGCGAATCTCGCCTCCATCATATCTCCCACCCTAGAGATAATCATCTCCACGTCCACGCCGCCAGCGGCTGGACCCGTACCCGGGGAGGACCTGCCTCCCCGTGCCCCCGTGATAGGGGATGTCACCCTAGGAGGCTCTACCTCCATTCGGGATTGCTCCCCTGTGGCAGACTCGAGCTGCCTCCTCAGTCTGCCCACCTCACGTTTCAGGTCCTCGAGTTCGGAGGAGAGCCGATCGTTGGCCTCCTCCAACTCCTGGACCCGCCCATCACGATGCGTCCGCTGGATCGCCTCGAGACCCGCAAGCCTAAGGGCCTGGGCACTTTCCCGTAGGCGATGGACGAACCTCCCACTCAAGTTTTTGGAGGAACCGGCCACACGCTCGACCTCCTTAGCGTGCTCCAAGATGAGAGCACCGAGGTCGGGCGTCGGCCGGTTCCTCATCTCCTCCCGTACTTCCCGCTCATTCGGGAGAGGCTTAGCAGCCTTACTAGGAGGCGGAGGGGCCCGGGAGGGATCGGATCGCTCCAACTCCCTCCGGACCGCCTCCTCCTCCCGGCAGAGCTCCATGTAGGCTCGCTTAGCCTCCGCCAGCCCGACATACTCCCCGGTTGTTGGGGGCCTGCCCCTCTTCCGTACTACACCGGATGGTTGCTCCAACTGGCACGAGAAAGAGGTGTCTGACAACCCCTCCTCGTCGTCAGAGTCCATCCCCAGGGACCAACGACCAGCGCTGCCCGCCGCCAAATCTTTCACGAGACCGGCCAGCGGCCTCGCAAAAGTCCCCCCAGCCCCAGAGGCGCCAGTAGCTCTAGACGCCGTGGCCTGGCCCTCCACCACGGACGTCCCACGGTTGCCGGATGACGACGCAGCCGGGCCCGCTTGACCACCCGAAACTGCGCCGGTACTGGAGGTTCCGAGGCCTCCTGCACCGTAAGTTTTCCTTCCTTTGTTTCGTGTATCCATGATTTATTTAATACTCCCCCCCGCACGTGCACAAGTCGTCAACGATAGTCCCATCCCGCACCGCTTCCACCTTCTCACCTCTCAACTCCGGGCCTTACCGGCAAGGGAGGCCCTGCCAGGATCCGTAGATCCCGCCGGCATCGCCCCGGAGCATCACTGAGGCTACCTCAGCTTCGGCGATGCACCCTTTTAGTCGCCTCTTACGACAGGCAGGGTATACCCTGGGTGTATTCTGACCCGCACCCAGACGGGGAAACCTAACCTAACCTTTTTTTTTTTTTTTTTTTTTTTTTACGTGGGGAAATCCATCATGGATACCCCGGAGCTGGGGAAGCTCCGGGGTTATGCCGGACTCTTACCGGCTAAAACCCCACGGTGGCCATCCCTGCACTACCGGGGAGAGTCTGGGATCTCTTGCGAACAACAACCAGACCCTCCCCGTGCAAGGGCGCCAGAAGGGCGCCCGCTTCCCAAAAGTTGGAGGGCTGAGCCTCCCCTACCCAGCTAAGGACGGCGATGTCGGGGCCACGCCGACATCGCCGACCATCCCGGGCCGCGTGCAATGCATCGGCGAATCCCCATTCACCGATGCTGCAGCCCCGGCGACCGCCTCGCCTTGAAGTACCCGAGTGGAGCGGTGCTCAAACACTCGGCGAGACGGCCGCCCTCCACCACCGTAGCTCGGGCCCCGGGCGCGCTACTACCCGTACCGCGGCAACAGATGGTCGGTTGCCGCGGCCCCTGGGGGATGATGTCTCCCGGGAAAGGGAGACATATCGGGGCAGGTCTACTCCTTCGGAGAAGGAGCAGCCCCACCCCGATCAGGCGCAACCGCCTGCCCCTTGGGCACCGAAGTGCCGGCCCTAGAGGGCTCCCCACGCCCGCCCTTTCGGACGGGCGGCTTACAGGCCGAGCTGCCCATGCGGTGCCCGGACGGCAGACCCAAGTCCGCGCAAAGCGGACAATTGGGCGCCGCCGCCGGACACCCGGCCGCCTTGTGGCCTGCAGCGCCACACCTATAGCACAAAGTGCTACGGTCCTCGTCGGCAGTGCACCGTGCCCGCACGTGACCGTGCTGGAGGCAGCGGTAGCACTGCAACGGCCGGGGCTTGAGCAGCTCGACCCGAGCTATACCCCACCCCACCCGTATCCTATCCCCTTTGGCGAAGATTTTCTTCGCCGCCGCGAGTGGACATCTCGCCCACACGGTGCCCAATGGGCCGGATCGCTGGATGTTGCCAACCGCGATCGGGTCCATTGGGCACCCACCCTCCCTCGAAAGAGCCGCCTTGACCTCTATGGCCCGGACGGAGTCCTCAAGCCCGACCACCCTCAGCTCAACGAGCTTCATTGGGCGGCCGACCTTGAGGCCCCTAGGCTCCAGCACCTCTGTAAGGCGGTAGGCCAGCTGGTCAGCCTTTTCAGCCCTCCCCTCCCCCTCGATCTCTAAGATCAGGGCCCCGGTTTTCGCCCGCTTGGGCCTCACCGCCTCGATGCCCAGCTCGTCCAGGGCAAAGGCATTTCTCGCCACCAACATTGCGTTGGTGAGCGTCTGGTTGCACCCAGGCGGGACGGTGATAGACACCGCCTCCGACTTGGGTAGCCTGCCCAGACGCACACCAACATTTTTCTTCGCGGGGCCGGAGCCGGCCTTCGCGGCCGACTTCTTCCCCTTACTCTTCCTCTTTTTCGAGGAGGACGAGGGCGGGACCGGGGCAGAAGTGGGAGCCTTACGACCCACCACCTCCGCCCAGGAGTCCCCACCCCCGGATTGGGACCGCACAGCGGACCCAGCCGAGGGAGGGACCTCGGTAACCACCCCTTTCCCCCTCTTACCCCGTCCCTTTTTCCCGGCTTTCGCCGGGCGAGAGGTGGCCGACGGTGGTTGGTCGGGCTGGGCGGCACGGGGAGTACCCGCGCCGTCCCCCCTAACCTCCCCCAACGAACCACCCCCCAACACCAAACCGGAGGCGGGACCCGCCGCTCCCAGGGTGAGGTTCAACTCACCCCTGAGAGCGGCGAATCTCGCCTCTATCATATCTCCCACACGGGAGATGATACTCTCCACGTCCAAGCCGCCAGCGGCTGGACCCGTACTCGGGGAGGACCTGCCTCCCCGTGCCCCCGTGATGGGCGGCGATATGCCCCTAGGAGGCTCAACCTCCATTTGGGATTGCTCCCGACTGGCAGAATCCAGCTGCCTCTTCAGCCTTCCAACCTCCCTCTTGAGGTCCTCCAGTTCGGAGGAGAGCCTTTCATTGGCCTCCTCCAACTCCTGGACACGCCCATCCCGATGGGTCCGCTGAATCGCCTCTAACCCCGCAAGCCTAAGGGCTTGGGCACTTTCCCTGAGGCGATGTACGAACCGCCCACTCAAATTTTTGGAGGAGCCGGCCACACGCTCGACCTCCTTAGCGTGCTCCAGGATGAGAGCACCGAGGTCGGGCGTCGGCCGGTTCCTCATTTCCTCCCTCACCTCCCGCTCATTCGGGAGGGGCTTAGCGGCCTTACTAGGAGGCGGAGGGGTCCGGGAGGGGTCGGATCGCTCCAACTCCCTCCGGACCGCCTCCTCCTCCCGGCAGAGCTCCATATAGGCGCGCTTCGCCTCTGCCAACCCCACATATTCCCCAGTGGTAGGGGGCCTGCCCCTCTTCCTTACGATAGGAGGCTCCAACCGACACGAGAAGGAGGTATCGGAATACCCCTCCTCGTCGTCGGAGTCCATACCACCCAACGACCAGCGACCAGCGCTGTCCGCTGCTAAGTCCCGTACGAGGCCGGCCAGCGGCCTCGCAAAAGTCCCCCCAGCCCCAGTGGAACCAGTAGCCTCAAACGCCGTGGCCTGGCCCTCCACCACGGACGTCCCACGGTTGCCAGATGACGACGCAGCCGGGCCCGCTTGACCACCCGAAACTGCGCCGGTACTGGAGGTTCCGAGGCCTCCTGCACCGTAAGTTTTCCTCCCTTTGTAGCGTGTATCCATAATTGTTGAAAAAATAAAACCACCCCTAACGTGCCGAAGTCGTCAACAAAAGTCCCGCCCCGCACCGCTTCCGCCTTCTCACCTCTCAACTCCGGGCCTTACCGGCAAGGGAGGCCCTGCCAGGATCCGAAGATCCCGCCGGCATCGCCCCGGAGCATCACTGAGGCTACCTCAGCTTCCGCGATGCACCCTTTTAGTCGCCTCTTACGACAGGCAGGGTATACCCTGGGTGTATTCTGACCCGCACCCAGACGGGGAAACCTAACCTAACCTAACCTTTTTTTTTTTTTTTTTTTTTTTTTTTTTTTTTTTTTTACGTGGGGAAATCCATCATGGATACCCCGGAGTCCTGGGGGGGACTCCGGGGTTATGCCGGACTCTTACCGGCTAAAACCCCACGGTGGCCTACTTCTGCGCTTCTGGGGGTGAACCGGGATCTCAAAATGAACACAACCGGTTCACCCCCAGCGCCTGAGCCGCCCATGACGCACTTATTCAACGCTAAGTGCGTCATGGGCGGCCCCCAACACACGGAGTTATACTCCGCAGCGACTCCAGGGCCACACTGGAGCCGCCGCCGCCACGGGAGGAGTTGCGTGCAATGACCATGACGGGCCCCCACCCGTCACGGTCTGCAACTCCCCCCAGGACGGCTCCCCGCGCAAAGACTTGGGGCATGATCACCCGAAGGTGATCTTCCCCGCGCGGGGAGTCGTCCGTCCACCCAAGTCCATAGATGGACTTGATCGCGAAGTCGGGACCCCGGGTGCGCGAGTACCCGTACCGTGGCTGACGGATGGTCGGTCAGCCACGGCCCCTGGGGTTAACGGTTGAGGGGGGGTTTTTTACACCCCCCCGAACCGCTAAGGTGGACGGCGATTGCGCCGTCGACGCCGAGTCGGGTCGCGGAGTTCGCGCTCCCGCTCGGCGTCCTCCTTAACTCTCATGACGGCCTCACAAAAGGCCGTCATCGCCCGCCAGGACCTATCATTCCCTACCATCCGCTGGATTACGGATGGTAGAGACAGGTCCTGGCCCACTATTTCCCGGAGATCACGACGCAGCATCTCCCACGCTGGACACCACTCCAGCGTGTGCTGCGCCGTGTCCCCGGGACTGCCACAATGGTGGCATGCCCCCGTGACTTCCCTGCCGATTCGACGCAGGTACTCACCGAAGCATCCGTGCCCGGTGAGCACCTGCGTGGTCCGGAAGGTAAGCCGGCCATGGCTGCGGTCTGCCCATCTTGACAGGACGGGCAAGACCGCCCCGACGGTCCTATGACTTCCGTGGCGGGAATTAAGTTGTTCCCGCCACGTATTGAAGACCGACCGCCGGGCTTGAAGCCTGAGCGTCACCCTCGGTAACTCTGGCGGGGCAGAGTCATCCCGGCGGTGGGTTTGCCTATAAACAAAGGCGTCCCCAGCCGCCAGGAGCTCTAAGGGTGGAAGCCCCGCCAGAGTTGTCGCCGCCTCGTAGGACACCGTGCGGTATCCCCGGATAACCCTGATGGCCAGCCGCCGCCACACACGACGCAGCAAAGTTATGCTGCGTCGACTGGCCATCAGGGCATCCGCCCAAACAGGGGCCCCATACAGGGCCATACTCCGCACGATGCCCGCATAGAGGCGGCGAACCCTCTCGTCTGGACCCCCCAAGTTGGGCAGGAGACGGCCAAGACTGGCCGCCGCCCGTTCCAACCGGGGAGCCAGGAGCGAGAAGTGACGCTCAAAACTCCAAGAGCCGTCCAGGTGGAGACCGAGATACTTAATCCCGTCTACCACCTGGATGCCGACATTACCTATCCGGACCAAAGTCTGGGCTAATGGCTGTCCCTCACAAGAACGGAGGCGGTGGTTATGGTCGAGGAACCACATTGCCTCCGTCTTGTGAGGCGCCAGTTCAAGGCCCAGACTTCGGACCCGGGAAGCCACGAGGGCAAGTCCCATCTCGGCGCGCCGGACGATCCTCCCCGGTGTGCTCCCGCAGGCAATCAGCATCGTATCGTCTGCATAGCAGACGATGCTGACGCCTGCGGGGAGGAGGATACGCAAAGCCGCGTCATACCCCAAGTTCCATAACAATGGTCCTAGAACGGACCCTTGAGGTATGCCGCGACTTGTCTCCCTCAGGTGTTTAACACCATACCGACCTAAGTACTCGATGCACCTGCCGCGTAGGTATGACCCGATCGCCACCCGCAGGTACTTGGGGACTCGATGAATCTCGAGTCCCCTGCGGATGGCCTCCCAGGAGAGGGTATTAAAGGCATTCACTATATCCAGTGAAATAGCTAGTGCCAACCCTCCCCTGGAAGTGGCCGTGCCCGAGAGGGAGCGGACACGGTCGATGGCATCGACCGTAGACCGCCCCTCCCTGAAGCCGAACTGGCAATCGGCCAGATCGGGACCAACCCGCGACAGGTGCCTGGAGAGGCGGGAAGTAACGATGCGTTCGTACAACTTCCCGACCTCGTCCAGGAGCACAATAGGCCGGTAGGCGGAGGGAGACTCCGCGTCCCGGCCCTCCTTTCTAAGGAGGACCAGGCGTCCGGTTCGCCACCGAGATGGGAACGTCCCCGTCTTCAAGACGGCGGTAAACAGCCGTCGAAGACGGGGACTGAGGACGCTAAGGGCCATCGCCAACGCGCGGCCGGGGATACCATCAGGACCCGGTGCCGTATTCCGGGCCCTGAGGCGTTTCACAGCCCCGGCCAACTCCTCCTCGGACACCTCCAGCTCGGTGGACCAATCACATTGGTCCACCTGCCCCGGAAAGGCGGCCGGCATGTTTCCAGATGGAAATAGAGTGCCGACCACCCTCCCGAGGAGCTGGGGGTCCATAGTCTCCGTTAGTGGAGGCGCCCATGTTCTAAGTTTGCCAACTGCAAACTTATATGGGCGCCCCCACGGATCCCGATTCAGGGAGCGGAGGAGTCCGTCCCAAGCGTCGGCTTTGGCCCTCCTGATGGCCTGCTGCAGCTGAACCGTCAGATGTCGGTATTCAGCATACAGCAGTGCTGTTCGCGCCTCGTCGCGATGTCTTCTCCGGCGAGACCTCGCGTACTGGCGTCTGGCCGCCGCGCAATTAATGCGCAACTCCGCAATTGCGGCTGACCACCAGTACACGGGTCGCCGAGGCGGAGGCCGAGCACGAGGCATGGCCGTGTCGCAGATTGCGACCATGACCTCGTGAAACCATTCGGCCTCCGCCTCCACATCAACGACGGACCCAGTCGGCGACTCCGACCAGGTCACGGCGTGAACAGCCGCCATCAGGGCGTCCTCATCCAGGGCTTTAAGCGCCCATCGTCTTTGCGGCTGGTGGGGGCTTGGGCGGCCCGGGGTGGGGACGGAGACCTCTATCCGAATGTACCAATGGTCGGATAGGGTCTCCGTCTGCTCGTCAACGAGCCACCCCGTGACCCGGCGCACGGCACTGGGTGAGGCCCATGATAAGTCAACAGCACTCACCCCTTGGTACCGTACGCACGTACTGGTCGACCCCCGGTTAAGTAGTCGGAGGTCAAGACCAGCAGCCCAGTCCAACACCGCACTGCCCCTCGCGTCCGTCCTGGGGGAACCCCACGCAGTCGCGTGAGCGTTAAAGTCCCCCAGGACCAGGACTGGACGGGCTGCGTGCAATGAGACAACGCTCTGCAGCCCGTCCAGAAATTCCTCGAAGGCCGCGAGGGGCCAACGCGGCGGTGCATACACCCCCACCAGCACAAACCCTGCCCAGCTGACGGCCACGTAACCCCGCCCAGTAGCAAGGGGCGTAAAAGGTGTCCGTGAGCCGTCAGACTGGGCAATTGCTACCGAGCCGTAGCCGTTCCCGACCCAGGACGGGCGGTCGGGGACGACAAACGGCTCGGCAACTACTGCGATTTCAACCACGCCCGCCGCGAGTGCCGCGACTAACAAGTCATGGGCACGACGGGCGTGGTTGATGTTCGCCTGGAGGACACGAGCACGGGTGAAGGCTATTCCGTCAGCGTAGCCTCCCCCCGGCTCGTGCCCTCCATAAGCGCCGTCGCAAATGCGACGGAGCTGTCCATCACCTGTGGCGGTGGGGCAGACTGCCCCGCCCCCTGTGCACTAGCTGTGCTCTCCACCGCCCTATCTGTGGCCCTGGCGGTCACCTGTCTTGCCCGGCGGGTGGGTGGGCGGCATTGACGCCCCCCCAACCTATGATTGGCCGGCCGCCCCAAGTCTGCACAGACGGTGCAGTGGGGGGCGGCCGCCTTACACTGGCCCGCCCTGTGGCCGGGGGCACCGCAATTATAGCAGCGGTCACCCCGGTCCACAGCAGCAGTGCATCGCTGCCTCACATGTCCTCTTTCGAGGCAGCGATAGCACTGCTGCGGGCGGGCAGGGAGGGCCTCGACCTTCGCCATGACCCAACCCACCCTCAGTCGCCCTGCTGCCGCAACTTTACGGGCGGCAGCAAGTGGGCATTGCACCCAGAGGGTGCCAAGTCCGATCGGCGAGGTGCGGATTTCTCCAGTCCGCACCTCAACGACCTGACACCCTCCGGCAGCCGCCAAGGCCTCGGCCACCTCTAAGGAGGTGACCGAGTCATCTAAGCCGCTGACTCGAACGTCAGCGCGCTTCTGGGGACAGGTTACCTTGACGGAGAAGTCCGTCAAGGCACCTGTCAACCTCGCCGCCAATAATGCCGCCTTCTCGGCTCGATTCGCACCGGGAATCTCCAAGAGGAGACCCCCGGTTTGGGCACGCCTCGGCCTCACCGACGCAATGCCCAGCTCTTGTAGCGATATCCGCTGCTTTGCAGCGGACATCACCTCCTGGTAGGTGCTTACACTGTCTGGTAGCAGTGTAAGCACCACCGCTGCGGAGCGTGGGGCGCGCCCCAGTTTCTGCCGCTGGGCCGTCACGGGGCGTGCTTGTCCTACGACAGGGCCCCGTGCGGCCCGTTTGGGTGGCCCAGTTGGTCGGGCAATAGGTTGCGGCTGCTTAGCAGCCCGACGGGCCTTACGCCCGACCACCTGGGCCCAAGTACCGCCTTGTTCACTCCCTTTAACGGGGGGTGGCCTGCGCGCGGGGGGTGGTGCGTCCGACACCGCTGCCCCGGACGTTACCGGCCGGGGTCGATTCCTCGTAAGAGGAGGAGGGGGCTGCTTTACAGGGGGGGGAAGAGGAATATTCCCCTGTTTTGCAGCCCCCTTCTTCTTCTTCTTCTTCTTCTGCTCCTTCTTCCTCCCGGCCCCAGAACCCGATGGGGCCTGTGGGGGTAGGGGAGGTGGAGGAGCGGGCCCCGAACGGGGCCGCAGCTCTCGACGGAGGGCCTCAACCCTTGCATCGAGCATTTGTCCCAACATGGAAGTCATATCTTCCATGTTGGGACTGCCGGAACCCAACCCTCCGCCCCCAATTGGAGAGGGCGGCGGGAGGGATGTCCGGGTGCTCGAAAGGCGAGGGGGGGGCAACCCCCGGACTGGAGTTGGACAACGTTCCAACTCCGTTATACGCTGTCGGAGCGCAGCATTTTCAGCCTCCAAGGCTGAAATGCGCTCCGACAAGGCACCCAATGTTGCCTTCTCGCCCCCGGCAACTGCGGGAGGATCCCGCCGCTGCAGCACCTCTTGAAAAAGTGCCTGCAGCTTGCGGGAATCCTCCCGCAACCGGCGGATGAATCCGCCCTTGATATTTGTGGACTTTGCCGCGATCCACTCTATGTCGTTTGCCGCGATGAATGCCTCACGGCCTAACGCGGACATATCTTCTCCCCGGAATCTCCGGGAATAGTCGGCAACCTCGGGGAGAGGGTTGGTTGACTTTCCCGGAGGGGGTGCAGGCTCCTCCGGGTCGTGCGAGAGCAGCTCAGCCTCCTGCATGACCTTGAGCCTCGCTTCTTCGACGCGAAGGAGATGCTCCTTCGCTTGGGCCAACGCCACATAGTCCCCAGTAGTTGGGGGACGGCCCCTCCTCTCAATACGCTCCGCTCCCCGAGGAAGCAGTAGTGAGCGTGTCGGCGGGGGTGAGAGATAAGTCTCCGCGGAGTCGCTATCTCCATCCTCGCCCGCCGACAAGATGTTCGGCGATCTATGGGACACGGAAGACGCCCTGGATCGGCCGGACGCCTCCGTGTCTCCCTCTACAGCCCCCGAAGGGGTTCTGTCCTCTGTGCGTGAGGAGGGGCGCGAGCTGGCCGCTGGGATAACCCGCTCGGCAAGCTGCTCCCTCCTTTCAGCCAGGGCCTGTAGCCTTGCGAGCCTTTCCGTGGTGAGGCGGAGGCTCGGTATAGATACCGCCTCACTCCGCACCACCTCCGGAAGTGCTCTCGGGGCTCCGTCCCCCTCCCTCTCCGCTTCCTTCTTCCCCCCTTTCCCCGTTTTATTATTGGAAGACTTCATAATGGGTCCCACGAGTGTGGTCGGAAGGGATGTCGCCCCCGGTAGAGCCGCCATACCGGGGGAAGGCTACTACCCCGGGGGGTCGCCAGGTACCCCGGGGTTGGACCGCTAGAGACCGATGCACCCACCGGCCACACCCAGCCGCAAAGGCTGAGCGCGCCCCCTCGCCGCGGTCCGCAGCTTGAGGCAGGGACTTTTTATAGAGGTTTATCCCCTCGCGGGCCGGCCAATAAAGGCAAGCCCCCCGCTCCGGCGAAACATGACCACCGGTTTACGGTATTACGACAGGGGTCACACCACCCCTGCCGAGCTGTGGGATCCCGGGGGCGCAACTCCCCGTATCACGACCAGAACTGGCCGTGACCCCTGGGATAAACCTTTTTTTTTTTTTTTTTTTTTTTTTTTTTTTACGTGGGGAAATCCATCATGGATACCCCGGAGCTGGGGAAGCTCCGGGGTTATGCCGGACTCTTACCGGCTAAAACCCCACGGTGGCCATCCCTGCACTACCGGGGAGGGTCTGGGATCTCTTGCGAACAACAACCAGACCCTCCCCGTGCAAGGGCGCCAGAAGGGCGCCCGCTTCCCAAAAGTTGGAGGGCTGAGCCTCCCCTACCCAGCTAAAGACGGCGATGTCGGGGCCACGCCGACATCGCCGACCATCCCGGGCCGCGTGCAATGCATCGGCGAACCCCCATTCGCCGATGCTGCAGCCCCGACGACCGCCTCGCCTTGAAGTACTCGAGTGGAGCGGAGCTCAAACACTCGGCGAGACGGCCGCCCTCCACCACCGTAGCTCGGGCCCCGGGTGCGCTACTACCCGTACCGCGGCAACAGGTGTTCGGTTGCCGCGGCCCCTGGGGGATGATGTCTCCCGGGAAAGGGAGACATATCGGGGCAGGTCTACTCCTTCGGAGAAGGAGCAGCCCCACCCCGATCAGGCGCAACCGCCTGCCCCTTGGGCACCGAAGTGCCGGCCCTCGAGGGCCCCCCACGCCCGCCCTTGCGGACGGGCGGCTTACAGGCCGAGCTGCCCAAGCGGTGCCCGGACGGCAGACCCAAGTCCGCGCAGAGCGGACAATTGGGAGCCGCCGCCGGACACCCGGCCGCCTTGTGGCCTGCAGCGCCACACCGATAGCACAAAGTGCTACGGTCCTCGTCGGCAGTGCACCGCGCCCGCACGTGACCGTGCTGGAGGCAGCGGTAACACTGCAACGGCCGGGGCTTGAGCAGCTCGACCCGAGCTGTTGCCCACCCCACCCGTATCCTATCCCCCTTGGCGAAAAGTTTTTTCGCCGCCGCGAGTGGGCACCTAGCCCACACGGTGCCCAATGGGCCGGATCGCTGGATGGTTCCAACCACGATCGGGTCCATTGGGCACCCACCCTCCCTCGAAAGAGCCGCCTTGACCTCTATGGCCCGGACGGAGTCCTCAAGCCCGACCACCCTCAGCTCAACGAGCTTCATTGGGCGGCCGACCTTGAGGCCCCTCGGCTCCAGCACCTCTGTAAGGCGGTAGGCCAGCTGGTCAGCCTTTTCAGCCCTCCCCTCCCCCTCGATCTCTAAGATCAGAGCCCCAGTTTTCGCCCGCTTGGGCTTCACCGCCTCGATGCCCAGCTCGTCCAGGGCAAAGGCATTTCTCGCCACCAACATTGCGTTGGTGAGCGTCTGGTTGCACCCAGGCGGGACGGTGATAGACACCGCCTCCGACTTGGGTAGCCTGCCCAGACGAACACCAACATTTTTCTTCGCGGGGCCGGAGCCGGCCTTCGCGGCCGACTTCTTCCCCTTACTCTTCCTCTTTTTCGAGGAGGACGAGGGCGGGACCGGGGCAGAAGTGGGAGTCTTACGACCCACCACCCCCGCCCAGGAGTCCCCACCCCCGGACTGAGCCTGCTCAGCAGCCCCAGCCGAGGGAGGGACAGCAGTCGCCACCCCCTTCCCCCTCTTAGCCCGTCCCTTTTTCCCGGCTTTCGCCGGGCGAGGGGTGGCCGACGGCGGTTGGTCGGGCTGGGCAGCACGGGGAGTACCCGCGCCGTCCCCCCCAACCTCCCCCAACGAACCACCCCCCAACACCAAACCGGAGGCGGGACCCGCCGCTCCCAGGGTGAGGTTCAACTCACCCCTGAGAGCGGCGAATCTCGCCTCCATCATCTCTCCCACGCGGGAGATAATCTTCTCCACGTCCAGGCCGCCAGCAGCTGGACCCGTACTCGGGGAGGACCTGCCTCCCCGTGCCCCCAAGATAGGAGGAGTTGTCCCCCTGGGAGGCTCCACCTCCATTACGGATTGCTCCCGAGTGGCAGACTCGAGCTGCCTCCTCAGTCTGCCCACCTCACGTTTCAAGTCCTCGAGTTCGGAGGAGAGCCGTTCATTGGCCTCCTCCAACTCCTGGACCCGCCCATCACGATGCGTCCGCTGGATCGCCTCGAGCCCCGCAAGCCTAAGCGCCTGGGCACTTTCCCGAAGGCGATGAACGAAACGCCCACTCAAGTTCTTGGAGGAACCGGCCACACGCTCGACCTCCTTAGCGTGCTCCAAAATGAGAGCACCGAGGTCGGGCGTCGGCCGGCTCCTCATTTCCTCCCTCACCTCCCGTTCATTCGGGAGAGGCTTAGCAGCCTTACTAGGAGGCGGAGGGGTCCGGGAGGGATCGGATCGCTCCAACTCCCTCCGGGCCGCCTCCTCCTCCCGGCAAAGCTCCATGTAGGCTCGCTTAGCCTCCGCCAGCCCGACATACTCCCCGGTTGTTGGGGGCCTGCCCCTTTTCCTCACCGCACCGGTCGGCGGCTCCAAACGACAGGAGAAGGAGTTATCAGAGAACCCCTCCTCGTCGTCCGAGTCCATTCCCAGGGACCAGCGTCCAGCGCTGCCCGCCGCTAAATCTCTCACGAGACCGGCCAGCGGCCTCGAAGAATTCCCCCCATCCCCAGAGGCGCCAGTAGCTCTAGACGCCGTGGCCTGGCCCTCCACCACGGACGTCCCACGGTTGCCGGATGACGACGCAGCCGGGCCCGCTTGACCACCCGAAACTGCGCCGGTACTGGAGGTTCCGAGGCCTCCTGCACCGTAAGTTTTCCTCCCTTTGTTACGTAAGTCCATAATTATTAAAATAAAACCACCCCTAACGTGCCGAAGTCGTCAACAAAAGTCCCGCCCCGCACCGCTTCCACCTTCTCACCTCTCAACTCCGGGCCTTACCGGCAAGGGAGGCCCTGCCAGGATCCGAAGATCCCGCCGGCATCGCCCCGGAGCATCACTGAGGCTACCTCAGCTTCCGCGATGCACCCTTTTAGTCGCCTCTTACGACAGGCAGGGTATACCCTGGGTGTATTCTGACCCGCACCCAGACGGGGAACCCCTGGGATAAACCTAACCTAACCTTTTTTTTTTTTTTTTTTTTACGTGGGGAAATCCTCATGGATCCCCCGGGGCTGGGGAACCCCGGGGGTATGCCGGACTCTTACCGGCTAAAACCCCACGGTGACCTACCTCGGCGCTGCTGGGGAGGGCCCGGGAACTCTGGACGAACACGTCCGGTCCCTCCCCGCGCCGGGGCCCCCTATGGTGACTGAGGGGACCCCCTTCCCGTTGGGGGGGTGGTCGACGATACACCCCCCCATCCGGGGTAACGGGCGGTGACCCGGTCACCCGGCCACCGCCCCCGTCCCGGAGGACCTAACCTAACCTTTTTTTTTTTTTTTTTTTTTTTTTTTTACGTGGGGAAATCCATCATGGATACTCCGGAGCTGGGGAAGCTCCGGGGTTATGCCGGACTCTTACCGGCTAAAACCCCACGGTGGCCATCCCTGCACTACCGGGGAGAGTCTGGGATCTCTTGCGAACAACAACCAGACCCTCCCCGTGCAAGGGCGCCAGAAGGGCGCCCGCTTCCCAAAAGTTGGAGGGCAATGCCTCCCCTACCCAACTAAAGTAGGCGATGTCGGGGCCACGCCGACATCGCCGACCATCCCGGGCCGCGTGCAATGCATCGGCGAACCCCCATTCGCCGATGCTGCAGCCCCGGCGACCGCCTCGCCTGGAAGTAATCGAGTGGAGCGGTGCTCAAACACTCGGCGAGACGGCCGCCCTCCACCACCACAGCTCGGGCCCCGGGTGCGCTACTACCCGTACCGCGGCAACAGGTGGTCGGTTGCCGCGGCCCCTGGGGGATTATGTCTCCCGGAAAAGGGAGACATATCGGGGAAGGGCTACTCCTTCGGAGAAGGAGCAGCCCCACCCCGATCAGGCGCAACCGCCTGCCCCTTGGGCACCGTAGTGCCGGCCCTCGAGGGCCCCCCACGCCCGCCCTTTCGGACGGGCGGCTTACAGGCCGAGCTGCCCAAGCGGTGCCCGGACGGCAGACCCAAGTCCGCGCAAAGCGGACAATTGGGCGCCGCCGCCGGACACCCGGCCGCCTTGTGGCCTGCAGCGCCACACCGATAGCACAGAGTGCTACGGTCCTCGTCGGCAGTGCACCGCGCCCGCACGTGACCGTGCTGGAGGCAGCGGTAACACTGCAACGGCCGGGGCTTGAGCAGCTCGACCCGAGCTGTCGCCCACCCCACCCGTATACGGTCCCCGTTTGCGAAGAGTTTCTTCGCGCCCGCAAGTGGGCATCGCGCCCACACGGTGCCCAATGGGCCGGATCGCTGGATGGTACCAACCACGATCCGGTCCATGGGGCACCCACCCTCCCTAGAGAGAGCCGCCTTCACCTCTATGGCCCTCACGGAGTCCTCAAGCCCGACCACCCTCAGCTCTACGAGCTTCATTGGGCGGCCGACCTTGAGGCCCCTGGGCTCCAACACCTCTGTGAGGCGGTAAGCCAGCTGGTCGGCTTTTTCCGCCCTCCCCTCGCCCTCAACTTCGAGTATGAGGGCCCCGGTCTTGGCCCGCTTGGGCCTCACGGCCTCGATGCCCAGCTCATCAAGAGCAAAGGCGTTCCTCGCCACCAACATAGCGTTGGTGAGCGTCTGGTTGCACCCAGGCGGGACGGTGATGGTCACCGCCTCCGACCTGGGCAGCCTACCCAGACGCCCACCACCTTTCCTCTTTTCGGGGCCGGAGCCGGCCTTCCCGGCCGACTTCTTCCCCTTCACCTTCCTCTTCTTCGAGGAGGAAGAGGGTGGGACCGGGGCAGAAGTGGGAGTCTTACGACCCACCACCTCCGCCCAGGAGTCCCCGCCCCCGGGCTGAGCCTGCACAGCAGACCCAGCCGAGGGAGGGACAGAAGTCACCACCCCTTTCCCCCTCTTAGCCCGTCCCTTTTTCCCGGTTTTCGCCGGGCGAGGGATGGCCGACGGTGGTTGGTCGGGCTGGGCGGCACGGGGAGTACCCGCGCCGTCCCCCCTAACCTCCCCCAACGAACCACCCCCCAACACCAAACCGGAGGCGGGACCCGCCGCTCCCAGGGTGAGGTTCAACTCACCCCTGAGAGCGGCGAATCTCGCCTCCATCATATCTCCCACCCGGGAGATGATACTCTCCACGTCCAAGCCGCCAGCGGCTGGACCCGTACTCGGGGAGGACCTGCCTCCCCGTGCTCCCATGATAGGGGGAGATGTTCCCCTGGGAGGCACCACCTCCATTCGGGAATCCTCCCGAGCACCAGACTCGAGCTGACGCTTGAGCCTGCCCACCTCCAGCTTGAGGTGCTCAAGTTCGGAGGAGAGCCTTTCATTCGCCTCCTCTAATTCCTGCACCCTCCCATCCCGATGCGTCCGTTGGATCGCCTCTAGTCCCGCAAGCCTAAGAGCCTGGGCACTTTCCCTGAGGCGATGGACGAACCGCCCGCTCAAGTTCTTAGAGGAGCCGGCCACACGCTCGACCTCCTTGGAGTGCTCCAGAATAAGAGCACCGAGGTCGGGCGTCGGCCGGTTCCTTATTTCCTCCCTCACTTCCCTTTCGTTGGGAAGAGGCTTAGCACTCTTGCTAGGAGGCGGAGGGGTGCGGGAGGGGTCGGATCTCTCCAACTCCCTCCGGACCGCCTCCTCCTCCCGGCAGAGCTCCATATAGGCGCGCTTCGCCTCTGCCAACCCCACATATTCCCCAGTGGTAGGGGGCCTGCCCCTCTTTCTCACAACGGGGGGCTCCGACCGACACGAGAAGGAGGTATCAGAATACCCCTCCTCGTCGTCGGAGTCCACTCCCCCCAGCGACCAGCGACCAGCGCTGCCCGCCGCCAAGTCTTTTACGTGGCCGACCAGCGGCCTAGCAAAAGTACCCCCCTCCCCAGAGGCGCCAGTAGCTCTAGACGCCGTGGCCTGGCCCTCCACCACGGACGTCCCACGGTTGCCGGATGACGACGCAGCCGGGCCCGCTTGACCACCCGAAACTGCGCCGGTACTGGAGGTTCCGAGGCCTCCTGCACCGTAAGTTTTCTTCCCTTTCTGTCGTGTGTCCATAGTTTTACATAATATCCACCCCTCACGTGCCTGTGTCGTCAACAGTATGTCCAGTCCCGCACCGCTTCCACCTTCTCACCTCTCAACTCCGGGCCTTACCGGCAAGGGAGGCCCTGCCAGGATCCGAAGATCCCGCCGGCATCGCCCCGGAGCATCACTGAGGCTACCTCAGCTTCCGCGATGCACCCTTTTAGTCGCCTCTTACGACAGGCAGGGTATACCCTGGGTGTATTCTGACCCGCACCCAGACGGGGAGGACCTAACCTTTTTTTTTTTTTTTTTTTTTTTTTTACGTGGGGAAATCCATCATGGATACCCCGGAGCTGGGGAAGCTCCGGGGTTATGCCGGACTCTTACCGGCTAAAACCCCACGGTGGCCATCCCTGCACTACCGGGGAGGGTCTGGGATCTCTTGCGAACAACAACCAGACCCTCCCCGTGCAAGGGCGCCAGAAGGGCGCCCGCTTCCCAAAAGTTGGAGGGCTGAGCCTCCCCTACCCAGCTAAAGACGGCGATGTCGGGGCCACGCCGACATCGCCGACCATCCCGGGCCGCGTGCAATGCATCGGCGAACCCCCATTCGCCGATGCTGCAGCCCCGGCGACCGCCTCGCCTTGAAGTACTCGAGTGGAGCGGTGCTCAAACACTCGGCGAGACGGCCGCCCTCCACCACCACAGCTCGGGCCCCGGGTGCGCTACTACCCGTACCGCGGCAACAGGTGGTCGGTTGCCGCGGCCCCTGGGGGATGATGTCTCCCGGGAAAGGGAGACATATCGGGGCAGGTCTACTCCTTCGGAGAAGGAGCAGCTCCACCCCGATCAGGCGCAACCGCCTGCCCCTTGGGCACCGTAGTGCCGGCCCTCGAGGGCCCCCCACGCCCGCCCTTTCGGACGGGCGGCTTACAGGCCGAGCTGCCCAAGCGATGCCCGGACGGCAGACCCAAGTCCGCGCAAAGCGGACAATTGGGCGCCGCCGCCGGACACCCGGCCGCCTTGTGGCCTGCAGCGCCACACCGATAGCACAAAGTGCTACGGTCCTCGTCGGCAGTGCACCGCGCCCGCACGTGACCGTGCTGGAGGCAGCGGTAGCACTGCAACGGCCGGGGCTTGAGCAGCTCGACCCGAGCTGTTGCCCACCCAACCCTAATACGATCCCCCTTGGCGAAGAGCTTTTTAGCCCCCGCCAATGGGCATCGCGCCCACACGGTGCCCAATGGGCCGGATCGTTGGATGGTACCAACCACGATCCGGTCCATGGGGCACCCACCCTCCCTCGACAGAGCCGCCTTGACCTCTATGGCCCGGACGGAGTCCTCAAGGCCGACCACCCTCAGCTCAACGAGCTTCATTGGGCGGCCGACCTTGAGGCCCCTAGGCTCCAACACCTCTGTAAGGCGATAGGCGAGTTGGTCCGCCTTTTCCGCCCTCCCCTCGCCCTCCACCTCAAGAATGAGGGCACCGGTCTTGGCCCGCTTGGGCCTCACGGCCTCGATGCCCAGCTCATCAAGAGCGAAGGCGTTACGCGCCACCAACATAGCGTTGGTGAGCGTCTGGGCGCACCCAGGCGGGACAGTAATAGTTACCGCCTCCGACCTGGGCAGCCTACCCAGACGCACACCAACTTTCTTCTTCGCGGGTCCGGAGCCGGCCTTCGCGGCCGACTTCTTCCCCTTCTTCCTCCCCTTGGTCTCCTTCGAGGAGGACGAGGGTGGGACCGGGGCAGAAGTGGGAGCCTTGCGGCCCACCACCTCCGCCCAGGAGTCGCCACCTCCGGACTGAACCCGCACAGCGGACTCAGACGGAGGAGGGACCTCGGTCACCCCCCTATTCCCCCTCTTACCCCTTCCCTTTTTCCCGGCTTTCGCCGGGCGAGAGGTGGCCGACGGTGGTTGGTCGGGCTGGGCAGCGCGGGGAGTACCCGCGCCGTCCCCCCTAACCTCCCCCAACGGACCACCCCCCGACGTCAATACGGAGGCGGGACCCGCCGCTCCCAGGGTGAGGTTCAACTCACCCCTGAGAGCGGCGAATCTCGCCTCCATCATCTCTCCCACTCGGGAGATAATCATCTCCACGTCCACACCGCCAGCGGCGGGACCCGTACTCGGGGAGGACCTGCCTCCCCGTTCCCCCCTTATGGGCGGAGATACGCCCCTCGGAGGCTCCACCTCCATTCCGGATTGCTCCCGAGTGGAAGACTCAAGTTGCCTCTTAAGTCTTGCCACCTCTCTCCTTAAATCTTCGAGTTCGGAGGAGAGCCTATCATTGGCTTCCTCCAACTCTTTTACTCTCCCGTCCCTTTGTGTGCGCAGGATTGCCTCAAGTCCGGCTAACCTGAGGGCCTGCGCACTCTCCCGCAGGCGGTGAACAAACCTGCCGCTTAGATTCTTCGAGGAGCCGGCCACGCGCTCGACCTCCTCCGAGTGTTCCAATATAAGAGCACCGAGGTCGGGCGTCGGCCGGTGCCTCATTTGCTCCCGCACCTCCCTCTCATCGGGCAGCGGTTTAGCGCTCTTACTAGGAGGCGGAGGGGCCCGGGAGGGGTCGGATCGCTCCAACTCCCTCCGGACCGCCTCCTCCTCCCGGCAGAGCTCCATGTACGCCCGCTTCGCCTCAGCGAGCCCAACGTACTCGCCCGTAGTAGGGGGCCTGCCCCTCTTCCTCATCACCGGTGGCTCCAACCGACACGAGAAGGAGGTATCGGAATACCCCTCCTCGTCGTCGGAGTCCATCCCGAGCGACCAGCGACCAGCGCTGCCCGCCGCGAGATCCTTAACGTGGCCGACCAGCGGCCTCGAAGAATTCCCCCCATCCCCAGAGGAACCAGTCGCTCTAGACGCCGTGGCCTGGCCCTCCACCACGGACGTCCCACGGTTGCCAGATGACGACGCAGCCGGGCCCGCTTGACCACCCGAAACTGCGCCGGTACTGGAGGTTCCGAGGCCTCCTGCACCGTAAGTTTTCTTCCCTTTAGACCGAGTATCCATGATAAAATATACACCGCCCATAACTTGCCCTGTCGTCACCGAAAAAGCCCGTCCCGCACCGCTTCCACCTTCTCACCTCTCAACTCCAGGCCTTACCGGCAAGGGAGGCCCTGCCAGGATCCGAAGATCCCGCCGGCATCGCCCCGGAGCATCACTGAGGCTACCTCAGCTTCCGCGATGCACCCTTTTAGTCGCCTCTTACGACAGGCAGGGTATACCCTGGGTGTATTCTGACCCGCACCCAGACGGGGAGGGAGGACCTTTTTTTTTTTTTTTTTTTTTTTTTTACGTGGGGAAATCCATCATGGATACCCCGGAGCTGGGGAAGCTCCGGGGTTATGCCGGACTCTTACCGGCTAAAACCCCACGGTGGCCATCCCTGCACTACCGGGGAGGGTCTGGGATCTCTTGCGAACAACAACCAGACCCTCCCCGTGCAAGGGCGCCAGAAGGGCGCCCGCTTCCCACAAGTTGGAGGACTGAGCCTCCCCTACCCAGCTAAAGACGGCGATGTCGGGGCCACGCCGACATCGCCGACCATCCCGGGCCGCGTGCAATGCATCGGCGAACCCCCATTCGCCGATGCTGCAGCCCCGGCGACCGCCTCGCCTTGAAGTACTCGAGTGGAGCGGTGCTCAAACACTCGGCGAGACGGCCGCCCTCCACCACCGTAGCTCGGGCCCCGGGTGCGCTACTACCCGTACCGCGGCAACAGATGGTCGGTTGCCGCGGCCCCTGGGGGATGATGTCTCCCGGGAAAGGGAGACATATCGGGGAAGGTCTACTCCTTCGAAGAAGGAGCAGCCCCACCCCGATCAGGCGCGACCGCCTGCCCCTTGGGCACAGAAGTGCCGGCCCTCGAGGGCCCCCCACGCCCGCCCTTTCGGACGGGCGGCTTACAGGTCGAGCTGCCCAAGCGATGCCCGGACGACAGACCCAAGTCCGCGCAGAGCGGACAGTTGGGCGCCGCCGCCGGACACCCGGCCGCCTTGTGGCCTGCAGCGCCGCACCGATAGCACAGAGTGCTACGGTCCTCGTCGGCAGTGCACCGCGCCCGCACGTGACCGTGCTGGAGGCAGCGGTAACACTGCAACGGCCGGGGCTTGAGCAGCTCGACCCGAGCTATACCCCACCCCACCCGTATCCTGTCCCCCTTGGCGAAGATTTTCTTCGCCGCCGCGAGCGGGCACCTAGCCCACACGGTGCCCAATGGGCCGGATCGCCGGATGGTACCGACCACGATCGGGTCCATTGGGCACCCACCCTCCCTTGAAAGAGCCGCCTTGACCTCTATGGCCCGGACCGAGTCCTCAAGGCCGACCACCCTCAGCTCAACGAGCTTCATTGGGCGGCCGACCTTGAGGCCCCTCGGCTCTAACACCTCCGTCAGGCGGTAGGCGAGTTGATCCGCCTTCTCCGCTCTCCCCTCCCCCTCAACCTCTAAGATGAGGGCACCGGTCTTTGCCCTCTTGGGCCTAACGGCCTCGATGCCTAGCTCATCAAGAGCAAAGGCGTTACGCGCCACCAACATAGCGTTGGTGAGCGTCTGGGAGCACCCAGGCGGGACGGTGATAGTCACCGCCTCCGACCTGGGAAGCCTACCCAGACGCACACCAACAGTCTTCTTCGCGGGGCCGGAGCCGGCCTTCGCGGCCGACTTCTTCCCCTTAGTCTTCTTCCTCTTCGAGGAGGAAGAGGGTGGGACCGGGGCAGAAGTGGGAGTCTTACGACCCACCACCTCCGCCCAGGAGTCCCCACCCCCGGACTGAGCCCGCACAGCAGACTCAGCCGAGGGAGGGACATTGGTCACCCCCCCTTTCCCCCTCTTACCCCGTCCCTTTTTCCCGGCTTTCGCCGGGCGAGGGGTGGCCGACGGTGGTTGGTCGGGCTGGGCGGCACGGGGAGTACCCCCGCCGTCCCCCCTAACCTCCCCCAACGAACCACCCCCCATCTCCAATCCGGAGGCGGGACCCGCCGCTCCCAGGGTGAGGTTCAACTCACCCCTGAGAGCGGCGAATCTCGCCTCCATCATCTCTCCCACGCGGGAGATAATCTTCTCCACGTCCACGCCGCCAGCAGCTGGACCCGTACTCGGGGAGGACCTGCCTCCCCGTGCCCCCAAGATAGGAGGAGTTGTCCCCCTGGGAGGCTCCACCTCCATTACGGATTGCTCCCGAGTGGCAGACTCGAGCTGCCTCCTCAGTCTGCCCACCTCACGTTTCAAGTCCTCGAGTTCGGAGGAGAGCCGTTCGTTGGCCTCCTCCAACTCCTGGACCCGCCCATCACGATGCGTCCGCTGGATCGCCTCGAGCCCCGCAAGCCTAAGCGCCTGGGCACTTTCCCGAAGGCGATGAACGAAACGCCCACTCAAGTTCTTGGAGGAACCGGCCACACGCTCGACCTCCTTAGCGTGCTCCAAGATGAGAGCACCGAGGTCAGGCGTCGGCCGGCTCCTCATTTCCTCCCTCACCTCCCTCTCATTGGGGAGAGGCTTAGCAGCCTTACTAGGAGGCGGAGGGGTCCGGGAGGGATCGGATCGCTCCAACTCCCTCCGGACCGCCTCCTCCTCCCGGCAAAGCTCCATGTAGGCTCGCTTAGCCTCCGCCAGCCCGACATACTCCCCGGTTGTTGGGGGCCTGCCCCTTTTCCTCACCGCACCGGTCGGCGGCTCCAAACGACAGGAGAAGGAGTTATCAGAGAACCCCTCCTCGTCGTCCGAGTCCATTCCCAGGGACCAGCGTCCAGCGCTGCCCGCCGCTAAATCTCTCACGAGACCGGCCAGCGGCCTCGAAGAATTCCCCCCATCCCCAGAGGCGCCAGTAGCTCTAGACGCCGTGGCCTGGCCCTCCACCACGGACGTCCCACGGTTGCCGGATGACGACGCAGCCGGGCCCGCTTGACCACCCGAAACTGCGCCGGTACTGGAGGTTCCGAGGCCTCCTGCACCGTAAGTTTTCCTCCCTTTGTTACGTAAGTCCATAATTATTAAAATAAAACCACCCCTAACGTGCCGAAGTCGTCAACAAAAGTCCCGCCCCGCACCGCTTCCACCTTCTCACCTCTCAACTCCGGGCCTTACCGGCAAGGGAGGCCCTGCCAGGATCCGAAGATCCCGCCGGCATCGCCCCGGAGCATCACTGAGGCTACCTCAGCTTCCGCGATGCACCCTTTTAGTCGCCTCTTACGACAGGCAGGGTATACCCTGGGTGTATTCTGACCCGCACCCAGACGGGGAGGGGAGGGAGGACCTAACCTAACCTAACCTAACCTTTTTTTTTTTTTTTTTTTTACGTGGGGAAATCCTCATGGATACCCCGGAGCTGGGGAAGCTCCGGGGTTATGCCGGACTCTTACCGGCTAAAACCCCACGGTGGCCATCCCTGCACTACCGGGGAGAGTCTGGGATCTCTTGCGAACAACAACCAGACCCTCCCCGTGCAAGGGCGCCAGAAGGGCGCCCGCTTCCCAAAAGTTGGAGGGCTGAGCCTCCCCTACCCAGCTAAAGACGGCGATGTCGGGGCCACGCCGACATCGCCGACCATCCCGGGCCGCGTGCAATGCATCGGCGAATCCCCATTCACCGATGCTGCAGCCCCGGCGACCGCCTCGCCTTGAAGTACTCGAGTGGAGCGGTGCTCAAACACTCGGCGAGACGGCCGCCCTCCACCACCACAGCTCGGGCCCCGGGTGCGCTACTACCCGTACCGCGGCAACAGATGGTCGGTTGCCGCGGCCCCTGGGGGATGATGTCTCCCGGGAAAGGGAGACATGTCGGGGTAGGTCTACTCCTTCGGAGAAGGAGCAGCCCCACCCCGATCAGGCGCAACCGCCTGCCCCTTGGGCACCTTAGTGCCGGCCCTAGAGGGCTCCCCACGCCCGCCCTTTCGGACGGGCGGCTTACAGGCCGAGCTGCCCAAGCGATGCCCGGACGACAGACCCAAGTCCGCACAGAGCGGACAGTTGGGCGCCGCCGCCGGACACCCGGCCGCCTTGTGGCCTGCAGCGCCACACCGATAGCACAGAGTGCTACGGTCCTCGTCGGCAGTGCACCGCGCCCGCACGTGACCGTGCTGGAGGCAGCGGTAGCACTGCAACGGCCGGGGCTTGAGCAGCTCGACCCGAGCTGTTGCCCACCCCACCCGTATCCTGTCCCCTTTTGCGAAGAGCTTCTTCGCGCCCGCAAGTGGGCATCGCGCCCACACGGTGCCCAATGGGCCGGATCGCCGGATGGTTCCGACCACGATCCGGTCCATGGGGCACCCGCCCTCCCTCGACAAGGCCGCCTTCACCTCTATGGCGCGGACCGAGTCCTCAAGGCCGACCACCCTCAGCTCAACGAGCTTCATTGGGCGGCCGACCTTGAGGCCCCTGGGCTCCAACACCTCGGTGAGGCGATAGGCCAGTTGGTCGGCCTTTTCCGCCCTCCCTTCTCCCTCAACCTCCAGGATGAGGGCCCCCGTCTTCGCCCGCTTGGGCCTCACCGCCTCAATGCCCACTTCGTCAAGGGCGAAGGCGTTTCTCGCCACCAACATAGCGTTGGTGAGCGTCTGGGTGCACCCAGGCGGGACGGTAATAGTTACCGCCTCCGACCTGGGAAGCCTGCCCAGACGCACACCAACTTTTTTCTTCTCGGGGCCGGAGCCGGCCTTCGCGGCCGACTTCTTCCCCTTATTTTTCTTCCCCTTAGTCACCTTCGAGGAGGACGAGGGTGGGACCGGGGCAGAAGTCGGAGTCTTACGACCCACCACCTCCGCCCAGGAGTCCCCACCCCCGGACTGAGCCCGCACAGCAGACTCAGCCGAGGGAGGGACATTGGTCACCCCCCTTTCCCCCTCTTACCCCGTCCCTTTTTCCCGGCTTTCGCCGGGCGAGAGGTGGCCGACGGTGGTTGGTCGGGCTGGGCGGCACGGGGAGTACCCCCGCCGTCCCCCCTAACCTCCACCAAAGAACCACCCCCCAGCTCCAATCCGGTGGCGGGACCCGCCGCTCCCAGGGTGAGGTTCAACTCACCCCTGAGAGCGGCGAATCTCGCCTCCATCATATCTCCCACCCGGGAGATGATACTCTCCACGTCCAAGCCGCCAGCGGCTGGACCCGTACTCGGGGAGGACCTGCCTCCCCGTGCCCCCGTGATGGGCGGAGATACGCCCCTCGGAGGTTCCACCTCCATTTGGGATTGCTCCCTAGTGGAAGACTCGAGTTGCCTCTTCAGTCTTGCCACCTCTCTCCTTAAGTCTTCGAGTTCGGAGGAGAGCCTATCGTTGGCTTCCTCCAACTCTTTCACTCTGCCGTCCCTTTCTGTGCGCAGGATTGCTTCCAGTCCGGCTAACCGGAGGGCCTGCGCACTCTCCCGCAGGCGGTGTACAAACCTGCCACTCAGATTTTTGGATGAGCCGGCCACCCGCTCGACCTCCTTCGAGTGCTCTAAAATTAGAGCACCGAGGTCGGGCGTCGGCCGGTGCCTCATCTGTTCCCGCACTTCCCGCTCGTTCGGGAGAGGCTTAGCGCCTTTGCTAGGAGGCGGAGGAGTCCGGGAGGGGTCGGATCGCTCCAACTCCCTCCGGACTGCCTCCTCCTCCCGGCAAAGCTCCATATAGGCGCGCTTCGCCTCCGCCAATCCAACGTACTCCCCTGTCGTAGGGGGCCTGCCCCTCTTTCTAACAACAGGGGGCTCCGACCGACACGAGAAGGAGGTATCAGAATACCCCTCCTCGTCGTCGGAGTCCATTCCTCCCAGCGACCAGCGACCAGCGCTGCCCGCCGCCAAGTCCTTTACGTGGCCGACCAGCGGCCTAGTAAAAGTACCCCCCTCCCCAGAGGCGCCAGTAGCTCTAGACGCCGTGGCCTGGCCCTCCACCACGGACGTCCCACGGTTGCCGGATGACGACGCAGCCGGGCCCGCTTGACCACCCGAAACTGCGCCGGTACTGGAGGTTCCGAGGCCTCCTGCACCGTAAGTTTTCCTCCCTTTGTAGCGTGTATCCATAATTAAAGTAAGTAAACACCCACCCATATCGTGCCTAAGTCGTCAACGGAAGAGCCCATCCCGCACCGCTTCCACCTTCTCACCTCTCAACTCCGGGCCTTACCGGTAAGGGAGGCCCTGCCAGGATCCGAAGATCCCGCCGGCATCGCCCCGGAGCATCACTGAGGCTACCTCAGCTTCCGCGATGCACCCTTTTAGTCGCCTCTTACGACAGGCAGGGTATACCCTGGGTGTATTCTGACCCGCACCCAGACGGGGAGGGGAAACCTTTTTTTTTTTTTTTTTTTTTTTTTTTTTTTTTTTTTTTTTTTTTTTTTTTTTTTTTTTTACGTGGGGAAATCCTCATGGATACCCCGGAGCTCAACCTTTTTTTTTTTTTTTTTTTTTTTTTTTTTTACGTGGGGAAATCCTCATGGATCCCCCGGGGCTGGGGAACCCCGGGGGTATGCCGGACTCTTACCGGCTAAAACCCCACGGTGACCTACCTCGGCGCTGCTGGGGAGGGCCCGGGAACTCTGGACGAACACGTCCGGTCCCTCCCCGCGCCGGGGCCCCCTATGGTGACTGAGGGGACCCCCTTCCCGTTGGGAGGGTGGTCGACGATACACCCCCCCATCCGGGGAAAAACGGGCGGTGACCCGGTCACCCGGCCACCGCCCCCGTCCCGGAGGGCGCGTGCAATGGCTGAGGCGATCCCCCAATCGCCCCAGCCGCGCCCCCCGGGCGACCCCCGTGCAAAGACGTGGGGCACGACCCCCACCGGAGTGAGGGTCCTCCCCGCACGGGCGTCGCCGACGCCTCGGGCCAGGCTTGGCCCGGTTCGACTGGGAGCCCCGGGTGCGTCACACCCGATACCGTGGCCCGGCTAAGTGCCGGGACCACGGCCCCTGGGGCCTAAGTGCCACCACCGTGGCACGCAAGAAGCGCGGCGGAGGTGGCGAAGTCCCGCTCCCCGAAGGGTTCTTAGGAGTGACCTCCACCCGAAGGTGAAGATCCCCCCCGTGGAGCGGGGCGGGGCAAACGTACAAGACGCCGACCCCGCAGGCGACGCCGAGCAGGGAGCAGAAGCTCCCTTGAGCGCTCGGCGGCCTCCTTCGCGACCATGACCTCCTCGCAAAAGGTGATCATGGCCTGCCAGACGCTCCCGCTACCGACCATCCGAGACAGGATGGCCGGCAGCGAGAGGTCCGGACCCACCTCCGCCGCTAAGGCCCGACGCGGCACCTCCCAGGCAGGACACTCCATGAGAGTGTGCCGCGCCGAGTCCACCGCGGCGCCACAGTGGTGGCACCGCGGGTCCGCCTCGCGACCGATCCGGCACAGGTACCGACCGAAACACCCGTGGTCGGTCAGCACCTGTGTGGCTCGGAACGTCAGTCGTCCGGAGCTACGGCCCACCCATCTATCCAAGACGGGCAGGACCGCCCCGACGGTCCAATGGTCCCTATAACGGGATAACTCCTGCTTCCACGATGACAATGTGGACCGCCGGGCCTGGAGCCTCAGCTCGTCCCGATTTAACTCCTCCCCTGGCGGGTTGGAGTCCTGGCGGGCAAGACGAAGGCGCCTGTAGACGTAGGCGTCTTCTGCCGCCAGGAACTCCAAAGGTGGTAAACCCGCCAGGGCGGCGGCCGCCTCGTATGACACCGTACGGTACCCCCGAATGACGCGAATGGCAGCGCGTCTCCATTCACGCCGGAGGAGCGTCTTGCTACCCCGGCTGGCCGCTAAGGCGTCGGCCCAGATGGGGGCACCGTACAGTGCCACGGACTTCACAACCCCACAGTAGAGGCGGCGCACCCGCTCGTCCGGACCGCCAAGGTTGGGCATGATGCGACTTAAGTGTGTCACTAGAGTACCCAACCTGGCGGCCAGACGGGAGAAGTGCGGGACGAAGCTCCAGGAGCTGTCCAGGTGGACACCAAGATACTTGATGTCGGTGCCCACCTGGACGTCGGACGACCCGATCCTCACCAGGCTATGGGGTGGAGTGCCCCTCTTGCGACCCTCGAAGAGGACGATTTCCGTCTTCTGAGGGGACAACTCCAACCCCATGCCCCGGATCCGCGAGGCGACGGCCGCTACCGCGACCTCCGCCCGGCGGATGGTCCTCCCACGGTCCCTGCCGGTGGCTAACACCATGGTGTCGTCGGCGTAACATGTTAGATGTACGCCGACCGGCAGGGACACCCGCAGAGCCGCGTCGTACCCCAGGTTCCACAAGAGTGGGCCCAAGACGGACCCCTGGGGTACTCCACGGTTTATCTGTCGCCTGACAGACCCATCGCGGCCACCGTAGACGATGGCCCTGTCCCGGAGGTAGTCTCCGACCACCATCCGCAGGTAGAGGGGCACCTCGTGACTTTCGAGGGCCCCGCGGATGGCCGCCCAGGAGAGGGAGTTAAAGGCGTTCTTGATATCAAGAGACACCGCCAGTGCCACCCCTCCCCCGGACGTGGCCGAGTCCGAGAGGGACTTGACGCGCTGGATTGCGTCGATGGTAGATCGTCCCTCCCGGAAGCCGAACTGGCACTCGGCCAGGTCGGGTCCATCACGGGACAGGTGCTGGACGAGGCGCTTGTGAACGATGCGTTCGAATAGCTTCCCCACCTCGTCCAGCAACACGATAGGCCTGTAGGCGGCAGGCGACTCTGCGGGCCTGTTGTCCTTGCGAAGGAGGACCATCCGCCCGGTCTTCCACCGTGGTGGAAGGGTCCCCGTCTGCAAACAGGCTGTGAACAGCCTGCGCAGACGGGGCCCGAGGACGCTGAGCGCCAAGACCCAGGCGCGGCCGGGGATGCCGTCGGGGCCGGGGGCGGTATTACGCGCCCCCATGCGCCTGACAGCCCCGGCCAACTCCTCTTCGGACACCTCCCACTCCTGGGACCATAAGACACGGTCCTGTGGTGGAGCGGGGGCCGACACCTCCCCGTCAGGGAACAGAGTGCCGACCACCCGCTCCAGGAGTGGGGGGTCCATCGTCTCCGTGAGGGGAGGCGCCCATGGACGAAGTTTGTCCATGACAAGACGGTATGGGCGCCCCCATGGGTCCTCACGGAGTGAGTCGAGGAGTCCGTCCCAGGCCTGAGCCTTGGCGCTCCTGATGGCCAGCTGCAGCCGCTTCGTGAGGTCACGATAGTCGGCATACAGCTGTGCCGTTCTCGCTGCGTCGGAGTTACGCCGACGCCTCGCCCGGGTGTACTGGCGGCGAGCGACTCCGCAGTCCTCGCGGAGACGCTGAATCTCAGCGCTCCACCAGTACACCGGGCGGCGGGGCGGATTGGCGCGGACACGTGGCATCGCCACGTCGCAAACTGCCGACATGGCGTCCGCGAACCAATCCGCCTCCTCCGAGACCTCCACTGGCCCAGCCGGAACTTCCGGCCAGGCCACTGCGAGAACGGCCGCCATCAGTGCGTCCTCATCCATGCCCTTCAGGGCCCACTTCCGTGGGTGGTGGGCTGCTGGGCGGGTCGGGGGAGGCGTGGAGACATCCATGCGGATGTAGACGTGGTCCGACAGTGTCTCCACGTCGTCGACCCTCCACCCCGACACACGGCGTGCGGCCAGGGCATTGGCGAAAGACAAGTCCACTATGCTTTCGCCCTGGTACCGCACGCACGTGCTGGCCGAGCCCCGGTTCAACAACCGGAGACCCAGGCCAGCCGCCCAGTCCAGCACCGAGTGGCCCCTCTGGTCCGTCCTCGGGGAGTGCCACGCGGATGCGTGAGCATTGAAGTCCCCGAGGACGAGTACTGGACGAGCTGCGTGCAATGACACGACGTTCTGCAGCTCGTCCAGCAAGATGTCGAAACGACTGAGGGACCAACTCGGTGGAGCGTAGACGCCCACCACCACACAACCCGCCCAGTCGACCGCCACGAATCCATGGCCGCGCATAAGTGGCGCTATTGGCCGGATCCGTGACGGAACCGACTGGGCGATCACCACGGAGTCGTCCAGGTCCCCAACCCAGGACGGGCGTTGGAGGACCCGGTACGGCTCCGCGGCTACGACCAACTCAACCACGCCGCCGCAAAGACTATGAGCCATCAAGTCCTGGGCGGCGACGGCGTGGTTGAGATTGGTCTGGATGATCTGACCGCGGGGAGGCATGAACTTTAGGCCGTGTCCATGGCCTCCCCCCGGCCAGAATCATCCTTGGGAGCGGGTTTAACTGCCCGCTCCGCCTTCTCTCCAGTGTCCATCGCTGGAACTCCCACGGTGGAGGGTGATGCGGGTGCACCACCCCCGCTGGAACCTCCCACGGTGGGGGGTGATGCCGGTGCACCACCCCCGCCGGAACCTCCCACGTTGGAGGGTGATGCAGCCGCACCACCCCCTTGATGGACACTGGAGGGTTGGCTCCTCTTCTTCACGTCTCCTCCCTTCTTGGCTGGGCGGGCCTTCGGTGGGGAGCAAGTTTTGCTCCCCATGCGATGGTCGGCGGGCCGCCCGGATTCTTTGCACAATGTGCAAACCGGGGCGGCCGCCGTGCATAGGCCCGCCCGGTGACCGGTTTCGCCGCACCGGTAGCATTGGTGCGACCGGTCCACCTCCGCCGTGCACCGCTGCTGGACATGGCCAAGCTGCCAGCAGCGGTAGCACTGCTCAGGGCGGGGCTTCAACACTTCCACTCTAGCGAGGATCCACCCCACCCTGACTCTACCGGCAGCGACCACTTTCTTGGCCGCTGCTAGGGGACACTGCACCCAAAGGGTGCCGAGTCCAGCACGTGAGGACCTTATCTCCCCGGTCCTCACGTCCCCTGGTTGGCATCCGCCAACACCAGCAATTGCTGCGGCCACCTCAGCCGTTGTGGCCGAATCGTCCAGGCCAAAGACCCGGAGGTCGGTCTTCTTGACCGGCCTGGTGACGGTTACTTCGTCACCGGCCAGCGCCTCTCGCAACTTTTCTGCCAAGGCAGATGCCTTGGCTTCCTTCTCTGGACCAGCGACCTCGAGCATGAGGCCTCCTGTCCTGGTCTTCTTGGGGAGGACACTGTCCACCCCAACATCCGACAGCTTGACCCTCTGCCTGGCAGCAGTCATTATGTCCTTATAGCTGGACTTGCTGCCAGGCTGTAGAGTCAGGACTACCGCCGCCGTGCGCGGTAGCCGGCCCAATTTGGGCCTCTCCACCTTCTTCTGGGCCTTGGGTGGTGGAGCAGGGGCAGATTGGGCCTTTTTGGCAGCTCTTTTTGCCTTTCTGCCCACCACCTGGGCCCAAGTTCCCTCGTTGGCGGTGGCACCTGAAGGTGTAGTGTTAGCCACCGCCCTCTTCAGCGCCTGCTGGCGCACCGCCTCCAGTCTTCTAGCGGCCCCGGACAGGGTCGCCTTTATTTGAGGGGGTTGGGGTTGGACAATAGAATTGTCCTTCCCCTTCCCCTCCTTCTTCTTATTCTTCTTTGTCTTCTTTTCCCCGGTGGCCTTTAGTACCGGGTCAGCCGGGGGCGCTTCCTCCTTCCTCGTGACGGGGAGGAGTTCTTTTCGGAACTCCTCTAACTTTCTGTTAACGAGATCCGCTATATGTTGCACCATGGCGGACCCCGTCTCCTCCTTGGGTGCCGGGACACCCATTTCGGGGCCAACTGCCCCCGAATCCCTCGTTGGCAAGGCAGGTGTTTGCCTAGCGCGGCTCGCGATCTCCAAGTCCGCCATCTTTGTCACCGGCGGACTTGGAGATCGCCTTTCCATTGCAGTTATCCTATCCTGCAGGCGCTTATTTTCGGCCTGCAAGGCCTCTATTTGCGCCCTCAGCGCAGCTACATCCGAAACCGGCGCTTGATCCGCCGGCCTCACCACCCGTTGCGCGAGCTCCATAGTGACAGCCCTTACAGCACGGGCACCAACGCGAATGTCTCGTTGGATCGTCCCTTTGAGGTTCCTGGATTTGGCCGCAGCCAACTCGATTTTATCGGCCTCTTCTAAGGCCCAGGCCCCTAAGTCCTCCAGAGGCTTCGTTTTCGCCTCCTGGACGAAGACATCCATGTCCGGCACAGGATTGCCCGACTTGCCGGGCGGTGGAATGGTCCCTGTGCCGGACCGTATCTCCTCCTCGAGATCCACCAATTCCATTTCTCGCTGAGCCTCGACATAGGCTCTCTTGGCCTCAGCGAGCCCTACGTACTCCCCAGTTGTTGGGGGTCGTCCTCTCTTTTTGGATTTGGGACAAGCCCTTTCCCGTAACAATGAAAAGTTGGACCTAACGGACCCAACTGATGTATCAGAGTCGTAGGAGGCATCTCCCGACTCTTCTTGAGCGCCTTTCTCTAGGGCTCGCTTCCTAAGGTGGAGCCTCTCCACCACTACCTGCCCCTGTGAGGCAGAGAGCTTCACATCCGAGATGATATTAGGCCTCGGATCCGCGACCTTTCGGGCCCCACTTGGCCCCGCCTTAACGTCATCGACCCCCCCATTCCCCGGTTTTTTAAAAGAAACTGAACAATCCATACTTGTTCCCACGAGAAGGTCGGAAATAAAAGTCGCCCCTGGCAGAGCCGCCATGCCAGGGGAAGGCAGATACACCCGGGGGGCGCCAGTATCCCCGGGGTTGGTCGCTCGAGACCGGTGCACCCACCGGCCACGCCCAGCCGCGAGGGCTGGGCGTGCCCCCTCGCCGCGTACCGCAGCTTGAGGCTAGGGACTTTTTATAGAGGTTTATCCCCTCGCGGGCCGGCCAATGAAGGCAAGCCCCCCGCTCCGGCGAAACATGACCACCGGTTTACGGTATTACGACAGGGGTCACACCACCCCTGCCGAGCTATGGGATCCCGGGGGCGCAACTCCCCGTATCACGACCAGAACTGGCCGTGACCCCTGGGAAAGCCCCGGAGCTCAACCTTTTTTTTTTTTTTTTTTTTTTTTTACGTGGGGAAATCCTCATGGATCCCCCGGGGCTGGGGAACCCCGGGGGTATGCCGGACTCTTACCGGCTAAAACCCCACGGTGACCTACCTCGGCGCTGCTGGGGAGGGCCCGGGAACTCTGGACGAACACGTCCGGTCCCTCCCCGCGCCGGGGTCCCCTATGGTGACTGAGGGGACCCCCTTCCCGTTGGGAGGGTGGTCGACGATGCACCCCCCCATACGGGGTAACGGGCGGTGACCCGGTCACCCGGCCACCGCCCCCGTCCCGGAGGGCGCGTGCAATGGCTGAGGCGATCCCCCAATCGCCCCAGCCGCGCCCCCCGGGCGACCCCCGTGCAAAGACGTGGGGCACGACCCCCACCGAGGTGAGGGTCCTCCCCGCACGGGCGTCGCCGACGCCTCGGGCCAGGCTTGGCCCGGTGCGACTGGGAGCCCCGGGTGCGTCACACCCGATACCGTGGCCCGGCTAAGTGCCGGGACCACGGCCCCTGGGGCCTAAGTGCCACCACCGTGGCACCTGGGTGCGCGGCGGAGGTGGCGAAGTCCCGCTCCCCGAAGGGTTCTTAGGAGCGACCCCCACCCGAAGGTGAGAGTCCCCCCCGTGGAGCGGGGCGGGGCAAACGTGCAAGACGCCGACCCCGCAGGCGACGCCGAGCAGGGAGCAGAAGCTCCCTTGAGCGCTCGGCGGCCTCCTTCGCGACCATGACCCCCTCGCAAAAGGAGATCATGGCCTGCCAGACGCTCCCGCTACCGACCATCCGAGACAGGATGGCCGGCAGCGAGAGGTCCGGACCCACCTCCGCCGCTAAGGCCCGACGCGGCACCTCCCAGGCAGGACACTCCATGAGAGTGTGCCGCGCCGAGTCCACCGCGGCGCCACAGTGGTGGCACCGCGGGTCCGCCTCGCGACCGATCCGGCACAGGTACCGACCGAAGCAGCCATGCTCGGTCAGCACCTGTGTGGCTCGGAACGTTAGTCGCCCGGAGCTACGGCCCACCCATCTGTCTAAGACGGGCAGGACCGCCCCGACGGTCCAATGGTCCCTGACACGGGATAACTCCTCCTTCCACGATGACATTGTGGACCGCCGGGCCTGGAGCCTCAACTCGTCCCTGTTTTCCCCTGGCGGGTTGGAGTCCTGGCGGGCAAGGCGAAGATGCCTATAGACGTAGGCATCCTCAGCCGCCAGGAGCTCCAGAGGTGGTAGACCCGCCAGGGCGGTGGCCGCCTCGTAGGACACCGTACGGTACCCCCTTATGACGCGAATGGCAGCGCGTCGCCACTCCCTTCGGAGGAGCGTCTTGCTCCCCCGACTGGCCGCTAAGGCGTCGGCCCAGATGGGGGCACCGTACAGTGCCACTGACTTAACTACACCGCAGTAGAGGCGGCGCACCCGCTCGTCCGGACCACCAAGGTTGGGCATGATGCGACTCAAATGAGTCACGAGGCTACCCAACCTGGCGGCCAGACGAGCGAAGTGCGGGACGAAGCTCCAGGAGCTGTCCAGGTGGACACCAAGATACTTAATGTCGGTGGCCACCTGGACGTCGGACGACCCGATCCTCACCAGGCTATGGGGTGGAGTGCCCCTCTTGCGACCCTCGAAGAGGACGATTTCCGTCTTCTGAGGGGACAACTCCAACCCCATGCCCCGGATCCGCGAGGCGACGGCCGCTACCGCGACCTCCGCCCGGCGGATGGTCCTCCCACGGTCCCTGCCGGTGGCTAACACCATGGTGTCGTCGGCGTAACATGTTAGATGTACGCCGACCGGCAGGGACACCCGCAGAGCCGCGTCGTACCCCAGGTTCCACAAGAGTGGGCCCAAGACGGACCCCTGGGGCACTCCACGGTTGATCTGCCGCCTGACAGGCCCATCGCGGCCACCGTAAACGATGGCCCTGTCCCGGAGGTAGTCTCCGACCACCATCCGCAGGTAGAGGGGCACCTCGTGACTTTCGAGGGCCCCGCGGATGGCCGCCCAGGAGAGGGAGTTAAAGGCATTCTGGATGTCCAGTGACACAGCCAGTGCAACCCCTCCCCCGGACGTGGCCGAGTCCGAGAGGGACTTGACGCGCTGGATCGCGTCGATGGTCGAACGTCCCTCCCGGAAGCCGAACTGGCACTCGGCCAGGTCGGGTCCATCACGGGACAGGTGCTGGACGAGGCGCTTGTGAACGATGCGTTCGAATAACTTCCCCACCTCGTCCAGCAACACGATGGGCCTGTAGGCGGCAGGCGACTCTGCGGGCCGGTTGTCCTTGCGAAGGAGGACCATCCGCCCGGTCTTCCACCGTGGTGGAAGAGTCCCCGTCTGCAAACAGGCTGTAAACAGCCTGCGCAGACGGGGCCCGAGGACGCTGAGCGCCAAGACCCAGGCGCGGCCGGGGATGCCGTCAGGGCCGGGGGCGGTGTTACGTGCCCCCATGCGTTTGACAGCCCCGGCCAACTCCTCTTCGGACACCTCCCACTCCTGGGACCATAAAACACGGTCCGGTGGTGGAGCGGGGGCCGACACCTCCCCGTCTGGGAATAGAGTGCCGACCACCCGCTCCAGGAGTGGGGGGTCCATCGTCTCCGTGAGGGGAGGCGCCCATGGACGAAGCTTGTCCATCACAAGACGGTATGGGCGCCCCCATGGGTCCTCACGGAGTGAGTCGAGGAGTCCGTCCCAGGCCTGAGCCTTGGCGCTCCTGATGGCCAGCTGCAGCCGCTTCGTGAGTTCACGATAGTCGGCATACAGCTGCGCCGTTCTCGCCGCGTCGGAGTTACGCCGACGCCTCGCCCGGGTGTACTGGCGGCGAGCGACTCCGCACTCCTCGCGGAGACGCTGTATAACGTCGCTCCACCAGTACACCGGGCGGCGGGGCGGATTGGCGCGGACTCGTGGCATCGCCACGTCGCAAACTGCCGACATGGCGTCCGCGAACCAATCCGCCTCCTCCGAGACCTCCACCGGCCCAGCCGGAACTTTCGGCCAGGCCACTGCGAGAACGGCCGCCATCAGTGCGTCCTCATCGATGCCCTTCAGGGCCCACCTCCGTGGGTGGTGGGCTGCTGGGCGGGTCGGGGGAGGCGTGGAGACATCCATGCGGATGTAGACATGGTCCGACAGTGTCTCCACGTCGTCGACCCTCCACCCCGACACACGGCGCGCGGCCAGGGCATTGGCGAAAGACAAGTCCACGATGCTTTCGCCCTGGTACCGCACGCACGTGCTGGCCGAGCCCCGATTCAACAACCGGAGGCCCAGGCCAGCCGCCCAGTCCAGCACCGAGTGGCCCCTCTGGTCCGTCCTCGGGGAGTGCCACGCGGATGCGTGAGCATTGAAGTCCCCGAGGACGAGTACTGGACGAGCTGCGTGCAATGAAACAACGTTCTGCAGCTCGTCCAGTAGGGAGTCGAAGCGACTGAGGGACCAACTCGGTGGAGCGTAGACGCCCACCACCACACAACCCGCCCAGTCGACCGCCACGAATCCATGGCCGCGCATGACAGGCGCTATTGGCCGGATCCGTGACGGAACCGACTGGGCGATCACCACGGAGTCGTACAGGTCCCCAACCCAGGACGGGCGTTGGAGAACCCGGTACGGCTCCGCGGCTACGACCAACTCAACCACGCCGCCGCAAAGACTGTGAGCCATCAGGTCTTGGGCGGCGACGGCGTGGTTGAGGTTGGTCTGGATGATCTGGCCGCGGGGAGGCATGAACTTTAGGCCGTGTCCATGGCCTCCCCCCGGCCAGAATCATCCTTGGGAGCGGGTTTAGCTGCCCGCTCCGCCTCCTCTCCAGTGTCCATCGCAGGAACTCCCACGGTGGAGGGTGATGCGGGTGCACCACCCCCGCTGGAACCTCCCACGGTGGAGGGTGATGCCGGTGCACCACCCCCGCCGGAACATCCCACGTTGGAGGGAGGTGCAGCCGCACCACCCCCTTGATGGACACTGGAGATTTGGCTCCTCTTCTTGACATCTCCTCCCTTCCTAGCTGGGCGGGCCTTGGGTGGGGAGCAGGCCTTGCTCCCCATACGATGGTCGGCGGGCCGCCCGGCTTCCTTGCACAATGTGCAAACCGGGGCGGCCGCCGTACAAAGACCCGCCCGGTGACCGGTTTCGCCGCACCTATAACATAGGTGCGACCGGTCAACATCAGCAGTGCACCGCTGCTGGACATGTCCAGTTTGCCAGCAGCGGTAGCACTGCTCAGGGCGGGGCTTCAGTGCCTCCACCCTGGCAAACACCCACCCCACCCTTATTCTACCAGCAGTGACTACCTTTTTGGCCACTGCCAAGGGGCACTGCACCCACAGGGTGCCGAGTCCGTTGCGTGAGGACCTGATTTCGCCGGTCCTCACCTCCCCTACGTGGCACCCTGCGGTGCTGGCTATCGCTTCGGCCACCTCGGCTGGGGTGGCAGATTCATCGAGGCCGATAACCCTCAAATCAGCCTTCTTAATCGGCCTGGCCACTGTAACCTGTTCGCAGGCCAGTGCCACCCGCAACTTTTCTGCCAAGGCAGATGCCTTGGCCTCCTTCTCTGGTCCAGAGACCTCTAACATAAGGCCTCCTGTCCTGGCCTTTTTGGGGCGGACGCTGTCTACCCCAACATCAGACAGCTTGACCCTCTGCCTGGCAGCGGTCATTATGTCTTTGTAGCTAGACTTGCTGCCAGGCTGGAGGGTAAGGACTACCGCCGCCGTCCGCGGTAACCGTCCCAACTTGGGTTTCTCCAGCCTCTTCTGGGCCTTCGGCGGTGGGACAGGGTCCGATTGGGCCTTTTTGGCAGCCCTGTTGGCCTTTCTGCCCACCACCTGGGCCCACGATCCCTCGGTGGCAGTGGCACCTTTAGAAGTTGAGGATGCCACCGCTTTCTTCAGCGCCTCCTGGCGCGCTGTCTCCAATCTTCTGGCGGCCCCCGATGGGGTCGCCTTCTCCTGGGTGGGTTGGGGTTGGCCCAGAGTTGGGTTTGTCCCCTTCCCGCTCTTCTTCTTCGTTTTCTTCTTTTTCTTCTCCTTCTTATCCCTGGTGGCCTGTGGTAAGGCGCCCACCGGGGAGGCTTCTTCCTTCCTCTTTACTGGGAGCAGTTCCTTACGGAACTCCTCTAACCTTATATTAACCATATCCGCAATTTGTTGGATTATGGCGGAGCCCGTATCCTCCCTGGGTGCCGGGACACCCGTTTCAGGGCAAACAGCCCCCGAAACCTTCGGTGGCGAGGCCGGTGTTTGCCTCGCGCGGCTCGCAATCTCCAAGTCCGCCATCCTGGTTATTGGCGGGCTTGGAGATCGCCTCTCCAAAGCAGAAATCCTTTCCTGCAGGCGCGTATTCTCGGCCTGCAGGGCCTCTAATTGCTCTTTCAGAGCTGCAACCTCTGGTCCTGGTGCTGCCTCGGCTGGTCGTTGCACCCTCTGGGCCAACTCCATCGTCACGGCCCTAACGGTTCGTGCACCCACGCGGATATCCCGCTGGATCGTGCCCTTGAGGTTTTTTGACTTGGCCGCCGCCAATTCAATCTTATCGGCCACCTCAAGGGCCCAAGCCCCTAAGTCCTCTAGAGGCTTCATCCTCGCTTCTTGTACGAAGATGTCCATATCCGGCACAGGATTGCCCGACTTGCCGGGCGGTGGAATGGTCCCTGTGCCGGAACGTATCTCCTCCTCGAGATCAATAAGCTCTAATTCTCGCTGAGCTTCGACATATGCCCTCTTGGCCTCAGCGAGCCCTACGTAATCCCCAGTTGTTGGGGGTCGTCCCCTCTTCTTCGACTTGGGACACGCCCTCTCCCGTAGCACGGAAAAGTTGGACCTAACTGATCCAACTGAAGTATCTGAGTCGTAGGAGGCGTCTCCTGACTCTTCCTGGGCGCCTTTATCTAGGGCACGCTTCCTCAGCTGAAGCTTTTCCACCACAACCTGCCCCTGTGAGGCAGAGAGCTTCACATCCGAGACGATGTTCGGTCTCGGACCTGCGACCTTTCGGGCCCCACTCGGCCCCGCCATCTCTTCATCGACCCCCCCAATCCCCGGTTTTTTGAAAAAAAATTCGAACAACTCATAATTGTTCCCACGAGTAGGTCGGAATGGATGTCACCCCTGGCAGAGCCGCCATACCAGGGGAAGGCAGATACACCCGGGGGGCGCCAGTATCCCCGGGGTTGGTCGCTCGAGACCGATGCACCCACCGGCCACGCCCAGCCGCGAGGACTGGACGTGCCCCCTCGCCGCGTACCGCAGCTTGAGGCTAGGGACTTTTTATAGAGGTTTATCCCCTCGCGGGCCGGCCAATGAAGGCAAGCCCCCCGCTCCGGCGAAACATGACCACCGGTTTACGGTATTACGACAGGGGTCACACCACCCCTGCCGAGCTATGGGATCCCGGGGACGCAACTCCCCGTATCACGACCAGAACTGGCCGTGACCCCTGGGATGGAGGCCCGCATCCACCGTTTTCACCCCTCCGCTCCGAGCCTTACCGGCAAGGGAGGCCCCGCCAGGATCCGAAGATCCCACCGGCATCGCCTCGGAGCATCACGGAGGCTACTTGGTATCAACGAAACCCCCGAAAGCCAGAGCCCCGTTAGTCACCGGATGACTCCGGTGTCCAGGTTCCACCACGAGGAGGTGGGGATGGCACATGTTGTTGCAGCTGCAACAACTTCTAGAACCCAACCTAACCTAACCTTTTTTTTTTTTTTTTTTTTTTTTTTTTTTTTTTTTTTTTTTTTTTTTTTTTTTTTTTTTTACGTGGGGAAATCCATCATGGATACCCCGGAGCTGGGGAAGCTCCGGGGTTATGCCGGACTCTTACCGGCTAAAACCCCACGGTGGCCATCCCTGCACTACCGGGGAGAGTCTGGGATCTCTTGCGAACAACAACCAGACCCTCCCCGTGCAAGGGCGCCAGAAGGGCGCCCGCTTCCCAAAAGTTGGAGGGCTGAGCCTCCCCTACCCAACTAAAGTAGGCGATGTCGGGGCCACGCCGACATCGCCGACCGTCCCGGGCCGCGTGCAATGCATCGGCGAACCCCCCTTCGCCGATGCTGCAGCCCCGGCGACCGCCTCGCCTTGAAGTACTCGAGTGGAGCGGTGCTCAAACACTCGGCGAGACGGCCGCCCTCCACCACCACAGCTCGGGCCCCGGGTGCGCTACTACCCGTACCGCGGCAACAGATGGTCGGTTGCCGCGGCCCCTGGGGGATGATGTCTCCCGGGAAAGGGAGACATATCGGGGTGAGTTTACTCCTTCGGAGAAGGAGCAGCCCCACCCCGATCAGGCGCAACCGCCTGCCCCTTGGGCACCGAAGTGCCGGCCCTCGAGGGCCCCCCACGCCCGCCCTTTCGGACGGGCGGCTTACAGGCCGAGCCGCCCAAGCGGTGCCCGGACGGCAGACCCAAGTCCGCGCAAAGCGGACAATTGGGTGCCACCGCCGGACACCCGGCCGCCTTGTGGCCTGCAGCGCCACACCGATAGCACAAAGTGCTACGGTCCTCGTCGGCAGTGCACCGCGCCCGCACGTGACCGTGCTGGAGGCAGCGGTAGCACTGCAACGGCCGGGGCTTGAGCAGCTCGACCCGAGCTATACCCCACCCCACCCGTATTCTATCCCCCTTTGCGAAGATCTTCTTCGCCGCCGCGAGTGGACATCTCGCCCACACGGTGCCCAATGGGCCGGATCGCTGGATGGTTCCAACCACGATCGGGTCCATTGGGCACCCACCCTCCCTCGAAAGAGCCGCCTTGACCTCGATGGCCCGGACGGAGTCCTCAAGGCCGACCACCCTCAGCTCTACGAGCTTCATTGGGCGGCCGACCTTGAGGCCCCTCGGCTCCAGCACCTCAGTGAGGCGATAGGCCAGCTGGTCGGCCTTTTCCGCCCTCCCCTCGCCCTCAATTTCCAGAATGAGGGCCCCGGTCTTGGCCCGCTTGGGCTTCACGGCCTCTATTCCCAGCTCGTCAAGAGCAAACGCGTTTCGCGCCACCAACATCGCGTTTGTGAGCGTCTGGGAGCACCCAGGCGGGACGGTGATACTCACCGCCTCCGACCTGGGAAGCCTACCCAGACGCACACCCCCCTTCTTCTTATCGGGGCCGGAGCCGGCCTTCGCGGCCGACTTCTTCCCCTTAGTCTTCCTCTTTTTCGAGGAGGAAGAGGGTGGGACCGGGGCAGAAGTGGGAGCCTTGCGGCCCACCACCTCCGCCCAGGAGTCGCCACCCCCGGACTGAACCCGCACAGCGGACTCAGCCGGAGGAGGGACCTCGGTCACCCCCCTAGTCCCCTTCTTACCCCTTCCCTTTTTCCCGGCTTTCGCCGGGCGAGAGGTGGCCGACGGTGGTTGGTCGGGCTGGGCAGCGCGGGGAGTCCCCCCGCTGTCCCCCCTAACCTCCACCAAAGAACCACCCCCCAACTCCAATCCGGAGGCGGGACCCGCCGCTCCCCGGGTGAGGTTCAACTCACCCCTGAGAGCGGCGAATCTCGCCTCCATCATATCTCCCACCCGGGAGATGATGCTCCCCACGTCCAGGCCGCCAGCGGCTGGACCCGAACTCGGGGAGGACCTGCCTCCCCTCGACCCCCCCGTAGGGGGAGATGTTCCCCTGGGAGGCTCAACCTCCATTCGGGATTCCTCCCGTGTGGAAGACTCAAGTTGTCTTTTGAGCCTTCCCACCTCCCTCCTTAGATCTTCGAGCTCGGAGGAGAGCCTATCGTTGGCTTCCTCCAGCTCTTTCACCCTCCCGTCACTCTCTGTTCGCTGGATCGCCTCCAATCCAGCTAGCCTGAGTGCCTGCGCACTTTCCCGAAGGAGGCGCACAAACCTGCCGCTCAGGTTCCTCGATGAGCCGGCCACGCGCTCGACCTCCTTCGAGTGCTCTAAAATTAGAGCACCGAGGTCGGGTGTCGGCCGGTGCCTCATCTGCTCCCGCACATCCCGCTCATTTGGGAGAGGCTTAGCGCTCTTGCTGGGAGGCGGAGGAGTCCGGGAGGGATCGGATCGCTCCAACTCCCTCCGGACTGCCTCCTCCTCCCGGCAGAGCTCCATGTAGGCTCGCTTCGCCTCTGCAAGCCCTACGTATTCCCCCGTTGTAGGGGGCCTGCCCCTTTTCCTCACAGCTGGAGGCTCCTGCCGACACGAGAAGGAGGTGTCAGAGTATTCCTCCTCGTCGTCGGAATCCATTCCGAGCGACCAGCGTCCAGCGCTGCCCGCCGCTAAGTCCTTCACGAGGCCGACCAGCGGCCTCGTTGAACTCCCCCCAGCCCCAGAGGAACCAGTAGCCTTAAACGCCGTGGCCTGGCCCTCCACCACGGACGTCCCACGGTTGCCAGATGACGACGCAGCCGGGCCCGCTTGACCACCCGAAACTGCGCCGGTACTGGAGGTTCCGAGGCCTCCTGCACCGTAAGTTTTCCTCCCTTTGTTGTGTAAATCCATATTTGTAAAATAAAGCCACCCCTAACGTGCCGAAGTCGTCAACGAGAGTCCCGCCCCGCACCGCTTCCACCTTCTCACCTCTCAACTCCGGGCCTTACCGGCAAGGGAGGCCCTGCCAGGATCCGAAGATCCCGCCGGCATCGCCCCGGAGCATCACTGAGGCTACCTCAGCTTCCGCGATGCACCCTTTTAGTCGCCTCTTACGACAGGCAGGGTATACCCTGGGTGTATTCTGACCCGCACCCAGACGGGGAAACCTAACCTTTTTTTTTTTTTTTTTTTTTTTTTTTTTTTTTTTTTTACGTGGGGAAATCCTCATGGATCCCCCGGGGCTGGGGAACCCCGGGGGTATGCCGGACTCTTACCGGCTAAAACCCCACGGTGACCTACCTCGGCGCTGCTGGGGAGGGCCCGGGAACTCTGGACGAACACGTCCGGTCCCTCCCCGCGCCGGGGCCCCCTATGGTGACTGAGGGGACCCCCTTCCCGTTGGGAGGGTGGTCGACGATACACCCCCCCATCCGGGGTAACGGGCGGTGACCCGGTCACCCGGCCACCGCCCCCGTCCCGGAGGGCGCGTGCAATGGCTGAGGCGATCCCCCAATCGCCCCGGCCGCGCCCCCCGGGCGACCCCCGTGCAAAGACGTGGGGCACGACCCCCACCGGAGTGAGGGTCCTCCCCGCACGGGCGTCGCCGACGCCTCGGGCCAGGCTTGGCCCGGTGCGACTGGGAGCCCCGGGTGCGTCACACCCGATACCGTGGCCCGGCTAACAGCCGGAACCACGGCCCCTGGGGCCTAGGTGCCACCACCGTGGCACGCTGGGAGCGCGGCGGAGGTGGCGAAGTCCCGCTCCCCGGAGGGTTCTTAGGAGCGACCCCCACCCTAAGGCAAGGGTCCCCCCCGTGGAGCGGGGCGGGGCAAACGTACAAGACGCCGACCCCGCAGGCGACGCCGAGCAGGGAGCAGAAGCTCCCTTGAGCGCTCGGCGGCCTCCTTCGCGACCATGACCTCCTCGCAAAAGGAGATCATGGCCTGCCAGACGCTCCCGCTACCGACCATCCGAGACAGGATGACCGGCAGCGAGAGGTCCGGACCCACCTCCGCCGCTAAGGCCCGACGCGGCACCTCCCAGGCAGGACACTCCACGAGAGTGTGCCGCGCCGAGTCCACCGCGGCGCCACAGTGGTGGCACCGCGGGTCCGCCTCGCGACCGATCCGGCACAGGTACCGACCGAAACACCCGTGGTCGGTCAGCACCTGTGTGGCTCGGAACGTAAGTCGCCCGGAGCTACGGCCCACCCATCTATCCAAGACGGGCAGGACCGCCCCGACGGTCCAGTGGTCCCTGACGTGGGACAACTGCTCCCTCCAAGTTGCCATAGTGGACCGCCGGGCCTGGAGCCTCAACTCGTCCCTGTCTACCCCTGGCGGGTTGGAGTCCTGGCGGGCAAGGCGAGGATGCCTGTAAACATAGGCATCTTCAGCCGCCAGGAACTCCAAAGGTGGTAGACCCGCCAGGGCGGTGGCCGCCTCGTAGGACACCGTACGGTACCCCCTTATGACGCGAATTGCGGCGCGTCGCCATTCCCTCCGGAGGAGCGTCTTGCTCCCCCGGCTGGCCGCTAAGGCGTCGGCCCAGATGGGGGCACCGTACAGTGCCACTGACCTTACCACACCGCAGTAGAGGCGGCGCACCCGCTCGTCCGGACCACCAAGGTTGGGCATGATGCGACTCAGGTGAGTCACGAGGCTACCCAACCTGGCGGCCAGACGAGCGAAGTGCGGGACGAAGCTCCAGGAGCTGTCCAGGTAGACACCAAGATACTTGATGTCGGTGCCCACCTGGACGTCGGACGACCCGATCCTCACCAGGCTATGGGGTGGAGTGCCCCTCGTACGTCCCTGGAAGAAGACGATTTCCGTCTTCTGAGGGGACAACTCCAACCCCATGCCCCGGATCCGCGAGGCGACGGCCGCAACTGCGACCTCCGCCCGGCGGATGGTCCTCCCACGGTCCCTGCCGGTGGCTAACACCATGGTGTCGTCGGCGTAACATGTTAGATGTACGCCGACCGGCAGGGACACCCGCAGAGCCGCGTCGTACCCCAGGTTCCACAAGAGTGGGCCCAAGACGGACCCCTGGGGTACTCCACGGTTGATCTGCCGCCTGACAGACCCATCGCGGCCACCGTAAACGATGGCCCTGTCCCGGAGGTAGTCTCCGACCACCATCCGCAGGTAGAGGGGCACCTCGTGACTTTCGAGGGCCCCGCGGATGGCCGCCCAGGAGAGGGAGTTGAAGGCGTTCTTGATGTCTAAGGACACCGCCAGTGCAACCCCTCCCCCGGACGTGGCCGAGTCCGAGAGGGACTTGACGCGCTGGATCGCGTCTATAGTCGATCGTCCCTCCCGGAAGCCGAACTGGCACTCGGCCAGGTCGGGTCCATCACGGGACAGGTGCTGGACGAGGCGCTTGTGAACGATGCGTTCGAAGAGCTTCCCCACCTCGTCCAGCAACACGATGGGCCTGTAGACAGAAGGCGACTCTACGGGCCTGTTGTCCTTGCGAAGGAGGACCATCCGCCCGGTCTTCCACCGTGGTGGAAGAGTCCCCGTCTGCAAACAGGCTGTAAACAGCCTGCGCAGACGGGGCCCGAGGACGCTGAGCGCCAAGACCCAGGCGCGGCCGGGGATGCCGTCAGGGCCGGGGGCGGTGTTGCGTGCCCCCATGCGCTTGACAGCCCCGGCCAACTCCTCTTCGGACACCTCCCACTCCTGGGACCATACGACACGGTCCGGTGGTGGAGCGGGGGCCGACACCTCCCCGTCAGGGAACAAAGTGCCGACCACCCGCTCCAGGAGTGGGGGGTCCATCGTCTCCGTGAGGGGAGGCGCCCATGGACGAAGTTTGTCCATTACAAGACGATATGGGCGCCCCCATGGGTCCTCACGGAGTGTGTCGAGGAGTCCGTCCCAGGCCTGAGCCTTGGCGCTCCTGATGGCCAGCTGCAGCCGCTTCGTGAGTTCACGATAGTCGGCGTACAGCTGTGCCGTTCTCGCCGCGTCGGTGTTGCGCCGACGCCTCGCCCGGGTGTACTGGCGGCGTGCGACTCCGCACTCTTCGCGGAGACGCTGAATCTCAGCGCTCCACCAGTACACCGGGCGGCGAGGCGGATTGGCGCGGACACGTGGCATCGCCACGTCGCAAACTGCCGACATGGCGTCCGCGAACCAATCCGCCTCCTGTGACACCTCCACTGGCCCAGCCGGAACTTCCGGCCAGGCCACTGCGAGAACGGCCGCCATCAGGGCGTCCTCATCCATGCCCTTCAGGGCCCACCTCCGTGGGTGGTGGGCTGCTGGGCGGGTCGGGGGAGGCGTGGAGACATCCATGCGGATGTAGACGTGGTCCGACAGTGTCTCCACGTCGTCGACCCTCCACCCCGACACACGGCGCGCGGCCAGGGCGTTAGCGAAAGATAGATCCACTATACTTTCGCCCTGGTACCGCACGCACGTGCTGGCCGAGCCCCGGTTCAACAACCGGAGACCCAGGCCAGCCGCCCAGTCCAGCACCGAGTGGCCCCTCTGGTCCGTCCTCGGGGAGTGCCACGCGGATGCGTGAGCATTGAAGTCCCCGAGGACGAGTATTGGACGAGCTGCGTGCAATGACACGACGTTCTGCAGCTCGTCCAGTAGGGAGTCGAAACGACTGAGGGACCAACTCGGTGGAGCGTAGACGCCCACCACCACACAACCCGCCCAGTCGACCGCCACGAATCCGTGGCCGCGCATGACTGGCGCTATTGGCCGGATCCGCGACGGAACCGACTGGGCGATCACCACGGAGTCGTCCAAGTCTCCAACCCAGGACGGGCGTTGAAGAACTCGGTACGGCTCCGCGGCTACGACCAACTCAACCACGCCGCCGCAAAGACTATGAGACATCAAGTCTTGAGCGGCGACGGCGTGGTTGAGGTTGGTCTGGATGATCTGACCGCGGGGAGGCGTGAACGTTATGCCGTGTCCATGGCCTCCCCCCGGCCAGATTCATCCTTGGGAGCGGGTTTAGCTGCCCGCTCCGCCTCCTCTCCAGTGTCCATCACTGCAGCTCCCTCGGTGGAGGGTGATGCGGATGCACCACCCCCGCTGGAACCTCCCACGGTGGAGGGTGATGCTGGTGCACCACCCCCGCTGGAACCTCCCACGTTGGAGGGTGATGCAGCCGCACCACCCCCTTGATGGACACTGGAGAGTTGGCTCCTCTTCTTCACGTCTCCTCCCTTCTTGGCTGGGTGGGCCTTCGGTGGGGAGCAAGCCTTGCTCCCCATACGGTGGTCGGCGGGCCGCCCGGCTTCCTTGCACAGAGTGCAGACCGGGGCGGCCGCCGTACATAGGCCCGCCCGGTGGCCCGTTTCGCCGCACCTGTAGCACTGGTGCGACCTGTCTACTTCAGCAGTGCACCGCTGCCGGACATGACCCTGCTGCCAGCAGCGGTAGCACTGCTCAGGGCGGGGTTTCAACGCCTCTACCCTGGCGTTGACCCACCCCACCCTGATGCGTCCGGCTGCGACCACCTTCTTGGCCGCCGCCAGCGGGCACTGCACCCAAAGGGTGCCTAGCCCGGCTCGTGAGGACCTAATTTCGCCGGTCCTCACCTCCTCGAGCTGACACCCTGCGGTGCCAGCTATGGCTTCGGCCACCTCTGCTGGGGTGGCCGACTCGTCAAGGCCGAATACCCGAAGGTCGGCCTTCTTTATTGGCCTTGTGACGGTCACTGCGTCTGCAGCCAACGCCTCACGCAATTTGTCCGCCAAGGCTGTTGCCTTTACTTCCTTATCTGGTCCGGAGACCTCAAGCATGAGGCCTCCGGTTCTTGCTTTCTTGGGGCGGACACTCTCCACCCCAACGTCCGACAGCCTGACCCTCTGCCTGGCAGCAGTCATAACATCCTTGTATGAGGATTTGCTGCCAGGCTGGAGGGTCAGGACTACCGCCGCCGTGCGCGGTAGCCGGCCCAACTTGGGCCTCTCCACCTTCTTCTGAGCCCGAGGTGATGGAGCAGGGGCAGGTTGGGCCTTCTTCGCAGCCCTTTGTGCCTTCCTGCCCACCACCTGGGCCCAAGTTCCCTCGTTGGCAGTGACGATAGTCGGTGCCACTGCTTTCTTCTTCAGCGCCTCCTGGCGCGCTGCCTCCAGCCTTCTAGCAGCCCCAGATAGGATCGCCTTCTTCTGTGGAGGTTGGGCTTGTGCAGGAGCAGGATCCTCTCCCTTCCCCTTCTTCTTCTTTTTCTTCTTGTTCTTCTCCTGCTTGCTCTTCTCTTTCATGTCCCCAGTAGCCGGCGGTAATGGGCCGGCCGGGGAGGCTACCTCATTTTTCTTTGCTGGGAGGAGTTCCATCCGGAACTCCTCTAATTTCCTATTGACGAGGTCCGCAATTTTATTCACTAGGGCGGACCCCGTCTCATTCTTCGGTGCCGGGACACCAATTTCGGGGCAAACACCCCCCGAAACCCTCAACGGCGAGGCTGGTGCTGGCCTCGCGCGGCTCGCGATCTCCAAGTCCGCCATCCTAGTTAATGGCGGGCTTGGAGATCGCCTCTCCAACAGTAGTATACGTTCCTGCAGGCGTTTGTTCTCGGCCTGCAGGGCCTCCATTTGCGCCTTCAGCGCAGCGACGTCGTCTCCAGACTGCGGTTCCGTCGGTCTCATCACTCGCTGGGCGAGCTCCATGGTCACCGCTCTAACGGCGCGTGCACCTACGCGGATGTCACGTTGTATGGTTCCTTTCAGATTTTTAGATTTGGCAGCTGCCAGCTCTATTTTATCCGCCTCCTCCAGGGCCCATGCTCCCAGGTCTTCCAGTGGCTTCACCTTCGCCTCCTGGACGAAAACCTCCATATCTGGCACTGGGTTGCCCGACTTCCCGGGAGGAGGGATACAGGCTGTGCCCCTCCTAATGTCCTCTTCGAGCTCTACAAGCTCGATCTCTTTCTGAGCTTCTAAGTAGGCCCTCTTGGCCTCAGCGAGCCCCACATATTCCCCAGTTGTGGGGGGCCGTCCTCTTTTCTTGGATTTCGGACACGCCCTCTCCTTAAGGATCGCGAAGTTGGACCTAACAGATCCAACGGACGTGTCCGAATCATAGGAGGCGTCACCCGACTCCTCCTGTGCGCCTTTCTCTAGGGCTCGGCTTCTCAACCTAAGCCTCTCCAGGACAACCTGCCCTTGTGAAGCAGTTATCTCACAATCCGAGACGATAGTCGGTCCCGGATTTGCGACCTTCCGGACCCCGCTGGTCCCCGCCTTCTCTTCACTATCGACCCCCCCACACCCCGGTTTTTTAAAAGAAACTGAACAATCCATGCTGTTCCCACGAGAAGGGTCGGAAAAGAGGTCACCCCTGGCAGAGCCGCCATACCAGGGGAAGGCAGATACACCCGGGGGGCGCCAGTATCCCCGGGGTTGGTCGCTCGAGACCGGTGCACCCACCGGCCACGCCCAGCCGCGAGGACTGGACGTGCCCCCTCGCCGCGTACCGCAGCTTGAGGCTAGGGACTTTTTATAGAGGTTTATCCCCTCGCGGGCCGGCCAATGAAGGCAAGCCCCCCGCTCCGGCGAAACATGACCACCGGTTTACGGTATTACGACAGGGGTCACACCACCCCTGCCGAGCTATGGGATCCCGGGGACGCAACTCCCCGTATCACGACCAGAACTGGCCGTGACCCCTGGGATGGAGGCCCGCATCCACCGTTTTCACCCCTCCGCTCCGAGCCTTACCGGCAAGGGAGGCCCCGCCAGGATCCGAAGATCCCACCGGCATCGCCTCGGAGCATCACTGAGGCTACTTGGTATCAGCGAAACCTCCGAAAGCCAGCGGGGAAACCTAACCTTTTTTTTTTTTTTTTTTTTTACGTGGGGAAATCCTCATGGATCCCCCGGGGCTGGGGAACCCCGGGGGTATGCCGGACTCTTACCGGCTAAAACCCCACGGTGACCTACCTCGGCGCTGCTGGGGAGGGCCCGGGAACTCTGGACGAACACGTCCGGTCCCTCCCCGCGCCGGGGCCCCCTATGGTGACTGAGGGGACCCCCTTCCCGTTGGGGGGGTGGTCGACGATACACCCCCCCATCCGGGGTAACGGGCGGTGACCCGGTCACCCGGCCACCGCCCCCGTCCCGGAGGGCGCGTGCAATGGCTGAGGCGATTCCCCAATCGCCCCAGCCGCGCCCCCCGGGCGACCCCCGTGCAAAGACGTGGGGTACGACCCCCACCGAGATGAGGGTCCTCCCCGCACGGGCGTCGCCGACGCCTCGGGCCAGGCTTGGCCCGGTTTGACTGGGAGCCCCGGGTGCGTCAAACCCGATACCGTGGCCCGACTAACAGCCGGAACCACGGCCCCTGGGGCCTAAGTGCCACCACCGTGGCACGCTGGGTGCGCGGCGGAGGTGGCGAAGTCCCGCTCCCCGAAGGGTTCTTAGGAGCGACCCCCACCCGAAGGCGAGGGTCCCCCCCGTGGAGCGGGGCGGGGCAAACGTGTAAGACGCCGACCCCGCAGGCGACGCCGAGCAGGGAGCAGTTGCTCCCTTGAGCGCTCGGCGGCCTCCTTCGCGACCATGACCTCCTCGCAAAAGGCGATCATGGCCTGCCAGACGCTCCCGCTACCGACCATCCTAGACAGGATGGCCGGCAGCGAGAGGTCCGGACCCACCTCCGCCGCTAAGGCCCGACGCGGCACCTCCCAGGCAGGACACTCCATGAGAGTGTGCCGCGCCGAGTCCACCGCGGCGCCACAGTGGTGGCACCGCGGGTCCGCCTCGCGACCGATCCGGCACAGGTACCGACCGAAACACCCGTGGTCGGTCAGCACCTGTGTGGCTCGGAACGTAAGTCGCCCGGAGCTACGGCCCACCCATCTGTCTAAGACGGGCAGGACCGCCCCGACGGTCCAATGGTCCCTGACGTGGGACAACTGCTCCCTCCAAGTTGCCATAGTGGACCGCCGGGCCTGGAGCCTCAACTCGTCCCTGTCTTCCCCTGGCGGGTTGGAGTCCTGGCGGGCAAGGCGAAGATGCCTATAGACGTAGGCGTCTTCAGCCGCCAGGAACTCCAAAGGTGGAAGACCCGCCAGGGCGGTGGCCGCCTCGTATGACACCGTACGGTACCCCCGAATGACGCGAGTAGCAGCGCGTCGCCATTCCCGCCGGAGGAGCGACTTGCTTCCCCGGCTGGCCGCTAAGGCGTCGGCCCAGATGGGGGCACCGTACAGTGCCACACTCTTGATGACCCCACAATAGAGGCGGCGCACCCGCTCGTCCGGACCACCAAGGTTGGGCATAATGCGACTCAGATGAGTCACGAGGCTACCCAACCTGGTGGCCAGACGAGCGAAATGCGGGACGAAGCTCCAGGAGCTGTCCAGGTAGACACCAAGATATTTAATGTCGGTGCCCACCTGGACGTCGGACGACCCGATCCTCACCAGGCTATGGGGTGGAGTGCCCCTCCGGCGACCCTCAAACAAGACGATCTCCGTCTTCTGAGGGGACAACTCCAACCCCATGCCCCGGATCCGCGAGGCGACAGCCGCAGCCGCGACTTCCGCCCGGCGGATGGTCCTCCCACGGTCCCTGCCGGTGGCCAACACCATAGTGTCATCGGCGTAACACGTCAAGTGTACGCCGACCGGCAGGGACACCCGCAGAGCCGCGTCGTACCCCAGGTTCCACAAGAGTGGGCCCAAGACGGACCCCTGGGGTACTCCACGGTTGATCTGCCGCCTGACAGACCCATCGCGGCCACCGTAGACGATGGCCCTGTCCCGGAGGTAGTCTCCGACCACCATCCGCAGGTAGAGGGGCACCTCGTGACTTTCGAGTGCCCCGCGGATGGCCGCCCAGGAGAGGGAGTTAAAGGCGTTCTTGATGTCAAGCGACACCGCCAGTGCAACCCCTCCCCCGGACGTGGCCGAGTCCGAGAGGGACTTGACGCGCTGGATCGCGTCGATGGTCGAACGTCCCTCCCGGAAGCCGAACTGGCACTCGGCCAGGTCGGGTCCATCACGGGACAGGTGCTGGACGAGGCGCTTGTGAACGATGCGTTCGAATAACTTCCCCACCTCGTCCAGCAACACGATGGGCCTGTAGGCGGCAGGCGACTCTGCGGGCCGGTTGTCCTTGCGAAGGAGGACCATCCGCCCGGTCTTCCACCGTGGTGGAAGAGTCCCCGTCTGCAAACAGGCTGTGAACAGCCTGCGCAGACGGGGCCCGAGGACGCTGAGCGCCAAGACCCAGGCGCGGCCGGGGATGCCGTCAGGGCCGGGGGCGGTATTGCGTGCCCCCATGCGTTTGACAGCCCCGGCCAACTCCTCTTCGGATACCTCCCACTCCTGGGACCATAAGACATGTTCCAATGGTGGTGGAGCGGGGGCCGACACCTCCCCGTCAGGGAACAAAGTGCCGACCACCCGCTCCAGGAGTGGGGGGTCCATCGTCTCCGTGAGGGGAGGCGCCCATGGACGAAGTTTGTCCATCACGAGACGGTATGGGCGCCCCCATGGGTCCTCACGGAGTGAGTCGAGGAGTCCGTCCCAGGCCTGAGCCTTGGCGCTCCTGATGGCCAGCTGCAGCCGCTTCGTGAGTTCACGATAGTCGGCGTACAGCTGTGCCGTTCTCGCCGCGTCGGAGTTACGCCGACGCCTCGCCCGGGTGTACTGGCGGCGAGCGACTCCGCACTCATCGCGGAGGCGCTGAATGTCAGCGCTCCACCAGTACACCGGGCGGCGGGGCGGATTGGCGCGGACACGTGGCATCGCCACGTCGCAAACAGCCGACATGGCGTCCGCGAACCAATCCGCCTCCTGTGTAACCTCCACTGGCCCAGCCGGAACTTCCGGCCAGGCCACTGCGAGAACGGCCGCCATCAGTGCGTCCTCATCCATGCCCTTCAGGGCCCACCTCCGTGGGTGGTGGGCTGCTGGGCGGGTCGGGGGAGGCGTGGAGACATCCATGCGGATGTAGACGTGGTCCGACAGTGTCTCCACGTCGTCGACCCTCCACCCCGACACACGGCGCGCGGCCAGGGCATTGGCGAAAGATAAGTCCACGATACTTTCGCCCTGGTACCGCACGCACGTGCTGGCCGAGCCCCGGTTCAACAACCGGAGACCCAGGCCAGCCGCCCAGTCCAGCACCGAGTGGCCCCTCTGGTCCGTCCTCGGGGAGTGCCACGCGGATGCGTGAGCATTGAAGTCCCCGAGGACGAGCACTGGACGAGCTGCGTGCAATGACACGACGTTCTGCAGCTCGTCCAGTAGGGAGTCGAAACGACTGAGGGACCAACTCGGTGGAGCGTAGACGCCCACCACCACACAACCCGCCCAGTCGACCGCCACGAATCCATGGCCGCGCATGATAGGCGCTATTGGCCGGATCCGTGACGGAACCGACTGGGCGATCACCACGGAGTCGTCCAGGTCCCCAACCCAGGACGGGCGTTGGAGAACCCGGTACGGCTCCGCGGCTACGACCAACTCAACCACGCCGCCGCAAAGACTATGAGACATCAAGTCTTGAGCGGCGACGGCGTGGTTGAGATTGGTCTGGATGATCTGACCGCGGGGAGGCATGAATTTTAGGCCGTGTCCATGGCCTCCCCCCGGCCAGAATCATCCTTGGGAGCGGGTTTATCTGCCCGCTCCGCCTTCTCTCCAGTGTCCATCGCAGGAACTCCCACGGTGGAGGGTGATGCGGATGCACCACCCCCGCTGGAACCTCCCACGGTGGAGGGTGATGCCGGTGCACCACCCCCGCCGGAACATCCCACGTTGGAGGGTGATGCAGCCGCACCACCCCCTTGATGGACACTGGAGAGTTGGCTCTTCCTCTCCTTAGTCACTCCTCCCTTCTTCCCCGGGCGGGCCTTGGGTGGAGAGCAGGCTTTGCTCCCCATACGATGGTCGGCGGGCCGCCCGGCTTCCCTGCACAATGTGCAAACCGGGGCGGCCGCCGTACACAGGCCCGCCCTATGACCGGTTTCGCCGCACCTATAACAATGGTGCGACCGGTCCACCTCCGCAGTGCACCGCTGCTGGACATGGCCAAGCTGCCAGCAGCGGTAGCACTGCTCAGGGCGGGGCTTCAACACCTCTACCCTGGCGTTGACCCACCCCACCCTGATGCGTCCGGCCGCGACCACCTTTTTGGCCGCAGCCAGTGGGCACTGTACCCAAAGGGTTCCGAGTCCCGCACGTGAAGACCGGATTTCCCCTGTCTTCACCTCCTCCAGCTGGCACCCTGCAGTGCCAGCTATTGCTTCGGCCACCTCTGCTGGGGTGGCCGATTCATCTAGGCCTAAGACCCGAAGGTCTGCCTTTTTAATGGGCCTGGCCACTGTTACTCCCTCGCCGGCCAGCGCCGTCTTCAGCTTTTCGGCCAAGGCAGATGCCTTGACCTCTTTATCAGGGCCGGAGATCTCCAACATCATGCCCCCGGTCCTGGCCTTCTTGGGGCGGACGCTATCCACCCCGATGTCCGACAGCCTGACCCTCTGCCTGGCAGCAGTCATAACGTCCTTGTATGAGGACTTGCTGCCCGGCTGGAGGGTCAGGACTACCGCCGCCGTGCGCGGTAGCCGGCCCAACTTGGGCCTCTCCACCTTCTTCTGAGCCCGAGGTGATGGAGCAGGGGCGGGTTGGGCCTTTTTGGCAGCCCTTTGTGCCTTTCTGACCACCACCTGGGCCCAAGTTCCCTCGTTGGCAGTGGCGATAGTCGGTGCCACTGCTTTCTTGTTCAGCGCCTCCTGGCGCGCCGCCTCCAGCCTCCTAGCAGCCCCAGATGGGGTCGCCTTCTTCTGTGGGGGTTGGGCCTGTGCAGGAGCAGTAACCTCTCCCTTCCCCTTCTTCTTCTTTTTCTTCTTGTTCTTCTCCTTTTTGCTCTTTTCCTTCTTGTCCTCGGTAGCCTGCGGTAATGGGCCGGCCGGGGAGGCTTCCTCCTTTTTCTTTGTTGGGAGGAGTTCCATCCGGAACTCCTCTAATTTCCTGTTGACGAGGTCCGCAATTTTATTCACTAGGGCGGACCCCGTCTCGTTCTTCGGTGCCGGGACACCAATTTCGGGGCAAACACCCCCCGAAACCCTCAAAGGCGGGGCTGGTGCTGGCCTCGCGCGGCTCGCGATCTCCAAGTCCGCCATCCTAGTTAATGGCGGGCTTGGAGATCGCCTCTCCAACAGTAGTATACGTTCCTGCAGGCGTTTGTTCTCGGCCTGCAGGGCCTCCATTTGTGCCTTCAGCGCAGCGACGTCGTCTCCAGACTGCGGTTCCGGCGGTCTCATCACTCGCTGGGCGAGCTCCATGGTCACCGCTCTAACGGCGCGTGCACCTACGCGGATGTCGCGTTGTATGGTTCCTTTTAGATTCTTAGATTTGGCAGCTGCCAGCTCTATTTTATCCGCCTCCTCCAGGGCCCAAGCTCCCAGGTCTTCCAGTGGCTTCACCTTCGCCTCCTGGACGAAAACCTCCATATCAGGCACTGGGTTGCCCGATTTCCCGGGAGGAGGGATACAGGCTGTGCCCCTCCTGATGTCCTCTTCGAGCTCTACAAGCTCGATCTCTTTTTGAGCTTCTAAGTAGGCCCTCTTGGCCTCAGCTAGCCCCACATATTCCCCAGTAGTGGGGGGCCGTCCTCTTTTCTTGGATTTCGGACACGCCCGCTCCTTGAGGATCGCGAAGTTGGATCTAACAGATCCAACGGACGTGTCCGAATCATAGGAGGCGTCACCCGACTCCTCCTGTGCGCCTTTCTCTAGGGCTCGGCTTCTCAACCTAAGCCTCTCCAGGACAACCTGCCCTTGTGAAGCAGTTATCTCACAATCCGAGACGATAGTCGGTCCCGGATTTGCGACCTTCCGGACCCCGCTGGTCCCCGCCTTCTCTTCACTATCGACCCCCCCAGTCCCCGGTTTTTTAAAAGAAATTGAACATGCCATGCTGTTCCCACGAGAAGGGTCGGAAAAGAGGTCGCCCCTGGCAGAGCCGCCATGCCAGGGGAAGGCAGATACACCCGGGGGGCGCCAGTGTCCCCGGGGTTGGTCGCTCGAGACCGGTGCACCCACCGGCCACGCCCAGCCGCGAGGACTGGACGTGCCCCCTCGCCGCGTACCGCAGCTTGAGGCTAGGGACTTTTTATAGAGGTTTATCCCCTCGCGGGCCGGCCAATGAAGGCAAGCCCCCCGCTCCGGCGAAACATGACCACCGGTTTACGGTATTACGACAGGGGTCACACCACCCCTGCCGAGCTATGGGATCCCGGGGACGCAACTCCCCGTATCACGACCAGAACTGACCGTGACCCCTGGGATGAACCTAACCTAACCTAACCTAACCTTTTTTTTTTTTTTTTTTTTTTTTACGTGGGGAAATCCATCATGGATACCCCGGAGCTGGGGAAGCTCCGGGGTTATGCCGGACTCTTACCGGCTAAAACCCCACGGTGGCCATCCCTGCACTACCGGGGAGAGTCTGGGATCTCTTGCGAACAACAACCAGACCCTCCCCGTGCAAGGGCGCCAGAAGGGCGCCCGCTTCCCAAAAGTTGGAGGGCTGAGCCTCCCCTACCCAGCTAAAGACGGCGATGTCGGGGCCACGCCGACATCGCCGACCGTCCCGGGCCGCGTGCAATGCATCGGCGAACCCCCATTCGCCGATGCTGCAGCCCCGGCGACCGCCTCGCCTGGAAGTACACGAGTGGAGCGGTGCTCAAACACTCGGCGAGACGGCCGCCCTCCACCACCACAGCTCGGGCCCCGGGTGCGCTACTACCCGTACCGCGGCAACAGGTGGTCGGTTGCCGCGGCCCCTGGGGGATGATGTCTCCCGGGAAAGGGAGACATATCGGGGCGGGTCTACTCCTTCGGAGAAGGAGCAGCCCCACCCCGATCAGGCGCAACCGCCTGCCCCTTGGGCACCTTAGTGCCTGCCCCAGAGGGCTCCCCACGCCCGCCCTTTCGGACGGGCGGCTTACAGGCCGAGCTGCCCAAGCGGTGCCCGGACGGCAGACCCAAGTCCGCGCAAAGCGGACAATTGGGCGCCGCCGCCGGACACCCGGCCGCCTTGTGGCCTGCAGCGCCACACCGATAGCACAGAGTGCTACGGTCCTCGTCGGCAGTGCACCGCGCCCGCACGTGACCGTGCTGGAGGCAGCGGTAACACTGCAACGGCCGGGGCTTGAGCAGCTCGACCCGAGCTATACCCCACCCCACCCGTATACGGTCCCCTTTGGCGAAGATTTTCTTCGCCGCCGCGAGTGGACATCTCGCCCACACGGTGCCCAATGGGCCCGATCGTTGGATGTTGCCAACCGCGATCGGGTCCATTGGGCACCCACCCTCCCTCGACAAGGCCGCCTTCACCTCGATGGCGCGGACCGAGTCCTCAAGGCCGACCACCCTCAGCTCAACGAGCTTCATTGGGCGGCCGACCTTGAGGCCCTTCGGCTCCAGCACCTCGGTGAGGCGATAGGCGAGGTGATCCGCCTTCTCCTCCCGCCCCTCGCCCTCAATTTCCAGAATGAGGGCCCCGGTCTTGGCCCTCTTGGGCCTGACTGCCTCGATACCAAGCTCATCAAGAGCAAAGGCATTCCTTGCCGCCAACATCGCGTTGGTGAGCGTCTGTGCGCACCCAGGCGGGACGGTGATGGTCACCGCCTCCGACCTGGGCAGCCTACCCAAACGCACACCAACTTTTTTCTGCGCGGGGCCGGAGCCGGCCTTCGCGGCCGACTTCTTCCCCTTACCATTCCTCTTCTTCGAGGAGGAGGACGAGGGTGGGACCGGGGCAGAAGTCGGAGCCTTGCGGCCCGCAACATCCGCCCAGGAGTCCCTACACCCGGACTGGGCCCGCACAGCAGACCCAGCCGAGGGAGGGACATTGGTCGCCCCCCTAGTCACCCTCTTGCCCCTTCCCTTTTTGCCGGCTTTCGCCGGGCGAGGGGTGGTCGACGGTGGTTGGTCGGGCTGGGCGGCACGGGGAGTACCCGCACCGTCCCCCCTAACCTCCCCCAACGAACCACCCCTCAACACCAAACCGGAGGCGGGACCCGCCGCTCCCAGGGTGAGGTTCAACTCACCCCTGAGAGCGGCGAATCTCGCCTCCATCATATCTCCCACCCGGGAGATGATGCTCTCCACGTCCACGCCGCCAGCGGCGGGACCCGTACTCGGGGAGGACCTGCCTCCCCGCGCTCCCGTGATAGGGGGAGATGTTCCCCTGGGAGGCACCACCTCCATTCGGGAGTCTTGAGTTGCAGACTCAAGCTGCCGCCTGAGCCTACCCACCTCCCGCTTGAGGTCCTCAAGTTCGGAGGAGAGCCGTTCGTTGGCCTCCTCCAACTCCTGTACCCTCCCATCCCGATGGGTTCTTTGAATCGCCTCGAGGCCAGCCAACCGAAGGGCCTGGGCACTCTCCCTGAGGCGGTGCACGAACCTCCCACTCAAGTTCTTCGAGGAACCGGCCACACGCTCGACCTCCTTAGCGTGCTCCAAGATGAGAGCACCGAGGTCGGGCGTCGGCCGGCTCCTCATTTCCTCCCTCACCTCCCTCTCATTGGGGAGAGGCTTAGCAGCCTTACTAGGAGGCGGAGGGGTCCGGGAGGGATCGGATCGCTCCAACTCCCTCCGGACCGCCTCCTCCTCCCGGCAAAGCTCCATATAGGCGCGCTTCGCCTCCGCCAATCCCACATACTCGCCGGTTGTAGGGGGCCTGCCCCTTTTCCTAACAACACCGGACGGCGGCTCTAACTGACACGAGAAGTCCGACAGGACCTCCTCGTCGTCCGAGTCCATGCCCAGCGACCAGCGACCAGCGCTGTCCGCCGCTAAATCTTTCACGAGGCCGGCCAGCGGCCTCGCAGAGATCCCCCCAGCCCCAGAGGAACCAGTCGCTCTAGACGCCGTGGCCTGGCCCTCCACCACGGACGTCCCACGGTTGCCGGATGACGACGCAGCCGGGCCCGCTTGACCACCCGAAACTGCGCCGGTACTGGAGGTTCCGAGGCCTCCTGCACCGTAAGTTTTCTTCCCCTTAGTACGTAATTCCATGTTTGATGTATAAAACTCCTCCCCTAACTTGCCGAAGTCGTCAACCGAAGTCCCATCCCGCACCGCTTCCACCTTCTCACCTCTCAACTCCGGGCCTTACCGGCAAGGGAGGCCCTGCCAGGATCCGAAGATCCCGCCGGCATCGCCCCGGAGCATCACTGAGGCTACCTCAGCTTCCGCGATGCACCCTTTTAGTCGCCTCTTACGACAGGCAGGGTATACCCTGGGTGTATTCTGACCCGCACCCAGACGGGGAAACCTAACCTTTTTTTTTTTTTTTTTTTTACGTGGGGAAATCCATCATGGATACCCCGGAGCTGGGGAAGCTCCGGGGTTATGCCGGACTCTTACCGGCTAAAACCCCACGGTGGCCATCCCTGCACTACCGGGGAGAGTCTGGGATCTCTTGCGAACAACAACCAGACCCTCCCCGTGCAAGGGCGCCAGAAGGGCGCCCGCTTCCCAAAAGTTGGAGGGCTGAGCCTCCCCTACCCAGCTAAAGACGGCGATGTCGGGGCCACGCCGACATCGCCGACCGTCCCGGGCCGCGTGCAATGCATCGGCGAACCCCCATTCGCCGATGCTGCAGCCCCGGCGACCGCCTCGCCTGGAAGTACACGAGTGGAGCGGTGCTCAAACACTCGGCGAGACGGCCGCCCTCCACCACCACAGCTCGGGCCCCGGGTGCGCTACTACCCGTACCGCGGCAACAGGTGGTCGGTTGCCGCGGCCCCTGGGGGATGATGTCTCCCGGAAAAGGGAGACATATCGGGGTAGGTCTACTCCTTCGGAGAAGGAGCAGCCCCACCCCGATCAGGCGCAACCGCCTGCCCCTTGGGCACCTTAGTGCCTGCCCTCGAGGGCCCCTCACGCCCGCCCTTTCGGACTGGCGGCTTACAGGCCGAGCTGCCCAAGCGATGCCCGGACGGCAGACCCAAGTCCGCGCAGAGCGGACAATTGGGAGCCGCCGCCGGACACCCGGCCGCCTTGTGGCCTGCAGCGCCACACCGATAGCACAGAGTGCTACGGTCCTCGTCGGCAGTGCACCGCGCCCGCACGTGACCGTGCTGGAGGCAGCGGTAACACTGCAACGGCCGGGGCTTGAGCAGCTCGACCCGAGCTATACCCCACCCCACCCGTATACGGTCCCCTTTGGCGAAGATTTTCTTCGCCGCCGCGAGTGGACATCTCGCCCACACGGTGCCCAATGGGCCCGATCGCTGGATGTTGCCAACCGCGATCGGGTCCATTGGGCACCCACCCTCCCTCGACAAGGCCGCCTTCACCTCGATGGCGCGGACCGAGTCCTCAAGGCCGACCACCCTCAGCTCAACGAGCTTCATCGGGCGGCCGACCTTGAGGCCCCTCGGTTCCAACACCTCGGTGAGGCGATAGGCCAGTTGGTCGGCCTTTTCCGCCCTCCCCTCGCCCTCCACCTCTAAGATGAGGGCTCCGGTCTTGGCCCTCTTGGGCCTCACCGCCTCGATGCCAAGCTCATCGAGGGCGAATGCGTTCCGCGCCACCAACATAGCGTTGGTGAGCGTCTGGGAGCACCCAGGCGGGACGGTGATAGTCACCGCCTCCGACCTGGGTAGCCTACCCAGACGCACACCACTTCTCTTCTTTTCGGGGCCGGAGCCGGCCTTCGCGGCCGACTTCTTCCCCTTAGTCTTCCTCTTTTTCGAGGAGGAAGAGGGTGGGACCGGGGCAGAAGTGGGAGTCTTACGACCCACCACCTCCGCCCAGGAGTCCCCGCCCCCGGACTGAGCCTGCACAGCAGACCCAGCCGAGGGAGGGACAGAAGTCACCACCCCTTTCCCCCTCTTAGCCCGTCCCTTTTTCCCGGCTTTCGCCGGGCGAGGGGTGGCCGACGGTGGTTGGTCGGGCTGAGCGGCGCGGGGAGTACCCGCGCCGTCCCCCCCAACCTCCCCCAACGAACCACCCCCCAACACCAATCCGGAGGCGGGACCCGCCGCTCCCAGGGTGAGGTTTAACTCCCCCCTGAGAGCGGCGAATCTCGCCTCCATCATCTCTCCCACGCGGGAGATAATCTTCTCCACGTCCACGCCGCCAGCGGCTGGACCCGTACTCGGGGAGGACCTGCCTCCCCGTGCTCCCCTGATAGGAGGAGATGTTCCCCTTGGAGGCTCAACCTCCATTTGGGATTGCTCCCGACTGGCAGAATCCAGCTGCCTCTTCAGCCTTCCTACCTCTCGCTTGAGGTCTTCCAGTTCGGAGGAGAGCCTTTCGTTGGCCTCCTCCAACTCCTGGACACGCCCATCCCGATGTGTGCGCTGGATCGCCTCAAGTCCAGCAAGCCTAAGGGCCTGTGCGCTCTCCCTGAGGCGATGCACAAATTTGCCGCTCAAATTTTTTGAGGAGCCGGCCACACGCTCGACCTCCTTCGCATGCTCCAAAATGAGAGCACCGAGGTCGGGCGTCGGCCGGTTCCTCATTTCCTCCCTCACCTCCCGCTCATTCGGGAGAGGCTTAGCGCCTTTGCTTGGAGGCGGAGGAGTCCGGGAGGGGTCGGATCGCTCCAACTCCCTCCGGACTGCCTCCTCCTCCCGGCAAAGCTCCATATAGGCGCGCTTCGCCTCCGCCAATCCCACGTACTCCCCTGTAGTAGGGGGCCTGCCCCTTTTCCTCACTACAGGAGGCTCCATCCGACACGAGAAGGATGTGTCCGAATACCCCTCCTCGTCGTCGGAATCCATCCCGAGCGACCAGCGACCAGCGCTGCCCGCCGCGAGATCCTTTACGTGGCCGACCAGCGGCCGCGAAGAAGTCCCCCCATCCCCAGAGGCGCCAGTAGCTCTAGACGCCGTGGCCTGGCCCTCCACCACGGACGTCCCACGGTTGCCGGATGACGACGCAGCCGGGCCCGCTTGACCACCCGAAACTGCGCCGGTACTGGAGGTTCCGAGGCCTCCTGCACCGTAAGTTTTCCTATCCTTGGTTCGTAATTCCATAATTATAAAATTCCTCCCCCAACGTGCCCGAGTCGTCAACAAAAGTCCCGCCCCGCACCGCTTCCACCTTCTCACCTCTCAACTCCGGGCCTTACCGGCAAGGGAGGCCCTGCCAGGATCCGAAGATCCCGCCGGCATCGCCCCGGAGCATCACTGAGGCTACCTCAGCTTCCGCGATGCACCCTTTTAGTCGCCTCTTACGACAGGCAGGGTATACCCTGGGTGTATTCTGACCCGCACCCAGACGGGGAGGGGAAACCTAACCTTTTTTTTTTTTTTTTTTTTTTTTTTTTTTTTACGTGGGGAAATCCTCATGGATCCCCCGGGGCTGGGGAACCCCGGGGGTATGCCGGACTCTTACCGGCTAAAACCCCACGGTGACCTACCTCGGCGCTGCTGGGGAGGGCCCGGGAACTCTGGACGAACACGTCCGGTCCCTCCCCGCGCCGGGGCCCCCTGTGGTGACTGAGGGGACCCCCTTCCCGTTGGGAGGGTGGTCGACGATACACCCCCCCATCCGGGGTAACGGGCGGTGACCCGGTCACCCGGCCACCGCCCCCGTCCCGGAGGGCGCGTGCAATGGCTGAGGCGATTCCCCAATCGCCCCAGCCGCGCCCCCCGGGCGACCCCCGTGCAAAGACGTGGGGCGCGACCCCCACCGAGGTGAGGGTCCTCCCCGCACGGGCGTCGCCGACGCCTCGGGCCAGGCTTGGCCCGGTGCGACTGGGAGCCCCGGGTGCGTCACACCCGATACCGTGGCCCGGCTAACAGCCGGAACCACGGCCCCTGGGGCCTAAGTGCCACCACCGTGGCACGCTGGTGCGCGGCGGAGGTGGCGAAGTCCCGCTCCCCGAAGGGTTCTTAGGAGCGACCCCCGCCCGAAGGCGAGAGTCCCCCCCGTGGAGCGGGGCGGGGCAAACGTACAAGACGCCGACCCCGCAGGCGACGCCGAGCAGGGAGCAGATGCTCCCTTGAGCGCTCGGCGGCCTCCTTCGCGACCATGACCTCCTCGCAAAAGGCGATCATGGCCTGCCAGACGCTCCCGCTACCGACCATCCGAGACAGGATGGCCGGCAGCGAGAGGTCCGGACCCACCTCCGCCGCTAAGGCCCGACGCGGCACCTCCCAGGCAGGACACTCCATGAGAGTGTGCCGCGCCGAGTCCACCGCGGCGCCACAGTGGTGGCACCGCGGGTCCGCCTCGCGACCGATCCGGCACAGGTACCGACCGAAACACCCGTGGTCGGTCAGCACCTGTGTGGCTCGGAAAGTAAGTCGCCCGGAGCTACGGCCCACCCATCTATCTAAGACGGGCAGGACCGCCCCGACGGTCCAATGGTCCCTAACACGGGATAACTCCTCCTTCCACGATGACATTGTGGACCGCCGGGCCTGGAGCCTCAACTCGTCCCTATCTACCTCCTCCCCTGGCGGGTTGGAGTCCTGGCGGACAAGGCGAAGATGCCTGTAAACACAGGCATCCTCAGCCGCCAGGAACTCCAAAGGTGGAAGACCCGCCAGGGCGGTGGCCGCCTCGTATGACACCGTACGGTACCCCCTGATGACGCGTATTGCGGCGCGTCGCCACTCCCTTCGGAGGAGCGTCTTGCTCCTCCGACTTGCCGACAAGGCGTCGGCCCAGATGGGGGCACCGTACAGTGCCACGCTTTTCACCACGCCACAATAGAAGCGGCGCACCCGCTCGTCCGGACCACCAAGGTTGGGCATGATGCGACTCAAGTGAGTCACAAGGCTACCCAACCTGGTGGCCAGACGAGCGAAATGCGGGACGAAGCTCCAGGAGCTGTCCAGGTGGACACCAAGATACTTGATGTCGGTGCCCACCTGGACGTCGGACGACCCGATCCTCACCAGGCTATGGGGTGGAGTGCCCCTCTTGCGACCCTCGAAGAGGACGATTTCCGTCTTCTGAGGGGACAACTCCAACCCCATGCCCCGGATCCGCGAGGCGACAGCCGCAACCGCGACTTCCGCCCGGCGGATGGTCCTCCCACGGTCCCTGCCGGTGGCTAACACCATAGTGTCATCGGCGTAACACGTTAAGTGTACGCCGACCGGCAGGGACACCCGCAGAGCCGCGTCGTACCCCAGGTTCCATAGTAATGGGCCCAAGACGGACCCCTGGGGTACTCCACGGTTTATCTGTCGCCTGACAGACCCATCGCGGCCACCGTAGACGATGGCCCTGTCCCGGAGGTAGTCTCCGACCACCATCCGCAGGTAGAGGGGCACCTCGTGGCGTTCGAGGGCCCCGCGGATGGCCGCCCAGGAGAGGGAGTTGAAGGCGTTCTGGATGTCCAGAGACACAGCCAGAGCAACCCCTCCCCCGGACGTGGCCGAGTCCGAGAGGGACTTGACGCGATGAATAGCGTCGATGGTCGAACGTCCCTCCCGGAAGCCGAACTGGCACTCGGCCAGGTCGGGTCCATCACGGGACAGGTGCTGGACGAGGCGCTTGTGAACGATGCGTTCGAATAACTTCCCCACCTCGTCCAGCAACACGATGGGCCTGTAGGCGGCAGGCGACTCTGCGGGCCTGTTGTCCTTGCGAAGGAGGACCATCCGCCCGGTCTTCCACCGTGGTGGAAGGGTCCCCGTCTGCAAGCAGGCTGTGAAGAGCCTGCGCAGACGGGGCCCGAGGACGCTGAGCGCCAAGACCCAGGCGCGGCCGGGGATGCCGTCAGGGCCGGGGGCGGTGTTACGTGCCCCCATGCGTTTGACAGCCCCGGCCAACTCCTCTTCGGACACCTCCCACTCCTGGGACCATAAGACACGGTCCGGTGGCGGAGCGGGGGCCGACACCTCCCCGTCAGGGAACAGAGTGCCGACCACCCGCTCCAGGAGTGGGGGGTCCATCGTCTCCGTGAGGGGAGGCGCCCATGGACGAAGCTTGTCCATCACAAGACGGTATGGGCGCCCCCATGGGTCCTCACGGAGTGAGTCGAGGAGTCCGTCCCAGGCCTGAGCCTTGGCGCTCCTGATGGCCAGCTGCAGCCGCTTCGTGAGCTCACGATATTCGGCGTACAGCTGTGCCGTTCTCGCTGCGTCGGAGTTACGCCGACGCCTCGCCCGGGTGTACTGGCGGCGAGCGACTCCGCACTCTTCGCGGAGACGATGAATCTCAGCGCTCCACCAGTACACCGGGCGGCGGGGCGGATTGGCGCGGACTCGTGGCATCGCCACGTCGCAGACAGCCGACATGGCGTCCGCGAACCAATCCGCCTCCTCCGAGACCACCACTGGCCCAGCCGGAACTTCCGGCCAGGCCACTGCGAGAACGGCCGCCATCAGTGCGTCCTCATCCATGCCCTTCAGGGCCCACCTCCGTGGGTGGTGGGCTGCTGGGCGGGTCGGGGGAGGCGTGGAGACATCCATGCGTATATAGACATGGTCTGACAGTGTCTCCACGTCGTCGACCCTCCACCCCGACACACGGCGCGCGGCCAGGGCATTGGCGAAAGACAAGTCCACTATGCTTTCGCCCTGGTACCGCACGCACGTGCTGGCCGAGCCCCGGTTCAGCAACCGGAGACCCAGGCCAGCCGCCCAGTCCAGCACCGAGTGGCCCCTCTGGTCCGTCCTCGGGGAGTGCCACGCGGATGCGTGAGCATTGAAGTCCCCGAGGACGAGTACTGGACGAGCTGCGTGCAATGAAACAACGTTCTGCAGCTCGTCCAGCAGGGAGTCGAAGCGACCGAGGGACCAACTCGGTGGAGCGTAGACGCCCACCACCACACAACCCGCCCAGTCGACCGCCACGAATCCATGGCCGCGCATGACAGGCGCTATTGGCCGGATCCGTGACGGAACCGACTGGGCGATCACCACGGAGTCGTCCAGGTCCCCAACCCAGGACGGGCGTTGGAGAACCCGGTACGGCTCCGCGGCTACGACCAACTCAACCACGCCGCCGCAAAGACTTTGAGCCATCAAGTCTTGGGCGGCGACGGCGTGGTTGAGATTGGTCTGGATGATCTGACCGCGGGGAGGCATGAACTTTAGGCCGTGTCCATGGCCTCCCCCCGGCCAGAATCATCCAGTGGAGCGGTTTTAGTAGACCGCTCCGCCTTCTCCCCAGTGTCCATCGCAGCAGCAACTCCCACGGTGGAGGGTGATGCGGATGCACCACCCCCGCTGGAACCTCCCACGGTGGAGGGTGATGCCGGTGCACCACCCCCGCTGGAACGTCCCACGTTGGAGGGTGATGCAGCCGCACCACCCCCTTGATGGACACCGGAGAGTTGGCTCTTCCTCTTCTTCTCGTCTCCTCCTTTCTTGGCTGGGCGGGCCTTGGGTGGGGAGCAGACCTTGCTCCCCATACGATGGTCGGCGGGCCGCCCGGCTTCTTTGCACAATGTGCAAACCGGGGCGGCCGCCGTACATAGGCCCGCCCTATGACCGGTTTCGCCGCACCTATAACAAAGGTGCGACCGGTCCACCTCCGCAGTGCACCGCTGCTGGACATGGCCAAGCTGCCAGCAGCGGTAGCACTGCTCAGGGCGGGGCTTCAACGCCTCTACCCTGGCGTTGACCCAGCCCACCCTGATGCGTCCGGCCGCGACCACCTTTTTGGCCGCAGCCAGTGGGCACTGTACCCAAAGGGTTCCAAGTCCCGCACGTGAAGACCGGATTTCCCCTGTCTTCACCTCCTCCAGCTGGCACCCTGCAGTGCCAGCTATTGCTTCGGCCACCTCTGCTGGGGTGGCCGATTCATCTAGGCCTAAGACCCGAAGGTCTGCCTTTTTAATGGGCCTGGCCACTGTTACTCCCTCGCCGGCCAGCGCCGTCTTCAGCTTTTCGGCCAAGGCAGATGCCTTGACCTCTTTGTCAGGGCCGGAGATCTCCAACATCATGCCCCCGGTCCTGGCCTTCTTGGGGCGGACGCTATCCACCCCGATGTCCGCCAGCCTGACCCTCTGCCTGGCAGCAGTCATAACGTCCTTGTATGAGGACTTGCTGCCAGGCTGGAGGGTCAGGACTACCGCCGCCGTGCGCGGCAGGCGGCCCAGTTTGGGTCTCTCCACCTTCTTTTGCGTTTTCGGTGGTGGAGCAGTAGCCGATTGGGCCTTTTTGGCCGCCCGTTTTGCCTTCCTGCCCACCACCTGGGCCCATGATCCCTCGGTGACGGTGGCTCCCGTGGATGTAGTTGGCGCCACCGCTTTCTTCTTTTGCGCTTCTTGTCGCGCCGCCTCCAGTCTTCTGGCTGCCCCGGACGGGGTCGCCTTTTTCTGAGTGAGTTGGGGTTGGACAGGAGTTGTGCCCTTCCCCTTCTCCTTCTTCTTTTTCTTCTTCTTATCCCCAGTGGTCTTCGATGAAGGGCCATCTGTAGAGGCTTCCACCTTGCTCTTGACTGGGAGGAGTTCCTTCCGGAACTCCTCTAATCTTTTATTCACGAGATCCGCAATCTGTTGAGCTATTGCGGACCCCGTCTCCTCCTTGGGTGCCGGGACACCCGTTTCGGGGCAAACACCCCCCGAAACCATCAGTGGCGAGGCAGGTGCTGGCCTCGCGCGGCTCGCGATCTCCAAGTCCGCCATTCTAGTTATTGGCGGACTTGGAGATCGCCTCTCCAACGCTGCTATTCTCTCCTGCAGGCGTTTGTTTTGCTCCTGCAGGGCCTCCAGTTGCGCCTTCAGAGCAGCAACTTCTTGCTCAGCCGCTGGCTCGGCTGGGCGCTGTACTCTTTGCGCCAGCTCCAGAGTAACCGCTCGGACTGTGCGGGCACCCACACGGATATCCCGTTGGATAGTCCCCTTTAAATTTTTGGACTTGGCAGCAGCCAACTCTATCTTGTCGGCCACTTCTAGGGCCCACGCTCCCAAGTCCGCCAGTGGCTTCATCTTGGCCTCCTGAACGAAGACCTCCATGTCCGGCACAGGATTACCCGACTTGCCGGGTGGTGGAATAGTCCCTGAGCCGGACCGTATTTCCTCCTCGAGTTCCACAAGCTCAGCCTCCCGCTGAGCTTCGAGGTAGGCTCTCTTAGCCTCAGCAAGGCCCACGTACTCCCCAGTTGTTGGGGGTCGTCCCCTCTTCTTCGACTTCGGACACGCCCTTTCTCTGAGGACAGAGAAATTGGATCTGACTGACCCCACGGACGTGTCCGAGTCATAGGAGGCGTCACCTGACTCCTCCTGGGCGCCTTTCTCCAGTAATCGGCCCCTCAACTGGAGCTTCTCCAACACCACCTGCCCCTGTGTGGCAGTGAGTACCTTGTCCGAGACGATGTTAGGTCTCGGACCGCCGACCTTTTGGACCCCACTGGTCCCCGCCTTGTCTTCTTCACAGACCCCCCCAATCCCCGGTTTTTTAAACAATGAACAATTCTCCATACTGTTCCCACGAGTAGGGTCGGAAGGAAAGTCGCCCCTGGCAGAGCCGCCATGCCAGGGGAAGGCAGATACACCCGGGGGGCGCCAGTATCCCCGGGGTTGGTCGCTCGAGACCGGTGCACCCACCGGCCACGCCCAGCCGCGAGGACTGGGCGTGCCCCCTCGCCGCGTACCGCAGCTTGAGGCTAGGGACTTTTTATAGAGGTTTATCCCCTCGCGGGCCGGCCAATGAAGGCAAGCCCCCCGCTCCGGCGAAACATGACCACCGGTTTACGGTATTACGACAGGGGTCACACCACCCCTGCCGAGCTATGGGATCCCGGGGACGCAACTCCCCGTATCACGACCAGAACTGGCCGTGACCCCTGGGATGGAGGCCCGCATCCACCGTTTTCACCCCTCCGCTCCGAGCCTTACCGGCAAGGGAGGCCCCGCCAGGATCCGAAGATCCCACCGGCATCGCCTCGGAGCATCACGGAGGCTACTTGGTATCAACGAAACCCCCGAAAGCCAGAGCCCCGTTAGTCACCGGATGACTCCGGTGTCCAGGTTCCACCACGAGGAGGTGGGGATGGCACATGTTGTTGCAGCTGCAACAACTTCTAGAACCCGGGGAAACCTAACCTAACCTAACCTAACCTTTTTTTTTTTTTTTTTTTTTTTTTTTACGTGGGGAAATCCTCATGGATACCCCGGAGCTGGGGAAGCTCCGGGGTTATGCCGGACTCTTACCGGCTAAAACCCCACGGTGGCCATCCCTGCACTACCGGGGAGAGTCTGGGATCTCTTGCGAACAACAACCAGACCCTCCCCGTGCAAGGGCGCCAGAAGGGCGCCCGCTTCCCAAAGGCTGGAGGGCTGAGCCTCCCCTACCCAGCTAAAGACGGCGATGTTGGGGCCACGCCGACATCGCCGACCATCCCGGGCCGCGTGCAATGCATCGGCGAACCCCCATTCGCCGATGCTGCAGCCCCGGCGACCGCCTCGCCTTGAAGTACTCGAGTGGAGCGGTGCTCAAACACTCGGCGAGACGGCCGCCCTCCACCACCACAGCTCGGGCCCCGGGTGCGCTACTACCCGTACCGCGGCAACAGATGGTCGGTTGCCGCGGCCCCTGGGGGATGATGTCTCCCGGAAAAGGGAGACATATCGGGGTGAGTCTACTCCTTCGGAGAAGGAGCAGCCCCACCCCGATCAGGCGTAACCGCCTGCCCCTTGGGCACAGAAGTGCCGGCCATCGAGGGCCCCCCACGCCCGCCCTTTCGGACGGGCGGCTTACAGGCCGAGCTGCCCAAGCGGTGCCCGGACGGCAGACCCAAGTCCGCGCAAAGCGGACAATTGGGCGCCGCCGCCGGACACCCGGCCGCCTTGTGGCCTGCAGCGCCACACCGATAGCACAGAGTGCTACGGTCCTCGTCGGCAGTGCACCGCGCCCGCACGTGACCGTGCTGGAGGCAGCGGTAGCACTGCAACGGCCGGGGCTTGAGCAGCTCGACCCGAGCTATACCCCACCCCACCCGTATTCTATCCCCTTTGGCGAAGATTTTCTTCGCCGCCGCGAGTGGACATCGCGCCCACACGGTGCCCAATGGTCCCGATCGCTGGATGTTGCCAACCGCGATCGGGTCCATTGGGCACCCACCCTCCCTCGACAAGGCCGCCTTCACCTCGATGGCGCGGACCGAGTCCTCAAGGCCGACCACCCTCAGCTCAACGAGCTTCATCGGGCGGCCGACCTTGAGGCCCCTCGGTTCCAACACCTCGGTGAGGCGATAGGCCAGTTGGTCGGCCTTTTCCGCCCTCCCCTCGCCCTCCACCTCTAAGATGAGGGCTCCGGTCTTGGCCCTCTTGGGCCTCACCGCCTCGATGCCAAGCTCATCGAGGGCGAATGCGTTCCGCGCCACCAACATTGCGTTGGTGAGCGTCTGGGAGCACCCAGGCGGGACGGTGATGGTCACCGCCTCCGACCTGGGAAGCCTACCCAGACGCACACCACCCTTCTTCTTATCGGGGCCGGAGCCGGCCTTCGCGGCCGACTTCTTCCCCTTTACCCTCTTCTTTTTCGAGGAGGAAGAGGGAGGGACCGGGGCAGAAGTGGGAGCCTTGCGGCCCACCACCTCCGCCCAGGAGTCCCCACCCCCGGACTGAGCCCGCACAGCAGACTCAGCCGAGGGAGGGACATTGGTCACCCCCCCTTTCCCCCACTTACCCCGTCCCTTTTTCCCGGCTTTCGCCGGGCGAGGGGTGGCCGACGGTGGTTGGTCGGGCTGGGCGGCACGGGGAGTACCCCCGCCGACCCCCCTAACCTCCCCCAACGAACCACCCCCCAACACCAAACCGGAGGCGGGACCCGCCGCCCCCAGGGTGAGGTTCAACTCACCCCTGAGAGCGGCGAATCTCGCCTCCATCATATCTCCCACACGGGAGATAATCTCCTCTACGTCCACGCCGCCAGCGGCCGGACCCGTACCCGGGGAGGACCTGCCTCCCCGTGCTCCCCTGATAGGAGGAGATGTTCCCCTGGGAGGCTCAACCTCCATTTGGGATTGCTCCCGACTGGCAGAATCCAGCTGCCTCTTCAGCCTTCCCACCTCCAGTTTGAGGTGATCAAGTTCGGAGGAGAGCCTTTCATTGGCCTCCTCCAACTCCTGGACCCTCCCATCCCGATGGGTCCGTTGGATCGCCTCTAGTCCCGCAAGCCTAAGGGCCTGGGCACTTTCCCGTAGGCGATGGACAAACCTCCCACTCAAGTTTTTGGAGGAACCGGCCACACGCTCGACCTCCTTAGCGTGCTCCAAGATGAGAGCACCGAGGTCGGGCGTCGGCCGGCTCCTCATTTCCTCCCTCACCTCCCGTTCATTCGGGAGAGGCTTAGCAGCCTTACTAGGAGGCGGAGGGGTCCGGGAGGGATCGGATCGCTCCAACTCCCTCCGGACCGCCTCCTCCTCCCGGCAAAGCTCCATGTAGGCTCGCTTAGCCTCCGCCAGCCCGACATACTCCCCGGTTGTTGGGGGCCTGCCCCTCTTCCGTACTACACCGGATGGAGGCTCCAACTGACACGAGAAAGAGGTGTCTGACAACCCCTCCTCGTCGTCAGAGTCCATCCCCAGCGACCAGCGACCAGCGCTGCCCGCCGCTAAATCTTTAACGAGGCCGGCCAGCGGCCTCGCAAAACTCCCCCCAGCCCCAGAGGAACCAGTAGCCTTAGACGCCGTGGCCTGGCCCTCCACCACGGACGTCCCACGGTTGCCAGATGACGACGCAGCCGGGCCCGCTTGACCACCCGAAACTGCGCCGGTACTGGAGGTTCCGAGGCCTCCTGCACCGTAAGTTTTCCTACCCTTGTTGCGTAAATCCATAATTGTTATAAGTAAAACCACCCCTAACGTGCCGAAGTCGTCAACGAAAATCCCGCCCCGCACCGCTTCCACCTTCTCACCTCTCAACTCCGGGCCTTACCGGCAAGGGAGGCCCTGGCAGGATCCGAAGATCCCGCCGGCATCGCCCCGGAGCATCACTGAGGCTACCTCAGCTTCCGCGATGCACCCTTTTAGTCGCCTCTTACGACAGGCAGGGTATACCCTGGGTGTATTCTGACCCGCACCCAGACGGGGAAACCTTTTTTTTTTTTTTTTTTTTTTTTTTTACGTGGGGAAATCCATCATGGATACCCCGGAGCTGGGGAAGCTCCGGGGTTATGCCGGACTCTTACCGGCTAAAACCCCACGGTGGCCATCCCTGCACTACCGGGGAGAGTCTGGGATCTCTTGCGAACAACAACCAGACCCTCCCCGTGCAAGGGCGCCAGAAGGGCGCCCGCTTCCCAAAAGTTGGAGGGCTGAGCCTCCCCTACCCAGCTAAAGACGGCGATGTCGGGGCCACGCCGACATCGCCGACCATCCCGGGCCGCGTGCAATGCATCGGCGAACCCCCATTCGCCGATGCTGCAGCCCCGGCGACCGCCTCGCCTTGAAGTACTCGAGTGGAGCGGAGCTCAAACACTCGGCGAGACGGCCGCCCTCCACCACCGTAGCTCGGGCCCCGGGTGCGCTACTACCCGTACCGCGGCAACAGATGGTCGGTTGCCGCGGCCCCTGGGGGATGATGTCTCCCGGGAAAGGGAGACATATCGGGGTGAGTTTACTCCTTCGGAGAAGGAGCAGCCCCACCCCGATCAGGCGCGACCGCCTGCCCCTTGGGCACCGTAGTGCCGACCCTCGAGGGCCCCCCACGCCCGCCCTTTCGGACGGGCGGCTTACAGGCCGAGCTGCCCAAGCGGTGCCCGGACGGCAGACCCAAGTCCGCGCAGAGCGGACAGTTGGGCGCCGCCGCCGGACACCCGGCCGCCTTGTGGCCTGCAGCGCCACACCGATAGCACAGAGTGCTACGGTCCTCGTCGGCAGTGCACCGCGCCCGCACGTGACCGTGCTGGAGGCAGCGGTAGCACTGCAACGGCCGGGGCTTGAGCAGCTCGACCCGAGCTGTCGCCCACCCCACCCGTATCCTATCCCCCTTAGCGAAAAGTTTTTTCGCCGCCGCGAGTGGACATTTCGCCCACACGGTGCCCAATGGGCCCGATCGCTGGATGTTGCCAACCGCGATCGGGTCCATTGGGCACCCACCCTCCCTCGACAGAGCCGCCTTGACCTCTATCGCCCGGACGGAGTCCTCAAGGCCGACCACCCTCAGCTCTACGAGCTTCATTGGGCGGCCGACCTTGAGGCCCCTAGGCTCCAGCACCTCTGTAAGGCGGTAGGCCAGCTGGTCAGCCTTTTCAGCCCTCCCCTCCCCCTCGATCTCTAAGATCAGAGCCCCAGTTTTCGCCCGCTTGGGCCTCACCGCCTCGATGCCCAGCTCGTCCAGGGCAAAGGCATTTCTCGCCACCAACATTGCGTTGGTGAGCGTCTGGTTGCACCCAGGCGGGACGGTGATAGACACCGCCTCCGACTTGGGTAGCCTGCCCAGACGCACACCAACATTTTTCTTCGCGGGGCCAGAGCCGGCCTTCGCGGCCGACTTCTTCCCCTTACTCTTCCTCTTTTTCGAGGAGGACGAGGGCGGGACCGGGGCAGAAGTGGGAGCCTTACGACCCACCACCTCCGCCCAGGAGTCCCCACCCCCGGACTGGGACCGCACAGCGGACTCAGCCGAGGGAGGGACCTCGGTAACCACCCCTTTCCCCCTCTTACCCCGTCCCTTTTTCCCGGCTTTCGCCGGGCGAGAGGTGGCCGACGGTGGTTGGTCGGGCTGGGCGGCACGGGGAGTACCTGCACCGTCCCCCCTAACCTCCCCCAACGACACACCCCCCAACACCAATCCGGAGGCGGGACCCGCCGCTCCCAGGGTGAGGTTCAACTCCCCCCTGAGGGCGGCGAATCTCGCCTCCATCATCTCTCCCACTCGGGAGATAATCATCTCCACGTCCACGCCGCCAGCGGCTGGACCCGTACTCGGGGAGGACCTGCCTCCCCGTGCTCCCCTGATAGGAGGAGATGTTCCCCTCGGAGGCTCAACCTCCATTTGGGATTGCTCCCGACTGGCAGAATCCAGCTGCCTCTTCAGCCTTCCTACCTCTCGCTTGAGGTCTTCCAGTTCGGAGGAGAGCCTTTCGTTGGCCTCCTCCAACTCCTGGACACGCCCATCCCGATGTGTGCGCTGGATCGCCTCAAGTCCAGCAAGCCTAAGGGCCTGTGCGCTCTCCCTGAGGCGATGCACAAATTTGCCGCTCAAATTTTTTGAGGAGCCGGCCACACGCTCGACCTCCTTCGCATGCTCCAAAATGAGAGCACCGAGGTCGGGCGTCGGCCGGCTCCTCATTTCCTCTCGCACCTCCCGCTCATTCGGGAGCGGCTTAGCGCCTTTGCTAGGAGGCGGAGGAGTCCGGGAGGGGTCGGATCGCTCCAACTCCCGCCGGACCGCCTCCTCCTCCCGGCAAAGCTCCATATAGGCGCGCTTCGCCTCCGCCAACCCCACATACTCCCCAGTGGTAGGGGGCCTGCCCCTCTTCCTCACCACAGGAGGCTCCATCCGACACGAGAGGGAGGCATCCGAGTACCCCTCCTCGTCGTCGGAGTCCATCCCGAGCGACCAGCGACCAGCGCTGCCCGCCGCGAGATCCTTAACGTGGCCGACCAGCGGCCTCGAAGTATTCCCCCCATCCCCAGAGGCGCCAGTAGCTCTAGACGCCGTGGCCTGGCCCTCCACCACGGACGTCCCACGGTTGCCGGATGACGACGCAGCCGGGCCCGCTTGACCACCCGAAACTGCGCCGGTACTGGAGGTTCCGAGGCCTCCTGCACCGTAAGTTTTCCTCCCTTTGTTACGTAAGTCCATAATTATTAAAATAAAACCACCCCTAACGTGCCGAAGTCGTCAACAAAAGTCCCGCCCCGCACCGCTTCCACCTTCTCACCTCTCAACTCCGGGCCTTACCGGCAAGGGAGGCCCTGCCAGGATCCGAAGATCCCGCCGTCATCGCCCCGGAGCATCACTGAGGCTACCTCAGCTTCCGCGATGCACCCTTTTAGTCGCCTCTTACGACAGGCAGGGTATACCCTGGGTGTATTCTGACCCGCACCCAGACGGGTAGACGGGGAAACCTTTTTTTTTTTTTTTTTTTTTACGTGGGGAAATCCATCATGGATACCCCGGAGCTGGGGAAGCTCCGGGGTTATGCCGGACTCTTACCGGCTAAAACCCCACGGTGGCCATCCCTGCACTACCGGGGAGGGTCTGGGATCTCTTGCGAACAACAACCAGACCCTCCCCGTGCAAGGGCGCCAGAAGGGCGCCCGCTTCCCAAAAGTTGGAGGGCTGAGCCTCCCCTACCCAGCTAAAGACGGCGATGTCGGGGCCACGCCGACATCGCCGACCGTCCCGGGCCGCGTGCAATGCATCGGCGAACCCCCATTCGCCGATGCTGCAGCCCCGACGACCGCCTCGCCTTGAAGTACTCGAGTGGAGCGGTGCTCAAACACTCGGCGAGACGGCCGCCCTCCTCCACCGTAGCTCGGGCCCCGGGTGCGCTACTACCCGTACCGCGGCAACAGATGGTCGGTTGCCGCGGCCCCTGGGGGATGATGTCTCCCGGGAAAGGGAGACATATCGGGGTGAGTCTACTCCTTCGGAGAAGGAGCAGCCCCACCCCGATCAGGCGCAACCGCCTGCCCCTTGGGCACAGAAGTGCCGGCCCTCGAGGGCCCCCCACGCCCGCCCTTTCGGACGGGCGGCTTACAGGCCGAGCTGCCCAAGCGGTGCCCGGACGGCAGACCCAAGTCCGCGCAAAGCGGACAGTTGGGCGCCGCCGCCGGACACCCGGCCGCCTTGTGGCCTGCAGCGCCACACCGATAGCACAAAGTGCTACGGTCCTCGTCGGCAGTGCACCGCGCCCGCACGTGACCGTGCTGGAGGCAGCGGTAGCACTGCAACGGCCGGGGCTTGAGCAGCTCGACCCGAGCTATACCCCACCCCACCCGTATTCTATCCCCTTTGGCGAAGATTTTCTTCGCCGCCGCGAGTGGACATCGCGCCCACACGGTGCCCAATGGGCCCGATCGCTGGATGTTGCCAACCGCGATCGGGTCCATTGGGCACCCACCCTCCCTCGACAAGGCCGCCTTCACCTCGATGGCGCGGACCGAGTCCTCAAGGCCGACCACCCTCAGCTCAACGAGCTTCATCGGGCGGCCGACCTTGAGGCCCCTCGGTTCCAACACCTCGGTGAGGCGATAGGCCAGTTGGTCGGCCTTTTCCGCCCTCCCCTCGCCCTCCACCTCTAAGATGAGGGCTCCGGTCTTGGCCCTCTTGGGCCTCACCGCCTCGATGCCAAGCTCATCGAGGGCGAATGCGTTCCGCGCCACCAACATTGCGTTGGTGAGCGTCTGGGAGCACCCAGGCGGGACGGTGATGGTCACCGCCTCCGACCTGGGAAGCCTACCCAGACGCACACCCCCCTTCTTCTTATCGGGGCCGGAGCCGGCCTTCGCGGCCGACTTCTTCCCCTTACCCTTCTTCTTCTTCGAGAAGGAAGAGGGTGGGACCGGGGCAGAAGTGGGAGTCTTACGACCCACCACCTCCGCCCAGGAGCCCCCGCCCCCGGACTGAGCCCGCTCAGCAGACCCAGCCGAGGGAGGGATAGCAGTCACCACCCCCTTCCCCCTCTTAGCCCGTCCCTTTTTCCCGGCTTTCGCCGGGCGAGAGGTGGCCGACGGTGGTTGGTCGGGCTGGGCAGCACGGGGTGTACCCGCGCCGTCCCCCCTAACCTCCCCCAACGAACCACCCCCCAACACCAATCCGGAGGCGGGACCCGCCGCTCCCAGGGTGAGGTTCAACTCACCTCTGAGAGCGGCGAATCTCGCCTCCATCATATCTCCCACCCGGGAGATGATATTCTCCACGTCCATGCCGCCAGCGGCTGGACCCGTACTCGGGGAGGACCTGCCTCCCCGTGCCCCCGTAATAGGAGGAGATGTCCCCCTGTGAGGCTCCACCTCCATGCGGTATTCCTCCCGTGTGGTAGACTCAAGCTGCCGCCTGAGCCTAGCCACCTCCCTCTTAAGACCATCGAGCTCGGAGGAGAGCCTATCGTTGGCTTCCTCGAGCTCTTTAACTCTCCCGTCCCTCTCCGTTCGCTGGATCGCCTCCAATCCAGCTATCCTGAGGGCCTGCGCACTCTCTCTGAGGCGGTGCACAAACCTGCCACTCAGGTTTTTTGATGAGCCGGCCACACGCTCTACCTCCTTTGAGTGCTCCAGAATTAGAGCACCGAGGTCAGGCGTGGGCCGGTGTCTCATCTCCTCCCTCACCTCCCGCTCGTTCGGGAGAGGCTTAGCAGCCTTACTAGGAGGCGGAGGGGTCCGGGAGGGGTCGGATCGCTCCAACTCCCTCCGGACCGCCTCCTCCTCCCGGCAAAGCTCCATGTAGGCTCGCTTAGCCTCCGCCAGCCCGACATACTCCCCGGTTGTTGGGGGCCTGCCCCTCTTCCGTACTACGCCGGATGGTTGCTCCAACTGACACGAGAAAGAGGTGTCTGACAGCCCCTCCTCGTCGTCAGAGTCCATCCCCAGCGACCAGCGACCAGCGCTGCCCGCCGCTAAATCTCTCACGAGACCGGCCAGCGGCCTCGCAGAAGTCCCCCCAGCCCCAGAGGAACCAGTAGCCTTAGACGCCGTGGCCTGGCCCTCCACCACGGACGTCCCACGGTTGCCGGATGACGACGCAGCCGGGCCCGCTTGACCACCCGAAACTGCGCCGGTACTGGAGGTTCCGAGGCCTCCTGCACCGTAAGTTTTCCTTCCTTTTTGCCGAGTATCCATGATTATTACAATATACACCACCCCTAACGTGCCCAGGTCGTCAACAATAAGTCCCGCCCCGCACCGCTTCCACCTTCTCACCTCTCAACTCCGGGCCTTACCGGCAAGGGAGGCCCTGCCAGGATCCGAAGATCCCGCCGGCATCGCCCCGGAGCATCACTGAGGCTACCTCAGCTTCCGCGATGCACCCTTTTAGTCGCCTCTTACGACAGGCAGGGTATACCCTGGGTGTATTCTGACCCGCACCCAGACGGGGAAGACGGGGAAACCTAACCTAACCTAACCTAACCTAACCTAACCTAACCTAACCTAACCTAACCTAACCTAACCTAACCTAACCTAACCTTTTTTTTTTTTTTTTTTTTTTTTTTTTTTTTTTTTTTTTTTTTTTTTTTTTTTTTTTTTTTTTTAACGTGGGGAAATCCTCATGGATCCCCCGGGGCTGGGGAACCCCGGGGGTATGCCGGACTCTTACCGGCTAAAACCCCACGGTGACCTACCTCGGCACTGCTGGGGAGGGCCCGGGAACTCTGGACGAACACGTCCGGTCCCTCCCCGCGCCGGGGCCCCCTATGGTGACTGAGGGGACCCCCTTCCCGTTGGGGGGGTGGTCGACGATACACCCCCCCATCCGGGGTAACGGGCGGTGACCCGGTCACCCGGCCACCGCCCCCGTCCCGGAGGGCGCGTGCAATGGCTGAGGCGATCCCCCAATCGCCCCAGCCGCGCCCCCCGGGCGACCCCCGTGCAAAGACGTGGGGCACGACCCCCACCGAGGTGAGGGTCCTCCCCGCACGGGCGTCGCCGACGCCTCGGGCCAGGCTTGGCCCGGTGCGACTGGGAGCCCCGGGTGCGTCACACCCGATACCGTGGCCCGGCTAAGTGCCGGGACCACGGCCCCTGGGGCCTAAGTGCCACCACCGTGGCACCTGGGTGCGCGGCGGAGGTGGCGAAGTCCCGCTCCCCGAAGGGTTCTTAGGAGCGACCACCACCCGAAGGCGATGGTCCCCCCCGTGGAGCGGGGCGGGGCAAACGTGCAAGACGCCGACCCCGCAGGCGACGCCGAGCAGGGAGCAGTTGCTCCCTTGAGCGCTCGGCGGCCTCCTTCGCGACCATGACCTCCTCGCAAAAGGCGATCATGGCCTGCCAGACGCTCCCGCTACCGACCATCCGAGACAGGATGGCCGGCAGCGAGAGGTCCGGACCCACCTCCGCCGCTAAGTCCCGACGCGGCACCTCCCAGGCAGGACACTCCATGAGAGTGTGCCGCGCCGAGTCCACCGCGGCGCCACAGTGGTGGCACCGCGGGTCCGCCTCGCGACCGATCCGGCACAGGTACCGACCGAAACACCCGTGGTCGGTCAGCACCTGTGTGGCTCGGAACGTCAGTCGCCCGGAGCTACGGCCCACCCATCTATCTAAGACGGGCAGGACCGCCCCGACGGTCCAGTGGTCCCTGTGACGGGATAACTCCTCCTTCCAAGATGTTAATGTGGACCGCCGGGCCTGGAGCCTCAGCTCGTCCCTATTCACTTCCTCCCCTGGCGGGTTGGAGTCCTGGCGGGCAAGGCGAAGATGCCTGTAAACATAGGCATCCTCAGCCGCCAGGAACTCCAAAGGTGGAAGACCCGCCAGGGCGGTGGCCGCCTCGTATGACACCGTACGGTACCCCCTGATGACGCGTATTGCGGCGCGTCGCCACTCCCTTCGGAGGAGCGACTTGCTCCTCCGACTTGCCGGCAAGGCGTCGGCCCAGATGGGGGCACCGTACAGTGCCACGGACTTTACCACACCGCAGTAGAGGCGGCGCACCCGCTCGTCCGGACCGCCAAGGTTGGGCATGATGCGACTCAAATGAGTCACTAGGCTGCCCAACCTGGCGGCCAGACGAGCGAAATGCGGGACGAAGCTCCAGGAGCTGTCCAGGTGGACACCAAGATATTTGATGTCGGTGGCCACCTGGACGTCGGACGACCCGATCCTCACCAGGCTATGGGGTGGAGTGCCCCTCGTACGACCCTGGAAGAAGACGATCTCCGTCTTCTGAGGGGACAACTCCAACCCCATGCCCCGGATCCGCGAGGCGACAGCCGCAACCGCGACTTCCGCCCGGCGGATGGTCCTCCCACGGTCCCTGCCGGTGGCTAACACCATTGTGTCATCGGCATAACACGTCAAGTGTACGCCGACCGGCAGGGACACCCGCAGAGCCGCGTCGTACCCCAGGTTCCATAGTAACGGGCCCAAGACGGACCCCTGGGGTACTCCACGGTTGATCTGCCGCCTGACAGACCCATCGCGGCCACCGTAGACGATGGCCCTGTCCCGGAGGTAGTCTCCGACCACCATCCGCAGGTAGAGGGGCACCTCGTGACTTTCGAGGGCCCCGCGGATGGCCGCCCAGGAGAGGGAGTTAAAGGCGTTCTTGATATCAAGAGACACCGCCAGTGCAACCCCTCCCCCGGACGTGGCCGAGTCCGAGAGGGACTTGACGCGATGAATAGCGTCGATGGTAGAATGTCCCTCCCGGAAGCCAAACTGGCACTCGGCCAGGTCGGGTCCATCACGGGACAGGTGCTGGACGAGGCGCTTGTGAACAACACGTTCAAAGAGCTTCCCCACCTCGTCCAGCAACACGATGGGCCTGTAGGCAGAAGGCGACTCTGCGGGCCTGTTGTCCTTGCGTAGGAGGACCATCCGCCCGGTCTTCCACCGTGGTGGAAGGGTCCCCGTCTGCAAACAGGCTGTGAACAGCCTGCGCAGACGGGGCCCGAGGACGCTGAGCGCCAAGACCCAGGCGCGGCCGGGGATGCCGTCGGGGCCGGGGGCGGTGTTACGCGCCCCCATGCGTTTGACAGCCCCGGCCAACTCCTCTTCGGACACCTCCCACTCCTCGGACCATAAGACACGGTCCGGTGGTGGAGCGGGGGCCGACACCTCCCCGTCCGGGAATAAAGTGCCGACCACCCGCTCCAGGAGTGGGGGGTCCATCGTCTCCGTGAGGGGAGGCGCCCATGGACGAAGCTTGTCCATCACAAGACGGTATGGGCGCCCCCATGGGTCCTCACGGAGTGAGTCGAGGAGTCCGTCCCAGGCCTGAGCCTTGGCGCTCCTGATGGCCAGCTGCAGCCGCTTCGTGAGTTCACGATAGTCGGCGTACAGCTGTGCCGTTCTCGCTGTGTCGGAGTTACGCCGACGCCTCGCCCGGGTGTACTGGCGGCGAGCGACTCCGCACTCATCGCGGAGACGCTGAATCTCAGCGCTCCACCAGTACACCGGGCGGCGGGGCGGATTGGCGCGGACACGTGGCATCGCCACGTCGCAGACAGCCGACATGGCGTCCGCGAACCAATCCGCCTCCTCCGAGACCTCCACTGGCCCAGCCGGAACTTCCGGCCAGGCCACTGCGAGAACGGCCGCCATCAGTGCGTCCTCATCCATGCCCTTCAGGGCCCACCTCCGTGGGTGGTGGGCTGCTGGGCGGGTCGGGGGAGGCGTGGAGACATCCATGCGTATATAGACATGGTCTGACAGCGTCTCCACGTCGTCGACCCTCCACCCCGACACACGGCGTGCGGCCAGGGCGTTAGCGAAAGATAGATCCACTATACTTTCGCCCTGGTACCGCACGCACGTGCTGGCCGAGCCCCGGTTCAACAACCGGAGACCCAGGCCAGCCGCCCAGTCCAGCACCGAGTGGCCCCTCTGGTCCGTCCTCGGGGAGTGCCACGCGGATGCGTGAGCATTGAAGTCCCCGAGGACGAGTACTGGACGAGCTGCGTGCAATGAAACAACGTTCTGCAGCTCGTCCAGTAGGAAGTCGAAACGACTGAGGGACCAACTCGGTGGAGCGTAGACGCCCACCACCACACAACCCGCCCAGTCGACCGCCACGAATCCATGGCCGCGCATAAGAGGCGCTATTGGCCGGATCCGTGACGGGACCGACTGGGCGATCACCACGGAGTCGTCCAAGTCCCCAACCCAGGACGGGCGTTGGAGAACTCGGTACGGCTCCGCGGCTACGACCAACTCAACCACGCCGCCGCAAAGACTGTGAGCCATCAAGTCTTGGGCGGCGACGGCGTGGTTGAGGTTGGTCTGGATGATCTGACCGCGGGGAGGCATGAACTTTAGGCCGTGTCCATGGCCTCCCCCCGGCCAGAATCATCCTTGGGAGCGGGTTTAACTGCCCGCTCCGCCTTCTCTCCAGTGTCCATCGCTGGAACTCCCACGGTGGAGGGTGATGCGGGTGCACCACCCCCGCTGGAACCTCCCACGGTGGGGGGTGATGCCGGTGCACCACCCCCGCCGGAACATCCCACGTTGGAGGGTGATGCAGCCGCACCACCCCCTTGATGGACACCGGAGAGTTGGCTCCTCTTCTTCATATCTCCTCCCTTCCTAGCTGGGCGGGCCTTGGGTGGGGAGCAGGCTTTGCTCCCCATGCGGTGGTCGGCGGGCCGCCCGGCTTCCTTGCACAAAGTGCATACCGGGGCGGCCGCCGTACAAAGGCCCGCATGGTGGCCAGTTTCGCCGCACCTGTAGCATAGGTGCGACCTGTCCACCTCTGCAGTGCACCGCTGCTGAACATGGCCCAGCTGCCAGCAGCGGTAGCACTGCTCAGGGCGGGGCTTTAACGCCTCTACCCTGGCGAAAACCCACCCCACCCTGATACGTCCGGCAGCGACCACCTTCTTGGCCACCGCCAGCGGGCACTGCACCCAAAGGGTGCCAAGCCCAGCTCGCGAGGACCTAATTTCACCGGTCCTCACCTCCTCGAGCTGACACCCTGCGGTGCCAGCTATAGCTTCGGCCACCTCAGCTGAAGTGGCCGACTCGTCTAGGCCGAAGACCCTGAGGTCGGCCTTCTTCATTGGTCTGGTAACAGTGACGCCGTCACCAGCCAACGCCTCACGCAACTTATTCGCCAAGGCAGTTGCCTTGGCCTCCTTGTCTTGGCCGGCGACCTCTAACATGAGGCCGCCAGTCCTAGCTTTCTTGGGGCGGACGCTTTCCACCCCGACGTCCGACAACCTAACCCTCTGCCTGGCAGCGGTCATCACGTCCCTATAGGTGGACCTGCTGCCAGGCTGGAGGGTGAGGACTACCGCCGCCGTACGCGGTAGCCGGCCCAACTTGGGCTTCTCAAGCTTCTTTGGGGGCTTAGGAGGTAGGGCAGGGGAAGACTGGGCCTTTTTAGCAGCCCTTTGTGCTCTTCTGCCCACCACCTGGGCCCAAGTTCCCTCCTTGGCGGTGGCACCTGAAGGTTTAATAGTAGCCACCGCACTCTTCTGCGCCTCCTGGCGCGCCGCCGCCAGTCTTCTAGCGGCCCCGGACGGTGTCACTTTCTTCTGGAAGGTTTGGGGCTGGACAGGATTAGTATCCTTCCCCTTAACCTCCTCCTTCTTCTTCTTCTTTTTATTGTTCTTCTTCTTGTCCCGGTTGGCCTGTGGTAAGGGGCCATCCGGGGAGGCTTCCTCTATCTTCTGAGCTCGGAGGAGTTCCTTGCGGAAATCCTCTAGTCTTCGGTTAACGAGGTCCGCGATTTGAAGAGCGATGGCGGACCCCGTCGGCTCCCTGGGTGCGGGGACACCCATTTCGGGGCATTCTCCCCCTGGAACCTTCAATGGCGAGGCTGGTGCAGGCCTCGCGCGGCTCGCGATCTCCATGTCCGCCATTCTTGTAACTGGCGGGCTTGGAGATCGCCTCTCCAGCTGTAGCAGGCGTTCCTGCAGGCGTTTGTTCTCGTCCTGCAGGGCCTCTATTTGCGCCCTCAGCGCAGCTATTTCTACCGGCAGCGCTTGTTCCGCCGGCCGCACCACCCGTTGCGCGAGCTCCATGGTGACAGCTCTAACTGCTCGGGCTCCAACGCGGATGTCTCGTTGGATGGTGCCTTTAAGATTTTTTGATTTGGCCGCCGCCAGCTCAATCTTATCGGCCTCCTCCAGGGCCCACGCTCCCAGGTCTTCGAGCGGCTTCTTTTTCGCCTCTAAGACGAATGCCTCCATGTCAGGCACGGGGTTGGTAGACCTCCCGGGGGGAGGGATGCTGCCCGTGCCGCTCCTAATGCCCTCCTCTAACTCAACGAGCTCTATTTCTCGTTGAGCCTCGAGATAGGCCCTCTTGGCCTCCGCTAGGCCGACGTATTCCCCAGTAGTTGGGGGCCGTCCCCTCTTCTTCGATTTGGGACACGCCCGTTCTCTGAGGATCGAAATGTTCGATCTAACAGATCCGACGGACGTGTCAGAATCATAGGAGGCATCCCCCGACTCCTCTACAGCGCCCTTCTCAAGTGCTCGGCTCCTTAACTTGAGCCTATCAAGCACAACCTGCCCTTGTGAGGCAGTCATCACACTATCCGAGACGATAGTCGGCCTCGGATCTGCGACCTTTCGGGCCCCACTTGGCCCCGCCTTAACGTCATCGACCCCCCCATTCCCCGGTTTTTTAAAAGAAACTGAACAATCCATACTTGTTCCCACGAGAAGGTCGGAAATAAAAGTCGCCCCTGGCAGAGCCGCCATGCCAGGGGAAGGCAGATACACCCGGGGGGCGCCAGTATCCCCGGGGTTGGTCGCTCGAGACCGGTGCACCCACCGGCCACGCCCAGCCGCGAGGACTGGGCGTGCCCCCTCGCCGCGTACCGCAGCTTGAGGCTAGGGACTTTTTATAGAGGTTTATCCCCTCGCGGGCCGGCCAATGAAGGCAAGCCCCCCGCTCCGGCGAAACATGACCACCGGTTTACGGTATTACGACAGGGGTCACACCACCCCTGCCGAGCTATGGGATCCCGGGGACGCAACTCCCCGTATCACGACCAGAACTGGCCGTGACCCCTGGGATGGAGGCCCGCATCCACCGTTTTCACCCCTCCGCTCCGAGCCTTACCGGCAAGGGAGGCCCCGCCAGGATCCGAAGATCCCACCGGCATCGCCTCGGAGCATCACTGAGGCTACTTGGTATCAACGGAACCCCCGAAAGCCAGAGCCCCGTTAGTCACCGGATGACTCCGGTGTCCAGGTTCCACCACGAGGAGGTGGGGATGGCACATGTTGTTGCAGCTGCAACAACTTCTAGAACCCAACCTAACCTTTTTTTTTTTTTTTTTTTTTACGTGGGGAAATCCTCATGGATCCCCCGGGGCTGGGGAACCCCGGGGGTATGCCGGACTCTTACCGGCTAAAACCCCACGGTGACCTACCTCGGCGCTGCTGGGGAGGGCCCGGGAACTCTGGACGAACACGTCCGGTCCCTCCCCGCGCCGGGGCCCCCTATGGTGACTGAGGGGACCCCCTTCCCGTTGGGGGGGTGGTCGACGATACACCCCCCCATCCGGGGTAACGGGCGGTGCCCCGGTCACCCGGCCACCGCCCCCGTCCCGGAGGGCGCGTGCAATGGCTGAGGCGATCCCCCAATCGCCCCAGCCGCGCCCCCCGGACAAAAACCCAACCTAACCTTTTTTTTTTTTTTTTTTTTTTTACGTGGGGAAATCCTCATGGATACCCCGGAGCTGGGGAACCCCGGGGGTATGCCGGACTCTTACCGGCTAAAACCCCACGGTGACCTACCTCGGCGCTGCTGGGGAGGGCCCGGGAACTCTGGACGAACACGTCCGGTCCCTCCCCGCGCCGGGGCCCCCTATGGTGACTGGGGGGACCCCCTTCCCGTTGGGAGGGTGGTCGACGATACACCCCCCCATCCGGGGAAAACGGGCGGTGGCCCGGTCACCCGGCCACCGCCCCCGTCCCGGAGGGCGCGTGCAATGGCTGAGGCGATCCCCCAATCGCCCCAGCCGCGCCCCCCGGACGACCCCCGTGCAAAGACGTGGGGCACGACCCCCACCGAGGTGAGGGTCCTCCCCGCACGGGCGTCGCCGACGCCTCGGGCCAGGCTTGGCCCGGTGCGACTGGGAGCCCCGGGTGCGTCACACCCGATACCGTGGCCCGGCTAAGTGCCGGGACCACGGCCCCTGGGGCAAAGGTGCCACCACCGTGGCACGCTAGAAGCGCGGCGGAGGTGGCGAAGTCCCGCTCCCCGAGGGGTTCTTAGGAGTGACCTCCACCAGAAGGTGAAGGTCCCCCCCGTGGAGCGGGGCGGGGCAAACGTACAAGACGCCGACCCCGCAGGCGACGCCGAGCAGGGAGCAGAAGCTCCCTTGAGCGCTCGGCGGCCTCCTTCGCGACCACGACCTCCTCGCAAAAGGCGATCATGGCCTGCCAGACGCTCCCGCTACCGACCATCCGAGACAGGATGGCCGGCAGCGAGAGGTCCGGTCCCACCTCCGCCGCTAAGGCCCGACGCGGCACCTCCCAGGCAGGACACTCCATGAGAGTGTGCCGCGCCGAGTCCACCGCGGCGCCACAGTGGTGGCACCGCGGGTCCGCCTCGCGACCGATCCGGCACAGGTACCGACCGAAACACCCGTGGTCGGTCAGCACCTGTGTGGCTCGGAACGTCAGTCGCCCGGAGCTACGGCCCACCCATCTGTCTAAGACGGGCAGGACCGCCCCGACGGTCCAATGGTCCCTGACGTGGGACAACTGCTCCCTCCAAGTTGCCATAGTGGACCGCCGGGCCTGGAGCCTCAACTCGTCCCTGTTTTCCCCTGGCGGGTTGGAGTCCTGGCGGGCAAGGCGAAGATGCCTATAGACGTAGGCATCCTCAGCCGCCAGGAGCTCCAGAGGTGGTAGACCCGCCAGGGCGGTGGCCGCCTCGTAGGACACCGTACGGTACCCCCTGATGACGCGTATTGCGGCGCGTCGCCATTCCCTCCGAAGGAGCGACTTGCTCCCCCGGCTGGCCGCTAAGGCATCGGCCCAGATGGGGGCACCGTACAGTGCCACGCTCTTCACAACGCCACAGTAGAGGCGGCGCACCCGCTCGTCCGGACCGCCAAGGTTGGGCATAATGCGACTCAGATGAGTCACGAGGCTACCCAACCTGGTGGCCAGACGAGCGAAATGCGGAACGAAGCTCCAGGAGCTGTCCAGGTGGACACCAAGATACTTGATGTCGGTGGCCACCTGGACATCGGACGACCCGATCCTCACCAGGCTATGGGGTGGAGTGCCCCTCTTGCGACCCTCGAAGAGGACGATTTCCGTCTTCTGAGGGGACATCTCCAACCCCATGCCCCGGATCCGCGAGGCGACGGCCGCTACCGCGACCTCCGCCCGGCGGATGGTCCTCCCACGGTCCCTGCCGGTGGCTACCACCATGGTGTCGTCGGCGTAACATGTTAGATGTACGCCGACCGGCAGGGACACCCGCAGAGCCGCGTCGTACCCCAGGTTCCATAACAATGGGCCCAAGACGGACCCCTGGGGTACTCCACGGTTTATCTGTCGCCTGACAGACCCATCGCGGCCACCGTAAACGATGGCCCTGTCCCGGAGGTAGTCTCCGACCACCATCCGCAGGTAGAGGGGCACCTCGTGACGTTCGAGGGCCCCGCGGATGGCCGCCCAGGAGAGGGAGTTAAAGGCATTCTTGATGTCTAGAGAGACTGCCAGTGCAACCCCTCCCCCGGACGTGGCCGAGTCCGAGAGGAACTTGACGCGTTCGATAGCGTCGATGGTCGAACGTCCCTCCCGGAAGCCGAACTGGCACTCGGCCAGGTCGGGTCCATCACGGGACAGGTGCTGGACGAGGCGCTTGTGAACAACACGTTCAAAGAGCTTCCCCACCTCGTCCAGCAACACGATGGGCCTGTAGGCAGAAGGCGACTCTGCGGGCCTGTTGTCCTTGCGAAGGAGGACCATCCGCCCGGTCTTCCACCGTGGTGGAAGAGTCCCCGTCTGCAAACAGGCTGTGAACAGCCTGCGCAGACGGGGCCCGAGGACGCTGAGCGCCAAGACCCAGGCGCGGCCGGGGATGCCGTCAGGGCCGGGGGCGGTATTGCGTGCCCCCATGCGTTTGACAGCCCCGGCCAACTCCTCTTCGGACACCTCCCACTCCTGGGACCATACGACACGGTCCGGTGGTGGAGCGGGGGCCGACACCTCCCCGTCCGGGAATAGAGTGCCGACCACCCGCTCCAGGAGTGGGGGGTCCATCGTCTCCGTGAGGGGGGGGAGGCGCCCATGGACGTAGTTTGTCCATAACCAGACGGTATGGGCGCCCCCATGGGTCCTCACGGAGTGAGTCGAGGAGTCCGTCCCAGGCCTGAGCCTTGGCGCTCCTGATGGCCAGCTGCAGCCGCTTCGTGAGATCACGATACTCGGCATACAGCTGTGCCGTTCTCGCTGCGTCGGAGTTTCGCCGACGCCTCGCCCGGGTGTACTGGCGGCGTGCGACTCCGCACTCTTCGCGGAGACGCTGAATCTCAGCGCTCCAAACCTAACCTAACCTTTTTTTTTTTTTTTTTTTTTTTTTACGTGGGGAAATCCTCATGGATCCCCCGGGGCTGGGGAACCCCGGGGGTATGCCGGACTCTTACCGGCTAAAACCCCACGGTGACCTACCTCGGCGCTGCTGGGGAGGGCCCGGGAACTCTGGACGAACACGTCCGGTCCCTCCCCGCGCCGGGGTCCCCTATGGTGACTGAGGGGACCCCCTTCCCGTTGGGAGGGTGGTCGACGATACACCCCCCCATCCGGGGTAACGGGCGGTGACCCGGTCACCCGGCCACCGCCCCCGTCCCGGAGGGCGCGTGCAATGGCTGAGGCGATCCCCCAATCGCCCCAGCCGCGCCCCCCGGGCGACCCCCGTGCAAAGACGTGGGGCACGACCCCCACCGGAGTGAGGGTCCTCCCCGCACGGGCGTCGCCGACGCCTCGGGCCAGGCTTGGCCCGGTTCGACTGGGAGCCCCGGGTGCGTCACACCCGATACCGTGGCCCGGCTAACTGCCGGGACCACGGCCCCTGGGGCCTAAGTGCCACCACCGTGGCACGCTGGGTGCGCGGCGGAGGTGGCGAAGTCCCGCTCCCCGAAGGGTTCTTAGGAGCGACCCCCACCCGAAGGTGAGAGTCCCCCCCGTGGAGCGGGGCGGGGCAAACGTACAAGACGCCGACCCCGCAGGCGACGCCGAGCAGGGAGCAGAAGCTCCCTTGAGCGCTCGGCGGCCTCCTTCGCGACCATGACCCCCTCGCAAAAGGAGATCATGGCCTGCCAGACGCTCCCGCTACCGACCATCCGAGACAGGATGGCCGGCAACGAGAGGTCCGGACCCACCTCCGCCGCTAAGGCCCGACGCGGCACCTCCCAGGCAGGACACTCCATGAGAGTGTGCCGCGCCGAGTCCACCGCGGCGCCACAGTGGTGGCACCGCGGGTCCGCCTCGCGACCGATCCGGCACAGGTACCGACCGAAACACCCGTGGTCGGTCAGCACCTGTGTGGCTCGGAACGTAAGTCGTCCGGAGCCACGGCCCACCCATCTATCCAAGACGGGCAGGACCGCCCCGACGGTCCAGTGGTCCCTGACGTGGGACAACTGCTCCCTCCAAGTTGCCATAGTGGACCGCCGGGCCTGGAGCCTCAACTCGTCCCTGTCTACCCCTGGCGGGTTGGAGTCCTGGCGGGCAAGGCGAAGATGCCTATAGACGTAGGCATCCTCAGCCGCCAGGAGCTCCAGAGGTGGTAGACCCGCCAGGGTGGTGGCCGCCTCGTATGACACCGTACGGTACCCCCGGATGACGCGAATAGCAGCACGTCTCCATTCCCGCCGGAGGAGCGACTTGCTACTCCGGCTTGCCGATAAGGCATCGGCCCATATGGGGGCACCGTACAGTGCCACACTTTTCACCACACCACAATAGAGGCGGCGCACCCGCTCGTCCGGACCACCAAGGTTGGGCATGATGCGACTCAGATGAGTCACGAGGCTACCCAACCTGGTGGCCAGACGAGCGAAATGCGGGACGAAGCTCCAGGAGCTGTCCAGGTAGACACCAAGATACTTGATGTCGGTGCCCACCTGGACGTCGGACGACCCGATCCTCACCAGGCTATGGGGTGGAGTGCCCCTCCGGCGACCCTCGAACAAGACGATCTCCGTCTTCTGAGGGGACAACTCCAACCCCATGCCCCGGATCCGCGAGGCGACAGCCGCAACCGCGACTTCCGCCCGACGGATGGTCCTCCCACGGTCCCTGCCGGTGGCTACCACCATGGTGTCGTCGGCGTAGCACGTTAAGTGCACGCCGACCGGCAGGGACACCCGCAGAGCCGCGTCGTACCCCAGGTTCCATAGTAATGGCCCCAAAACGGACCCCTGGGGTACTCCGCGGTTGATCTGTCGCCTGACAGACCCATCGCGGCCACCGTAAACGATGGCCCTGTCCCGGAGGTAGTCTCCGACCACCATCCGCAGGTAGAGGGGCACCTCGTGACTTTCGAGGGCCCCGCGGATGGCCGCCCAGGAGAGGGAGTTAAAGGCATTCTTTATATCCAAAGAAACTGCCAGTGCTACCCCTCCCCCGGACGTGGCCGAGTCCGAGAGGGACTTGACGCGATGAATAGCGTCGATGGTCGATCGTCCCTCCCGGAAGCCGAACTGGCACTCGGCCAGGTCGGGTCCATCACGGGACAGGTGCTGGACGAGGCGCTTGTGAACAATACGTTCGAATAACTTCCCCACCTCGTCCAGCAACACGATGGGCCTGTAGGCAGATGGCGACTCTGCGGGCCTGTTGTCCTTGCGTAGGAGGACCATCCGCCCTGTTTTCCACCTCGGTGGAAGGGTCCCCGTCTGCAAACAGGCTGTAAACAGCCTGCGCAGACGGGGCCCGAGGACGCTGAGCGCCAAGACCCAGGCGCGGCCGGGGATGCCGTCGGGGCCGGGGGCGGTGTTACGCGCCCCCATGCGCTTGACAGCCCCGGCCAACTCCTCTTCGGCCACCTCCCACTCCTGGGACCATAAGACACGGTCCGGTGGTGGAGCGGGGGCCGACACCTCCCCGTCTGGGAAGAGAGTGCCGACCACCCGCTCCAGGAGTGGGGGGTCCATCGTCTCCGTGAGGGGAGGCGCCCATGGACGAAGCTTGTCCATCACCAGACGGTATGGGCGCCCCCATGGGTCCTCACGGAGTGTTTCGAGGAGTCCGTCCCAGGCCTGAGCCTTGGCGCTCCTGATGGCCAGCTGCAGCCGCTTCGTGAGTTCACGATAGTCGGCATACAGCTGTGCCGTTCTCGCTGCGTCGGAGTTACGCCGACGCCTCGCCCGAGTGTACTGGCGGCGAGCGACTCCGCACTCTTCGCGGAGACGCTGTATAACGTCGCTCCACCAGTACACCGGGCGGCGGGGCGGATTGGCGCGGACTCGTGGCATCGCCACGTCGCAAACTGCCGACATGGCGTCCGCGAACCAATCCGCCTCCTCCGAGACCTCCACTGGCCCAGCCGGAACTTCCGGCCAGGCCACTGCGAGAACGGCCGCCATCAGTGCGTCCTCATCCATGCCCTTCAGGGCCCACCTTCGTGGGTGGTGGGCTGCTGGGCGGGTCGGGGGAGGCGTGGAGACATCAATGCGGATGTAGACATGGTCCGACAATGTCTCCACGTCGTCGACCCTCCACCCCGACACACGGCGCGCGGCCAGGGCATTGGCGAAAGACAAGTCCACGATGCTTTCGCCCTGGTACCGCACGCACGTGCTGGCCGAGCCCCGGTTCAACAACCGGAGACCCAGGCCAGCCGCCCAGTCCAGCACCGAGTGGCCCCTCTGGTCCGTCCTCGGGGAGTGCCACGCGGATGCGTGAGCATTAAAGTCCCCGAGGACGAGTACTGGACGAGCTGCGTGCAGTGAAACGACGTTCTGCAGCTCGTCCAGTAGGGAGTCGAAACGACTGAGGGACCAACTCGGGGGCGCGTAGACGCCCACCACCACACAACCCGCCCAGTCGACCGCCACGAATCCATGGCCGCGCATGACTGGCGCTATTGGCCGGATCCGTGACGGAACCGACTGGGCGATCACCACGGAGTCGTCCAAGTCTCCAACCCAGGACGGGCGTTGAAGGACTCGGTACGGCTCCGCGGCTACGACCAACTCAACCACGCCGCCGCAAAGACTTTGAGCCATCAAGTCTTGAGCGGCGACGGCGTGGTTGAGATTGGTCTGGATGACCTGGCCGCGGGGAGGCGTGAACGTTATGCCGTGTCCATGGCCTCCCCCCGGCCAGAGTCATCCATTGGAGCGGGTTTAGCAGCCCGCTCCGCCTCCTCCCCAGTGTCCATCACTGCAGCTCCCACGGTGGAGGGTGATGCGGATGCACCACCCCCGCTGGAACCTCCCACGGTGGAGGGTGATGCCGGTGCACCACCCCCGCTGGAACGTCCCACGTTGGAGGGTGATGCAGCCGCACCACCCCCTTGACGGACACCGGAGAGTTGGCTCTCCTTCTTCTTCCGAGCGTCGCCTCCCATCTTAGCTGGGCGGGCCTTGGGTGGGGAGCAAGTGTTGCTCCCCATCCGATGGTCGGCGGGCCGCCCGGCTTCCTTGCACAATGTGCACACCGGGGCGGCCGCCGTACATAGGCCCGCCCTATGACCGGTTTCGCCGCACCTATAACAAAGGTGCGACCGGTCCACCTCCGCAGTGCACCGCTGCTGGACGTGTCCCATCTGCCAGCAGCGGTAGCACTGCTCAGGGCGGGGCTTCAAGACTTCCACTCTAGCGAGTATCCACCCCACCCTGATTCGACCAGCAGCGACCACCTTCTTGGCCGCTGCCAGGGGACACTGCACCCAAAGGGTGCCGAGTCCAGCACGTGAGGACCTTACCTCCCCGGTCCTCACGTCCCCTGGTTGGCATCCGCCAACACCAGCAATTGCTTCGGCCACTTCAGCCGGTGTGGCCGACTCGTCCAGGCCAAAGACCCGGAGTTCGGTCTTCTTTACCGGCCTGGTGACGGTTACTTCGTCACCGGCTAGCGCCTCCCGCAGCTTTTCTGCCAAGGCAGACGCCTTTGCCTCCTTCTCCGGGCCGGCGACTTCGAGCATTAGGCCTCCGGTCCTGGCCTTTTTGGGGCGGACACTGTCCACCCCAACGTCCGACAGCTTGACCCTCTGCCTGGCAGCAGTCATAATGTCCTTATATGTGGACTTGCTGCCAGGCTGGAGGGTCAGGACTACCGCGGCCGTTCGCGGAAGTCGTCCCAACTTGGGCTTCTCCAGCCTCTTTTGTGTTTTCGGCGGTGGGGCAGGGGTCGAGTGAGCTTTTTTGTTAGCCCTTAGGGCCTTCCTGCCCACCACCTGGGCCCACGATGCCTCTGCTGCGGTGGCGCTCGAAGGTGTAGCATGCACCACCGCATTCTTCAGCGTCTCCTGGCGCGCCGCCTCCAATCTTCTGGCGGCCCCGGACGGGGTCGCCTTCCTCTTCTGAGGGGGTTGAGGTTGGACCAGAGAACTGTCCGCCCCCTTCCCCTTCTTTCCCTTCTTCTTCTTCTTCTTCAGTTTTTTCTCTGGCTCCCCGATGGCCTGTGCTAAGGGGCCGACAGGGGACGATTCCTTCTTCTTTGCAGCTGGGCATAATTCCTTGCGGAAATCCTCCAATCTCCTATTTACCAGGTCTGCAATCTGTTGCACAATGGCAGACCCCGTCGGCTCCTTGGGTGCCGGGACACCCATCTCGGGGCGAATACCGCCCGGATCCCTCAATGGCGAGGCCGGTGTTGGCCTCGCGCGGCTCGCGATCTCCAAGTCCGCCATTCTTGTCACTGGCGGACTTGGAGATCGCCTCTCCAGTGCAGATAGACGCTCCTGCAGGCGTTTGTTTTCCGCCTGCAGGGCTTCCACTTGTGCCTTCAGCGCATCGACGTCCTGTCCTGACGCTGGTTCCGCTGGCCTCTGTACCCGCTGCGCCAGCTCCATTGTGACGGCCCTTACGGTGCGGGCACCTACTCGTATATCCCGCTGGATCGTCCCTTTTAGATTTTTGGATTTGGCCGCCGCCAATTCGATTTTGTCGGCCTCTTCCAGGGCCCACGCTCCCAGGTCCGCCAGCGGCTTGTTCTTTGCCTCTTGGACGAACACATCCATGTCCGGCACAGGATTGCCCGACTTGCCGGGCGGTGGAATGCTACCTGTGCCGGCCCGTATCTCCTCTTCAAGCTCTAAGAGCTCGACTTCTTTTTGGGCTTCTACGTAGGCCCTTTTGGCCTCCGCGAGCCCCACGTACTCCCCAGTTGTTGGGGGTCGTCCTCGCTTTTTAGATTTTGGACACGCCCTTTCCCGTAACAAGGAAAAGTTGGACCTAACGGATCCAACAGACGTGTCGGAGTCGTAGGAGGCGTCTCCCGACTCATCCTGAGCGCCTTTCTCAAGGGCTCGCTTCCTAAGGTGGAGCCTCTCCACCATTACCTGCCCCTGTGAGGCAGAGAGCTTCACATCCGAGACGATGTTCGGTCTCGGATCAGCGACCTTTCGGACACCAGAGGTCCCCGCCTTCTCCTCGTCAACCCCCCCATTCCCCGGTTTTTTAAATGAACATTTCTCCATAGTGTTCCCACGAGCAGGGTCGGAAGTGAGGTCACCCCTGGCAGAGCCGCCATGCCAGGGGAAGGCAGATACACCCGGGGGGCGCCAGTATCCCCGGGGTTGGTCGCTCGAGACCGGTGCACCCACCGGCCACGCCCAGCCGCAAGGACTGGACGTGCCCCCTCGCCGCGTACCGCAGCTTGAGGCTAGGGACTTTTTATAGAGGTTTATCCCCTCGCGGGCCGGCCAATGAAGGCAAGCCCCCCGCTCCGGCGAAACATGACCACCGGTTTACGGTATTACGACAGGGGTCACACCACCCCTGCCGAGCTATGGGATCCCGGGGGCGCAACTCCCCGTATCACGACCAGAACTGGCCGTGACCCCTGGGATGGAGGCCCGCATCCACCGTTTTCACCCCTCCGCTCCGAGCCTTACCGGCAAGGGAGGCCCCGCCAGGATCCGAAGATCCCACCGGCATCGCCTCGGAGCATCACTGAGGCTACTCGGTATCAACGAAACCCCCGAAAGCCAGAGCCCCGTTAGTCACCGGATAACTCCGGTGTCCAGGTTCCACCACGAGGAGGTGGGGATGGCACATGTTGTTGCAGCTGCAACAACTTCTAGAACCCAAACCTAACCTTTTTTTTTTTTTTTTTTTTTACGTGGGGAAATCCTCATGGATCCCCCGGGGCTGGGGAACCCCGGGGGTATGCCGGACTCTTACCGGCTAAAACCCCACGGTGACCTACCTCGGCGCTGCTGGGGAGGGCCCGGGAACTCTGGACGAACACGTCCGGTCCCTCCCCGCGCCGGGGCCCCCTATGGTGACTGAGGGGACCCCCTTCCCGTTGGGAGGGTGGTCGACGATACACCCCCCCATCCGGGGTAACGGGCGGTGACCCGGTCACCCGGCCACCGCCCCCGTCCCGGAGGGCGCGTGCAATGGCTGAGGCGATCCCCCAATCGCCCCAGCCGCGCCCCCCGGGCGACCCCCGTGCAAAGACGTGGGGCACGACCCCCACCGAGGTGAGGGTCCTCCCCGCACGGGCGTCGCCGACGCCTCGGGCCAGGCTTGGCCCGGTGCGACTGGGAGCCCCGGGTGCGTCACACCCGATACCGTGGCCCGGCTAACAGCCGGGACCACGGCCCCTGGGGCAAAGGTGCCACCACCGTGGCACGCTAGAAGCGCGGCGGAGGTGGCGAAGTCCCGCTCCCCGAAGGGTTCTTAGGAGCGACCCCCACCCGAAGGTGAGAGTCCCCCCCGTGGAGCGGGACGGGGCAAACGTACAAGACGCCGACCCCGCAGGCGACGCCGAGCAGGGAGCAGAAGCTCCCTTGAGCGCTCGGCGGCCTCCTTCGCGACCATGACCCCCTCGCAAAAGGAGATCATGGCCTGCCAGACGCTCCCGCTACCGACCATCCGAGACAGGATGGCCGGCAGCGAGAGGTCCGGACCCACCTCCGCCGCTAAGGCCCGACGCGGCACCTCCCAGGCAGGACACTCCATGAGAGTGTGCCGCGCCGAGTCCACCGCGGCGCCACAGTGGTGGCACCGCGGGTCCGCCTCGCGACCGATCCGGCACAGGTACCGACCGAAACACCCGTGGTCGGTCAGCACCTGTGTGGCTCGGAACGTAAGTCGCCCGGAGCTACGGCCCACCCATCTGTCTAAGACGGGCAGGACCGCCCCGACGGTCCAATGGTCCCTATGACGGGATAACTCCTCCCTCCAAGATGTTAAAGTGGACCGCCGGGCCTGGAGCCTCAGCTCGTCCCTGTCCTGCCCTGGCGGGTTGGAGTCCTGGCGGGCAAGGCGAAGATGCCTATAGACATAGGCATCCTCAGCCGCCAGGAGCTCCAAAGGTGGTAGACCCGCCAGGGCGGTGGCCGCCTCGTAGGACACCGTACGGTACCCCCTTATGACGCGAATTGCGGCGCGTCGCCATTCCCTCCGGAGGAGCGACTTGCTCCCCCGGCTGGCCGCTAAGGCGTCGGCCCAGATGGGGGCACCGTACAGTGCCACGCTCTTGACAACGCCACAGTAGAGGCGGCGCACCCGCTCGTCCGGACCACCAAGGTTGGGCATAATGCGACTCAGATGAGTCACGAGGCTACCCAACCTGGTGGCCAGACGAGCGAAATGCGGGACGAAGCTCCAGGAGCTGTCCAGGTGTACACCAAGATATTTGATGTCGGTGGCCACCTGGACGTCGGACGACCCGATCCTCACCAGGCTATGGGGTGGAGTGCCCCTCTTGCGACCCTCGAAGAGGACGATTTCCGTCTTCTGAGGGGACAACTCCAACCCCATGCCCCGGATCCGCGAGGCGACGGCCGCAACCGCGACCTCCGCCCGGCGGATGGTCCTCCCACGGTCCCTGCCGGTGGCCAACACCATAGTGTCATCGGCGTAACACGTCAAGTGTACGCCGACCGGCAGGGACACCCGCAGAGCCGCGTCGTACCCCAGGTTCCACAAGAGTGGGCCCAAGACGGACCCCTGGGGTACTCCACGGTTGATCTGTCGCCTGACAGACCCATCGCGGCCACCGTAAACGATGGCCCTGTCCCGGAGGTAGTCTCCGACCACCATCCGCAGGTAGAGGGGCACCTCGTGACTTTCGAGGGCCCCGCGGATGGCCGCCCAGGAGAGGGAGTTGAAGGCGTTCTTGATGTCTAATGACACCGCCAGTGCAACCCCTCCCCCGGACGTGGCCGAGTCCGAGAGGGACTTGACGCGATGAATAGCGTCGATAGTCGAACGTCCCTCCCGGAAGCCGAACTGGCACTCGGCCAGGTCGGGTCCATCACGGGACAGGTGCTGGACGAGGCGCTTGTGAACGATGCGTTCGAATAACTTCCCCACCTCGTCCAGCAACACGATGGGCCTGTAGGCGGCAGGCGACTCTGCGGGCCTGTTGTCCTTGCGAAGGAGGACCATCCGCCCGGTCTTCCACCGTGGTGGAAGGGTCCCCGTCTGGAGGCAGGCTGTGAACAGCCTGCGCAGACGGGGCCCGAGGACGCTGAGCGCCAAGACCCAGGCGCGGCCGGGGATGCCGTCGGGGCCGGGGGCGGTGTTGCGTGCCCCCATGCGTTTGACAGCCCCGGCCAACTCCTCTTCGGACACCTCCCACTCCTGGGACCATAAGACATGGTCCAATGGTGGTGGAGCGGGGGCCGACACCTCCCCGTCTGGGAATAGAGTGCCGACCACCCGCTCCAGGAGTGGGGGGTCCATCGTCTCCGTGAGGGGAGGCGCCCATGGACGTAGTTTGTCCATCACAAGACGGTACGGGCGCCCCCATGGGTCCTCACGGAGTGTGTCGAGGAGTCCGTCCCAGGCCTGAGCCCTGGCGCTCCTGATGGCCAGCTGCAGCCGCTTCGTGAGGTCACGATAGTCGGCGTACAGCTGTGCCGTTCTCGCCGCGTCGGTGTTGCGCCGACGCCTCGCCCGGGTGTACTGGCGGCGTGCGACTCCGCACTCTTCGCGGAGACGCTGAATTTCAGCGCTCCACCAGTACACCGGGCGGCGAGGCGGATTGGCGCGGACTCGTGGCATCGCCACGTCGCAAACGGCCGACATGGCGTCCGCGAACCAATCCGCCTCCTCCGAGACCTCCACTGGCCCAGCCGGAACTTCCGGCCAGGCCACTGCGAGAACGGCCGCCATCAGTGCGTCCTCATCCATGCCCTTCAGGGCCCACCTCCGTGGGTGGTGGGCTGCTGGGCGGGTCGGGGGAGGCGTGGAGACATCCATGCGTATATAGACATGGTCTGACAGTGTCTCCACGTCGTCGACCCTCCACCCCGACACACGGCGCGCGGCCAGGGCATTGGCGAAAGATAGGTCCACTATACTTTCGCCCTGGTACCGCACGCACGTGCTGGCCGAGCCCCGGTTCAACAACCGGAGACCCAGGCCAGCCGTCCAGTCCAGCACCGAGTGGCCCCTCTGGTCCGTCCTCGGGGAGTGCCACGCGGATGCGTGAGCATTGAAGTCCCCGAGGACGAGTACTGGACGAGCTGCGTGCGATGAAACAACGTTCTGCAGCTCGTCCAGTAGGAAGTCGAAACGACTGAGGGACCAACTCGGTGGAGCGTAGACGCCCACCACCACACAACCCGCCCAGTCGACCGCCACGAATCCATGGCCGCGCATGAGTGGTGCTATTGGCCGGATCCGTGACGGGACCGACTGGGCGATCACCACGGAGTCGTCCAGGTCCCCAACCCAGGACGGGCGTTGGAGAACCCGGTACGGCTCCGCGGCTACGACCAACTCAACCACGCCGCCGCAAAGACTATGAGACATCAAGTCCTGAGCGGCGACGGCGTGGTTGAGATTGGTCTGGATGATCTGACCGCGGGGAGGCATGAACTTTAGGCCGTGTCCATGGCCTCCCCCCGGCCAGAATCATCCAGTGGAGCGGTTTTAGTAGACCGCTCCGCCTTCTCCCCAGTGTCCATCGCAGCAGCAACTCCCACGGTGGAGGGTGATGCGGATGCACCACCCCCGCTGGAACCTCCCACGGTGTGGGGTGATGCCGGTGCACCACCCCCGCCGGAACATCCCACGTTGGAGGGTGATGCGGTCGCACCACCCCCTTGATGGACACTGGAGAGTCGGCTCTTCTTCTTCACCTGCGTCACTCCTCCCTTCTTGCCAGGGCGGGCCTTTGGTGGGGAGCAAGTCTTGCTCCCCATACGATGGTCTGCTGGCCGCCCGGCTTCCTTGCACAATGTGCAAACCGGGGCGGCCGCCGTACATAGGCCCGCCCGGTGGCCCGTTTCGCCGCACCTGTAGCACAGGTGCGACCTGTCTACTTCAGCAGTGCACCGCTGCTGGACATGGCCCATTTGCCAGCAGCGGTAGCACTGCTCTGGGCGGGGCTTCAACACCTCCACCCTGGCAAACACCCAGCCCACTCTGATGCGGCCGGCAGCAACAACCTTCTTGGCCGCTGCGAGTGGGCATTGCAGCCATAGGGTGCCAAGTCCACTACGTGAGGTCCTAATCTCGCCGGTCCTCACGTCTTCCAGCTGGCAGCCTGCCGTTGCAGCTATGGCTTCAGCCACCTCTGCTGGGGTGGCCGATTCGTCAAGACCATAGACCCGAAGGTCGGCCTTCTTTATCGGCCTGCTGACAGTTACGGCGTCACCAGCCAACGCCTCACGTAACTTGGCCGCTAAGGCGGACGCCTTGGTCTCCTTATCAGGACCGGCGACCTCTAACATCAGGCCGCCGGTCCTGGCTTTCTTGGGGCGGACGTTGTCAACCCCAACGTCCGCTAACTTAACCCTCTGCCTGGCAGCAATCATAACGTCCTTGTATGAGGACTTGCTGCCAGGCTGGAGGGTGAGAACTACCGCCGCCGTGCGCGGTAGTCGGCCCAACTTGGGCCTCTCCACCTGCTTCTGGGCCTTAGGTGGTGGAGCAGGGGCAGCTTGGGCCTTTTTGGCCGCCCTTTGGGCCTTTCTGCCCACCACCTGGGCCCATGTTCCCTCGTTGGCGGTGGCACTTTTTGATGTTGTGTGTGCCGCCGCTTTCAGCGCCTCCTGGCGCGCCGCCTCCAATCTTCTGGCGGCCCCGGTTGGGGTCGCCTTCTTCTGCAGGGGTTGGGGTAGGACAGGAGTTGTGACTTGCCCCTTCCCCTTCTTCTTCTTACTCCTCTTCTTCTCCTCCTTCTTCTTCTGGTCCCCAGTGGTCTTCGGTGAGTAACCCACCGGGGAGGCTTCATCCTTCCTCTTGTTTGGGAGGAGTTCTCTTCTGAACTCCTCTAACCTTTTGTTCACTAGGTCCGCAATTTGGTCGACGAGTGCGGACCCCGCAGTCTCCCCGGGTGCCGGGACACCCGTTTCGGGACAATCAGCCCCCGAAACCCTCAATGGCGAGGCCGGTGCAGGCCTCGCGCGGCTCGCGATCTCCAAGTCCGCCATTCTTGTCACTGGCGGACTTGCAGATCGCCTCTCCAAAACTAATAACCGCTCCTGCAGGCGTTTGTTTTCCACCTGCAGGGCTTCCAATTGCGCCTTCAGTTCGACGACGTCTTCTCCTGACGGCAGTTCAGCTGGCCGCTGCACCCGCTGTGCCAGCTCCATAGTAACGGCCCTGACGGTGCGGGCTCCCACGCGAATATCTCTTTGGATAGTCCCCTTCAGATTCTTAGACTTGGCAGCAGCCAACTCTATCTTATCTGCTTCTTCTAGGGCCCAGGCACCTAAGTCCTCCAGAGGCTTCATTTTCGCCTCCTGGACGAAGACATCCATATCCGGCACAGGATTGCCCGACTTGCCGGGCGGTGGAATGGTCCCTGTGCCGGACCGTATCTCCTCCTCGAGACCTATCAACTCCATTTCTCGCTGAGCCTCAACGTAGGCTCTCTTGGCCTCAGCGAGCCCTACATACTCCCCAGTTGTTGGGGGTCGTCCTCTCTTTTTCGACTTAGGACACGCCCTCTCCCGTAGTACGGAAAAGTTGGACCTAACCGATCCAACTGAAGTATCTGAGTCGTAGGAGGCGTCTCCTGACTCATCCTGGGCGCCTTTCTCAAGGTCCCGCTTCCTCAGCTGGAGCTTTTCCAACACAACCTGCCCCTGTGTGGCAGAGAGCTTCACATCCGAGACGATGTTCGGTCTCGGACCTGCGACCTTTCGGGCCCCACTCGGCCCCGCCTTCTCTTCATCGACCCCCCCAATCCCCGGTTTTTTGAAAAAATTTGAACAACTCATAATTGTTCCCACGAGAAGGTCGGAAAGGATGTCACCCCTGGCAGAGCCGCCATACCAGGGGAAGGCATATACACCCGGGGGGCGCCAGTATCCCCGGGGTTGGTCGCTAGAGACCGGTGCACCCACCGGCCACGCCCAGCCGCGAGGACTGGACGTGCCCCCTCGCCGCGTACCGCAGCTTGAGGCTAGGGACTTTTTATAGAGGTTTATCCCCTCGCGGGCCGGCCAATGAAGGCAAGCCCCCCGCTCCGGCGAAACATGACCACCGGTTTACGGTATTACGACAGGGGTCACACCACCCCTGCCGAGCTATGGGATCCCGGGGACGCAACTCCCCGTATCACGACCAGAACTGGCCGTGACCCCTGGGATGGAGGCCCGCATCCACCGTTTTCACCCCTCCGCTCCGAGCCTTACCGGCAAGGGAGGCCCCGCCAGGATCCGAAGATCCCACCGGCATCGCCTCGGAGCATCACTGAGGCTACTTGGTATCAGCGAAACCCCCGAAAGCCAGAGCCCCGTTAGTCACCGGATGACTCCGGTGTCCAGGTTCCACCACGAGGAGGTGGGGATGGCACATGTTGTTGCAGCTGCAACAACTTCTAGAACCCACCCAAACCTAACCTAACCTAACCTAACCTAACCTAACCTAACCTTTTTTTTTTTTTTTTTTTTTTTTTTTTACGTGGGGAAATCCATCATGGATACCCCGGAGCTGGGGAAGCTCCGGGGTTATGCCGGACTCTTACCGGCTAAAACCCCACGGTGGCCATCCCTGCACTACCGGGGAGAGTCTGGGATCTCTTGCGAACAACAACCAGACCCTCCCCGTGCAAGGGCGCCAGAAGGGCGCCCGCTTCCCAAAAGTTGGAGGGCAGTGCCTCCCCTACCCATCTAAAGTAGGCGATGTCGGGGCCACGCCGACATCGCCGACCATCCCGGGCCGCGTGCAATGCATCGGCGAAGCCCCATTCGCCGATGCTGCAGCCCCGGCGACCGCCTCGCCTTGAAGTACTCGAGTGGAGCGGTGCTCAAACACTCGGCGAGACGGCCGCCCTCCTCCACCGTAGCTCGGGCCCCGGGTGCGCTACTACCCGTACCGCGGCAACGGGTGGTCGGTTGCCGCGGCCCCTGGGGGAAACCTAACCTAACCTAACCTAACCTTTTTTTTTTTTTTTTTTTTTTTTTTTTTTTTTTTTACGTGGGGAAATCCATCATGGATACCCCGGAGCTGGGGAAGCTCCGGGGTTATGCCGGACTCTTACCGGCTAAAACCCCACGGTGGCCATCCCTGCACTACCGGGGAGAGTCTGGGATCTCTTGCGAACAACAACCAGACCCTCCCCGTGCAAGGGCGCCAGAAGGGCGCCCGCTTCCCAAAAGTTGGAGGGCAGAGCCTCCCCTACCCAGCTAAAGACGGCGATGTCGGGGCCACGCCGACATCGCCGACCGTCCCGGGCCGCGTGCAATGCATCGGCGAACCCCCATTCGCCGATGCTGCAGCCCCGGCGACCGCCTCGCCTGGAAGTACTCGAGTGGAGCGGTGCTCAAACACTTGGCGAGACGGCCGCCCTCCACCACCACAGCTCGGGCCCCGGGTGCGCTACTACCCGTACCGCGGCAACAGATGGTCGGTTGCCGCGGCCCCTGGGGGATGATGTCTCCCGGAAAAGGGAGACATATCGGGGTGAGTTTACTCCTTCGGAGAAGGAGCAGCCCCACCCCGATCAGGCGCAACCGCCTGCCCCTTAGGCACAGATGTGCCGGCCCTCGAGGGCCCCCCACGCCCGCCCTTTCGGACGGGCGGCTTACAGGCCGAGCTGCCCAAGCGGTGCCCGGACGGCAGACCCAAGTCCGCGCAGAGCGGACAGTTGGGCGCCGCCGCCGGACACCCGGCCGCCTTGTGGCCTGCAGCGCCACACCGATAGCACAAAGTGCTACGGTCCTCGTCGGCAGTGCACCGCGCCCGCACGTGACCGTGCTGGAGGCAGCGGTAGCACTGCAACGGCCGGGGCTTGAGCAGCTCGACCCGAGCTGTTGCCCACCCCACCCGTATCCTATCCCCCTTGGCGAAAAGTTTTTTCGCCCCCGCGAGTGGGCACCTAGCCCACACGGTGCCCAATGGGCCGGATCGCCGGATGGTACCGACCACGATCCGGTCCATGGGGCACCCACCCTCCCTCGATAGAGCCGCCTTTACTTCTATCGCCCGGACGGAGTCCTCAAGCCCGACCACCCTCAGCTCAACGAGCTTCATTGGGCGGCCGACCTTGAGGCCCTTCGGCTCCAACACCTCCGTGAGTCGATAGGCTAGCTGGTCAGCCTTCTCCTCCCTCCCCTCGCCCTCTATCTCCAGGATAAGAGCCCCGGTCTTGGCCCTCTTGGGCCTGACCGCCTCGATGCCCAGCTCATCGAGAGCAAAGGCGTTACGCGCCGCCAACATTGCGTTTGTCAGCGTCTGGGTGCACCCAGGCGGGACGGTGATAGTCACCGCCTCCGACCTGGGAAGCTTGCCCAGACGCAAAACCCCCTTCTTTTTATCGGGGACGGAGCCGGCCTTTGCGGCCGACTTCTTCCCCTTACCCTTCTTCTTCTTCGAGGAGGAAGAGGGTGGGACCGGGGCAGAAGTGGGAGTCTTACGACCCACCACCCCCGCCCAGGAGTCCCCACCCCCGGACTGAGCCTGCTCAGCAGCCCCAGCCGAGGGAGGGACAGCAGTCGCCACCCCCTTCCCCCTCTTAGCCCGTCCCTTTTTCCCGGCTTTCGCCGGGCGAGGGGTGGCCGACGGCGGTTGGTCGGGCTGAGCGGCGCGGGGAGTACCCGCGCCGTCCCCCCTAACCTCCCCCAACGAACCACCCCCCAACACCAATCCGGAGGCGGGACCCGCCGCTCCCAGGTTGAGGTTCAACTCACCCCTGAGAGCGGCGAATCTCGCCTCCATCATATCTCCCACACGGGAGATAATCTCCTCTACGTCCACGCCGCCAGCGGCCGGACCCGTACCCGGGGAGGACCTGCCTCCCCGTGCTCCCCTGATAGGAGGAGATGTTCCCCTTGGAGGCTCAACCTCCATTTGGGATTGCTCCCGACTGGCAGAATCCAGCTGCCTCTTCAGCCTTCCTACCTCTCGCTTGAGGTCTTCCAGTTCGGAGGAGAGCCTTTCGTTGGCCTCCTCCAACTCCTGGACACGCCCATCCCGATGTGTGCGCTGGATCGCCTCAAGTCCAGCAAGCCTAAGGGCCTGTGCGCTCTCCCGGAGGCGATGCACAAATTTGCCGCTCAAATTTTTTGAGGAGCCGGCCACACGCTCGACCTCCTTCGCATGCTCCAAAATGAGAGCACCGAGGTCGGGCGTCGGCCGGTTCCTCATTTCCTCCCTCACCTCCCGCTCATTCGGGAGAGGCTTAGCGCCTTTGCTTGGAGGCGGAGGAGTCCGGGAGGGGTCGGATCGCTCCAACTCCCTCCGGACTGCCTCCTCCTCCCGGCAAAGCTCCATATAGGCGCGCTTCGCCTCCGCCAATCCCACGTACTCCCCTGTAGTAGGGGGCCTGCCCCTTTTCCTCACTACAGGAGGCTCCATCCGACACGAGAAGGATGTGTCCGAATACCCCTCCTCGTCGTCGGAATCCATCCCGAGCGACCAGCGACCAGCGCTGCCCGCCGCGAGATCCTTCACGTGGCCGACCAGCGGCCTTGAAGAAGTCCCCCCATCCCCAGAGGAGCCAGTAGCTCTAGACGCCGTGGCCTGGCCCTCCACCACGGACGTCCCACGGTTGCCGGATGACGACGCAGCCGGGCCCGCTTGACCACCCGAAACTGCGCCGGTACTGGAGGTTCCGAGGCCTCCTGCACCGTAAGTTTTCCTTCCTTTATTACGTAAATCCATAATTGTTATTTATAAACTCCCCCCTAACGTGCCGAAGTCGTCAACCGAAGTCCCGTCCCGCACCGCTTCCACCTTCTCACCTCTCAACTCCGGGCCTTACCGGCAAGGGAGGCCCTGCCAGGATCCGAAGATCCCGCCGGCATCGCCCCGGAGCATCACTGAGGCTACCTCAGCTTCCGCGATGCACCCTTTTAGTCGCCTCTTACGACAGGCAGGGTATACCCTGGGTGTATTCTGACCCGCACCCAGACGGGGGAACCTAACCTAACCTAACCTAACCTAACCTAACCTAACCTAACCTAACCTAACCTAACCTAACCTTTTTTTTTTTTTTTTTTTTTTTTTTTTTTTTTTTTTTTTTTTTTTTTTTTTTTTTTTTTTTTTTTTTTTTTTTTTTTTTTTACGTGGGGAAATCCTCATGGATCCCCCGGGGGGCTGGGGAACCCCGGGGGTATGCCGGACTCTTACCGGCTAAAACCCCACGGTGACCTACCTCGGCGCTGCTGGGGAGGGCCCGGGAACTCTGGACGAACACGTCCGGTCCCTCCCCGCGCCGGGGCCCCCTATGGTGACTGAGGGGACCCCCTTCCCGTTGGGAGGGTGGTCGACGATACACCCCCCCATCCGGGGTAACGGGCGGTGACCCGGTCACCCGGCCACCGCCCCCGTCCCGGAGGGCGCGTGCAATGGCTGAGGCGATCCCCCAATCGCCCCAGCCGCGCCCCCCGGACGACCCCCGTGCAAAGACTTGGGGCACGACCCCCACCGAGGTGAGGGTCCTCCCCGCACGGGCGTCGCCGACGCCTCGGGCCAGGCTTGGCCCGGTTCGACTGGGAGCCCCGGGTGCGTCAGACCCGATACCGTGGCCCGGCTAAGTGCCGGGACCACGGCCCCTGGGGCCTAAGTGCCACCACCGTGGCACGTTGGTGCGCGGCGGAGGTGGCGAAGTCCCGCTCCCCGAAGGGTTCTTAGGAGCGACCCCCGCCCGAAGGCGAGAGTCCCCCCCGTGGAGCGGGGCGGGGCAAACGTGCAAGACGCCGACCCCGCAGGCGACGCCGAGCAGGGAGCAGAAGCTCCCTTGAGCGCTCGGCGGCCTCCTTCGCGACCATGACCTCCTCGCAAAAGGAGATCATGGCCTGCCAGACGCTCCCGCTACCGACCATCCGAGACAGGATGGCCGGCAGCGAGAGGTCCGGACCCACCTCCGCCGCTAAGGCCCGACGCGGCACCTCCCAGGCTGGACACTCCATGAGAGTGTGCCGCGCCGAGTCCACCGCGGCGCCACAGTGGTGGCACCGCGGGTCCGCCTCGCGACCGATCCGGCACAGGTACCGACCGAAGCAGCCATGCTCGGTCAGCACCTGTGTGGCTCGGAACGTAAGTCGCCCGGAGCTACGGCCCACCCATCTATCTAGGATGGGCAGGACCGCCCCGACGGTCCAATGGTCCCTGACATGGGACAATAACTCCTTCCACAATTCCATTGTGGACCGCCGGGCCTGGAGCCTCAGCTCGTCCCGATTTAGCTCCTCCCCTGGCGGGTTGGAGTCCTGGCGGGCAAGACGAAGGCGCCTGTAGACGTAGGCGTCTTCTGCCGCCAGGAACTCCAAAGGTGGTAGACCCGCCAGGGCGGTGGCCGCCTCGGATGACACCGTACGGTACCCCCTGATGACGCGTATTGCGGCGCGTCGCCATTCCCTCCGGAGGAGCGACTTGCTCCCCCGGCTGGCCGCTAAGGCGTCGGCCCAGATGGGGGCACCGTACAGTGCCACGCTCTTGACAACGCCACAGTAGAGGCGGCGCACCCGCTCGTCCGGGCCACCAAGGTTGGGCATAATGCGACTCAGATGAGTCACGAGGCTACCCAACCTGGTGGCCAGACGAGCGAAATGCGGGACGAAGCTCCAGGAGCTGTCCAGGTAGACACCAAGATACTTGATGTCGGTGCCCACCTGGACGTCGGACGACCCGATCCTCACCAGGCTATGGGGTGGAGTGCCCCTCCGGCGACCCTCAAACAAGACGATCTCCGTCTTCTGAGGGGACAACTCCAACCCCATGCCCCGGATCCGCGAGGCGACGGCCGCAACTGCGACCTCCGCACGGCGGATGGTCCTCCCACGGTCCCTGCCGGTGGCTAACACCATGGTGTCGTCGGCGTAACATGTTAGATGCACGCCGACCGGCAGGGACACCCGCAGAGCCGCGTCGTACCCCAGGTTCCACAAGAGTGGGCCCAAGACGGACCCCTGGGGTACTCCACGGTTGATCTGTCGCCTGACAGACCCATCGCGGCCACCGTAAACGATGGCCCTGTCCCGGAGGTAGTCTCCGACCACCATCCGCAGGTAGAGGGGCACCTCGTGACTTTCGAGGGCCCCGCGGATGGCCGCCCAGGAGAGGGAGTTGAAGGCATTCTTGATGTCTAGAGAGACTGCCAGTGCAACCCCTCCCCCGGACGTGGCCGAGTCCGAGAGGGACTTGACGCGCTGGATCGCGTCGATGGTCGATCGTCCCTCCCGGAAGCCGAACTGGCACTCGGCCAGGTCGGGTCCATCACGGGACAGGTGCTGGACGAGGCGCTTGTGAACGATACGTTCAAATAGCTTCCCCACCTCGTCCAGCAACACGATGGGCCTGTAGGCGGCAGGCGACTCTGCGGGCCTGTTGTCCTTGCGAAGGAGGACCATCCGCCCGGTCTTCCACCGTGGTGGAAGAGTCCCCGTCTGCAAACAGGCTGTGAACAGCCTGCGCAGACGGGGCCCGAGGACGCTGAGCGCCAAGACCCAGGCGCGGCCGGGGATGCCGTCGGGGCCGGGGGCGGTGTTACGCGCCCCCATGCGCTTGACAGCCCCGGCCAACTCCTCTTCGGACACCTCCCACTCCTGGGACCATAAGACACGGTCCAATGGTGGTGGAGCGGGGGCCGACACCCCCCCGTCTGGGAATAGAGTGCCGACCACCCGCTCCAGGAGTGGGGGGTCCATCGTCTCCGTGAGGGGAGGCGCCCATGGTCGAAGTTTGTCCATGACAAGACGGTATGGGCGCCCCCATGGGTCCTCACGGAGTGAGTCGAGGAGTCCGTCCCAGGCCTGAGCCTTGGCGCTCCTGATGGCCAGCTGCAGCCGCTTCGTGAGGTCACGATAGTCGGCATACAGCTGTGCCGTTCTCGCTGCGTCGGAGTTTCGCCGACGCCTCGCCCGGGTGTACTGGCGGCGAGCGACTCCGCAGTCCTCGCGGAGACGCTGGATCTCAGCGCTCCACCAGTACACCGGGCGGCGGGGCGGATTGGCGCGGACTCGTGGCATCGCCACGTCGCAGACAGCCGACATGGCGTCCGCGAACCAATCCGCCTCCTCCGAGACCTCCACTGGCCCAGCCGGAACTTCCGGCCAGGCCACCGCGAGAACGGCCGCCATCAGTGCGTCCTCATCCATGCCCTTCAGGGCCCACCTCCGTGGGTGGTGGGCTGCTGGGCGGGTCGGGGGAGGCGTGGAGACATCCATGCGGATGTAGACGTGGTCCGACAGTGTCTCCACGTCGTCGACCCTCCACCCCGACACACGGCGCGCGGCCAGGGCATTGGCGAAAGACAAGTCCACGATGCTTTCGCCCTGGTACCGCACGCACGTGCTGGCCGAGCCCCGGTTCAACAACCGGAGACCCAGGCCAGCCGCCCAGTCCAACACCGAGTGGCCCCTCTGGTCCGTCCTCGGGGAGTGCCACGCGGATGCGTGAGCATTGAAGTCCCCGAGGACGAGTACTGGACGAGCTGCGTGCAATGACACGACGTTCTGCAGCTCGTCCAGTAGGGAGTCGAAACGACCGAGGGACCAGCTCGGTGGAGCGTAGACGCCCACCACCACACAACCCGCCCAGTCGACCGCCACGAATCCATGGCCGCGCATGACTGGCGCTATTGGCCGGATCCGTGACGGAACCGACTGGGCGATCACCACGGAGTCGTCCAAGTCCCCAACCCAGGACGGGCGCTGGAGAACTCGGTACGGCTCCGCGGCTACGACCAACTCAACCACGCCGCCGCAAAGACTTTGAGCCATCAAGTCTTGGGCGGCGACGGCGTGGTTGAGATTGGTCTGGATGATCTGACCGCGGGGAGGCATGAACTTTAGGCCGTGTCCATGGCCTCCCCCCGGCCAGAATCATCCTTTGGAGCGGTTTTAGCAGACCGCTCCACCTCCTCTCCAGTGTCCATCACGCCTACTCCCACGGTGGAGGGTGATGCGGGTGCACCACCCCCGCTGGAACCTCCCACGGTGGAGGGTGATGCCGGTGCACCACCCCCGCCGGAACATCCCACGTTGGGGGATGGTGCAGCCGCACCACCCCCTTGATGGACACTGGAGAGTTGGCTCTTCTTGTTCTTCAGTGATGCTCCTTCCTTCTTGACTGGGCGAGCCTTGGGTGGGGAGCATGATTTACTCCCCATACGATGATCGGCCGGCCGCCCGGCCTCCTTGCACAGAGTGCAAACCGGGGCGGCAGCCGTGCATAGGCCCGCCCGGTGGCCAGTTTCGCCGCACCTATAACATTGGTGCGACCGGTCCACCTCCGCTGTGCACCGCTGCTGGACATGCCCAAGCTGCCAGCAGCGGTAGCACTGCTCAGGGCGGGGCTTCAACGCCTCTATCCTGGCGTTGACCCACCCCACCCTGATGCTTCCGGCCGCGACCAACTTCTTGGCCACAGCCAGGGGGCACTGCACCCACAGGGTGCCGAGCCCCGCACGTGAGGACCGGATTTCGCCAGTCCTCACCTGTCCTACCTGGCACCCTGCTGTGCCAGCTATGGCTTCGGCCACCTCGGCTGGGGTGGCCGATTCATCAAGACCGTGAACCCGAAGGTCGGCCTTCTTGGTCGGTCTGGTGACAGTCACCTCGTCGCCAGCCAACGCCTCGCGCAGCTTATCTGCCAAGGCAGACGCCTTGGCCTCCTTGTCTTGGCCGCCGACCTCTAACATGAGGCCACCTGTTCTGGCCTTCTTGGGGCGGACACTCTCCACCCCAATGTCCGACAGCTTGACCCTCTGCCTGGCAGCAGTCATAATGTCTTTGTATGAGGACTTGCTGCCAGGCTGGAGTGTCAGGACTACCGCAGCTGTTCGCGGTAGTCGGCCCAGTTTTGGCTTCTCCGTCCTCTTCTGGGGCTTAGGTAGTGGTGCAGGGGCAGATTGTGCCTTTTTCGCAGCCCTTTGGGCCTTTCTGCCCACCACCTGGGCCCACGTTCCCTCGTTGGCGGTAGCACCTGAGGGTGGTGCAGGCGCCACCGCTTTCTTCTTCTGCGCCTCCTGGCGCGCCACCTCTAGTCTTCTGGCGGCCCCGGGTGGGGTCGCCTTCTTCTGTGGGAGTAGCGGTTGGACCGGGGTGGTGTCCTTACCCTTCCCCTTCTTCTTCTGGTTCTTCCCTTTCTTCTTGTCCCCGGTGGCCTTTGGTAAGGGACCATCCGGGGATCCTTCCTCCTTGCTCTTAACTGGGAGGAGTTCCTTACGGAACTCCTCTAACTTTCTATTAACGAGGTCCGCAATATGTTGGACCATGGCGGACCCCGTAGTCTCCCTTAGTGCCGGGACACTCATTTCGGGGGGGCAGTCACTCCCCGAGGCCCTCAATGGCGAGGCTGGTGCTAGCCTCGCGCGGCTCGCGATCTCCAACTCCGCCATTCTCGTTACCGGCGGGCTTGGAGATCGCCTCTCCAGAGCGGATAGTCTCTCCTGCAGGCGTTTATTTTCGGCCTGCAGGGCCTCTAACTGTGCCTTCAGCGCGGCGATATCTTCCCCAGGCTGCGGTTCCGCCGGTCTTATTACACGTTGGGCGAGTTCCATCGTCACCGCCCTGACAGTCCGTGCACCCACGCGGATATCACGCTGTATGGTGCCCTTCAAGTTTTTTGACTTGGCAGCAGCCAACTCAATCTTATCCGCCTCTTCTAGGGCCCACGCTCCCAAGTCTTCTAGAGGCTTCTTTTTCGCCTCTTCGACGAACGCCTCCATTTCAGGCACGGGGTTGGTGGATCTCCCGGGTGGAGGGATACTACCCGTGCCGCTCCTAATCCCTTCCTCTAACTCAACGAGCTCGATTTCTCGTTGAGCCTCGAGATAGGCCCTCTTGGCCTCCGCTAGGCCGACGTATTCCCCAGTAGTTGGGGGCCGTCCCCTCTTCTTCGATTTGGGACACGCCCGTTCCCTGAGGATCGAAATGTTCGATCTAACAGATCCAACGGACGTGTCGGAATCATAGGAGGCATCCCCCGACTCCTCCACAGCGCCTTTCTCAAGTGCTCGGCTCCTTAACTTGAGCCTCTCCAGCACAACCTGCCCTTGTGAGGCAGTCAAAACACTATCCGAGACGATAGTCGGTCTCGGATCTGCGACCTTTCGGGCCCCACTTGGCCCCGCCTTAACTTCATCGACCCCCCCATTCCCCGGTTTTTTGAATGAAACTGAACTATCCATGTTGTTCCCACGAGAAGGTCGGAAATAAAAGTCGCCCCTGGCAGAGCCGCCATGCCAGGGGAAGGCAGATACACCCGGGGGGCGCCAGTATCCCCGGGGTTGGTCGCTAGAGACCGGTGCACCCACCGGCCACGCCCAGCCGCGAGGACTGGACGTGCCCCCTCGCCGCGTACCGCAGCTTGAGGCTAGGGACTTTTTATAGAGGTTTATCCCCTCGCGGGCCGGCCAATGAAGGCAAGCCCCCCGCTCCGGCGAAACATGACCACCGGTTTACGGTATTACGACAGGGGTCACACCACCCCTGCCGAGCTATGGGATCCCGGGGACGCAACTCCCCGTATCACGACCAGAACTGGCCGTGACCCCTGGGATGGAGGCCCGCATCCACCGTTTTCACCCCTCCGCTCCGAGCCTTACCGGCAAGGGAGGCCCCGCCAGGATCCGAAGATCCCACCGGCATCGCCTCGGAGCATCACGGAGGCTACTTGGTATCAACGAAACCCCCGAAAGCCAGAGCCCCGTTAGTCACCGGATGACTCCGGTGTCCAGGTTCCACCACGAGGAGGTGGGGATGGCACATGTTGTTGCAGCTGCAACAACTTCTAGAACCCAACCTAACCTAACCTTTTTTTTTTTTTTTTTTTTTTTTTTTTACGTGGGGAAATCCATCATGGATACCCCGGAGCTGGGGAAGCTCCGGGGTTATGCCGGACTCTTACCGGCTAAAACCCCACGGTGGCCATCCCTGCACTACCGGGGAGGGTCTGGGATCTCTTGCGAACAACAACCAGACCCTCCCCGTGCAAGGGCGCCAGAAGGGCGCCCGCTTCCCAAAAGTTGGAGGGCAATGCCTCCCCTACCCAGCTAAAGACGGCGATGTCGGGGCCACGCCGACATCGCCGACCATCCCGGGCCGCGTGCAATGCATCGGCGAACCCCCATTCGCCGATGCTGCAGCCCCGGCGACCGCCTCGCCTTGAAGTACTCGAGTGGAGCGGTGCTCAAACACTCGGCGAGGCGGCCGCCCTCCACCACCGTAGCTCGGGCCCCGGGTGCGCTACTACCCGTACCGCGGCAACAGGTGGTCGGTTGCCGCGGCCCCTGGGGGATGATGTCTCCCGGGAAAGGGAGACATATCGGGGCAGGTCTACTCCTTCGGAGAAGGAGCAGCCCCACCCCGATCAGGCGCAACCGCCTGCCCCTTGGGCACCGAAGTGCCGGCCCTCGAGGGCCCCCCACGCCCGCCCTTACGGACGGGCGGCTTACAGGCCGAGCTGCCCAAGCGATGCCCGGACGGCAGACCCAAGTCCGCGCAGAGCGGACAATTGGGCGCCGCCGCCGGACACCCGGCCGCCTTGTGGCCTGCAGCGCCACACCGATAGCACAGAGTGCTACGGTCCTCGTCGGCAGTGCACCGCGCCCGCACGTGACCGTGCTGGAGGCAGCGGTAGCACTGCAACGGCCGGGGCTTGAGCAGCTCGACCCGAGCTGTTGCCCACCCAACCCTAATACGATCCCCCTTGGCGAAGAGCTTTTTAGCCCCCGCCAATGGGCATCGCGCCCACACGGTGCCCAATGGGCCGGATCGCTGGATGGTACCAACCACGATCCGGTCCATGGGGCACCCACCCTCCCTCGACAGAGCCGCCTTGACTTCTATAGCCCGGACGGAGTCCTCAAGGCCGACCACCCTCAGCTCAACGAGCTTCATTGGGCGGCCGACCTTGAGGCCCTTCGGCTCTAACACCTCCGACAGGCGGTAGGCGAGTTCATCCGCCTTCTCTGCCCTCCCCTCGCCCTCCACCTCAAGAATGAGGGCACCAGTTTTCGCCCGCTTGGGCCTCACGGCCTCAATGCCCAGCTCATCAAGAGCGAAGGCGTTTCTAGCCACCAACATTGCGTTGGTGAGCGTCTGGGAGCACCCAGGCGGGACGGTGATAGTCACCGCCTCCGACCTGGGCAGCCTACCCAGACGCACACCAACTTTCTTCTTCGCGGGGACGGAGTCGGCCTTAGCGGCCGACTTCTTCCCCTTCTTCTTCTTTCCCTTATTCTCCTTCGAGGAGGACGAGGGAGGGACCGGGGCAGGGGCGGGAGCCTTGCGGCCCACCACCTCCGCCCAGGAGTCCCCACCCCCGGACTGAGCCCGCACAGCAGACTCAGCCGAGGGAGGGACATTGGTCACCCCCCCTTTCCCCCTCTTACCCCGTCCCTTTTTCCCGGCTTTCGCCGGGCGAGGGGTGGCCGACGGTGGTTGGTCGGGCTGGGCGGCACGGGGAGTACCCCCGCCGTCCCCCCTAACCTCCCTCAACGAACCACCCCCCAACACCAATCCGGAGGCGGGACCCGCCGCTCCCAGGGTGAGGTTCAACTCACCCCTGAGAGCGGCGAATCTCGCCTCCATCATATCTCCCACACGAGAGATAACCTCCTCCACGTCCATACCGCCAGCGGCTGGACCCGTACTCGGGGAGGACCTGCCTCCCCGTGCCCCCGTGATGGGCGGCGATATGCCCCTAGGAGGCTCAACCTCCATTCGAGAGTTGTCCCGTGTGGAAGACTCAAGTAGAGCCTTTAGTCTTCCCACTTCCCTTCTTAAATCATCGAGTTCGGAGGAGAGCCTATCATTGGCTTCCTCCAACTCTTTAACTCTTCCATCCCTCTCTGTGCGCTGGATCGCCTCCAGCCCAGCCAGCCTGAGGGCCTGCGCACTCTCGCGCAAACGATGCACAAACCGGCCGCTCAGATTCTTTGATGAGCCGGCCACGCGCTCCACCTCCTTCGAATGCTCTAGGATTAGAGCACCGAGGTCGGGCGTCGGCCGGTGCCTCATCTTCTCGCGCACCTCCCGCTCATTTGGAAGAGGCTTAGCGCTCTTGCTAGGAGGCGGAGGGGTCCGGGAGGGGTCGGATCGCTCCAACTCCCTCCGGACCGCCTCCTCCTCCCGGCAGAGCTCCATGTAGGCTCGCTTAGCCTCCGCCAGCCCCACATACTCCCCCGTTGTAGGGGGCCTGCCCCTCTTTCTTACGACAGGAGGCTCCAACCGACACGAGAAGGATGTATCGGAATACCCCTCCTCGTCGTCGGAGTCCATCCCACCCAACGACCAGCGACCAGCGCTGTCCGCTGCTAAGTCCCGTACGAGGCCGGCCAGCGGCCTCGCAAAAGTCCCCCCAGCCCCAGTGGAACCAGTAGCCTCAAACGCCGTGGCCTGGCCCTCCACCACGGACGTCCCACGGTTGCCGGATGACGACGCAGCCGGGCCCGCTTGACCACCCGAAACTGCGCCGGTACTGGAGGTTCCGAGGCCTCCTGCACCGTAAGATTTCTTCCCCTTATTGCGTGTATCCATGGTTAATAAGTAAATTCCACCCCACGTGCCCGAGTCGTCAACGAGTATCCCATCCCGCACCGCTTCCACCTTCTCACCTCTCAACTCCGGGCCTTACCGGCAAGGGAGGCCCTGCCAGGATCCGAAGATCCCGCCGGCATCGCCCCGGAGCATCACTGAGGCTACCTCAGCTTCCGCGATGCACCCTTTTAGTCGCCTCTTACGACAGGCAGGGTATACCCTGGGTGTATTCTGACCCGCACCCAGACGGGGAAACCTAACCTAACCTAACCTAACCTTTTTTTTTTTTTTTTTTTTTACGTGGGGAAATCCTCATGGATCCCCCGGGGCTGGGGAACCCCGGGGGTATGCCGGACTCTTACCGGCTAAAACCCCACGGTGACCTACCTCGGCGCTGCTGGGGAGGGCCCGGGAACTCTGGACGAACACGTCCGGTCCCTCCCCGCGCCGGGGCCCCCTATGGTGACTGAGGGGACCCCCTTCCCGTTGGGAGGGTGGTCGACGATACACCCCCCCATCCGGGGTAACGGGCGGTGACCCGGTCACCCGGCCACCGCCCCCGTCCCGGAGGGCGCGTGCAATGGCTGAGGCGATCCCCCAATCGCCCCAGCCGCGCCCCCCGGGCGACCCCCGTGCAAAGACGTGGGGCACGACCCCCACCGGAGTGAGGGTCCTCCCCGCACGGGCGTCGCCGACGCCTCGGGCCAGGCTTGGCCCGGTGCGACTGGGAGCCCCGGGTGCGTCACACCCGATACCGTGGCCCGACTAACTGCCGGGACCACGGCCCCTGGGGCAAAGGTGCCACCACAGTGGCACGCTAGAAGCGCGGCGGAGGTGGCGAAGTCCCGCTCCCCGAAGGGTTCTTAGGAGTGACCCCCACCCGAAGGCGAGGGTCCCCCCCGTGGAGCGGGGCGGGGCAAACGTACAAGACGCCGACCCCGCAGGCGACGCCGAGCAGGGAGCAGAAGCTCCCTTGAGCGCTCGGCGGCCTCCTTCGCGACCATGACCCCCTCGCAAAAGGAGATCATGGCCTGCCAGACGCTCCCGCTACCGACCATCCGAGACAGGATGGCCGGCAGCGAGAGGTCCGGACCCACCTCCGCCGCTAAGGCCCGACGCGGCACCTCCCAGGCAGGACACTCCATGAGAGTGTGCCGCGCCGAGTCCACCGCGGCGCCACAGTGGTGGCACCGCGGGTCCGCCTCGCGACCGATCCGGCACAGGTACCGACCGAAACACCCGTGGTCGGTCAGCACCTGTGTGGCTCGGAACGTCAGTCGCCCGGAGCTACGGCCCACCCATCTGTCTAAGACGGGCAGGACCGCCCCGACGGTCCAGTGGTCCCTGACACGGGATAACTCCTCCTTCCACGATGACAATGTGGACCGCCGGGCCTGGAGCCTCAGCTCGTCCCGATTTAACTCCTCCCCTGGCGGGTTGGAGTCCTGGCGGGCAAGATGAAGGCGCCTGTAGACGTAGGCGTCTTCTGCCGCCAGGAACTCCAAAGGTGGTAAACCCGCCAGGGCGGTGGCCGCCTCGTATGACACCGTACGGTACCCCCGAATGACGCGAATGGCAGCGCGTCTCCATTCACGCCGGAGGAGCGTCTTGCTACCCCGGCTGGCCGCTAAGGCGTCGGCCCAGATGGGGGCACCGTACAGTGCCACGGACTTCACAACCCCACAGTAGAGGCGGCGCACCCGCTCGTCCGGACCGCCAAGGTTGGGCATGATGCGACTTAAGTGTGTCACTAGAGTACCCAACCTGGCGGCCAGACGGGAGAAGTGCGGGACGAAGCTCCAGGAGCTGTCCAGGTGGACACCAAGATACTTGATGTCGGTGCCCACCTGGACGTCGGACGACCCGATCCTCACCAGGCTATGGGGTGGAGTGCCCCTCTTGCGACCCTCGAAGAGGACGATTTCCGTCTTCTGAGGGGACAACTCCAACCCCATGCCCCGGATCCGCGAGGCGACGGCCGCTACCGCGACCTCCGCCCGGCGGATGGTCCTCCCACGGTCCCCGCCGGTGGCTAACACCATGGTGTCGTCGGCGTAACATGTTAGATGTACGCCGACCGGCAGGGACGCCCGCAGAGCCGCGTCGTACCCCAGGTTCCACAAGAGTGGGCCCAAGACGGACCCCTGGGGCACTCCACGGTTGATCTGTCGCCTGACAGACCCATCGCGGCCACCGTAGACGATGGCCCTGTCCCGGAGGTAGTCTCCGACCACCATCCGCAGGTAGAGGGGCACCTCGTGACTTTCGAGGGCCCCGCGGATGGCCGCCCAGGAGAGGGAGTTGAAGGCGTTCTGGATGTCCAGAGACACAGCCAGAGCAACCCCTCCCCCGGACGTGGCCGAGTCCGAGAGGGACTTGACGCGCTGGATTGCGTCGATGGTCGAACGTCCCTCCCGGAAGCCGAACTGGCACTCGGCCAGGTCGGGTCCATCACGGGACAGGTGCTGGACGAGGCGCTTGTGAACAATACGTTCGAATAACTTCCCCACCTCGTCCAGCAACACGATGGGCCTGTAGGCGGCAGGCGACTCTGCGGGCCTGTTGTCCTTGCGCAGGAGGACCATCCGCCCGGTCTTCCACCGTGGTGGAAGGGTCCCCGTCTGCAAACAGGCTGTAAAGAGCCTGCGCAGACGGGGCCCGAGGACGCTGAGCGCCAAGACCCAGGCGCGGCCGGGGATGCCGTCGGGGCCGGGGGCGGTGTTGCGTGCCCCCATGCGTTTGACAGCCCCGGCCAACTCCTCTTCGGACACCTCCCACTCCTGGGACCATATGACACGGTCCGGTGGTGGAGCGGGGGCCGACACCTCCCCGTCAGGGAATAATGTGCCGACCACCCGCTCCAGGAGTGGGGGGTCCATCGTCTCCGTGAGGGGAGGCGCCCATGGACGAAGTTTGTCCATCACAAGACGGTATGGGCGCCCCCATGGATCCTCACGGAGTGAGTCGAGGAGTCCGTCCCAGGCCTGAGCCTTGGCGCTCCTGATGGCCAGCTGCAGCCGCTTCGTGAGTTCACGATAGTCGGCATACAGCTGTGCCGTTCTCGCTGCGTCGGAGTTGCGCCGACGCCTCGCCCGGGTGTACTGGCGGCGAGCGACTCCGCATTCCTCGCGGAGACGCTGTATAACGTCGCTCCACCAGTACACCGGGCGGCGGGGCGGATTGGCGCGGACACGTGGCATCGCCACGTCGCAGACTGCCGACATGGCGTCCGCGAACCAATCCGCCTCCTGTGACACCTCCACTGGCCCAGCCGGAACATCCGGCCAGGCCACTGCGAGAACGGCCGCCATCAGTGCGTCCTCATCCATGCCCTTCAGGGCCCACCTCCGTGGGTGGTGGGCTGCTGGGCGGGTCGGGGGAGGCGTGGAGACATCCATGCGGATATATACATGGTCTGACAGTGTCTCCACGTCGTCGACCCTCCACCCCGACACACGGCGCGCAGCCAGGGCGTTAGCGAAAGATAGATCTACTATACTTTCGCCCTGGTACCGCACGCACGTGCTGGCCGAGCCCCGGTTCAGCAGCCGCAGGCCCAGGCCAGCCGCCCAGTCCAGCACCGAGTGGCCCCTCTGGTCCGTCCTCGGGGAATGCCACGCGGATGCGTGAGCATTGAAGTCCCCGAGGACGAGTACTGGACGAGCTGCGTGCAATGAAACAACGTTCTGCAGCTCGTCCAGTAGGGAGTCGAAGCGACTGAGGGACCAACTCGGTGGAGCGTAGACGCCCACCACCACACAACCCGCCCAGTCGACCGCCACGAATCCATGGCCGCGCATGACTGGCGCTATTGGCCGGATCCGTGACGGGACCGACTGGGCGATCACCACGGAGTCGTCCAAGTCTCCAACCCAGGACGGGCGTTGGAGAACTCGGTACGGCTCCGCGGCTACGACCAACTCAACCACGCCGTCGCAAAGACTCTGAGCCATCAAGTCTTGGGCGGCGACGGCGTGGTTGAGATTGGTCTGGATGATCTGACCGCGGGGAGGCATGAACTTTAGGCCGTGTCCATGGCCTCCCCCCGGCCAGAATCATCCTTGGGAGCGGGTTTATCTGCCCGCTCCGCCTCCTCTCCAGCGTCCATCGCTGCTGCTCCCACGATGGAGGGCGATGCGGATGCACCACCCCCGCTGGAACCTCCCACGGTGGAGGGTGATGCCGGTGCACCACCCCCGCTGGAACGTCCCACGTTGGAGGGTGATGCAGCCGCACCACCCCCTTGATGGACGCTGGAGAGTTGGATCCTCTTCTTCTTCTCCGCTGCTCCTACCTTCTTGGGTGGGCGGGCCTTGGGTGGGGAGCATGATTTGCTCCCCATACGATGGTCGGCGGGCCGCCCGGCTTCCTTGCACAGAGTGCAGACCGGGGCGGCCGCCGTGCATAGGCCCGCCCGGTGGCCCGTTTCGCCGCACCTGTAGCACAGGTGCGACCTGTCTACTTCAGCAGTGCACCGCTGCTGGACGTGGCCCATTTGCCAGCAGCGGTAGCACTGCTCAGGGCGGGGCCTCAACGCTTCCACCCTGGCAGACACCCAGCCCACTCTGATGCGGCCGGCAGCGACAACCTTTTTGGCAGCTGCCAGTGGGCATTGTACCCAAAGGGTGCCAAGTCCACTGCGTGAGGACCTAATCTCCCCTGTCCTCACTTCTTCCAGCTGGCACCCAGCGGTGCCTGCTATGACTTCGGCCACCTCAGCTGGGGTGGCCGATTCGTCGAGGCCGAAGACCCTTATGTCGGCCTTTTTAATCGGTCTGGCCACCGTGACCTCTTCTCCAGCCAGCGCCTCTCGGAGTCTGTCTGCCAAGGCGAGCGCCTTAGCCTCTTTATCGGATCCGGAGATCTCAAGCATGAGACCCCCGGTTCTCGCCTTCTTTGGACGGACGCTGTCCACTCCAACGTCCGCTAACTTCACCCTCTGCCTGGCAGCAGTCATGATATCTCTGTATGAGGACTTGCTGCCAGGCTGGAGGGTGAGGACCACCGCAGCTGTACGGGGCAGTCTTCCCAACTTGGGCTTCTCCGCTTTCTTGTTAACCTTTGGTGGTGGGGCAGGAGCTGTCTGGGCCTTTTTGACAGCCCTCTTGGCCTTTCTGCCCACCACCTGGGCCCATGATCCCTCTGTTTCGGTGGCACCTGTCGTTGTTGAGGCTGCCACCGCTTTCTTCAGCTGCTCCTGACGCGCCGCCTCCAATCTCCTCGCGGCCCCGGATGGGGTCGCCTTTTTCTGAAGGGGTTGGTGTTGTACAGGAGCAGTATCCTTTCCCTTCTTCTTTTTCTTCTTTTCCTCCTTCTTCTTCTTCTTCTCTTTCTTGTCCCCGGTGGCCTGTGGTAAGGGGCCATCCGGGGAGGCTTCCTCCCTCTTCTTAGATGGGAGAAGTTCCTTTCGGAACTCCTCTAATCTTCTATTTACGAGGTCCGCAATTTGTGTTACGAGTGCGGACCCCGTCGTCTCCCTGGGTGCCGGGACACCCGTTTCAGGGCAATCAGCCCCCGAAACCCTCAATGGCGAGGCTGGTGCTGGCCTCGCGCGGCTCGCGATCTCCAAGTCCGCCATCCTAGTTACTGGCGGGCTTGGAGATCGCCTCTCTAACAGTAGCAAACGTTCCTGCAGGCGTTTGTTCTCGGCCTGCAGGGCCTCCAATTGCGCCTTCAGCGCAGTTATATCTACAGCCGGCGCTTGTTCCGCCGGCCGCACCACCCGTTGCGCGAGCTCCATGGTGACAGCTCTTACTGCTCGGGCTCCAACGCGGATGTCTCTCTGGATGGTGCCCTTCAAATTTTTAGATTTGGCAGCCGCCAACTCTATCTTATCGGCCTCTTCCAAGGCCCACGCTCCCAAGTCTTCCAGAGGCTTCTTTTTGGCCTCTTCTACAAACGCCTCCATGTCTGGCACGGGGTTGGTAGACTTCCCAGGTGGAGGGATGCTGCCCGTGCCGCTCCTAATTTCCTCCTCCAGCTCAACGAGCTCGACTTCTCGTTGAGCCTCGAGGTAGGCTCTTTTGGCCTCCGCTAGGCCCATGTACTCCCCAGTTGTAGGGGGCCGTCCTCTCTTCTTAGATTTCGGACACGCCCGCTCCCTGAGGATCGCAAAGTTGGATCTAACCGATCCAACGGACGTGTCCGAATCATAGGAGGCGTCGCCTGACTCCTCCTGAGCGCCTTTATCCAGTGCTCGGCTCCTCAAGTGGAGCCTCTCCAATACAACCTGCCCTTGTGAGGCAGTTAGCACTTTTTCCGAAACGATTGTCGGTCTCGGATTCGCGACCATTCGGACCCCAGAGGTCCCCGCCTTCTCCTCGTCAACCCCCCCATTCCCCGGTTTTTTAAAAGAACATTTCTCCATACTGTTCCCACGAGCAGGGTCGGAAGTAAAGTCGCCCCTGGCAGAGCCGCCATGCCAGGGGAAGGCATATACACCCGGGGGGCGCCAGTATCCCCGGGGTTGGTCGCTCGAGACCGGTGCACCCACCGGCCACGCCCAGCCGCGAGGACTGGGCGTGCCCCCTCGCCGCGTACCGCAGCTTGAGGCTAGGGACTTTTTATAGAGGTTTATCCCCTCGCGGGCCGGCCAATGAAGGCAAGCCCCCCGCTCCGGCGAAACATGACCACCGGTTTACGGTATTACGACAGGGGTCACACCACCCCTGCCGAGCTATGGGATCCCGGGGACGCAACTCCCCGTATCACGACCAGAACTGGCCGTGACCCCTGGGATGGAGGCCCGCATCCACCGTTTTCACCCCTCCGCTCCGAGCCTTACCGGCAAGGGAGGCCCCGCCAGGATCCGAAGATCCCACCGGCATCGCCTCGGAGCATCACGGAGGCTACTTGGTATCAACGAAACCCCCGAAAGCCAGAGCCCCGTTAGTCACCGGATGACTCCGGTGTCCAGGTTCCACCACGAGGAGGTGGGGATGGCACATGTTGTTGCAGCTGCAACAACTTCTAGAACCCAACCTAACCTAACCTTTTTTTTTTTTTTTTTTTTAACGTGGGGAAATCCTCATGGATCCCCCGGGGCTGGGGAACCCCGGGGGTATGCCGGACTCTTACCGGCTAAAACCCCACGGTGACCTACCTCGGCGCTGCTGGGGAGGGCCCGGGAACTCTAGACGAACACGTCCGGTCCCTCCCCGCGCCGGGGCCCCCTATGGTGACTGAGGGGACCCCCTTCCCGTTGGGAGGGTGGTCGACGATACACCCTCCCATCCGGGGTAACGGGCGGTGGCCCGGTCACCCGGCCACCGCCCCCGTCCCGGGGGACGCGTGCAATGGCTGAGGCGATCCCCCAATCGCCCCAGCCGCGCCCCCCGGGCGACCCCCGTGCAAAGACGTGGGGCACGACCCCCACCGGAGTGAGGGTCCTCCCCGCACGGGCGTCGCCGACGCCTCGGGCCAGGCTTGGCCCGGTTCGACTGGGAGCCCCGGGTGCGTCACACCCGATACCGTGGCCCGGCTAAGTGCCGGGACCACGGCCCCTGGGGCCTAAGTGCCACCACCGTGGCACGCTGGGTGCGCGGCGGAGGTGGCGAAGTCCCGCTCCCCGAAGGGTTCTTAGGAGCGACCACCACCCGAAGGCGATGGTCCCCCCCGTGGAGCGGGGCGGGGCAAACGTGCAAGACGCCGACCCCGCAGGCGACGCCGAGCAGGGAGCAGAAGCTCCCTTGAGCGCTCGGCGGCCTCCTTCGCGACCATGACCTCCTCGCAAAAGGAGATCATGGCCTGCCAGACGCTCCCGCTACCGACCATCCGAGACAGGATGGCCGGCAGCGAGAGGTCCGGACCCACCTCCGCCGCAAAGGCCCGACGCGGCACCTCCCAGGCAGGACACTCCATGAGAGTGTGCCGCGCCGAGTCCACCGCGGCGCCACAGTGGTGGCACCGCGGGTCCGCCTCGCGACCGATCCGGCACAGGTACCGACCGAAACACCCGTGGTCGGTCAGCACCTGTGTGGCTCGGAACGTAAGTCGTCCGGAGCTACGGCCCACCCATCTATCTAGGATGGGCAGGACCGCCCCGACGGTCCAATGGTCTCTATGACGAGACAACTCCTCCTTCCACGTTGTCATAGTGGACCGCCGGGCCTGGAGCCTCAGCTCGTCCCGCTGTACCTCCTCCCCTGGCGGGTTGGTGTCCTGGCGGGCAAGGCGAAGATGCCTGTAAACATAGGCATCCTCAGCCGCCAGGAACTCCAAAGGTGGTAGACCCGCCAGGGCGGTGGCCGCCTCGTATGACACCGTACGGTACCCCCTGATGACGCGTATTGCGGCGCGTCGCCATTCCCTCCGGAGGAGCGACTTGCTCCCCCGGCTGGCCGCTAAGGCGTCGGCCCAGATGGGGGCACCGTACAGTGCCACGGACTTTACCACTCCGCAGTAGAGGCGGCGCACCCGCTCGTCCGGACCACCAAGGTTGGGCATGATGCGACTCAGATGAGTCACGAGGCTACCCAACCTGGTGGCCAGACGGGAGAAGTGCGGGACGAAGCTCCAGGAGCTGTCCAGGTAGACACCAAGATACTTGATGTCGGTGCCCACCTGGACGTCGGACGACCCGATCCTCACCAGGCTATGGGGTGGAGTGCCCCTCTTGCGACCCTCGAAGAGGACGATTTCCGTCTTCTGAGGGGACAACTCCAACCCCATGCCCCGGATCCGCGAGGCGACGGCCGCAACTGCGACCTCCGCCCGGCGGATGGTCCTCCTACGGTCCCTGCCGGTGGCTAACACCATAGTGTCGTCGGCGTAACATGTGAGATGTACGCCGACCGGCAGGGAGACCCGCAGAGCCGCGTCGTACCCCAGGTTCCACAACAGTGGGCCCAAGACGGACCCCTGGGGTACTCCACGGTTGATCTGCCGCCTGACAGACCCATCGCGGCCACCGTAAACGATGGCCCTGTCCCGGAGGTAGTCTCCGACCACCATCCGCAGGTAGAGGGGCACCTCGTGACGTTCGAGGGCCCCGCGGATGGCCGCCCAGGAGAGGGAGTTGAAGGCATTTTTAATGTCCAATGACACTGCCAGTGCTACCCCTCCCCCGGACGTGGCCGAGTCCGAGAGGGACTTGACGCGCTGGATCGCGTCGATGGTCGATCGTCCCTCCCGGAAGCCGAACTGGCACTCGGCCAGGTCGGGTCCATCACGGGACAGGTGCTGGACGAGGCGCTTGTGAACGATGCGTTCGAAGAGCTTCCCCACCTCGTCCAGCAACACGATGGGCCTGTAGGCAGAAGGCGACTCTGCGGGCCTGTTGTCCTTGCGTAGGAGGACCATCCGCCCGGTCTTCCACCGTGGTGGAAGAGTCCCCGTCTGCAAACAGGCTGTGAAGAGCCTGCGCAGACGGGGCCCGAGGACGCTGAGCGCCAAGACCCAGGCGCGGCCGGGGATGCCGTCGGGGCCGGGGGCGGTGTTACGCGCCCCCATGCGTTTGACAGCCCCGGCCAACTCCTCTTCGGACACCTCCCACTCCTCGGACCATAAGACACGGTCCGGTGGTGGAGCGGGGGCCGACACCTCCCCGTCCGGGAATAAAGTGCCGACCACCCGCTCCAGGAGTGGGGGGTCCATCGCCTCCGTGAGGGGAGGCGCCCATGGACGAAGCTTGTCCATCACAAGACGGTATGGGCGCCCCCATGGGTCCTCACGGAGTGAGTCGAGGAGTCCGTCCCAGGCCTGAGCCTTGGCGCTCCTGATGGCCAGCTGCAGCCGCTTCGTGAGCTCACGGTAGTCGGCGTACAGCTGTGCCGTTCTCGCTGCGTCGGAGTTACGCCGACGCCTCGCTCGGGTGTACTGGCGGCGAGCGACTCCGCACTCTTCGCGGAGACGCTGAATCTCAGCGCTCCACCAGTACACCGGGCGGCGAGGCGGATTGGCGCGGACTCGTGGCATCGCCACGTCGCAAACTGCCGACATGGCGTCCGCGAACCAATCCGCCTCCTCCGAGACCTCCACTGGCCCAGCCGGAACTTCCGGCCAGGCCACTGCGAGAACGGCCGCCATCAGTGCGTCCTCATCCATGCCCTTCAGGGCCCACCTCCGTGGGTGGTGGGCTGCTGGGCGGGTCGGGGGAGGCGTGGAGACATCCATGCGGATGTAGACGTGGTCCGACAATGTCTCCACGTCGTCGACCCTCCACCCCGACACACGGCGCGCGGCCAGGGCGTTAGCGAAAGATAGGTCCACTATACTTTCGCCCTGGTACCGCACGCACGTGCTGGCCGAGCCCCGGTTCAACAACCGCAGGCCCAGGCCAGCCGCCCAGTCCAGCACCGAGTGGCCCCTCTGGTCCGTCCTCGGGGAGTGCCACGCGGATGCGTGAGCATTGAAGTCCCCGAGGACGAGTACTGGACGAGCTGCGTGCAATGAAACGACGTTCTGCAGCTCGTCCAGTAGGGAGTCGAAGCGACTGAGGGACCAACTCGGTGGAGCGTAGACGCCCACCACCACACAACCCGCCCAGTCGACCGCCACGAATCCATGGCCGCGCATGACAGGCGCTATGGAGCCTATTGGCCGGATCCGTGACGGAACCGACTGGGCGATCACCACGGAGTCGTCCAGGTCCCCAACCCAGGACGGGCGTTGGAGAACCCGGTACGGCTCCGCGGCTACGACCAACTCAACCACGCCGCCGCAAAGACTATGAGACATCAAGTCCTGAGCGGCGACGGCGTGGTTGAGATTGGTCTGGATGATCTGACCGCGGGGAGGCATGAACTTTAGGCCGTGTCCATGGCCTCCCCCCGGCCAGAATCATCCAGTGGAGCGGTTTTAGCGCACCGCTCCGCCTCCTCTCCAGTGTCCATCGCAGGAACTCCCACGGTGGAGGGTGATGCGGATGCACCACCCCCGCTGGAACCTCCCACGGTGGGGGGTGATGCCGGTGCACCACCCCCGCTGGAACATCCCACGTTGGAGGATGGTGCAGCCGCACCACCCCCTTGATGGACACCGGAGAGTTGGCTCCTCTTCTTCATGTCTCCTCCCTTCCTAGCTGGGCGGGCCTTGGGTGGGGAGCAAGCCTTACTCCCCATGCGATGGTCGGCGGGCCGCCCGGCTTCGTTGCACAATGTGCAAACCGGGGCGGCCGCCGTACACAGGCCCGCCCTATGACCGGTTTCGCCGCACCTATAACAAAGGTGCGACCGGTCCACCTCCGCAGTGCACCGCTGCTGGACATGGCCAAGCTGCCAGCAGCGGTAGCACTGCTCAGGGCGGGGCTTCAACGCCTCTACCCTGGCGTTGACCCACCCCACCCTGATGCGTCCGGCCGCGACCACCTTTTTGGCCGCCGCCAATGGGCACTGTACCCAAAGGGTACCGAGTCCCGAACGCGAAGACCGAATTTCCCCGGTCCTCACCTCCTCCAGCTGGCACCCTGCGGTGCCAGCTATTGCTTCGGCCACCTCAGTTGGAGTGGCCGATTCATCTAGGCCTAAGACCCGAAGGTCTGTCTTCTTAATGGGCCTGGCCACTGTTACTCCCTCGCCGGCCAGCGCCGTCCTTAGCTTCTCGGCCAAAGCAGATGCCTTGACCTCTTTATCAGGGCCGGAGATCTCCAACATCATGCCCCCGGTCCTGGCCTTCTTGGGGCGGACGCTATCCACCCCGATGTCTGACAGCTTGACCCTCTGCCTGGCAGCAGTCATAACGTCCTTGTATGAGGACTTGCTGCCAGGCTGGAGGGTCAGGACTACCGCCGCCGTGCGCGGCAGACGGCCCAACTTGGGCCTCTCCACCTTCTTCTGGGCTTTCGATGGTGGAGCAGGAGCCGATTGGGCCTTTTTGGCCGCCCGTTGGGCCTTCCTGCCCACCACCTGGGCCCATGATCCCTCGGTGGCGGTGGCACCGGTGGATGTAGCTGGCGCCACCGCTTTCGTCTTCTGCGCTTCCTGGCGCGCCGCCTCCAATCTTCTGGCGGCCCCGGATGGGGTCGCCTTGTTCTGCGTGAGTTGGGATTGGACAGGAGTAGCGTTGTCCCCCTTCCCCTTCTTCTTTTTCTTCTTCTTCTCCTTCTTGTCCCCGATGGCCTGTGGCAACGGGCCAGCCGGAGAGGCTTCCACCTTCCTCTTGACTGGGAGGAGTTCCTTGCGAAACTCCTCTAACCTTTTGCTCACGAGGTCCGCAATCTGTTGAATTACTGCAGACCCCATCTCCTCTGTGGGTGCCGGGACACCCAGTTCAGGGGAAACTCTCCCTGATCCCTTCAGTGGCGTGGCCGGTGCTGGCCTCGCGCGGCTCGCGATCTCCAAGTCCGCCATTTTATTTACCGGCGGGCTTGGAGATCGCCTCTCCAAAGCAGAGAGCCTTTCCTGCAGGCGCTTATTCTCGGCCTGCAGGGCCTCCAATTGCTCCTTCAGAGCGGCAACATCCGGCCCTGGCACTGGCTCGGCTGGCCGTTGCACCCTTTGGGCCAACTCCATTGTGACGGCCCTAACGGTACGTGCACCAACACGGATATCCCGCTGGATTGTGCCCTTGAGGTTCTTTGACTTGGCCGCCGCCAATTCAATCTTATCGGCCACCTCAAGGGCCCAAGCCCCTAGGTCTTCCAGAGGCTTCATCCTCGCTTCTTCGACGAAGACATCCATATCCGGCACAGGATTGCCCGACTTGCCGGGCGGTGGAATGGTCCCTGTGCCCGAACGTATCTCCTCCTCGAGATCAATAAGCTCTAATTCTCGCTGAGCTTCGACGTATGCCCTCTTGGCCTCAGCGAGCCCTACGTACTCCCCTGTTGTTGGGGGTCGCCCTCTCTTTTTGGATTTGGGACAAGCCCTTTCCCGTAGCAAGGAAAAGTTGGACCTAACGGACCCAACTGATGTATCAGAGTCGTAGGAGGCGTCTCCCGACTCTTCCTGGGCGCCTTTCTCAAGGGCTCTCTTCCTAAGGTGGAGCCTCTCCACCACTACCTGCCCCTGTGAGGCAGAGAGCTTTACATCCGAGACGATGTTCGGTCTCGGATCTGCGACCTTCCGGGCCCCACTTGGCCCCGCCTTAACGTCATCGACCCCCCCAATCCCCGGTTTTTTAAAAGAAGAAACTGAACAATGCATATTTGTTCCCACGAGCAGGGTCGGAAATAAAAGTCGCCCCTGGCAGAGCCGCCATGCCAGGGGAAGGCAGATACACCCGGGGGGCGCCAGTATTCCCGGGGTTGGTCGCTAGAGACCGGTGCACCCACCGGCCACGCCCAGCCGCGAGGACTGGGCGTGCCCCCTCGCCGCGTACCGCAGCTTGAGGCTAGGGACTTTTTATAGAGGTTTATCCCCTCGCGGGCCGGCCAATGAAGGCAAGCCCCCCGCTCCGGCGAAACATGACCACCGGTTTACGGTATTACGACAGGGGTCACACCACCCCTGCCGAGCTATGGGATCCCGGGGACGCAACTCCCCGTATCACGACCAGAACTGGCCGTGACCCCTGGGATGGAGGCCCGCATCCACCGTTTTCACCCCTCCGCTCCGAGCCTTACCGGCAAGGGAGGCCCCGCCAGGATCCGAAGATCCCACCGGCATCGCCTCGGAGCATCACGGAGGCTACTTGGTATCAACGAAACCCCCGAAAGCCAGAGCCCCGTTAGTCACCGGATGACTCCGGTGTCCAGGTTCCACCACGAGGAGGTGGGGATGGCACATGTTGTTGCAGCTGCAACAACTTCTAGAACCCAACCTAACCTAACCTTTTTTTTTTTTTTTTTTTTTTCGTGGGGAAATCCTCATGGATCCCCCGGGGCTGGGGAACCCCGGGGGTATGCCGGACTCTTACCGGCTAAAACCCCACGGTGACCTACCTCGGCGCTGCTGGGGAGGGCCCGGGAACTCTGGACGAACACGTCCGGTCCCTCCCCGCGCCGGGGCCCCCTATGGTGACTGAGGGGACCCCCTTCCCGTTGGGAGGGTGGTCGACGATACACCCCCCCATCCGGGGTAACGGGCGGTGACCCGGTCACCCGGCCACCGCCCCCGTCCCGGAGGGCGCGTGCAATGGCTGAGGCGATCCCCCAATCGCCCCAGCCGCGCCCCCCGGGCGACCCCCGTGCAAAGACGTGGGGCACGACCCCCACCGAGGTGAGGGACCTCCCCGCACGGGCGTCGCCGACGCCTCTGGCCAGGCTTGGCCCGGTTCGACTGGGAGCCCCGGGTGCGTCACACCCGATACCATGGCCCGGCTAAGCCGCCCAATGGAGCGGGTTTAGCTGCCCGCTCCGCCTCCTCTCCAGTGTCCATCACTCCTGCTCCCACGGTGGAGGGTGATGCGGATGCACCACCCCCGCTGGAACCTCCCACGGTGGAGGGTGATGCCGGTGCACCACCCCCGCCGGAACATCCCACGTTGGAGGGTGATGCAGCCGCACCACCCCCTTGATGGACACTGGAGAGTTGGCGCCCCTTCTTCACGTCTCCCTTCCTAGCTGGGCGGGCCTTGGGTGGGGAGCAAGTCTTGCTCCCCATACGATGGTCGGCGGGCCGCCCGGCTTCTTTGCACAGAGTGCATACCGGGGCGGCCGCCGTACATTGGCCCGCCCGGTGACCGGTTTCGCCGCACCTGTAACACAGGTGCGACCGGTCCACCTCGGCAGTGCACCGCTGCTGGACATGTCCAGTTTGCCAGCAGCGGTAGCACTGCTCAGGGCGGGGCTTAAGTGCCTCCACCCTAGCGAGGGTCCACCCGACCCTTATCCGACCGGCCGCGACCACTTTCTTGGCCGCCGCCAAGGGGCACTGCAGCCACAGGGTGCCGAGCCCAGCACGCGAGGACCGTATCACCCCGGTCCTCACGTCCCCTTGTTGGCAGCCGCCAACTCCGGCAATGGCTTCGGCCACCTCCGCCGGGGTGGCCGAATCGTCGAGGCCAATGACCCGAAGGTCGGCCTTCTTGACTGGTCTGGTAACCGTTACGGCGTCACCAGCCAAAGCCTCGCGTAACTTTTCCGCCAAGGCAGACGCCTTGGCCTCCTTATCAGGACCAGCGACCTCTAACATAAGGCCACCGGTCCTGGCTTTCTTGGGGCGGACGCTGTCTACCCCGACGTCCGCTAACTTCACCCTCTGCCTGGCAGCAATCATAACGTCCTTGTATGAAGACTTGCCGCCAGGCTGGAGGGTGAGGACCACTGCAGCAGTACGCGGCAGTCGGCCCAACTTGGGTTTCTCCATTTTCTGGGACTTCAGTGGTGGGGCAGGTGTCGATTGGGTCTTTTTGGCCGCTCTTTGGGCCCTTCTACCCACCACCTGGGCCCATGTACTCTCGTTGGCGGTGGCACCTCTTGGTGCTAAGTGTGCCACCGCTTTCAGCGCCTCCAAGCGCGCCGCGTCCAATCTCCTGGCTGCCCCAGGTGGAGTCGCCTTTTTCTGAGGGGGTTGGGGTTGGACAGGAGCGCTGTCCTTCCCCTTCCCTTTCTTCTTCTTCTCCTTCTTCTTCTTCTCTTTTTTCTTGTCCCCGGTGGCCTGTGGTGGGGTACCAACCGGGGAGGCTTCCTCCTTCCTCTTAGTTGGGAGGAGTTCTAAGCGGAACTCCTCTAGCCTCTTGTTTACTAGGTCCGCAATTTTGTTTACTAGTGTGGACCCCGTCTCCTCCTTGGGTGCCGGGACACCCTTTTCGGGGCAATCACCCCCTGAGATCTTCAATGGCGAGGCCGGTGCTGGCCTCGCGCGGCTCGCGATCTCCAAGTCCGCCATTCTTGTAACTGGCGGACTTGGAGATCGCCTCTCCAATGCAAGTAAGCGCTCCTGCAGGCGTTTGTTTTCCGCCTGCAGGGCCTCCAGTTGCGCCTTCAGCGCAGCAACGTCCTGTGCTGGTGTCGGTTCAGCTGGCCTTTGCACTCGCTGCGCCAGCTCCATGGTGACGGCCCTGACAGTGCGGGCTCCTACACGTATATCTCGCTGTATCGTCCCCTTTAAGTTTTTGGATTTGGCCGCCGCCAATTCGATTTTGTCGGCCTCCTCCAAGGCCCACGCTCCCAGGTCCGCCAGCGGCTTGTTTCTTGCCTCCTGGACGAACACATCCATGTCCGGCACAGGGTTGCCGGATTTGCCGGGTGGTGGAATGCTCCCAGTACCAGCCCGTATTTCTTCCTCCAGCTCTAGGAGCTCTATCTCCTTTTGGGCTTCTACATAGGCCTTCTTGGCCTCGGCAAGCCCAACATATTCCCCCGTTGTTGGGGGTCGTCCCCTCTTCTTCGACTTGGGACACGCCCTCTCCCGTAGCAAGGAAAAGTTGGACCTAACGGACCCAACTGATGTATCAGAGTCGTAGGAGGCATCTCCCGACTCTTCTTGAGCGCCTTTCTCAAGGGCTCGCTTCCTAAGGTGGAGCCTCTCCACCACTACCTGCCCCTGTGAGGCAGAGAGCTTCACATCCGAGATGATATTAGGCCTCGGATCTGCGACCTTTCGGGCCCCACTCGGCCCCGCCTTAACTTCGTCGACCCCCCCAATCCCCGGTTTTTTAAAAGAAACTGAACTATCCATACTGTTCCCACGAGTAGGTCGGAAAGGAGGTCACCCCTGGCAGAGCCGCCATGCCAGGGGAAGGCAGATACACCCGGGGGGCGCCAGTATCCCCGGGGTTGGTCGCTCGAGACCGGTGCACCCACCGGCCACGCCCAGCCGCGAGGACTGGGCGTGCCCCCTCGCCGCGTACCGCAGCTTGAGGCTAGGGACTTTTTATAGAGGTTTATCCCCTCGCGGGCCGGCCAATGAAGGCAAGCCCCCCGCTCCGGCGAAACATGACCACCGGTTTACGGTATTACGACAGGGGTCACACCACCCCTGCCGAGCTATGGGATCCCGGGGACGCAACTCCCCGTATCACGACCAGAACTGGCCGTGACCCCTGGGATGGAGGCCCGCATCCACCGTTTTCACCCCTCCGCTCCGAGCCTTACCGGCAAGGGAGGCCCCGCCAGGATCCGAAGATCCCACCGGCATCGCCTCGGAGCATCACTGAGGCTACTTGGTATCAACGAAACCCCCGAAAGCCAGAGCCCCGTTAGTCACCGGATGACTCCGGTGTCCAGGTTCCACCACGAGGAGGTGGGGATGGCACATGTTGTTGCAGCTGCAACAACTTCTAGAACCCAACCTAACCTTTTTTTTTTTTTTTTTTTTTTTTACGTGGGGAAATCCATCATGGATACCCCGGAGTCCTGGGGGGGACTCCGGGGTTATGCCGGACTCTTACCGGCTAAAACCCCACGGTGGCCTACTTCTGCGCTTCTGGGGGTGAACCGGGATCTCAAAATGAACACAACCGGTTCACCCCCAGCGCCTGAGACGCCCATGACGCACTTATTCAACGCTAAGTGCGTCATGGGCGGCCCCCAACACACGGAGTTATACTCCGCAGCGACTCCAGGGCCACACTGGAGCCGCCGCCGCCACGGGAGGAGTTGCGTGCAATGACCATGACGGGCCCCCACCCGTCACGGTCTGCAACTCCCCCCAGGACGGCTCCCCGCGCAAAGACTTGGGGCATGATCACCCGAAGGTGATCTTCCCCGCGCGGGGAGTCGTCCGTCCACCCAAGTCCATGGATGGACTTGATCGCGAAGTCGGGACCCCGGGTGCGCGAGTACCCGTACCGTGGCTGACGGATGGTCGGTCAGCCACGGCCCCTGGGGTTAACGGTTGAGGGGGGGTTTTTACACCCCCCCGAACCGCTAAGGTGGACGGCGATTGCGCCGTCGACGCCGAGTCGGGTCGCGGAGTTCGCGCTCCCGCTCGGCGTCCTCCTTAACTCTCATGACGGCCTCACAAAAGGCCGTCATCGCCCGCCAGGACCTGTCATTCCCTACCATCCGCTGGATTACGGATGGTAGAGACAGGTCCTGGCCCACTATTTCCCGGAGATCACGACGCAGCATCTCCCACGCTGGACACCACTCCAGCGTGTGCTGCGCCGTGTCCCCGGGACTGCCACAATGGTGGCATGCCCCCGTGACTTCCCTGCCGATCCGACGCAGGTACTCACCGAAGCATCCGTGCCCGGTGAGCACCTGCGTGGTCCGGAAGGTAAGCCGGCCATGGCTGCGGTCTGCCCATCTTGACAGGACGGGCAAGACCGCCCCGACGGTCCTATGACTTCCGTGGCGGGAATTAAGTTGTTCCCGCCACGTATTGAAGACCGACCGCCGGGCTTGAAGCCTGAGCGTCACCCTCGGTAACTCTGGCGGGGCAGAGTCATCCCGGCGGTGGGTTTGCCTATAAACAAAGGCGTCCCCAGCCGCCAGGAGCTCTAAGGGTGGAAGCCCCGCCAGAGTTGTCGCCGCCTCGTAGGACACCGTGCGGTATCCCCGGATAACCCTGATGGCCAGCCGCCGCCACACACGACGCAGCAAAGTTATGCTGCGTCGACTGGCCATCAGGGCATCCGCCCAAACAGGGGCCCCATACAGGGCCATACTCCGCACGATGCCCGCATAGAGGCGGCGAACCCTCTCGTCTGGACCCCCCAAGTTGGGCAGGAGACGGCCAAGACTGGCCGCCGCCCGTTCCAACCGGGGAGCCAGGAGCGAGAAGTGACGCTCAAAACTCCAAGAGCCGTCCAGGTGGAGACCGAGATACTTAATCCCGTCTACCACCTGGATGCCGACATTACCTATCCGGACCAAAGTCTGGGCTAATGGCTGTCCCTCACAAGAACGGAGGCGGTGGTTATGGTCGAGGAACCACATTGCCTCCGTCTTGTGAGGCGCCAGTTCAAGGCCCAGACTTCGGACCCGGGAAGCTACGAGGGCAAGTCCCATCTCGGCGCGCCGGACGATCCTCCCCGGTGTGCTCCCGCAGGCAATCAGCATCGTATCGTCTGCATAGCAGACGATGCTGACGCCTGCGGGGAGGAGGATACGCAAAGCCGCGTCATACCCCAAGTTCCATAACAATGGTCCTAGAACGGACCCTTGAGGTATGCCGCGACTTGTCTCCCTCAGATGTTTAACACCATACCGACCTAGGTACTCGATGCACCTGCCGCGTAGGTATGACCCGATCGCCACCCGCAGGTACTTGGGGACTCGATGAATCTCGAGTCCCCTGCGGATGGCCTCCCAGGAGAGGGTATTAAAGGCATTCACTATATCCAGTGAAATAGCTAGTGCCAACCCTCCCCTGGAAGTGGCCGTGCCCGAGAGGGAGCGGACACGGTCGATGGCATCGACCGTAGACCGCCCCTCCCTGAAGCCGAACTGGCAATCGGCCAGATCGGGTCCAACCCGCGACAGGTGCCTGGAGAGGCGGGAAGTAACGATGCGTTCGTACAACTTCCCGACCTCGTCCAGGAGCACAATAGGCCGGTAGGCGGAGGGAGACTCCGCGTCCCGGCCCTCCTTTCTAAGGAGGACCAGGCGTCCGGTTCGCCACCGAGATGGGAACGTCCCCGTCTTCAAGACGGCGGTAAACAGCCGTCGAAGACGGGGACTGAGGACGCTAAGGGCCATCGCCAACGCGCGGCCGGGGATACCATCAGGACCCGGTGCCGTATTCCGGGCCCTGAGACGTTTCACAGCCCCGGCCAACTCCTCCTCGGACACCTCCAGCTCGGTGGACCAATCACATTGGTCCACCTGCCCCGGGAAAGCGGCCGGCATGTTTCCGGATGGAAATAGAGTGCCGACCACCCTCCCGAGGAGCTGGGGGTCCATAGTCTCCGTTAGTGGAGGCGCCCATGTTCTAAGTTTGCCAGCTGCAAACTTATATGGGCGCCCCCACGGATCCCGATTCAGGGAGCGGAGGAGTCCGTCCCAAGCGTCAGCTTTGGCCCTCCTGATGGCCTGCTGCAGCTGAACCGTCAAATGGCGGTATTCAGCATACAGCAGTGCTGTTCGCGCCTCGTCGCGATGTCTTCTCCGGCGAGACCTCGCGTACTGGCGTCTGGCCGCCGCGCAATTACTGCGCAACTCCACAATTGCGGCCGACCACCAGTACACGGGTCGCCGAGGCGGAGGCCGAGCACGAGGCATGGCCGTGTCGCAGATTGCGACCATGGCCTCGTGAAACCATTCGGCCTCCGCCTCCACATCAACGACGGACCCAGTCGGCGACTCCGACCAGGTCACGGCGTGAACAGCCGCCATCAGGGCGTCCTCATCCAGGGCTTTAAGCGCCCATCGTCTTTGCGGCTGGTGGGGGCTTGGGCGGCCCGGGGTGGAGACGGAGACCTCTATCCGAATGTACCAATGGTCGGATAGGGTCTCCGTCTGCTCGTCAACGAGCCACCCCGTGACCCGGCGCACGGCACTGGGTGAGGCCCATGATAAGTCAACGGCACTCACCCCTTGGTACCGTACGCACGTACTGGTCGACCCCCGGTTAAGTAGTCGGAGGTCAAGACCAGCAGCCCAGTCCAACACCGCACTGCCCCTCGCGTCCGTCCTGGGGGAACCCCACGCAGTCGCGTGAGCGTTAAAGTCCCCCAGGACCAGGACTGGACGGGCTGCGTGCAATGAGACAACGCTCTGCAGCCCGTCCAGAAATTCCTCGAAGGCCGCGAGGGGCCAACGCGGCGGTGCATACACCCCCACCAGCACAAACCCTGCCCAGCTGACGGCCACGTAACCCCGCCCAGCAGTAAGGGGCGTAAAAGGTGTCCGTGAGCCGTCAGACTGGGCAATTGCTACCGAGCCGTAGCCGTTCCCGACCCAGGACGGGCGGTCGGGGACGACAAACGGCTCGGCAACTACTGCGATCTCAACCACGCCCGCCGCAAGTGCCGCGACTAACAAGTCATGGGCACGGCGGGCGTGGTTGATGTTCGCCTGGAGGACACGAGCACGGGTGAAGGCTATTCCGTCAGCGTAGCCTCCCCCCGGCTCGTGCCCTCCATAAGCGCCGTCGCAAATGCGACGGAGATGTCCGTCACCTGTGGCGGTGGGGCAGACTGCCCCGCCCGCTGTGCACTAGCTGTGCCCTCCACCTGCTTATCTGTGGCCTTGGCGGTCACCTGTCTTGCCCGGCGGGTGGGTGGGCGGCATTGACGCCCCCCCAACCTATGATTGGCCGGCCGCCCCAAGTCTGCACAGACGGTGCAGTGGGGGGCGGCCGCCTTACACTGGCCCGCCCTGTGGCCGGGGGCACCGCAATTATAGCAGCGGTCACCCCGGTCCACGGCAGCAGTGCATCGCTGCCTCACATGTCCTCTTTCGAGGCAGCGATAGCACTGCTGCGGGCGGGCAGGGAGGGCCTCAACTTTCGCCATGACCCAACCCACCCTCAGTCGCCCTGCTGCCGCAACTTTACGGGCGGCAGCAAGTGGGCATTGCACCCAGAGGGTGCCAAGTCCGATCGGCGAGGTGCGGATTTCTCCAGTCCGCACCTCAACGACCTGACACCCTCCGGCAATCGCCAAGGCCTCGGCCACCTCTAAAGAGGTGACCGAGTCATCTAAGCCGCTGACTCTTACGTCAGCGCGCTTCTGGGGACAGGTTACCTTGACGGCGAAGTCCGTCAAGGCACCTGTCAACCTCGCCGCCAATAATGCGGCCTTCTCGGCTCGGTTCGCACCGGGAATCTCCAAGAGGAGACCCCCGGTTTGGGCACGCCTCGGCCTCACCGACGCAATGCCCAGCTCTTGGAGCGATATCCGCTGCTTTGCAGCGGACATCACCTCCTGGTAGGTGCTTACACTGTCTGGTAGCAGTGTAAGCACCACCGCTGCGGAGCGTGGGGCGCGCCCCAGTTTCTGCCGCTGGGCCGTCACGGGGCGTGCTTGTCCTACGACAGGGCCCCGTGCGGCCCGTTTGGGTGGCCCAGTTGGTCGGGCAATAGGTTGCGGCTGCATAGCAGCCCGACGGGCCTTGCGCCCGACCACCTGGGCCCAAGTACCGCCCTGTTCACTCCCTTTAACGGGGGGTGGCCTGCGCGCGGGGGGTGGTGCGTTCGACACCGCTGCCCCGGACGTTGCCGGCCGGGGTCGACTCCTCGTAGGAGGAGGAGGGGGCTGCTTTACAGGGGGGGGAAGAGGGTTATTCCCCTGTTTTGCAGCCCCCTTCTTCTTCTTCTTCTTCTTCTGCCCCTTCTTCCTCCCGGCCCCAGAACCCGATGGCACCTGTGGGGGTAGGGGAGGTGGAGGAGCGGGCCCCGACCGGGGCCGCAGCTCTCGACGGAGGGCCTCAACCCTTGCATCGAGCATTTGTCCCAACATGGAAGTCATATCTTCCATGTTGGGACTGCCGGGCCCCAACCCTCCGCCCCCAATTGGAGAGGGCGGCGGGAGGGATGTCCGGGTGCTCGAAAGGCGAGGGGGGGGCAACCCCCGGACTGGGGTTGGACAATGTTCCAACTCCGTTATGCGCTGTCGGAGCGCAGCATTTTCAGCCTCCAAGGCTGAAATGCGCTCCGACAAGGCACCCAATGTTGCCTTCTCGCCCCCAGCGACTGCGGGAGGATCCCGCCGCTGCAGCACCTCTTGGAAAAGTGCCTGCAGCTTGCGGGAATCCTCCCGCAACCGGCGGATGAATCCGCCCTTGATATTTGTGGACTTTGCCGCAATCCACTCTATATCGTTTGCCGCGATAAATGCCTCACGGCCTAACGCGGACATATCTTCTCCCCGGAACCTCCGGGAATAGTCGGCAACCTCGGGGAGAGGGTTGGTCGACTTTCCCGGAGGGGGTGCAGGCTCCTCCGGGTCGTGCGAGAGCAGCTCAGCCTCCTGCATGACCTTCAGCCTCGCTTCTTCGACCCGAAGGAGATGCTCCTTCGCTTGGGCCAACGCCACATAGTCCCCAGTAGTTGGGGGACGGCCCCTCCTCTCAATACGCTCCGCTCCCCGAGGGAGCAGTAGTGAGCGTGTCGGCGGGGGTGAGAGATAGGTCTCAGCGGAGTCGCTATCTCCATCCTCACCCGCCGACAAGATGTTCGGCGATCTGTGGGACACGGAAGACGCCCTGGATCGGCCGGACGCCTCCGTGTCTCCCTCTACAGCCCCCGAGGGGGTTCTGTCCTCTGCGCGTGAGGAGGGACGCGAGCTGGCCGCTGGGATAACCCGCTCGGCAAGCTGCTCCCTCCTTTCAGCCAGGGCCTGTAGCCTTGCGAGCCTTTCCGTGGTGAGGCGGAGGCTCGGTATTGATACCGCCTCACTCCGCACCACCTCCGGAAGTGCTCTCGGGGCTCCGTCCCCCTCCCTCTCCGCTTCCTTCTTCCCCCCTTTCCCCGTTTTGTTATTGGAAGACTTCATAATGGGTCCCACGAGTGTGGTCGGAAGGGATGTCACCCCCGGTAGAGCCGCCATACCGGGGGAAGGCTATTACCCCGGGGGGTCGCCAGGTACCCCGGGGTTGGACCGCTAGAGACCGATGCACCCACCGGCCACACCCAGCCGCAAAGGCTGAGCGCGCCCCCTCGCCGCGGTCCGCAGCTTGAGGCAGGGACTTTTTATAGAGGTTTATCCCCTCGCGGGCCGGCCAATAAAGGCAAGCCCCCCGCTCCGGCGAAACATGACCACCGGTTTACGGTATTACGACAGGGGTCACACCACCCCTGCCGAGCTATGGGATCCCGGGGGCGCAACTCCCCGTATCACGACCAGAACTGGCCGTGACCCCTGGGAGGTAGTGCAATACCGGGCCGACTCGCGGCGGAGGTGGAGCAAGCCCCAGCAATCCGCCTCTTTCCAAAAATCAGATTAATATTCTGACTCCTAATGAGGAGTGTATCAGATATTAAGCTGATAAGAACAGATACTACACTTTGATCTTAGCCATCAGGCCGAGAAGCGATTGATCCCAACCTAACCTAACCTAACCTTTTTTTTTTTTTTTTTTTACGTGGGGAAATCCATCATGGATACCCCGGAGCTGGGGAAGCTCCGGGGTTATGCCGGACTCTTACCGGCTAAAACCCCACGGTGGCCATCCCTGCACTACCGGGGAGAGTCTGGGATCTCTTGCGAACAACAACCAGACCCTCCCCGTGCAAGGGCGCCAGAAGGGCGCCCGCTTCCCAAAAGTTGGAGGGCTGAGCCTCCCCTACCCAGCTGAAGACGGCGATGTCGGGGCCACGCCGACATCGCCGACCGTCCCGGGCCGCGTGCAATGCATCGGCGAACCCCCATTCGCCGATGCTGCAGCCCCGGCGACCGCCTCGCCTTGAAGTACTCGAGTGGAGCGGAGCTCAAACACTCGGCGAGACGGCCGCCCTCCACCACCACAGCTCGGGCCCCGGGTGCGCTACTACCCGTACCGCGGCAACGGGTGGTCGGTTGCCGCGGCCCCTGGGGGATGATGTCTCCCGGGAAAGGGAGACATATCGGGGTGAGTTTACTCCTTCGGAGAAGGAGCAGCCCCACCCCGATCAGGCGCAACCGCCTGCCCCTTGGGCACCGAAGTGCCGGCCCTCGAGGGCCCCCCACGCCCGCCCTTTCGGACGGGCGGCTTACAGGCCGAGCCGCCCAAGCGGTGCCCGGACGGCAGACCCAAGTCCGCGCAGAGCGGACAGTTGGGCGCCGCCGCCGGACACCCGGCCGCCTTGTGGCCTGCAGCGCCACACCGATAGCACAAAGTGCTACGGTCCTCGTCGGCAGTGCACCGCGCCCGCACGTGACCGTGCTGAAGGCAGCGGTAGCACTGCAACGGCCGGGGCTTGAGCAGCTCGACCCGAGCTGTAGCCCACCCCACCCGAATATGATCCCCCTTCGCGAAGATTTTCTTCGCGCCCGCTAGGGGGCATCGCGCCCACACGGTGCCCAATGGGCCGGATCGCTGGATGGTTCCAACCACGATCCGGTCCATGGGGCACCCACCCTCCCTCGAGAGAGCCGCCTTCACTTCAATGGCCCGGACGGAGTCCTCAAGGCCGACCACCCTCAGCTCAACGAGCTTCATTGGGCGGCCGACCCTGAGGCCCCTGGGCTCCAACACCTCGGTGAGGCGATAGGCCAGTTGGTCGGCCTTTTCCGCCCTCCCTTCTCCCTCAACCTCCAGGATGAGGGCCCCCGTCTTTGCCCGCTTCGGCCTCACCGCCTCAATGCCCACTTCGTCAAGGGCGAAGGCGTTTCTCGCCACCAACATTGCGTTGGTGAGCGTCTGGTTGCACCCAGGCGGGACGGTGATAGACACCGCCTCCGACTCGGGTAGCCTACCCAGACGCACACCAACTTTCTTCTTCTCGGGGCCGGAGCCGGCCTTCGCGGCCGACTTCTTCCCCTTATTTTTCTTCCCCTTAGTCACCTTCGAGGAGGACGAGGGTGGGACCGGGGCAGAAGTCGGAGTCTTACGACCCACCACCTCCGCCCAGGAGTCCCCACCCCCGGACTGAGCCCGCACAGCAGACTCAGCGGAGGGAGGGACATTGGTCACCCCCCCTTTCCCCCTCTTACCCCGTCCCTTTTTCCCGGCTTTCGCCGGGCGAGGGGTGGCCGACGGTGGTTGGTCGGGCTGGGCGGCACGGGGAGTACCCCCGGCGTCCCCCCTAACCTCCCCCAACGAACCACCCCCCATCTCCAATCCGGAGGCGGGACCCGCCGCTCCCAGGGTGAGGTTCAACTCACCCCTGAGAGCGGCGAATCTCGCCTCCATCATATTTCCAACACGGGAGATGATCTCCTCCACGTCCACGCCGCCAGCGGCTGGACCCGTACTCGGGGAGGACCTGCCTCCCCGTGCCCCCGTGATAGGCGGCGATGTGCCACTAGGAGGCTCAACCTCCATTCGAGATTTCTCCCGTGTGGAAGACTCAAGTTGAGTCTTTAGCCTTCCCACTTCCCTCCTTAACTCTTCGAGCTCGGAGGAGAGCCTGTCGTTCGCTTCCTCGAGCTCTATTACACGCCCGTCCCTCTCAGTGCGCTGGATTGCCTCCAACCCAGCTAGCCTGAGCGCCTGCGCACTTTCCCGAAGGAGGCGCACAAACCTGCCGCTCAGGTTCCTCGATGAGCCGGCCACGCGCTCGACCTCCTTCGAGTGCTCTAAAATTAGAGCACCGAGGTCGGGTGTCGGCCGGTGCCTCATCTGCTCCCGCACATCCCGCTCATTGGGGAGAGGCTTAGCGCTCTTGCTGGGAGGCGGAGGAGTCCGGGAGGGATCGGATCGCTCCAACTCCCTCCGGACTGCCTCCTCCTCCCGGCAGAGCTCCATGTAGGCTCGCTTCGCCTCTGCAAGCCCTACGTATTCCCCCGTTGTAGGGGGCCTGCCCCTTTTCCTCACAACTGGAGGCTCCTGCCGACACGAGAAGGAGGTGTCAGAGTATTCCTCCTCGTCGTCGGAATCCATTCCGAGCGACCAGCGTCCAGCGCTGCCCGCCGCTAAGTCCTTCACGAGGCCGGCCAGCGGCCTCGTAGAACTCCCCCCAGCCCCAGAGGAACCAGTAGCCTTAAACGCCGTGGCCTGGCCCTCCACCACGGACGTCCCACGGTTGCCAGATGACGACGCAGCCGGGCCCGCTTGACCACCCGAAACTGCGCCGGTACTGGAGGTTCCGAGGCCTCCTGCACCGTAAGTTTTCTTCCCTTTATGTACACTATCCATAATTGTTGTAAGTAAAACCACCCCTAACGTGCCCGAGTCGTCAACAATAGTCCCGTCCCGCACCGCTTCCACCTTCTCACCTCTCAACTCCGGGCCTTACCGGCAAGGGAGGCCCTGCCAGGATCCGAAGATCCCGCCGGCATCGCCCCGGAGCATCACTGAGGCTACCTCAGCTTCCGCGATGCACCCTTTTAGTCGCCTCTTACGACAGGCAGGGTATACCCTGGGTGTATTCTGACCCGCACCCAGACGGGGAAACCTTTTTTTTTTTTTTTTTTTTTACGTGGGGAAATCCATCATGGATACCCCGGAGCTGGGGAAGCTCCGGGGTTATGCCGGACTCTTACCGGCTAAAACCCCACGGTGGCCATCCCTGCACTACCGGGGAGGGTCTGGGATCTCTTGCGAACAACAACCAGACCCTCCCCGTGCAAGGGCGCCAGAAGGGCGCCCGCTTCCCAAAAAGTTGGAGGGCTGAGCCTCCCCTACCCAGCTAAAGACGGCGATGTCGAGGCCACGCCGACATCGCCGACCATCCCGGGCCGCGTGCAATGCATCGGCGAACCCCCATTCGCCGATGCTGCAGCCCCGGCGACCGCCTCGCCTTGAAGTACCCGAGTGGAGCGGTGCTCAAACACTCGGCGAGACGGCCGCCCTCCACCACCACAGCTCGGGCCCCGGGTGCGCTACTACCCGTACCGCGGCAACAGATGGTCGGTTGCCGCGGCCCCTGGGGGATGATGTCTCCCGGGAAAGGGAGACATATCGGGGTGAGTTTACTCCTTCGGAGAAGGAGCAGCCCCACCCCGATCAGGCGCAACCGCCTGCCCCTTGGGCACCGAAGTGCCGGCCCTCGAGGGCCCCCCACGCCCGCCCTTTCGGACGGGCGGCTTACAGGCCGAGCCGCCCAAGCGGTGCCCGGACGGCAGACCCAAGTCCGCGCAGAGCGGACAGTTGGGCGCCGCCGCCGGACACACGGCCGCCTTGTGGCCTGCAGCGCCACACCGATAGCACAGAGTGCTACGGTCCTCGTCGGCAGTGCACCGCGCCCGCACATGACCGTGCTGGAGGCAGCGGTAGCACTGCAACGGCCGGGGCTTGAGCAGCTCGACCCGAGCTGTTGCCCACCCCACCCGTATTCTATCCCCCTTGGCGAAGAGCTTCTTAGCCCCAGCCAAAGGGCATCGCGCCCACACGGTGCCCAATGGGCCGGATCGCCGGATGGTACCGACCACGATCCGGTCCATGGGGCACCCACCCTCCCTAGAGAGAGCCGCCTTCACCTCAATGGCCCGGACGGAGTCCTCAAGCCCGACCACCCTCAGTTCGACGAACTTCATCGGGCGGCCGACCTTGAGGCCCCTAGGCTCTAACACCTCTGTAAGGCGAATGGCGAGATTGTCCGCCTTTTCCGCCCTCCCCTCGCCGTCGACCTCAAGAATGAGGGCCCCCGTCTTCGCCCGTTTGGGCCTCACCGCCTCGATGCCCACCTCGTCGAGGGCGAAGGCGTTACGTGCCACCAACATGGCGTTGGTGAGCGTCTGGGAGCACCCAGGCGGGACGGTGATGGTCACCGCCTCCGACCTGGGAAGCCTACCCAGACGCACACCAACATTCTTCTTCGCGGGGCCGGAGCCGGCCTTCGCGGCCGTCTTCTTCCCCTTCTTCCTCCCCTTGGTCTCCTTCGAGGAGGACGAGGGTGGGACCGGGGCAGAAGTGGGAGTCTTACGACCCACCACCTCCGCCCAGGAGTCCCCACCCCCGGACTGAGCCTGCACAGCAGACCCAGCCGGAGGAGGGACATTAGTCACCCCCCTAGTCCCCCTCTTGCCCGTACCCTTTTTCCCGGCTTTCGCCGGGCGAGGGGTGGCTGACGGTGGTTGGTCGGGCTGGGCAGCGCGGGGAGTACCCGCGCCGTCCCCCCTAACCTCCCCCAACGAACCACCCCCCAACACCAAACCGGAGGCGGGACCCGCCGCTCCCAGGGTGAGGTTTAACTCACCCCTGAGCGCGGCGAATCTCGCCTCCATTATATCTCCCACCCGGGAGATTATAGTCTCCACGTCCACGCCGCCAGCGGCTGGACCCGTACTCGGGGAGGACCTGCCTCCCCGTGCCCCCGTGATAGGTGGGGATGTAGCCCTGGGAGGCTCAACCTCCATTCGGGATTCTTGAGTGGCAGACTCGAGCTTGCGCTTGAGCCTACCGACTTCCCGCTTGAGGTCCTCAAGTTCGGAGGAGAGCCTTTCGTTGGCCTCCTCCAACTCCTGGACCCTCCCATCCCGGTGTGTGCGTTGTATCGCCTCAAGTCCAGCAAGCCTAAGGGCCTGGGCAGACTCTCTGAGGCGATGGACGAATTTCCCGCTCAAATTTTTTGAGGAGCCGGCCACACGCTCGACCTCCTTCGCATGCTCCAATATGAGAGCACCGAGGTCGGGCGTCGGCCGGTTCCTCATTTCCTCTCGCACCTCCCGCTCATTCGGGAGCGGCTTAGCGCCTTTGCTAGGAGGCGGAGGAGTCCGGGAGGGGTCGGATCGCTCCAACTCCCTCCGGACCGCCTCCTCCTCCCGGCAAAGCTCCATATAGGCGCGCTTCGCCTCCGCCAACCCCACATACTCCCCAGTGGTAGGGGGCCTGCCCCTCTTCCTCACCACAGGAGGCTCCATCCGACACGAGAAGGAGGCATCCGAGTACCCCTCCTCGTCGTCGGAGTCCATCCCGAGCGACCAGCGACCAGCGCTGCCCGCCGCGAGATCCTTAACGTGGCCGACCAGCGGCCGCGAAGAAGTCCCCCCATCCCCAGAGGCGCCGGTAGCTCTAGACGCCGTGGCCTGGCCCTCCACCACGGACGTCCCACGGTTGCCGGATGACGACGCAGCCGGGCCCGCTTGACCACCCGAAACTGCGCCGGTACTGGAGGATCCGAGGCCTCCTGCACCGTAAGTTTTCTTCCCTTTGTTCCTCAAATCCATAGTTTATATAATATACCTCCCCCAACGTGCCCGAGTCGTCGCCGAAAAAGCCCGTCCCGCACCGCTTCCACCTTCTCACCCCTCAACTCCGGGCCTTACCGGCAAGGGAGGCCCTGCCAGGATCCGAAGATCCCGCCGGCATCGCCCCGGAGCATCACTGAGGCTACCTCAGCTTCCGCGATGCACCCTTTTAGTCGCCTCTTACGACAGGCAGGGTATACCCTGGGTGTATTCTGACCCGCACCCAGACGGGGAAGACGGGGAAACCTAACCTTTTTTTTTTTTTTTTTTTTTTTTTTTTTTTTTTTTACGTGGGGAAATCCTCATGGATACCCCGGAGCTGGGGAAGCTCCGGGGTTATGCCGGACTCTTACCGGCTAAAACCCCACGGTGGCCATCCCTGCACTACCGGGGAGGGTCTGGTATCTCTTGCGAACAACAACCAGACCCTCCCCGTGCAAGGGCGCCAGAAGGGCGCCCGCTTCCCAAAAGTTGGAGGGCTGAGCCTCCCCTACCCAGCTAAAGACGGCGATGTCGGGGCCACGCCGACATCGCCGACCGTCCCGGGCCGCGTGCAATGCATCGGCGAACCCCCATTCGCCGATGCTGCAGCCCCGGCGACCGCCTCGCCTTGAAGTACTCGAGTGGAGCGGTGCTCAAACACTCGGCGAGACGGCCGCCCTCCTCCACCGTAGCTCGGGCCCCGGGTGCGCTACTACCCGTACCGCGGCAACAGATGGTCGGTTGCCGCGGCCCCTGGGGGATGATGTCTCCCGGGAAAGGGAGACATATCGGGGCAGGTCTACTCCTTCGGAGAAGGAGCAGCCCCACCCCGATCAGGCGCGACCGCCTGCCCCTTGGGCACCTTAGTGCCAGCCCTAGAGGGCTCCCCACGCCCGCCCTTTCGGACGGGCGGCTTACAGGCCGAGCTGCCCAAGCGATGCCCGGACGGCAGACCCAAGTCCGCGCAGAGCGGACAGTTGGGCGCCGCCGCCGGACACCCGGCCGCCTTGTGGCCTGCAGCGCCACACCGATAGCACAAAGTGCTACGGTCCTCGTCGGCAGTGCACCGCGCCCGCACGTGACCGTGCTGGAGGCAGCGGTAGCACTGCAACGGCCGGGGCTTGAGCAGCTCGACCCGAGCGATACCCCACCCCACCCGTATGCGGTCCCCTTTGGCGAAGATTTTCTTCGCCGCCGCGAGTGGACATCTCGCCCACACGGTGCCCAATGGGCCCGATCGCTGGATGTTGCCAACCGCGATCGGGTCCATTGGGCACCCACCCTCCCTCGAAAGAGCCGCCTTGACCTCGATGGCCCGGACGGAGTCCTCAAGCCCGACCACCCTCAGTTCGACGAACTTCATCGGGCGGCCGACCTTGAGGCCCTTCGGCTCCAAGACCTCCGTTAAGCGGTAGGCGAGCTGATCCGCCTTCTCCGCTCTCCCCTCCCCCTCAATCTCAAGAATGAGAGCCCCAGTCTTAGCCCGCTTGGGCCTCACCGCCTCGATGCCCACCTCGTCCAGGGCAAAGGCGTTCCTCGCCGCCAACATCGCGTTGGTGAGCGTCTGGGAGCACCCAGGCGGGACGGTGATGCTCACCGCCTCCGACCTGGGAAGCCTACCCAGCCGCACACCCCCCTTCTTCTTATCGGGGCCGGAGCCGGCCTTACCGGCCGACTTCTTCCCCTTCACCTTCCTCTTCTTCGAGGAGGAAGAGGGAGGGACCGGGGCAGAGGTGGGAGCCTTGCGGCCCACCACCTCCGCCCAGGAGTCCCCACCCCCGGACTGAGCCCGCACAGCAGACTCAGCCGAGGGAGGGACATTGGTCACCCCCCACTTCCCCCTCTTACCCCTCCCCTTTTTCCCGGCTTTCGCCGGGCGAGGGGTGGCCGACGGTGGTTGGTCGGGCTGGGCGGCACGGGGAGTACCCCCGCCGTCCCCCCTAACCTCCCCCAACGAACCACCCCCCATCTCCAATCCGGAGGCGGGACCCGCCGCTCCCAGGGTGAGGTTCAACTCACCCCTGAGAGCGGCGAATCTCGCCTCCATCATATTTCCAACACGGGAGATGATCTCCTCCACGTCCACGCCGCCAGCGGCTGGACCCGTACTCGGGGAGGACCTGCCTCCCCGTGCCCCCGTGATAGGCGGCGATGTGCCACTAGGAGGCTCAACCTCCATTCGAGATTTCTCCCGTGTGGAAGACTCAAGTTGAGTCTTTAGCCTTCCCACTTCCCTCCTTAACTCTTCGAGCTCGGAGGAGAGCCTGTCGTTCGCTTCCTCGAGCTCTATTACACGCCCGTCCCTCTCAGTGCGCTGGATTGCCTCCAACCCAGCTAGCCTGAGCGCCTGCGCACTTTCTCGAAGGAGGCGCACAAACCTGCCGCTCAGGTTCCTCGATGAGCCGGCCACGCGCTCGACCTCCTTCGAGTGCTCTAAAATTAGAGCACCGAGGTCGGGTGTCGGCCGGTGCCTCATCTGCTCCCGCACATCCCGCTCATTGGGGAGAGGCTTAGCGCTCTTGCTGGGAGGCGGAGGAGTCCGGGAGGGATCGGATCGCTCCAACTCCCTCCGGACTGCCTCCTCCTCCCGGCAGAGCTCCATGTAGGCTCGCTTCGCCTCTGCAAGCCCTACGTATTCCCCCGTTGTAGGGGGCCTGCCCCGTTTCCTCACAACTGGAGGCTCCTGCCGACACGAGAAGGAGGTGTCAGAGTATTCCTCCTCGTCGTCGGAATCCATTCCGAGCGACCAGCGTCCAGCGCTGCCCGCCGCTAAGTCCTTCACGAGGCCGGCCAGCGGCCTCGTAGAACTCCCCCCAGCCCCAGAGGAACCAGTAGCCTCAAACGCCGTGGCCTGGCCCTCCACCACGGACGTCCCACGGTTGCCAGATGACGACGCAGCCGGGCCCGCTTGACCACCCGAAACTGCGCCGGTACTGGAGGTTCCGAGGCCTCCTGCACCGTAAGTTTTCTTCCCTTTATGTACACTATCCATAATTGTTGTAAGTAAAACCACCCCTAACGTGCCCGAGTCGTCAACAATAGTCCCGTCCCGCACCGCTTCCACCTTCTCACCTCTCAACTCCGGGCCTTACCGGCAAGGGAGGCCCTGCCAGGATCCGAAGATCCCGCCGGCATCGCCCCGGAGCATCACTGAGGCTACCTCAGCTTCCGCGATGCACCCTTTTAGTCGCCTCTTACGACAGGCAGGGTATACCCTGGGTGTATTCTGACCCGCACCCAGACGGGGGGGGGAAACCTAACCTTTTTTTTTTTTTTTTTTTTTTTTTTTTTTTTTTTAACGTGGGGAAATCCTCATGGATCCCCCGGGGCTGGGGAACCCCGGGGGTATGCCGGACTCTTACCGGCTAAAACCCCACGGTGACCTACCTCGGCGCTGCTGGGGAGGGCCCGGGAACTCTGGACGAACACGTCCGGTCCCTCCCCGCGCCGGGGCCCCCTATGGTGACTGAGGGGACCCCCTTCCCGTTGGGGGGGTGGTCGACGATACACCCCCCCATCCGGGGTAACGGGCGGTGACCCGGTCACCCGGCCACCGCCCCCGTCCCGGAGGGCGCGTGCAATGGCTGAGGCGATCCCCCAATCGCCCCAGCCGCGCCCCCCGGGCGACCCCCGTGCAAAGACGTGGGGCACGACCCCCACCGGAGTGAGGGTCCTCCCCGCACGGGCGTCGCCGACGCCTCGGGCCAGGCTTGGCCCGGTTCGACTGGGAGCCCCGGGTGCGTCACACCCGATACCGTGGCCCGGTTAAGTGCCGGGACCACGGCCCCTGGGGCAAAGGTGCCACCACCGTGGCACGCTGGGTGCGCGGCGGAGGTGGCGAAGTCCCGCTCCCCGAAGGGTTCTTAGGAGTGACCCCCACCCGAAGGCGAGGGTCCCCCCCGTGGAGCGGGGCGGGGCAAACGTGCAAGACGCCGACCCCGCAGGCGACGCCGAGCAGGGAGCAGTTGCTCCCTTGAGCGCTCGGCGGCCTCCTTCGCGACCATGACCTCCTCGCAAAAGGAGATCATGGCCTGCCAGACGCTCCCGCTACCGACCATCCGAGACAGGATGGCCGGCAGCGAGAGGTCCGGACCCACCTCCGCCGCTAAGGCCCGACGCGGCACCTCCCAGGCAGGACACTCCATGAGAGTGTGCCGCGCCGAGTCCACCGCGGCGCCACAGTGGTGGCACCGCGGGTCCGCCTCGCGACCGATCCGGCACAGGTACCGACCGAAGCAGCCATGCTCGGTCAGCACCTGTGTGGCTCGGAACGTAAGTCGCCCGGAGCTACGGCCCACCCATCTGTCTAAGACGGGCAGGACCGCCCCGACGGTCCAGTGGTCTCTATGACGAGACAACTCCTCCTTCCACTTTGCCATAGTGGACCGCCGGGCCTGGAGCCTCAACTCGTCCCTGTCTTCCCCTGGCGGGTTGGAGTCCTGGCAGGCAAGACGAAGATGCCTATAGACATAGGCATCCTCAGCCGCCAGAAACTCCAAAGGTGGTGAACCCGCCAGGGTGGTGGCCGCCTCATATGACACCGTACGGTACCCCCTTATGACGCGGATGGCAGCGCGTCTCCACTCCCTCCGGAGGAGCGTCTTGCTCCCCCGGCTGGCCGCTAAGGCGTCGGCCCAGATGGGGGCACCGTACAGTGCCACGCTTTTCACCACGCCGCAGTAGAGGCGGCGCACCCGCTCGTCCGGACCACCAAGGTTGGGCATAATGCGACTCAGATGAGTCACGAGGCTACCCAACCTGGTGGCCAGACGAGCGAAGTGCGGGACGAAGCTCCAGGAGCTGTCCAGGTAGACACCAAGATACTTGATGTCGGTGCCCACCTGGACGTCGGACGACCCGATCCTCACCAGGCTATGGGGTGGAGTGCCCCTCCTACGACCCTCGAAGAAGACGATTTCGGTCTTCTGAGGGGACAACTCCAACCCCATGCCCCGGATCCGCGAGGCGACGGCCGCAACTGCGACCTCCGCCCGGCGGATGGTCCTCCCACGGTCCCTGCCGGTGGCTAACACCATAGTGTCATCGGCGTAACACGTTAAGTGAACGCCGACCGGCAGGGACACCCGCAGAGCCGCGTCGTACCCCAGGTTCCACAACAGTGGGCCCAAGACGGACCCCTGGGGCACTCCACGGTTGATCTGCCGCCTGACAGACCCATCGCGGCCACCGTAGACGATGGCCCTGTCCCGGAGGTAGTCTCCGACCACCATCCGCAGGTAGAGGGGCACCTCGTGACGTTCGAGGGCCCCGCGGATGGCCGCCCAGGAGAGGGAGTTGAAGGCGTTCTGGATGTCCAGAGACACAGCCAGAGCAACCCCTCCCCCGGACGTGGCCGAGTCCGAGAGGGACTTGACGCGATGAATAGCGTCGATGGTCGAACGTCCCTCCCGGAAGCCGAACTGGCACTCGGCCAGGTCGGGTCCATCACGGGACAGGTGCTGGACGAGGCGCTTGTGAACGATACGTTCAAATAACTTCCCCACCTCGTCCAGCAACACGATGGGCCTGTAGGCAGAAGGCGACTCTGCGGGCCTGTTGTCCTTGCGTAGGAGGACCATCCGCCCGGTCTTCCACCGTGGTGGAAGAGTCCCCGTCTGCAGACATGCTGTGAACAGCCTGCGCAGACGGGGCCCGAGGACGCTGAGCGCCAAGACCCAGGCGCGGCCGGGGATGCCGTCGGGGCCGGGGGCGGTGTTGCGTGCCCCCATGCGTTTGACAGCCCCGGCCAACTCCTCTTCGGACACCTCCCACTCCTGGGACCATAAGACTCGGTCCGGTGGTGGAGCGGGGGCCGACACCTCCCCGTCAGGGAATAAAGTGCCGACCACCCGCTCCAGGAGTGGGGGGTCCATCGTCTCCGTGAGGGGAGGCGCCCATGGACGAAGCTTGTCCATCACCAGACGGTATGGGCGCCCCCATGGGTCCTCACGGAGTGAGTCGAGGAGTCCGTCCCAGGCCTGAGCCTTGGCGCTCCTGATGGCCAGCTGCAGCCGCTTCGTGAGTTCACGATAGTCGGCGTACAGCTGTGCCGTTCTCGCTGCGTCGGAGTTACGCCGACGCCTCGCCCGGGTGTACTGGCGGCGAGCGACTCCGCACTCATCGCGGAGACGCTGAATCTCAGCGCTCCACCAGTACACCGGGCGGCGGGGCGGATTGGCGCGGACTCGTGGCATCGCCACGTCGCAAACAGCCGACATGGCGGCCGCGAACCAATCCGCCTCCTCCGAGACCTCCACTGGCCCAGCCGGAACTTCCGGCCAGGCCACTGCGAGAACGGCCGCCATCAGTGCGTCCTCATCGATGCCCTTCAGGGCCCACCTCCGTGGGTGGTGGGCTGCTGGGCGGGTCGGGGGAGGCGTGGAGACATCCATGCGTATATATACATGGTCTGACAGTGTCTCCACGTCGTCGACCCTCCACCCCGACACACGGCGCGCGGCCAGGGCATTGGCGAAAGACAAGTCCACTATGCTTTCGCCCTGGTACCGCACGCACGTGCTGGCCGAGCCCCGGTTCAGCAACCGGAGACCCAGGCCAGCCGCCCAGTCCAGCACCGAGTGGCCCCTCTGGTCCGTCCTCGGGGAGTGCCACGCGGATGCGTGAGCATTGAAGTCCCCGAGGACGAGTACTGGACGAGCTGCGTGCGATGAAACAACGTTCTGCAGCTCGTCCAGTAGGAGGTCGAAGCGACCGAGGGACCAACTCGGGGGCGCGTAGACGCCCACCACCACACAACCCGCCCAGTCGACCGCCACGAATCCATGGCCGCGCATGACAGGCGCTATTGGCCGGATCCGTGACGGAACCGACTGGGCGATCACCACGGAGTCGTCCAAGTCTCCAACCCAGGACGGGCGTCGGAGAACCCGGTACGGCTCCGCAGCTACGACCAACTCAACCACGCCGCCGCAAAGACTATGAGACATCAAGTCTTGAGCGGCGACGGCGTGGTTGAGATTGGTCTGGATGATCTGACCGCGGGGAGGCATGAACTTTAGGCCGTGTCCATGGCCTCCCCCCGGCCAGAATCATCCTTGAGAGCGGGTTTTACTGCCCGCTCCGCCTCCTCCCCAGTGTCCATCACTGCAGCTCCCACGGTGGAGGGTGATGCGGATGCATCACCCCCGCTGGAACCTCCCACGGTGGAGGGTGATGCCGGTGCACCACCCCCGCCGGAACATCCCACGTTGGAGGATGGTGCAGCCGCACCACCCCCTTGATGGACACTGGGGACTTGGATCTTCTTCGCCTGCGTCACTCCTCGTTTCTTGGCTGGGCGGGCCTTTGGTGGGGAGCAACACTTACTCCCCATACGATGGTCGGCGGGCCGCCCCGCTTCTTTGCACAAAGTGCATACTGGGGCGGCCGCCGTACATTGACCCGCCCGGTGACCGGTTTCGCCGCACCTATAGCAACTGTGCGACCGGTCAACATCAGCAGTGCACCGCTGCTGGACATGTCCAATTTGCCAGCAGCGGTAGCACTGATCTGGGCGGGGCTTAAGTGCCTCCACCCTAGCGAGGGTCCACCCAACCCTTATCCGTCCGGCAGCGACCACTTTCTTGGCCGCTGCCAAGGGGCATTGCACCCAAAGGGTGCCGAGCCCGTTGCGTGAGGCCCTTATCTCTCCTGTCCTCACTTCCGCCAGTTGGCATTTACCTGCACCAACAATGGCTTCGGCCACCTCAGCCGGTGTGGCTGAATCGTCGAGACCAATAACCCGAAGATCGGCTTTTTTGATGGGCCTGACGACCGTGACTCCTTCACTGGCCAGTGCAGCCTTCAACTTCTCGGCCAAGGCGGATGCCTTGACCTCTTTGTCAGGACCGGAAATCTCCAACATCATGCCTCCGGTCCTCGCTTTCTTGGGGCGGACACTGTCCACCCCCACGTCAGCTAACTTCACCCTCTGCCTGGCAGCCGTCATGACGTCCCTGTATGAGGACTTGCTGCCAGGCTGGAGGGTGAGGACTACCGCAGCTGTTCGCGGTAGTCGGCCGAGCTTGGGCTTCTCCGCCTTCTTCTCAACTTTCTGTGGTGGAGCAGGTGCCGATTGGGCCTTTTTGGCAACCCGTCGGGCCTTCCTGCCCACCACTTGGGCCCATGATCCCTCGGTGGCGGTAGCACCTGTGGGAATTGATGGTGCTGCCGCTTTCTTCAGCGCCTCCTGGCGCACTGCCTCCAATCTTCTGGCGGCCCCGGAGGGGGTCGCCTTCTTCTGAAGGGGTTGAGATTGTGCAGGAGCAGAGTCCTTCCCCTTCTTCTTCTTCTTCTTTCCCTTCTTTTTCTTCTCTTTCTTGTCCCCGGTGGCCTGTGATAAGGTGCCATCCGGGGATAGTTCCTCCCTCTCCTTAGCTGGGAGAAGTTCCTTCCGGAACTCCTCTAATCTTCTACTGACGAGATCCGCAATTTGTGCGACAAGTGCGGACCCCGTCGTCTCCCTGGGTGCCGGGACACCCGTTCCAGGGCAATCACTCCCGGAAACCCTCAATGGTGAGGCTGGTGCTGGCCTCGCGCGGTTCGCGATTTCCAAGTCGGCCATCCTAGTTACTGGCGGGCTAGGAGATCGCCTCTCCAACAGTAATAAACGTTCCTGCAGGCGTTTGTTCTCCGCCTGCAGGTCCTCCAGTTGCGCCCTCAGCGCAGATATCTCTACGGCCGGCGCTTGTTCCGCCGGCCGCACCACCCGTTGCGCGAGCTCCATGGTGACAGCTCTAACTGCTCGGGCACCAACGCGGATGTCTCGCTGGATGGTGCCTTTCAAATTTTTTGATTTGGCCGCCGCCAACTCAATCTTATCGGCCTCTTCCAAGGCCCACGCTCCCAAATCCTCCAGAGGCTTCTTCTTGGCCTCTTCTACAAACGCCTCCATGTCTGGCACGGGGTTGGTAGACCTCCCGGGTGGAGGTATGCTGCCCGTGCCGTTTCTGATCTCCTCCTCCAGCTCAACGAGCTCGACTTCTCGTTGAGCCTCGAGATAGGCCCTCTTGGCCTCCGCTAGGCCCATGTACTCCCCAGTTGTTGGGGGCCGTCCTCTCTTCTTAGATTTCGGACACGCCCGCTCCCTGAGGATCGCAAAGTTGGATCTAACCGATCCAACGGACGTGTCCGAATCATAGGAGGCGTCGCCCGACTCCTCCTGTGCGCCTTTCTCCAGTGCTCTACCCCTCAACTGGAGCCTCTCTAATAATACTTGCCCCTGTGAGGCAGAGAGTAGCTTCTCCGAGACGATGTTCGGCCTCGGATTCGCGACCTTTCGGACCCCAGAGGTCCCCGCCTTCTCCTCGTCTACCCCCCCAATCCCCGGTTTTTTAAAAGAAGAACAATTCGCCATACTGTTCCCACGAGTAGGGTCGGAAACGAGGTCACCCCTGGCAGAGCCGCCATGCCAGGGGAAGGCAGATACACCCGGGGGGCGCCAGTATCCCCGGGGTTGGTCGCTCGAGACCGGTGCACCCACCGGCCACGCCCAGCCGCGAGGACTGGGCGTGCCCCCTCGCCGCGTACCGCAGCTTGAGGCTAGGGACTTTTTATAGAGGTTTATCCCCTCGCGGGCCGGCCAATGAAGGCAAGCCCCCCGCTCCGGCGAAACATGACCACCGGTTTACGGTATTACGACAGGGGTCACACCACCCCTGCCGAGCTATGGGATCCCGGGGACGCAACTCCCCGTATCACGACCAGAACTGGCCGTGACCCCTGGGATGGAGGCCCGCATCCACCGTTTTCACCCCTCCGCTCCGAGCCTTACCGGCAAGGGAGGCCCCGCCAGGATCCGAAGATCCCACCGGCATCGCCTCGGAGCATCACGGAGGCTACTTGGTATCAGCGAAACCCCCGAAAGCCAGAGCCCCGTTAGTCACCGGATGACTCCGGTGTCCAGGTTCCACCACGAGGAGGTGGGGATGGCACATGTTGTTGCAGCTGCAACAACTTCTAGAACCCGGGAAACCTAACCTTTTTTTTTTTTTTTTTTTTTTTTTTACGTGGGGAAATCCATCATGGATACCCCGGAGCTGGGGAAGCTCCGGGGTTATGCCGGACTCTTACCGGCTAAAACCCCACGGTGGCCATCCCTGCACTACCGGGGAGGGTCTGGGATCTCTTGCGAACAACAACCAGACCCTCCCCGTGCAAGGGCGCCAGAAGGGCGCCCGCTTCCCACAAGTTGGAGGACTGAGCCTCCCCTACCCAGCTAAAGACGGCGATGTCGGGGCCACGCCGACATCGCCGACCATCCCGGGCCGCGTGCAATGCATCGGCGAACCCCCATTCGCCGATGCTGCAGCCCCGGCGACCGCCTCGCCTTGAAGTACTCGAGTGGAGCGGTGCTCAAACACTCGGCGAGACGGCCGCCCTCCACCACCGTAGCTCGGGCCCCGGGTGCGCTACTACCCGTACCGCGGCAACAGATGGTCGGTTGCCGCGGCCCCTGGGGGATGATGTCTCCCGGGAAAGGGAGACATATCGGGGAAGGTCTACTCCTTCGAAGAAGGAGCAGCCCCACCCCGATCAGGCGCGACCGCCTGCCCCTTGGGCACAGAAGTGCCGGCCCTCGAGGGCCCCCCACGCCCGCCCTTTCGGACGGGCGGCTTACAGGTCGAGCTGCCCAAGCGATGCCCGGACGACAGACCCAAGTCCGCGCAGAGCGGACAGTTGGGCGCCGCCGCCGGACACCCGGCCGCCTTGTGGCCTGCAGCGCCGCACCGATAGCACAGAGTGCTACGGTCCTCGTCGGCAGTGCACCGCGCCCGCACGTGACCGTGCTGGAGGCAGCGGTAACACTGCAACGGCCGGGGCTTGAGCAGCTCGACCCGAGCTATACCCCACCCCACCCGTATCCTGTCCCCCTTGGCGAAGATTTTCTTCGCCGCCGCGAGCGGGCACCTAGCCCACACGGTGCCCAATGGGCCGGATCGCCGGATGGTACCGACCACGATCGGGTCCATTGGGCACCCACCCTCCCTTGAAAGAGCCGCCTTGACCTCTATGGCCCGGACCGAGTCCTCAAGGCCGACCACCCTCAGCTCAACGAGCTTCATTGGGCGGCCGACCTTGAGGCCCCTCGGCTCTAACACCTCCGTCAGGCGGTAGGCGAGTTGATCCGCCTTCTCCGCTCTCCCCTCCCCCTCAACCTCTAAGATGAGGGCACCGGTCTTTGCCCTCTTGGGCCTAACGGCCTCGATGCCTAGCTCATCAAGAGCAAAGGCGTTACGCGCCACCAACATAGCGTTGGTGAGCGTCTGGGAGCACCCAGGCGGGACGGTGATAGTCACCGCCTCCGACCTGGGAAGCCTACCCAGACGCACACCAACAGTCTTCTTCGCGGGGCCGGAGCCGGCCTTCGCGGCCGACTTCTTCCCCTTAGTCTTCTTCCTCTTCGAGGAGGAAGAGGGTGGGACCGGGGCAGAAGTGGGAGTCTTACGACCCACCACCTCCGCCCAGGAGTCCCCACCCCCGGACTGAGCCCGCACAGCAGACTCAGCCGAGGGAGGGACATTGGTCACCCCCCCTTTCCCCCTCTTACCCCGTCCCTTTTTCCCGGCTTTCGCCGGGCGAGGGGTGGCCGACGGTGGTTGGTCGGGCTGGGCGGCACGGGGAGTACCCCCGCCGTCCCCCCTAACCTCCCCCAACGAACCACCCCCCATCTCCAATCCGGAGGCGGGACCCGCCGCTCCCAGGGTGAGGTTCAACTCACCCCTGAGAGCGGCGAATCTCGCCTCCATCATCTCTCCCACGCGGGAGATAATCTTCTCCACGTCCACGCCGCCAGCAGCTGGACCCGTACTCGGGGAGGACCTGCCTCCCCGTGCCCCCAAGATAGGAGGAGTTGTCCCCCTGGGAGGCTCCACCTCCATTACGGATTGCTCCCGAGTGGCAGACTCGAGCTGCCTCCTCAGTCTGCCCACCTCACGTTTCAAGTCCTCGAGTTCGGAGGAGAGCCGTTCGTTGGCCTCCTCCAACTCCTGGACCCGCCCATCACGATGCGTCCGCTGGATCGCCTCGAGCCCCGCAAGCCTAAGCGCCTGGGCACTTTCCCGAAGGCGATGAACGAAACGCCCACTCAAGTTCTTGGAGGAACCGGCCACACGCTCGACCTCCTTAGCGTGCTCCAAGATGAGAGCACCGAGGTCAGGCGTCGGCCGGCTCCTCATTTCCTCCCTCACCTCCCTCTCATTGGGGAGAGGCTTAGCAGCCTTACTAGGAGGCGGAGGGGTCCGGGAGGGATCGGATCGCTCCAACTCCCTCCGGACCGCCTCCTCCTCCCGGCAAAGCTCCATGTAGGCTCGCTTAGCCTCCGCCAGCCCGACATACTCCCCGGTTGTTGGGGGCCTGCCCCTTTTCCTCACCGCACCGGTCGGCGGCTCCAAACGACAGGAGAAGGAGTTATCAGAGAACCCCTCCTCGTCGTCCGAGTCCATTCCCAGGGACCAGCGTCCAGCGCTGCCCGCCGCTAAATCTCTCACGAGACCGGCCAGCGGCCTCGAAGAATTCCCCCCATCCCCAGAGGCGCCAGTAGCTCTAGACGCCGTGGCCTGGCCCTCCACCACGGACGTCCCACGGTTGCCGGATGACGACGCAGCCGGGCCCGCTTGACCACCCGAAACTGCGCCGGTACTGGAGGTTCCGAGGCCTCCTGCACCGTAAGTTTTCCTCCCTTTGTTACGTAAGTCCATAATTATTAAAATAAAACCACCCCTAACGTGCCGAAGTCGTCAACAAAAGTCCCGCCCCGCACCGCTTCCACCTTCTCACCTCTCAACTCCGGGCCTTACCGGCAAGGGAGGCCCTGCCAGGATCCGAAGATCCCGCCGGCATCGCCCCGGAGCATCACTGAGGCTACCTCAGCTTCCGCGATGCACCCTTTTAGTCGCCTCTTACGACAGGCAGGGTATACCCTGGGTGTATTCTGACCCGCACCCAGACGGGGAGGGAAACCTAACCTTTTTTTTTTTTTTTTTTTTACGTGGGGAAATCCTCATGGATCCCCCGGGGCTGGGGAACCCCGGGGGTATGCCGGACTCTTACCGGCTAAAACCCCACGGTGACCTACCTCGGCGCTGCTGGGGAGGGCCCGGGAACTCTGGACGAACACGTCCGGTCCCTCCCCGCGCCGGGGCCCCCTATGGTGACTGAGGGGACCCCCTTCCCGTTGGGAGGGTGGTCGACGATACACCCTCCCATCCGGGGTAACGGGCGGTGACCCGGTCACCCGGCCACCGCCGCCGTCCCGGAGGGCGCGTGCAATGGCTGAGGCGATTCCCCAATCGCCCCAGCCGCGCCCCCCGGGCGACCCCCGTGCAAAAACGTGGGGCACGACCCCCACCGGAGTGAGGGTCCTCCCCGCACGGGCGTCGCCGACGCCTCGGGCCAGGCTTGGCCCGGTTCGACTGGGAGCCCCGGGTGCGTCAGACCCGATACCGTGGCCCGGCTAAGTGCCGGGACCACGGCCCCTGGGGCTTAGGTGCCACCACCGTGGCACGCTGGGTGCGCGGCGGAGGTGGCGAAGTCCCGCTCCCCGAAGGGTTCTTAGGAGCGACCCCCACCCTAAGGCGGGAGTCCCCCCCGTGGAGCGGGGCGGGGCAAACGTACAAGACGCCGACCCCGCAGGCGACGCCGAGCTGGGAGCAGAAGCTCCCTTGAGCGCTCGGCGGCCTCCTTCGCGACCATGACCCCCTCGCAAAAGGAGATCATGGCCTGCCAGACGCTCCCGCTACCGACCATCCGAGACAGGATGGCCGGCAGCGAGAGGTCCGGACCCACCTCCGCCGCTAAGGCCCGACGCGGCACCTCCCAGGCAGGACACTCCACGAGAGTGTGCCGCGCCGAGTCCACCGCGGCGCCACAGTGGTGGCACCGCGGGTCCGCCTCGCGACCGATCCGGCACAGGTACCGACCGAAACACCCGTGGTCGGTCAGCACCTGTGTGGCTCGGAAAGTAAGTCGTCCGGAGCTACGGCCCACCCATCTATCTAGGATGGGCAGGACCGCCCCGACGGTCCAATGGTCCCTGACGTGGGACAACTGCTCCCTCCAAGTTGCCATAGTGGACCGCCGGGCCTGGAGCCTCAGCTCGTCCCTGTCTTCCCCTGGCGGGTTGGAGTCCTGGCGGGCAAGGCGAAGATGCCTATAGACGTAGGCATCTTCAGCCGCCAGGAACTCCAAAGGTGGAAGACCCGCCAGGGCGGTGGCCGCCTCGTAGGACACCGTACGGTACCCCCTGATGACGCGTATTGCGGCGCGTCGCCATTCCCTCCGGAGGAGCGACTTGCTCCCCCGGCTGGCCGCTAAGGCGTCGGCCCAGATGGGGGCACCGTACAGTGCCACGCTTTTCACCACACCGCAGTAGAGGCGGCGCACCCGCTCGTCCGGACCACCAAGGTTGGGCATGATGCGACTCAAGTGAGTCACTAGGCTACCCAACCTGGCGGCCAGACGAGCGAAGTGCGGGACGAAGCTCCAGGAGCTGTCCAGGAAGACACCAAGATATTTAATGTCGGTGCCCACCTGGACGTCGGACGACCCGATCCTCACCAGGCGATGGGGTGGAGTGCCCCTCCGGCGACCCTCAAACAAGACGATCTCCGTCTTCTGAGGGGACAACTCCAACCCCATGCCCCGGATCCGCGAGGCGACGGCCGCAACTGCGACCTCCGCCCGGCGGATGGTCCTCCCACGGTCCCCGCCGGTGGCTAACACCATTGTGTCATCGGCGTAACACGTCAAGTGTACGCCGACCGGCAGGGACACCCGCAGAGCCGCGTCGTACCCCAGGTTCCACAAGAGTGGGCCCAAGACGGACCCCTGGGGTACTCCACGGTTGATCTGTCGCCTGACAGACCCATCGCGGCCACCGTAAACGATGGCCCTGTCCCGGAGGTAGTCTCCGACCACCATCCGCAGGTAGAGGGGCACCTCGTGACTTTCGAGGGCCCCGCGGATGGCCGCCCAGGAGAGGGAGTTAAAGGCATTCTTTATATCCAAAGAAACTGCCAGTGCTACCCCTCCCCCGGACGTGGCCGAGTCCGAGAGGGACTTGACGCGATGAATAGCGTCGATAGTCGAACGTCCCTCCCGGAAGCCGAACTGGCACTCGGCCAGGTCGGGTCCATCACGGGACAGGTGCTGGACGAGGCGCTTGTGAACGATACGTTCAAAGAGCTTCCCCACGTCGTCCAGCAACACGATGGGCCTGTAGGCGGAAGGCGACTCTGCGGGCCTGTTGTCCTTGCGAAGGAGGACCATCCGCCCGGTCTTCCACCGTGGTGGAAGGGTCCCCGTCTGCAGACAGGCTGTAAACAGCCTGCGCAGACGGGGCCCGAGGACGCTGAGCGCCAAGACCCAGGCGCGGCCGGGGATGCCGTCGGGGCCGGGGGCGGTGTTACGCGCCCCCATGCGCTTGACAGCCCCGGCCAACTCCTCTTCGGACACCTCCCACTCCTGGGACCATAAGACACGGTCCGGTGGTGGAGCGGGGGCCGACACCTCCCCGTCAGGGAATAAAGTGCCGACCACCCGCTCCAGGAGTGGGGGGTCCATCGTCTCCGTGAGGGGAGGCGCCCATGGACGAAGCTTGTCCATCACAAGACGGTATGGGCGCCCCCATGGGTCCTCACGGAGTGAGTCGAGGAGTCCGTCCCAGGCCTGAGCCTTGGCGCTCCTGATGGCCAGCTGCAGCCGCTTCGTGAGGTCACGATAGTCGGCGTACAGCTGTGCCGTTCTCGCTGCGTCGGAGTTTCGCCGACGCCTCGCCCGGGTGTACTGGCGGCGAGCGACTCCGCACTCCTCGCGGAGACGCTGAATCTCAGCGCTCCACCAGTACACCGGGCGGCGGGGCGGATTGGTGCGGACACGTGGCATCGCCACGTCGCAGACTGCCGACATGGCGTCCGCGAACCAATCCGCCTCCTCCGAGACCTCCACTGGCCCAGCCGGAACTTCCGGCCAGGCCACTGCGAGAACGGCCGCCATCAGGGCGTCCTCATCCATGCCCTTCAGGGCCCACCTCCGTGGGTGGTGGGCTGCTGGGCGGGTCGGGGGAGGCGTGGAGACATCCATGCGGATGTAGACGTGGTCCGACAGTGTCTCCACGTCGTCGACCCTCCACCCCGACACACGGCGCGCGGCCAGGGCATTGGCGAAAGATAAGTCCACGATACTTTCGCCCTGGTACCGCACGCACGTGCTGGCAGAGCCCCGGTTCAACAACCGGAGACCCAGGCCAGCCGCCCAGTCCAGCACCGAGTGGCCTCTCTGGTCCGTCCTCGGGGAGTGCCACGCGGATGCGTGAGCATTGAAGTCCCCGAGGACGAGTACTGGACGAGCTGCGTGCAATGAAACGACGTTCTGCAGCTCGTCCAGTAGGGAGTCGAAGCGACTGAGGGACCAACTCGGTGGAGCGTAGACGCCCACCACCACACAACCCGCCCAGTCGACCGCCACGAATCCATGGCCGCGCATGACAGGCGCTATTGGCCGGATCCGTGACGGAACCGACTGGGCGATCACCACGGAGTCGTCCAAGTCTCCAACCCAGGACGGGCGTTGGAGAACCCGGTACGGCTCCGCGGCTACGACCAACTCAACCACGCCGCCGCAAAGACTATGAGACATCAAGTCTTGAGCGGCGACGGCGTGGTTGAGATTGGTCTGGATGATCTGACCGCGGGGAGGCGTGAACGTTATGCCGTGTCCATGGCCTCCCCCCGGCCAGAGTCATCCAGTGGAGCGGTTTTAGCGTACCGCTCCGCCTCCTCTCCAGTGTCCATCGCAGGAACTCCCACGGTGGAGGGTGATGCGGGTGCACCACCCCCGCTGGAACCTCCCACGGTGGGGGGTGATGCCGGTGCACCACCCCCGCTGGAACATCCCACGTTGGAGGATGGTGCAGCCGCACCACCCCCTTGATGGACACCGGAGAGTTGGCTCCTCTTCTTCATGTCTCCTCCCTTCCTAGCTGGGCGGGCCTTGGGTGGGGAGCAAGCCTTACTCCCCATACGATGGTCGGCGGGCCGCCCGGCCTCTTTGCACAAAGTGCATACGGGGGCGGCCGCCGTACATAGGCCCGCCCGGTGACCGGTTTCGCCGCACCTATAACATAGGTGCGACCGGTCAACATCAGCAGTGCACCGCTGCTGGACGTGTCCCATCTGCCAGCAGCGGTAGCACTGCTCAGGGCGGGGCTTCAGCACTTCCACTCTAGCGAGGATCCACCCCACCCTGATTCGACCGGCAGCGACCACTTTTTTGGCCGCTGCCAGGGGACACTGCACCCAAAGGGTGCCGAGTCCAGCACGTGAGGACCTTACCTCCCCGGTCCTCACGTCCCCTGTTTGGCATCCGCCAACACCAGCAATTGCTTCGGCCACTTCAGCCGGTGTGGCCGACTCGTCCAGGCCAAAGACCCGGAGGTCGGTCTTCTTGACCGGCCTGGTAACGGTTACTTTGTCACCGGCTAGTGCCTCCCGCAACTTTTCTGCCAAGGCAGATGCCTTGGCCTCCTTCTCTGGGCCAGCGACCTCGAGCATGAGGCCTCCTGTCCTGGCCTTCTTGGGGCGGACACTGTCCACCCCAACATCCGACAACCTGACCCTCTGCCTGGCAGCAGTCATTATGTCCTTATAGCTGGACTTGCTGCCAGGCTGGAGAGTCAGGACTATCGCCGCCGTGCGCGGTAGCCTGCCCAACTTGGGCCTCTCCACCTTCTTCTGGGCCTTAGGTGGTGGAGCAGGGGCAGATTGGGCCTTTTTGGCAGCCCTTTTGGCCTTTCTGCCCACCACCTGGGCCCAAGTTCCCTCGTTGGCGGTGGCACCTGAAGTGGAAGCCACCGCTTTCTTCTGCGCCTCCTGGCGCACCGCCTCCAGTCTTCTAGCGGCCCCGGACAGGGTCGCCTTTAATTGAGGGGGTTGGGGTTGGACAGTAGAATTGTGCTTCCCCTTCCCCTTCTTCTTCTTATTCTTCTTTGTCTTCTTTTCCCCGGTGGCCTTTAGTACTGGGTCAGCCGGGAGCGCTTCCTCCTTTCTCTTGACGGGGAGGAGTTCTTTTCGGAACTCCTCTAACTTTCTGTTAACGAGATCCGCTATAAGTTGCACCATGTCGGACCCCGTCTCCTCCTTGGGTGCCGGGACACCCATTTCGGGGCCAACTGCCCCCGAATCCCTCGTTGGCAAGGCAGGTGTTTGCCTAGCGCAGCTCGCGATCTCCAAATCCGCCATCTTTGTCACCGGCGGACTTGGAGATCGCCTCTCCATTGCACTTAGCCTGTCCTGCAGGCGTCTATTTTCCGCCTGCAAGGCCTCTATATGCGCCCTCAGCGCAGTTATATCTGTCGCCGGCGCTTGTTCCGCCGGCCTCACCACCCGTTGTGCGAGCTCCATGGTGGCAGCTCTTACCGCACGGGCACCAACGCGAATGTCTCGTTGGATCGTCCCTTTGAGGTTCTTGGATTTGGCCGCAGCCAACTCGATCTTATCGGCCTCCTCCAGGGCCCAAGCTCCTAAGTCTTCCAGCGGCTTCTTCTTCGCCTCCTCGACGAATGCCTCCATGTCAGGCACTGGGTTGGTAGACCTCCCGGGTGGAGGGATACTGCCAGTGCCGCTCCTAATCTGTTCTTCCAGCTCAACGAGCTCGACTTCTCGTTGAGCCTCGACATAGGCCCTCTTGGCCTCAGCGAGTCCTACATACTCCCCAGTTGTTGGGGGTCGTCCTCTCTTTTTGGACTTCGGACACGCCCGTTCTCTGAGGACAGAGAAGTTGGATCTCACCGATCCGACGGACGTATCCGAGTCGTAGGAGGCGTCACCGGACTCCTCCTGAGCGCCTTTATCCAGAGCACGGCCCCTCAACTGGAGCCTCTCCAGAACTACCTGCCCTTGAGTGGCAGTGAGTACCTTGTCCGAGACAATATTTGGTCTCGGACCGCCGACCTTTCGGACCCCACTGGTCCCCGCCTTCTCTTCTTCACAAACCCCCCCAATCCCCGGTTTTTTAAAAGGTGAACAATTTTCCATAATGTTCCCACGAGAAGGGTCGGAAGGAAAGTCGCCCCTGGCAGAGCCGCCATGCCAGGGGAAGGCAGATACACCCGGGGGGCGCCAGTATCCCCGGGGTTGGTCGCTCGAGACCGGTGCACCCACCGGCCACGCCCAGCCGCGAGGACTGGGCGTGCCCCCTCGCCGCGTACCGCAGCTTGAGGCTAGGGACTTTTTATAGAGGTTTATCCCCTCGCGGGCCGGCCAATGAAGGCAAGCCCCCCGCTCCGGCGAAACATGACCACCGGTTTACGGTATTACGACAGGGGTCACACCACCCCTGCCGAGCTATGGGATCCCGGGGACGCAACTCCCCGTATCACGACCAGAACTGGCCGTGACCCCTGGGATGGAGGCCCGCATCCACCGTTTTCACCCCTCCGCTCCGAGCCTTACCGGCAAGGGAGGCCCCGCCAGGATCCGAAGATCCCACCGGCATCGCCTCGGAGCATCACGGAGGCTACTTGGTATCTGCGAAACCCCCGAAAGCCAGAGCCCCGTTAGTCACCGGATGACTCCGGTGTCCAGGTTCCACCACGAGGAGGTGGGGATGGCACATGTTGTTGCAGCTGCAACAACTTCTAGAACCCAGGGAAACCTAACCTAACCTTTTTTTTTTTTTTTTTTTTTACGTGGGGAAATCCATCATGGATACCCCGGAGCTGGGGAAGCTCCGGGGTTATGCCGGACTCTTACCGGCTAAAACCCCACGGTGGCCATCCCTGCACTACCGGGGAGGGTCTGGGATCTCTTGCGAACAACAACCAGACCCTCCCCGTGCAAGGGCGCCAGAAGGGCGCCCGCTTCCCAAAAGTTGGAGGGCTGAGCCTCCCCTACCCAGCTAAAGACGGCGATGTCGGGGCCACGCCGACATCGCCGACCATCCCGGGCCGCGTGCAATGCATCGGCGAACCCCCATTCGCCGATGCTGCAGCCCCGGCGACCGCCTCGCCTTGAAGTACTCGAGTGGAGCGGAGCTCAAACACTCGGCGAGACGGCCGCCCTCCACCACCGTAGCTCGGGCCCCGGGTGCGCTACTACCCGTACCGCGGCAACAGGTGTTCGGTTGCCGCGGCCCCTGGGGGATGATGTCTCCCGGGAAAGGGAGACATACCGGGGCAGGTCTACTCCTTCGGAGAAGGAGCAGCCCCACCCCGATCAGGCGCAACCGCCTGCCCCTTGGGCACCGAAGTGCCGGCCCTCGAGGGCCCCCCACGCCCGCCCTTTCGGACGGGCGGCTTACAGGCCGAGCTGCCCAAGCGGTGCCCGGACGGCAGACCCAAGTCCGCGCAAAGCGGACAGTTGGGCGCCGCCGCCGGACACCCGGCCGCCTTGTGGCCTGCAGCGCCACACCGATAGCACAGAGTGCTACGGTCCTCGTCGGCAGTGCACCGCGCCCGCACGTGTCCGTGCTGGAGGCAGCGGTAGCACTGCAACGGCCGGGGCTTGAGCAGCTCGACCCGAGCTATACCCCACCCCACCCGTATACGATCCCCTTTGGCGAAGATTTTCTTCGCCGCCGCGAGTGGACATCTCGCCCACACGGTGCCCAATGGGCCGGATCGCTGGATGTTGCCAACTGCGATCGGGTCCATTGGGCACCCACCCTCCCTCGACAAGGCCGCCTTTACCTCTATCGCCCGGACGGAGTCCTCAAGGCCGACCACCCTCAGCTCTACGAGCTTCATTGGGCGGCCGACCTTGAGGCCCCTAGGCTCCAGCACCTCTGTAAGGCGGTAGGCCAGCTGGTCAGCCTTTTCAGCCCTCCCCTCCCCCTCGATCTCTAAGATCAGAGCCCCAGTTTTCGCCCGCTTGGGCCTCACCGCCTCGATGCCCAGCTCGTCCAGGGCAAAGGCATTTCTCGCCACCAACATTGCGTTGGTGAGCGTCTGGTTGCACCCAGGCGGGACGGTGATAGACACCGCCTCCGACTTGGGTAGCCTGCCCAGACGCACACCAACATTTTTCTTCGCGGGGACGGAGCCGGCCTTCGCGGCCGACTTCTTCCCCTTACTCTTCCTCTTTTTCGAGGAGGACGAGGGCGGGACCGGGGCAGAAGTGGGAGTCTTACGACCCACCACCTCCGCCCAGGAGTCCCCACCCCCGGACTGGGCCCGCACAGCGGACTCAGCCGAGGGAGGAACATCAGTCACCCCCCTAGTCACCCTCTTGCCCCTCCCCTTTTTCCCGGCTTTCGCCGGGCGAGAGGTGGCCGACGGTGGTTGGTCGGGCTGGGCAGCACGGGGTGTACCCGCGCCGTCCCCCCTAACCTCCCCCAACGAACCACCCCCCAACACCAATCCGGAGGCGGGACCCGCCGCTCCCAGGGTGAGGTTCAACTCACCCCTGAGAGCGGCGAATCTCGCCTCCATCATATCTCCCACCCGGGAGATTATAGTCTCCACGTCCATACCGCCAGCGGCTGGACCCGTACTCGGGGAGGACCTGCCTCCCCGTACCCCCGTGATAGGAGGAGATGACCCCCTCGGAGGCACCACCTCAATTCGGGAATCCTCCCGAGCGCCAGACTCAAGCTGCCGCCTGAGCCGACCTACCTCCCGCTTGAGGTCCTCAAGTTCGGAAGAGAGCCGCTCGTTGGCCTCCTCCAACTCCTGAACCCTCCCATCCCGATGGGTTCTTTGTATAGCCTCGAGGCCAGCCAACCGAAGGGCCTGGGCACTCTCCCTCAGGCGGTGAACGAACCTCCCACTCAAGTTCTTCGAGGAACCGGCCACACGCTCGACCTCCTTAGCGTGCTCCAATATGAGAGCACCGAGGTCGGGCGTCGGCCGGCTCCTCATTTCCTCCCTCACCTCCCTCTCATTGGGGAGAGGCTTAGCAGCCTTACTAGGAGGCGGAGGGGTCCGGGAGGGATCGGATCGCTCCAACTCCCTCCGGACCGCCTCCTCCTCCCGGCAAAGCTCCATATAGGCCCGCTTAGCCTCCGCCAATCCCACATACTCGCCGGTCGTAGGGGGCCTGCCCCTTTTCCTAACAGCACCGGACGGCGGCTCTAACTGACACGAGAAGTCCGACAGGACCTCCTCGTCGTCCGAATCCATGCCCAGCGACCAGCGACCAGCGCTGTCCGCCGCTAAATCTTTCACGAGGCCGGCCAGCGGCCTCGCAGAGATACCCCCAGCCCCAGAGGAACCAGTCGCTCTAGACGCCGTGGCCTGGCCCTCCACCACGGACGTCCCACGGTTGCCGGATGACGACGCAGCCGGGCCCGCTTGACCACCCGAAACTGCGCCGGTACTGGAGGTTCCGAGGCCTCCTGCACCGTAAGATCTCTTCCCTTTATTCCGTGTATCCATGTTTGTTAAATGTACTCCACCCCTAACGTGCCCGTGTCGTCAACAAAAGTCCCGCCCCGCACCGCTTCCACCTTCTCACCCCTCAACTCCGGGCCTTACCGGCAAGGGAGGCCCTGCCAGGATCCGAAGATCCCGCCGGCATCGCCCCGGAGCATCACTGAGGCTACCTCAGCTTCCGCGATGCACCCTTTTAGTCGCCTCTTACGACAGGCAGGGTATACCCTGGGTGTATTCTGACCCGCACCCAGACGGGGACCTAACCTAACCTTTTTTTTTTTTTTTTTTTTTTTTTTTTTTTACGTGGGGAAATCCTCATGGATCCCCCGGGGCTGGGGAACCCCGGGGGTATGCCGGACTCTTACCGGCTAAAACCCCACGGTGACCTACCTCGGCGCTGCTGGGGAGGGCCCGGGAACTCTGGACGAACACGTCCGGTCCCTCCCCGCGCCGGGGCCCCCTATGGTGACTGAGGGGACCCCCTTCCCGTTGGGGGGGTGGTCGACGATACACCCCCCCATCCGGGGAAACGGGCGGTGACCCGGTCACCCGGCCACCGCCCCCGTCCCGGAGGGCGCGTGCAATGGCTGAGGCGATCCCCCAATCGCCCCAGCCGCGCCCCCCGGACGACCCCCGTGCAAAGACGTGGGGCACGACCCCCACCGAGGTGAGGGTCCTCCCCGCACGGGCGTCGCCGACGCCTCGGGCCAGGCTTGGCCCGGTTTGACTGGGAGCCCCGGGTGCGTCACACCCGATACCGTGGCCCGGCTAAGTGCCGGGACCACGGCCCCTGGGGCCTAAGTGCCACCACCGTGGCACGCTGGGTGCGCGGCGGAGGTGGCGAAGTCCCGCTCCCCGAAGGGTTCTTAGGAGCGACCTCCACCCGAAGGTGAAGGTCCCCCCCGTGGAGCGGGGCGGGGCAAACGTACAAGACGCCGACCCCGCAGGCGACGCCGAGCAGGGAGCAGATGCTCCCTTGAGCGCTCGGCGGCCTCCTTCGCGACCATGACCTCCTCGCAAAAGGCGATCATGGCCTGCCAGACGCTCCCGCTACCGACCATCCGAGACAGGATGGCCGGCAGCGAGAGGTCCGGTCCCACCTCCGCCGCTAAGTCCCGACGCGGCACCTCCCAGGCAGGACACTCCATGAGAGTGTGCCGCGCCGAGTCCACCGCGGCGCCACAGTGGTGGCACCGCGGGTACGCCTCGCGACCGATCCGGCACAGGTACCGACCGAAGCAGCCATGCTCGGTCAGCACCTGTGTGGCTCGGAACGTCAGTCGCCCGGAGCTACGGCCCACCCATCTATCTAAGACGGGCAGGACCGCCCCGACGGTCCAATGGTCCCTCACATGGGACAACTGCTCCTTCCATGAAGCCATTGTGGACCGCCGGGCCTGGAGCCTCAGCTCGTCCCTGTCCTGCCCTGGCGGGTTGGAGTCCTGGCGGGCAAGGCGAAGATGCCTATAGACATAGGCATCCTCAGCCGCCAGGAGCTCCAGAGGTGGTAAACCCGCCAGGGAGGTGGCCGCCTCGTAGGACACCGTACGGTACCCCCTAATGACGCGTATTGCGGCGCGTCGCCACTCCCTTCGGAGGAGCGTCTTGCTCCTCCGACTTGCCGACAAGGCATCGGCCCAGATGGGGGCACCGTACAGTGCCACTGATCTTATAACACCGCAGTAGAGGCGGCGCACCCGCTCGTCCGGACCGCCAAGGTTGGGCATGATGCGACTTAAGTGTGTCACTAGAGTACCCAACCTGGCGGCCAGACGGGAGAAGTGCGGGACGAAGCTCCAGGAGCTGTCCAGGTAGACACCAAGATACTTGATGTCGGTGCCCACCTGGACGTCGGACGACCCGATCCTCACCAGGCTATGGGGTGGAGTGCCCCTCGTACGTCCCTGGAAGAAGACGATTTCCGTCTTCTGAGGGGACAACTCCAACCCCATGCCCCGGATCCGCGAGGCGACGGCCGCAACCGCGACCTCCGCCCGGCGGATGGTCCTCCCACGGTCCCTGCCGGTGGCCAACACCATTGTGTCATCGGCGTAACACGTTAAGTGTACGCCGACCGGCAGGGACACCCGCAGAGCCGCGTCGTACCCCAGGTTCCACAACAATGGTCCTAAGACGGACCCCTGGGGCACTCCACGGTTGATCTGCCGCCTGACAGACCCATCGCGGCCACCGTAGACGATGGCCCTGTCCCGGAGGTAGTCTCCGACCACCATCCGCAGGTAGAGGGGCACCTCGTGACTTTCGAGGGCCCCGCGGATGGCCGCCCAGGAGAGGGAGTTAAAGGCGTTCTTGATATCAAGAGACACCGCCAGTGCAACCCCTCCCCCGGACGTGGCCGAGTCCGAGAGGGACTTGACGCGCTGGATCGCGTCGATGGTCGAACGTCCCTCCCGGAAGCCGAACTGGCACTCGGCCAGGTCGGGTCCATCACGGGACAGGTGCTGGACGAGGCGCTTGTGAACAATGCGTTCAAAGAGCTTCCCGACCTCGTCCAGCAACACGATGGGCCTGTAGGCAGAAGGCGACTCTGCGGGCCTGTTGTCCTTGCGAAGGAGGACCATCCGCCCGGTCTTCCACCGTGGTGGAAGGGTCCCCGTCTGGAGGCAGGCTGTGAACAGCCTGCGCAGACGGGGCCCGAGGACGCTGAGCGCCAAGACCCAGGCGCGGCCGGGGATGCCGTCGGGGCCGGGGGCGGTGTTGCGTGCCCCCATGCGTTTGACAGCCCCGGCCAACTCCTCTTCGGACACCTCCCACTCCTGGGACCATAAGACACGGTCCGGTGGTGGAGCGGGGGCCGACACCTCCCCGTCTGGGAATAGAGTGCCGACCACCCGCTCCAGGAGTGGGGGGTCCATCGTCTCCGTGAGGGGAGGCGCCCATGGACGAAGTTTGTCCATGACAAGACGGTATGGGCGCCCCCATGGGTCCTCACGGAGTGAGTCGAGGAGTCCGTCCCAGGCCTGAGCCTTGGCGCTCCTGATGGCCAGCTGCAGCCGCTTCGTGAGGTCACGATAGTCGGCATACAGCTGTGCCGTTCTCGCTGCGTCGGAGTTTCGCCGACGCCTCGCCCGGGTGTACTGGCGGCGAGCGACTCCGCACTCCTCGCGGAGACGCTGAATGTCAGCGCTCCACCAGTACACCGGGCGGCGGGGCGGATTGGCGCGGACTCGTGGCATCGCCACGTCGCAAACAGCCGACATGGCGTCCGCGAACCAATCCGCCTCCTCCGAGACCTCCACTGGCCCAGCCGGAACTTCCGGCCAGGCCACTGCGAGAACGGCCGCCATCAGTGCGTCCTCATCCATGCCCTTCAGGGCCCACCTCCGTGGGTGGTGGGCTGCTGGGCGGGTCGGGGGAGGCGTGGAGACATCCATGCGTATGTACGCATGATCGGACATTGTCTCCACGTCGTCGACCCTCCACCCCGACACACGGCGCGCGGCCAGGGCGTTGGCGAAAGACAAGTCCACTATGCTTTCGCCCTGGTACCGCACGCACGTGCTGGCCGAGCCCCGGTTCAACAACCGCAGACCCAGGCCAGCCGCCCAGTCCAGCACCGAGTGGCCCCTCTGGTCCGTCCTCGGGGAGTGCCACGCGGATGCGTGAGCATTGAAGTCCCCGAGGACGAGTACTGGACGAGCTGCGTGCGATGAAACAACGTTCTGCAGCTCGTCCAGTAGGAGGTCGAAGCGACCGAGGGACCAACTCGGTGGAGCGTAGACGCCCACCACCACACAACCCGCCCAGTCGACCGCCACGAATCCATGGCCGCGCATAAGTGGCGCTATTGGCCGGATCCGTGACGGGACCGACTGGGCGATCACCACGGAGTCGTCCAGGTCCCCAACCCAGGACGGGCGTTGGAGAACCCGGTACGGCTCCGCGGCTACGACCAACTCAACCACGCCGCCGCAAAGACTATGAGCCATCAAGTCTTGGGCGGCGACGGCGTGGTTGAGATTGGTCTGGATGATCTGACCGCGGGGAGGCGTGAACGTTATGCCGTGTCCATGGCCTCCCCCCGGCCAGAATCATCCGATGGAGCGGTTTTAGCTGACCGCCCCGCCTCCTCCCCAGTGTCCATCGCAGCAGCAACTCCCACGGTGGAGGGTGATGCGGATGCACCACCCCCGCTGGAACCTCCCACGGTGGAGGGTGATGCCGGTGCACCACCCCCGCTGGAACCTCCCACGTTGGAGGATGGTGCAGCCGCACCACCCCCTTGATGGACACTGGAGAGTTGGCTCTTCCTCTTCTTATCTCCTCCCTTCTTGGCTGGTCGGGCCTTCGGTGGGGAGCATGACTTGCTCCCCATACGATGGTCGGCAGGCCGCCCAGCTTCTCTGCACAGAGTGCATACTGGGGCGGCCGCCGTACAAAGGCCCGCATGATGGCCAGTTTCGCCGCACCTGTAGCACAGGCGCGACCTATCTACCTCTGCAGTGCACCGCTGCTGGACATGGCCTAGCTCCCAGCAGCGGTAACACTGCTCAGGGCGGGGCTTCAACGCCTCTACCCTGGCGTTGACCCACCCCACCCTGATGCGTCCGGCAGCGACCACTTTCTTGGCCGCTGCCAGTGGACATTGCGCCCAAAGGGTGCCGAGTCCACTGCGTGAGGTCCTAATTTGACCCGTCCTCACATCCGCTGGTTGGCAACCGCCGACACCAGCTATTGCATCGGCCACCTCAGCTGGAGTGGCCGATTCATCAAGGCCGAAGACTCTCAAATCAGCCTTCTTAATCGGCCTGGCCACTGTAACTTGTTCGCATGCCAGTGCCTCCCGCAACTTTTCTGCCAAGGCAGATGCCTTGGCCTCCTTCTCTGGGCCAGCGACCTCGAGCATGAGGCCTCCTGTCCTGGCCTTCTTGGGGCGGATGCTCTCCACCCCAACGTCCGACAGCTTGACCCTCTGCCTGGCAGCAGTCATAATGTCCTTGTATGAGGACTTGCTGCCAGGCTGGAGGGTCAGGACTACCGCAGCTGTTCGCGGCAGTCGGCCCAGCTTGGGCTTGACCAGCCTCTTCTGGGCCTTAGGTGATGGAGCAGGGGCAGATTGGGCCTTTTTGGCCGCCCTTTGGGCCCTTCTGCCCACCACCTGGGCCCAAGTTCCCTCGCTGGCGGTGGCACCTGAAGGTGTTGTGGGTGCCACCGCTTTCTTCAGCGCCGTCTGGCGCGCTGTCTCCAGTCGTCTGGCAGCCCCAGGTGGGGTCGCCTTCTTCTGGAGGGGTTGGGGTTGAACAGGAGCGTTGTCCATCCCCTTCTCCTGCCTCTTCTTCTTCGTCTTCTTTTTCTTCTCCGTCTTTTTCTTGTCCCCGGTGGCCTTCGGTGAAGGGCCATCCAGGAAGGCTTCCTCAATCTTCTTAGTTGGAAGGAGTTCCTTCCGGAACTCCTCCAATCTTCTGTTGACGAGGTCCGCAATTTCACGGACCAAGTCGGACCCCGTCGTCCCCTTCGGTGCCGGGACACCAGTTTCGGGGCAGGCTACCCCCGAATCCCTCCTTGGCGAGACTGATGTAGGTCTCGCGCGGCTCACTATCTCCAAGTCCGCCATTCTAGTCACTGGCGGGCTTGGAGATCGCCTCTCCAACACTAATATTCGCTCCTGCAGGCGCTTATTCTCTGCCTGCAGGGCCTCCAATTGCTCTTTTAGAGCTATAACCTCCGATCCTGGTGCTGGCTCGGCTGGTCGTTGCACCCTCTGTGCCAACTCCATGGTGACTGCTCTAACAGTCCGTGCACCTACGCGGATGTCCCTCTGTATTGTACCCTTGAGGTTTTTGGATTTGGCCGCTGCCAACTCAATTTTATCGGCCTCTTCCAAGGCCCACGCTCCCAGGTCTTCCAGCGGCTTCCTCTTCGCCTCCAGGACGAAGGTCTCCATATCGGGCACCGGATTGCCCGACTTCCCAGGTGGAGGGATACATCCTGTACCTCTCCTAATCTCTTCTTCCAGCTCCACCATCTCGATTTCCCTTTGGGCCTCCACATAGGCCCTCTTGGCTTCAGCGAGCCCTACGTAGTCCCCAGTTGTTGGGGGTCGTCCTCTCTTCTTGGACTTCGGACACGCCCGTTCTCTAAGTGAAGAGAAGTTGGATCTCACTGATCCCACGGACGTGTCCGAGTCGTAGGAGGCGTCACCAGACTCCTCCTGGGCACCCTTCTCCAGAACCCTGCCCCTTAGCTGGAGTTTCTCCAGGACTACCTGCCCCTGTGAGGCAGTCAACACCCTATCCGAGACGATAGTCGGCCTCGGATCTGCGACCTTTCGGGCCCCACTTGGCCCCGCCTTAACTTCATCGACCCCCCCATTCCCCGGTTTTTTAAATGAGACTGAACAATCCATACTTGTTCCCACGAGAAGGTCGGAAATAAAAGTCACCCCTGGCAGAGCCGCCATGCCAGGGGAAGGCAGATACACCCGGGGGGCGCCAGTAACCCCGGGGTTGGTCGCTCGAGACCGGTGCACCCACCGGCCACGCCCAGCCGCGAGGACTGGACGTGCCCCCTCGCCGCGTACCGCAGCTTGAGGCTAGGGACTTTTTATAGAGGTTTATCCCCTCGCGGGCCGGCCAATGAAGGCAAGCCCCCCGCTCCGGCGAAACATGACCACCGGTTTACGGTATTACGACAGGGGTCACACCACCCCTGCCGAGCTATGGGATCCCGGGGACGCAACTCCCCGTATCACGACCAGAACTGGCCGTGACCCCTGGGATGGAGGCCCGCATCCACCGTTTTCACCCCTCCGCTCCGAGCCTTACCGGCAAGGGAGGCCCCGCCAGGATCCGAAGATCCCACCGGCATCGCCTCGGAGCATCACTGAGGCTACTTGGTATCAACGAAACCCCCGAAAGCCAGAGCCCCGTTAGTCACCGGATGACTCCGGTGTCCAGGTTCCACCACGAGGAGGTGGGGATGGCACATGTTGTTGCAAGCTGCAACAACTTCTAGAACCCAACCTAACCTAACCTTTTTTTTTTTTTTTTTTTTTTTTACGTGGGGAAATCCTCATGGATCCCCCGGGGCTGGGGAACCCCGGGGGTATGCCGGACTCTTACCGGCTAAAACCCCACGGTGACCTACCTCGGCGCTGCTGGGGAGGGCCCGGGAACTCTGGACGAACACGTCCGGTCCCTCCCCGCGCCGGGGCCCCCTATGGTGACTGAGGGGACCCCCTTCCCCTTGGGGGGGGGTGGTCGACGATACACCCCCCCATCCGGGGTAACGGGCGGTGACCCGGTCACCCGGCCACCGCCCCCGTCCCGGAGGGCGCGTGCAATGGCTGAGGCGATCCCCCAATCGCCCCAGCCGCGCCCCCCGGACGACCCCCGTGCAAAGACGTGGGGCACGACCCCCACCGAGGTGAGGGTCCCCCCCGCACGGGCGTCGCCGACGCCTCGGGCCAGGCTTGGCCCGGTTCGACTGGGAGCCCCGGGTGCGTCAGACCCGATACCGTGGCTCGGCTAAGTGCCGAGACCACGGCCCCTGGGGCATAAGTGCCACCACCGTGGCACGCTGGGTGCGCGGCGGAGGTGGCGAAGTCCCGCTCCCCGAAGGGTACTTAGGAGCGACCTCCACCCGAAGGTGAAGGTCCCCCCCGTGGAGCGGGGCGGGGCAAACGTACAAGACGCCGACCCCGCAGGCGACGCCGAGCAGGGAGCAGTTGCTCCCTTGAGCGCTCGGCGGCCTCCTTCGCGACCATGACCCCCTCGCAAAAGGAGATCATGGCCTGCCAGACGCTCCCGCTACCGACCATCCGAGACAGGATGGTCGGCAGCGAGAGGTCCGGACCCACCTCCGCCGCTAAGGCCCGACGCGGCACCTCCCAGGCTGGACACTCCATGAGAGTGTGCCGCGCCGAGTCCACCGCGGCGCCACAGTGGTGGCACCGCGGGTCCGCCTCGCGACCGATCCGGCACAGGTACCGACCGAAACACCCGTGGTCGGTCAGCACCTGTGTGGCTCGGAACGTCAGTCGTCCGGAGCTACGGCCCACCCATCTATCCAAGACGGGCAGGACCGCCCCGACGGTCCAATGGTCCCTATAACGGGATAACTCCTGCTTCCACGATGACAATGTGGACCGCCGGGCCTGGAGCCTCAGCTCGTCCCGATTTAACTCCTCCCCTGGCGGGTTGGAGTCCTGGCGGGCAAGACAAAGGCGCCTGTAGACGTAGGCGTCTTCTGCCGCCAGGAACTCCAAAGGTGGTAAACCCGCCAGGGCGGTGGCCGCCTCGTATGACACCGTACGGTACCCCCGAATGACGCGAATGGCAGCGCGTCTCCATTCACGCCGGAGGAGCGTCTTGCTACCCCGGCTGGCCGCTAAGGCGTCGGCCCAGATGGGGGCACCGTACAGTGCCACGGACTTCACAACCCCAGAGTAGAGGCGGCGCACCCGCTCGTCCGGACCGCCAAGGTTGGGCATGATGCGACTTAAGTGTGTCACTAGAGTACCCAACCTGGCGGCCAGACGGGAGAAGTGCGGGACGAAGCTCCAGGAGCTGTCCAGGTGGACACCAAGATACTTGATGTCGGTGCCCACCTGGACGTCGGACGACCCGATCCTCACCAGGCTATGGGGTGGAGTGCCCCTCTTGCGACCCTCGAAGAGGACGATTTCCGTCTTCTGAGGGGACAACTCCAACCCCATGCCCCGGATCCGCGAGGCGACGGCCGCTACCGCGACCTCCGCCCGGCGGATGGTCCTCCCACGGTCCCTGCCGGTGGCTAACACCATGGTGTCGTCGGCGTAACATGTTAGATGTACGCCGACCGGCAGGGACACCCGCAGAGCCGCGTCGTACCCCAGGTTCCACAAGAGTGGGCCCAAGACGGACCCCTGGGGTACTCCACGGTTGATCTGTCGCCTGACAGACCCATCGCGGCCACCGTAGACGATGGCCCTGTCCCGGAGGTAGTCTCCGACCACCATCCGCAGGTAGAGGGGCACCTCGTGACTTTCGAGGGCCCCGCGGATGGCCGCCCAGGAGAGGGAGTTAAAGGCATTCTTTATATCCAAAGAAACTGCCAGTGCTACCCCTCCCCCGGACGTGGCCGAGTCCGAGAGGGACTTGACGCGCTGGATCGCGTCGATGGTCGAACGTCCCTCCCGGAAGCCGAACTGGCACTCGGCCAGGTCGGGTCCATCACGGGACAGGTGCTGGACGAGGCGCTTGTGAACGATGCGTTCAAATAACTTCCCCACCTCGTCCAGCAACACGATGGGCCTGTAGGCAGAAGGCGACTCTGCGGGCCTGTTGTCCTTGCGAAGGAGGACCATCCGCCCGGTCTTCCACCGTGGTGGAAGGGTCCCCGTCTGCAAACAGGCTGTGAAGAGCCTGCGCAGACGGGGCCCGAGGACGCTGAGCGCCAAGACCCAGGCGCGGCCGGGGATGCCGTCGGGGCCGGGGGCGGTGTTGCGTGCCCCCATGCGTTTGACAGCCCCGGCCAACTCCTCTTCGGACACCTCCCACTCCTGGGACCATAAGACACGGTCCGGTGGTGGAGCGGGGGTCGACACCTCCCCGTCAGGGAACAAAGTGCCGACCACCCGCTCCAGGAGTGGGGGGTCCATCGTCTCCGTGAGGGGAGGCGCCCATGGACGAAGCTTGTCCATCACAAGACGGTATGGGCGCCCCCATGGGTCCTCACGGAGTGTGTCGAGGAGTCCGTCCCAGGCCTGAGCCTTGGCGCTCCTGATGGCCAGCTGCAGCCGCTTCGTGAGTTCACGATAGTCGGCGTACAGCTGTGCCGTTCTCGCTGCGTCGGAGTTACGCCGACGCCTCGCCCGGGTGTACTGGCGGCGAGCGACTCCGCAGTCCTCGCGGAGACGCTGAATCTCAGCGCTCCACCAGTACACCGGGCGGCGGGGCGGATTGGCGCGGACACGTGGCATCGCCACGTCGCAAACTGCCGACATGGCGTCCGCGAACCAATCCGCCTCCTCCGAGACCTCCACTGGCCCAGCCGGAACTTCCGGCCAGGCCACTGCGAGAACGGCCGCCATCAGGGCGTCCTCATCCATGCCCCTCAGGGCCCACCTCCGTGGGTGGTGGGCTGCTGGGCGGGTCGGGGGAGGCGTGGAGACATCCATGCGGATATATACATGGTCTGACAGTGTCTCCACGTCGTCGACCCTCCACCCCGACACACGGCGCGCGGCCAGGGCATTGGCGAAAGACAAGTCCACGATGCTTTCGCCCTGGTACCGCACGCACGTGCTGGCCGAGCCCCGGTTCAACAACCGGAGACCCAGGCCAGCCGCCCAGTCCAGCACCGAGTGGCCCCTCTGGTCCGTCCTCGGGGAGTGCCACGCGGATGCGTGAGCATTGAAGTCCCCGAGGACGAGTACTGGACGAGCTGCGTGCAATGAAACAACGTTCTGCAGCTCGTCCAGTAGGAGGTCGAAGCGACCGAGGGACCAACTCGGGGGCGCGTAGACGCCCACCACCACACAACCCGCCCAGTCGACCGCCACGAATCCATGGCCGCGCGTAAGTGGCGCTATTGGCCGGATCCGTGACGGAACCGACTGGGCGATCACCACGGAGTCGTCCAAGTCTCCAACCCAGGACGGGCGTTGAAGAACTCGGTACGGCTCCGCGGCTACGACCAACTCAACCACGCCGCCGCAAAGACTTTGAGCCATCAAGTCTTGGGCGGCGACGGCGTGGTTGAGATTGGTCTGGATGATCTGACCGCGGGGAGGCATGAACTTTAGGCCGTGTCCATGGCCTCCCCCCGGCCAGAATCATCCTTGGGAGCGGGTTTGACTGCCCGCTCCGCCTCCTCTCCAGTGTCCATCGCAGGAACTCCCACGGTGGAGGGTGATGCGGATGCACCACCCCCGCTGGAACCTCCCACGGTGGAGGGTGATGCCGGTGCACCACCCCCGCCGGAACATCCCACGTTGGAGGGTGATGCAGCCGCACCACCCCCTTGATGGACACTGGAGAGTTGGACCTTCTTCCTCTTCTCCGCTGCTCCTCCCTTCTTGGCTGGGCGGGCCTTGGGTGGGGAGCATGATTTGCTCCCCATACGATGGTCGGCGGGCCGCCCGGCTTCCTTGCACAATGTGCAAACCGGGGCGGCCGCCGTACACAGGCCCGCCCTGTGACCGGTTTCGCCGCACCTATAACAAAGGTGCGACCGGTCCACCTCCGCAGTGCACCGCTGCTGGACATGTCCCTGCTGCCAGCAGCGGTAGCACTGCTCAGGGCGGGGTTTCAACGCCTCTACCCTGGCGTTGACCCACCCCACCCTGATGCGTCCGGCCGCGACCACCTTTTTGGCCGCCGCCAGTGGGCATTGCACCCAAAGGGTGCCGAGCCCAGCTCGTGAGGACCGGATTTCACCGGTTCTCACCTCTCCTACCTGGCACCCTGCTGTGCCAGCTATGGCTTCGGCCACCTCGGCTGTGGTGGCCGACTCGTCAAGGCCGAATACCCTAAGGTCGGCCTTCTTAATTGGCCTGGTGACAGTTACGGAGTCTCCAGACAACGCCTCACGTAACCTGTTCGCCAAGGCGGTTGCCTTGACATCCTTATCGGGTCCGGAGACCTCAAGCATGAGGCCCCCGGTTCTCGCCTTCTTGGGGCGGACACTCTCCACCCCAATGTCCGACAGCTTCACCCTCTGCCTGGCAGCTGTCATGACGTCCCTATAGGAGGACTTGCTGCCAGGCTGGAGGGTGAGGACTACCGCAGCTGTACGAGGTAGTCGTCCCAGCTTAGGTTTCTCCACCTTCTTCTGGGCCTTCGGTGGTGGAGCAGGGGCCGATTGGGCCTTTTTGGCCGCCCTTTGGGTCTTTCTGCCCACCACCTGGGCCCATGTTCCCTCGGTGGCGGTGGCACCGGTGGATGTAGCCGGCGCCACCGCTTTCTTCTCCAGCGCTTCCTTGCGCGCCGCCTCTATTCTTCTGGCGGCCCCGGATGGGGTCGCCTTCCTTTTTTGAGGGGGTTCGGATTGGACCAGAGAACTGTCCGCCCCTTTCCCCTTCTTTTTATTCTTCTTCTCCTTCTTCCGTTTTCTCTGTGGCTCCCTGATGGCCTGTGCTAAGGGCCCGACGGGGGAAGCTTCCTCCATCCTCGCAGCAGGGAGTAATTCCTTGCGGAAATCCTCCAATCTCCTATTTACCAGCTCTGCAATCTGTTGCACAATGGCAGACCCCGTCGGCTCCTTGGGTGCCGGAACACCCTCTTCGGGGCAGATACCCCAGGAATCCCTCAATGGCGAGGCCGGTGTTGGCCTCGCGCGGCTCACGATCTCCAAGTCCGCCATTCTTGTCACTGGCGGACTTGGAGATCGCCTCTCCAATGCTGATAAACGCTCCTGCAGGCGTTTGTTTTCCGCCTGCAGGGCTTCCACTTGCGCCTTCAGCGCAGCGACGTCCTGTCCTGCCGCCTGTTCAGCTGGCCGCTGCACCCGCTGCGCCAGCTCCATTGTAACGGCCCTGACGGTGCGGGCTCCCACGCGGATATCCCGCTGGATCGTCCCCTTTAGGTTTCTCGACTTGGCCGCCGCCAACTCGATTTTATCGGCCTCTTCTAAGGCCCAAGCCCCTAGGTCTTCTACTGGCTTCATCTTCGCCTCTTGGACGAAGACATCCATATCCGGCACAGGATTGCCCGACTTGCCGGGTGGTGGAATGGTCCCTGTGCCGGACCGTATCTCCTCCTCGAGGTCTATCATCTCCATCTCTCGCTGAGCCTCAACGTAGGCCCTCTTGGCCTCAGCGAGCCCTACATACTCCCCAGTTGTTGGGGGTCGTCCTCTCTTTTTGGATTTCGGGCACGCCCGTTCCCTGAGAATGGAAAAGTTGGATCTAACCGATCCAACGGACGTATCCGAATCATAGGAGGCGTCGCCCGACTCCTCCTGTGCGCCTTTCTCCAGTGCTCTACTCCTCATCTGGAGCCTCTCTAATACTACTTGCCCCTGTGGGGCAGAGAGTAGCTTCTCCGAGACGATGATCGGCCTCGGATTCGCGACCTTTCGGACCCCAGAGGTCCCCGCCTTCTCCTCGTCAACCCCCCCATTCCCCGGTTTTTTAAAAGAACATTTCTCCATACTGTTCCCACGAGCAGGGTCGGAAGGAAAGTCGCCCCTGGCAGAGCCGCCATGCCAGGGGAAGGCAAATACACCCGGGGGGCGCCAGTATCCCCGGGGTTGGTCGCTCGAGACCGGTGCACCCACCGGCCACGCCCAGCCGCGAGGACTGGGCGTGCCCCCTCGCCGCGTACCGCAGCTTGGGGCTAGGGACTTTTTATAGAGGTTTATCCCCTCGCGGGCCGGCCAATGAAGGCAAGCCCCCCGCTCCGGCGAAACATGACCACCGGTTTACGGTATTACGACAGGGGTCACACCACCCCTGCCGAGCTATGGGATCCCGGGGACGCAACTCCCCGTATCACGACCAGAGCTGGCCGTGACCCCTGGGATGGAGGCCCGCATCCACCGTTTTCACCCCTCCGCTCCGAGCCTTACCGGCAAGGGAGGCCCCGCCAGGATCCGAAGATCCCACCGGCATCGCCTCGGAGCATCACTGAGGCTACTTGGTATCAGCGAAACCCCCGAAAGCCAGAGCCCCGTTAGTCACCGGATAACTCCGGTGTCCAGGTTCCACCACGAGGAGGTGGGGATGGCACATGTTGTTGCAGCTGCAACAACTTCTAGAACCCAACCTAACCTAACCTAACCCAACCTTTTTTTTTTTTTTTTTTTTTTTTTTTTAACGTGGGGAAATCCTCATGGATCCCCCGGGGCTGGGGAACCCCGGGGGTATGCCGGACTCTTACCGGCTAAAACCCCACGGTGACCTACCTCGGCGCTGCTGGGGAGGGCCCGGGAACTCTGGACGAACACGTCCGGTCCCTCCCCGCGCCGGGGCCCCCTATGGTGACTGAGGGGACCCCCTTCCCGTTGGGGGGGTGGTCGACGATACACCCCCCCATCCGGGGAAACGGGCGGTGACCCGGTCACCCGGCCACCGCCCCCGTCCCGGAGGGCGCGTGCAATGGCTGAGGCGATCCCCCAATCGCCCCAGCCGCGCCCCCCGGACGACCCCCGTGCAAAGACGTGGGGCACGACCCCCACCGAGGTGAGGGTCCTCCCCGCACGGGCGTCGCCGACGCCTCGGGCCAGGCTTGGCCCGGTTTGACTGGGAGCCCCGGGTGCGTCACACCCGATACCGTGGCCCGGCTAAGTGCCGGGACCACGGCCCCTGGGGCCTAAGTGCCACCACCGTGGCACGCTGGGTGCGCGGCGGAGGTGGCGAAGTCCCGCTCCCCGAAGGGTTCTTAGGAGCGACCTCCACCCGAAGGTGAAGGTCCCCCCCGTGGAGCGGGGCGGGGCAAACGTACAAGACGCCGACCCCGCAGGCGACGCCGAGCAGGGAGCAGATGCTCCCTTGAGCGCTCGGCGGCCTCCTTCGCGACCATGACCTCCTCGCAAAAGGCGATCATGGCCTGCCAGACGCTCCCGCTACCGACCATCCGAGACAGGATGGCCGGCAGCGAGAGGTCCGGTCCCACCTCCGCCGCTAAGTCCCGACGCGGCACCTCCCAGGCAGGACACTCCATGAGAGTGTGCCGCGCCGAGTCCACCGCGGCGCCACAGTGGTGGCACCGCGGGTACGCCTCGCGACCGATCCGGCACAGGTACCGACCGAAGCAGCCATGCTCGGTCAGCACCTGTGTGGCTCGGAACGTCAGTCGCCCGGAGCTACGGCCCACCCATCTATCTAAGACGGGCAGGACCGCCCCGACGGTCCAATGGTCCCTCACATGGGACAACTGCTCCTTCCATGAAGCCATTGTGGACCGCCGGGCCTGGAGCCTCAGCTCGTCCCTGTCCTGCCCTGGCGGGTTGGAGTCCTGGCGGGCAAGGCGAAGATGCCTATAGACATAGGCATCCTCAGCCGCCAGGAGCTCCAGAGGTGGTAAACCCGCCAGGGAGGTGGCCGCCTCGTAGGACACCGTACGGTACCCCCTAATGACGCGTATTGCGGCGCGTCGCCACTCCCTTCGGAGGAGCGTCTTGCTCCTCCGACTTGCCGACAAGGCATCGGCCCAGATGGGGGCACCGTACAGTGCCACTGATCTTATAACACCGCAGTAGAGGCGGCGCACCCGCTCGTCCGGACCGCCAAGGTTGGGCATGATGCGACTTAAGTGTGTCACTAGAGTACCCAACCTGGCGGCCAGACGGGAGAAGTGCGGGACGAAGCTCCAGGAGCTGTCCAGGTAGACACCAAGATACTTGATGTCGGTGCCCACCTGGACGTCGGACGACCCGATCCTCACCAGGCTATGGGGTGGAGTGCCCCTCGTACGTCCCTGGAAGAAGACGATTTCCGTCTTCTGAGGGGACAACTCCAACCCCATGCCCCGGATCCGCGAGGCGACGGCCGCAACCGCGACCTCCGCCCGGCGGATGGTCCTCCCACGGTCCCTGCCGGTGGCCAACACCATTGTGTCATCGGCGTAACACGTTAAGTGTACGCCGACCGGCAGGGACACCCGCAGAGCCGCGTCGTACCCCAGGTTCCACAACAATGGTCCTAAGACGGACCCCTGGGGCACTCCACGGTTGATCTGCCGCCTGACAGACCCATCGCGGCCACCGTAGACGATGGCCCTGTCCCGGAGGTAGTCTCCGACCACCATCCGCAGGTAGAGGGGCACCTCGTGACTTTCGAGGGCCCCGCGGATGGCCGCCCAGGAGAGGGAGTTAAAGGCGTTCTTGATATCAAGAGACACCGCCAGTGCAACCCCTCCCCCGGACGTGGCCGAGTCCGAGAGGGACTTGACGCGCTGGATCGCGTCGATGGTCGAACGTCCCTCCCGGAAGCCGAACTGGCACTCGGCCAGGTCGGGTCCATCACGGGACAGGTGCTGGACGAGGCGCTTGTGAACAATGCGTTCAAAGAGCTTCCCGACCTCGTCCAGCAACACGATGGGCCTGTAGGCAGAAGGCGACTCTGCGGGCCTGTTGTCCTTGCGAAGGAGGACCATCCGCCCGGTCTTCCACCGTGGTGGAAGGGTCCCCGTCTGGAGGCAGGCTGTGAACAGCCTGCGCAGACGGGGCCCGAGGACGCTGAGCGCCAAGACCCAGGCGCGGCCGGGGATGCCGTCGGGGCCGGGGGCGGTGTTGCGTGCCCCCATGCGTTTGACAGCCCCGGCCAACTCCTCTTCGGACACCTCCCACTCCTGGGACCATAAGACACGGTCCGGTGGTGGAGCGGGGGCCGACACCTCCCCGTCTGGGAATAGAGTGCCGACCACCCGCTCCAGGAGTGGGGGGTCCATCGTCTCCGTGAGGGGAGGCGCCCATGGACGAAGTTTGTCCATGACAAGACGGTATGGGCGCCCCCATGGGTCCTCACGGAGTGAGTCGAGGAGTCCGTCCCAGGCCTGAGCCTTGGCGCTCCTGATGGCCAGCTGCAGCCGCTTCGTGAGGTCACGATAGTCGGCATACAGCTGTGCCGTTCTCGCTGCGTCGGAGTTTCGCCGACGCCTCGCCCGGGTGTACTGGCGGCGAGCGACTCCGCACTCCTCGCGGAGACGCTGAATGTCAGCGCTCCACCAGTACACCGGGCGGCGGGGCGGATTGGCGCGGACTCGTGGCATCGCCACGTCGCAAACAGCCGACATGGCGTCCGCGAACCAATCCGCCTCCTCCGAGACCTCCACTGGCCCAGCCGGAACTTCCGGCCAGGCCACTGCGAGAACGGCCGCCATCAGTGCGTCCTCATCCATGCCCTTCAGGGCCCACCTCCGTGGGTGGTGGGCTGCTGGGCGGGTCGGGGGAGGCGTGGAGACATCCATGCGTATATAGACATGGTCTGACAGTGTCTCCACGTCGTCGACCCTCCACCCCGACACACGGCGCGCGGCCAGGGCATTGGCGAAAGATAGGTCAACTATACTTTCGCCCTGGTACCGCACGCACGTGCTGGCCGAGCCCCGGTTCAACAACCGCAGACCCAGGCCAGCCGCCCAGTCCAGCACCGAGTGGCCCCTCTGGTCCGTCCTCGGGGAGTGCCACGCGGATGCGTGAGCATTGAAGTCCCCGAGGACGAGTACTGGACGAGCTGCGTGCAATGAAACAACGTTCTGCAGCTCGTCCAGTAGGGAGTCGAAACGACTGAGGGACCAACTCGGTGGAGCGTAGACGCCCACCACCACACAACCCGCCCAGTCGACCGCCACGAATCCATGGCCGCGCATGACAGGCGCTATTGGCCGGATCCGTGACGGAACCGACTGGGCGATCACCACGGAGTCGTCCAAGTCTCCAACCCAGGACGGGCGTTGGAGAACCCGGTACGGCTCCGCGGCTACGACCAACTCAACCACGCCGCCGCAAAGACTATGAGACATCAAGTCCTGAGCGGCGACGGCGTGGTTGAGATTGGTCTGGATGATCTGACCGCGGGGAGGCATGAACTTTAGGCCGTGTCCATGGCCTCCCCCCGGCCAGAATCATCCTTTGGAGCGGTTTTAGCAGACCGCTCCGCCTCCTCTCCAGTGTCCATCGCAGGAACTCCCACGGTGGAGGGTGGTGCGGATGCACCACCCCCGCTGGAACCTCCCACGGTGGAGGGTGATGCCGGTGCACCACCCCCGCTGGAACGTCCCACGTTGGGGGATGGTGCAGCCGCACCACCCCCTTGATGGACACTGGAGAGTTGGCTCTTCTTGTTCTTCAGTGATGCTCCTTCCTTCTTGACTGGGCGAGCCTTGGGTGGGGAGCATGATTTACTCCCCATACGATGATCGGCCGGCCGCCCGGCCTCCTTGCACAGAGTGCAAACCGGGGCGGCCGCCGTGCATAGGCCCGCCCGGTGGCCAGTTTCGCCGCACCTATAACATTGGTGCGACCGGTCCACCTCCGCTGTGCACCGCTGCTGGACATGCCCAAGCTGCCAGCAGCGGTAGCACTGCTCAGGGCGGGGCTTCAACGCCTCTATCCTGGCGTTGACCCACCCCACCCTGATGCGTCCGGCCGCGACCAACTTCTTGGCCACAGCCAGGGGGCACTGCACCCACAGGGTGCCGAGCCCCGCACGTGAGGACCGGATTTCGCCAGTCCTCACCTCTCCTACCTGGCACCCTGCTGTGCCAGCTATGGCTTCGGCCACCTCGGCTGGGGTGGCCGATTCATCGAGACCGTGAACCCGAAGGTCGGCCTTCTTGGTCGGTCTGGTGACAGTCACCTCGTCGCCAGCCAACGCCTCGCGCAGCTTATCTGCCAAGGCAGACGCCTTGGCCTCCTTGTCTTGGCCGCCGACCTCTAACATGAGGCCACCTGTTCTGGCCTTCTTGGGGCGGACACTCTCCACCCCAATGTCCGACAGCTTGACCCTCTGCCTGGCAGCAGTCATAATGTCCTTGTATGAGGACTTGCTGCCAGGCTGGAGGGTCAGGACTACCGCAGCTGTTCGCGGTAGTCGGCCCAGTTTTGGCTTCTCCGTCCTCTTCTGGGGCTTAGGTAGTGGTGCAGGGGCAGATTGTGCCTTTTTCGCAGCCCTTTGGGCCTTTCTGCCCACCACCTGGGCCCACGTTCCCTCGTTGGCGGTAGCACCTGAGGGTGGTGCAGGCGCCGCCGCTTTCTTCTTCTGCGCCTCCTGGCGCGCCACCTCTAGTCTTCTGGCGGCCCCGGGTGGGGTCGCCTTCTTCTGTGGGAGTAGCGGTTGGACCGGGGTGGTGTCCTTACACTTCCCCTTCTTCTTCTGGTTCTTCCCTTTCTTCTTGTCCCCGGTGGCCTTTGGTAAGGGACCATCCGGGGATCCTTCCTCCTTGCTCTTAACTGGGAGGAGTTCCTTACGGAACTCCTCTAACTTTCTATTAACGAGGTCCGCAATATGTTGGACCATGGCGGACCCCGTAGTCTCCCTGAGTGCCGGGACACTCATTTCGGGGGGGCAGTCACTCCCCGAGGCCCTCAATGGCGAGGCTGGTGCTAGCCTCGCGCGGCTCGCGATCTCCAACTCCGCCATTCTCGTTACCGGCGGGCTTGGAGATCGCCTCTCCAGAGCGGATAGTCTCTCCTGCAGGCGTTTATTTTCGGCCTGCAGGGCCTCTAACTGTGCCTTCAGCGCGGCGATATCTTCCCCAGGCTGCGGTTCCGCCGGTCTTATTACACGTTGGGCGAGTTCCATCGTCACCGCCCTGACAGTCCGTGCACCCACGCGGATATCACGCTGTATGGTGCCCTTCAAGTTTTTTGACTTGGCAGCAGCCAACTCAATCTTATCCGCCTCTTCTAGGGCCCACGCTCCCAAGTCTTCTAGAGGCTTCTTTTTCGCCTCTTCGACGAACGCCTCCATTTCAGGCACGGGGTTGGTGGATCTCCCGGGTGGAGGGATACTACCCGTGCCGCTCCTAATCCCTTCCTCTAACTCAACGAGCTCGATTTCTCGTTGAGCCTCGAGATAGGCCCTCTTGGCCTCCGCTAGGCCGACGTATTCCCCAGTAGTTGGGGGCCGTCCCCTCTTCTTCGATTTGGGACACGCCCGTTCCCTGAGGATCGAAATGTTCGATCTAACAGATCCAACGGACGTGTCGGAATCATAGGAGGCATCCCCCGACTCCTCCACTGCGCCTTTCTCAAGTGCTCGGCTCCTTAACTTGAGCCTCTCCAGCACAACCTGCCCTTGTGAGGCAGTCAAAACACTATCCGAGACGATAGTCGGTCTCGGATCTGCGACCTTTCGGGCCCCACTTGGCCCCGCCTTAACTTCATCGACCCCCCCATTCCCCGGTTTTTTGAAAGAAACTGAACTATCCATGTTGTTCCCACGAGAAACCTAACCTAACCTAACCTTTTTTTTTTTTTTTTTTTTTTTTACGTGGGGAAATCCTCATGGATACCCCGGAGCTGGGGAAGCTCCGGGGTTATGCCGGACTCTTACCGGCTAAAACCCCACGGTGGCCATCCCTGCACTACCGGGGAGAGTCTGGGATCTCTTGCGAACAACAACCAGACCCTCCCCGTGCAAGGGCGCCAGAAGGGCGCCCGCTTCCCAAAGGTTGGAGGGCTGAGCCTCCCCTACCCAGCTAAAGACGGCGATGTCGGGGCCACGCCGACATCGCCGACCGTCCCGGGCCGCGTGCAATGCATCGGCGAACCCCCATTCGCCGATGCTGCAGCCCTGACGACCGCCTCGCCTTGAAGTACTCGAGTGGAGCGGTGCTCAAACACTCGGCGAGACGGCCGCCCTCCACCACCACAGCTCGGGCCCCGGGTGCGCTACTACCCGTACCGCGGCAACAGGTGGTCGGTTGCCGCGGCCCCTGGGGGATTATGTCTCCCGGAAAAGGGAGACATATCGGGGAAGGGCTACTCCTTCGGAGAAGGAGCAGCCCCACCCCGATCAGGCGCAACCGCCTGCCCCTTGGGCACCGTAGTGCCGGCCCTCGAGGGCCCCCCACGCCCGCCCTTTCGGACGGGCGGCTTACAGGCCGAGCTGCCCAAGCGGTGCCCGGACGGCAGACCCAAGTCCGCGCAAAGCGGACAATTGGGCGCCGCCGCCGGACACCCGGCCGCCTTGTGGCCTGCAGCGCCACACCGATAGCACAGAGTGCTACGGTCCTCGTCGGCAGTGCACCGCGCCCGCACGTGACCGTGCTGGAGGCAGCGGTAACACTGCAACGGCCGGGGCTTGAGCAGCTCGACCCGAGCTGTCGCCCACCCCACCCGTATACGGTCCCCGTTTGCGAAGAGTTTCTTCGCGCCCGCAAGTGGGCATCGCGCCCACACGGTGCCCAATGGGCCGGATCGCTGGATGGTACCAACCACGATCCGGTCCATGGGGCACCCACCCTCCCTAGAGAGAGCCGCCTTCACCTCTATGGCCCTCACGGAGTCCTCAAGCCCGACCACCCTCAGCTCTACGAGCTTCATTGGGCGGCCGACCTTGAGGCCCCTGGGCTCCAACACCTCTGTGAGGCGGTAAGCCAGCTGGTCGGCTTTTTCCGCCCTCCCCTCGCCCTCAACTTCGAGTATGAGGGCCCCGGTCTTGGCCCGCTTGGGCCTCACGGCCTCGATGCCCAGCTCATCAAGAGCAGAGGCGTTCCTCGCCACCAACATAGCGTTGGTGAGCGTCTGGTTGCACCCAGGCGGGACGGTGATGGTCACCGCCTCCGACCTGGGCAGCCTACCCAGACGCCCACCACCTTTCCTCTTTTCGGGGCCGGAGCCGGCCTTCCCGGCCGACTTCTTCCCCTTCACCTTCCTCTTCTTCGAGGAGGAAGAGGGTGGGACCGGGGCAGAAGTGGGAGTCTTACGACCCACCACCTCCGCCCAGGAGTCCCCGCCCCCGGGCTGAGCCTGCACAGCAGACCCAGCCGAGGGAGGGACAGAAGTCACCACCCCTTTCCCCCTCTTAGCCCGTCCCTTTTTCCCGGCTTTCGCCGGGCGAGGGATGGCCGACGGTGGTTGGTCGGGCTGGGCGGCACGGGGAGTACCCGCGCCGTCCCCCCTAACCTCCCCCAACGAACCACCCCCCAACACCAAACCGGAGGCGGGACCCGCCGCTCCCAGGGTGAGGTTCAACTCACCCCTGAGAGCGGCGAATCTCGCCTCCATCATATCTCCCACCCGGGAGATGATACTCTCCACGTCCAAGCCGCCAGCGGCTGGACCCGTACTCGGGGAGGACCTGCCTCCCCGTGCTCCCATGATAGGGGGAGATGTTCCCCTGGGAGGCACCACCTCCATTCGGGAATCCTCCCGAGCACCAGACTCGAGCTGACGCTTGAGCCTGCCCACCTCCAGCTTGAGGTGCTCAAGTTCGGAGGAGAGCCTTTCATTCGCCTCCTCTAATTCCTGCACCCTCCCATCCCGATGCGTCCGTTGGATCGCCTCTAGTCCCGCAAGCCTAAGAGCCTGGGCACTTTCCCTGAGGCGATGGACGAACCGCCCGCTCAAGTTCTTAGAGGAGCCGGCCACACGCTCGACCTCCTTGGAGTGCTCCAGAATAAGAGCACCGAGGTCGGGCGTCGGCCGGTTCCTTATTTCCTCCCTCACTTCCCTTTCGTTGGGAAGAGGCTTAGCACTCTTGCTAGGAGGCGGAGGGGTGCGGGAGGGGTCGGATCTCTCCAACTCCCTCCGGACCGCCTCCTCCTCCCGGCAGAGCTCCATATAGGCGCGCTTCGCCTCTGCCAACCCCACATATTCCCCAGTGGTAGGGGGCCTGCCCCTCTTTCTCACAACGGGGGGCTCCGACCGACACGAGAAGGAGGTATCAGAATACCCCTCCTCGTCGTCGGAGTCCACTCCCCCCAGCGACCAGCGACCAGCGCTGCCCGCCGCCAAGTCTTTTACGTGGCCGACCAGCGGCCTAGCAAAAGTACCCCCCTCCCCAGAGGCGCCAGTAGCTCCAGACGCCGTGGCCCGGCCCTCCACCACGGACGTCCCACGGTTGCCGGACGACGACGCAGCCGGGCCCGCTTGACCACCCGAAACTGCGCCGGTACTGGAGGTTCCGAGGCCTCCTGCACCGTAAGTTTTCTTCCCTTTCTGTCGTGTGTCCATAGTTTTACATAATATCCACCCCTCACGTGCCTGTGTCGTCAACAGTATGTCCAGTCCCGCACCGCCTCCACCTTCTCACCTCTCAACTCCGGGCCTTACCGGCAAGGGAGGCCCTGCCAGGATCCGAAGATCCCGCCGGCATCGCCCCGGAGCATCACTGAGGCCACCCCAGCCTCCGCGATGCACCCTTTTAGTCGCCTCCCACGACAGGCAGGGTATACCCTGGGTGCATTCTGACCCGCACCCAGACGGGGAAACCTAACCTAACCTAACCTAACCTAACCTAACCTAACCTAACCTAACCTAACCTAACCTAACCTAACCTAACCTAACCCAACCTAACCTAACCTAACCTAACCTAACCTAACCTAACCCAACCTAACCTAACCTAACCTAACCTAACCTAACCTAACCCAACCTAACCTAACCTAACCTAACCTAACCTAACCCAACCTAACCTAACCTAACCTAACCTAACCTAACCCAACCTAACCTAACCTAACCTAACCTAACCTAACCTAACCTAACCTAACCTAACCTAACCTAACCTAACCTAACCTAACCTAACCTAACCTAACCTAACCTAACCTAACCTAACCTAACCTAACCTAACCTAACCTAACCTAACCTAACCTAACCTAACCTAACCTAACCTAACCTAACCTAACCTAACCTAACCTAACCTAACCCAACCCAACCTAACCCAACCTAACCTAACCTAACCCAACCTAACCTAACCTAACCTAACCTAACCCAACCTAACCTAACCCAACCCAACCTAACCTAACCTAACCTAACCTAACCCAACCCAACCTAACCTAACCTAACCTAACCTAACCTAACCTAACCTAACCCAACCTAACCTAACCCAACCTAACCTAACCTAACCTAACCTAACCCAACCTAACCTAACCTAACCTAACCTAACATCTCGGCGGTAATATTTGAAAACATTCATGGCGAGTTGGCCTCTACGTCTCCGTGGGACCTTCATATACATCAATAACGAAATATAACCTAACCTAACCCAGCCTCTCATCTCGGCGGTAATATTTGACAACATTACTGGCGAGTTGGCCGCTACGTCTCCGTTTGACCTTCATAAACATCAGTAACGAAATATAACCTAACCTAACACAACCTGTCATCTCGGCGGTAATATTTGACAACATTACTGGCGAGTTGGCCGCTACGTCTCCGTTTGACCTTCATAAACATCAGTAACGAAATATAACCTAACCTAACACAACCTATCATCTCGGCGGTAATATTTGACAACATTACTGGCGAGTTGGCCTCTACGTCTCCGTTTGACCTTCATAAACATCAATGACGAAATATAACCTAACATAACACAACCTATCATCTCGGCGGTAATATTAGAAAACATACCTGGCGAGTTGGCCTCTACGTCTCCGTGGGAACTTCATAAGCATCAATTACGAAATATAACGCAACTTAATCCAACCTATCATTTCGGCGGTAATATTTGATAACATTCCTGGCGAGTTGGCCTCTACGTCTCCGTGGGACCGTTATATACATCTATAACGTAATATAACCTAACCTAACCCAAACTAACATCTCGGCGGTATTATTTGACATCATTCCTGGCGAGTTGGGCTCTACGTCTCCATTTGATCTTCATAAACATCAATAACGTAATATAACCTAACCTAACCCAACCTTTCATCTCGGCGGTAATATTTGACAACATTCCTGGCGAGTTGGCCTCTACGTCTCCGTGGGACCTTTATATACATCTATAACGTAATATAACCTAACCTACCCCAAACTAACCTCTCGGCGGTAATATTTGAACACATTCCTGGCTTGTTGGCCTCTACGTCTCCGTGGGACCTTTATATACATCTATAACGTAATATAACCTAACCTATCCCAACCTAACATCTCGGCGGTAATATTTGAACACATTCCTGGCTTGTTGGCCTCTACGTCTCCGTGGGACCTTTATATACATCTATAACGTAATATAACCTAACCTAGCCCAAACTAACCTCTCGGCGGTAATATTTGACAACATTTCTGGCGAGTTGGCCTCTACGTCACCGTGGGACCGTTATATACATCTATAACGTAATATAACCTAACCTAACCCAAACTAATATCTCGGCGGTAATATTTGACATCATTCCTGGCGAGTTGGGCTCTACGTCTCCGTTTGATCTTCATAAACATCAATAACGTAATATAACCTAACCTAACCCAACCTTTCATCTCGGCGGTAATATTAGAAAACATACCTGGCGAGTTGGCCTCTACGTCTCCGTGGGAACTTCATAAGCATCAATTACGAAATATAACGCAACTTAATCCAACCTATCATTTCGGCGGTAATATTTGATAACATTCCTGGCGAGTTGGCCTCTACGTCTCCGTGGGAGCTTTATATACATCAATAACGTAATATAACCTAACCTAACCCAACCTATCATCTCGGCGGTAATATTTGACAACATTTCTGGCGAGTTGGCCTCTACGTCTCCGTGGGACCGTTATATACATCTATAACGTAATATAACCTAGCCTAACCCAAACTAACATCTCGGCGGTAATATTTGACATCATTCCTGGCGAGTTGGGCTCTACGTCTCCGTTTGATCTTCATAAACATCAATAACGTAATATAACCTAACCTAACCCAACCTTTCATCTCGGCGGTAATATTTGACAACATTCCTGGCGAGTTGGCCTCTACGTCTCCGTGGGACCTTTATATACATCTATAACGTAATATAACCTAACCTAACCCAACCTAACATCTCGGCGGTAATACTTGAAAACATTCCTGGCGAGTTGGCCGCTACGTCTCCGTGGGACCTTTATATACATCAATAACGTAATATAACCTAACCTAACCCAACCTAACACCTCGGCGGTAATATTTGAACACATTCATGGCGAGTTGGCCTCTACGTCTCCGCGGGACCTTTAAATACATCTATAACGTAATATAACCTAACCTAACCCAACCTATCATCTCGACGGTAATATTTGACAACATTCCTGGCTTGTTGGCCTCTACGTCTCCATTTGATCTTCATAAACATCAATAACGTAATACAACCTAACCTAACCCAACCTTTCATCTCGGCGGTAATATTTGACAACATTCCTGGCGAGTTGGCCTCTACGTCTCCGTGGGACCATTATATACATCTATAACGTAATATAACCTAACCTAACCCAACCTAACATCTCGGCCGCAATATTTGAACACATTCCTGGCTTGTTGGCCTCTACGTCCCCGTGGGATATGTATATACATCAATAACGTAATATAACCTAACCTAACCCAACCTAACACCTCGGCGGTAATATTTGAACACATTCCTGGCTTGTTGGCCTCTACGTCTCCGTGGGAACTTTATATACGTCTATAACGTAATATAACCTAACCTAACCCAACCTAACATCTCGGCGGTAATATTTGAACACATTCCTGGCTTGTTGGCCTCTACGTCTCGGTTTGACCTTCATATATATCAATAAAATAATATAACCTAACCTAAACCAACCTAACACCTCGGCGGTAATATTTGAACACATTCCTGGCTTGTTGGCCTCTACGTCTCCGTGGGAACTTTATATACATCTATAACGTAATATAACCTAACCTAACCCAACCTAACATCTCGGCGGTAATATTTGAACACATTCCTGGCTTGTTGGCCTCTACGTTTCCGTGGGACCTTTATATGCATCTATAACGTAATATAACCTAACCTAACCCAACCTAAGATCTCGGCGGTAATATTTGAAAACATTCATGGCGAGTTGGCCTCTACGTCTCCGTGGGACCTTCATATACATCAATAACGAAATATAACCTAACCTAAACCAACCTGTCATCTCGGCGGTAATATTTGACAACATTACTGGCGAGTTGGCCGCTACGTCTCGGTTTGACCTTCATATATATCAATAAAGTAATATAACCTAACCTAACCCAACCTGTCATCTCGGCGGTAATATTTGACAACATTACTGGCGAGTTGGCCGCTACGTCTCCGTTTGACCTTCATAAACATCAGTAACGAAATATAACCTAACCTAACCCAACCTATCATGTCGGCGGTAATATTTGATCACATTCCTGGCTTGTTGGCCTCTACGTATCCGCGGGACCTTTAAATACATCTATAACGTAATATAACCTAACCTAACCCAACCTATCATCTCGGCGGTAATATTTGACAACATTCCTGGCGAGTTGGCCTCTACGTCTCCGTAGGACCTTCATATACATCAATAACGAAATATAACCTAACCTAACCCAACCTATCATCTCGGCGGTAATATTTGACAACATTTCTGGCGAGTTGGCCTCTACGTCACCGTGGGACCGTTATATACATCTATAACGTAATATAACCTAACCTAACCCAAACTAATATCTCGGCGGTAATATTTGACATCATTCCTGGCGAGTTGGGCTCTACGTCTCCGTTTGATCTTCATAAACATCAATAACGTAATATAACCTAACCTAACCCAACGTTTCATCCCGGCGGTAATATTTGACAACATTCCTGGCGAGTTGGCCTCTACGTCTCCGTGGGACCTTTATATACATCTATAACGTAATATAACCTAACCTAACCCAACCTAACATCTCGGCGGTAATACTTGAAAACATTCCTGGCGAGTTGGCTTCTCCGTCTCCGTGGGACCTTTATATACATCAATAACGTAATATAACCTAACCTAACCCAACCTAACACCTCGGCGGTAATATTTGAACACATTCCTGGCTTGTTGGCCTCTACGTCCCCGTGGGAACTTTATATACATCTATAACGTAATATAACCTAACCTAACCCAACCTAACATCTCGGCGGTAATATTTGAAGACATTCCTGGCTTGTTGGCCTCTACGTCCCCGTGGGAACTTTATATACATCTATAACGTAATATAACCTAACCTAACCCAACCTAACATCTCGGCGGTAATATTTGAACACATTCCTGTCTTGTTGGCCTCTACGCCTCCGTGGGAACTTTATATACATCTATAACGTAATATAACCTAACCTAACCCAACCTAACATCTCGGCGGTAATATTTGAACACATTCCTGGCTTGTTGGCCTCTACGTCTCCGTGGGACCGTTATATACATCTATAACGTAATATAACCTAACCTAACCCAAACTAACATCTCGGCGGTAATATTTGACATCATTCCTGGCGAGTTGGCCTCTATGTCTCCATTTGATCTTAATAAACATCAATAACGTAATATAACCTAACCTAACCCAACCTTTCATCTCGACGGTAATATTTGACAACATTCCTGGCGAGTTGGCCTCTACGTCTCCGTGGGACCATTATATACATCTATAACGTAATATAACCTAACCTAACCCAACCTAACATCTCGGCGGTAATACTTGAAAACATTCCTGGCGAGTTGGCTTCTCCGTCTCCGTGGGACCTTTATATACATCAATAACGTAAAATAACCTAACCTAACCCAACCTAACATCTCGGCCGCAATATTTGAACACATTCCTGGCTTGTTGGCCTCTACGTCCCCGTGGGATATGTATATACATCAATAACGTAATATAACCTAACCTATCCCAACCTAACACCTCGGCGGTAATATTTGAACACATTCCTGGCTTGTTGGCCTCTACGTCTCCGTGGGAACTTTATATACATCTATAACGTAATATAACCTAACCTAACCCAACCTAACATCTCGGCGGTAATATTTGAACACATTCCTGGCTTGTTGGCCTCTACGTTTCCGTGGGACCTTTATATACATCTATAACGTAATATAACCTAACCTAACCTAACCTAACATCTCGGCGGTAATATTTGAAAACATTCATGGCGAGTTGGCCTCTACGTCTCCGTGGGACCTTCATATACATCAATAACGAAATATAACCTAACCTAACCCAACCTGTCATCTCGGCGGTAATATTTGACAACATTACTGGCGAGTTGGCCGCTACGTCTCGGTTTGACCTTCATATATATCAATAAAGTAATATAACCTACCCTAACCCAACCTAACACCTCGGCGGTAATATTTGAACACATTCCTGGCTTGTTGGCCTCTAGGTCTCCGTGGGAACTTTATATACATCTATAACGTAATATAACCTAACCTAACCCAACCTAACATCTCGGCGGTAATATTTGAACACATTCCTGGCTTGTTGGCCTCTACGTTTCCGTGGGACCTTTATATACATCTATAACGTAATATAACCTAACCTAACCCAACCTAACATCTCGGCGGTAATATTTGCAAACATTCATGGCGAGTTGGCCTCTACGTCTCCGTGGGACCTTCATATACATCAATAACGAAATATAACCTAACCTAACCCAACCTGTCATCTCGGCGGTAATATTTGACAACATTACTGGCGAGTTGGCCGCTACGTCTCGGTTTGACCTTCATATATATCAATAAAGTAATATAACCTACCCTAACCCAACCTAACACCTCGGCGGTAATATTTGAACACATTCCTGGCTTGTTGGCCTCTACGTCTCCGTGGGAACTTTATATACATCTATAACGTAATATAACCTAACCTAACCCAACCTAACATCTCGGCGGTAATATTTGAACACATTCCTGGCTTGTTGGCCTCTACGTTTCCGTGGGACCTTTATATACATCTATAACGTAATATAACCTAACCTAACCCAACCTAAGGTCTCGGCGGTAATATTTGAAAACATTCATGGCGAGTTGGCCTCTACGTCTCCGTGGGACCTTCATATACATCAATAACGAAATATAACCTAACCTAACCCAACCTGTCATCTCGGCGGTAATATTTGACAACATTACTGGCGAGTTGGCCGCTACGTCTCGGTTTGACCTTCATATATATCAATAAAGTAATATAACCTAACCTAACCCAACCTGTCATCTCGGCGGTAATATTTGACAACATTACTGGCGAGTTGGCCGCTACGTCTCCGTTTGACCTTCATAAACATCAGTAACGAAATATAACCTAACCTAACACAACCTATCATCTCGGCGGTAATATTTGACAACATTACTGGCGAGTTGGCCTCTACGTCTCCGTTTGACCTTCATAAACATCAATGACGAAATATAACCTAACATAACACAACCTATCATCTCGGCGGTAATATTAGAAAACATACCTGGCGAGTTGGCCTCTACGTCTCCGTGGGAACTTCATAAGCATCAATTACGAAATATAACGCAACTTAATCCAACCTATCATTTCGGCGGTAATATTTGATAACATTCCTGGCGAGTTGGCCTCTACGTCTCCGTGGGAGCTTTATATACATCAATAACGCAATATAACCTAACCTAACCCAACCTATCATCTCGGCGGTAATATTTGACAACATTTCTGGCGAGTTGGCCTCTACGTCTCCGTGGGACCGTTAGATACATCAATAACGAAATATAACCTAACCTAACCCAACCTGTCATCTCGGCGGTAATATTTGACAACATTACTGGCGAGTGGGCCGCTACGTCTCCGTTTGACCTTCATAAACATCAGTAACGAAATATAACCTAACCTAACACAACCTATCATCTCGGCGGTAATATTTGAAAACATTACTGGCGAGTTGGCCTCTACGTCTCCGTTTGACCTTCATAAACGTCAGTAACGAAATATAACCTAACCTAACCCAACCTAACATCTCGGCGGTAATATTTGACAACATTCCTGGCGAGTTGGCCTCTACGTCTCCGTTTGACCTTCATAAACGTCAGTAACGAAATATAACCTAACCTAACCCAACCTAACATCTCGGCGGTAATATTTGACAACATTCCTGGCGAGTTGGCTTCTCCGTCTCCGTGGGACCTTTATATACATCAATAACGTTATATAACCTAACCTAACCCAACCTAACATCTCGGCGGTAATATTTGAAGACATTCCTGGCTTGTTGGCCTCTACGTCCCCGTGGGAACTTTATATACATCTATAACGTAATATAACCTAACCTAACCCAACCTAACATCTCGGCGGTAATATTTGAACACATTCCTGGCTTGTTGGCCTCTGCGTCTCCGTGGGACCTTCATATACATCAATAACGAAATATAAACTAACCTAACCCAACCTGTCATCTCGGCGGTAATATTTGACAACATTACTGGCGAGTTGGCCGCTACGTCTCCGTTTGACCTTCATAAACATCAGTAACGAAATATAACCTAACCTAACACAACCTGTCATCTCGGCGGTAATATTTGACAACATTACTGGCGAGTTGGCCGCTACGTCTCCGTTTGACCTTCATAAACATCAGTAACGAAATATAACCTAACCTAACACAACCTATCATCTCGGCGGTAATATTTGACAACATTACTGGCGAGTTGGCCTCTACGTCTCCGTTTGACCTTCATAAACATCAATGACGAAATATAACCTAACATAACACAACCTATCATCTCGGCGGTAATATTAGAAAACATACCTGGCGAGTTGGCCTCTACGTCTCCGTGGGAACTTCATAAGCATCAATTACGAAATATAACGCAACTTAATCCAACCTATCATTTCGGCGGTAATATTTGATAACATTCCTGGCGAGTTGGCCTCTACGTCTCCGTGGGACCGTTATATACATCTATAACGTAATATAACCTAACCTAACCCAAACTAACATCTCGGCGGTATTATTTGACATCATTCCTGGCGAGTTGGGCTCTACGTCTCCATTTGATCTTCATAAACATCAATAACGTAATATAACCTAACCTAACCCAACCTTTCATCTCGGCGGTAATATTTGACAACATTCCTGGCGAGTTGGCCTCTACGTCTCCGTGGGACCTTTATATACATCTATAACGTAATATAACCTAACCTACCCCAAACTAACCTCTCGGCGGTAATATTTGAACACATTCCTGGCTTGTTGGCCTCTACGTCTCCGTGGGACCTTTATATACATCTATAACGTAATATAACCTAACCTATCCCAACCTAACATCTCGGCGGTAATATTTGAACACATTCCTGGCTTGTTGGCCTCTACGTCTCCGTGGGACCTTTATATACATCTATAACGTAATATAACCTAACCTAGCCCAAACTAACCTCTCGGCGGTAATATTTGACAACATTTCTGGCGAGTTGGCCTCTACGTCACCGTGGGACCGTTATATACATCTATAACGTAATATAACCTAACCTAACCCAAACTAATATCTCGGCGGTAATATTTGACATCATTCCTGGCGAGTTGGGCTCTACGTCTCCGTTTGATCTTCATAAACATCAATAACGTAATATAACCTAACCTAACCCAACCTTTCATCTCGGCGGTAATATTAGAAAACATACCTGGCGAGTTGGCCTCTACGTCTCCGTGGGAACTTCATAAGCATCAATTACGAAATATAACGCAACTTAATCCAACCTATCATTTCGGCGGTAATATTTGATAACATTCCTGGCGAGTTGGCCTCTACGTCTCCGTGGGAGCTTTATATACATCAATAACGTAATATAACCTAACCTAACCCAACCTATCATCTCGGCGGTAATATTTGACAACATTTCTGGCGAGTTGGCCTCTACGTCTCCGTGGGACCGTTATATACATCTATAACGTAATATAACCTAGCCTAACCCAAACTAACATCTCGGCGGTAATATTTGACATCATTCCTGGCGAGTTGGGCTCTACGTCTCCGTTTGATCTTCATAAACATCAATAACGTAATATAACCTAACCTAACCCAACCTTTCATCTCGGCGGTAATATTTGACAACATTCCTGGCGAGTTGGCCTCTACGTCTCCGTGGGACCTTTATATACATCTATAACGTAATATAACCTAACCTAACCCAACCTAACATCTCGGCGGTAATACTTGAAAACATTCCTGGCGAGTTGGCCGCTACGTCTCCGTGGGACCTTTATATACATCAATAACGTAATATAACCTAACCTAACCCAACCTAACACCTCGGCGGTAATATTTGAACACATTCATGGCGAGTTGGCCTCTACGTCTCCGCGGGACCTTTAAATACATCTATAACGTAATATAACCTAACCTAACCCAACCTATCATCTCGACGGTAATATTTGACAACATTCCTGGCTTGTTGGCCTCTACGTCTCCATTTGATCTTCATAAACATCAATAACGTAATACAACCTAACCTAACCCAACCTTTCATCTCGGCGGTAATATTTGACAACATTCCTGGCGAGTTGGCCTCTACGTCTCCGTGGGACCATTATATACATCTATAACGTAATATAACCTAACCTAACCCAACCTAACATCTCGGCCGCAATATTTGAACACATTCCTGGCTTGTTGGCCTCTACGTCCCCGTGGGATATGTATATACATCAATAACGTAATATAACCTAACCTAACCCAACCTAACACCTCGGCGGTAATATTTGAACACATTCCTGGCTTGTTGGCCTCTACGTCTCCGTGGGAACTTTATATACGTCTATAACGTAATATAACCTAACCTAACCCAACCTAACATCTCGGCGGTAATATTTGAACACATTCCTGGCTTGTTGGCCTCTACGTCTCGGTTTGACCTTCATATATATCAATAAAATAATATAACCTAACCTAAACCAACCTAACACCTCGGCGGTAATATTTGAACACATTCCTGGCTTGTTGGCCTCTACGTCTCCGTGGGAACTTTATATACATCTATAACGTAATATAACCTAACCTAACCCAACCTAACATCTCGGCGGTAATATTTGAACACATTCCTGGCTTGTTGGCCTCTACGTTTCCGTGGGACCTTTATATACATCTATAACGTAATATAACCTAACCTAACCCAACCTAAGATCTCGGCGGTAATATTTGAAAACATTCATGGCGAGTTGGCCTCTACGTCTCCGTGGGACCTTCATATACATCAATAACGAAATATAACCTAACCTAAACCAACCTGTCATCTCGGCGGTAATATTTGACAACATTACTGGCGAGTTGGCCGCTACGTCTCGGTTTGACCTTCATATATATCAATAAAGTAATATAACCTAACCTAACCCAACCTGTCATCTCGGCGGTAATATTTGACAACATTACTGGCGAGTTGGCCGCTACGTCTCCGTTTGACCTTCATAAACATCAGTAACGAAATATAACCTAACCTAACCCAACCTATCATGTCGGCGGTAATATTTGATCACATTCCTGGCTTGTTGGCCTCTACGTATCCGCGGGACCTTTAAATACATCTATAACGTAATATAACCTAACCTAACCCAACCTATCATCTCGGCGGTAATATTTGACAACATTCCTGGCGAGTTGGCCTCTACGTCTCCGTAGGACCTTCATATACATCAATAACGAAATATAACCTAACCTAACCCAACCTATCATCTCGGCGGTAATATTTGACAACATTTCTGGCGAGTTGGCCTCTACGTCACCGTGGGACCGTTATATACATCTATAACGTAATATAACCTAACCTAACCCAAACTAATATCTCGGCGGTAATATTTGACATCATTCCTGGCGAGTTGGGCTCTACGTCTCCGTTTGATCTTCATAAACATCAATAACGTAATATAACCTAACCTAACCCAACGTTTCATCCCGGCGGTAATATTTGACAACATTCCTGGCGAGTTGGCCTCTACGTCTCCGTGGGACCTTTATATACATCTATAACGTAATATAACCTAACCTAACCCAACCTAACATCTCGGCGGTAATACTTGAAAACATTCCTGGCGAGTTGGCTTCTCCGTCTCCGTGGGACCTTTATATACATCAATAACGTAATATAACCTAACCTAACCCAACCTAACACCTCGGCGGTAATATTTGAACACATTCCTGGCTTGTTGGCCTCTACGTCCCCGTGGGAACTTTATATACATCTATAACGTAATATAACCTAACCTAACCCAACCTAACATCTCGGCGGTAATATTTGAAGACATTCCTGGCTTGTTGGCCTCTACGTCCCCGTGGGAACTTTATATACATCTATAACGTAATATAACCTAACCTAACCCAACCTAACATCTCGGCGGTAATATTTGAACACATTCCTGTCTTGTTGGCCTCTACGCCTCCGTGGGAACTTTATATACATCTATAACGTAATATAACCTAACCTAACCCAACCTAACATCTCGGCGGTAATATTTGAACACATTCCTGGCTTGTTGGCCTCTACGTCTCCGTGGGACCGTTATATACATCTATAACGTAATATAACCTAACCTAACCCAAACTAACATCTCGGCGGTAATATTTGACATCATTCCTGGCGAGTTGGCCTCTATGTCTCCATTTGATCTTAATAAACATCAATAACGTAATATAACCTAACCTAACCCAACCTTTCATCTCGACGGTAATATTTGACAACATTCCTGGCGAGTTGGCCTCTACGTCTCCGTGGGACCATTATATACATCTATAACGTAATATAACCTAACCTAACCCAACCTAACATCTCGGCGGTAATACTTGAAAACATTCCTGGCGAGTTGGCTTCTCCGTCTCCGTGGGACCTTTATATACATCAATAACGTAAAATAACCTAACCTAACCCAACCTAACATCTCGGCCGCAATATTTGAACACATTCCTGGCTTGTTGGCCTCTACGTCCCCGTGGGATATGTATATACATCAATAACGTAATATAACCTAACCTATCCCAACCTAACACCTCGGCGGTAATATTTGAACACATTCCTGGCTTGTTGGCCTCTACGTCTCCGTGGGAACTTTATATACATCTATAACGTAATATAACCTAACCTAACCCAACCTAACATCTCGGCGGTAATATTTGAACACATTCCTGGCTTGTTGGCCTCTACGTTTCCGTGGGACCTTTATATACATCTATAACGTAATATAACCTAACCTAACCTAACCTAACATCTCGGCGGTAATATTTGAAAACATTCATGGCGAGTTGGCCTCTACGTCTCCGTGGGACCTTCATATACATCAATAACGAAATATAACCTAACCTAACCCAACCTGTCATCTCGGCGGTAATATTTGACAACATTACTGGCGAGTTGGCCGCTACGTCTCGGTTTGACCTTCATATATATCAATAAAGTAATATAACCTACCCTAACCCAACCTAACACCTCGGCGGTAATATTTGAACACATTCCTGGCTTGTTGGCCTCTAGGTCTCCGTGGGAACTTTATATACATCTATAACGTAATATAACCTAACCTAACCCAACCTAACATCTCGGCGGTAATATTTGAACACATTCCTGGCTTGTTGGCCTCTACGTTTCCGTGGGACCTTTATATACATCTATAACGTAATATAACCTAACCTAACCCAACCTAACATCTCGGCGGTAATATTTGCAAACATTCATGGCGAGTTGGCCTCTACGTCTCCGTGGGACCTTCATATACATCAATAACGAAATATAACCTAACCTAACCCAACCTGTCATCTCGGCGGTAATATTTGACAACATTACTGGCGAGTTGGCCGCTACGTCTCGGTTTGACCTTCATATATATCAATAAAGTAATATAACCTACCCTAACCCAACCTAACACCTCGGCGGTAATATTTGAACACATTCCTGGCTTGTTGGCCTCTACGTCTCCGTGGGAACTTTATATACATCTATAACGTAATATAACCTAACCTAACCCAACCTAACATCTCGGCGGTAATATTTGAACACATTCCTGGCTTGTTGGCCTCTACGTTTCCGTGGGACCTTTATATACATCTATAACGTAATATAACCTAACCTAACCCAACCTAAGGTCTCGGCGGTAATATTTGAAAACATTCATGGCGAGTTGGCCTCTACGTCTCCGTGGGACCTTCATATACATCAATAACGAAATATAACCTAACCTAACCCAACCTGTCATCTCGGCGGTAATATTTGACAACATTACTGGCGAGTTGGCCGCTACGTCTCGGTTTGACCTTCATATATATCAATAAAGTAATATAACCTAACCTAACCCAACCTGTCATCTCGGCGGTAATATTTGACAACATTACTGGCGAGTTGGCCGCTACGTCTCCGTTTGACCTTCATAAACATCAGTAACGAAATATAACCTAACCTAACACAACCTATCATCTCGGCGGTAATATTTGACAACATTACTGGCGAGTTGGCCTCTACGTCTCCGTTTGACCTTCATAAACATCAATGACGAAATATAACCTAACATAACACAACCTATCATCTCGGCGGTAATATTAGAAAACATACCTGGCGAGTTGGCCTCTACGTCTCCGTGGGAACTTCATAAGCATCAATTACGAAATATAACGCAACTTAATCCAACCTATCATTTCGGCGGTAATATTTGATAACATTCCTGGCGAGTTGGCCTCTACGTCTCCGTGGGAGCTTTATATACATCAATAACGCAATATAACCTAACCTAACCCAACCTATCATCTCGGCGGTAATATTTGACAACATTTCTGGCGAGTTGGCCTCTACGTCTCCGTGGGACCGTTAGATACATCAATAACGAAATATAACCTAACCTAACCCAACCTGTCATCTCGGCGGTAATATTTGACAACATTACTGGCGAGTGGGCCGCTACGTCTCCGTTTGACCTTCATAAACATCAGTAACGAAATATAACCTAACCTAACACAACCTATCATCTCGGCGGTAATATTTGAAAACATTACTGGCGAGTTGGCCTCTACGTCTCCGTTTGACCTTCATAAACGTCAGTAACGAAATATAACCTAACCTAACCCAACCTAACATCTCGGCGGTAATATTTGACAACATTCCTGGCGAGTTGGCCTCTACGTCTCCGTTTGACCTTCATAAACGTCAGTAACGAAATATAACCTAACCTAACCCAACCTAACATCTCGGCGGTAATATTTGACAACATTCCTGGCGAGTTGGCTTCTCCGTCTCCGTGGGACCTTTATATACATCAATAACGTTATATAACCTAACCTAACCCAACCTAACATCTCGGCGGTAATATTTGAAGACATTCCTGGCTTGTTGGCCTCTACGTCCCCGTGGGAACTTTATATACATCTATAACGTAATATAACCTAACCTAACCCAACCTAACATCTCGGCGGTAATATTTGAACACATTCCTGGCTTGTTGGCCTCTGCGTCTCCGTGGGACCTTCATATACATCAATAACGAAATATAAACTAACCTAACCCAACCTGTCATCTCGGCGGTAATATTTGACAACATTACTGGCGAGTTGGCCGCTACGTCTCCGTTTGACCTTCATAAACATCAGTAACGAAATATAACCTAACCTAACACAACCTGTCATCTCGGCGGTAATATTTGACAACATTACTGGCGAGTTGGCCGCTACGTCTCGGTTTGACCTTCATATATATCAATAAAGTAATATAACCTACCCTAACCCAACCTAACACCTCGGCGGTAATATTTGAACACATTCCTGGCTTGTTGGCCTCTACGTCTCCGTGGGAACTTTATATACATCTATAACGTAATATAACCTAACCTAACCCAACCTAACATCTCGGCGGTAATATTTGAACACATTCCTGGCTTGTTGGCCTCTACGTCTCCGTGGGAACTTTATATACATCTATAACGTAATATAACCTAACCTAACCCAACCTAACATCTCGGCGGTAATATTTGAACACATTCCTGGCTTGTTGGCCTCTACGTTTCCGTGGGACCTTTATATACATCTATAACGTAATATAACCTAACCTAACCCAACCTAAGATCTCGGCGGTAATATTTGAAAACATTCATGGCGAGTTGGCCTCTACGTCTCCGTGGGACCTTCATATACATCAATAACGAAATATAACCTAACCTAAACCAACCTGTCATCTCGGCGGTAATATTTGACAACATTACTGGCGAGTTGGCCGCTACGTCTCGGTTTGACCTTCATATATATCAATAAAGTAATATAACCTAACCTAACCCAACCTGTCATCTCGGCGGTAATATTTGACAACATTACTGGCGAGTTGGCCGCTACGTCTCCGTTTGACCTTCATAAACATCAGTAACGAAATATAACCTAACCTAACCCAACCTATCATGTCAGCGGTAATATTTGATCACATTCCTGGCTTGTTGGCCTCTACGTATCCGCGGGACCTTTAAATACATCTATAACGTAATATAACCTAACCTAACCCAACCTATCATCTCGGCGGTAATATTTGACAACATTCCTGGCGAGTTGGCCTCTACGTCTCCGTAGGACCTTCATATACATCAATAACGAAATATAACCTAACCTAACCCAACCTATCATCTCGGCGGTAATATTTGACAACATTTCTGGCGAGTTGGCCTCTACGTCACCGTGGGACCGTTATATACATCTATAACGTAATATAACCTAACCTAACCCAAACTAATATCTCGGCGGTAATATTTGACATCATTCCTGGCGAGTTGGGCTCTACGTCTCCGTTTGATCTTCATAAACATCAATAACGTAATATAACCTAACCTAACCCAACGTTTCATCCCGGCGGTAATATTTGACAACATTCCTGGCGAGTTGGCCTCTACGTCTCCGTGGGACCTTTATATACATCTATAACGTAATATAACCTAACCTAACCCAACCTAACATCTCGGCGGTAATACTTGAAAACATTCCTGGCGAGTTGGCTTCTCCGTCTCCGTGGGACCTTTATATACATCAATAACGTAATATAACCTAACCTAACCCAACCTAACACCTCGGCGGTAATATTTGAACACATTCCTGGCTTGTTGGCCTCTACGTCCCCGTGGGAACTTTATATACATCTATAACGTAATATAACCTAACCTAACCCAACCTAACATCTCGGCGGTAATATTTGAAGACATTCCTGGCTTGTTGGCCTCTACGTCCCCGTGGGAACTTTATATACATCTATAACGTAATATAACCTAACCTAACCCAACCTAACATCTCGGCGGTAATATTTGAACACATTCCTGTCTTGTTGGCCTCTACGCCTCCGTGGGAACTTTATATACATCTATAACGTAATATAACCTAACCTAACCCAACCTAACATCTCGGCGGTAATATTTGAACACATTCCTGGCTTGTTGGCCTCTACGTCTCCGTGGGACCGTTATATACATCTATAACGTAATATAACCTAACCTAACCCAAACTAACATCTCGGCGGTAATATTTGACATCATTCCTGGCGAGTTGGCCTCTATGTCTCCATTTGATCTTAATAAACATCAATAACGTAATATAACCTAACCTAACCCAACCTTTCATCTCGACGGTAATATTTGACAACATTCCTGGCGAGTTGGCCTCTACGTCTCCGTGGGACCATTATATACATCTATAACGTAATATAACCTAACCTAACCCAACCTAACATCTCGGCGGTAATACTTGAAAACATTCCTGGCGAGTTGGCTTCTCCGTCTCCGTGGGACCTTTATATACATCAATAACGTAAAATAACCTAACCTAACCCAACCTAACATCTCGGCCGCAATATTTGAACACATTCCTGGCTTGTTGGCCTCTACGTCCCCGTGGGATATGTATATACATCAATAACGTAATATAACCTAACCTATCCCAACCTAACACCTCGGCGGTAATATTTGAACACATTCCTGGCTTGTTGGCCTCTACGTCTCCGTGGGAACTTTATATACATCTATAACGTAATATAACCTAACCTAACTCAACCTAACATCTCGGCGGTAATATTTGAACACATTCCTGGCTTGTTGGCCTCTACGTTTCCGTGGGACCTTTATATACATCTATAACGTAATATAACCTAACCTAACCTAACCTAACATCTCGGCGGTAATATTTGAAAACATTCATGGCGAGTTGGCCTCTACGTCTCCGTGGGACCTTCATATACATCAATAACGAAATATAACCTAACCTAACCCAACCTGTCATCTCGGCGGTAATATTTGACAACATTACTGGCGAGTTGGCCGCTACGTCTCGGTTTGACCTTCATATATATCAATAAAGTAATATAACCTACCCTAACCCAACCTAACACCTCGGCGGTAATATTTGAACACATTCCTGGCTTGTTGGCCTCTAGGTCTCCGTGGGAACTTTATATACATCTATAACGTAATATAACCTAACCTAACCCAACCTAACATCTCGGCGGTAATATTTGAACACATTCCTGGCTTGTTGGCCTCTACGTTTCCGTGGGACCTTTATATACATCTATAACGTAATATAACCTAACCTAACCCAACCTAACATCTCGGCGGTAATATTTGCAAACATTCATGGCGAGTTGGCCTCTACGTCTCCGTGGGACCTTCATATACATCAATAACGAAATATAACCTAACCTAACCCAACCTGTCATCTCGGCGGTAATATTTGACAACATTACTGGCGAGTTGGCCGCTACGTCTCGGTTTGACCTTCATATATATCAATAAAGTAATATAACCTACCCTAACCCAACCTAACACCTCGGCGGTAATATTTGAACACATTCCTGGCTTGTTGGCCTCTACGTCTCCGTGGGAACTTTATATACATCTATAACGTAATATAACCTAACCTAACCCAACCTAACATCTCGGCGGTAATATTTGAACACATTCCTGGCTTGTTGGCCTCTACGTTTCCGTGGGACCTTTATATACATCTATAACGTAATATAACCTAACCTAACCCAACCTAAGGTCTCGGCGGTAATATTTGAAAACATTCATGGCGAGTTGGCCTCTACGTCTCCGTGGGACCTTCATATACATCAATAACGAAATATAACCTAACCTAACCCAACCTGTCATCTCGGCGGTAATATTTGACAACATTACTGGCGAGTTGGCCGCTACGTCTCGGTTTGACCTTCATATATATCAATAAAGTAATATAACCTAACCTAACCCAACCTGTCATCTCGGCGGTAATATTTGACAACATTACTGGCGAGTTGGCCGCTACGTCTCCGTTTGACCTTCATAAACATCAGTAACGAAATATAACCTAACCTAACACAACCTATCATCTCGGCGGTAATATTTGACAACATTACTGGCGAGTTGGCCTCTACGTCTCCGTTTGACCTTCATAAACATCAATGACGAAATATAACCTAACATAACACAACCTATCATCTCGGCGGTAATATTAGAAAACATACCTGGCGAGTTGGCCTCTACGTCTCCGTGGGAACTTCATAAGCATCAATTACGAAATATAACGCAACTTAATCCAACCTATCATTTCGGCGGTAATATTTGATAACATTCCTGGCGAGTTGGCCTCTACGTCTCCGTGGGAGCTTTATATACATCAATAACGCAATATAACCTAACCTAACCCAACCTATCATCTCGGCGGTAATATTTGACAACATTTCTGGCGAGTTGGCCTCTACGTCTCCGTGGGACCGTTAGATACATCAATAACGAAATATAACCTAACCTAACCCAACCTGTCATCTCGGCGGTAATATTTGACAACATTACTGGCGAGTGGGCCGCTACGTCTCCGTTTGACCTTCATAAACATCAGTAACGAAATATAACCTAACCTAACACAACCTATCATCTCGGCGGTAATATTTGAAAACATTACTGGCGAGTTGGCCTCTACGTCTCCGTTTGACCTTCATAAACGTCAGTAACGAAATATAACCTAACCTAACCCAACCTAACATCTCGGCGGTAATATTTGACAACATTCCTGGCGAGTTGGCCTCTACGTCTCCGTTTGACCTTCATAAACGTCAGTAACGAAATATAACCTAACCTAACCCAACCTAACATCTCGGCGGTAATATTTGACAACATTCCTGGCGAGTTGGCTTCTCCGTCTCCGTGGGACCTTTATATACATCAATAACGTTATATAACCTAACCTAACCCAACCTAACATCTCGGCGGTAATATTTGAAGACATTCCTGGCTTGTTGGCCTCTACGTCCCCGTGGGAACTTTATATACATCTATAACGTAATATAACCTAACCTAACCCAACCTAACATCTCGGCGGTAATATTTGAACACATTCCTGGCTTGTTGGCCTCTGCGTCTCCGTGGGACCTTCATATACATCAATAACGAAATATAAACTAACCTAACCCAACCTGTCATCTCGGCGGTAATATTTGACAACATTACTGGCGAGTTGGCCGCTACGTCTCCGTTTGACCTTCATAAACATCAGTAACGAAATATAACCTAACCTAACACAACCTGTCATCTCGGCGGTAATATTTGACAACATTACTGGCGAGTTGGCCGCTACGTCTCGGTTTGACCTTCATATATATCAATAAAGTAATATAACCTACCCTAACCCAACCTAACACCTCGGCGGTAATATTTGAACACATTCCTGGCTTGTTGGCCTCTACGTCTCCGTGGGAACTTTATATACATCTATAACGTAATATAACCTAACCTAACCCAACCTAACATCTCGGCGGTAATATTTGAACACATTCCTGGCTTGTTGGCCTCTGCGTCTCCGTGGGACCTTCATATACATCAATAACGAAATATAAACTAACCTAACCCAACCTGTCATCTCGGCGGTAATATTTGACAACATTACTGGCGAGTTGGCCGCTACGTCTCCGTTTGACCTTCATAAACATCAGTAACGAAATATAACCTAACCTAACACAACCTATCATCTCGGCGGTAATATTTGACAACATTACTGGCGAGTTGGCCTCTACGTCTCCGTTTGACCTTCATAAACATCAATGACGAAATATAACCTAACATAACACAACCTATCATCTCGGCGGTAATATTAGAAAACATACCTGGCGAGTTGGCCTCTACGTCTCCGTGGGAAGTTCATAAGCATCAATTACGAAATATAACGCAACTTAATCCAACCTATCATTTCGGCGGTAATATTTGATAACATTCCTGGCGAGTTGGCCTCTACGTCTCCGTGGGACCGTTATATACATCTATAACGTAATATAACCTAACCTAACCCAAACTAACATCTCGGCGGTAATATTTGACATCATTCCTGGCGAGTTGGCCTCTATGTCTCCATTTGATCTTAATAAACATCAATAACGTAATATAACCTAACCTAACCCAACCTTTCATCTCGACGGTAATATTTGACAACATTCCTGGCGAGTTGGCCTCTACGTCTCCGTGGGACCATTATATACATCTATAACGTAATATAACCTAACCTAACCCAACCTAACATCTCGGCGGTAATACTTGAAAACATTCCTGGCGAGTTGGCTTCTCCGTCTCCGTGGGACCTTTATATACATCAATAACGTAAAATAACCTAACCTAACCCAACCTAACATCTCGGCCGCAATATTTGAACACATTCCTGGCTTGTTGGCCTCTACGTCCCCGTGGGATATGTATATACATCAATAACGTAATATAACCTAACCTATCCCAACCTAACACCTCGGCGGTAATATTTGAACACATTCCTGGCTTGTTGGCCTCTACGTCTCCGTGGGAACTTTATATACATCTATAACGTAATATAACCTAACCTAACCCAACCTAACATCTCGGCGGTAATATTTGAACACATTCCTGGCTTGTTGGCCTCTACGTTTCCGTGGGACCTTTATATACATCTATAACGTAATATAACCTAACCTAACCTAACCTAACATCTCGGCGGTAATATTTGAAAACATTCATGGCGAGTTGGCCTCTACGTCTCCGTGGGACCTTCATATACATCAATAACGAAATATAACCTAACCTAACCCAACCTGTCATCTCGGCGGTAATATTTGACAACATTACTGGCGAGTTGGCCGCTACGTCTCGGTTTGACCTTCATATATATCAATAAAGTAATATAACCTACCCTAACCCAACCTAACACCTCGGCGGTAATATTTGAACACATTCCTGGCTTGTTGGCCTCTAGGTCTCCGTGGGAACTTTATATACATCTATAACGTAATATAACCTAACCTAACCCAACCTAACATCTCGGCGGTAATATTTGAACACATTCCTGGCTTGTTGGCCTCTACGTTTCCGTGGGACCTTTATATACATCTATAACGTAATATAACCTAACCTAACCCAACCTAACATCTCGGCGGTAATATTTGCAAACATTCATGGCGAGTTGGCCTCTACGTCTCCGTGGGACCTTCATATACATCAATAACGAAATATAACCTAACCTAACCCAACCTGTCATCTCGGCGGTAATATTTGACAACATTACTGGCGAGTTGGCCGCTACGTCTCGGTTTGACCTTCATATATATCAATAAAGTAATATAACCTACCCTAACCCAACCTAACACCTCGGCGGTAATATTTGAACACATTCCTGGCTTGTTGGCCTCTACGTCTCCGTGGGAACTTTATATACATCTATAACGTAATATAACCTAACCTAACCCAACCTAACATCTCGGCGGTAATATTTGAACACATTCCTGGCTTGTTGGCCTCTACGTTTCCGTGGGACCTTTATATACATCTATAACGTAATATAACCTAACCTAACCCAACCTAAGGTCTCGGCGGTAATATTTGAAAACATTCATGGCGAGTTGGCCTCTACGTCTCCGTGGGACCTTCATATACATCAATAACGAAATATAACCTAACCTAACCCAACCTGTCATCTCGGCGGTAATATTTGACAACATTACTGGCGAGTTGGCCGCTACGTCTCGGTTTGACCTTCATATATATCAATAAAGTAATATAACCTAACCTAACCCAACCTGTCATCTCGGCGGTAATATTTGACAACATTACTGGCGAGTTGGCCGCTACGTCTCCGTTTGACCTTCATAAACATCAGTAACGAAATATAACCTAACCTAACACAACCTATCATCTCGGCGGTAATATTTGACAACATTACTGGCGAGTTGGCCTCTACGTCTCCGTTTGACCTTCATAAACATCAATGACGAAATATAACCTAACATAACACAACCTATCATCTCGGCGGTAATATTAGAAAACATACCTGGCGAGTTGGCCTCTACGTCTCCGTGGGAACTTCATAAGCATCAATTACGAAATATAACGCAACTTAATCCAACCTATCATTTCGGCGGTAATATTTGATAACATTCCTGGCGAGTTGGCCTCTACGTCTCCGTGGGAGCTTTATATACATCAATAACGCAATATAACCTAACCTAACCCAACCTATCATCTCGGCGGTAATATTTGACAACATTTCTGGCGAGTTGGCCTCTACGTCTCCGTGGGACCGTTAGATACATCAATAACGAAATATAACCTAACCTAACCCAACCTGTCATCTCGGCGGTAATATTTGACAACATTACTGGCGAGTGGGCCGCTACGTCTCCGTTTGACCTTCATAAACATCAGTAACGAAATATAACCTAACCTAACACAACCTATCATCTCGGCGGTAATATTTGAAAACATTACTGGCGAGTTGGCCTCTACGTCTCCGTTTGACCTTCATAAACGTCAGTAACGAAATATAACCTAACCTAACCCAACCTAACATCTCGGCGGTAATATTTGACAACATTCCTGGCGAGTTGGCCTCTACGTCTCCGTTTGACCTTCATAAACGTCAGTAACGAAATATAACCTAACCTAACCCAACCTAACATCTCGGCGGTAATATTTGACAACATTCCTGGCGAGTTGGCTTCTCCGTCTCCGTGGGACCTTTATATACATCAATAACGTTATATAACCTAACCTAACCCAACCTAACATCTCGGCGGTAATATTTGAAGACATTCCTGGCTTGTTGGCCTCTACGTCCCCGTGGGAACTTTATATACATCTATAACGTAATATAACCTAACCTAACCCAACCTAACATCTCGGCGGTAATATTTGAACACATTCCTGGCTTGTTGGCCTCTGCGTCTCCGTGGGACCTTCATATACATCAATAACGAAATATAAACTAACCTAACCCAACCTGTCATCTCGGCGGTAATATTTGACAACATTACTGGCGAGTTGGCCGCTACGTCTCCGTTTGACCTTCATAAACATCAGTAACGAAATATAACCTAACCTAACACAACCTGTCATCTCGGCGGTAATATTTGACAACATTACTGGCGAGTTGGCCGCTACGTCTCGGTTTGACCTTCATATATATCAATAAAGTAATATAACCTACCCTAACCCAACCTAACACCTCGGCGGTAATATTTGAACACATTCCTGGCTTGTTGGCCTCTACGTCTCCGTGGGAACTTTATATACATCTATAACGTAATATAACCTAACCTAACCCAACCTAACATCTCGGCGGTAATATTTGAACACATTCCTGGCTTGTTGGCCTCTACGTCTCCGTGGGAACTTTATATACATCTATAACGTAATATAACCTAACCTAACCCAACCTAACATCTCGGCGGTAATATTTGAACACATTCCTGGCTTGTTGGCCTCTACGTTTCCGTGGGACCTTTATATACATCTATAACGTAATATAACCTAACCTAACCCAACCTAAGATCTCGGCGGTAATATTTGAAAACATTCATGGCGAGTTGGCCTCTACGTCTCCGTGGGACCTTCATATACATCAATAACGAAATATAACCTAACCTAAACCAACCTGTCATCTCGGCGGTAATATTTGACAACATTACTGGCGAGTTGGCCGCTACGTCTCGGTTTGACCTTCATATATATCAATAAAGTAATATAACCTAACCTAACCCAACCTGTCATCTCGGCGGTAATATTTGACAACATTACTGGCGAGTTGGCCGCTACGTCTCCGTTTGACCTTCATAAACATCAGTAACGAAATATAACCTAACCTAACCCAACCTATCATGTCAGCGGTAATATTTGATCACATTCCTGGCTTGTTGGCCTCTACGTATCCGCGGGACCTTTAAATACATCTATAACGTAATATAACCTAACCTAACCCAACCTATCATCTCGGCGGTAATATTTGACAACATTCCTGGCGAGTTGGCCTCTACGTCTCCGTAGGACCTTCATATACATCAATAACGAAATATAACCTAACCTAACCCAACCTATCATCTCGGCGGTAATATTTGACAACATTTCTGGCGAGTTGGCCTCTACGTCACCGTGGGACCGTTATATACATCTATAACGTAATATAACCTAACCTAACCCAAACTAATATCTCGGCGGTAATATTTGACATCATTCCTGGCGAGTTGGGCTCTACGTCTCCGTTTGATCTTCATAAACATCAATAACGTAATATAACCTAACCTAACCCAACGTTTCATCCCGGCGGTAATATTTGACAACATTCCTGGCGAGTTGGCCTCTACGTCTCCGTGGGACCTTTATATACATCTATAACGTAATATAACCTAACCTAACCCAACCTAACATCTCGGCGGTAATACTTGAAAACATTCCTGGCGAGTTGGCTTCTCCGTCTCCGTGGGACCTTTATATACATCAATAACGTAATATAACCTAACCTAACCCAACCTAACACCTCGGCGGTAATATTTGAACACATTCCTGGCTTGTTGGCCTCTACGTCCCCGTGGGAACTTTATATACATCTATAACGTAATATAACCTAACCTAACCCAACCTAACATCTCGGCGGTAATATTTGAAGACATTCCTGGCTTGTTGGCCTCTACGTCCCCGTGGGAACTTTATATACATCTATAACGTAATATAACCTAACCTAACCCAACCTAACATCTCGGCGGTAATATTTGAACACATTCCTGTCTTGTTGGCCTCTACGCCTCCGTGGGAACTTTATATACATCTATAACGTAATATAACCTAACCTAACCCAACCTAACATCTCGGCGGTAATATTTGAACACATTCCTGGCTTGTTGGCCTCTACGTCTCCGTGGGACCGTTATATACATCTATAACGTAATATAACCTAACCTAACCCAAACTAACATCTCGGCGGTAATATTTGACATCATTCCTGGCGAGTTGGCCTCTATGTCTCCATTTGATCTTAATAAACATCAATAACGTAATATAACCTAACCTAACCCAACCTTTCATCTCGACGGTAATATTTGACAACATTCCTGGCGAGTTGGCCTCTACGTCTCCGTGGGACCATTATATACATCTATAACGTAATATAACCTAACCTAACCCAACCTAACATCTCGGCGGTAATACTTGAAAACATTCCTGGCGAGTTGGCTTCTCCGTCTCCGTGGGACCTTTATATACATCAATAACGTAAAATAACCTAACCTAACCCAACCTAACATCTCGGCCGCAATATTTGAACACATTCCTGGCTTGTTGGCCTCTACGTCCCCGTGGGATATGTATATACATCAATAACGTAATATAACCTAACCTATCCCAACCTAACACCTCGGCGGTAATATTTGAACACATTCCTGGCTTGTTGGCCTCTACGTCTCCGTGGGAACTTTATATACATCTATAACGTAATATAACCTAACCTAACCCAACCTAACATCTCGGCGGTAATATTTGAACACATTCCTGGCTTGTTGGCCTCTACGTTTCCGTGGGACCTTTATATACATCTATAACGTAATATAACCTAACCTAACCTAACCTAACATCTCGGCGGTAATATTTGAAAACATTCATGGCGAGTTGGCCTCTACGTCTCCGTGGGACCTTCATATACATCAATAACGAAATATAACCTAACCTAACCCAACCTGTCATCTCGGCGGTAATATTTGACAACATTACTGGCGAGTTGGCCGCTACGTCTCGGTTTGACCTTCATATATATCAATAAAGTAATATAACCTACCCTAACCCAACCTAACACCTCGGCGGTAATATTTGAACACATTCCTGGCTTGTTGGCCTCTAGGTCTCCGTGGGAACTTTATATACATCTATAACGTAATATAACCTAACCTAACCCAACCTAACATCTCGGCGGTAATATTTGAACACATTCCTGGCTTGTTGGCCTCTACGTTTCCGTGGGACCTTTATATACATCTATAACGTAATATAACCTAACCTAACCCAACCTAACATCTCGGCGGTAATATTTGCAAACATTCATGGCGAGTTGGCCTCTACGTCTCCGTGGGACCTTCATATACATCAATAACGAAATATAACCTAACCTAACCCAACCTGTCATCTCGGCGGTAATATTTGACAACATTACTGGCGAGTTGGCCGCTACGTCTCGGTTTGACCTTCATATATATCAATAAAGTAATATAACCTACCCTAACCCAACCTAACACCTCGGCGGTAATATTTGAACACATTCCTGGCTTGTTGGCCTCTACGTCTCCGTGGGAACTTTATATACATCTATAACGTAATATAACCTAACCTAACCCAACCTAACATCTCGGCGGTAATATTTGAACACATTCCTGGCTTGTTGGCCTCTACGTTTCCGTGGGACCTTTATATACATCTATAACGTAATATAACCTAACCTAACCCAACCTAAGGTCTCGGCGGTAATATTTGAAAACATTCATGGCGAGTTGGCCTCTACGTCTCCGTGGGACCTTCATATACATCAATAACGAAATATAACCTAACCTAACCCAACCTGTCATCTCGGCGGTAATATTTGACAACATTACTGGCGAGTTGGCCGCTACGTCTCGGTTTGACCTTCATATATATCAATAAAGTAATATAACCTAACCTAACCCAACCTGTCATCTCGGCGGTAATATTTGACAACATTACTGGCGAGTTGGCCGCTACGTCTCCGTTTGACCTTCATAAACATCAGTAACGAAATATAACCTAACCTAACACAACCTATCATCTCGGCGGTAATATTTGACAACATTACTGGCGAGTTGGCCTCTACGTCTCCGTTTGACCTTCATAAACATCAATGACGAAATATAACCTAACATAACACAACCTATCATCTCGGCGGTAATATTAGAAAACATACCTGGCGAGTTGGCCTCTACGTCTCCGTGGGAACTTCATAAGCATCAATTACGAAATATAACGCAACTTAATCCAACCTATCATTTCGGCGGTAATATTTGATAACATTCCTGGCGAGTTGGCCTCTACGTCTCCGTGGGAGCTTTATATACATCAATAACGCAATATAACCTAACCTAACCCAACCTATCATCTCGGCGGTAATATTTGACAACATTTCTGGCGAGTTGGCCTCTACGTCTCCGTGGGACCGTTAGATACATCAATAACGAAATATAACCTAACCTAACCCAACCTGTCATCTCGGCGGTAATATTTGACAACATTACTGGCGAGTGGGCCGCTACGTCTCCGTTTGACCTTCATAAACATCAGTAACGAAATATAACCTAACCTAACACAACCTATCATCTCGGCGGTAATATTTGAAAACATTACTGGCGAGTTGGCCTCTACGTCTCCGTTTGACCTTCATAAACGTCAGTAACGAAATATAACCTAACCTAACCCAACCTAACATCTCGGCGGTAATATTTGACAACATTCCTGGCGAGTTGGCCTCTACGTCTCCGTTTGACCTTCATAAACGTCAGTAACGAAATATAACCTAACCTAACCCAACCTAACATCTCGGCGGTAATATTTGACAACATTCCTGGCGAGTTGGCTTCTCCGTCTCCGTGGGACCTTTATATACATCAATAACGTTATATAACCTAACCTAACCCAACCTAACATCTCGGCGGTAATATTTGAAGACATTCCTGGCTTGTTGGCCTCTACGTCCCCGTGGGAACTTTATATACATCTATAACGTAATATAACCTAACCTAACCCAACCTAACATCTCGGCGGTAATATTTGAACACATTCCTGGCTTGTTGGCCTCTGCGTCTCCGTGGGACCTTCATATACATCAATAACGAAATATAAACTAACCTAACCCAACCTGTCATCTCGGCGGTAATATTTGACAACATTACTGGCGAGTTGGCCGCTACGTCTCCGTTTGACCTTCATAAACATCAGTAACGAAATATAACCTAACCTAACACAACCTGTCATCTCGGCGGTAATATTTGACAACATTACTGGCGAGTTGGCCGCTACGTCTCGGTTTGACCTTCATATATATCAATAAAGTAATATAACCTACCCTAACCCAACCTAACACCTCGGCGGTAATATTTGAACACATTCCTGGCTTGTTGGCCTCTACGTCTCCGTGGGAACTTTATATACATCTATAACGTAATATAACCTAACCTAACCCAACCTAACATCTCGGCGGTAATATTTGAACACATTCCTGGCTTGTTGGCCTCTGCGTCTCCGTGGGACCTTCATATACATCAATAACGAAATATAAACTAACCTAACCCAACCTGTCATCTCGGCGGTAATATTTGACAACATTACTGGCGAGTTGGCCGCTACGTCTCCGTTTGACCTTCATAAACATCAGTAACGAAATATAACCTAACCTAACACAACCTATCATCTCGGCGGTAATATTTGACAACATTACTGGCGAGTTGGCCTCTACGTCTCCGTTTGACCTTCATAAACATCAATGACGAAATATAACCTAACATAACACAACCTATCATCTCGGCGGTAATATTAGAAAACATACCTGGCGAGTTGGCCTCTACGTCTCCGTGGGAAGTTCATAAGCATCAATTACGAAATATAACGCAACTTAATCCAACCTATCATTTCGGCGGTAATATTTGATAACATTCCTGGCGAGTTGGCCTCTACGTCTCCGTGGGACCGTTATATACATCTATAACGTAATATAACCTAACCTAACCCAAACTAACATCTCGGCGGTATTATTTGACATCATTCCTGGCGAGTTGGGCTCTACGTCTCCATTTGATCTTCATAAACATCAATAACGTAATATAACCTAACCTAACCCAACCTTTCATCTCGGCGGTAATATTTGACAACATTCCTGGCGAGTTGGCCTCTACGTCTCCGTGGGACCATTATATACATCTATAACGTAATATAACCTAACCTAACCCAACCTAACATCTCGGCGGTAATACTTGAAAACATTCCTGGCGAGTTGGCTTCTCCGTCTCCGTGGGACCTTTATATAAATCAATAACGTAATATAACCTAACCTAACCCAACCTAACATCTCGGCCGCAATATTTGAACACATTCCTGGCTTCTTGGCCTCTACGTCCCCGTGGGATATGTATATACATCAATAACGTAATATAACCTAACCTATCCCAACCTAACATCTCGGCGGTAATATTTGAACACATTCCTGGCTTGTTGGCCTCTACGTGTCCGTGGGACCTTTATATACATCTATAACGTAATATAACCTAACCTACCCCAAACTAACCTCTCGGCGGTAATATTTGACATCATTCCTGGCGAGTTGGGCTCTACGTCTCCGTTTGATCTTCATAAGCATCAATAACGTAATATAACCTAACCTAACCCAACCTATCATATCGGCGGTAATATTTGATCACATTCCTGGCTTGTTGGCCTCTACGTCTCCGCGGGACCTTTAAATACATCTATAACGTAATATAACCTAACCTAACCCAACCTATCATCTCGGCGGTAATATTTGACAACATTCCTGGCTTGTTGGCCTCTACGTCTCCGTGGAAACTTTATATACATCTATAACGTAATATAACCTAACCTAACCCAACCTGTCATCTCGGCGGTAATATTCGACAACATTACTGGCGAGTTGGCCGCTACGTCTCGGTTTGACCTTCATATATATCAATAAAGTAATATAACCTACCCTAACCCAACCTAACACCTCGGCGGTAATATTTGAACACATTCCTGGCTTGTTGGCCTCTACGTCTCCGTGGGAACTTTATATACATCTATAACGTAATATAACCTAACCTAACCCAACCTAACATCTCGGCGGTAATATTTGAACACATTCCTGGCTTGTTGGCCTCTACGTTTCCGTGGGACCTTTATATACATCTATAACGTAATATAACCTAACCTAACCCAACCTAACATCTCGGCGGTAATATTTGCAAACATTCATGGCGAGTTGGCCTCTACGTCTCCGTGGGAACTTTATATACATCTATAACGTAATATAACCTAACCTAACCCAACCTAACATCTCGGCGGTAATATTTGAACACATTCCTGGCTTTTTGGCCTCTACGTTTCCGTGGGACCTTTATATACATCTATAACGTAATATAACCTAACCTAACCCAACCTAACATCTCGGCGGTAATATTTGAAAACATTCATGGCGAGTTGGCCTCTACGTCTCCGCGGGACCTTTAAATACATCTATAACGTAATATAACCTAACCTAACCCAACCTATCATGTCGGCGGTAATATTTGACAACATTCCTGGCTTGTTGGCCTCTACGTCTCCGTGGGAACTTTATATACATCTATAACGTAATATAACCTAACCTAACCCAACCTAACATCTCGGCGGTAATATTTGAACACATTCCTGGCTTGTTGGCCTCTACGTTTCCGTGGGACCTTTATATACATCTATAACGTAATATAACCTAACCTAACCCAACCTAACATCTCGGCGGTAATATTAGAAAACATACCTGGCGAGTTGGCCTCTACGTCTCCGTGGGAAGTTCATAAGCATCAATTACGAAATATAACGCAACTTAATCCAACCTATCATTTCGGCGGTAATATTTGATAACATTCCTGGCGAGTTGGCCTCTACGTCTCCGTGGGACCGTTATATACATCTATAACGTAATATAACCTAACCTAACCCAAACTAACATCTCGGCGGTATTATTTGACATCATTCCTGGCGAGTTGGGCTCTACGTCTCCATTTGATCTTCATAAACATCAATAACGTAATATAACCTAACCTAACCCAACCTTTCATCTCGGCGGTAATATTTGACAACATTCCTGGCGAGTTGGCCTCTACGTCTCCGTGGGACCATTATATACATCTATAACGTAATATAACCTAACCTAACCCAACCTAACATCTCGGCGGTAATACTTGAAAACATTCCTGGCGAGTTGGCTTCTCCGTCTCCGTGGGACCTTTATATACATCAATAACGTAATATAACCTAACCTAACCCAACCTAACATCTCGGCCGCAATATTTGAACACATTCCTGGCTTGTTGGCCTCTACGTCCCCGTGGGATATGTATATACATCAATAACGTAATATAACCTAACCTATCCCAACCTAACATCTCGGCGGTAATATTTGAACACATTCCTGGCTTGTTGGCCTCTACGTCTCCGTGGGACCTTTATATACATCTATAACGTAATATAACCTAACCTACACCAAACTAACCTCTCGGCGGTAATATTTGACATCATTCCTGGCGAGTTGGGCTCTACGTCTCCGTTTGATCTTCATAAGCATCAATAACGTAATATAACCTAACCTAACCCAACCTATCATATCGGCGGTAATATTTGATCACATTCCTGGCTTGTTGGCCTCTACGTCTCCGCGGGACCTTTAAATACATCTATAACGTAATATAACCTAACCTAACCCAACCTATCATCTCGGCGGTAATATTTGACAACATTCCTGGCTTGTTGGCCTCTACGTCTCCGTGGAAACTTTATATACATCTATAACGTAATATAACCTAACCTAACCCAACCTGTCATCTCGGCGGTAATATTTGACAACATTACTGGCGAGTTGGCCGCTACGTCTCGGTTTGACCTTCATATATATCAATAAAGTAATATAACCTACCCTAACCCAACCTAACACCTCGGCGGTAATATTTGAACACATTCCTGGCTTGTTGGCCTCTACGTCTCCGTGGGAACTTTATATACATCTATAACGTAATATAACCTAACCTAACCCAACCTAACATCTCGGCGGTAATATTTGAACACATTCCTGGCTTGTTGGCCTCTACGTTTCCCTGGGACCTTTATATACATCTATAACGTAATATAACCTAACCTAACCCAACCTAACATCTCGGCGGTAATATTTGCAAACATTCATGGCGAGTTGGCCTCTACGTCTCCGTGGGACCTTCATATACATCAATAACGAAATATAACCTAACCTAACCCAACCTGTCATCTCGGCGGTAATATTTGACAACATTACTGGCGAGTTGCCCGCTACGTCTCGGTTTGACCTTCATATATATCAATAAAGTAATATAACCTAACCTAACCCAACCTGTCATCTCGGCGGTAATGTTTGACAACATTACTGGCGAGTTGGCCGCTACGTCTCCGTTTGACCTTCATAAACATCAGTAACGAAATATAACCTAACCTAACACAACCTATCATCTCGGCGGTAATATTTGACAACATTACTGGCGAGTTGGCCTCTACGTCTCCGTTTGACCTTCATAAACATCAATGACGAAATATAACCTAACATAACACAACCTATCATCTCGGCGGTAATATTAGAAAACATACCTGGCGAGTTGGCCTCTACGTCTCCGTGGGAACTTCATAAGCATCAATTACGAAATATAACGCAACTTAATCCAACCTATCATTTCGGCGGTAATATTTGATAACATTCCTGGCGAGTTGGCCCCTACGTCTCCGTGGGAGCTTTATATACATCAATAACGCAATATAACCTAACCTAACCCAACCTATCATCTCGGCGGTAATATTTGACAACATTTCTGGCGAGTTGGCCTCTACGTCTCCGTGGGACCGTTAGATACATCAATAACGAAATATAACCTAACCTAACCCAACCTGTCATCTCGGCGGTAATATTTGACAACATTACTGGCGAGTGGGCCGCTACGTCTCCGTTTGACCTTCATAAACATCAGTAACGAAATATAACCTAACCTAACACAACCTATCATCTCGGCGGTAATATTTGAAAACATTACTGGCGAGTTGGCCTCTACGTCTCCGTTTGACCTTCATAAACGTCAGTAACGAAATATAACCTAACCTAACCCAACCTAACATCTCGGCGGTAATATTTGACAACATTCCTGGCGAGTTGGCCTCTACGTCTCCGTTTGACCTTCATAAACGTCAGTAACGAAATATAACCTAACCTAACCCAACCTAACATCTCGGCGGTAATATTTGACAACATTCCTGGCGAGTTCGCTTCTCCGTCTCCGTGGGACCTTTATATACATCAATAACGTTATATAACCTAACCTAACCCAACCTAACATCTCGGCGGTAATATTTGATGACATTCCTGGCTTGTTGGCCTCTACGTCCCCGTGGGAACTTTATATACATCTATAACGTAATATAACCTAACCTAACCCAACCTAACATCTCGGCGGTAATATTTGAACACATTCCTGGCTTGTTGGCCTCTGCGTCTCCGTGGGACCTTCATATACATCAATAACGAAATATAAACTAACCTAACCCAACCTGTCATCTCGGCGGTAATATTTGACAACATTACTGGCGAGTTGGCCGCTACGTCTCCGTTTGACCTTCATAAACATCAGTAACGAAATATAACCTAACCTAACACAACCTGTCATCTCGGCGGTAATATTTGACAACATTACTGGCGAGTTGGCCGCTACGTCTCGGTTTGACCTTCATATATATCAATAAAGTAATATAACCTACCCTAACCCAACCTAACACCTCGGCGGTAATATTTGAACACATTCCTGGCTTGTTGGCCTCTACGTCTCCGTGGGAACTTTATATACATCTATAACGTAATATAACCTAACCTAACCCAACCTAACATCTCGGCGGTAATATTTGAACACATTCCTGGCTTGTTGGCCTCTACGTTTCCGTGGGACCTTTATATACATCTATAACGTAATATAACCTAACCTAAACCAACCTAACATCTCGGCGGTAATATTTGAACACATTCCTGGCTTGTTGGCCTCTGCGTCTCCGTGGGACCTTCATATACATCAATAACGAAATATAAACTAACCTAACCCAACCTGTCATCTCGGCGGTAATATTTGACAACATTACTGGCGAGTTGGCCGCTACGTCTCCGTTTGACCTTCATAAACATCAGTAACGAAATATAACCTAACCTAACACAACCTATCATCTCGGCGGTAATATTTGACAACATTACTGGCGAGTTGGCCTCTACGTCTCCGTTTGACCTTCATAAACATCAATGACGAAATATAACCTAACATAACACAACCTATCATCTCGGCGGTAATATTAGAAAACATACCTGGCGAGTTGGCCTCTACGTCTCCGTGGGAAGTTCATAAGCATCAATTACGAAATATAACGCAACTTAATCCAACCTATCATTTCGGCGGTAATATTTGATAACATTCCTGGCGAGTTGGCCTCTACGTCTCCGTGGGACCGTTATATACATCTATAACGTAATATAACCTAACCTAACCCAAACTAACATCTCGGCGGTATTATTTGACATCATTCCTGGCGAGTTGGGCTCTACGTCTCCATTTGATCTTCATAAACATCAATAACGTAATATAACCTAACCTAACCCAACCTTTCATCTCGGCGGTAATATTTGACAACATTCCTGGCGAGTTGGCCTCTACGTCTCCGTGGGACCATTATATACATCTATAACGTAATATAACCTAACCTAACCCAACCTAACATCTCGGCGGTAATACTTGAAAACATTCCTGGCGAGTTGGCTTCTCCGTCTCCGTGGGACCTTTATATAAATCAATAACGTAATATAACCTAACCTAACCCAACCTAACATCTCGGCCGCAATATTTGAACACATTCCTGGCTTGTTGGCCTCTACGTCCCCGTGGGATATGTATATACATCAATAACGTAATATAACCTAACCTATCCCAACCTAACATCTCGGCGGTAATATTTGAACACATTCCTGGCTTGTTGGCCTCTACGTCTCCGTGGGACCTTTATATACATCTATAACGTAATATAACCTAACCTACCCCAAACTAACCTCTCGGCGGTAATATTTGACATCATTCCTGGCGAGTTGGGCTCTACGTCTCCGTTTGATCTTCATAAGCATCAATAACGTAATATAACCTAACCTAACCCAACCTATCATATCGGCGGTAATATTTGATCACATTCCTGGCTTGTTGGCCTCTACGTCTCCGCGGGACCTTTAAATACATCTATAACGTAATATAACCTAACCTAACCCAACCTATCATCTCGGCGGTAATATTTGACAACATTCCTGGCTTGTTGGCCTCTACGTCTCCGTGGAAACTTTATATACATCTATAACGTAATATAACCTAACCTAACCCAACCTGTCATCTCGGCGGTAATATTTGACAACATTACTGGCGAGTTGGCCGCTACGTCTCGGTTTGACCTTCATATATATCAATAAAGTAATATAACCTACCCTAACCCAACCTAACACCTCGGCGGTAATATTTGAACACATTCCTGGCTTGTTGGCCTCTACGTCTCCGTGGGAACTTTATATACATCTATAACGTAATATAACCTAACCTAACCCAACCTAACATCTCGGCGGTAATATTTGAACACATTCCTGGCTTGTTGGCCTCTACGTTTCCGTGGGACCTTTATATACATCTATAACGTAATATAACCTAACCTAACCCAACCTAACATCTCGGCGGTAATATTTGCAAACATTCATGGCGAGTTGGCCTCTACGTCTCCGTGGGAACTTTATATACATCTATAACGTAATATAACCTAACCTAACCCAACCTAACATCTCGGCCGTAATATTTGAACACATTCCTGGCTTTTTGGCCTCTACGTTTCCGTGGGACCTTTATATACATCTATAACGTAATATAACCTAACCTAACCCAACCTAACATCTCGGCGGTAATATTTGAAAACATTCATGGCGAGTTGGCCTCTACGTCTCCGCGGGACCTTTAAATACATCTATAACGTAATATAACCTAACCTAACCCAACCTATCATGTCGGCGGTAATATTTGACAACATTCCTGGCTTGTTGGCCTCTACGTCTCCGTGGGAACTTTATATACATCTATAACGTAATATAACCTAACCTAACCCAACCTAACATCTCGGCGGTAATATTTGAACACATTCCTGGCTTGTTGGCCTCTACGTTTCCGTGGGACCTTTATATACATCTATAACGTAATATAACCTAACCTAACCCAACCTAACATCTCGGCGGTAATATTAGAAAACATACCTGGCGAGTTGGCCTCTACGTCTCCGTGGGAAGTTCATAAGCATCAATTACGAAATATAACGCAACTTAATCCAACCTATCATTTCGGCGGTAATATTTGATAACATTCCTGGCGAGTTGGCCTCTACGTCTCCGTGGGACCGTTATATACATCTATAACGTAATATAACCTAACCTAACCCAAACTAACATCTCGGCGGTATTATTTGACATCATTCCTGGCGAGTTGGGCTCTACGTCTCCATTTGATCTTCATAAACATCAATAACGTAATATAACCTAACCTAACCCAACCTTTCATCTCGGCGGTAATATTTGACAACATTCCTGGCGAGTTGGCCTCTACGTCTCCGTGGGACCATTATATACATCTATAACGTAATATAACCTAACCTAACCCAACCTAACATCTCGGCGGTAATACTTGAAAACATTCCTGGCGAGTTGGCTTCTCCGTCTCCGTGGGACCTTTATATACATCAATAACGTAATATAACCTAACCTAACCCAACCTAACATCTCGGCCGCAATATTTGAACACATTCCTGGCTTGTTGGCCTCTACGTCCCCGTGGGATATGTATATACATCAATAACGTAATATAACCTAACCTATCCCAACCTAACATCTCGGCGGTAATATTTGAACACATTCCTGGCTTGTTGGCCTCTACGTCTCCGTGGGACCTTTATATACATCTATAACGTAATATAACCTAACCTACACCAAACTAACCTCTCGGCGGTAATATTTGACATCATTCCTGGCGAGTTGGGCTCTACGTCTCCGTTTGATCTTCATAAGCATCAATAACGTAATATAACCTAACCTAACCCAACCTATCATATCGGCGGTAATATTTGATCACATTCCTGGCTTGTTGGCCTCTACGTCTCCGCGGGACCTTTAAATACATCTATAACGTAATATAACCTAACCTAACCCAACCTATCATCTCGGCGGTAATATTTGACAACATTCCTGGCTTGTTGGCCTCTACGTCTCCGTGGAAACTTTATATACATCTATAACGTAATATAACCTAACCTAACCCAACCTGTCATCTCGGCGGTAATATTTGACAACATTACTGGCGAGTTGGCCGCTACGTCTCGGTTTGACCTTCATATATATCAATAAAGTAATATAACCTACCCTAACCCAACCTAACACCTCGGCGGTAATATTTGAACACATTCCTGGCTTGTTGGCCTCTACGTCTCCGTGGGAACTTTATATACATCTATAACGTAATATAACCTAACCTAACCCAACCTAACATCTCGGCGGTAATATTTGAACACATTCCTGGCTTGTTGGCCTCTACGTTTCCGTGGGACCTTTATATACATCTATAACGTAATATAACCTAACCTAACCCAACCTAACATCTCGGCGGTAATATTTGCAAACATTCATGGCGAGTTGGCCTCTACGTCTCCGCGGGACCTTTAAATACATCTATAACGTAATATAACCTAACCTAACCCAACCTATCATGTCGGCGGTAATATTTGACAACATTCCTGGCTTGTTGGCCTCTACGTCTCCGTGGGAACTTTATATACATCTATAACGTAATATAACCTAACCTAACCCAACCTAACATCTCGGCGGTAATATTTGAACACATTCCTGGCTTGTTGGCCTCTACGTTTCCGTGGGACCTTTATATACATCTATAACGTAATATAACCTAACCTAACCCAACCTAACATCTCGGCGGTAATATTTGCAAACATTCATGGCGAGTTGGCCTCTACGTCTCCGTGGGACCTTCATATACATCAATAACGAAATATAACCTAACCTAACCCAGCCTGTCATCTCGGCGGTAATATTTGACAACATTACTGGCGAGTTGGCCGCTACGTCTCGGTTTGACCTTCATATATATCAATAAAGTAATATAACCTACCCTAACCCAACCTAACACCTCGGCGGTAATATTTGAACACATTCCTGGCTTGTTGGCCTCTACGTCTCCGTGGGAACTTTATATACATCTATAACGTAATATAACCTAACCTAACCCAACCTAACATCTCGGCGGTAATATTTGAACACATTCCTGGCTTGTTGGCCTCTACGTTTCCGTGGGACCTTTATATACATCTATAACGTAATATAACCTAACCTAAACCAACCTAACATCTCGGCGGTAATATTTGAACACATTCCTGGCTTGTTGGCCTCTGCGTCTCCGTGGGACCTTCATATACATCAATAACGAAATATAAACTAACCTAACCCAACCTGTCATCTCGGCGGTAATATTTGACAACATTACTGGCGAGTTGGCCGCTACGTCTCCGTTTGACCTTCATAAACATCAGTAACGAAATATAACCTAACCTAACACAACCTATCATCTCGGCGGTAATATTTGACAACATTACTGGCGAGTTGGCCTCTACGTCTCCGTTTGACCTTCATAAACATCAATGACGAAATATAACCTAACATAACACAACCTATCATCTCGGCGGTAATATTAGAAAACATACCTGGCGAGTTGGCCTCTACGTCTCCGTGGGAAGTTCATAAGCATCAATTACGAAATATAACGCAACTTAATCCAACCTATCATTTCGGCGGTAATATTTGATAACATTCCTGGCGAGTTGGCCTCTACGTCTCCGTGGGACCGTTATATACATCTATAACGTAATATAACCTAACCTAACCCAAACTAACATCTCGGCGGTATTATTTGACATCATTCCTGGCGAGTTGGGCTCTACGTCTCCATTTGATCTTCATAAACATCAATAACGTAATATAACCTAACCTAACCCAACCTTTCATCTCGGCGGTAATATTTGACAACATTCCTGGCGAGTTGGCCTCTACGTCTCCGTGGGACCATTATATGCATCTATGACGTAATATAACCTAACCTAACCCAACCTAACATCTCGGCGGTAATACTTGAAAACATTCCTGGCGAGTTGGCTTCTCCGTCTCCGTGGGACCTTTATATACATCAATAACGTAATATAACCTAACATAACCCAACCTAACATCTCGGCCGCAATATTTGAACACATTCCTGGCTTGTTGGCCTCTACGTCCCCGTGGGATATGTATATACATCAATAACGTAATATAACCTAACCTATCCCAACCTAACATCTCGGCGGTAATATTTGAACACATTCCTGGCTTGTTGGCCTCTACGTCTCCGTGGGACCTTTATATACATCTATAACGTAATATAACCTAACCTACCCCAAACTAACCTCTCGGCGGTAATATTTGACATCATTCCTGGCGAGTTGGGCTCTACGTCTCCGTTTGATCTTCATAAGCATCAATAACGTAATTTAACCTAACCTAACCCAACCTATCATATCGGCGGTAATATTTGATCACATTCCTGGCTTGTTGGCCTCTACGTCTCCGCGGGACCTTTAAATACATCTATAACGTAATATAACCTAACCTAACCCAACCTATCATCTCGGCGGTAATATTTGACAACATTCCTGGCTTGTTGGCCTCTACGTCTCCGTGGAAACTTTATATACATCTATAACGTAATATAACCTAACCTAACCCAACCTGTCATCTCGGCGGTAATATTTGACAACATTACTGGCGAGTTGGCCGCTACGTCTCGGTTTGACCTTCATATATATCAATAAAGTAATATAACCTACCCTAACCCAACCTAACACCTCGGCGGTAATATTTGAACACATTCCTGGCTTGTTGGCCTCTACGTCTCCGTGGGAACTTTATATACATCAATAACGTAATATAACCTAACCTAACCCAACCTAACATCTCGGCGGTAATATTTGAACACATTCCTGGCTTGTTGGCCTCTACGTTTCCGTGGGACCTTTATATACATCTATAACGTAATATAACCTAACCTAACCCAACCTAACATCTCGGCGGTAATATTTGAAAACATTCATGGCGAGTTGGCCTCTACGTCTCCGTGGGACCTTCATATACATCAATAACGAAATATAACCTAACCTAACCCAACCTGTCATCTCGGCGGTAATATTTGACAACATTACTGGCGAGTTGGCCGCTACGTCTCGGTTTGACCTTCATATATATCAATAAAGTAATATAACCTAACCTAACCCAACCTATCATGTCGGCGGTAATATTTGATCACATTCCTGGCTTGTTGGCCTCTACGTCTCCGTGGGAACTTTATATACATCTATAACGTAATATAACATAACCTAAACCAACCTAACATCTCGGCGGTAATATTTGAACACATTCCTGGCTTGTTGGCCTCTACGTCTCCGTGGGAACTTTATATACATCTATAACCTGATATAAACTAACCTAACCCAAACTAACCTCTCGGCGGTAATATTTGACATCATTCCTGGCGAGTTGGGCTCTACGTCTCCGTTTGATCTTCATAAGCATCAATAACGTAATATAACCTAACCTAACCCAACCTATCATTTCGGCGGTAATATTTGACAACATTCCTGGCGAGTTGGCCTCTACGTCTCCGTGGGACCTTTATATACATCTATAACGTAATATAACCTAACCTAACCCAAACTAACATCTCGGCGGTAATATTTGACAACATTCCTGGCGAGTTGGCCTCTACGTCTCCGTGGGACCTTTATATACATCTATAACGTAATATAACCTAACCTAACCCAAACTAACATCTCGGCGGTAATATTTGACATCATTCCTGGCGAGTTGGGCTCTACGTCTCCGTGGGACCTTTATATACATCAATAACGTAATATAACCTACCCTAAACCAACCTAACACCTCGGCGGTAATATTTGAACACATTCCTGGCTTGTTGGCCTCTACGTCTCCGTGGGAACTTTATATACATCTATAACGTAATATAACATAACCTAACCCAACCTAACATCTCGGCGGTAATATTTGAACACATTCCTGGCTTGTTGGCCTCTACGTTTCCGTGGGACCTTTATATACATCTATAACGTAATATAACCTAACCTAACCCAACCTAACATCTCGGCGGTAATATTTGCAAACATTCATGGCGAGTTGGCCTCTACGTCTCCGTGGGAACTTTATATACATCTATAACGTAATATAACCTAACCTAACCCAACCTAACATCTCGGCGGTAATATTTGAACACATTCCTGGCTTGTTGGCCTCTACGTTTCCGTGGGACCTTTATATACATCTATAACGTAATATAACCTAACCTAACCCAACCTAACATCTCGGCGGTAATATTAGAAAACATACCTGGCGAGTTGGCCTCTACGTCTCCGTGGGAAGTTCATAAGCATCAATTACGAAATATAACGCAACTTAATCCAACCTATCATTTCGGCGGTAATATTTGATAACATTCCTGGCGAGTTGGCCTCTACGTCTCCGTGGGACCGTTATATACATCTATAACGTAATATAACCTAACCTAACCCAAACTAACATCTCGGCGGTATTATTTGACATCATTCCTGGCGAGTTGGGCTCTACGTCTCCATTTGATCTTCATAAACATCAATAACGTAATATAACCTAACCTAACCCAACCTTTCATCTCGGCGGTAATATTTGACAACATTCCTGGCGAGATGGCCTCTACGTCTCCGTGGGACCATTATATACATCTATAACGTAATATAACCTAACCTAACCCAACCTAACATCTCGGCGGTAATACTTGAAAACATTCCTGGCGAGTTGGCTTCTCCGTCTCCGTGGGACCTTTATATACATCAATAACGTAATATAACCTAACCTAACCCAACCTAACATCTCGGCCGCAATATTTGAACACATTCCTGGCTTGTTGGCCTCTACGTCCCCGTGGGATATGTATATACATCAATAACGTAATATAACCTAACCTATCCCAACCTAACATCTCGGCGGTAATATTTGAACACATTCCTGGCTTGTTGGCCTCTACGTCTCCGTGGGACCTTTATATACATCTATAACGTAATATAACCTAACCTACACCAAACTAACCTCTCGGCGGTAATATTTGACATCATTCCTGGCGAGTTGGGCTCTACGTCTCCGTTTGATCTTCATAAGCATCAATAACGTAATATAACCTAACCTAACCCAACCTATCATATCGGCGGTAATATTTGATCACATTCCTGGCTTGTTGGCCTCTACGTCTCCGCGGGACCTTTAAATACATCTATAACGTAATATAACCTAACCTAACCCAACCTATCATCTCGGCGGTAATATTTGACAACATTCCTGGCTTGTTGGCCTCTACGTCTCCGTGGAAACTTTATATACATCTATAACGTAATATAACCTAACCTAACCCAACCTGTCATCTCGGCGGTAATATTTGACAACATTACTGGCGAGTTGGCCGCTACGTCTCGGTTTGACCTTCATATATATCAATAAAGTAATATAACCTACCCTAACCCAACCTAACACCTCGGCGGTAATATTTGAACACATTCCTGGCTTGTTGGCCTCTACGTCTCCGTGGGAACTTTATATACATCTATAACGTAATATAACCTAACCTAACCCAACCTAACATCTCGGCGGTAATATTTGAACACATTCCTGGCTTGTTGGCCTCTACGTTTCCGTGGGACCTTTATATACATCTATAACGTAATATAACCTAACCTAACCCAACCTAACATCTCGGCGGTAATATTTGAAAACATTCATGGCGAGTTGGCCTCTACGTCTCCGTGGGACCTTCATATACATCAATAACGAAATATAACCTAACCTAACCCAACCTGTCATCTCGGCGGTAATATTTGACAACATTACTGGCGAGTTGGCCGCTACGTCTCGGTTTGACCTTCATATATATCAATAAAGTAATATAACCTAACCTAACCCAACCTATCATGTCGGCGGTAATATTTGATCACATTCCTGGCTTGTTGGCCTCTACGTCTCCGTGGGAACTTTATATACATCTATAACGTAATATAACATAACCTAAACCAACCTAACATCTCGGCGGTAATATTTGAACACATTCCTGGCTTGTTGGCCTCTACGTCTCCGTGGGAACTTTATATACATCTATAACCTGATATAAACTAACCTAACCCAAACTAACCTCTCGGCGGTAATATTTGACATCATTCCTGGCGAGTTGGGCTCTACGTCTCCGTTTGATCTTCATAAGCATCAATAACGTAATATAACCTAACCTAACCCAACCTATCATTTCGGCGGTAATATTTGACAACATTCCTGGCGAGTTGGCCTCTACGTCTCCGTGGGACCTTTATATACATCTATAACGTAATATAACCTAACCTAACCCAAACTAACATCTCGGCGGTAATATTTGACAACATTCCTGGCGAGTTGGCCTCTACGTCTCCGTGGGACCTTTATATACATCTATAACGTAATATAACCTAACCTAACCCAAACTAACATCTCGGCGGTAATATTTGACATCATTCCTGGCGAGTTGGGCTCTACGTCTCCGTGGGACCTTTATATACATCAATAACGTAATATAACCTACCCTAAACCAACCTAACACCTCGGCGGTAATATTTGAACACATTCCTGGCTTGTTGGCCTCTACGTCTCCGTGGGAACTTTATATACATCTATAACGTAATATAACATAACCTAACCCAACCTAACATCTCGGCGGTAATATTTGAACACATTCCTGGCTTGTTGGCCTCTACGTCTCCGTGGGACCTTTATATACATCAATAACGTTATATAACCTAACCTAACACAACCTAACATCTCGGCGGTAATATTTGCCAACATTACTGGCGAGTTGGCCTCTACGTCTCCGTTTGACCTTCAAAAACATCAGTAACGAAATATAACCTAACCTAACACAACCTATCATCTCGGCGGTAATATTTGAAAACATACCAGACGTGTTGGCCTCTACGTCTCCGTGGGACCTTTATATACATCTATAACGTAATATAACCTAACCTAACCCAACCTAACATCTCGGCGGTAATACTTGAAAACATTCATGGCGAGTTGGCCTCTACGTCTCCGTGGGATCTTTATATACATCTATAACGTAATATAACCTAACCTAACCCAACCTAACATCTCGGCGGTAATATTTGAACACATTCCTGGCTTGTTGGCCTCTACGTCCCCGTGGGATATATATATACATCAATAACGTAATATAACCTAACCTAACCCAATCTAACATCTCGGCGGTAATATTTGAACACATTCCTGTTTTGTTGGCCTCTACGCCTCCGTGGGAACTTTATATACATCTATAACGTAATATAACCTAACCTAACCCAACCTAACATCTCGGCGGTAATATTTGAACACATTCCTGGCTTGTTGGCCTCTACGTCTCCGTGGGACCGTTATACACATCTATAACGTAATATAACCTAACCTAACCCAAACTAACATCTCGGCGGTAATATTTGACATCATTCCTGGCGAGTTGGCCTCTACGTCTCCGTGGGACCTTCATATACATCAATAACGAAATATAACCTAACCTAACCCAACCTATCATCTCGGCGGTAATATTTGACAACATTACTGGCGAGTTGGCCTCTACGTCTCCGTGGGACCTTTATATACATCTGTAACGTAATATAACCTAACTTAACCCAACCTAACATCTGGGCGGTAATACTTGAAAACATTCCTGGCGAGTTGGCTTCTCCGTCTCCGTGGGACCTTTATATACATCAATAACGTAATAAAACCTACCCTAACCCAACCTAACACCTCGGCGGTAATATTTGAACACATTCCTGGCTTGTTGGCCTCTACGTCTCCGTGGGATCTTTATATACATCTATAACGTAATATAACCTAACCTAACCCAACCTAACATCTCGGCGGTAATATTTGAACACATTCCTGGCTTGTTGGCCTCTACGTTTCCGTGGGACCTTTATATACATCTATAACGTAATATAACCTAACCTAACCCAACCTAACATCTCGGCGGTAATATTTGAAAACATTCATGGCGAGTTGGCCTCTACGTCTCCGTGGGACCTTCATATACATCAATAACGAAATATAACCTAACCTAACACAACCTATCATCTCGGCGGTAATATTTGACAACATTACTGGCGAGTTGGCCTCTACGTCTCCGTTTGACCTTCATAAACATCAATGACGAAATATAACCTAACCTAACCCAACCTGTCATCTCGGCGGTAATATTTGACAACATTACTGGCGAGTTGGCCGCTACGTCTCGGTTTGACCTTCATATATATCAATAAAGTAATATAACCTACCCTAACCCAACCTAACACCTCGGCGGTAATATTTGAACACATTCCTGGCTTGTTGGCCTCTACGTCTCCGTGGGAACTTTATATACATCTATAACGTAATATAACCTAACCTAACCCAACCTAACATCTCGGCGGTAATATTTGAACACATTCCTGGCGTGTTGGCCTCTACGTTTCCGTGGGACCTTTATATACATCTATAACGTAATATAACCTAACCTAAACCAACCTAACATCTCGGCGGTAATATTTGAACACATTCCTGGCTTGTTGGCCTCTGCGTCTCCGTGGGACCTTCATATACATCAATAACGAAATATAAACTAACCTAACCCAACCTGTCATCTCGGCGGTAATATTTGACAACATTACTGGCGAGTTGGCCGCTACGTCTCCGTTTGACCTTCATAAACATCAGTAACGAAATATAACCTAACCTAACACAACCTATCATCTCGGCGGTAATATTTGACAACATTACTGGCGAGTTGGCCTCTACGTCTCCGTTTGACCTTCATAAACATCAATGACGAAATATAACCTAACATAACACAACCTATCATCTCGGCGGTAATATTAGAAAACATACCTGGCGAGTTGGCCTCTACGTCTCCGTGGGAAGTTCATAAGCATCAATTACGAAACATAACGCAACTTAATCCAACCTATCATTTCGGCGGTAATATTTGATAACATTCCTGGCGAGTTGGCCTCTACGTCTCCGTGGGACCGTTATATACATCTATAACGTAATATAACCTAACCTAACCCAAACTAACATCTCGGCGGTATTATTTGACATCATTCCTGGCGAGTTGGGCTCTACGTCTCCATTTGATCTTCATAAACATCAATAACGTAATATAACCTAACCTAACCCAACCTTTCATCTCGGCGGTAATATTTGACAACATTCCTGGCGAGTTGGCCTCTACGTCTCCGTGGGACCATTATATACATCTATAACGTAATATAACCTAACCTAACCCAACCTAACATCTCGGCGGTAATACTTGAAAACATTCCTGGCGAGTTGGCTTCTCCGTCTCCGTGGGACCTTTATATAAATCAATAACGTAATATAACCTAACCTAACCCAACCTAACATCTCGGCCGCAATATTTGAACACATTCCTGGCTTGTTGGCCTCTACGTCCCCGTGGGATATGTATATACATCAATAACGTAATATAACCTAACCTATCCCAACCTAACATCTCGGCGGTAATATTTGAACACATTCCTGGCTTGTTGGCCTCTACGTCTCCGTGGGACCTTTATATACATCTATAACGTAATATAACCTAACCTACCCCAAACTAACCTCTCGGCGGTAATATTTGACATCATTCCTGGCGAGTTGGGCTCTACGTCTCCGTTTGATCTTCATAAGCATCAATAACGTAATATAACCTAACCTAACCCAACCTATCATATCGGCGGTAATATTTGATCACATTCCTGGCTTGTTGGCCTCTACGTCTCCGCGGGACCTTTAAATACATCTATAACGTAATATAACCTAACCTAACCCAACCTATCATCTCGGCGGTAATATTTGACAACATTCCTGGCTTGTTGGCCTCTACGTCTCCGTGGAAACTTTATATACATCTATAACGTAATATAACCTAACCTAACCCAACCTGTCATCTCGGCGGTAATATTTGACAACATTACTGGCGAGTTGGCCGCTACGTCTCGGTTTGACCTTCATATATATCAATAAAGTAATATAACCTACCCTAACCCAACCTAACACCTCGGCGGTAATATTTGAACACATTCCTGGCTTGTTGGCCTCTACGTCTCCGTGGGAACTTTATATACATCTATAACGTAATATAACCTAACCTAACCCAACCTAACATCTCGGCGGTAATATTTGAACACATTCCTGGCTTGTTGGCCTCTACGTTTCCGTGGGACCTTTATATACATCTATAACGTAATATAACCTAACCTAACCCAACCTAACATCTCGGCGGTAATATTTGCAAACATTCATGGCGAGTTGGCCTCTACGTCTCCGTGGGAACTTTATATACATCTATAACGTAATATAACCTAACCTAACCCAACCTAACATCTCGGCGGTAATATTTGAACACATTCCTGGCTTTTTGGCCTCTACGTTTCCGTGGGACCTTTATATACATCTATAACGTAATATAACCTAACCTAACCCAACCTAACATCTCGGCGGTAATATTAGAAAACATACCTGGCGAGTTGGCCTCTACGTCTCCGTGGGAAGTTCATAAGCATCAATTACGAAATATAACGCAACTTAATCCAACCTATCATTTCGGCGGTAATATTTGATAACATTCCTGGCGAGTTGGCCTCTACGTTTCCGTGGGACCTTTATATACATCTATAACGTAATATAACCTAACCTAACCCAACCTAACATCTCGGCGGTAATATTTGAAAACATTCATGGCGAGTTGGCCTCTACGTCTCCGTGGGACCATTATATACATCTATAACGTAATATAACCTAACCTAACCCAACCTAACATCTCGGCGGTAATACTTGAAAACATTCCTGGCGAGTTGGCTTCTCCGTCTCCGTGGGACCTTTATATACATCAATAACGTAATATAACCTAACCTAACCCAACCTAACATCTCGGCCGCAATATTTGAACACATTCCTGGCTTGTTGGCCTCTACGTCCCCGTGGGATATGTATATACATCAATAACGTAATATAACCTAACCTATCCCAACCTAACATCTCGGCGGTAATATTTGAACACATTCCTGGCTTGTTGGCCTCTACGTCTCCGTGGGACCTTTATATACATCTATAACGTAATATAACCTAACCTACACCAAACTAACCTCTCGGCGGTAATATTTGACATCATTCCTGGCGAGTTGGGCTCTACGTCTCCGTTTGATCTTCATAAGCATCAATAACGTAATATAACCTAACCTAACCCAACCTATCATATCGGCGGTAATATTTGATCACATTCCTGGCTTGTTGGCCTCTACGTCTCCGCGGGACCTTTAAATACATCTATAACGTAATATAACCTAACCTAACCCAACCTATCATCTCGGCGGTAATATTTGACAACATTCCTGGCTTGTTGGCCTCTACGTCTCCGTGGAAACTTTATATACATCTATAACGTAATATAACCTAACCTAACCCAACCTGTCATCTCGGCGGTAATATTTGACAACATTACTGGCGAGTTGGCCGCTACGTCTCGGTTTGACCTTCATATATATCAATAAAGTAATATAACCTACCCTAACCCAACCTAACACCTCGGCGGTAATATTTGAACACATTCCTGGCTTGTTGGCCTCTACGTCTCCGTGGGAACTTTATATACATCTATAACGTAATATAACCTAACCTAACCCAACCTAACATCTCGGCGGTAATATTTGAACACATTCCTGGCTTGTTGGCCTCTACGTTTCCGTGGGACCTTTATATACATCTATAACGTAATATAACCTAACCTAACCCAACCTAACATCTCGGCGGTAATATTTGCAAACATTTATGGCGAGTTGGCCTCTACGTCTCCGTGGGAACTTTATATACATCTATAACGTAATATAACCTAACCTAACCCAACCTAACATCTCGGCGGTAATATTTGAACACATTCCTGGCTTTTTGGCCTCTACGTTTCCGTGGGACCTTTATATACATCTATAACGTAATATAACCTAACCTAACCCAACCTAACATCTCGGCGGTAATATTTGAAAACATTCATGGCGAGTTGGCCTCTACGTCTCCGCGGGACCTTTAAATACATCTATAACGTAATATAACCTAACCTAACCCAACCTATCATGTCGGCGGTAATATTTGACAACATTCCTGGCTTGTTGGCCTCTACGTCTCCGTGGGAACTTTATATACATCTATAACGTAATATAACCTAACCTAACCCAACCTAACATCTCGGCGGTAATATTTGAACACATTCCTGGCTTGTTGGCCTCTACGTTTCCGTGGGACCTTTATATACATCTATAACGTAATATAACCTAACCTAACCCAACCTAACATCTCGGCGGTAATATTTGAAAACATTCATGGCGTGTTGGCCTCTACGTCTCCGTGGGACCTTCATATACATCAATAACGAAATATAACCTAACCTAACCCATCCTGTCATCTCGGCGGTAATATTTGACAACATTACTGGCGAGTTGGCCGCTACGTCTCGGTTTGACCTTCATATATATCAATAAAGTAATATAACCTAACCTAACCCAACCTATCATGTCGGCGGTAATATTTGATCACATTCCTGGCTTGTTGGCCTCTACGTCTCCGTGGGAACTTTATATACATCTATAACGTAATATAACATAACCTAAACCAACCTAACATCTCGGCGGTAATATTTGAACACATTCCTGGCTTGTTGGCCTCTACGTCTCCGTGGGAACTTTATATACATCTATAACCTGATATAAACTAACCTAACCCAAACTAACCTCTCGGCGGTAATATTTGACATCATTCCTGGCGAGTTGGGCTCTACGTCTCCGTTTGATCTTCATAAGCATCAATAACGTAATATAACCTAACCTAACCCAACCTATCATCTCGGCGGTAATATTTGACAACATTCCTGGCGAGTTGGCCTCTACGTCTCCGTGGGACCTTTATATACATCTATAACGTAATATAACCTAACCTAACCCAAACTAACATCTCGGCGGTAATATTTGACAACATTCCTGGCGAGTTGGTCTCTACGTCTCCGTGGGACCTTTATATACATCTATAACGTAACATAACCTAACCTAACCCAAACTAACATCTCGGCGGTAATATTTGACATCATTCCTGGCGAGTTGGGCTCTACGTCTCCGTGGGACCTTTATATACATCAATAACGTAATATAACCTACCCTAAACCAACCTAACACCTCGGCGGTAATATTTGAACACATTCCTGGCTTGTTGGCCTCTACGTCTCCGTGGGAACTTTATATACATCTATAACGTAATATAACATAACCTAACCCAACCTAACATCTCGGCGGTAATATTTGAACACATTCCTGGCTTGTTGGCCTCTACGTCTCCGTGGGACCTTTATATACATCAATAACGTTATATAACCTAACCTAACACAACCTAACATCTCGGCGGTAATATTTGCCAACATTACTGGCGAGTTGGCCTCTACGTCTCCGTTTGACCTTCAAAAACATCAGTAACGAAATATAACCTAACCTAACACAACCTATCATCTCGGCGGTAATATTTGAAAACATACCAGACGTGTTGGCCTCTACGTCTCCGTGGGACCTTTATATACATCTATAACGTAATATAACCTAACCTAACCCAACCTAACATCTCGGCGGTAATACTTGAAAACATTCATGGCGAGTTGGCCTCTACGTCTCCGTGGGATCTTTATATACATCTATAACGTAATATAACCTAACCTAACCCAACCTAACATCTCGGCGGTAATATTTGAACACATTCCTATCTTGTTGGCCTCTACGTCCCCGTGGGATATATATATACATCAATAACGTAATATAACCTAACCTAACCCAATCTAACATCTCGGCGGTAATATTTGAACACATTCCTGTTTTGTTGGCCTCTACGCCTCCGTGGGAACTTTATATACATCTATAACGTAATATAACCTAACCTAACCCAACCTAACATCTCGGCGGTAATATTTGAACACATTCCTGGCTTGTTGGCCTCTACGTCTCCGTGGGACCGTTATACACATCTATAACGTAATATAACCTAACCTAACCCAAACTAACATCTCGGCGGTAATATTTGACATCATTCCTGGCGAGTTGGCCTCTACGTCTCCGTGGGACCTTCATATACATCAATAACGAAATATAACCTAACCTAACCCAACCTATCATCTCGGCGGTAATATTTGACAACATTACTGGCGAGTTGGCCTCTACGTCTCCGTTTGACCTTCATAAACATCAATGACGAAATATAACCTAACCTAACCCAACCTGTCATCTCGGCGGTAATATTTGACAACATTACTGGCGAGTTGGCCGCTACGTCTCGGTTTGACCTTCATATATATCAATAAAGTAATATAACCTACCCTAACCCAACCTAACACCTCGGCGGTAATATTTGAACACATTCCTGGCTTGTTGGCCTCTACGTCTCCGTGGGAACTTTATATACATCTATAACGTAATATAACCTAACCTAACCCAACCTAACATCTCGGCGGTAATATTTGAACACATTCCTGGCGTGTTGGCCTCTACGTTTCCGTGGGACCTTTATATACATCTATAACGTAATATAACCTAACCTAAACCAACCTAACATCTCGGCGGTAATATTTGAACACATTCCTGGCTTGTTGGCCTCTGCGTCTCCGTGGGACCTTCATATACATCAATAACGAAATATAAACTAACCTAACCCAACCTGTCATCTCGGCGGTAATATTTGACAACATTACTGGCGAGTTGGCCGCTACGTCTCCGTTTGACCTTCATAAACATCAGTAACGAAATATAACCTAACCTAACACAACCTATCATCTCGGCGGTAATATTTGACAACATTACTGGCGAGTTGGCCTCTACGTCTCCGTTTGACCTTCATAAACATCAATGACGAAATATAACCTAACATAACACAACCTATCATCTCGGCGGTAATATTAGAAAACATACCTGGCGAGTTGGCCTCTACGTCTCCGTGGGAAGTTCATAAGCATCAATTACGAAATATAACGCAACTTAATCCAACCTATCATTTCGGCGGTAATATTTGATAACATTCCTGGCGAGTTGGCCTCTACGCCTCCGTGGGAACTTTATATACATCTATAACGTAATATAACCTAACCTAACCCAACCTAACATCTCGGCGGTAATATTTGAACACATTCCTGGCTTGTTGGCCTCTACGTCTCCGTGGGACCGTTATACACATCTATAACGTAATATAACCTAACCTAACCCAAACTAACATCTCGGCGGTAATATTTGACATCATTCCTGGCGAGTTGGCCTCTACGTCTCCGTGGGACCTTCATATACATCAATAACGAAATATAACCTAACCTAACCCAACCTATCATCTCGGCGGTAATATTTGACAACATTACTGGCGAGTTGGCCTCTACGTCTCCGTGGGACCTTTATATACATCTATAACGTAATATAACCTAACTTAACCCAACCTAACATCTGGGCGGTAATACTTGATAACATTCCTGGCGAGTTGGCTTCTCCGTCTCCGTGGGACCTTTATATACATCAATAACGTAATAAAACCTACCCTAACCCAACCTAACACCTCGGCGGTAATATTTGAACACATTCCTGGCTTGTTGGCCTCTACGTCTCCGTGGGAACTTTATATACATCTATAACGTAATATAACCTAACCTAACCCAACCTAACATCTCGGCGGTAATATTTGAACACATTCCTAGCTTGTTGGCCTCTACGTTTCCGTGGGACCTTTATATACATCTATAACGTAATATAACCTAACCTAACCCAACCTAACATCTCGGCGGTAATATTTGAAAACATTCATGGCGAGTTGGCCTCTACGTCTCCGTGGGACCTTCATATACATCAATAACGAAATATAACCTAACCTAACACAACCTATCATCTCGGCGGTAATATTTGACAACATTACTGGCGAGTTGGCCTCTACGTCTCCGTTTGACCTTCATAAACATCAATGACGAAATATAACCTAACCTAACCCAACCTGTCATCTCGGCGGTAATATTTGACAACATTACTGGCGAGTTGGCCGCTACGTCTCGGTTTGACCTTCATATATATCAATAAAGTAATATAACCTACCCTAACCCAACCTAACACCTCGGCGGTAATATTTGAACACATTCCTGGCTTGTTGGCCTCTACGTCTCCGTGGGAACTTTATATACATCTATAACGTAATATAACCTAACCTAACCCAACCTAACATCTCGGCGGTAATATTTGAACACATTCCTGGCGTGTTGGCCTCTACGTTTCCGTGGGACCTTTATATACATCTATAACGTAATATAACCTAACCTAAACCAACCTAACATCTCGGCGGTAATATTTGAACACATTCCTGGCTTGTTGGCCTCTGCGTCTCCGTGGGACCTTCATATACATCAATAACGAAATATAAACTAACCTAACCCAACCTGTCATCTCGGCGGTAATATTTGACAACAGTACTGGCGAGTTGGCCGCTACGTCTCCGTTTGACCTTCATAAACATCAGTAACGAAATATAACCTAACCTAACACAACCTATCATCTCGGCGGTAATATTTGACAACATTACTGGCGAGTTGGCCTCTACGTCTCCGTTTGACCTTCATAAACATCAATGACGAAATATAACCTAACATAACACAACCTATCATCTCGGCGGTAATATTAGAAAACATACCTGGCGAGTTGGCCTCTACGTCTCCGTGGGAAGTTCATAAGCATCAATTACGAAATATAACGCAACTTAATCCAACCTATCATTTCGGCGGTAATATTTGATAACATTCCTGGCGAGTTGGCCTCTACGTCTCCGTGGGACCGTTATATACATCTATAACGTAATATAACCTAACCTAACCCAAACTAACATCTCGGCGGTATTATTTGACATCATTCCTGGCGTGTTGGGCTCTACGTCTCCATTTGATCTTCATAAACATCAATAACGTAATATAACCTAACCTAGCCCAACCTTTCATCTCGGCGGTAATATTTGACAACATTCCTGGCGAGTTGGCCTCTACGTCTCCGTGGGACCATTATATACATCTATAACGTAATATAACCTAACCTAACCCAACCTAACATCTCGGCGGTAATACTTGAAAACATTCCTGGCGAGTTGGCTTCTCCGTCTCCGTGGGACCTTTATATACATCAATAACGTAATATAACCTAACCTAACCCAACCTAACATCTCGGCCGCAATATTTGAACACATTCCTGGCTTGTTGGCCTCTACGTCCCCGTGGGATATGTATATACATCAATAACGTAATATAACCTAACCTATCCCAACCTAACATCTCGGCGGTAATATTTGAACACATTCCTGGCTTGTTGGCCTCTACGTCTCCGTGGGACCTTTATATACATCTATAACGTAATATAACCTAACCTACCCCAAACTAACCTCTCGGCGGTAATATTTGACATCATTCCTGGCGAGTTGGGCTCTACGTCTCCGTTTGATCTTCATAAGCATCAATAACGTAATATAACCTAACCTAACCCAACCTATCATATCGGCGGTAATATTTGATCACATTCCTGGCTTGTTGGCCTCTACGTCTCCGCGGGACCTTTAAATACATCTATAACGTAATATAACCTAACCTAACCCAACCTATCATCTCGGCGGTAATATTTGACAACATTCCTGGCTTGTTGGCCTCTACGTCTCCGTGGAAACTTTATATACATCTATAACGTAATATAACCTAACCTAACCCAACCTGTCATCTCGGCGGTAATATTTGACAACATTACTGGCGAGTTGGCCGCTACGTCTCGGTTTGACCTTCATATATATCAATAAAGTAATATAACCTACCCTAACCCAACCTAACACCTCGGCGGTAATATTTGAACACATTCCTGGCTTGCTGGCCTCTACGTCTCCGTGGGAACTTTATATACATCTATAACGTAATATAACCTAACCTAACCCAACCTAACATCTCGGCGGTAATATTTGAACACATTCCTGGCTTGTTGGCCTCTACGTCTCCGTGGGAACTTTATATACATCTATAACCTGATATAAACTAACCTAACCCAAACTAACCTCTCGGCGGTAATATTTGACATCATTCCTGGCGAGTTGGGCTCTACGTCTCCGTTTGATCTTCATAAGCATCAATAACGTAATATAACCTAACCTAACCCAACCTATCATCTCGGCGGTAATATTTGACAACATTCCTGGCGAGTTGGCCTCTACGTCTCCGTGGGACCTTTATATACATCTATAACGTAATATAACCTAACCTAACCCAAACTAACATCTCGGCGGTAATATTTGACAACATTCCTGGCGAGTTGGCCTCTACGTCTCCGTGGGACCTTTATATACATCTATAACGTAATATAACCTAACCTAACCCAAACTAACATCTCGGCGGTAATATTTGACATCATTCCTGGCGAGTTGGGCTCTACGTCTCCGTGGGACCTTTATATACATCAATAACGTAATATAACCTACCCTAAACCAACCTAACACCTCGGCGGTAATATTTGAACACATTCCTGGCTTGTTGGCCTCTACGCCTCCGTGGGAACTTTATATACATCTATAACGTAATATAACATAACCTAACCCAACCTAACATCTCGGCGGTAATATTTGAACACATTCCTGGCTTGTTGGCCTCTACGTCTCCGTGGGAACTTTATATACATCTATAACGTAATATAACCTAACCTAACCCAACCTAACATCTCGGCGGTAATATTTGAACACATTCCTGGCTTGTTGGCCTCTACGTTTCCGTGGGACCTTTATATACATCTATAACGTAATATAACCTAACCTAACCCAACCTAACATCTCGGCGGTAATATTTGAAAACATTCATGGCGAGTTGGCCTCTACGTCTCCGCGGGACCTTTAAATACATCTATAACGTAATATAACCTAACCTAACCCAACCTATCATCTCGGCGGTAATATTTGACAACATTCCTGGCTTGTTGGCCTCTACGTCTCCATTTGATCTTCATAAACATCAATAACGTAATATAACCTAACCTAACCCAACCTTTCATCTCGGCGGTAATATTTGACAACATTCCTGGCGAGTTGGCCTCTACGTCTCCGTGGGACCATTATATACATCTATAACGTAATATAACCTAACCTAACCCAACCTAACATCTCGGCGGTAATACTTGAAAACATTCCTGGCGAGTTGGCTTCTCCGTCTCCGTGGGACCTTTATATACATCAATAACGTAATATAACCTAACCTAACCCAACCTAACATCTCGGCCGCAATATTTGAACACATTCCTGGCTTGTTGGCCTCTACGTCCCCGTGGGATATGTATATACATCAATAACGTAATATAACCTAACCTATCCCAACCTAACACCTCGACGGTAATATTTGAACACATTCCTGGCTTGTTGGCCTCTACGTCTCCGTGGGAACTTTATATACATCTATAACGTAATATAACCTAACCTAACCCAACCTAACATCTCGGCGGTAATATTTGAACACATTCCTGGCTTGTTGGCCTCTACGTTTCCGTGGGACCTTTATATACATCTATAACGTAATATAACCTAACCTAACCTAACCTAACATCTCGGCGGTAATATTTGAAAACATTCATGGCGAGTTGGCCTCTACGTCTCCGTGGGACCTTCATATACATCAATAACGAAATATAACCTAACCTAACCCAACCTGTCATCTCGGCGGTAATATTTGACAACATTACTGGCGAGTTGGCCGCTACGTCTCGGTTTGACCTTCATATATATCAATAAAGTAATATAACCTACCCTAACCCAACCTAACACCTCGGCGGTAATATTTGAACACATTCCTGGCTTGTTGGCCTCTACGTCTCCGTGGGAACTTTATATACATCTATAACGTAATATAACCTAACCTAACCCAACCTAACATCTCGGCGGTAATATTTGAACACATTCCTGGCTTGTTGGCCTCTACGTTTCCGTGGGACCTTTATATACATCTATAACGTAATATAACCTAACCTAACCCAACCTAAGATCTCGGCGGTAATATTTGAAAACATTCATGGCGAGTTGGCCTCTACGTCTCCGTGGGACCTTCATATACATCAATAACGAAATATAACCTAACCTAACCCAACCTGTCATCTCGGCGGTAATATTTGACAACATTACTGGCGAGTTGGCCTCTACGTCTCCGTGGGACCGTTATATATATCTATAACGTAACATAACCTAACCTAACCCAAACTAACATCTCGGCGGTATTATTTGACATCATTCCTGGCGAGTTGGGCTCTACGTCTCCATTTGATCTTCATAAACATCAATAACGTAATATAACCTAACCTAACCCAACCTTTCATCTCGGCGGTAATATTTGACAACATTCCTGGCGAGTTGGCCTCTACGTCTCCGTGGGACCATTATATACATCTATAACGTAATATAACCTAACCTAACCCAACCTAACATCTCGGCGGTAATACTTGAAAACATTCCTGGCGAGTTGGCTTCTCCGTCTCCGTGGGACCTTTATATACATCAATAACGTAATATAACCTAACCTAACCCAACCTAACATCTCGGCCGCAATATTTGAACACATTCCTGGCTTGTTGGCCTCTACGTCCCCGTGGGATATGTATATACATCAATAACGTAATATAACGTAACCTATCCCAACCTAACATCTCGGCGGTAATATTTGAACACATTCCTGGCTTGTTGGCCTCTACGTTTCCGTGGGACCTTTATATACATCTATAACGTAATATAACCTAACCTAACCCAACCTAACATCTCGGCGGTAATATTTGAAAACATTCCTGGCGAGTTGGGCTCTACGTCTCCGTTTGATCTTCATAAGCATCAATAACGTAATATAACCTAACCTAACCCAACCTATCATCTCGGCGGTAATATTTGACAACATTCCTGGCGAGTTGGCCTCTACGTCTCCGTGGGACCTTTATATACATCTTTAACGTAATATAACCTAACCTAACCCAAACTAACATCTCGGCGGTAATATTTGACAACATTCCTGGCGAGTTGGCCTCTACGTCTCCGTGGGACCTTTATATACATCTATAACGTAATATAACCTAACCTAACCCAAACTAACATCTCGGCGGTAATATTTGACATCATTCCTGGCGAGTTGGGCTCTACGTCTCCGTGGGACCTTTATATACATCAATAACGTAATATAACCTACCCTAAACCAACCTAACACCTCGGCGGTAATATTTGAACACATTCCTGGCTTGTTGGCCTCTACGTCTCCGTGGGAACTTTATATACATCTATAACGTAATATAACATAACCTAATCCAACCTAACATCTCGGCGGTAATATTTGAACACATTCCTGGCTTGTTGGCCTCTACGTCTCCGTGGGACCTTTATATACATCAATAACGTTATATAACCTAACCTAACACAACCTAACATCTCGGCGGTAATATTTGCCAACATCACTGGCGAGTTGGCCTCTACGTCTCCGTTTGACCTTCAAAAACATCAGTAACGAAATATAACCTAACCTAACACAACCTATCATCTCGGCGGTAATATTTGAAAACATACCAGACGTGTTGGCCTCTACGTCTCCGTGGGACCTTTATATACATCTATAACGTAATATAACCTAACCTAACCCAACCTAACATCTCGGCGGTAATACTTGAAAACATTCATGGCGAGTTGGCCTCTACGTCTCCGTGGGATCTTTATATACATCTATAACGTAATATAACCTAACCTAACCCAACCTAACATCTCGGCGGTAATATTTGAACACATTCCTGTTTTGTTGGCCTCTACGCCTCCGTGGGAACTTTATATACATCTATAACGTAATATAACCTAACCTAACCCAACCTAACATCTCGGCGGTAATATTTGAACACATTCCTGGCTTGTTGGCCTCTACGTCTCCGTGGGACCGTTATATACATCTATAACGTAATATAACCTAACCTAACCCAAACTAACATCTCAGCGGTAATATTTGACATCATTCCTGGCGAGTTGGCCTCTACGTCTCCGTGGGACCTTCATATACATCAATAACGAAATATAACCTAACCTAACCCAACCTATCATCTCGGCGGTAATATTTGACAACATTACTGGCGAGTTGGCCTCTACGTCTCCGTGGGAACTTCATATACATCTATAACGTAATATAACCTAACCTAACCCAACCTAACATCTCGGCGGTAATATTTGAACACATTCCTGGCTTGTTGGCTTCTACGTTTCCGTGGGACCTTTATATACATCTATAACGTAATATAACCTAACCTAACCCAACCTAACATCTCGGCGGTAATATTTGAAAACATTCATGGCGAGTTGGCCTCTACGTCTCCGTGGGACCTTCATATACATCAATAACGAAATATAACCTAACCTAACCCAACCTGTCATCTCGGCGGTAATATTTGACAACATTACTGGCGAGTTGGCCGCTACGTCTCGGTTTGACCTTCATATATATCAATAAAGTAATATAACATAACCTAAACCAACCTAACATCTCGGCGGTAATATTTGAACACATTCCTGGCTTGTTGGCCTCTACGTCTCCGTGGAAACTTTATATACATCTATAACGTAATATAACCTAACCTAACCCAACCTAAGATCTCGGCGGTAATATTTGACATCATTCCTGGCGAGTTGGGCTCTACGTCTCCGTTTGATCTTCATAAGCATCAATAACGTAATATAACCTAACCTAACCCAACCTATCATCTCGGCGGTAATATTTGACAACATTCCTGGCGAGTTGGCCTCTACGTCTCCGTGGGACCTTTATATACATTTATAACGTAATATAACCTAACCTAACCCAAACTAACATCTCGGCGGTAATATTTGACATCATTCCTGGCGAGTTGGGCTCTACGTCTCCGTGGGACCTTTATATACATCTATAACGTAATATAACCTAACCTAACCCAAACTAACATCTCGGCGGTAATATTTGACAACATTCCTGGCGAGTTGGCCTCTACGTCTCCGTGGGACCTTTATATACATCTATAACGTAATATAACCTAACCTAACCCAACCTAACATCTCGGCGGTAATATTTGAACACATTCCTGGCTTGTTGGCCTCTACGTTTCCGTGGGACCTTTATATACATCTATAACGTAATATAACCTAACCTAACCCAACCTAACATCTCGGCGGTAATATTTGAAAACATTCATGGCGAGTTGGCCTCTACGTCTCCGTGGGACCTTCATATACATCAATAACGAAATATAACCTAACCTAACCCAACCTGTCATCTCGGCGGTAATATTTGACAACATTACTGGCGAGTTGGCCGCTACGTCTCGGTTTGACCTTCATATATATCAATAAAGTAATATAACCTAACCTAACCCAACCTATCATGTCGGCGGTAATATTTGATCACATTCCTGGCTTGTTGGCCTCTACGTCTCCGTGGGAACTTTATATACATCTATAACGTAATATAACATAACCTAAACCAACCTAACATCTCGGCGGTAATATTTGAACACATTCCTGGCTTGTTGGCCTCTACGTCTCCGTGGGAACTTTATATACATCTATAACCTGATATAAACTAACCTAACCCAAACTAACCACTCGGCGGTAATATTTGACATCATTCCTGGCGAGTTGGGCTCTACGTCTCCGTTTGATCTTCATAAGCATCAATAACGTAATATAACCTAACCTAACCCAACCTATCATCTCGGCGGTAATATTTGACAACATTCCTGGCGAGTTGGCCTCTACGTCTCCGTGGGACCTTTATATACATCTATAACGTAATATAACCTAACCTAACCCAAACTAACATCTCGGCGGTAATATTTGACAACATTCCTGGCGAGTTGGCCTCTACGTCTCCGTGGGACCTTTATATACATCTATAACGTAATATAACCTAACCTAACCCAAACTAACATCTCGGCGGTAATATTTGACATCATTCCTGGCGAGTTGGGCTCTACGTCTCCGTGGGACCTTTATATACATCAATAACGTAATATAACCTACCCTAAACCAACCTAACACCTCGGCGGTAATATTTGAACACATTCCTGGCTTGTTGGCCTCTACGCCTCCGTGGGAACTTTATATACATCTATAACGTAATATAACATAACCTAACCCAACCTAACATCTCGGCGGTAATATTTGAACACATTCCTGGCTTGTTGGCCTCTACGTCTCCGTGGGAACTTTATATACATCTATAACGTAATATAACCTAACCTAACCCAACCTAACATCTCGGCGGTAATATTTGAACACATTCCTGGCTTGTTGGCCTCTACGTTTCCGTGGGACCTTTATATACATCTATAACGTAATATAACCTAACCTAACCCAACCTAACATCTCGGCGGTAATATTTGAAAACATTCATGGCGAGTTGGCCTCTACGTCTCCGCGGGACCTTTAAATACATCTATAACGTAATATAACCTAACCTAACCCAACCTATCATCTCGGCGGTAATATTTGACAACATTCCTGGCTTGTTGGCCTCTACGTCTCCATTTGATCTTCATAAACATCAATAACGTAATATAACCTAACCTAACCCAACCTTTCATCTCGGCGGTAATATTTGACAACATTCCTGGCGAGTTGGCCTCTACGTCTCCGTGGGACCATTATATACATCTATAACGTAATATAACCTAACCTAACCCAACCTAACATCTCGGCGGTAATACTTGAAAACATTCCTGGCGAGTTGGCTTCTCCGTCTCCGTGGGACCTTTATATACATCAATAACGTAATATAACCTAACCTAACCCAACCTAACATCTCGGCCGCAATATTTGAACACATTCCTGGCTTGTTGGCCTCTACGTCCCCGTGGGATATGTATATACATCAATAACGTAATATAACCTAACCTATCCCAACCTAACACCTCGGCGGTAATATTTGAACACATTCCTGGCTTGTTGGCCTCTACGTCTCCGTGGGAACTTTATATACATCTATAACGTAATATAACCTAACCTAACCCAACCTAACATCTCGGCGGTAATATTTGAACACATTCCTGGCTTGTTGGCCTCTACGTTTCCGTGGGACCTTTATATACATCTATAACGTAATATAACCTAACCTAACCCAACCTAACATCTCGGCGGTAATATTTGAAAACATTCATGGCGAGTTGGCCTCTACGTCTCCGCGGGACCTTTAAATACATCTATAACGTAATATAACCTAACCTAACCCAACCTATCATCTCGGCGGTAATATTTGACAACATTCCTGGCTTGTTGGCCTCTACGTCTCCATTTGATCTTCATAAACATCAATAACGTAATATAACCTAACCTAACCCAACCTTTCATCTCGGCGGTAATATTTGACAACATTCCTGGCGAGTTGGCCTCTACGTCTCCGTGGGACCATTATATACATCTATAACGTAATATAACCTAACCTAACCCAACCTAACATCTCGGCGGTAATACTTGAAAACATTCCTGGCGAGTTGGCTTCTCCGTCTCCGTGGGACCTTTATATACATCAATAACGTAATATAACCTAACCTAACCCAACCTAACATCTCGGCCGCAATATTTGAACACATTCCTGGCTTGTTGGCCTCTACGTCCCCGTGGGATATGTATATACATCAATAACGTAATATAACCTAACCTATCCCAACCTAACACCTCGGCGGTAATATTTGACAACATTCCTGGCGAGTTGGACTCTACGTCTCCGTGGGACCTTTATATACATCTTTAACGTAGTATAACCTAACCTAACCCAAACTAACATCTCGGCGGTAATATTTGACAACATTCCTGGCGAGTTGGCCTCTACGTCTCCGTGGGACCTTTATATACATCTATAACGTAATATAACCTAACCTAACCCAAACTAACATCTCGGCGGTAATATTTGACATCATTCCTGGCGAGTTGGGCTCTACGTCTCCGTGGGACCTTTATATACATCAATAACGTAATATAACCTACCCTAAACCAACCTAACACCTCGGCGGTAATATTTGAACACATTCCTGGCTTGTTGGCCTCTACGTCTCCGTGGGAACTTTATATACATCTATAACGTAATATAACATAACCTAACCCAACCTAACATCTCGGCGGTAATATTTGAACACATTCCTGGCTTGTTGGCCTCTACGTCTCCGTGGGACCTTTATATACATCAATAACGTTATATAACCTAACCTAACACAACCTAACATCTCGGCGGTAATATTTGCCAACATCACTGGCGAGTTGGCCTCTACGTCTCCGTTTGACCTTCAAAAACATCAGTAACGAAATATAACCTAACCTAACACAACCTATCATCTCGGCGGTAATATTTGAAAACATACCAGACGTGTTGGCCTCTACGTCTCCGTGGGACCTTTATATACATCTATAACGTAATATAACCTAACCTAACCCAACCTAACATCTCGGCGGTAATACTTGAAAACATTCATGGCGAGTTGGCCTCTACGTCTCCGTGGGATCTTTATATACATCTATAACGTAATATAACCTAACCTAACCCAACCTAACATCTCGGCGGTAATATTTGAACACATTCCTGGCTTGTTGGCCTCTACGTCCCCGTGGGATATATATATACATCAATAACGTAATATAACCTAACCTAACCCAATCTAACATCTCGGCGGTAATATTTGAACACATTCCTGTTTTGTTGGCCTCTACGCCTCCGTGGGAACTTTATATACATCTATAACGTAATATAACCTAACCTAACCCAACCTAACATCTCGGCGGTAATATTTGAACACATTCCTGGCTTGTTGGCCTCTACGTCTCCGTGGGACCGTTATATACATCTATAACGTAATATAACCTAACCTAACCCAAACTAACATCTCGGCGGTAATATTTGACATCATTCCTGGCGAGTTGGCCTCTACGTCTCCGTGGGACCTTCATATACATCAATAACGAAATATAACCTAACCTAACCCAACCTATCATCTCGGCGGTAATATTTGACAACATTACTGGCGAGTTGGCCTCTACGTCTCCGTGGGACCTTTATATACATCTATAACGTAATATAACCTAACCTAACCCAACCTAACATCTGGGCGGTAATACTTGAAAACATTCCTGGCGAGTTGGCTTCTCCGTCTCCGTGGGACCTTTATATACATCAATAACGTAATAAAACCTACCCTAACCCAACCTAACACCTCGGCGGTAATATTTGAACACATTCCTGGCTTGTTGGCCTCTACGTCTCCGTGGGAACTTTATATACATCTATAACGTAATATAACCTAACCTAACCCAACCTAACATCTCGGCGGTAATATTTGAACACATTCCTGGCTTGTTGGCCTCTACGTCTCCGTGGGACCTTTATATACATCTATAACGTAATATAACCTAACCTAACCCAACCTAACATCTCGGCGGTAATATTTGAAAACATTCATGGCGAGTTGGCCTCTACGTCTCCGTGGGACCTTCATATACATCAATAACGAAATATAACCTAACCTAACCCAACCTGTCATCTCGGCGGTAATATTTGACAACATTACTGGCGAGTTGGCCGCTACGTCTCGGTTTGACCTTCATATATATCAATAAAGTAATATAACCTACCCTAACCCAACCTAACACCTCGGCGGTAATATTTGAACACATTCCTGGCTTGTTGGCCTCTACGTCTCCGTGGGAACTTTATATACATCTATAACCTAATATAAACTAACCTAACCCAAACTAACCTCTCGGCGGTAATATTTGACATCATTCCTGGCGAGTTGGGCTCTACGTCTCCGTTTGATCTTCATAAGCATCAATAACGTAATATAACCTAACCTAACCCAACCTATCATCTCGGCGGTAATATTTGACAACATTCCTGGCGAGTTGGCCTCTACGTCTCCGTGGGACCTTTATATACATTTATAACGTAATATAACCTAACCTAACCCAAACTAACATCTCGGCGGTAATATTTGACATCATTCCTGGCGAGTTGGGCTCTACGTCTCCGTGGGACCTTTATATACATCTATAACGTAATATAACCTAACCTAACCCAAACTAACATCTCGGCGGTAATATTTGACAACATTCCTGGCGAGTTGGCCTCTACGTCTCCGTGGGACCTTTATATACATCTATAACGTAATATAACCTAACCTAACCCAAACTAACATCTCGGCGGTAATATTTGACATCATTCCTGGCGAGTTGGGCTCTACGTCTCCGTGGGACCTTTATATACATCAATAACGTAATATAACCTACCCTAAACCAACCTAACACCTCGGCGGTAATATTTGAACACATTCCTGGCTTGTTGGCCTCTACGTCTCCGTGGGAACTTTATATACATCTATAACGTAATATAACATAACCTAACCCAACCTAACATCTCGGCGGTAATATTTGAACACATTCCTGGCTTGTTGGCCTCTACGTCCCCGTGGGATATATATATACATCAATAACGTAATATAACCTAACCTAACCCAATCTAACATCTCGGCGGTAATATTTGAACACATTCCTGTTTTGTTGGCCTCTACGCCTCCGTGGGAACTTTATATACATCTATAACGTAATATAACCTAACCTAACCCAACCTAACATCTCGGCGGTAATATTTGAACACATTCCTGGCTTGTTGGCCTCTACGTCTCCGTGGGACCGTTATATACATCTATAACGTAATATAACCTAACCTAACCCAAACTAACATCTCGGCGGTAATATTTGACATCATTCCTGGCGAGTTGGCCTCTACGTCTCCGTGGGACCTTCATATACATCAATAACGAAATATAACCTAACCTAACCCAACCTATCATCTCGGCGGTAATATTTGACAACATTACTGGCGAGTTGGCCTCTACGTCTCCGTGGGACCTTTATATACATCTATAACGTAATATAACCTAACCTAACCCAACCTAACATCTGGGCGGTAATACTTGAAAACATTCCTGGCGAGTTGGCTTCTCCGTCTCCGTGGGACCTTTATATACATCAATAACGTAATAAAACCTACCCTAACCCAACCTAACACCTCGGCGGTAATATTTGAACACATTCCTGGCTTGTTGGCCTCTACGTCTCCGTGGGAACTTTATATACATCTATAACGTAATATAACCTAACCTAACCCAACCTAACATCTCGGCGGTAATATTTGAACACATTCCTGGCTTGTTGGCCTCTACGTCTCCGTGGGACCTTTATATACATCTATAACGTAATATAACCTAACCTAACCCAACCTAACATCTCGGCGGTAATATTTGAAAACATTCATGGCGAGTTGGCCTCTACGTCTCCGTGGGACCTTCATATACATCAATAACGAAATATAACCTAACCTAACCCAACCTGTCATCTCGGCGGTAATATTTGACAACATTACTGGCGAGTTGGCCGCTACGTCTCGGTTTGACCTTCATATATATCAATAAAGTAATATAACCTACCCTAACCCAACCTAACACCTCGGCGGTAATATTTGAACACATTCCTGGCTTGTTGGCCTCTACGTCTCCGTGGGAACTTTATATACATCTATAACCTAATATAAACTAACCTAACCCAAACTAACCTCTCGGCGGTAATATTTGACATCATTCCTGGCGAGTTGGGCTCTACGTCTCCGTTTGATCTTCATAAGCATCAATAACGTAATATAACCTAACCTAACCCAACCTATCATCTCGGCGGTAATATTTGACAACATTCCTGGCGAGTTGGCCTCTACGTCTCCGTGGGACCTTTATATACATTTATAACGTAATATAACCTAACCTAACCCAAACTAACATCTCGGCGGTAATATTTGACATCATTCCTGGCGAGTTGGGCTCTACGTCTCCGTGGGACCTTTATATACATCTATAACGTAATATAACCTAACCTAACCCAAACTAACATCTCGGCGGTAATATTTGACAACATTCCTGGCGAGTTGGCCTCTACGTCTCCGTGGGACCTTTATATACATCTATAACGTAATATAACCTAACCTAACCCAAACTAACATCTCGGCGGTAATATTTGACATCATTCCTGGCGAGTTGGGCTCTACGTCTCCGTGGGACCTTTATATACATCAATAACGTAATATAACCTACCCTAAACCAACCTAACACCTCGGCGGTAATATTTGAACACATTCCTGGCTTGTTGGCCTCTACGTCTCCGTGGGAACTTTATATACATCTATAACGTAATATAACATAACCTAACCCAACCTAACATCTCGGCGGTAATATTTGAACACATTCCTGGCTTGTTGGCCTCTACGTCTCCGTGGGACCTTTATATACATCAATAACGTTATATAACCTAACCTAACACAACCTAACATCTCGGCGGTAATATTTGCCAACATCACTGGCGAGTTGGCCTCTACGTCTCCGTTTGACCTTCAAAAACATCAGTAACGAAATATAACCTAACCTAACACAACCTATCATCTCGGCGGTAATATTTGAAAACATACCAGACGTGTTGGCCTCTACGTCTCCGTGGGACCTTTATATACATCTATAACGTAATATAACCTAACCTAACCCAACCTAACATCTCGGCGGTAATACTTGAAAACATTCATGGCGAGTTGGCCTCTACGTCTCCGTGGGATCTTTATATACATCTATAACGTAATATAACCTAACCTAACCCAACCTAACATCTCGGCGGTAATATTTGAACACATTCCTGGCTTGTTGGCCTCTACGTCCCCGGGGGATATATATATACATCAATAACGTAATATAACCTAACCTAACCCAATCTAACATCTCGGCGGTAATATTTGAACACATTCCTGTTTTGTTGGCCTCTACGCCTCCGTGGGAACTTTATATACATCTATAACGTAATATAACCTAACCTAACCCAACCTAACATCTCGGCGGTAATATTTGAACACATTCCTGGCTTGTTGGCCTCTACGTCTCCGTGGGACCGTTATATACATCTATAACGTAATATAACCTAACCTAACCCAAACTAACATCTCGGCGGTAATATTTGACATCATTCCTGGCGAGTTGGCCTCTACGTCTCCGTGGGACCTTCATATACATCAATAACGAAATATAACCTAACCTAACCCAACCTATCATCTCGGCGGTAATATTTGACAACATTACTGGCGAGTTGGCCTCTACGTCTCCGTTTGACCTTCATAAACATCAGTAACGAAATATAACCTAACCTAACCCAACCTAACATCTCGGCGGTAATATTTGAACACATTCCTGGCTTGTTGGCCTCTACGTCTCCGTGGGACCTTCATATACATCAATAACGAAATATAACCTAACCAAACCCAACCTGTCATCTCGGCGGTAATATTTGACAACATTACTGGCGAGTTGGCCGCTACGTCTCGGTTTGACCTTCATATATATCAATAAAGTAATATAACCTACCCTAACCCAACCTAACACCTCGGCGGTAATATTTGAACACATTCCTGGCTTGTTGGCCTCTACGTCTCCGTGGGAACTTTATATACATCTATAACGTAATATAACCTAACCTAACCCAACCTAACATCTCGGCGGTAATATTTGAACACATTCCTGGCTTGTTGGCCTCTACGTTTCCGTGGGACCTTTATATACATCTATAACGTAATATAACCTAACCTAACCCAACCTAACATCTCGGCGGTAATATTTGAAAACATTCATGGCGAGTTGGCCTCTACGTCTCCGTGGGACCTTCATATACATCAATAACGAAATATAACCTAACCTAACCCAACCTGTCATCTCGGCGGTAATATTTGACAACATTACTGGCGAGTTGGCCGCTACGTCTCGGTTTGACCTTCATATATATCAATAAAGTAATATAACATAACCTAAACCAACCTAACATCTCGGCGGTAATATTTGAACACATTCCTGGCTTGTTGGCCTCTACGTCTCCGTGGGAACTTTATATACATCTATAACCTAATATAAACTAACCTAACCCAAACTAACCTCTCGGCGGTAATATTTGACATCATTCCTGGCGAGTTGGGCTCTACGTCTCCGTTTGATCTTCATAACCATCAATAACGTAATATAGCCTAACCTAACCCAACCTATCATCTCGGCGGTAATATTTGACAACATTCCTGGCGAGTTGGCCTCTACGTCTCCGTGGGACCTTTATATACATTTATAACGTAATATAACCTAACCTAACCCAAACTAACATCTCGGCGGTAATATTTGACATCATTCCTGGCGAGTTGGGCTCTACGTCTCCGTGGGACCTTTATATACATCTATAACGTAATATAACCTACCATAAACCAACCTAACTCCTCGGCGGTAATATTTGAACACATTCCTGGCTTGTTGGCCTCTACGTCTCCGTGGGAACTTTATATACATCTATAACGTAATATAACATAACCTAACCCAACCTAACATCTCGGCGGTAATATTTGAACACATTCCTGGCTTGTTGGCCTCTACGTCTCCGTGGGACCTTTATATACATCAATAACGTTATATAACCTAACCTAACACAACCTAACATCTCGGCGGTAATATTTGCCAACATTACTGGCGAGTTGGCCTCTACGTCTCCGTTTGACCTTCAAAAACATCAGTAACGAAATATAACCTAACCTAACACAACCTATCATCTCGGCGGTAATATTTGAAAACATACCAGACGTGTTGGCCTCTACGTCTCCGTGGGACCTTTATATACATCTATAACGTAATATAACCTAACCTAACCCAACCTAACATCTCGGCGGTAATATTTGAACACATTCCTGGCTTGTTGGCCTCTACGTCTCCGTGGGAGCTTTATATACATCAATAACGTAATATAACCTAACCTAACCCAACCTTTCATCTCGGCGGTAATATTTGACAACATTAATGGCGAGTTGGCCGCTACGTCTCCGTTTGACCTTCATAAACATCAGTAACGAAATATAACCTAACCTAACACAACCTATCATCTCGGCGGTAATATTTGACAACATTACTGGCGAGTTGGCCTCTACGTCTCCGTTTGACCTTCATAAACATCAGTAACGAAATATAACCTAACCTAACCCAACCTAACATCTCGGCGGTAATATTTGAACACATTCCTGGCTTGTTGGCCTCTACGTCTCCGTGGGACCTTCATATACATCAATAACGAAATATAACCTAACCTAACCCAACCTGTCATCTCGGCGGTAATATTTGACAACATTACTGGCGAGTTGGCCGCTACGTCTCGGTTTGACCTTCATATATATCAATAAAGTAATATAACATAACCTAAACCAACCTAACATCTCGGCGGTAATATTTGAACACATTCCTGGCTTGTTGGCCTCTACGTCTCCGTGGGAACTTTATATACATCTATAACCTAATATAAACTAACCTAACCCAAACTAACCTCTCGGCGGTAATATTTGACATCATTCCTGGCGAGTTGGCCTCTACGTCTCCGTTTGACCTTCATAAACATCAGTAACGAAATATAACCTAACCTAACCCAACCTAACATCTCGGCGGTAATATTTGACAACATTCCTGGCGAGTTGGCCTCTACGTCTCCGTGGGACCTTTATATACACCAATAACGTTATATAACCTAACCTAACCCAACCTAACATCTCGGCGGTAATATTTGAAGACATTCCTGGCTTGTTGGCCTCTACGTCCCCGTGGGAACTTTATATACATCTATAACGTAATATAACCTAACCTAACCCAGCCTAACATCTCGGCGGTAATATTTGACAACATTACTGGCGAGTTGGCCGCTACGTCTCCGTTTGACCTTCATAAACATCAGTAACGAAATATAACCTAACCTAACACAACCTATCATCTCGGCGGTAATATTTGACAACATTACTGGCGAGTTGGCCTCTACGTCTCCGTTTGACCTTCATAAACATCAATGACGAAATATAACCTAACATAACACAACCTATCATCTCGGCGGTAATATTAGAAAACATACCTGACGAGTTGGCCTCTACCTCTCCGTGGGAGCTTTATATACATCAATAACGTAATATAACCTAATCTAACCCAACCTATCATCTCGGCGGTAATATTTGACAACATTTATGGCGAGTTGGCCTCTACGTCTCCGTGGGACCGTTATATACATCTATAACGTAATATAACCTAACCTAACCAAAACTAACATCTCGGCGGTAATATTTGACATCATTCCTGGCGAGTTGGGCTCTACGTCTCCGTTTGATCTTCATAAACATCAATAACGTAATATAACCTAACCTAACCCAACCTTTCATTTCGGCGGTAATATTTGACAACATTACTGGCGAGTTGGCCTCTACGTCTCCATGGGACCTTCATATACATCAATAACGAAATATAACCTAACCTAACCCAACCTGTCATCTCGGCGGTAATATTTGACAACATTACTGGCGAGTTGGCCGCTACGTCTCCGTTTGACCTTCATAAACATCAGTAACGAAATATAACCTAACCTAACACAACCTATCATCTCGGCGGTAATATTTGACAACATTACTGGCGAGTTGGCCTCTACGTCTCCGTTTGACCTTCATAAACATCAGTAACGAAATATAACCTAACCTAACCCAACCTAACATCTCGGCGGTAATATTTGACAACATTCCTGGCGAGTTGGCCTCTACGTCTCCGTGGGACCTTTATATACACCAATAACGTTATATAACCTAACCTAACCCAACCTAACATCTCGGCGGTAATATTTGAAGACATTCCTGGCTTGTTGGCCTCTACGTCCCCGTGGGAACTTTATATACATCTATAACGTAATATAACCTAACCTAACCCAACCTAACATCTCGGCGGTAATATTTGAACACATTCCTGGCTTGTTGGCCTCTACGTCTCCGTGGGACCTTCATATACATCAATAACGAAATATAACCTAACCTAACCCAACCTGTCATCTCGGCGGTAATATTTGACAACAGTACTGGCGAGTTGGCCTCTACGTCTCCGTTTGACCTTCATAAACATCAATGACGAAATATAACCTAACATAACACAACCTATCATCTCGGCGGTAATATTAGAAAACATACCTGGCGAGTTGGCCTCTACGTCTCCGTGGGACCTTTATATACATCAATAACGTAATATAACCTAACCTAACCCAACCTAACACCTCGGCGGTAATATTTGAACACATTCCTGGCTTGTAAGCCTCTACGTCCCCGTGAGATATGTATATACATCAATAACGTAATATAACCTAACCTAACCCAATCTAACATCTCGGCGGTAATATTTTAACACATTCCTGGATTGTTGGCCTCTACGCCTCCGTGGGAACTTTATATACATCTATAACGTAATATAACCTAACCTAACCCAACCTAACATCTCGGCGGTAATATTTGAACACATTCCTGGCTTGTTGGCCTCTACGTCTCCGTGGGACCTTTATATACATCTATAACGTAATATAACCTAACCTAACCCAAACTAACCTCTCGGCGGTAATATTTGACATCATTCCTGGCGAGTTGGGCTCTACGTCTCCGTTTGATCTTCATAAGCATCAATAACGTAATATAACCTAACCTAACCCAACCTATCATGTCGGCGGTAATATTTGATCACATTCCTGGCTTGTTGGCCTCTACGTCTCCGCGGGACCTTTAAATACATCTATAACGTAATATAACCTAACCTAACCCAGCCTAACATCTCGGCGGTAATATTTGAAAACATTCCTGGCGAGTTGGCCTCTACGTCTCCGTGGGAACTTTATATGCATCTATAACGTAATATAACCTAACCTAACCCAACCTATCATCTCGGCGCTAACGTTTGACAACATTCCTGGCGAGTTGGCCTCTACGTCTCCGTGAGAACTTCATATACATTAATGAAGAAATATAACCTAACCTAACCCAACCTATCATCTCGGCGGTAATATTTGACAACATTCCTGGCGAGTTGGCCTCTACGTCACCGTGGGACATTTATATACATCAATAACGTAATATAACCTAACCTAACCCAACCTGTCATCTCGGCGGTAATATTTGACAACATTACTGGCGAGTTGGCCGCTACGTCTCCGTTTGACCTTCATAAACATCAGTAACGAAATATAACCTAACCTAACACAACCTATCATCTCGGCGGTAATATTTGAAAACATACCAGACGTGTTGGCCTCTACGTCTCCGTGGGACCTTTATATACATCTATAACGTAATATAACCTAACCTAACCCAACCTAACATCTCGGCGGTAATACTTGAAAACATTCATGGCGAGTTGGCCTCTACGTCTCCGTGGGATCTTTATATACATCTATAACGTAATATAACCTAACCTAACCCAACCTAACATCTCGGCGGTAATATTTGAACACATTCCTGGCTTGTTGGCCTCTACGTCCCCGTGGGATATATATATACATCAATAACGTAATATAACCTAACCTAACCCAATCTAACATCTCGGCGGTAATATTTGAACACATTCCTGTTTTGTTGGCCTCTACGCCTCCGTGGGAACTTTATATACATCTATAACGTAATATAACCTAACCTAACCCAACCTAACATCTCGGCGGTAATATTTGAACACATTCCTGGCTTGTTGGCCTCTACGTCTCCGTGGGACCGTTATATACATCTATAACGTAATATAACCTAACCTAACCCAAACTAACATCTCAGCGGTAATATTTGACATCATTCCTGGCGAGTTGGCCTCTACGTCTCCGTGGGACCTTCATATACATCAATAACGAAATATAACCTAACCTAACCCAACCTATCATCTCGGCGGTAATATTTGACAACATTACTGGCGAGTTGGCCTCTACGTCTCCGTGGGACCTTTATATACATCTATAACGTAATATAACCTAACCTAACCCAACCTAACATCTGGGCGGTAATACTTGAAAACATTCCTGGCGAGTTGGCTTCTCCGTCTCCGTGGGACCTTTATATACATCAATAACGTAATAAAACCTACCCTAACCCAACCTAACACCCCGGCGGTAATATTTGAACACATTCCTGGCTTGTTGGCCTCTACGTCTCCGTGGGAACTTTATATACATCTATAACGTAATATAACCTAACCTAACCCAACCTAACATCTCGGCGGTAATATTTGAACACATTCCTGGCTTGTTGGCCTCTACGTTTCCGTGGGACCTTTATATACATCTATAACGTAATATAACCTAACCTAACCCAACCTAACATCTCGGCGGTAATATTTGAAAACATTCATGGCGAGTTGGCCTCTACGTCTCCGTGGGACCTTCATATACATCAATAACGAAATATAACCTAACCTAACCCAACCTGTCATCTCGGCGGTAATATTTGACAACATTACTGGCGAGTTGGCCGCTACGTCTCGGTTTGACCTTCATATATATCAATAAAGTAATATAACATAACCTAAACCAACCTAACATCTCGGCGGTAATATTTGAACACATTCCTGGCTTGTTGGCCTCTACGTCTCCGTGGAAACTTTATATACATCTATAACGTAATATAACCTAACCTAACCCAACCTAAGATCTCGGCGGTAATATTTGACATCATTCCTGGCGAGTTGGGCTCTACGTCTCCGTTTGATCTTCATAAGCATCAATAACGTAATATAACCTAACCTAACCCAACCTATCATCTCGGCGGTAATATTTGACAACATTCCTGGCGAGTTGGCCTCTACGTCTCCGTGGGACCTTTATATACATTTATAACGTAATATAACCTAACCTAACCCAAACTAACATCTCGGCGGTAATATTTGACATCATTCCTGGCGAGTTGGGCTCTACGTCTCCGTGGGACCTTTATATACATCTATAACGTAATATAACCTAACCTAACCCAAACTAACATCTCGGCGGTAATATTTGACAACATTCCTGGAGAGTTGGCCTCTACGTCTCCGTGGGACCTTTATATACATCTATAACGTAATATAACCTAACCTAACCCAAACTAACATCTCGGCGGTAATATTTGACATCATTCCTGGCGAGTTGGGCTCTACGTCTCCGTGGGACCTTTATATACATCAATAACGTAATATAACCTACCCTAAACCAACCTAACACCTCGGCGGTAATATTTGACAACATTCCTGGCTTGTTGGCCTCTACGTCTCCGTGGGAACTTTATATACATCTATAACGTAATATAACATAACCTAACCCAACCTAACATCTCGGCGGTAATATTTGAACACATTCCTGGCTTGTTGGCCTCTACGTCTCCGTGGGACCTTTATATACACCAATAACGTTATATAACCTAACCTAACACAACCTAACATCTCGGCGGTAATATTTGCCAACATCACTGGCGAGTTGGCCTCTACGTCTCCGTTTGACCTTCAAAAACATCAGTAACGAAATATAACCTAACCTAACACAACCTATCATCTCGGCGGTAATATTTGAAAACATACCAGACGTGTTGGCCTCTACGTCTCCGTGGGACCTTTATATACATCTATAACGTAATATAACCTAACCTAACCCAACCTAACATCTCGGCGGTAATACTTGAAAACATTCATGGCGAGTTGGCCTCTACGTCTCCGTGGGATCTTTATATACATCTATAACGTAATATAACCTAACCTAACCCAACCTAACATCTCGGCGGTAATATTTGAACACATTCCTGGCTTGTTGGCCTCTACGTCCCCGTGGGATATATATATACATCAATAACGTAATATAACCTAACCTAACCCAATCTAACATCTCGGCGGTAATATTTGAACACATTCCTGTTTTGTTGGCCTCTACGCCTCCGTGGGAACTTTATATACATCTATAACGTAATATAACCTAACCTAACCCAACCTAACATCTCGGCGGTAATATTTGAACACATTCCTGGCTTGTTGGCCTCTACGTCTCCGTGGGACCGTTATATACATCTATAACGTAATATAACCTAACCTAACCCAAACTAACATCTCGGCGGTAATATTTGACATCATTCCTGGCGAGTTGGCCTCTACGTCTCCGTGGGACCTTCATATACATCAATAACGAAATATAACCTAACCTAACCCAACCTATCATCTCGGCGGTAATATTTGACAACATTACTGGCGAGTTGGCCTCTACGTCTCCGTGGGACCTTTATATACATCTATAACGTAATATAACCTAACCTAACCCAACCTAACATCTGGGCGGTAATACTTGAAAACATTCCTGGCGAGTTGGCTTCTCCGTCTCCGTGGGACCTTTATATACATCAATAACGTAATAAAACCTACCCTAACCCAACCTAACACCTCGGCGGTAATATTTGAACACATTCCTGTCTTGTTGGCCTCTACGCCTCCGTGGAAACTTTATATACATCTATAACGTAATATAACCTAACCTAACCCAACCTAACATCTCGGCGGTAATATTTGAACACATTCCTGGCTTGTTGGCCTCTACGTCTCCGTGGGACCGTTATATACATCTATAACGTAATATAACCTAACCTAACCCAAACTAACACCTCGGCGGTAATATTTGACATCATTCCTGGCGAGTTGGCCTCTATGTCTTTATTGGGAACTTCATAAGCATCAATAACGAAATATAACGCAACTTAATCCAACCTATCATTTCGGCGGTAATATTTGATAACATTCCTGGCGAGTTGGCCTCTACGTCTCCGTGGGAGCTTTATATACATCAATAACGTAATATAACCTAACCTAACCCAACCTTTCATCTCGGCGGTAATATTTGACAACATTAATGGCGAGTTGGCCGCTACGTCTCCGTTTGACCTTCATAAACATCAGTAACGAAATATAACCTAACCTAACACAACCTATCATCTCGGCGGTAATATTTGACAACATTACTGGCGAGTGGGCCTCTACGTCTCCGTTTGACCTTCATAAACATCAGTAACGAAATATAACCTAACCTAACCCAACCTAACATCTCGGCGGTAATATTTGAACACATTCCTGGCTTGTTGGCCTCTACGTCTCCGTGGGACCTTCATATACATCAATAACGAAATATAACCTAACCTAACCCAACCTGTCATCTCGGCGGTAATATTTGACAATATTACTGGCGAGTTGGCCGCTACGTCTCGGTTTGACCTTCATATATATCAATAAAGTAATATAACATAACCTAAACCAACCTAACATCTCGGCGGTAATATTTGAACACATTCCTGGCTTGTTGGCCTCTACGTCTCCGTGGGAACTTTATATACATCTATAACCTAATATAAACTAACCTAACCCAAACTAACCTCTCGGCGGTAATATTTGACATCATTCCTGGCGAGTTGGCCTCTACGTCTCCGTTTGACCTTCATAAACATCAGTAACGAAATATAACCTAACCTAACCCAACCTAACATCTCGGCGGTAATATTTGACAACATTCCTGGCGAGTTGGCCTCTACGTCTCCGTGGGACCTTTATATACACCAATAACGTTATATAACCTAACCTAACCCAACCTAACATCTCGGCGGTAATATTTGAAGACATTCCTGGCTTGTTGGCCTCTACGTCCCCGTGGGAACTTTATATACATCTATAACGTAATATAACCTAACCTAACCCAGCCTAACATCTCGGCGGTAATATTTGACAACATTACTGGCGAGTTGGCCGCTACGTCTCCGTTTGACCTTCATAAACATCAGTAACGAAATATAACCTAACCTAACACAACCTATCATCTCGGCGGTAATATTTGACAACATTACTGGCGAGTTGGCCTCTACGTCTCCGTTTGACCTTCATAAACATCAATGACGAAATATAACCTAACCTAACACAACCTATCATCTCGGCGGTAATATTTGACAACATTACTGGCGAGTGGGCCTCTACGTCTCCGTTTGACCTTCATAAACATCAGTAACGAAATATAACCTAACCTAACCCAACCTAACATCTCGGCGGTAATATTTGAACACATTCCTGGCTTGTTGGCCTCTACGTCTCCGTGGGACCTTCATATACATCTATAACGTAATATAACCTAACCTAACCCAACCTAACATCTCGGCGGTAATATTTGAACACATTCCTGGCTTGTTGGCCTCTACGTCTCCGTGGGACCTTTATATAAATCTATAACGTAATATAACCTAACCTAACCCAAACTAACCTCTCGGCGGTAATATTTGACATCATTCCTGGCGAGTTGGGCTCTACGTCTCCGTTTGATCTTCATAAGCATCAATAACGTAATATAACCTAACCTAACCCAACCTATCATGTCGGCGGTAATATTTGATCACATTCCTGGCTTGTTGGCCTCTACGTCTCCGCGGGACCTTTAAATACATCTATAACGTAATATAACCTAACCTAACCCAGCCTAACATCTCGGCGGTAATATTTGAAAACATTCCTGGCGAGTTGGCCTCTACGTCTCCGTGGGAACTTTATATGCATCTATAACGTAATATAACCTAACCTAACCCAACCTATCATCTTGGCGCTAACGTTTGACAACATTCCTGGCGAGTTGGCCTCTACGTCTCCGTGAGAACTTCATATACATTAATAAAGAAATATAACCTAACCTAACCCAACCTATCATCTCGGCGGTAATATTTGACATCATTCCTGGCGAGTTGGCCTCTACGTCACCGTGGGACATTTATATACATCAATAACGTAATATAACCTAACCTAAAACAACCTAACATCTCGGCGGTAATATTTGACAACATTACTGGCGAGTTGGCCTCTACGTCTCCGTGGGACCTTTATATACATCAATAACGTTATATAACCTAACCTAACCCAACCTAACATCTCGGCGGTAATATTTGACAACATTACTGGCGAGTTGGCCTCTACGTCTCCGTTTGACCTTCATAAACATCAGTAACGAAATATAACCTAACCTAACACAACCTATCATCTCGGCGGTAATATTTGAAAACATACCAGACGTGTTGGCCTCTACGTCTCCGTGGGACCTTTATATACACCAATAACGTTATATAACCTAACCTAACCCAACCTAACATCTCGGCGGTAATATTTGACGACATTCCTGGCTTGTTGGCCTCTACGTCCCCGTGGGATATATATATATACATCAATAACGTAATATAACCTAACCTAACCCAATCTTACATCTCGGCGGTAATATTTGACAACATTCCTGGCGAGTTGGCTTCTCCGTCTCTGTGGGATCTTTTTATACATCAATAACGTAATATAACCTAACCTAACCCAACCTAACATCTCGGCGGTAATACTTGAAAACATTCATGGCGAGTTGGCCTCTACGTCTCCGTGGGATCTTTATATACATCTATAACGTAATATAACCTAACCTAACCCAACCTAACATCTCGGCGGTAATATTTGAATACATTCCTGGCTTGTTGGCCTCTACGTCCCCGTGGGATATATATATATACATCAATAAAGTAATATAACCTAACCTAACCCAATCTAACATCTCGGCGGTAATATTCGAACACATTCCTGTCTTGTTGGCCTCTACGCCTCCGTGGGAACTTTATATACATCTATAACGTAATATAACCTAACCTAACCCAATCTAACATCTCGGCGGTAATATTTGAATACATTCCTGGCTTGTTGGCCTCTACGTCTCCGTGGGACCGTTATATACATCTATAACGTAATATAACCTAACCTAACCCAAACTAACATCTCGGCGGTAATATTTGACATCATTCCTGGCGAGTTGGGCTCTACGTCTCCGTTTGATCTTCATAAACATCAATAACGTAATATAACCTAACCTAACCCAACCTTTCATCTCGGCGGAAATATTTGACAACATTCCTGGCGAGTTGGCCTCTACGTCTCCGTGGGACCTTCATATACATCAATAACGAAATATAACCTAACCTAACCCAACCTGTCATCTCGGCGGTAATATTTGACAACATTACTGGCGAGTTGGCCGCTACGTCTCCGTTTGACCTTCATAAACATCAGTAACGAAATACAACCTAACCTAACACAACCTATCATCTCGGCGGTAATATTTGACAACATTACTGGCGAGTTGGCCTCTACGTCTCCGTTTGACCTTCATAAACATCAATGACGAAATATAACCTAACATAACACAACCTATCATCTCGGCGGTAATATTAGAAAACATACCTGGCGAGTTGGCCTCTACGTCTCCGTGGGAACTTCATAAGCATCAATTACGAAATATAACGCAACTTAATCCAACCTATCATTTCGGCGGTAATATTTGATAACATTCCTGGCGAGTTGGCCTCTACGTCTCCGTGGGAGCTTTATATACATCAATAACGTAATATAACCTAACCTAACCCAACCTATCATCTCGGCGGTAATATTTGACAACATTTCTGGCGAGTTGGCCTCTACGTCCCCGTGGGATATGTATATACATCAATAACGTAATATAACCTAACCTAACCCAACCTATCATGTCGGCGGTAATATTTGATCACATTCCTGGCTTGTTGGCCTCTACGTCTCCGCGGGACCTTTAAATACATCTGTAACGTAATATAACCTAACCTAACCCAGCCTAACATCTCGGCGGTAATATTTGAAAACATTCCTGGCGAGTTGGCCTCTACGTCTCAGTGGGAACTTTATATGCATCTATAACGTAATATAACCTAACCTAACCCAACCTATCATCTCGGCGCTAACGTTTGACAACATTCCTGGCGAGTTGGCCTCTACGTCTCCGTGAGAACTTCATATACATTAATAAAGAAATATAACCTAACCTAACCCAACCTCTCATCTCGGCGGTAATATTTGACAACATTCCTGGCGAGTTGGCCTCTACGTCACCGTGGGACATTTATATACATCAATAACGTAATATAACCTAACCTAACCCAACCTAACATCTCGGCGGTAATATTTGACAACATTACTGGCGAGTTGGCCTCTACGTCTCCGTGGGACCTTTATATACATCAATAACGTTATATAACCTAACCTAACCCAACCTAACATCTCGGCGGTAATATTTTACAACATTACTGGCGAGTTGGCCTCTACGTCTCCGTTTGACCTTCATAAACATCAGTAACGAAATATAACCTATCCTAACACAACCTATCATCTCGGCGGTAATATTTGAAAACATACCAGACGTGTTGGCTTCTACGTCTCCGTGGGACCTTTATATACACCAATAACGTTATATAACTTAACCTAACCCAACCTAACATCTCGGCGGTAATATTTGACGACATTCCTGGCTTGTTGGCCTCTACGTCTCCGTGGGATCTTTATATACATCAATAACGTAATATAACCTAACCTAACCCAATCTAACATCTCGGCGGTAATATTTGAACACATTCCTGGCTTGTTCGCCTCTACGTCTCCGTGGGGACTTTATATACATCTATAACGTAATATAACCTAACCTAACCCAACCTAACATCTCGGCGGTAATATTTAAACACATTCCTGGCTTGTTGGCCTCTACGTCTCCGTGGGACCTTTATATACATCTATAACGTAATATAACCTAACCTAACCCAACCTAACATCTCGGCGATAATATTTGGTCACATTCCTGGCTTGTTGGCCTCTACCTCTCCGTGGTACATTTATATACATCAATAACGTAATATAACCTAACCTAACCCAACCTATCATCTCGGCGGTAATATTTGACAACATTCCTGGTGAGTTGGCCTCTACCTCTCCGTGGGAACTTTATATACATCTATAACGTAATATAACCTAACCTAACCCAATCTAACATCTCGGCGGTAATATTTGAACACATTCCTGGCTTGTTGGCCTCTACGTCTCCCTGCGAACTTTATATACATCTATAACGTAATATAACCTAACCTAACCCAACCTAACATCTCGGCGGTAATATTTGAACACATTCCTGGCTTGTTGGCCCCTACGTCTCCGTGGGACCGTTATATACATCAATAACGTAATATACCCTAACCTAGCCCAATCTAACATCTCGGCGGTATATTTGAACACATTCCTGGCTTGTTGGCCTCTACGTCTCCGTGGGATCTTTATATACATCAATAACGTAATATAACCTAACCTAACCCAACCTAACATCTCGGCGGTAATATTTGAAAACATTCCTGGCGAGTTGGCCTCTACGTCTCAGTGGGAACTTTATATGCATCTATAACGTAATATAACCTAACCTAACCCAACCTATCATCTCGGCGCTAACGTTTGACAACATTCCTGGCGAGTTGGCCTCTACGTCTCCGTGAGAACTTCATATACATTAATAAAGAAATATAACCTAACCTAACCCAACCTCTCATCTCGGCGGTAATATTTGACAACATTCCTGGCGAGTTGGCCTCTACGTCACCGTGGGACATTTATATACATCAATAACGTAATATAACCTAACCTAACCCAACCTAACATCTCGGCGGTAATATTTGACAACATTACTGGCGAGTTGGCCTCTACGTCTCCGTGGGACCTTTATATACATCAATAACGTTATATAACCTAACCTAACCCAACCTAACATCTCGGCGGTAATATTTTACAACATTACTGGCGAGTTGGCCTCTACGTCTCCGTTTGACCTTCATAAACATCAGTAACGAAATATAACCTATCCTAACACAACCTATCATCTCGGCGGTAATATTTGAAAACATACCAGACGTGTTGGCTTCTACGTCTCCGTGGGACCTTTATATACACCAATAACGTTATATAACTTAACCTAACCCAACCTAACATCTCGGCGGTAATATTTGACGACATTCCTGGCTTGTTGGCCTCTACGTCTCCGTGGGATCTTTATATACATCAATAACGTAATATAACCTAACCTAACCCAATCTAACATCTCGGCGGTAATATTTGAACACATTCCTGGCTTGTTCGCCTCTACGTCTCCGTGGGGACTTTATATACATCTATAACGTAATATAACCTAACCTAACCCAACCTAACATCTCGGCGGTAATATTTAAACACATTCCTGGCTTGTTGGCCTCTACGTCTCCGTGGGACCTTTATATACATCTATAACGTAATATAACCTAACCTAACCCAACCTAACATCTCTGCGATAATATTTGGTCACATTCCTGGCTTGTTGGCCTCTACCTCTCCGTGGTACATTTATATACATCAATAACGTAATATAACCTAACCTAACCCAACCTATCATCTCGGCGGTAATATTTGACAACATTCCTGGTGAGTTGGCCTCTACCTCTCCGTGGGAACTTTATATACATCTATAACGTAATATAACCTAACCTAACCCAATCTAACATCTCGGCGGTAATATTTGAACACATTCCTGGCTTGTTGGCCTCTACGTCTCCCTGCGAACTTTATATACATCTATAACGTAATATAACCTAACCTAACCCAACCTAACATCTCGGCGGTAATATTTGAACACATTCCTGGCTTGTTGGCCCCTACGTCTCCGTGGGACCGTTATATACATCAATAACGTAATATACCCTAACCTAGCCCAATCTAACATCTCGGCGGTATATTTGAACACATTCCTGGCTTGTTGGCCTCTACGTCTCCGTGGGATCTTTATATACATCAATAACGTAATATAACCTAACCTAACCCAACCTAACATCTCGGCGGTAATTTTTGAAAACATTCATGGCGAGTTGGCCTCTACGTCTCCGTGGGACCTTCATATACATCAATAACGAAATATAACCTAACCTAACCCAACCTATCATCTCGGCGGTAATATTTGACAACATTACTGGCGAGTTGGCCTCTACGTCTCCGCTTGACCTTCATAAACATCAATAACGAAATATAACCTAACATAACACAACCTATCATCTCGGTGGTAATATTTGACAACATTCCTGGCGATTTGGCCTCTACGTCTCCGTGGGACTCTTATGTACATCAATAACGTTATATAACCTAACCTAACCCAACCTAACATCTCGGCGGTAATATTTGAAGACATTCCTGGCTTGTTGGCCTCTACGTCTCCGTGGTACATATATATACATCAATAACGTAATATAACCTAACCTAACCCAATCTAACATCTCGGCGGTAATATTTGAACACATTCCTGGCTTGTTGGCCCCTACGTCTCCGTGGGACCTTTATATACATCAATAACGTAATATAACCTAACCTAACCCAATCTAACATCTCGGCGGTAATATTTGAACACATTCCTGGCTTGTTGGCCTCTGCGTCTCCGTGGGACCTTTATATACATCTATAACGTAATATAACCTAACCTAACCCAACCTAACATCTCGGCGGTAATATTTGAACACATTCCTGGCTTGTTGGCCTCTACGTCTGCGTGGGACCTTTATACACATCCATAACGTAATATAACCTAACCTAACCCAACCTAACATCTCGGCGGTAATATTTGAAAACATTTATGGCGAGTTGGCCTCTACCTCTCCGCGGTACATTTATATACATCAATAACGTAATATAACCTAACCTAACCCAACCTATCATCTCGGCGGTAATATTTGACAACATTCCTGCCGAGTTGGCCTCTACGTCACCGTGGGACATTTATATACATCAATAACGTAATATAACCTAACCTAACCCAACCTGTCATCTCGGCGGTAATATTTGACAACATTACTGGCGAGTTGGCCTCTACGTCTCCGTTTGACCTTCATAAACATCAGTAACGAAATATAACCTAACCTAACACAACCTATCATCTCGGCGGTAATATTTGACAACATTCCTGGCTTGTTGGCCTCTACGTCTCCGTGGGATCTTTATATACATCAATAACGTAATATAACCTAACCTAACCCAATCTAACATCTCGGCGGTAATATTTGAACACATTCCTGGCTTGTTCGCCTCTACGTCTCCGTGGGGACTTTATATACATCTATAACGTAATATAACCTAACCTAACCCAACCTAACATCTCGGCGGTAATATTTAAACACATTCCTGGCTTGTTGGCCTCTACGTCTCCGTGGGACCTTTATATACATCTATAACGTAATATAACCTAACCTAACCCAATCTAACATCTCGGCGGTAATATTTGAACACATTCCTGGCTTGTTGGCCTCTACGTCTCCTGCGAACTTTATATACATCTATAACGTAATATAACCTAACCTAACCCAACCTAACATCTCGGCGGTAATATTTGAACACATTCCTGGCTTGTTGGCCCCTACGTCTCCGTGGGACCTTTATATACATCAATAACGTAATATACCCTAACCTAGCCCAATCTAACATCTCGGCGGTATATTTGAACACATTCCTGGCTTGTTGGCCTCTACGTCTCCGTGGGATCTTTATATACATCAATAACGTAATATAACCTAACCTAACCCAACCTAACATCTCGGCGGTAATTTTTGAAAACATTCATGGCGAGTTGGCCTCTACGTCTCCGTGGGACCTTCATATACATCAATAACGAAATATAACCTAACCTAACCCAACCTATCATCTCGGCGGTAATATTTGACAACATTACTGGCGAGTTGGCCTCTACGTCTCCGCTTGACCTTCATAAACATCAATAACGAAATATAACCTAACATAACACAACCTATCATCTCGGTGGTAATATTTGACAACATTCCTGGCGATTTGGCCTCTACGTCTCCGTGGGACTCTTATGTACATCAATAACGTTATATAACCTAACCTAACCCAACCTAACATCTCGGCGGTAATATTTGAAGACATTCCTGGCTTGTTGGCCTCTACGTCTCCGTGGTACATATATATACATCAATAACGTAATATAACCTAACCTAACCCAATCTAACATCTCGGCGGTAATTTTTGAAAACATTCATAGCGAGTTGGCCTCTACGTCTCCGTGGGACCTTCATATACATCAATAACGAAATATAACCTAACCTAACCCAACCTAACATCTCGGCGGTAATATTTGAACACATTCCTGGCTTGTTGGCCTCTACGTCTGCGTGGGACCTTTATACACATCTATAACGTAATATAACCTAACCTAACCCAACCTAACATCTCGGCGGTAATATTTGAAAACATTCATGGCGAGTTGGCCTCTACCTCTCCGCGGTACATTTATATACATCAATAACGTAATATAACCTAACCTAACCCAACCTATCATCTCGGCGCTAATATTTGACAACATTCCTGCCGAGTTGGCCTCTACGTCACCGTGGGACATTTATATACATCAATAACGTAATATAACCTAACCTAACCCAACCTAACATCTCGGCGGTAATATTTGACAACATTACTGGCGAGTTGGCCTCTACGTCTCCGTGGGACCGTTAGATACATCTATAACGTAATATAACCTAACCTAACCCAAACTAACATCTCGGCGGTAATATTTGACATCATTCCTGGCGAGTTGGGCTCTACGTCTCCGTTTGACCTTCATATACATCAATAACGAAATATAACCTAACCTAACCCAACCTGTCATCTCGGCGGTAATATTTGACAACATTACTGGCGAGTTGGCCGCTACGTCTCCGTTTGACCTTCATAAACATCAGTAACGAAATATGAGCTAACCTAACACAACCTATCATCTCGGCGGTAATATTTGACAACATTACTGGCGAGTTGGCCTCTACGTCTCCGTTTGACCTTCATAAACATCAGTAACGAAATATAACCTAACCTAACACAACCTATCATCTCGGCGGTAATATCAGAAAACATACCTGGCGAGTTGGCCTCTACGACTCCGTGGTACCTTCATAAACATCAATAACGAAATATAACCTAACCTAACACAACCTATCATCTCGGCGGTAATATTTGAACACATTCCTGGCTTGTTGGCCTCTACGTCTCCGTGGTACATTTATATACATCAATAACGTAATATAACCTAACCTAACCCAACCTAACATCTCGGCGGTAATATTTGACCACATTCATGGCGAGTTGGTCTCTACGTCTCCGTGGTACATTTATATACATCAATAACGTAATATAACCTAACCTAACCCAACCTATCATCTCGGCGGTAATATTTGACAACATTCCTGGCGAGTTGGCCTCTACGTATCCGTGGGATCTTTATATACATCAATAACGTAATATAACTTAACCTAACCCAATCTAACATCTCGGCGGTAATATTTGAACACATTCCTTGCTTGTTGGCCTCTACGTCTCCGTGGGAAATTTATATACATCTATAACGTAATATAACCTAACCTAAATCAACCTAACATCTCGGCGGTAATATTTGGAGACATTCCTGGCTTGTTGGCCTCTACGTCTCCGTGGGATATTTATATACATCAATAACGTAATATAACCTAACCTAACCCAATCTAACATCTCGGCGGTAATATTTGAACACATTCCTGGCTTGTTGGCCTCTACGTCTCCGTGGGACCTTCATATACATCAATAACGAAATATAACCTAACCTAACCCAACCTGTCATCTCGGCGGTAATATTTGACAATATTACTGGCGAGTTGGCCGCTACGTCTCGGTTTGACCTTCATATATATCAATAAAGTAATATAACATAACCTAAACCAACCTAACATCTCGGCGGTAATATTTGAACACATTCCTGGCTTGTTGGCCTCTACGTCTCCGTGGGAACTTTATATACATCTATAACCTAATATAAACTAACCTAACCCAAACTAACCTCTCGGCGGTAATATTTGACATCATTCCTGGCGAGTTGGCCTCTACGTCTCCGTTTGACCTTCATAAACATCAGTAACGAAATATAACCTAACCTAACCCAACCTAACATCTCGGCGGTAATATTTGACAACATTCCTGGCGAGTTGGCCTCTACGTCTCCGTGGGACCTTTATATACACCAATAACGTTATATAACCTAACCTAACCCAACCTAACATCTCGGCGGTAATATTTGAAGACATTCCTGGCTTGTTGGCCTCTACGTCCCCGTGGGAACTTTATATACATCTATAACGTAATATAACCTAACCTAACCCAGCCTAACATCTCGGCGGTAATATTTGACAACATTACTGGCGAGTTGGCCGCTACGTCTCCGTTTGACCTTCATAAACATCAGTAACGAAATATAACCTAACCTAACACAACCTATCATCTCGGCGGTAATATTTGACAACATTACTGGCGAGTTGGCCTCTACGTCTCCGTTTGACCTTCATAAACATCAATGACGAAATATAACCTAACCTAACACAACCTATCATCTCGGCGGTAATATTTGACAACATTACTGGCGAGTGGGCCTCTACGTCTCCGTTTGACCTTCATAAACATCAGTAACGAAATATAACCTAACCTAACCCAACCTAACATCTCGGCGGTAATATTTGAACACATTCCTGGCTTGTTGGCCTCTACGTCTCCGTGGGACCTTCATATACATCTATAACGTAATATAACCTAACCTAACCCAACCTAACATCTCGGCGGTAATATTTGAACACATTCCTGGCTTGTTGGCCTCTACGTCTCCGTGGGACCTTTATATAAATCTATAACGTAATATAACCTAACCTAACCCAAACTAACCTCTCGGCGGTAATATTTGACATCATTCCTGGCGAGTTGGGCTCTACGTCTCCGTTTGATCTTCATAAGCATCAATAACGTAATATAACCTAACCTAACCCAACCTATCATGTCGGCGGTAATATTTGATCACATTCCTGGCTTGTTGGCCTCTACGTCTCCGCGGGACCTTTAAATACATCTATAACGTAATATAACCTAACCTAACCCAGCCTAACATCTCGGCGGTAATATTTGAAAACATTCCTGGCGAGTTGGCCTCTACGTCTCCGTGGGAACTTTATATGCATCTATAACGTAATATAACCTAACCTAACCCAACCTATCATCTTGGCGCTAACGTTTGACAACATTCCTGGCGAGTTGGCCTCTACGTCTCCGTGAGAACTTCATATACATTAATAAAGAAATATAACCTAACCTAACCCAACCTATCATCTCGGCGGTAATATTTGACAACATTCCTGGCGAGTTGGCCTCTACGTCACCGTGGGACATTTATATACATCAATAACGTAATATAACCTAACCTAAAACAACCTAACATCTCGGCGGTAATATTTGACAACATTACTGGCGAGTTGGCCTCTACGTCTCCGTGGGACCTTTATATACATCAATAACGTTATATAACCTAACCTAACCCAACCTAACATCTCGGCGGTAATATTTGACAACATTACTGGCGAGTTGGCCTCTACGTCTCCGTTTGACCTTCATAAACATCAGTAACGAAATATAACCTAACCTAACACAACCTATCATCTCGGCGGTAATATTTGAAAACATACCAGACGTGTTGGCCTCTACGTCTCCGTGGGACCTTTATATACACCAATAACGTTATATAACCTAACCTAACCCAACCTAACATCTCGGCGGTAATATTTGACGACATTCCTGGCTTGTTGGCCTCTACGTCCCCGTGGGATATATATATATACATCAATAACGTAATATAACCTAACCTAACCCAATCTTACATCTCGGCGGTAATATTTGACAACATTCCTGGCGAGTTGGCTTCTCCGTCTCTGTGGGATCTTTTTATACATCAATAACGTAATATAACCTAACCTAACCCAACCTAACATCTCGGCGGTAATACTTGAAAACATTCATGGCGAGTTGGCCTCTACGTCTCCGTGGGATCTTTATATACATCTATAACGTAATATAACCTAACCTAACCCAACCTAACATCTCGGCGGTAATATTTGAATACATTCCTGGCTTGTTGGCCTCTACGTCCCCGTGGGATATATATATATACATCAATAAAGTAATATAACCTAACCTAACCCAATCTAACATCTCGGCGGTAATATTCGAACACATTCCTGTCTTGTTGGCCTCTACGCCTCCGTGGGAACTTTATATACATCTATAACGTAATATAACCTAACCTAACCCAATCTAACATCTCGGCGGTAATATTTGAATACATTCCTGGCTTGTTGGCCTCTACGTCTCCGTGGGACCGTTATATACATCTATAACGTAATATAACCTAACCTAACCCAAACTAACATCTCGGCGGTAATATTTGACATCATTCCTGGCGAGTTGGGCTCTACGTCTCCGTTTGATCTTCATAAACATCAATAACGTAATATAACCTAACCTAACCCAACCTTTCATCTCGGCGGAAATATTTGACAACATTCCTGGCGAGTTGGCCTCTACGTCTCCGTGGGACCTTCATATACATCAATAACGAAATATAACCTAACCTAACCCAACCTGTCATCTCGGCGGTAATATTTGACAACATTACTGGCGAGTTGGCCGCTACGTCTCCGTTTGACCTTCATAAACATCAGTAACGAAATACAACCTAACCTAACACAACCTATCATCTCGGCGGTAATATTTGACAACATTACTGGCGAGTTGGCCTCTACGTCTCCGTTTGACCTTCATAAACATCAATGACGAAATATAACCTAACCTAACACAACCTATCATCTCGGCGGTAATATTTGACAACATTCCTGGCTTGTTGGCCTCTACGTCTCCGTGGGATCTTTATATACATCAATAACGTAATATAACCTAACCTAACCCAATCTAACATCTCGGCGGTAATATTTGAACACATTCCTGGCTTGTTCGCCTCTACGTCTCCGTGGGGACTTTATATACATCTATAACGTAATATAACCTAACCTAACCCAACCTAACATCTCGGCGGTAATATTTAAACACATTCCTGGCTTGTTGGCCTCTACGTCTCCGTGGGACCTTTATATACATCTATAACGTAATATAACCTAACCTAACCCAATCTAACATCTCGGCGGTAATATTTGAACACATTCCTGGCTTGTTGGCCTCTACGTCTCCTGCGAACTTTATATACATCTATAACGTAATATAACCTAACCTAACCCAACCTAACATCTCGGCGGTAATATTTGAACACATTCCTGGCTTGTTGGCCCCTACGTCTCCGTGGGACCTTTATATACATCAATAACGTAATATACCCTAACCTAGCCCAATCTAACATCTCGGCGGTATATTTGAACACATTCCTGGCTTGTTGGCCTCTACGTCTCCGTGGGATCTTTATATACATCAATAACGTAATATAACCTAACCTAACCCAACCTAACATCTCGGCGGTAATTTTTGAAAACATTCATGGCGAGTTGGCCTCTACGTCTCCGTGGGACCTTCATATACATCAATAACGAAATATAACCTAACCTAACCCAACCTATCATCTCGGCGGTAATATTTGACAACATTACTGGCGAGTTGGCCTCTACGTCTCCGCTTGACCTTCATAAACATCAATAACGAAATATAACCTAACATAACACAACCTATCATCTCGGTGGTAATATTTGACAACATTCCTGGCGATTTGGCCTCTACGTCTCCGTGGGACTCTTATGTACATCAATAACGTTATATAACCTAACCTAACCCAACCTAACATCTCGGCGGTAATATTTGAAGACATTCCTGGCTTGTTGGCCTCTACGTCTCCGTGGTACATATATATACATCAATAACGTAATATAACCTAACCTAACCCAATCTAACATCTCGGCGGTAATTTTTGAAAACATTCATAGCGAGTTGGCCTCTACGTCTCCGTGGGACCTTCATATACATCAATAACGAAATATAACCTAACCTAACCCAACCTAACATCTCGGCGGTAATATTTGAACACATTCCTGGCTTGTTGGCCTCTACGTCTGCGTGGGACCTTTATACACATCTATAACGTAATATAACCTAACCTAACCCAACCTAACATCTCGGCGGTAATATTTGAAAACATTCATGGCGAGTTGGCCTCTACCTCTCCGCGGTACATTTATATACATCAATAACGTAATATAACCTAACCTAACCCAACCTATCATCTCGGCGCTAATATTTGACAACATTCCTGCCGAGTTGGCCTCTACGTCACCGTGGGACATTTATATACATCAATAACGTAATATAACCTAACCTAACCCAACCTAACATCTCGGCGGTAATATTTGACAACATTACTGGCGAGTTGGCCTCTACGTCTCCGTGGGACCGTTAGATACATCTATAACGTAATATAACCTAACCTAACCCAAACTAACATCTCGGCGGTAATATTTGACATCATTCCTGGCGAGTTGGGCTCTACGTCTCCGTTTGACCTTCATATACATCAATAACGAAATATAACCTAACCTAACCCAACCTTTCATCTCGGCGGAAATATTTGACAACATTCCTGGCGAGTTGGCCTCTACGTCTCCGTGGGACCTTCATATACATCAATAACGAAATATAACCTAACCTAACCCAACCTGTCATCTCGGCGGTAATATTTGACAACATTACTGGCGAGTTGGCCGCTACGTCTCCGTTTGACCTTCATAAACATCAGTAACGAAATACAACCTAACCTAACACAACCTATCATCTCGGCGGTAATATTTGACAACATTACTGGCGAGTTGGCCTCTACGTCTCCGTTTGACCTTCATAAACATCAATGACGAAATATAACCTAACATAACACAACCTATCATCTCGGCGGTAATATTAGAAAACATACCTGGCGAGTTGGCCTCTACGTCTCCGTGGGAACTTCATAAGCATCAATTACGAAATATAACGCAACTTAATCCAACCTATCATTTCGGCGGTAATATTTGATAACATTCCTGGCGAGTTGGCCTCTACGTCTCCGTGGGAGCTTTATATACATCAATAACGTAATATAACCTAACCTAACCCAACCTATCATCTCGGCGGTAATATTTGACAACATTTCTGGCGAGTTGGCCTCTACGTCCCCGTGGGATATGTATATACATCAATAACGTAATATAACCTAACCTAACCCAACCTATCATGTCGGCGGTAATATTTGATCACATTCCTGGCTTGTTGGCCTCTACGTCTCCGCGGGACCTTTAAATACATCTGTAACGTAATATAACCTAACCTAACCCAGCCTAACATCTCGGCGGTAATATTTGAAAACATTCCTGGCGAGTTGGCCTCTACGTCTCAGTGGGAACTTTATATGCATCTATAACGTAATATAACCTAACCTAACCCAACCTATCATCTCGGCGCTAACGTTTGACAACATTCCTGGCGAGTTGGCCTCTACGTCTCCGTGAGAACTTCATATACATTAATAAAGAAATATAACCTAACCTAACCCAACCTCTCATCTCGGCGGTAATATTTGACAACATTCCTGGCGAGTTGGCCTCTACGTCACCGTGGGACATTTATATACATCAATAACGTAATATAACCTAACCTAACCCAACCTAACATCTCGGCGGTAATATTTGACAACATTACTGGCGAGTTGGCCTCTACGTCTCCGTGGGACCTTTATATACATCAATAACGTTATATAACCTAACCTAACCCAACCTAACATCTCGGCGGTAATATTTGACAACATTACTGGCGAGTTGGCCTCTACGTCTCCGTTTGACCTTCATAAACATCAGTAACGAAATATAACCTATCCTAACACAACCTATCATCTCGGCGGTAATATTTGAAAACATACCAGACGTGTTGGCTTCTACGTCTCCGTGGGACCTTTATATACACCAATAACGTTATATAACTTAACCTAACCCAACCTAACATCTCGGCGGTAATATTTGACGACATTCCTGGCTTGTTGGCCTCTACGTCTCCGTGGGATCTTTATATACATCAATAACGTAATATAACCTAACCTAACCCAATCTAACATCTCGGCGGTAATATTTGAACACATTCCTGGCTTGTTCGCCTCTACGTCTCCGTGGGGACTTTATATACATCTATAACGTAATATAACCTAACCTAACCCAACCTAACATCTCGGCGGTAATATTTAAACACATTCCTGGCTTGTTGGCCTCTACGTCTCCGTGGGACCTTTATATACATCTATAACGTAATATAACCTAACCTAACCCAACCTAACATCTCGGCGATAATATTTGGTCACATTCCTGGCTTGTTGGCCTCTACCTCTCCGTGGTACATTTATATACATCAATAACGTAATATAACCTAACCTAACCCAACCTATCATCTCGGCGGTAATATTTGACAACATTCCTGGTGAGTTGGCCTCTACCTCTCCGTGGGAACTTTATATACATCTATAACGTAATATAACCTAACCTAACCCAATCTAACATCTCGGCGGTAATATTTGAACACATTCCTGGCTTGTTGGCCTCTACGTCTCCCTGCGAACTTTATATACATCTATAACGTAATATAACCTAACCTAACCCAACCTAACATCTCGGCGGTAATATTTGAACACATTCCTGGCTTGTTGGCCCCTACGTCTCCGTGGGACCGTTATATACATCAATAACGTAATATACCCTAACCTAGCCCAATCTAACATCTCGGCGGTATATTTGAACACATTCCTGGCTTGTTGGCCTCTACGTCTCCGTGGGATCTTTATATACATCAATAACGTAATATAACCTAACCTAACCCAACCTAACATCTCGGCGGTAATTTTTGAAAACATTCATGGCGAGTTGGCCTCTACGTCTCCGTGGGACCTTCATATACATCAATAACGAAATATAACCTAACCTAACCCAACCTATCATCTCGGCGGTAATATTTGACAACATTACTGGCGAGTTGGCCTCTACGTCTCCGCTTGACCTTCATAAACATCAATAACGAAATATAACCTAACATAACACAACCTATCATCTCGGTGGTAATATTTGACAACATTCCTGGCGATTTGGCCTCTACGTCTCCGTGGGACTCTTATGTACATCAATAACGTTATATAACCTAACCTAACCCAACCTAACATCTCGGCGGTAATATTTGAAGACATTCCTGGCTTGTTGGCCTCTACGTCTCCGTGGTACATATATATACATCAATAACGTAATATAACCTAACCTAACCCAATCTAACATCTCGGCGGTAATATTTGAACACATTCCTGGCTTGTTGGCCCCTACGTCTCCGTGGGACCTTTATATACATCAAACACGTAATATAACCTAACCTAACCCAATCTAACATCTCGGCGGTAATATTTGAACACATTCCTGGCTTGTTGGCCTCTGCGTCTCCGTGGGACCTTTATATACATCTATAACGTAATATAACCTAACCTAACCCAACCTAACATCTCGGCGGTAATATTTGAACACATTCCTGGCTTGTTGGCCTCTACGTCTGCGTGGGACCTTTATACACATCCATAACGTAATATAACCTAACCTAACCCAACCTAACATCTCGGCGGTAATATTTGAAAACATTTATGGCGAGTTGGCCTCTACCTCTCCGCGGTACATTTATATACATCAATAACGTAATATAACCTAACCTAACCCAACCTATCATCTCGGCGGTAATATTTGACAACATTCCTGCCGAGTTGGCCTCTACGTCACCGTGGGACATTTATATACATCAATAACGTAATATAACCTAACCTAACCCAACCTGTCATCTCGGCGGTAATATTTGACAACATTACTGGCGAGTTGGCCTCTACGTCTCCGTTTGACCTTCATAAACATCAGTAACGAAATATAACCTAACCTAACACAACCTATCATCTCGGCGGTAATATTTGACAACATTCCTGGCTTGTTGGCCTCTACGTCTCCGTGGGATCTTTATATACATCAATAACGTAATATAACCTAACCTAACCCAATCTAACATCTCGGCGGTAATATTTGAACACATTCCTGGCTTGTTCGCCTCTACGTCTCCGTGGGGACTTTATATACATCTATAACGTAATATAACCTAACCTAACCCAACCTAACATCTCGGCGGTAATATTTAAACACATTCCTGGCTTGTTGGCCTCTACGTCTCCGTGGGACCTTTATATACATCTATAACGTAATATAACCTAACCTAACCCAATCTAACATCTCGGCGGTAATATTTGAACACATTCCTGGCTTGTTGGCCTCTACGTCTCCTGCGAACTTTATATACATCTATAACGTAATATAACCTAACCTAACCCAACCTAACATCTCGGCGGTAATATTTGAACACATTCCTGGCTTGTTGGCCCCTACGTCTCCGTGGGACCTTTATATACATCAATAACGTAATATACCCTAACCTAGCCCAATCTAACATCTCGGCGGTATATTTGAACACATTCCTGGCTTGTTGGCCTCTACGTCTCCGTGGGATCTTTATATACATCAATAACGTAATATAACCTAACCTAACCCAACCTAACATCTCGGCGGTAATTTTTGAAAACATTCATGGCGAGTTGGCCTCTACGTCTCCGTGGGACCTTCATATACATCAATAACGAAATATAACCTAACCTAACCCAACCTATCATCTCGGCGGTAATATTTGACAACATTACTGGCGAGTTGGCCTCTACGTCTCCGCTTGACCTTCATAAACATCAATAACGAAATATAACCTAACATAACACAACCTATCATCTCGGTGGTAATATTTGACAACATTCCTGGCGATTTGGCCTCTACGTCTCCGTGGGACTCTTATGTACATCAATAACGTTATATAACCTAACCTAACCCAACCTAACATCTCGGCGGTAATATTTGAAGACATTCCTGGCTTGTTGGCCTCTACGTCTCCGTGGTACATATATATACATCAATAACGTAATATAACCTAACCTAACCCAATCTAACATCTCGGCGGTAATTTTTGAAAACATTCATAGCGAGTTGGCCTCTACGTCTCCGTGGGACCTTCATATACATCAATAACGAAATATAACCTAACCTAACCCAACCTAACATCTCGGCGGTAATATTTGAACACATTCCTGGCTTGTTGGCCTCTACGTCTGCGTGGGACCTTTATACACATCTATAACGTAATATAACCTAACCTAACCCAACCTAACATCTCGGCGGTAATATTTGAAAACATTCATGGCGAGTTGGCCTCTACCTCTCCGCGGTACATTTATATACATCAATAACGTAATATAACCTAACCTAACCCAACCTATCATCTCGGCGCTAATATTTGACAACATTCCTGCCGAGTTGGCCTCTACGTCACCGTGGGACATTTATATACATCAATAACGTAATATAACCTAACCTAACCCAACCTAACATCTCGGCGGTAATATTTGACAACATTACTGGCGAGTTGGCCTCTACGTCTCCGTGGGACCGTTAGATACATCTATAACGTAATATAACCTAACCTAACCCAAACTAACATCTCGGCGGTAATATTTGACATCATTCCTGGCGAGTTGGGCTCTACGTCTCCGTTTGACCTTCATATACATCAATAACGAAATATAACCTAACCTAACCCAACCTGTCATCTCGGCGGTAATATTTGACAACATTACTGGCGAGTTGGCCGCTACGTCTCCGTTTGACCTTCATAAACATCAGTAACGAAATATGAGCTAACCTAACACAACCTATCATCTCGGCGGTAATATTTGACAACATTACTGGCGAGTTGGCCTCTACGTCTCCGTTTGACCTTCATAAACATCAGTAACGAAATATAACCTAACCTAACACAACCTATCATCTCGGCGGTAATATCAGAAAACATACCTGGCGAGTTGGCCTCTACGACTCCGTGGTACCTTCATAAACATCAATAACGAAATATAACCTAACCTAACACAACCTATCATCTCGGCGGTAATATTTGAACACATTCCTGGCTTGTTGGCCTCTACGTCTCCGTGGTACATTTATATACATCAATAACGTAATATAACCTAACCTAACCCAACCTAACATCTCGGCGGTAATATTTGACCACATTCATGGCGAGTTGGTCTCTACGTCTCCGTGGTACATTTATATACATCAATAACGTAATATAACCTAACCTAACCCAACCTATCATCTCGGCGGTAATATTTGACAACATTCCTGGCGAGTTGGCCTCTACGTATCCGTGGGATCTTTATATACATCAATAACGTAATATAACTTAACCTAACCCAATCTAACATCTCGGCGGTAATATTTGAACACATTCCTTGCTTGTTGGCCTCTACGTCTCCGTGGGAAATTTATATACATCTATAACGTAATATAACCTAACCTAAATCAACCTAACATCTCGGCGGTAATATTTGGAGACATTCCTGGCTTGTTGGCCTCTACGTCTCCGTGGGATATTTATATACATCAATAACGTAATATAACCTAACCTAACCCAATCTAACATCTCGGCGGTAATATTTGAACACATTCCTGGCTTGTTGGCCTCTACATCTCCATGGGACCTTTATATACATCAATAACGTTATATAACCGAACCTAACCCAGCCTAACGCTTCAGCGGTAATATTTGAAAACATTCCTGGCTTGTTGGCCTCTACGTCCCCGTGGGATCCTTATATACATCAATAACGTAATATAACCTAACCTAACCCAATCTAACATTTCGGCGGTAATATTTGAACACATTCATGGCTTGTTGGCCTCTACGTCTCCGTGGGAACTTTATATACATCTATAACGTAATATAACCTAACCTAACCCAACCTAACATCTCGGCGGTAATATTTGAACACATTCCTGGCTTGTTGGCCTCTACGTTTCCGTGGGACCTTTATATACATCTATAACGTAATATAACATAACCTAACCCAACCTAACATCTCGTCGGTAATATTTGAAAACATTCATGGCGAGTTGGCCTCTACGTCTCCGCGGGAGCTTCATATACATCAATAACGAAATATAACCTAACCTAACCCAACCTAACATCTCGGCTGTAATATCAGAAAACATACCTGGCGAGTTGGCCTCTACGACTCCGTGGTACCTTCATAAACATCAATAACGAAATATAACCTAACCTAACACAACCTATCATCTCGGCGGTAATATTTGAACACATTCCTGGCTTGTTGGCCTCTACGTCTCCGTGGTACATTTATATACATCAATAACGTAATATAACCTAACCTAACCCAACCTAACATCTCGGCGGTAATATTTGACATCATTCCTGGCGAGTTGGGCTCTACGTCTCCGTTTGATCTTCATAAACATCAATAACGTAATATAACCTAACCTAACCCAACCTTTCATCTCGGCGGTAATATTTGACAACATTCCTGGCGAGTTGGCCTCTACGTCTCCGTGGGACCTTTAGATACATCTATAACGTAATATAACCTAACCTAACCCAGCCTAACATCTCGGCGGTAATATTTGAAAACATTCCTGGCGAGTTGGCCTCTACGTCTCCGTGGGAACTTTATATGCATCTATAACGTAATATAACCTAACCTAACCCAACCTATCATCTCGGCGCTAACGTTTGACAACATTCCTGGCGAGTTGGCCTCTACGTCTCCGTCAGAACTTCATCGACATTAATAAAGAAATATAACCTAACCTAACACAACCTATCATCTCGGCGGTAATATTTGACAACATTACTGGCGAGTTGGCCTCTACGTCTCCGTGGGACCTTTGTATACATCAATAACGTTATATAACCTAACCTAACCCAACCTAACATCTCGGCGGTAATATTTGAACACATTCCTGGCTTGTTGGCCTCTACGTCTCTAGGGACCGTTATATACATCTATAACGTAATATAACCTAACCTAACCCAAACTAACATCTCGGCGGTAATATTTGACATCATTCCTGGCGAGTTGGGCTCTACGTCTCCGTTTGATCTTCATAAACATCAATAACGTAATATAACCTAACCTAACCCAACCTTTCATCTCGGCGGAAATATTTGACAACATTCCTGGCGAGTTGGCCTCTACGTCTCCGTGGGACCTTCATATACATCAATAACGAAATATAACCTAACCTAACCCAACCTGTCATCTCGGCGGTAATATTTGACAACATTACTGGCGAGTTGGCCGCTACGTCTCCGTTTGACCTTCATAAACATCAGTAACGAAATATAACCTAACCTAACACAACCTATCATCTCGGCGGTAATATTAGAAAACATACCTGGCGAGTTGGCCTCTACGTCTCCGTGGGAACTTCATAAGCATCAATTACGAAATATAACGCAACTTAATCCAACCTATCATTTCGGCGGTAATATTTGATAACATTCCTGGCGAGTTGGCCTCTACGTCTCCGTGGGAGCTTTATATACATCAATAACGTAATATAACCTAACCTAACCCAACCTATCATCTCGGCGGTAATATTTGACAACATTTCTGTCGAGTTGGCCTCTACGTCTCCGTGGGACCGTTATATACATCTATAACGTAATATAACCTAACCTAACCCAAACTAACATCTCGGCGGTAATATTTGACATCATTCCTGGCGAGTTGGGCTCTACGTCTCCGTTTGATCTTCATAAACATCAATAACGTAATATAACCTAACCTAACCCAACCTTTCATCTCGGCGGTAATATTTGAACACATTCCTGGCTTGTTGGCCTCTACCTCTCCGCGGTACATTTATATACATCAATAACGTAATATAACCTAACCTAACCCAACCTATCATCTCGGCGGTAATATTTGACAACATTCCTGCCGAGTTGGCCTCTACGTCACCGTGGGACATTTATATACATCAATAACGTAATATAACCTAACCTAACCCAACCTAACATCTCGGCGGTAATATTTGACAACATTACTGGCGAGTTGGCCTCTACGTCTCCGTGGGACCTTTATATACATCAATAACGTTATATAATCTAACCTAACCCAACCTAACATCTCGGCGGTAATATTTGACGACATTCCTGGCTTGTTGGCCTCTACGTCCCCGTGGGATATATATATACATCAATAACGTAATATAACCTAACCTAACCCAATCTAACATCTCGGCGGTAATATTTGACAACATTCCTGGCGAGTTGGCTTCTCCGTCTCTGTGGGATCTTTTTATACATCAATAACGTAATATAACCTAACCTAACCCAACCTAACATCTCGGCGGTAATACTTGAAAACATTCATGGCGAGTTGGCCTCTACGTCTCCGTGGGATCTTTATATACATCTATAACGTAATATAACCTAACCTAACCCAACCTAACATCTCGGCGGTAATATTTGAACACATTCCTGGCTTGTTGGCCTCTACGTCTCCGTGGGACCGTTAGATACATCTATAACGTAATATAACCTAACCTAACCCAAACTAACATCTCGGCGGTAATATTTGACATCATTCCTGGCGAGTTGGGCTCTACGTTTCCGTTTGATCTTCATAAACATCAATAACGTAATATAACCTAACCTAACCCAACCTTTCATCTCGGCGGAAATATTTGACAACATTCCTGGCGAGTTGGCCTCTACGTCTCCGTGGGACCTTCATATACATCAATAACGAAATATAACCTAACCTAACCCAACCTGTCATCTCGGCGGTAATATTTGACAACATTACTGGCGAGTTGGCCGCTACGTCTCCGTTTGACCTTCATAAACATCAGTAACGAAATATAAGCTAACCTAACACAACCTATCATCTCGGCGGTAATATTTGACAACATTACTGGCGAGTTGGCCTCTACGTCTCCGTTTGACCTTCATAAACATCAATGACGAAATATAACCAAACATAACACAACCTATCATCTCGGCGGTAATATTTGACAACATTCCTGGCGAGTTGGCTTCTCCGTCTCTGTGGTATCTTTTTATACATCAATAACGTAATATAACCTAACCTAACCCAACCTAACATCTCGGCGGTAATATTAGAAAACATACCTAGCGAGTTGGCCTCTACGTCTCCGTGGGAACTTCATAAGCATCATTAACGAACTATAACGTAACTTAAACCAACCTATCATTTCGGCGGTAATATTTGACAACATTCCTGGCGAGTTGGCCTCTACGTCTCCGTGGGACCTTTATATACATCTATAACGTAATATAACCTAACCTAACCCAACCTAACATCTCGGCGGTAATATTTGAACACATTCCTGGCTTGTTGGCCTCTACGTCTCCGTGGGACCGTTACATACATCTATAACGTAATATAACCAAACCTAACCCAAGCTAACATCTCGGCGGTAATATTTGACAACATTACTGGCGAGTTGGCCTCTACGTCTCCGTTTGATCTTCATAAGCATCAATAACGTAATATAACCTAACCTAACCCAACCTATCATCTCGGCGCTAACGTTTGACAACATTCCTGGCGAGTTGGCCTCTACGTCTCCGTGAGAACTTCATATACATTAATAAAGAAATATAACCTAACCTAACCCAACCTATCATCTCGGCGGTAATATTTGACAACATTCCTGGCGAGTTGGCCTCTACGTCACCGTGGGACATTTATATACATCAATAACGTAATATAACCTAACCTAACCCAACCTAACATCTCGGCGGTAATATTTGACAACATTACTGGCGAGTTGGCCTCTACGTCTTCGTGGGACCTTTATATACATCAATAACGTTATATAACCTAACCTAACCCAACCTAACATCTCGGCGGTAATATTTGACAACATTACTGGCGAGTTGGCCTCTACGTCTCCGTTTGACCTTCATAAACATCAGTAACGAAATATAACATAACCTAACACAACCTATCATCTCGGCGGTAATATTTGACAACATTACTGGCGAGTTGGCCTCTACGTCTCCGTTTGACCTTCATAAACATCAATGACGAAATATAACCTAACATAACACAACCTATCATCTCGGCGGTAATATTTAACAACATTCCTGGCGAGTTGGCTTCTCCGTCTCTGTGGTATCCTTTTATACATCAATAACGTAATATAACCTAACCTAACCCAACCTTTCATCTCGGCGGAAATATTTGACAACATTCCTGGCGAGTTGGCCTCTACGTCTCCGTGGGACCTTCATATACATCAATAACGAAATATAACCTAACCTAACCCAAACTAACATCTCGGCGGTAATATTTGACATCATTCCTGGCGAGTTGGGCCCTACGTCTCCGTTTGATCTTCATAAACATCAATAACGTAATATAACCTAACCTAACCCAACCTTTCGTCTCGGCGGTAATATTTGACAACATTCCTGGCGAGTTGGCCTCTACGTCTCCGTGGGACCTTTATATACATCTATAACGTAATATAACCTAACCTAACCCAACCTAACATCTCGGCGGTAATACTTGAAAACATTCCTGGCGAGTTGGCTTCTCCGTCTCCGTGGGACCTTTATATACATCAATAACGTAATATAACCTAACCTAACCCAACCTAACACCTCGGCGGTAATATTTGAACACATTCCTGGCTTGTTGGCCTCTACGTCCCCGTGGGATATGTATATACATCAATAACGTAACATAACCTAACCTAACCCAATCTAACATCTCGGCGGTAATATTTGAACACATTCCTGGATTGTTGGCCTCTACGCCTCCGTGGGAACTTTATATACATCTATAACGTAATATAACCTAACCTAACCCAACCTAACATCTCGGCGGTAATATTTGAACACATTCCTGGCTTCTTGGCCTCTACGTCTCCGTGGGACCTTTATATACATCTATAACGTAATATAACCTAACCTAACCCAAACTAACCTCTCGGCGGTAATATTTGACATCATTCCTGGCGAGTTGGGCTCTACGTCTCCGTTTGATCTTCATAAGCATCAATAACGTAATATAACCTAACCTAACCCAACCTATCATGTCGGCGGTAATATTTGATCACATTCCTGGCTTGTTGACCTCTACGTCTCCGCGGGACCTTTAAATACATCTATAACGTAATATAACCTAACCTAACCCAGCCTAACATCTCGGCGGTAATATTTGAAAACATTCCTGGCGAGTTGGCCTCTACGTCTTCCTGGGAACTTTATATGCATCTATAACGTAATATAACCTAACCTAACCCAACCTATCATCTCGGCGCTAACGTTTGACAACATTCCTGGCGAGTTGGCCTCTACGTCTCCGTGAGAACTTCATATACATTAATAAAGAAATATAACCTAACCTAACCCAACCTATCATCTCGGCGGTAATATTTGACAACATTCCTGGCGAGTTGGCCTCTACGTCACCGTGGGACCTTTATATACATCAATAACGTTATATAACCTAACCTAACCCAACCTAACATCTCGGCGGTAATATTTGACAACATTACTGGCGAGTTGGCTTCTACGTCTCCGTTTGACCTTCATAAACATCAATGACGAAATATAACCTAACATAACACAACCTATCATCTCGGCGGTAATATTTAACAACATTCCTGGGGAGTTGGCTTCTCCGTCTCTGTGGTATCTTTTTATACATCAATAACGTAATATAACCTAACCTAACCCAATCTAACATCTCGGCGGTAATATTAGAAAACATACCTAGCGAGTTGGCCTCTACGTCTCCGTGGGACCTTTATATACATCTATAACGTAATATAACCTAACCTAACCCAACCTAACATCTCGGCGGTAATATTTGACATCATTCCTGGCGAGTTGGGCTCTACGTCTCCGTTTGATCTTCATAAACATCAATAACGTAATATAACCTAACCTAACCCAATCTAACATCTCGGCGGTAATATTTGAACACATTCCTGGCTTGTTGGCCTCTACGTCTCCGTGGGGACTTTATATACATCTATAACGTAATATAACCTAACCTAACCCAACCTAACATCTCGGCGGTAATATTTGAACACATTCCTGGCTTGTTGGCCTCTACGTCTCCGTGGGACCTTTATATACATCTATAACGTAATATAACCTAACCTAACCCAACCTATCATCTCGGCGGTAATATTTGAAAACATACCAGACGTGTTGGCCTCTACGTCTCCGTGGGACCTTTTTATACACCAATAACGTTATATAACCTAACCTAACCCAACCTAACATCTCGGCGGTAATATTTGACGACATTCCTGGCTTGTTGGCCTCTACGTCCCCGTGGGATATATATATACATCAATAACGTAATATAACCTAACCTAACCCAATCTAACATCTCGGCGGTAATATTTGACAACATTCCTGGCGAGTTGGCTTCTCCGTCTCTGTGGGATCTTTTTATACATCAATAACGTAATATAACCTAACCTAACCCAACCTAACATCTCGGCGGTAATACTTGAAAACATTCATGGCGAGTTGGCCTCTACGTCTCCGTGGGATCTTTATATACATCTATAACGTAATATAACCTCACCTAACCCAACCTTTCATCTCGGCGGAAATATTTGACAACATTCCTGGCGAGTTGGCCTCTACGTCTCCGTGGGACCTTCATATACATCAATAACGAAATATAACCTAACCTAACCCAACCTGTCATCTCGGCGGTAATATTTGACAACATTACTGGCGAGTTGGCCGCTACGTCTCCGTTTGACCTTCATAAACATCAGTAACGAAATATAACCTAACCTAACACAACCTATCATCTCGGCGGTAATATTTGACAACATTCCTGGCTTGTTGGCCTCTACGTCTCCGTGGGATCTTTATATACATCAATAACGTAATATAACCTAACCTAACCCAATCTAACATCTCGGCGGTAATATTTGAACACATTCCTGGCTTGTTGGCCTCTACGTCTCCGTGGGGACTTTATATACATCTATAACGTAATATAACCTAACCTAACCCAACCTAACATCTCGGCGGTAATATTTGAACACATTCCTGGCTTGTTGGCCTCTACGTCTCCGTGGGACCTTTATATACATCTATAACGTAATATAACCTAACCTAACCCAACCTAACATCTCGGCGGTAATATTTGACAACATTCCTGGCTTGTTGGCCTCTACGTCTCCGTGGGACCTTTATATACATCTATAACGTAATATAACCTAACCTAACCCAAACTAACCTCTCGGCGGTAATATTTGACATCATTCCTGGCGAGTTGGGCTCTACGTCACCGTTTGATCTTCATAAGCATCAATAACGTAATATAACCTAACCTAACCCAACCTTTCATCTCGGCGGAAATATTTGACAACATTCCTGGCGAGTTGGCCTCTACGTCTCCGTGGGACCTTCATATACATCAATAACGAAATATAACCTAACCTAACCCAACCTGTCATCTCGGCGGTAATATTTGACAACATTACTGGCGAGTTGGCCGCTACGTCTCCGTTTGACCTTCATAAACATCAGTAACGAAATATAACCTAACCTAACACAACCTATCATCTCGGCGGTAATATTTGACAACATTACTGGCGAGTTGGCCTCTACGTCTCCGTTTGACATTCATAAACATCAATGACGAAATATAACCTAACATAACACAACCTATCATCTCGGCGGTAATATTTGACAACATTCCTGGCGAGTTGGCTTCTCCGTCTCTGTGGTATCTTTTTATACATCAATAACGTAATATAACCTAACCTAACCCAACCTAACATCTCGGCGGTAATATTAGAAAACATACCTAGCGAGTTGGCCTCTACGTCTCCGTGGGAACTTCATAAGCATCATTAACGAACTATAACGTAACTTAATCCAACCTATCATTTCGGCGGTAATATTTGACAACATTCCTGGCGAGTTGGCCTCTACGTCTCCGTGGGACCTTTATATACATCTATAACGTAATATAACCTAACCTAACCCAACCTAACATCTCGGCGGTAATATTTGAACACATTCCTGGCTTGTTGGCCTCTACGTCTCCGTGGGACCGTTATATACATCTATAACGTAATATAACCAAACCTACCCCAAGCTAACATCTCGGCGGTAATATTTGACATCATTCCTGGCGAGTTGGGCTCTACGTCTCCGTTTGATCTTCATAAACATCAATAACGTAATATAACCTAACCTAACCCAACCTGTCATCTCGGCGGTAATATTTGACAACATTACTGGCGAGTTGGCCTCTACGTCTCCGTTTGACCTTCATAAACATCAGTAACGAAATATAACCTAACCTAACACAACCTATCATCTCGGCGGTAATATTTGACAACATTCCTGGCTTGTTGGCCTCTACGTCTCCGTGGGATCTTTATATACATCAATAACGTAATATAACCTAACCTAACCCAATCTAACATCTCGGCGGTAATATTTGAACACATTCCTGGCTTGTTGGCCTCTACGTCTCCGTGGGGACTTTATATACATCTATAACGTAATATAACCTAACCTAACCCAACCTAACATCTCGGCGGTAATATTTGAACACATTCCTGGCTTGTTGGCCTCTACGTCTCCGTGGGACCTTTATATACATCTATAACGTAATATAACCTAACCTAACCCAACCTAACATCTCGGCGGTAATATTTGAACACATTCCTGGCTTGTTGGCCTCTACGTCTCCGTGGGACCTTTATATATATCTATAACGTAATATAACCTAACCTAACCCAAACTAACCTCTCGGCGGTAATATTTGACATCATTCCTGGCGAGTTGGGCTCTACGTCTCCGTTTGATCTTCATAAGCATCAATAACGTAATATAACCTAACCTAACCCAACCTATCATGTCGGCGGTAATATTTGATCACATTCCTGGCTTGTTGACCTCTACGTCTCCGCGGGACCTTTAAATACATCTATAACGTAATATAACCTAACCTAACCCAGCCTAACATCTCGGCGGTAATATTTGAAAACATTCCTGGCGAGTTGGCCTCTACGTCTCCGTGGGAACTTTATATGCATCTATAACGTAATATAACCTAACCTAACCCAACCTATCATCTCGGCGCTAACGTTTGACAACATTCCTGGCGAGTTGGCCTCTACGTCTCCGTTTGACCTTCATAAACATCAGTAACGAAATATAACCTAACCTAACACAACCTATCATCTCGGCGGTAATATTTGACAACATTACTGGCGAGTTGGCCTCTACGTCTCCGTTTGACCTTCATAAACATCAATAACGTAATATAACCTAACCTAACCCAACCTGTCATCTCGGCGGTAATATTTGACAACATTACTGGCGAATTGGCCTCTACGTCTCCGTTTGACCTTCATAAACATCAGTAACGAAATATAACCTAACCTAACCCAACCTAACATCTCGGCGGTAATATTTGAACACATTCCTGGCTTGTTGGCCTCTACGTCTCCGTGGGACCTTTATATACATCTATAACGTAATATAACCTAACCTAACCCAAACTAACCTCTCGGCGGTAATATTTGACATCATTCCTGGCGAGTTGGGCTCTACGTCTCCGTTTGATCTTCATAAGCATCAATAACGTAATATAACCTAACCTAACCCAACCTATCATGTCGGCGGTAATATTTGATCACATTCCTGGCTTGTTGACCTCTACGTCTCCGCGGGACCTTTAAATACATCTATAACGTAATATAACCTAACCTAACCCAGCCTAACATCTCGGCGGTAATATTTGAAAACATTCCTGGCGAGTTGGCCTCTACGTCTCCGTGGGAACTTTATATGCATCTATAACGTAATATAACCTAACCTAACCCAACCTATCATCTCGGCGCTAACGTTTGACAACATTCCTGGCGAGTTGGCCTCTACGTCTCCGTGAGAACTTCATATACATTAATAAAGAAATATAACCTAACCTAACCCAACCTATCATCTCGGCGGTAATATTTGACAACATTCCTGGCGAGTTGGCCTCTACGTCACCGTGGGACATTTATATACATCAATAACGTAATATAACCTAACCTAACCCAACCTAACATCTCGGCGGTAATATTTGACAACATTACTGGCGAGTTGGCCTCTACGTCTCCGTGGGACCTTTATATACATCAATAACGTTATATAACCTAACCTAACCCAACCTAACATCTCGGCGGTAATATTTGACAACATTACTGGCGAGTTGGCCTCTACGTCTCCGTTTGACCTTCATAAACATCAGTAACGAAATATAACCTGACCTAACACAACCTATCATCTCGGCGGTAATATTTGACAACATTACTGGCGAGTTGGCCTCTACGTCTCCGTTTGACCTTCATAAACATCAATGACGAAATATAACCTAACATAACACAACCTATCATCTCGGCGGTAATATTTAACAACATTCCTGGCGAGTTGGCTTCTCCGTCTCTGTGGTATCTTTTTATACATCAATAACGTAATATAACCTAACCTAACCCAATCTAACATCTCGGCGGTAATATTAGAAAACATACCTAGCGAGTTGGCCTCTACGTCTCCGTGGGAACTTCATAAGCATCATTAACGAAGTATAACGTAACTTAATCCAACCTATCATTTCGGCGGTAATATTTGACAACATTCCTGGCGAGTTGGCCTCTACGTCTCCGTGGGACCTTTATATACATCTATAACGTAATATAACCTAACCTAACCCAACCTAACATCTCGGCGGTAATATTTGAACACATTCCTGGCTTGTTGGCCTCTACGTCTCCGTGCGACCGTTATATACATCTATAACGTAATATAACCAAACCTAACCCAAGCTAACATCTCGGCGGTAATATTTGACATCATTCCTGGCGAGTTGGGCTCTACGTCTCCGTTTTATCTTCATAAACATCAATAACGTAATATAACCTAACCTAACCCAACCTGTCATCTCGGCGGTAATATTTGACAACATTACTGGCGAGTTGGCCTCTACGTCTCCGTTTGACCTTCATAAACATCAGTAACGAAATATAACCTAACCTAACCCAACCTAACATCTCGGCGGTAATATTTGAACACATTCCTGGCTTGTTGGCCTCTACGTCTCCGTGGGACCTTTATATACATCTATAACGTAATATAACCTAACCTAACCCAAACTAACCTCTCGGCGGTAATATTTGACATCATTCCTGGCGAGTTGGGCTCTACGTCTCCGTTTGATCTTCATAAGCATCAATAACGTATTATAACCTAACCTAACCCAACCTATCATGTCGGCGGTAATATTTGATCACATTCCTGGCTTGTTGACCTCTACGTCTCCGCGGGACCTTTAAATACATCTATAACGTAATATAACCTAACCTAACCCAGCCTAACATCTCGGCGGTAATATTTGAAAACATTCCTGGCGAGTTGGCCTCTACGTCTCCGTGGGAACTTTATATGCATCTATAACGTAATATAACCTAACCTAACCCAACCTAACATCTCGGCGGTAATATTTGACAACATTACTAGCGAGTTGGCCTCTACGTCTCCGTGGGACCTTTATATACATCAATAACGTTATATAACCTAACCTAACCCAACCTAACATCTCGGCGGTAATATTAGAAAACATACCTAGCGAGTTGGCCTCTACGTCTCCGTGGGAACTTCATAAGCATCATTAACGAACTATAACGTAACTTAATCCAACCTATCATTTCGGCGGTAATATTTGACAACATTCCTGGCGAGTTGGCCTCTACGTCTCCGTGGGACCTTTATATACATCTATAACGTAATATAACCTAACCTAACCCAACCTAACATCTCGGCGGTAATATTTGAACACATTCCTGGCTTGTTGGCCTCTACGTCTCCGTGGGACCGTTATATACATCTATAACGTAATATAACCAAACCTAACCCAAGCTAACATCTCGGCGGTAATATTTGACATCATTCCTGGCGAGTTGGGCTCTACGTCTCCGTTTGATCTTCATAAACATCAATAACGTAATATAACCTAACCTTACCCAACCTGTCATCTCGGCGGTAATATTTGACAACATTACTGGCGAGTTGGCCTCTACGTCTCCGTTTGACCTTCATAAACATCAGTAACGAAATATAACCTAACCTAACACAACCTATCATCTCGGCGGTAATATTTGACAACATTCCTGGCTTGTTGGCCTCTACGTCTCCGTGGGATCTTTATGTACATCAATAACGTAATATAACCTAACCTAACCCAATCTAACATCTCGGCGGTAATATTTGAACACATTCCTGGCTTGTTGGCCTCTACGTCTCCGTGGGGACTTTATATACATCTATAACGTAATATAACCTAACCTAACCCAACCTAACATCTCGGCGGTAATATTTGAACACATTCCTGGCTTGTTGGCCTCTACGTCTCCGTGGGACCTTTATATACATCTATAACGTAATATAACCTAACCTAACCCAACCTAACATCTCGGCGGTAATATTTGAACACATTCCTGGCTTGTTGGCCTCTACGTCTCCGTGGGACCTTTATATACATCTATAACGTAATATAACCTAACCTAACCCAAACTAACCTCTCGGCGGTAATATTTGACATCATTCCTGGCGAGTTGGGCTCTACGTCTCCGTTTGATCTTCATAAGCATCAATAACGTAATATAACCTAACCTAACCCAACCTATCATGTCGGCGGTAATATTTGATCACATTCCTGGCTTGTTGACCTCTACGTCTCCGCGGGACCTTTAAATACATCTATAACGTAATATAACCTAACCTAACCCAGCCTAACATCTCGGCGGTAATATTTGAAAACATTCCTGGCGAGTTGGCCTCTACGTCTCCGTGAGAACTTCATATACATTAATAAAGAAATATAACCTAACCTAACCCAACCTATCATCTCGGCGGTAATATTTGACAACATTCCTGGCGAGTTGGCCTCTACGTCACCGTGGGACATTTATATACATCAATAACATAATATAACCTAACCTAACCCAACCTAACATCTCGGCGGTAATATTTGACAACATTACTGGCGAGTTGGCCTCTACGTCTCCGTGGGACCTTTATATACATCAATAACGTTATATAACCTAACCTAACCCAACCTAACATCTCGGCGGTAATATTTGACAACATTACTGGCGAGTTGGCCTCTACGTCTCCGTTTGACCTTCATAAACATCAGTAACGAAATATAACCTAACCTAACACAACCTATATTCTCGGCGGTAATATTTGACAACATTACTGGCGAGTTGGCCTCTACGTCTCCGTTTGACCTTCATAAACATCAATGACGAAATATAACCTAACATAACACAACCTATCATCTCGGCGGTAATATTTAACAACATTCCTGGCGAGTTGGCTTCTCCGTCTCTGTGGTATCTTTTTATACATCAATAACGTAATATAACCTAACCTAACCCAACCTAACATCTCGGCGGTAATATTTGACAACATTACTAGCGAGTTGGCCTCTACGTCTCCGTGGGACCTTTATATACATCAATAACGTTATATAACCTAACCTAACCCAACCTAACATCTCGGCGGTAATATTTGACAACATTACTGGCGAGTTGGCCTCTACGTCTCCGTTTGACCTTCATAAACATCAGTAACGAAATATAACCTAACCTAACACAACCTATATTCTCGGCGGTAATATTTGACAACATTACTGGCGAGTTGGCCTCTACGTCTCCGTTTGACCTTCATAAACATCAATGACGAAATATAACCTAACATAACACAACCTATCATCTCGGCGGTAATATTTAACAACATTCCTGGCGAGTTGGCTTCTCCGTCTCTGTGGTATCTTTTTATACATCAATAACGTAATATAACCTAACCTAACCCAATCTAACATCTCGGCGGTAATATTAGAAAACATACCTAGCGAGTTGGCCTCTACGTCTCCGTGGGAACTTCATAAGCATCATTAACGAACTATAACGTAACTTAATCCAACCTATCATTTCGGCGGTAATATTTGACAACATTCCTGGCGAGTTGGCCTCTACGTCTCCGTGGGACCTTTATATACATCTATAACGTAATATAACCTAACCTAACCCAACCTAACATCTCGGCGGTAATATTTGAACACATTCCTGGCTTGTTGGCCTCTACGTCTCCGTGGGACCGTTATATACATCTATAACGTAATATAACCAAACCTAACCCAAGCTAACATCTCGGCGGTAATATTTGACATCATTCCTGGCGAGTTGGGCTCTACGTCTCCGTTTGATCTTCATAAACATCAATAACGTAATATAACCTAACCTAACCCAACCTGTCATCTCGGCGGTAATATTTGACAACATTACTGGCGAGTTGGCCTCTACGTCTCCGTTTGACCTTCATAAACATCAGTAACGAAATATAACCTAACCTAACACAACCTATCATCTCGGCGGTAATATTTGACAACATTCCTGGCTTGTTGGCCTCTACGTCTCCGTGGGATCTTTATATACATCAATAACGTAATATAACCTAACCTAACCCAATCTAACATCTCGGCGGTAATATTTGAACACATTCCTGGCTTGTTGGCCTCTACGTCTCCGTGGGGACTTTATATACATCTATAACGTAATATAACCTAACCTAACCCAACCTAACATCTCGGCGGTAATATTTGAACACATTCCTGGCTTGTTGGCCTCTACGTCTCCGTGGGACCTTTATATACATCTATAACGTAATATAACCTAACCTAACCCAACCTATCATGTCGGCGGTAATATTTGATCACATTCCTGGCTTGTTGACCTCTACGTCTCCGCGGGACCTTTAAATACATCTATAACGTAATATAACCTAACCTAACCCAGCCTAACATCTCGGCGGTAATATTTGAAAACATTCCTGGCGAGTTGGCCTCTACGTCTCCGTGGGAACTTTATATGCATCTATAACGTAATATAACCTAACCTAACCCAACCTATCATCTCGGCGCTAACGTTTGACAACATTCCTGGCGAGTTGGCCTCTACGTCTCCGTTTGACCTTCATAAACATCAGTAACGAAATATAACCTAACCTAACACAAGCTATCATCTCGGCGGTAATATTTGACAACATTACTGGCGAGTTGGCCTCTACGTCTCCGTTTGACCTTCATAAACATCAATAACGTAATATAACCTAACCTAACCCAACCTGTCATCTCGGCGGTAATATTTGACAACATTACTGGCGAGTTGGCCTCTACGTCTCCGTTTGACCTTCATAAACATCAGTAACGAAATATAACCTAACCTAACCCAACCTAACATCTCGGCGGTAATATTTGAACACATTCCTGGCTTGTTGGCCTCTACGTCTCCGTGGGACCTTTATATACATCTATAACGTAATATAACCTAACCTAACCCAAACTAACCTCTCGGCGGTAATATTTGACATCATTCCTGGCGATTTGGGCTCTACGTCTCCGTTTGATCTTCATAAGCATCAATAACGTAATATAACCTAACCTAACCCAACCTATCATGTCGGCGGTAATATTTGATCACATTCCTGGCTTGTTGACCTCTACGTCTCCGCGGGACCTTTAAATACATCTATAACGTAATATAACCTAACCTGACCCAGCCTAACATCTCGGCGGTAATATTTGAAAACATTCCTGGCGAGTTGGCCTCTACGTCTCCGTGGGAACTTTATATACATCAATAACGTTATATAACCTAACCTAACCCAACCTAACATCTCGGCGGTAATATTTGACAACATTACTGGCGAGTTGGCCTCTACGTCTCCGTTTGACCTTCATAAACATCAGTAACGAAATATAACCTAACCTAACCCAACCTAACATCTCGGCGGTAATATTTGAACACATTCCTGGCTTGTTGGCCTCTACGTCTCCGTGGGACCTTTATATACATCTATAACGTAATATAACCTAACCTAACCCAAACTAACCTCTCGGCGGTAATATTTGACATCATTCCTGGCGAGTTGGGCTCTACGTCTCCGTTTGATCTTCATAAGCATCAATAACGTAATATAACCTAACCTAACCCAACCTATCATGTCGGCGGTAATATTTGATCACATTCCTGGCTTGTTGACCTCTACGTCTCCGCGGGACCTTTAAATACATCTATAACGTAATATAACCTAACCTAACCCAGCCTAACATCTCGGCGGTAATATTTGAAAACATTCCTGGCGAGTTGGCCTCTACGTCTCCGTGGGAACTTTATATGCATCTATAACGTAATATAACCTAACCTAACCCAACCTATCATCTCGGCGCTAACGTTTGACAACATTCCTGGCGAGTTGGCCTCTACGTCTCCGTGAGAACTTCATATACATTAATAAAGAAATATAACCTAACCTAACCCAACCTATCATCTCGGCGGTAATATTTGACAACATTCCTGGCGAGTTGGCCTCTACGTCACCGTGGGACATTTATATACATCAATAACGTAATATAACCTAACCTAACCCAACCTAACATCTCGGCGGTAATATTTGACAACATTACTAGCGAGTTGGCCTCTACGTCTCCGTGGGACCTTTATATACATCAATAACGTTATATAACCTAACCTAACCCAACCTAACATCTCGGCGGTAATATTTGACAACATTACTGGCGAGTTGGCCTCTACGTCTCCGTTTGACCTTCATAAACATCAGTAACGAAATATAACCTAACCTAACACAACCTATATTCTCGGCGGTAATATTTGACAACATTACTGGCGAGTTGGCCTCTACGTCTCCGTTTGACCTTCATAAACATCAATGACGAAATATAACCTAACATAACACAACCTATCATCTCGGCGGTAATATTTAACAACATTCCTGGCGAGTTGGCTTCTCCGTCAATGTGGTATCTTTTTATACATCAATAACGTAATATAACCTAACCTAACCCAATCTAACATCTCGGCGGTAATATTAGAAAACATACCTAGCGAGTTGGCCTCTACGTCTCCGTGGGAACTTCATAAGCATCATTAACGAACTATAACGTACCTTAATCCAACCTATCATTTCGGCGGTAATATTTGACAACATTCCTGGCGAGTTGGCCTCTACGTCTCCGTGGGACCTTTATATACATCTATAACGTAATATAACCTAACCTAACCCAAGCTAACATCTCGGCGGTAATATTTGAACACATTCCTGGCTTGTTGGCCTCTACGTCTCCGTGGGACCGTTATATACATCTATAACGTAATATAACCAAACCTAACCCAAGCTAACATCTCGGCGGTAATATTTGACATCATTCCTGGCGAGTTGGGCTCTACGTCTCCGTTTGATCTTCATAAACATCAATAACGTAATATAACCTAACCTAACCCAACCTGTCATCTCGGCGGTAATATTTGACAACATTACTGGCGAGTTGGCCTCTACGTCTCCGTTTGACCTTCATAAACATCAGTAACGAAATATAACCTAACCTAACCCAACCTAACATCTCGGCGGTAATATTTGAACACATTCCTGGCTTGTTGGCCTCTACGTCTCCGTGGGACCTTTATATACATCTATAACGTAATATAACCTAACCTAACCCAAACTAACCTCTCGGCGGTAATATTTGACATCATTCCTGGCGAGTTGGGCTCTACGTCTCCGTTTGATCTTCATAAGCATCAATAACGTAATATAACCTAACCTAACCCAACCTATCATGTCGGCGGTAATATTTGATCACATTCCTGGCTTGTTGACCTCTACGTCTCCGCGGGACCTTTAAATACATCTATCACGTAATATAACCTAACCTAACCCAGCCTAACATCTCGGCGGTAATATTTGAAAACATTCCTGGCGAGTTGGCCTCTACGTCTCCGTGGGAACTTTATATGCATCTATAACGTAATATAACCTAACCTAACCCAACCTATCATCTCGGCGCTAACGTTTGACAACATTCCTGGCGAGTTGGCCTCTACGTCTCCGTTTGACCTTCATAAACATCAGTAACGAAATATAACCTAACCTAACACAAGCTATCATCTCGGCGGTAATATTTGACAACATTACTGGCGAGTTGGCCTCTACGTCTCCGTTTGACCTTCATAAACATCAATAACGTAATATAACCTAACCTAACCCAACCTGTCATCTCGGCGGTAATATTTGACAACATTACTGGCGAGTTGGCCTCTACGTCTCCGTTTGACCTTCATAAACATCAGTAACGAAATATAACCTAACCTAACCCAACCTAACATCTCGGCGGTAATATTTGAACACATTCCTGGCTTGTTGGCCTCTACGTCTCCGTGGGACCTTTATATACATCTATAACGTAATATAACCTAACCTAACCCAAACTAACCTCTCGGCGGTAATATTTGACATCATTCCTGGCGATTTGGGCTCTACGTCTCCGTTTGATCTTCATAAGCATCAATAACGTAATATAACCTAACCTAACCCAACCTATCATGTCGGCGGTAATATTTGATCACATTCCTGGCTTGTTGACCTCTACGTCTCCGCGGGACCTTTAAATACATCTATAACGTAATATAACCTAACCTGACCCAGCCTAACATCTCGGCGGTAATATTTGAAAACATTCCTGGCGAGTTGGCCTCTACGTCTCCGTGGGAACTTTATATACATCAATAACGTTATATAACCTAACCTAACCCAACCTAACATCTCGGCGGTAATATTTGACAACATTACTGGCGAGTTGGCCTCTACGTCTCCGTTTGACCTTCATAAACATCAGTAACGAAATATAACCTAACCTAACCCAACCTAACATCTCGGCGGTAATATTTGAACACATTCCTGGCTTGTTGGCCTCTACGTCTCCGTGGGACCTTTATATACATCTATAACGTAATATAACCTAACCTAACCCAAACTAACCTCTCGGCGGTAATATTTGACATCATTCCTGGCGAGTTGGGCTCTACGTCTCCGTTTGATCTTCATAAGCATCAATAACGTAATATAACCTAACCTAACCCAACCTATCATGTCGGCGGTAATATTTGATCACATTCCTGGCTTGTTGACCTCTACGTCTCCGCGGGACCTTTAAATACATCTATAACGTAATATAACCTAACCTAACCCAGCCTAACATCTCGGCGGTAATATTTGAAAACATTCCTGGCGAGTTGGCCTCTACGTCTCCGTGGGAACTTTATATGCATCTATAACGTAATATAACCTAACCTAACCCAACCTATCATCTCGGCGCTAACGTTTGACAACATTCCTGGCGAGTTGGCCTCTACGTCTCCGTGAGAACTTCATATACATTAATAAAGAAATATAACCTAACCTAACCCAACCTATCATCTCGGCGGTAATATTTGACAACATTCCTGGCGAGTTGGCCTCTACGTCACCGTGGGACATTTATATACATCAATAACGTAATATAACCTAACCTAACCCAACCTAACATCTCGGCGGTAATATTTGACAACATTACTAGCGAGTTGGCCTCTACGTCTCCGTGGGACCTTTATATACATCAATAACGTTATATAACCTAACCTAACCCAACCTAACATCTCGGCGGTAATATTTGACAACATTACTGGCGAGTTGGCCTCTACGTCTCCGTTTGACCTTCATAAACATCAGTAACGAAATATAACCTAACCTAACACAACCTATATTCTCGGCGGTAATATTTGACAACATTACTGGCGAGTTGGCCTCTACGTCTCCGTTTGACCTTCATAAACATCAATGACGAAATATAACCTAACATAACACAACCTATCATCTCGGCGGTAATATTTAACAACATTCCTGGCGAGTTGGCTTCTCCGTCAATGTGGTATCTTTTTATACATCAATAACGTAATATAACCTAACCTAACCCAATCTAACATCTCGGCGGTAATATTAGAAAACATACCTAGCGAGTTGGCCTCTACGTCTCCGTGGGAACTTCATAAGCATCATTAACGAACTATAACGTACCTTAATCCAACCTATCATTTCGGCGGTAATATTTGACAACATTCCTGGCGAGTTGGCCTCTACGTCTCCGTGGGACCTTTATATACATCTATAACGTAATATAACCTAACCTAACCCAAGCTAACATCTCGGCGGTAATATTTGAACACATTCCTGGCTTGTTGGCCTCTACGTCTCCGTGGGACCGTTATATACATCTATAACGTAATATAACCAAACCTAACCCAAGCTAACATCTCGGCGGTAATATTTGACATCATTCCTGGCGAGTTGGGCTCTACGTCTCCGTTTGATCTTCATAAACATCAATAACGTAATATAACCTAACCTAACCCAACCTGTCATCTCGGCGGTAATATTTGACAACATTACTGGCGAGTTGGCCTCTACGTCTCCGTTTGACCTTCATAAACATCAGTAACGAAATATAACCTAACCTAACCCAACCTAACATCTCGGCGGTAATATTTGAACACATTCCTGGCTTGTTGGCCTCTACGTCTCCGTGGGACCTTTATATACATCTATAACGTAATATAACCTAACCTAACCCAAACTAACCTCTCGGCGGTAATATTTGACATCATTCCTGGCGAGTTGGGCTCTACGTCTCCGTTTGATCTTCATAAGCATCAATAACGTAATATAACCTAACCTAACCCAACCTATCATGTCGGCGGTAATATTTGATCACATTCCTGGCTTGTTGACCTCTACGTCTCCGCGGGACCTTTAAATACATCTATCACGTAATATAACCTAACCTAACCCAGCCTAACATCTCGGCGGTAATATTTGAAAACATTCCTGGCGAGTTGGCCTCTACGTCTCCGTGGGAACTTTATATGCATCTATAACGTAATATAACCTAACCTAACCCAACCTATCATCTCGGCGCTAACGTTTGACAACATTCCTGGCGAGTTGGCCTCTACGTCTCCGTTTGACCTTCATAAACATCAGTAACGAAATATAACCTAACCTAACACAACCTATCATCTCGGCGGTAATATTTGACAACATTACTGGCGAGTTGGCCTCTACGTCTCCGTTTGACCTTCATAAACATCAATAACGTAATATAACCTAACCTAACCCAACCTGTCATCTCGGCGGTAATATTTGACAACATTACTGGCGAGTTGGCCTCTACGTCTCCGTTTGACCTGCATAAACATCAGTAACGAAATATAACCTAACCTAACCCAACCTAACATCTCGGCGGTAATATTTGAACACATTCCTGGCTTGTTGGCCTCTACGTCTCCGTGGGACCTTTATATACATCTATAACGTAATATAACCTAACCTAACCCAAACTAACCTCTCGGCGGTAATATTTGACATCATTCCTGGCGATTTGGGCTCTACGTCTCCGTTTGATCTTCATAAGCATCAATAACGTAATATAACCTAACCTAACCCAACCTATCATGTCGGCGGTAATATTTGATCACATTCCTGGCTTGTTGACCTCTACGTCTCCGCGGGACCTTTAAATACATCTATAACGTAATATAACCTAACCTGACCCAGCCTAACATCTCGGCGGTAATATTTGAAAACATTCCTGGCGAGTTGGCCTCTACGTCTCCGTGGGAACTTTATATACATCAATAACGTTATATAACCTAACCTAACCCAACCTAACATCTCGGCGGTAATATTTGACAACATTACTGGCGAGTTGGCCTCTACGTCTCCGTTTGACCTTCATAAACATCAGTAACGAAATATAACCTAACCTAACCCAACCTAACATCTCGGCGGTAATATTTGAACACATTCCTGGCTTGTTGGCCTCTACGTCTCCGTGGGACCTTTATATACATCTATAACGTAATATAACCTAACCTAACCCAAACTAACCTCTCGGCGGTAATACTTGACATCATTCCTGGCGAGTTGGGCTCTACGTCTCCGTTTGATCTTCATAAGCATCAATAACGTAATATAACCTAACCTAACCCAACCTATCATGTCGGCGGTAATATTTGATCACATTCCTGGCTTGTTGACCTCTACGTCTCCGCGGGACCTTTAAATACATCTATAACGTAATATAACCTAACCTAACCCAGCCTAACATCTCGGCGGTAATATTTGAAAACATTCCTGGCGAGTTGGCCTCTACGTCTCCGTGGGAACTTTATATGCATCTATAACGTAATATAACCTAACCTAACCCAACCTATCATCTCGGCGCTAACGTTTGACAACATTCCTGGCGAGTTGGCCTCTACGTCTCCGTGAGAACTTCATATACATTAATAAAGAAATATAACCTAACCTAACCCAACCTATCGTCTCGGCGGTAATATTTGCAACATTCCTGGCGAGTTGGCCTCTACGTCACCGTGGGACATTTATATACATCAATAACGTAATATAACCTAACCTAACCCAACCTAACATCTCGGCGGTAATATTTGACAACATTACTAGCGAGTTGGCCTCTACGTCTCCGTGGGACCTTTATATACATCAATAACGTTATATAACCTAACCTAACCCAACCTAACATCTCGGCGGTAATATTTGACAACATTACTGGCGAGTTGGCCTCTACGTCTCCGTTTGACCTTCATAAACATCAGTAACGAAATATAACCTAACCTAACACAACCTATATTCTCGGCGGTAATATTTGACAACATTACTGGCGAGTTGGCCTCTACGTCTCCGTTTGACCTTCATAAACATCAATGACGAAATATAACCTAACATAACACAACCTATCATCTCGGCGGTAATATTTAACAACATTCCTGGCGAGTTGGCTTCTCCGTCTCTGTGGTATCTTTTTATACATCAATAACGTAATATAACCTAACCTAACCCAATCTAACATCTCGGCGGTAATATTAGAAAACATACCTAGCGAGTTGGCCTCTACGTCTCCGTGGGAACTTCATAAGCATCATTAACGAACTATAACGTAACTTAATCCAACCTATCATCTCGGCGGTAATATTTGACAACATTACTGGCGAGTTGGCCTCTACGTCTCCGTTTGACCTTCATAAACATCAGTAACGAAATATAACCTAACCTAACCCAACCTAACATCTCGGCGGTAATATTTGAACACATTCCTGGCTTGTTGGCCTCTACGTCTCCGTGGGACCTTTATATACATCTATAACGTAATATAACCTAACCTAACCCAAACTAACCTCTCGGCGGTAATATTTGACATCATTCCTGGCGAGTTGGGCTCTACGTCTCCGTTTGATCTTCATAAGCATCAATAACGTAATATAACCTAACCTAACCCAACCTATCATGTCGGCGGTAATATTTGATCACATTCCTGGCTTGTTGACCTCTACGTCTCCGCGGGACCTTTAAATACATCTATAACGTAATATAACCTAACCTAACCCAGCCTAACATCTCGGCGGTAATATTTGAAAACATTCCTGGCGAGTTGGCCTCTACGTCTCCGTGGGAACTTTATATGCATCTATAACGTAATATAACCTAACCTAACCCAACCTATCATCTCGGCGCTAACGTTTGACAACATTCCTGGCGAGTTGGCCTCTACGTCTCCGTTTGACCTTCATAAACATCAGTAACGAAATATAACCTAACCTAACACAACCTATCATCTCGGCGGTAATATTTGACAACATTACTGGCGAGTTGGCCTCTACGTCTCCGTTTGACCTTCATAAACATCAATAACGTAATATAACCTAACCTAACCCAACCTGTCATCTCGGCGGTAATATTTGACAACATTACTGGCGAGTTGGCCTCTACGTCTCCGTTTGACCTTCATAAACATCAGTAACGAAATATAACCTAACCTAACCCAACCTAACATCTCGGCGGTAATATTTGAACACATTCCTGGCTTGTTGGCCTCTACGTCTCCGTGGGACCTTTATATACATCTATAACGTAATATAACCTAACCTAACCCAAACTAACCTCTCGGCGGTAATATTTGACATCATTCCTGGCGATTTGGGCTCTACGTCTCCGTTTGATCTTCATAAGCATCAATAACGTAATATAACCTAACCTAACCCAACCTATCATGTCGGCGGTAATATTTGATCACATTCCTGGCTTGTTGACCTCTACGTCTCCGCGGGACCTTTAAATACATCTATAACGTAATATAACCTAACCTGACCCAGCCTAACATCTCGGCGGTAATATTTGAAAACATTCCTGGCGAGTTGGCCTCTACGTCTCCGTGGGAACTTTATATACATCAATAACGTTATATAACCTAACCTAACCCAACCTAACATCTCGGCGGTAATATTTGACAACATTACTGGCGAGTTGGCCTCTACGTCTCCGTTTGACCTTCATAAACATCAGTAACGAAATATAACCTAACCTAACCCAACCTAACATCTCGGCGGTAATATTTGAACACATTCCTGGCTTGTTGGCCTCTACGTCTCCGTGGGACCTTTATATACATCTATAACGTAATATAACCTAACCTAACCCAAACTAACCTCTCGGCGGTAATATTTGACATCATTCCTGGCGAGTTGGGCTCTACGTCTCCGTTTGATCTTCATAAGCATCAATAACGTAATATAACCTAACCTAACCCAACCTATCATGTCGGCGGTAATATTTGATCACATTCCTGGCTTGTTGACCTCTACGTCTCCGCGGGACCTTTAAATACATCTATAACGTAATATAACCTAACCTAACCCAGCCTAACATCTCGGCGGTAATATTTGAAAACATTCCTGGCGAGTTGGCCTCTACGTCTCCGTGGGAACTTTATATGCATCTATAACGTAATATAACCTAACCTAACCCAACCTATCATCTCGGCGCTAACGTTTGACAACATTCCTGGCGAGTTGGCCTCTACGTCTCCGTGAGAACTTCATATACATTAATAAAGAAATATAACCTAACCTAACCCAACCTATCATCTCGGCGGTAATATTTGACAACATTCCTGGCGAGTTGGCCTCTACGTCACCGTGGGACATTTATATACATCAATAACGTAATATAACCTAACCTAACCCAACCTAACATCTCGGCGGTAATATTTGACAACATTACTAGCGAGTTGGCCTCTACGTCTCCGTGGGACCTTTATATACATCAATAACGTTATATAACCTAACCTAACCCAACCTAACATCTCGGCGGTAATATTTGACAACATTACTGGCGAGTTGGCCTCTACGTCTCCGTTTGACCTTCATAAACATCAGTAACGAAATATAACCTAACCTAACACAACCTATATTCTCGGCGGTAATATTTGACAACATTACTGGCGAGTTGGCCTCTACGTCTCCGTTTGACCTTCATAAACATCAATGACGAAATATAACCTAACATAACACAACCTATCATCTCGGCGGTAATATTTAACAACATTCCTGGCGAGTTGGCTTCTCCGTCAATGTGGTATCTTTTTATACATCAATAACGTAATATAACCTAACCTAACCCAATCTAACATCTCGGCGGTAATATTAGAAAACATACCTAGCGAGTTGGCCTCTACGTCTCCGTGGGAACTTCATAAGCATCATTAACGAACTATAACGTAACTTAATCCAACCTATCATTTCGGCGGTAATATTTAACAACATTCCTGGCGAGTTGGCTTCTCCGTCAATGTGGTATCTTTTTATACATCAATAACGTAATATAACCTAACCTAACCCAATCTAACATCTCGGCGGTAATATTAGAAAACATACCTAGCGAGTTGGCCTCTACGTCTCCGTGGGAACTTCATAAGCATCATTAACGAACTATAACGTACCTTAATCCAACCTATCATTTCGGCGGTAATATTTGACAACATTCCTGGCGAGTTGGCCTCTACGTCTCCGTGGGACCTTTATATACATCTATAACGTAATATAACCTAACCTAACCCAAGCTAACATCTCGGCGGTAATATTTGAACACATTCCTGGCTTGTTGGCCTCTACGTCTCCGTGGGACCGTTATATACATCTATAACGTAATATAACCAAACCTAACCCAAGCTAACATCTCGGCGGTAATATTTGACATCATTCCTGGCGAGTTGGGCTCTACGTCTCCGTTTGATCTTCATAAACATCAATAACGTAATATAACCTAACCTAACCCAACCTGTCATCTCGGCGGTAATATTTGACAACATTACTGGCGAGTTGGCCTCTACGTCTCCGTTTGACCTTCATAAACATCAGTAACGAAATATAACCTAACCTAACCCAACCTAACATCTCGGCGGTAATATTTGAACACATTCCTGGCTTGTTGGCCTCTACGTCTCCGTGGGACCTTTATATACATCTATAACGTAATATAACCTAACCTAACCCAAACTAACCTCTCGGCGGTAATATTTGACATCATTCCTGGCGAGTTGGGCTCTACGTCTCCGTTTGATCTTCATAAGCATCAATAACGTAATATAACCTAACCTAACCCAACCTATCATGTCGGCGGTAATATTTGATCACATTCCTGGCTTGTTGACCTCTACGTCTCCGCGGGACCTTTAAATACATCTATCACGTAATATAACCTAACCTAACCCAGCCTAACATCTCGGCGGTAATATTTGAAAACATTCCTGGCGAGTTGGCCTCTACGTCTCCGTGGGAACTTTATATGCATCTATAACGTAATATAACCTAACCTAACCCAACCTATCATCTCGGCGCTAACGTTTGACAACATTCCTGGCGAGTTGGCCTCTACGTCTCCGTTTGACCTTCATAAACATCAGTAACGAAATATAACCTAACCTAACACAACCTATCATCTCGGCGGTAATATTTGACAACATTACTGGCGAGTTGGCCTCTACGTCTCCGTTTGACCTTCATAAACATCAATAACGTAATATAACCTAACCTAACCCAACCTGTCATCTCGGCGGTAATATTTGACAACATTACTGGCGAGTTGGCCTCTACGTCTCCGTTTGACCTTCATAAACATCAGTAACGAAATATAACCTAACCTAACCCAACCTAACATCTCGGCGGTAATATTTGAACACATTCCTGGCTTGTTGGCCTCTACGTCTCCGTGGGACCTTTATATACATCTATAACGTAATATAACCTAACCTAACCCAAACTAACCTCTCGGCGGTAATATTTGACATCATTCCTGGCGATTTGGGCTCTACGTCTCCGTTTGATCTTCATAAGCATCAATAACGTAATATAACCTAACCTAACCCAACCTATCATGTCGGCGGTAATATTTGATCACATTCCTGGCTTGTTGACCTCTACGTCTCCGCGGGACCTTTAAATACATCTATAACGTAATATAACCTAACCTGACCCAGCCTAACATCTCGGCGGTAATATTTGAAAACATTCCTGGCGAGTTGGCCTCTACGTCTCCGTGGGAACTTTATATACATCAATAACGTTATATAACCTAACCTAACCCAACCTAACATCTCGGCGGTAATATTTGACAACATTACTGGCGAGTTGGCCTCTACGTCTCCGTTTGACCTTCATAAACATCAGTAACGAAATATAACCTAACCTAACCCAACCTAACATCTCGGCGGTAATATTTGAACACATTCCTGGCTTGTTGGCCTCTACGTCTCCGTGGGACCTTTATATACATCTATAACGTAATATAACCTAACCTAACCCAAACTAACCTCTCGGCGGTAATATTTGACATCATTCCTGGCGAGTTGGGCTCTACGTCTCCGTTTGATCTTCATAAGCATCAATAACGTAATATAACCTAACCTAACCCAACCTATCATGTCGGCGGTAATATTTGATCACATTCCTGGCTTGTTGACCTCTACGTCTCCGCGGGACCTTTAAATACATCTATCACGTAATATAACCTAACCTAACCCAGCCTAACATCTCGGCGGTAATATTTGAAAACATTCCTGGCGAGTTGGCCTCTACGTCTCCGTGGGAACTTTATATGCATCTATAACGTAATATAACCTAACCTAACCCAACCTATCATCTCGGCGCTAACGTTTGACAACATTCCTGGCGAGTTGGCCTCTACGTCTCCGTTTGACCTTCATAAACATCAGTAACGAAATATAACCTAACCTAACACAACCTATCATCTCGGCGGTAATATTTGACAACATTACTGGCGAGTTGGCCTCTACGTCTCCGTTTGACCTTCATAAACATCAATAACGTAATATAACCTAACCTAACCCAACCTGTCATCTCGGCGGTAATATTTGACAACATTACTGGCGAGTTGGCCTCTACGTCTCCGTTTGACCTTCATAAACATCAGTAACGAAATATAACCTAACCTAACCCAACCTAACATCTCGGCGGTAATATTTGAACACATTCCTGGCTTGTTGGCCTCTACGTCTCCGTGGGACCTTTATATACATCTATAACGTAATATAACCTAACCTAACCCAAACTAACCTCTCGGCGGTAATATTTGACATCATTCCTGGCGATTTGGGCTCTACGTCTCCGTTTGATCTTCATAAGCATCAATAACGTAATATAACCTAACCTAACCCAACCTATCATGTCGGCGGTAATATTTGATCACATTCCTGGCTTGTTGACCTCTACGTCTCCGCGGGACCTTTAAATACATCTATAACGTAATATAACCTAACCTGACCCAGCCTAACATCTCGGCGGTAATATTTGAAAACATTCCTGGCGAGTTGGCCTCTACGTCTCCGTGGGAACTTTATATACATCAATAACGTTATATAACCTAACCTAACCCAACCTAACATCTCGGCGGTAATATTTGACAACATTACTGGCGAGTTGGCCTCTACGTCTCCGTTTGACCTTCATAAACATCAGTAACGAAATATAACCTAACCTAACCCAACCTAACATCTCGGCGGTAATATTTGAACACATTCCTGGCTTGTTGGCCTCTACGTCTCCGTGGGACCTTTATATACATCTATAACGTAATATAACCTAACCTAACCCAAACTAACCTCTCGGCGGTAATATTTGACATCATTCCTGGCGAGTTGGGCTCTACGTCTCCGTTTGATCTTCATAAGCATCAATAACGTAATATAACCTAACCTAACCCAACCTATCATGTCGGCGGTAATATTTGATCACATTCCTGGCTTGTTGACCTCTACGTCTCCGCGGGACCTTTAAATACATCTATAACGTAATATAACCTAACCTAACCCAGCCTAACATCTCGGCGGTAATATTTGAAAACATTCCTGGCGAGTTGGCCTCTACGTCTCCGTGGGAACTTTATATGCATCTATAACGTAATATAACCTAACCTAACCCAACCTATCATCTCGGCGCTAACGTTTGACAACATTCCTGGCGAGTTGGCCTCTACGTCTCCGTTTGACCTTCATAAACATCAGTAACGAAATATAACCTAACCTAACACAACCTATCATCTCGGCGGTAATATTTGACAACATTACTGGCGAGTTGGCCTCTACGTCTCCGTTTGACCTTCATAAACATCAATAACGTAATATAACCTAACCTAACCCAACCTGTCATCTCGGCGGTAATATTTGACAACATTACTGGCGAGTTGGCCTCTACGTCTCCGTTTGACCTTCATAAACATCAGTAACGAAATATAACCTAACCTAACCCAACCTAACATCTCGGCGGTAATATTTGAACACATTCCTGGCTTGTTGGCCTCTACGTCTCCGTGGGACCTTTATATACATCTATAACGTAATATAACCTAACCTAACCCAAACTAACCTCTCGGCGGTAATATTTGACATCATTCCTGGCGATTTGGGCTCTACGTCTCCGTTTGATCTTCATAAGCATCAATAACGTAATATAACCTAACCTAACCCAACCTATCATGTCGGCGGTAATATTTGATCACATTCCTGGCTTGTTGACCTCTACGTCTCCGCGGGACCTTTAAATACATCTATAACGTAATATAACCTAACCTGACCCAGCCTAACATCTCGGCGGTAATATTTGAAAACATTCCTGGCGAGTTGGCCTCTACGTCTCCGTGGGAACTTTATATACATCAATAACGTTATATAACCTAACCTAACCCAACCTAACATCTCGGCGGTAATATTTGACAACATTACTGGCGAGTTGGCCTCTACGTCTCCGTTTGACCTTCATAAACATCAGTAACGAAATATAACCTAACCTAACCCAACCTAACATCTCGGCGGTAATATTTGAACACATTCCTGGCTTGTTGGCCTCTACGTCTCCGTGGGACCTTTATATACATCTATAACGTAATATAACCTCACCTAACCCAAACTAACCTCTCGGCGGTAATATTTGACATCATTCCTGGCGAGTTGGGCTCTACGTCTCCGTTTGATCTTCATAAGCATCAATAACGTAATATAACCTAACCTAACCCAACCTATCATGTCGGCGGTAATATTTGATCACATTCCTGGCTTGTTGACCTCTACGTCTCCGCGGGACCTTTAAATACATCTATAACGTAATATAACCTAACCTAACCCAGCCTAACATCTCGGCGGTAATATTTGAAAACATTCCTGGCGAGTTGGCCTCTACGTCTCCGTGGGAACTTTATATGCATCTATAACGTAATATAACCTAACCTAACCCAACCTATCATCTCGGCGCTAACGTTTGACAACATTCCTGGCGAGTTGGCCTCTACGTCTCCGTGAGAACTTCATATACATTAATAAAGAAATATAACCTAACCTAACCCAACCTATCATCTCGGCGGTAATATTTGACAACATTCCTGGCGAGTTGGCCTCTACGTCACCGTGGGACATTTATATACATCAATAACGTAATATAACCTAACCTAACCCAACCTAACATCTCGGCGGTAATATTTGACAACATTACTAGCGAGTTGGCCTCTACGTCTCCGTGGGACCTTTATATACATCAATAACGTTATATAACATAACCTAACCCAACCTAACATCTCGGCGGTAATATTTGACAACATTACTGGCGAGTTGGCCTCTACGTCTCCGTTTGACCTTCATAAACATCAGTAACGAAATATAACCTAACCTAACACAACCTATATTCTCGGCGGTAATATTTGACAACATTACTGGCGAGTTGGCCTCTACGTCTCCGTTTGACCTTCATAAACATCAATGACGAAATATAACCTAACATAACACAACCTATCATCTCGGCGGTAATATTTAACAACATTCCTGGCGAGTTGGCTTCTCCGTCAATGTGGTATCTTTTTATACATCAATAACGTAATATAACCTAACCTAACCCAATCTAACATCTCGGCGGTAATATTAGAAAACATACCTAGCGAGTTGGCCTCTACGTCTCCGTGGGAACTTCATAAGCATCATTAACGAACTATAACGTAACTTAATCCAACCTATCATTTCGGCGGTAATATTTGACAACATTCCTGGCGAGTTGGCCTCTACGTCTCCGTGGGACCTTTATATACATCTATAACGTAATATAACCTAACCTAACCCAAGCTAACATCTCGGCGGTAATATTTGAACACATTCCTGGCTTGTTGGCCTCTACGTCTCCGTGGGACCGTTATATACATCTATAACGTAATATAACCAAACCTAACCCAAACTAACCTCTCGGCGGTAATATTTGACATCATTCCTGGCGAGTTGGGCTCTACGTCTCCGTTTGATCTTCATAAGCATCAATAACGTAATATAACCTAACCTAACCCAACCTATCATGTCGGCGGTAATATTTGATCACATTCCTGGCTTGTTGACCTCTACGTCTCCGCGGGACCTTTAAATACATCTATAACGTAATATAACCTAACCTAACCCAGCCTAACATCTCGGCGGTAATATTTGAAAACATTCCTGGCGAGTTGGCCTCTACGTCTCCGTGGGAACTTTATATGCATCTATAACGTAATATAACCTAACCTAACCCAACCTATCATCTCGGCGCTAACGTTTGACAACATTCCTGGCGAGTTGGCCTCTACGTCTCCGTGAGAACTTCATATACATTAATAAAGAAATATAACCTAACCTAACCCAACCTATCATCTCGGCGGTAATATTTGACAACATTCCTGGCGAGTTGGCCTCTACGTCACCGTGGGACATTTATATACATCAATAACGTAATATAACCTAACCTAACCCAACCTAACATCTCGGCGGTAATATTTGACAACATTACTAGCGAGTTGGCCTCTACGTCTCCGTGGGACCTTTATATACATCAATAACGTTATATAACCTAACCTAACCCAACCTAACATCTCGGCGGTAATATTTGACAACATTACTGGCGAGTTGGCCTCTACGTCTCCGTTTGACCTTCATAAACATCAGTAACGAAATATAACCTAACCTAACACAACCTATATTCTCGGCGGTAATATTTGACAACATTACTGGCGAGTTGGCCTCTACGTCTCCGTTTGACCTTCATAAACATCAATGACGAAATATAACCTAACATAACACAACCTATCATCTCGGCGGTAATATTTAACAACATTCCTGGCGAGTTGGCTTCTCCGTCAATGTGGTATCTTTTTATACATCAATAACGTAATATAACCTAACCTAACCCAATCTAACATCTCGGCGGTAATATTAGAAAACATACCTAGCGAGTTGGCCTCTACGTCTCCGTGGGAACTTCATAAGCATCATTAACGAACTATAACGTAACTTAATCCAACCTATCATTTCGGCGGTAATATTTGACAACATTCCTGGCGAGTTGGCCTCTACGTCTCCGTGGGACCTTTATATACATCTATAACGTAATATAACCTAACCTAACCCAAGCTAACATCTCGGCGGTAATATTTGAACACATTCCTGGCTTGTTGGCCTCTACGTCTCCGTGGGACCGTTATATACATCTATAACGTAATATAACCAAACCTAACCCAAGCTAACATCTCGGCGGTAATATTTGACATCATTCCTGGCGAGTTGGGCTCTACGTCTCCGTTTGATCTTCATAAACATCAATAACGTAATATAACCTAACCTAACCCAACCTGTCATCTCGGCGGTAATATTTGACAACATTACTGGCGAGTTGGCCTCTACGTCTCCGTTTGACCTTCATAAACATCAGTAACGAAATATAACCTAACCTAACCCAACCTAACATCTCGGCGGTAATATTTGAACACATTCCTGGCTTGTTGGCCTCTACGTCTCCGTGGGACATTTATATACATCTATAACGTAATATAACCTAACCTAACCCAAACTAACCTCTCGGCGGTAATATTTGACATCATTCCTGGCGAGTTGGGCTCTACGTCTCCGTTTGATCTTCATAAGCATCAATAACGTAATATAACCTAACCTAACCCAACCTATCATGTCGGCGGTAATATTTGATCACATTCCTGGCTTGTTGACCTCTACGTCTCCGCGGGACCTTTAAATACATCTATAACGTAATATAACCTAACCTAACCCAGCCTAACATCTCGGCGGTAATATTTGAAAACATTCCTGGCGAGTTGGCCTCTACGTCTCCGTGGGAACTTTATATGCATCTATAACGTAATATAACCTAACCTAACCCAACCTATCATCTCGGCGCTAACGTTTGACAACATTCCTGGCGAGTTGGCCTCTACGTCTCCGTTTGACCTTCATAAACATCAGTAACGAAATATAACCTAACCTAACACAACCTATCATCTCGGCGGTAATATTTGACAACATTACTGGCGAGTTGGCCTCTACGTCTCCGTTTGACCTTCATAAACATCAATAACGTAATATAACCTAACCTAACCCAACCTGTCATCTCGGCGGTAATATCTGACAACATTACTGGCGAGTTGGCCTCTACGTCTCCGTTTGACCTTCATAAACATCAGTAACGAAATATAACCTAACCTAACCCAACCTAACATCTCGGCGGTAATATTTGAACACATTCCTGGCTTGTTGGCCTCTACGTCTCCGTGGGACCTTTATATACATCTATAACGTAATATAACCTAACCTAACCCAAACTAACCTCTCGGCGGTAATATTTGACATCATTCCTGGCGATTTGGGCTCTACGTCTCCGTTTGATCTTCATAAGCATCAATAACGTAATATAACCTAACCTAACCCAACCTATCATGTCGGCGGTAATATTTGATCACATTCCTGGCTTGTTGACCTCTACGTCTCCGCGGGACCTTTAAATACATCTATAACGTAATATAACCTAACCTGACCCAGCCTAACATCTCGGCGGTAATATTTGAAAACATTCCTGGCGAGTTGGCCTCTACGTCTCCGTGGGAACTTTATATACATCAATAACGTTATATAACCTAACCTAACCCAACCTAACATCTCGGCGGTAATATTTGACAACATTACTGGCGAGTTGGCCTCTACGTCTCCGTTTGACCTTCATAAACATCAGTAACGAAATATAACCTAACCTAACCCAACCTAACATCTCGGCGGTAATATTTGAACACATTCCTGGCTTGTTGGCCTCTACGTCTCCGTGGGACCTTTATATACATCTATAACGTAATATAACCTAACCTAACCCAAACTAACCTCTCGGCGGTAATATTTGACATCATTCCTGGCGAGTTGGGCTCTACGTCTCCGTTTGATCTTCATAAGCATCAATAACGTAATATAACCTAACCTAACCCAACCTATCATGTCGGCGGTAATATTTGATCACATTCCTGGCTTGTTGACCTCTACGTCTCCGCGGGACCTTTAAATACATCTATAACGTAATATAACCTAACCTAACCCAGCCTAACATCTCGGCGGTAATATTTGAACACATTCCTGGCTTGTTGGCCTCTACGTCTCCGTGGGACCTTTATATACATCTATAACGTAATATAACCTAACCTAACCCAAACTAACCTCTCGGCGGTAATATTTGACATCATTCCTGGCGAGTTGGGCTCTACGTCTCCGTTTGATCTTCATGAGCATCAATAACGTAATATAACCTAACCTAACCCAACCTATCATGTCGGCGGTAATATTTGATCACATTCCTGGCTTGTTGACCTCTACGTCTCCGCGGGACCTTTAAATACATCTATAACGTAATATAACCTAACCTAACCCAGCCTAACATCTCGGCGGTAATATTTGAAAACATTCCTGGCGAGTTGGCCTCTACGTCTCCGTGGGAACTTTATATGCATCTATAACGTAATATAACCTATCCTAACCCAACCTATCATCTCGGCGCTAACGTTTGACAACATTCCTGGCGAGTTGGCCTCTACGTCTCCGTGAGAACTTCATATACATTAATAAAGAAATATAACCTAACCTAACCCAACCTATCATCTCGGCGGTAATATTTGACAACATTCCTGGCGAGTTGGCCTCTACGTCACCGTGGGACATTTATATACATCAATAACGTAATATAACCTAACCTAACCCAACCTAACATCTCGGCGGTAATATTTGAACACATTCCTGGCTTGTTGGCCTCTACGTCTCCGTGGGACCGTTATATACATCTATAACGTAATATAACCAAACCTAACCCAAGCTAACATCTCGGCGGTAATATTTGACATCATTCCTGGCGAGTTGGGCTCTACGTCTCCGTTTGATCTTCATAAACATCAATAACGTAATATAACCTAACCTAACCCAACCTGTCATCTCGGCGGTAATATTTGACAACATTACTGGCGAGTTGGCCTCTACGTCTCCGTTTGACCTTCATAAACATCAGTAACGAAATATAACCTAACCTAACACAACCTATCATCTCGGCGGTAATATTTGACAACATTCCTGGCTTGTTGGCCTCTACGTCTCCGTGGGACCGTTATATACATCTATAACGTAATATAACCAAACCTAACCCAAGCTAACATCTCGGCGGTAATATTTGACATCATTCCTGGCGAGTTGGGCTCTACGTCTCCGTTTGATCTTCATAAACATCAATAACGTAATATAACCTAACCTAACCCAACCTGTCATCTCGGCGGTAATATTTGACAACATTACTGGCGAGTTGGCCTCTACGTCTCCGTTTGACCTTCATAAACATCAGTAACGAAATATAACCTAACCTAACACAACCTATCATCTCGGCGGTAATATTTGACAACATTCCTGGCTTGTTGGCCTCTACGTCTCCGTGGGATCTTTATATACATCAATAACGTAATATAGCCTAACCTAACCCAATCTAACATCTCGGCGGTAATATTTGAACACATTCCTGGCTTGTTGGCCTCTACGTCTCCGTGGGGACTTTATATACATCTATAACGTAATATAACCTAACCTAACCCAACCTAACATCTCGGCGGTAATATTTGAACACATTCCTGGCTTGTTGGCCTCTACGTCTCCGTGGGACCTTTATATACATCTATAACGTAATATAACCTAACCTAACCCAACCTATCATCTCCGCGGTAATATTTGAAAACATACCAGACGTGTTGGCCTCTACGTCTCCGTGGGACCTTTTTATACACCAATAACGTTATATAACCTAACCTAACCCAACCTAACATCTCGGCGGTAATATTTGACGACATTCCTGGCTTGTTGGCCTCTACGTCCCCGTGGGATATATATATATACATCAATAACGTAATATAACCTAACCTAACCCAATCTAACATTTCGGCGGTAATATTTGACAACATTCCTGGCGAGTTGGCTTCTCCGTCTCTGTGGGATCTTTTTATACATCAATAACGTAATATAACCTAACCTAACCCAACCTAACATCTCGGCGGTAATACTTGAAAACATTCATGGCGAGTTGGCCTCTACGTCTCCGTGGGATCTTTATATACATCTATAACGTAATATAACCTCACCTAACCCAACCTAACATCTCGGCGGTAATATTTGAACACATTCCTGGCTTGTTGGCCTCTACGTCCCCGTGGGATATATATATACATCAATAAAGTAATATAACCTAACCTAACCCAATCTAACATCTCGGCGGTAATATTTGAACACATTCCTGTCTTGTTGGCCTCTACGTCTCCGTGGGACCTTTATATACATCTATAACGTAATATAACCTAACCTAACCCAACCTAACATCTCGGCGGTAATATTTGAACACATTCCTGGCTTGTTGGCCTCTACGTCTCCGTGGGACCGTTATATACATCTATAACGTAATATAACCAAACCTAACCCAAGCTAACATCTCGGCGGTAATATTTGACATCATTCCTGGCGAGTTGGGCTCTACGTCTCCGTTTGATCTTCATAAACATCAATAACGTAATATAACCTAACCTAATCCAACCTGTCATCTCGGCGGTAATATTTGACAACATTACTGGCGAGTTGGCCTCTACGTCTCCGTTTGACCTTCATAAACATCAGTAACGAAATATAACCTAACCTAACACAACCTATCATCTCGGCGTTAATATTTGAAAACATACCAGACGTGTTGGCCTCTACGTCTCCGTGGGACCTTTATATACACCAATAACGTTATATAACCTAACCTAACCCAACCTAACATCTCGGCGGTAATATTTGACGACATTCCTGGCTTGTTGGCCTCTACGTCCCCGTGGGATATATATATACATCAATAACGTAATATAACCTAACCTAACCCAATCTAACATGTCGGCGGTAATATTTGACAACATTCCTGGCTTGTTGGCCTCTACGTCTCCGTGGGACCTTTATATACATCTATAACGTAATATAACCTAACCTAACCCAAACTAACCTCTCGGCGGTAATATTTGACATCATTCCTGGCGAGTTGGGCTCTACGTCACCGTTTGACCTTCATAAGCATCAATAACGTAATATAACCTAACCTAACCCAACCTTTCATCTCGGCGGAAATATTTGACAACATTCCTGGCGAGTTGGCCTCTACGTCTCCGTGGGACCTTCATATACATCAATAACGAAATATAACCTAACCTAACCCAACCTGTCATCTCGGCGGTAATATTTGACAACATTACTGGCGAGTTGGCCGCTACGTCTCCGTTTGACCTTCATAAACATCAGTAACGAAATATAACCTAACCTAACACAACCTATCATCTCGGCGGTAGTATTTAACAACATTCCTGGCGAGTTGGCTTCTCCGTCTCTGTGGTATCTTTTTATACATCAATAACGTAATATAACCTAACCTCACCCAATCTAACATCTCGGCGGTAATATTAGAAAACATACCTAGCGAGTTGGCCTCTACGTCTCCGTGGGAACTTCATAAGCATCATTAACGAACTATAACGTAACTTAATCCAACCTATCATTTCGGCGGTAATATTTGACAACATTCCTGGCGAGTTGGCCTCTACGTCTCCGTGGGACCGTTATATACATCTATAACGTAATATAACCTAACCTAACCCAAACTAACATCTCGGCGGTAATATTTGACATCATTCCTGGCGAGTTGGGCTCTACGTCTCCGTTTGATGTTCATAAACATCAATAACGTAATATAACCTAACCTAACCAACCTTTCATCTCGGCGGAAATATTTGACAACATTCCTGGCGAGTTGGCCTCTACGTCTCCGTGGGACCTTCATATACATCAATAACGAAATATAACCTAACCTAACCCAAACTGACATCTCGGCGGTAATATTTGACATCATTCCTGGCGAGTTGGGCTCTACGTATCCGTTTGATCTTCATAAACATCAATAACGTAATATAACCTAACCTAACCCAACCTTTCATCTCGGCGGTAATATTTGACAACATTCCTGGCGAGTTGGCCTCTACGTCTCCGTGGGACCTTTATATACATCTATAACGTAATATAACCTAACCTAACCCAACCTAACATCTCGGCGGTAATACTTGAAAACATTCCTGGCGAGTTGGCTTCTCCGTCTCCGTGGGACCTTTATATACATCAATAACGTAATATAACCTAACCTAACCCAACCTAACACCTCGGCGGTAATATTTGAACACATTCCTGGCTTGTTGGCCTCTACGTCCCCGTGGGATATGTATATACATCAATAACGTAACATAACCTAACCTAACCCAATCTAACATCTCGGCGGTAATATTTGAACACATTCCTGGATTGTTGGCCTCTACGCCTCCGTGGGAACTTTATATACATCTATAACGTAATATAACCTAACCTAACCCAACCTAACACCTCGGCGGTAATATTTGAACACATTCCTGGCTTGTTGGCCTCTACGTCCCCGTGGGATATGTATATACATCAATAACGTAACATAACCTAACCTAACCCAATCTAACATCTCGGCGGTAATATTTGAACACATTCCTGGATTGTTGGCCTCTACGCCTCCGTGGGAACTTTATATACATCTATAACGTAATATAACCTAACCTAACCCAACCTAACATCTCGGCGGTAATATTTGAACACATTCCTGGCTTGTTGGCCTCTACGTCTCCGTGGGACCTTTATATACATCTATAACGTAATATAACCTAACCTAACCCAAACTAACCTCTCGGCGGTAATATTTGACATCATTCCTGGCGAGTTGGGCTCTACGTCTCCGTTTGATCTTCATAAGCATCAATAACGTAATATAACCTAACCTAACCCAACCTATCATGTCGGCGGTAATATTTGATCACACTCCTGGCTTGTTGACCTCTACGTCTCCGCGGGACCTTTAAATACATCTATAACGTAATATAACCTAACCTAACCCAGCCTAACATATCGGCGGTAATATTTGAAAACATTCCTGGCGAGTTGGCCTCTACGTCTCCGTGGGAACTTTATATGCATCTATAACGTAATATAACCTAACCTAACCCAACCTATCATCTCGGCGCTAACGTTTGACAACATTCCTGGCGAGTTGGCCTCTACGTCTCCGTGAGAACTTCATATACATTAATAAAGAAATATAACCTAACCTAACCCAACCTATCATCTCGGCGGTAATATTTGACAACATTCCTGGCGAGTTGGCCTCTACGTCACCGTGGGACATTTATATACATCAATAACGTAATATAACCTAACCTAACCCAACCTAACATCTCGGCGGTAATATTTGACAACATTACTGGCGAGTTGGCCTCTACGTCTCCGTGGGACCTTTATATACACCAATAACGTTATATAACCTAACCTAACCCAACCTAACATCTCGGCGGTAATATTTGACGACATTCCTGGCTTGTTGGCCTCTACGTCCCCGTGGGATATATATATATACATCAATAACGTAATATAACCTAACCTAACCCAATCTAACATCTCGGCGGTAATATTTGACAACATTCCTGGCGAGTTGGCTTCTCCGTCTCTGTGGGATCTTTTTATACATCAATAACGTAATATAACCTAACCTAACCCAACCTAACATCTCGGCGGTAATACTTGAAAACATTCATGGCGAGTTGGCCTCTACGTCTCCGTGGGATCTTTATATACATCTATAACGTAATATAACCTCACCTAACCCAACCTAACATTTCGGCGGTAATATTTGAACACATTCCTGGCTTGTTGGCCTCTACGTCCCCGTGGGATATATATATACATCAATAAAGTAATATAACCTAACCTAACCCAATCTAACATCTCGGCGGTAATATTTGAACACATTCCTGTCTTGTTGGCCTCTACGTCTCCGTGGGACCTTTATATACATCTATAACGTAATATAACCTAACCTAACCCAGCCTAACATCTCGGCGGTAATATTTGCACACATTCCTGGCTTGTTGGCCTCTACGTCTCCGTGGGACCGTTATATACATCTATAACGTAATATAACCAAACCTAACCCAAGCTAACATCTCGGCGGTAATATTTGACATCATTCCTGGCGAGTTGGGCTCTACGTCTCCGTTTGATCTTCATAAACATCAATAACGTAATATAACCTAACCTAACCCAACCTGTCATCTCGGCGGTAATATTTGACAACATTACTGGCGAGTTGGCCTCTACGTCTCCGTTTGACCTTCATAAACATCAGTAACGAAATATAACCTAACCTAACACAACCTATCATCTCGGCGTTAATATTTGAAAACATACCAGACGTGTTGGCCTCTACGTCTCCGTGGGACCTTTATATACACCAATAACGTTATATAACCTAACCTAACCCAACCTAACATCTCGGCGGTAATATTTGACGACATTCCTGGCTTGTTGGCCTCTACGTCCCCGTGGGATATATATATACATCAATAACGTAATATAACCTAACCTAACCCAATCTAACATCTCGGCGGTAATATTTGACAACATTCCTGGCTTGTTGGCCTCTACGTCTCCGTGGGACCTTTATATACATCTATAACGTAATATAACCTAACCTAACCCAAACTAACCTCTCGGCGGTAATATTTGACATCATTCCTGGCGAGTTGGGCTCTACGTCACCGTTTGACCTTCATAAGCATCAATAACGTAATATAACCTAACCTAACCCAACCTTTCATCTCGGCGGAAATATTTGACAACATTCCTGGCGAGTTGGCCTCTACGTCTCCGTGGGACCTTCATATACATCAATAACGAAATATAACCTAACCTAACCCAACCTGTCATCTCGGCGGTAATATTTGACAACATTACTGGCGAGTTGGCCGCTACGTCTCCGTTTGACCTTCATAAACATCAGTAACGAAATATAACCTAACCTAACACAACCTATCATCTCGGCGGTAATATTTGACAACATTACTGGCGAGTTGGCCTCTACGTCTCCGTTTGACCTTCATAAACATCAATGACGAAATATAACCTAACATAACACGACCTATCATCTCGGCGGTAGTATTTAACAACATTCCTGGCGAGTTGGCTTCTCCGTCTCTGTGGTATCTTTTTATACATCAATAACGTAATATAACCTAACCTCACCCAATCTAACATCTCGGCGGTAATATTAGAAAACATACCTAGCGAGTTGGCCTCTACGTCTCCGTGGGGACTTTATATACATCTATAACGTAATATAACCTAACCTAACCCAACCTAACATCTCGGCGGTAATATTTGAACACATTCCTGGCTTGTTGGCCTCTACGTCTCCGTGGGACCTTTATATACATCTATAACGTAATATAACCTAACCTAACCCAAACTAACATCTCGGCGGTAATATTTGACGACATTCCTGGCTTGTTGGCCTCTACGTCCCCGTGGGATATATATATATACATCAATAACGTAATATAACCTAACCTAACCCAATCTAACATCTCGGCGGTAATATTTGACAACATTCCTGGCGAGTTGGCTTCTCCGTCTCTGTGGGATCTTTTTATACATCAATAACGTAATATAACCTAACCTAACCCAACCTAACATCTCGGCGGTAATACTTGAAAACATTCATGGCGAGTTGGCCTCTACGTCTCCGTGGGATCTTTATATACATCTATAACGTAATATAACCTCACCTAACCCAACCTAACATCTCGGCGGTAATATTTGAACACATTCCTGGCTTGTTGGCCTCTACGTCCCCGTGGGATATATATATACATCAATAAAGTAATATAACCTAACCTAACCCAATCTAACATCTCGGCGGTAATATTTGAACACATTCCTGTCTTGTTGGCCTCTACGTCTCCGTGGGACCTTTATATACATCTATAACGTAATATAACCTAACCTAACCCAGCCTAACATCTCGGCGGTAATATTTGCACACATTCCTGGCTTGTTGGCCTCTACGTCTCCGTGGGACCGTTATATACATCTATAACGTAATATAACCAAACCTAACCCAAGCTAACATCTCGGCGGTAATATTTGACATCATTCCTGGCGAGTTGGGCTCTACGTCTCCGTTTGATCTTCATAAACATCAATAACGTAATATAACCTAACCTAACCCAACCTGTCATCTCGGCGGTAATATTTGACAACATTACTGGCGAGTTGGCCGCTACGTCTCCGTTTGACCTTCATAAACATCAGTAACGAAATATAACCTAACCTAACACAACCTATCATCTCGGCGGTAATATTTGACAACATTACTGGCGAGTTGGCCTCTACGTCTCCGTTTGACCTTCATAAACATCAATGACGAAATATAACCTAACATAACACGACCTATCATCTCGGCGGTAGTATTTAACAACATTCCTGGCGAGTTGGCTTCTCCGTCTCTGTGGTATCTTTTTATACATCAATAACGTAAAATAACCTAACCTCACCCAATCTAACATCTCGGCGGTAATATTAGAAAACATACCTAGCGAGTTGGCCTCTACGTCTCCGTGGGAACTTCATAAGCATCATTAACGAACTATAACGTAACTTAATCCAACCTATCATTTCGGCGGTAATATTTGACAACATTCCTGGCGAGTTGGCCTCTACGTCTCCGTGGGACCGTTATATACATCTATAACGTAATATAACCTAACCTAACCCAAACTAACATCTCGGCGGTAATATTTGACATCATTCCTGGCGAGTTGGGCTCTACGTCTCCGTTTGATGTTGATAAACATCAATAACGTAATATAACCTAACCTAACCCAACCTTTCATCTCGGCGGAAATATTTGACAACATTCCTGGCGAGTTGGCCTCTACGTCTCCGTGGGACATTCATATACATCAATAACGAAATATAACCTAACCTAACCCAAACTGACATCTCGGCGGTAATATTTGACATCATTCCTGGCGAGTTGGGCTCTACGTATCCGTTTGATCTTCATAAACATCAATAACGTAATATAACCTAACCTAACCCAACCTTTCATCTCGGCGGTAATATTTGACAACATTCCTGGCGAGTTGGCCTCTACGTCTCCGTGGGACCTTTATATACATCTATAACGTAATATAACCTAACCTAACCCAACCTAACATCTCGGCGGTAATACTTGAAAACATTCCTGGCGAGTTGGCTTCTCCGTCTCCGTGGGACCTTTATATACATCAATAACGTAATATAACCTAACCTAACCCAACCTAACACCTCGGCGGTAATATTTGAACACATTCCTGGCTTGTTGGCCTCTACGTCCCCGTGGGATATGTATATACATCAATAACGTAACATAACCTAACCTAACCCAATCTAACATCTCGGCGGTAATATTTGAACACATTCCTGGATTGTTGGCCTCTACGCCTCCGTGGGAACTTTATATACATCTATAACGTAATATAACCTAACCTAACCCAACCTAACATCTCGGCGGTAATATTTGAACACATTCCTGGCTTGTTGGCCTCTACGTCTCCGTGGGACCTTTATATACATCTATAACGTAATATAACCTAACCTAACCCAAACTAACCTCTCGGCGGTAATATTTGACATCATTCCTGGCGAGTTGGGCTCTACGTCTCCGTTTGATCTTCATAAGCATCAATAACGTAATATAACCTAACCTAACCCAACCTATCATGTCGGCGGTAATATTTGATCACATTCCTGGCTTGTTGACCTCTACGTCTCCGCGGGACCTTTAAATACATCTATAACGTAATATAACCTAACCTAACCCAGCCTAACATATCGGCGGTAATATTTGAAAACATTCCTGGCGAGTTGGCCTCTACGTCTCCGTGGGAACTTTATATGCATCTATAACGTAATATAACCTAACCTAACCCAACCTATCATCTCGGCGCTAACGTTTGACAACATTCCTGGCGAGTTGGCCTCTACGTCTCCGTGAGAACTTCATATACATTAATAAAGAAATATAACCTAACCTAACCCAACCTATCATCTCGGCGGTAATATTTGACAACATTCCTGGCGAGTTGGCCTCTACGTCACCGTGGGACATTTATATACATCAATAACGTAATATAACCTAACCTAACCCAACCTAACATCTCGGCGGTAATATTTGACAACATTACTGGCGAGTTGGCCTCTACGTCTCCGTGGGACCTTTATATACACCAATAACGTTATATAACCTAACCTAACCCAACCTAACATCTCGGCGGTAATATTTGACGACATTCCTGGCTTGTTGGCCTCTACGTCCCCGTGGGATATATATATATACATCAATAACGTAATATAACCTAACCTAACCCAATCTAACATCTCGGCGGTAATATTTGACAACATTCCTGGCGAGTTGGCTTCTCCGTCTCTGTGGGATCTTTTTATACATCAATAACGTAATATAACCTAACCTAACCCAACCTAACATCTCGGCGGTAATACTTGAAAACATTCATGGCGAGTTGGCCTCTACGTCTCCGTGGGATCTTTATATACATCTATAACGTAATATAACCTCACCTAACCCAACCTAACATCTCGGCGGTAATATTTGAACACATTCCTGGCTTGTTGGCCTCTACGTCCCCGTGGGATATATATATACATCAATAAAGTAATATAACCTAACCTAACCCAATCTAACATCTCGGCGGTAATATTTGAACACATTCCTGTCTTGTTGGCCTCTACGTCTCCGTGGGACCTTTATATACATCTATAACGTAATATAACCTAACCTAACCCAGCCTAACATCTCGGCGGTAATATTTGCACACATTCCTGGCTTGTTGGCCTCTACGTCTCCGTGGGACCGTTATATACATCTATAACGTAATATAACCAAACCTAACCCAAGCTAACATCTCGGCGGTAATATTTGACATCATTCCTGGCGAGTTGGGCTCTACGTCTCCGTTTGATCTTCATAAACATCAATAACGTAATATAACCTAACCTAACCCAACCTGTCATCTCGGCGGTAATATTTGACAACATTACTGGCGAGTTGGCCTCTACGTCTCCGTTTGACCTTCATAAACATCAGTAACGAAATATAACCTAACCTAACACAACCTATCATCTCGGCGTTAATATTTGAAAACATACCAGACGTGTTGGCCTCTACGTCTCCGTGGGACCTTTATATACACCAATAACGTTATATAACCTAACCTAACCCAACCTAACATCTCGGCGGTAATATTTGACGACATTCCTGGCTTGTTGGCCTCTACGTCCCCGTGGGATATATATATACATCAATAACGTAATATAACCTAACCTAACCCAATCTAACATCTCGGCGGTAATATTTGACAACATTCCTGGCTTGTTGGCCTCTACGTCTCCGTGGGACCTTTATATACATCTATAACGTAATATAACCTAACCTAACCCAAACTAACCTCTCGGCGGTAATATTTGACATCATTCCTGGCGAGTTGGGCTCTACGTCACCGTTTGACCTTCATAAGCATCAATAACGTAATATAACCTAACCTAACCCAACCTTTCATCTCGGCGGAAATATTTGACAACATTCCTGGCGAGTTGGCCTCTACGTCTCCGTGGGACCTTCATATACATCAATAACGAAATATAACCTAACCTAACCCAACCTGTCATCTCGGCGGTAATATTTGACAACATTACTGGCGAGTTGGCCGCTACGTCTCCGTTTGACCTTCATAAACATCAGTAACGAAATATAACCTAACCTAACACAACCTATCATCTCGGCGGTAATATTTGACAACATTACTGGCGAGTTGGCCTCTACGTCTCCGTTTGACCTTCATAAACATCAATGACGAAATATAACCTAACATAACACGACCTATCATCTCGGCGGTAGTATTTAACAACATTCCTGGCGAGTTGGCTTCTCCGTCTCTGTGGTATCTTTTTATACATCAATAACGTAAAATAACCTAACCTCACCCAATCTAACATCTCGGCGGTAATATTAGAAAACATACCTAGCGAGTTGGCCTCTACGTCTCCGTGGGAACTTCATAAGCATCATTAACGAACTATAACGTAACTTAATCCAACCTATCATTTCGGCGGTAATATTTGACAACATTCCTGGCGAGTTGGCCTCTACGTCTCCGTGGGACCGTTATATACATCTATAACGTAATATAACCTAACCTAACCCAAACTAACATCTCGGCGGTAATATTTGACATCATTCCTGGCGAGTTGGGCTCTACGTCTCCGTTTGATGTTGATAAACATCAATAACGTAATATAACCTAACCTAACCCAACCTTTCATCTCGGCGGAAATATTTGACAACATTCCTGGCGAGTTGGCCTCTACGTCTCCGTGGGACATTCATATACATCAATAACGAAATATAACCTAACCTAACCCAAACTGACATCTCGGCGGTAATATTTGACATCATTCCTGGCGAGTTGGGCTCTACGTATCCGTTTGATCTTCATAAACATCAATAACGTAATATAACCTAACCTAACCCAACCTTTCATCTCGGCGGTAATATTTGACAACATTCCTGGCGAGTTGGCCTCTACGTCTCCGTGGGACCTTTATATACATCTATAACGTAATATAACCTAACCTAACCCAACCTAACATCTCGGCGGTAATACTTGAAAACATTCCTGGCGAGTTGGCTTCTCCGTCTCCGTGGGACCTTTATATACATCAATAACGTAATATAACCTAACCTAACCCAACCTAACACCTCGGCGGTAATATTTGAACACATTCCTGGCTTGTTGGCCTCTACGTCCCCGTGGGATATGTATATACATCAATAACGTAACATAACCTAACCTAACCCAATCTAACATCTCGGCGGTAATATTTGAACACATTCCTGGATTGTTGGCCTCTACGCCTCCGTGGGAACTTTATATACATCTATAACGTAATATAACCTAACCTAACCCAACCTAACATCTCGGCGGTAATATTTGAACACATTCCTGGCTTGTTGGCCTCTACGTCTCCGTGGGACCTTTATATACATCTATAACGTAATATAACCTAACCTAACCCAAACTAACCTCTCGGCGGTAATATTTGACATCATTCCTGGCGAGTTGGGCTCTACGTCTCCGTTTGATCTTCATAAGCATCAATAACGTAATATAACCTAACCTAACCCAACCTATCATGTCGGAGGTAATATTTGATCACATTCCTGGCTTGTTGACCTCTACGTCTCCGCGGGACCTTTAAATACATCTATAACGTAATATAACCTAACCTAACCCAGCCTAACATATCGGCGGTAATATTTGAAAACATTCCTGGCGAGTTGGCCTCTACGTCTCCGTGGGAACTTTATATGCATCTATAACGTAATATAACCTAACCTAACCCAACCTATCATCTCGGCGCTCACGTTTGACAACATTCCTGGCGAGTTGGCCTCTACGTCTCCGTGAGAACTTCATATACATTAATAAAGAAATATAACCTAACCTAACCCAACCTATCATCTCGGCGGTAATATTTGACAACATTCCTGGCGAGTTGGCCTCTACGTCACCGTGGGACATTTATATACATCAATAACGTAATATAACCTAACCTAACCCAACCTAACATCTCGGCGGTAATATTTGACAACATTACTGGCGAGTTGGCCTCTACGTCTCCGTGGGACCTTTATATACATCAATAACGTTATATAACCAAACCTAACCCAACCTAACATCTCGGCGGTAATATTTGACAACATTACTGGCGAGTTGGCCTCTACGTCTCCGTTTGACCTTCATAAACATCAGTAACGAAATATAACCTAACCTAACACAACCTATCATCTCGGCGGTAATATTTGACAACATTACTGGCGAGTTGGCCTCTACGTCTCCGTTTGACCTTCATAGACATCAATGACGAAATATAACCTAACATAACACAACCTATCATCTCGGCGGTAATATTTAACAACATTCCTGGCGAGTTGGCTTCCCCGTCTCTGTGGTATCTTTTTATACATCAATAACGTAATATAACCTAACCTAACCCAATCTAACATCTCGGCGGTAATATTAGAAAACATACCTAGCGAGTTGGCCTCTACGTCTCCGTGGGAACTTCATAAGCATCATTAACGAACTATAACGTAACTTAATCCAACCTATCATTTCGGCGGTAATATTTGACAACATTCCTGGCGAGTTGGCCTCTACGTCTCCGTGGGACCTTTATATACATCTATAACGTAATATAACCTAACCTAACCCAACCTAACATCTCGGCGGTAATATTTGAACACATTCCTGGCTTGTTGGCCTCTACGTCTCCGTGGGACCGTTATATACATCTATAACGTAATATAACCAAACCTAACCCAAGCTAACATCTCGGCGGTAATATTTGACATCATTCCTGGCGAGTTGGGCTCTACGTCTCCGTTTGATCATCATAAACATCAATAACGTAATATAACCTAACCTAACCCAACCTGTCATCTCGGCGGTAATATTTGACAACATTACTGGCGAGTTGGCCTCTACGTCTCCGCTTGACCTTCATAAACATCAATAACGAAATATAACCTAACATAACACAACCTATCATCTCGGTGGTAATATTTGACAACATTCCTGGCGATTTGGCCTCTACGTCTCCGTGGGACCCTTATGTACATCAATAACGTTATATAACCTAACCTAAGCCAACCTAACATCTCGGCGGTAATATTTGAAGACATTCCTGGCTTGTTGGCCTCTACGTCTCCGTGGTACATATATATACATCAATAACGTAATATAACCTAACCTAACCCAATCTAGCATCTCGGCGGTAATATTTGAACACATTCCTGGCTTGTTGGCCCCTACGTCTCCGTGGGACCTTTATATACATCAATAACGTAATATAACCTAACCTAACCCAATCTAACATCTCAGCGGTAATATTTGAACACATTCCTGGCTTGTTGGCCTCTGCGTCTCCGTGGGACCTTTATATACATCTATAACGTAATATAACCTAACCTAACCCAACCTAACATCTCGGCGGTAATATTTGAAAACATTCATGGCGAGTTGGCCTCTACCTCTCCGTGGTACATTTATATACATCAATAACGTAATATAACCTAACCTAACCCAACCTATCATCTCGGCGGTAATATTTGACAACATTCCTGGCGAGTTGGCCTCTACGTCACCGTGGGACATTTATATACATCAATAACGTAATATAACCTAACCTAACCCAACCTAACATCTCGGCGGTAATATTTGACAACATTACTGGCGAGTTGGCCTCTACGTCTCCGTGGGACCTTTATATACATCAATAACGTTATATAACCTATCCTAACCCAACCTAACATCTCGGCGGTAATATTTGACAACATTACTGGCGAGTTGGCCTCTACGTCTCCGTTTGACCTTCATAAACATCAGTAACGAAATATAACCTAACCTAACACAACCTATCATCTCGGCGGTAATATTTGAAAACATACCAGACGTGTTGGCCTCTACGTCTCCGTGGGACCTTTTTATACACCAATAACGTTATATAACCTAACCTAACCCAACCTAACATCTCGGCGGTAATATTTGACGACATTCCTGGCTTGTTGGCCTCTACGTCCCCGTGGGATATATATATACATCAATAACGTAATATAACCTAACCTAACCCAATCTAACATCTCGGCGGTAATATTTGACAACATTCCTGGCGAGTTGGATTCTCCGTCTCTGTGGGATCTTTTTATACATCAATAACGTAATATAACCTAACCTAACCCAACCTAACATCTCGGCGGTAATACTTGAAAACATTCATGGCGAGTTGGCCTCTACGTCTCCGTGGGATCTTTATATACATCTATAACGTAATATAACCTCACCTAACCCAACCTAACATCTCGGCGGTAATATTTGAACACATTCCTGGCTTGTTGGCCTCTACGTCCCCGTGGGATATATATATACATCAATAACGTAATATAACCTAACCTAACCCAATCTAACATCTCAGCGGTAATATTTGAACACATTCCTGGCTTGTTGGCCTCTGCGTCTCCGTGGGACCTTTATATACATCTATAACGTAATATAACCTAACCTAACCCAACCTAACATCTCGGCGGTAATATTTGAACACATTCCTGGCTTGTTGGCCTCTACGTCTGCGTGGGACCTTTATACACATCTATAACGTAATATAACCTAACCTAACCCAACCTAACATCTCGGCGGTAATATTTGAAAACATTCATGGCGAGTTGGCCTCTACCTCTCCGTGGTACATTTATATACATCAATAACGTAATATAACCTAACCTAACCCAACCTATCATCTCGGCGGTAATATTTGACAACATTCCTGGCGAGTTGGCCTCTACGTCACCGTGGGACCTTTATATACATCTATAACGTAATATAACCTAACCTAACCCAACCTAACATCTCGGCGGTAATATTTGACAACATTACTGGCGAGTTGGCCTCTACGTCTCCGTGGGACCTTTATATACATCAATAACGTTATATAACCTATCCTAACCCAACCTAACATCTCGGCGGTAATATTTGACAACATTACTGGCGAGTTGGCCTCTACGTCTCCGTTTGACCTTCATAAACATCAGTAACGAAATATAACCTAACCTAACACAACCTATCATCTCGGCGGTAATATTTGAAAACATACCAGACGTGTTGGCCTCTACGTCTCCGTGGGACCTTTTTATACACCAATAACGTTATATAACCTAACCTAACCCAATCTAACATCTCGGCGGTAATATTTGAACACATTCCTGGCTTGTTGGCCTCTACGTCTGCGTGGGACCTTTATACACATCTAGAACGTAATATAACCTAACCTAACCCAACCTAACATCTCGGCGGTAATATTTGAAAACATTCATGGCGAGTTGGCCTCTACCTCTCCGTGGGACATTTATATACATCAATAACGTAATATAACCTAACCTAACCCAACCTAACATCTCGGCGGTAATATTTGACAACATTAATGGCGAGTTGGCCTCTACGTCTCCGTGGGACCTTTATATACATCAATAACGTTATATAACCTATCCTAACCCAGCCTAACATCTCGGCGGTAATATTTGACAACATTACTGGCGAGTTGGCCTCTACGTCTCCGTTTGACCTTCATAAACATCAGCAACGAAATATAACCTAACATAACACAACCTATCATCTCGGCGGTAATATTTGACAACATTCCTGGCGAGTTGGCTTCTCCGTCTCTGTGGTATCTTTTTATACATCAATAACGTAATATAACCTAACCTAACCCAACCTAACATCTCGGCGGTAATATTAGAAAACATACCTAGCGAGTTGGCCTCTACGTCTCCGTGGGAACTTCATAAGCATCATTAACGAACTATAACGTAACTTAATCCAACCTATCATTTCGGCGGTAATATTTGACGACATTCCTGGCGAGTTGGCCTCTACGTCTCCGTGGGACCTTTATATACATCTATAACGTAATATAACCTAACCTAACCCAACCTAACATCTCGGCGGTAATATTTGAACACATTCCTGGCTTGTTGGCCTCTACGTCTCCGTGGGACCGTTATATACATCTATAACGTAATATAACCAAACCTAACCCAAGCTAACATCTCGGCGGTAATATTTGACATCATTCCTGGCGAGTTGGGCTCTACGTCTCCGTTTGATCTTCATAAACATCAATAACGTAATATAACCTAACCTAACCCAACCTTTCATCTCGGCGGTAATATTTGACAACATTCCTGGCGAGTTGGCCTCTACGTCTCCGTGGGACCTTCATATACATCAATAACGAAATATAACCTAACCTAACCCAACCTGTCATCTCGGCGGTAATATTTGACAACATTACTGGCGAGTTGGCCTCTACGTCTCCGTTTGACCTTCATAAACATCAGTAACGAAATATAACCTAACCTAACACAACCTATCATCTCGGCGGTAATATTTGAACACATTCCTGGCTTGTTGGCCCCTACGTCTCCGTGGGACCTTTATATACATCAATAACGTAATATAACCTAACCTAACCCAATCTAACATCTCGGCGGTAATATTTGAACACATTCCTGGCTTGTTGGCCTCTGCGTCTCCGTGGGACCTTTATATACATCTATAACGTAATATAACCTAACCTAACCCAACCTAACATCTCGGCGGTAATATTTGAACACATTCCTGGCTTGTTGGCCTCTACGTCTGCGTGGGACCTTTATATACATCTATAACGTAATATAACCTAACATAACCCAACCTAACATCTCGGCGGTAATATTTGAAAACATTCATGGCGAGTTGGCCTCTACCTCTCCGTGGTACATTTATATACATCAATAACGTAATATAACCTAACCTAACCCAACCTATCATCTCGGCGGTAATATTTGACAACATTCCTGGCGAGTTGGCCTCTACGTATCCGTGGGATCTTTATATACATCTATAACGTAATATAACCTAACCTAACCCAATCTAACATCTCGGCGGTAATATTTGACCACATTCATGGCGAGTTGGCCTCTACGTCTCCGTGGTACATTTATATACATCAATAACGTAATATAACCTAACCTAACCCAACCTATCATCTCGGCGGTAATATTTGAAAACATTCCTGTCTTGTTGGCCTCTACGCCTCCGTGGGAACTTTATATACATCTATAACGTAATATAACCTAACCTAACCCAACCTAACATCTCGGCGGTAATATTTGAAAACATAACTGGCGAGTTGGCCTCTACGTCTCCGTGGAACCTTTATATACATCAATAACGTAATATAACCTAACCTAACCCAACCTAACATCTCGGCGGTAATATTTGAAAACATACCTGGCGAGTTGGCCTCTACGTCTCCTTGGGACCTTTATATACATCAATAACGTAATATAACCTAACCTAATCCAACCTAACATCTCGCCGGTAATATTTGACAACATTCCTGGCGAGTTGGCCTCAACGTCTCCGTGGGAGCTTTATATACATCAATAACGTAATATAACCTACCCTAACCCAACCTAACATCTCGGCGGTAATATTTGGTCACATTCTTGGCTTGTTGGCCTCTTCGTCTCCGTGGGACATTTATATACATCAATAACGTAATATAACCTAACCTAACCCAACCTAACTTCTCGGCGGTAATATTTGACATCATTCCTGGCGAGTTGGCCTCTACGTCTCCGTGGGTGCTTTATATACATCAATAACGTAATATAACCTAACCTAACCCAACCTAACATCTCGGCGGTAATATTTGACAACATTACTGGCGAGTTGGCCTCTACGTCTCCGTGGGACCTTTATATACATCAATAACGTTATATTGCCTAACCTAACCCAACCTAACATCTCGGCGGTAATATTTGACAACATTCCTGGCGAGTTGGACTCTACGTATCCGTGGGATCTTTATATACATCAATAACGTAATATAACTTAACCTAACCCAATCTAACATCTCGGCGGTAATATTTGAAAACATACCAGACGTGTTGGCCTCTACGTCTCCGTGGGACCTTTATATACATCAATAACGTAATATAACCTAACCTAACCCAACCTAATATCTCGGCGGTAATATTTGAACACATTCCTGGCTTGTTGGCCTCTACGTCTCCGTGGGACCTTTATATACATCTATAACGTAATATAACCTAACCTAACCCAACCTAACATCTCGGCGATAATATTTGGTCACATTCCTGGCTTGTTGGCCTCTACCTCTCCGTGGTACATTTATATACATCAATAACGTAATATAACCTAACCTAACCCAACCTATCATCTCGGCGGTAATATTTGACAACATTCCTGGCGAGTTGGCCTCTACCTCTCCGTGGGAACTTTATATACATCTATAACGTAATATAACCTAACCTAACCCAATCTAACATCTCGGCGGTAATATTTGAACACATTCCTGGCTTGTTGGCCTCTACGTCTCCCTGCGAACTTTATATACATCTATAACGTAATATAACCTAACCTAACCCAACCTAACATGTCGGCGGTAATATTTGAACACATTCCTGGCTTGTTGGCCCCTACGTCTCCGTGGGACCTTTATATACATCAATAACGTAATATAACCTAACCTAACCCAACCTAATATCTCGGCGGTAATATTTGAACACATTCCTGGCTTGTTGGCCTCTACGTCTCCGTGGGACCTTTATATACATCTATAACGTAATATAACCTAACCTAACCCAACCTAACATCTCGGCGATAATATTTGGTCACATTCCTTGCTTGTTGGCCTCTACCTCTCCGTGGTACATTTATATACATCAATAACGTAATATAACCTAACCTAACCCAACCTATCATCTCGGCGGTAATATTTGAAGACATTCCTGGCTTGTTGGCCTCTACGTCTCCGTGGTACATTTATATACATCAATAACGTAATATAACCTAACCTAACCCAATCTAACATCTCGGCGGTAATATTTGAACACATTCCTGGCTTGTTGGCCTCTACGTCTCCCTGCGAACTTTATATACATCTATAACGTAATATAACCTAACCTAACCCAACCTAACATGTCGGCGGTAATATTTGAACACATTCCTGGCTTGTTGGCCCCTACGTCTCCGTGGGACCTTTATATACATCAATAACGTAATATAACCTAACCTAACCCAACCTAATATCTCGGCGGTAATATTTGAACACATTCTTGGCTTGTTGGCCTCTACGTCTCCGTGGGACCTTTATATACATCTATAACGTAATATAACCTAACCTAACCCAACCTAACATCTCGGCGATAATATTTGGTCACATTCCTGGCTTGTTGGCCTCTACCTCTCCGTGGTACATTTATATACATCAATAACGTAATATAACCTAACCTAACCCAACCTATCATCTCGGCGGTAATATTTGACAACATTCCTGGCGATTTGGCCTCTACCTCTCCGTGGGAACTTTATATACATCTATAACGTAATATAACCTAACCTAACCCAATCTAACATCTCGGCGGCAATATTTGAACACATTCCTGGCTTGTTGGCCTCTACGTCTCCCTGCGAACTTTATATACATCTATAACGTAATATAACCTAACCTAACCCAACCTAACATGTCGGCGGTAATATTTGAACACATTCCTGGCTTGTTGGCCCCTACGTCTCCGTGGGACCTTTATATACATCAATAACGTAATATAACCTAACCTAACCCAACCTAATATCTCGGCGGTAATATTTGAACACATTCCTGGCTTGTTGGCCTCTACGTCTCCGTGGGACCTTTGTATACATCTATAACGTAATATAACCTAACCTAACCCAACCTAACATCTCGGCGATAATATTTGGTCACATTCCTGGCTTGTTGGCCTCTACGTCTCCGTGGGATCCTTATATACATCAATAACGTAATATAACCTAACCTAACCCAACCTATCATCTCGGTGGTAATATTTGACAACATTACTGGCTTGTTGGCCTCTACGTCTCCGTGGGACCGTTATATACATCTATAACGTAATATAACCAAACCTAACCCAAGCTAACATCTCGGCGGTAATATTTGACATCATTCCTGGCGAGTTGGGCTCTACGTCTCCGTTTGATCTTCATAAACATCAATAACGTAATATAACCTAACCTAACCCAACCTTTCATCTCGGCGGTAATATTTGACAACATTCCTGGCGAGTTGGCCTCTACGTCTCCGTGGGACCTTCATATACATCAATAACGAAATATAACCTAACCTAACCCAACCTGTCATCTCGGCGGTAATATTTGACAACATTACTGGCGAGTTGGCCTCTACGTCTCCGTTTGACCTTCATAAACATCAGTAACGAAATATAACCTAACCTAACACAACCTATCATCTCGGCGGTAATATTTGAACACATTCCTGGCTTGTTGGCCCCTACGTCTCCGTGGGACCTTTATATACATCAATAACGTAATATAACCTAACCTAACCCAATCTAACATCTCGGCGGTAATATTTGAACACATTCCTGGCTTGTTGGCCTCTGCGTCTCCGTGGGACCTTTATATACATCTATAACGTAATATAACCTAACCTAACCCAACCTAACATCTCGGCGGTAATATTTGAACACATTCCTGGCTTGTTGGCCTCTACGTCTGCGTGGGACCTTTATATACATCTATAACGTAATATAACCTAACATAACCCAACCTAACATCTCGGCGGTAATATTTGAAAACATTCATGGCGAGTTGGCCTCTACCTCTCCGTGGTACATTTATATACATCAATAACGTAATATAACCTAACCTAACCCAACCTATCATCTCGGCGGTAATATTTGACAACATTCCTGGCGAGTTGGCCTCTACGTATCCGTGGGATCTTTACATACATCTATAACGTAATATAACCTAACCTAACCCAATCTAACATCTCGGCGGTAATATTTGACCACATTCATGGCGAGTTGGCCTCTACGTCTCCGTGGTACATTTATATACATCAATAACGTAATATAACCTAACCTAACCCAACCTATCATCTCGGCGGTAATATTTGAAAACATTCCTGTCTTGTTGGCCTCTACGCCTCCGTGGGAACTTTATATACATCTATAACGTAATATAACCTAACCTAACCCAACCTAACATCTCGGCGGTAATATTTGAAAACATAACTGGCGAGTTGGCCTCTACGTCTCCGTGGAACCTTTATATACATCAATAACGTAATATAACCTAACCTAACCCAACCTAACATCTCGGCGGTAATATTTGAAAACATACCTGGCGAGTTGGCCTCTACGTCTCCTTGGGACCTTTATATACATCAATAACGTAATATAACCTAACCTAATCCAACCTAACATCTCGCCGGTAATATTTGACAACATTCCTGGCGAGTTGGCCTCAACGTCTCCGTGGGAGCTTTATATACATCAATAACGTAATATAACCTACCCTAACCCAACCTAACATCTCGGCGGTAATATTTGGTCACATTCTTGGCTTGTTGGCCTCTTCGTCTCCGTGGGACATTTATATACATCAATAACGTAATATAACCTAACCTAACCCAACCTAACTTCTCGGCGGTAATATTTGACATCATTCCTGGCGAGTTGGCCTCTACGTCTCCGTGGGTGCTTTATATACATCAATAACGTAATATAACCTAACCTAACCCAACCTAACATCTCGGCGGTAATATTTGACAACATTACTGGCGAGTTGGCCTCTACGTCTCCGTGGGACCTTTATATACATCAATAACGTTATATTGCCTAACCTAACCCAACCTAACATCTCGGCGGTAATATTTGACAACATTCCTGGCGAGTTGGCCTCTACGTATCCGTGGGATCTTTATATACATCAATAACGTAATATAACTTAACCTAACCCAATCTAACATCTCGGCGGTAATATTTGAAAACATACCAGACGTGTTGGCCTCTACGTCTCCGTGGGACCTTTATATACATCAATAACGTAATATAACCTAACCTAACCCAACCTAATATCTCGGCGGTAATATTTGAACACATTCCTGGCTTGTTGGCCTCTACGTCTCCGTGGGACCTTTATATACATCTATAACGTAATATAACCTAACCTAACCCAACCTAACATCTCGGCGATAATATTTGGTCACATTCCTGGCTTGTTGGCCTCTACCTCTCCGTGGTACATTTATATACATCAATAACGTAATATAACCTAACCTAACCCAACCTATCATCTCGGCGGTAATATTTGACAACATTCCTGGCGAGTTGGCCTCTACCTCTCCGTGGGAACTTTATATACATCTATAACGTAATATAACCTAACCTAACCCAATCTAACATCTCGGCGGTAATATTTGAACACATTCCTGGCTTGTTGGCCTCTACGTCTCCCTGCGAACTTTATATACATCTATAACGTAATATAACCTAACCTAACCCAACCTAACATGTCGGCGGTAATATTTGAACACATTCCTGGCTTGTTGGCCCCTACGTCTCCGTGGGACCTTTATATACATCAATAACGTAATATAACCTAACCTAACCCAACCTAATATCTCGGCGGTAATATTTGAACACATTCCTGGCTTGTTGGCCTCTACGTCTCCGTGGGACCTTTATATACATCTATAACGTAATATAACCTAACCTAACCCAACCTAACATCTCGGCGATAATATTTGGTCACATTCCTTGCTTGTTGGCCTCTACCTCTCCGTGGTACATTTATATACATCAATAACGTAATATAACCTAACCTAACCCAACCTATCATCTCGGCGGTAATATTTGAAGACATTCCTGGCTTGTTGGCCTCTACGTCTCCGTGGTACATTTATATACATCAATAACGTAATATAACCTAACCTAACCCAATCTAACATCTCGGCGGTAATATTTGAACACATTCCTGGCTTGTTGGCCTCTACGTCTCCCTGCGAACTTTATATACATCTATAACGTAATATAACCTAACCTAACCCAACCTAACATGTCGGCGGTAATATTTGAACACATTCCTGGCTTGTTGGCCCCTACGTCTCCGTGGGACCTTTATATACATCAATAACGTAATATAACCTAACCTAACCCAACCTAATATCTCGGCGGTAATATTTGAACACATTCTTGGCTTGTTGGCCTCTACGTCTCCGTGGGACCTTTATATACATCTATAACGTAATATAACCTAACCTAACCCAACCTAACATCTCGGCGATAATATTTGGTCACATTCCTGGCTTGTTGGCCTCTACCTCTCCGTGGTACATTTATATACATCAATAACGTAATATAACCTAACCTAACCCAACCTATCATCTCGGCGGTAATATTTGACAACATTCCTGGCGATTTGGCCTCTACCTCTCCGTGGGAACTTTATATACATCTATAACGTAATATAACCTAACCTAACCCAATCTAACATCTCGGCGGCAATATTTGAACACATTCCTGGCTTGTTGGCCTCTACGTCTCCCTGCGAACTTTATATACATCTATAACGTAATATAACCTAACCTAACCCAACCTAACATGTCGGCGGTAATATTTGAACACATTCCTGGCTTGTTGGCCCCTACGTCTCCGTGGGACCTTTATATACATCAATAACGTAATATAACCTAACCTAACCCAACCTAATATCTCGGCGGTAATATTTGAACACATTCCTGGCTTGTTGGCCTCTACGTCTCCGTGGGACCTTTATATACATCTATAACGTAATATAACCTAACCTAACCCAACCTAACATCTCGGCGATAATATTTGGTCACATTCCTGGCTTGTTGGCCTCTACGTCTCCGTGGGATCCTTATATACATCAATAACGTAATATAACCTAACCTAACCCAACCTATCATCTCGGTGGTAATATTTGACAACATTACTGGCGAGTTGGCATCTACGTCTCCGCTTGACCTTCATAAACATCAATAACGAAATATAACCTAACATAACGCAACCTATCATCTCGGTGGTAATATTTGACAACATTCCTGGCGTTTTGGCCTCTACGTCTCCGTGGGACCCTTATGTACATCAATAACGTTATATAACCTAACCTAACCCAACCTAACATCTCGGCGGTAATATTTGAAAACATTCCTGGCTTGTTGGCCTCTACGTCTCCGTGGGACCTTTATATACATCTATAACGTAATATAACCTAACCTAACCCAACCTAACATCTCGGCGATAATATTTGGTCACATTCCTGGCTTGTTGGCCTCTACCTCTCCGTGGTACATTTATATACATCAATAACGTAATATAACCTAACCTAACCCAACCTATCATCTCGGCGGTAATATTTGACAACATTCCTGGCGAGTTGGCCTCTACGTATCCGTGGGATCTTTATATACATCTATAACGTAATATAACCTAACCTAACCCAATCTAACATCTCGGCGGTAATATTTGACCACATTCATGGCGAGTTGGCCTCTACGTCTCCGTGGTACATTTATATACATCAATAACGTAATATAACCTAACCTAACCCAACCTATCATCTCGGCGGTAATATTTGACAACATTCCTGGCGAGTTGGCCTCTACGTATCCGTGGGACCTTTATATACATCAATAACGTTATATTGCCTAACCTAACCCAACCTAACATCTCGGCGGTAATATTTGACAACATTCCTGGCGAGTTGGCCTCTACGTATCCGTGGGATCTTTATATACATCAATAACGTAATATAACTTAACCTAACCCAATCTAACATCTCGGCGGTAATATTTGAAAACATACCAGACGTGTTGGCCTCTACGTCTCCGTGGGACCTTTATATACATCAATAACGTAATATAACCTAACCTAACCCAACCTAATATCTCGGCGGTAATATTTGAACACATTCCTGGCTTGTTGGCCTCTACGTCTCCGTGGGACCTTTATATACATCTATAACGTAATATAACCTAACCTAACCCAACCTAACATCTCGGCGATAATATTTGGTCACATTCCTGGCTTGTTGGCCTCTACCTCTCCGTGGTACATTTATATACATCAATAACGTAATATAACCTAACCTAACCCAACCTATCATCTCGGCGGTAATATTTGACAACATTCCTGGCGAGTTGGCCTCTACCTCTCCGTGGGAACTTTATATACATCTATAACGTAATATAACCTAACCTAACCCAATCTAACATCTCGGCGGTAATATTTGAACACATTCCTGGCTTGTTGGCCTCTACGTCTCCCTGCGAACTTTATATACATCTATAACGTAATATAACCTAACCTAACCCAATCTAACATCTCGGCGGTAATATTTGAACACATTCCTGGCTTGTTGGCCTCTACGTCTCCCTGCGAACTTTATATACATCTATAACGTAATATAACCTAACCTAACCCAACCTAACATGTCGGCGGTAATATTTGAACACATTCCTGGCTTGTTGGCCCCTACGTCTCCGTGGGACCTTTATATACATCAATAACGTAATATAACCTAACCTAACCCAACCTAATATCTCGGCGGTAATATTTGAACACATTCCTGGCTTGTTGGCCTCTACCTCTCCGTGGTACATTTATATACATCAATAACGTAATATAACCTAACCTAACCCAACCTATCATCTCGGCGGTAATATTTGAAGACATTCCTGGCTTGTTGGCCTCTACGTCTCCGTGGTACATTTATATACATCAATAACGTAATATAACCTAACCTAACCCAATCTAACATCTCGGCGGTAATATTTGAACACATTCCTGGCTTGTTGGCCTCTACGTCTCCCTGCGAACTTTATATACATCTATAACGTAATATAACCTAACCTAACCCAACCTAACATGTCGGCGGTAATATTTGAACACATTCCTGGCTTGTTGGCCCCTACGTCTCCGTGGGACCTTTATATACATCAATAACGTAATATAACCTAACCTAACCCAACCTAATATCTCGGCGGTAATATTTGAACACATTCCTGGCTTGTTGGCCTCTACGTCTCCGTGGGACCTTTATATACATCTATAACGTAATATAACCTAACCTAACCCAACCTAACATCTCGGCGATAATATTTGGTCACATTCCTGGCTTGTTGGCCTCTACCTCTCCGTGGTACATTTATATACATCAATAACGTAATATAACCTAACCTAACCCAACCTATCATCTCGGCGGTAATATTTGACAACATTCCTGGCGAGTTGGCCTCTACCTCTCCGTGGGAACTTTATATACATCTATAACGTAATATAACCTAACCTAACCCAATCTAACATCTCGGCGGCAATATTTGAACACATTCCTGGCTTGTTGGCCTCTACGTCTCCCTGCGAACTTTATATACATCTATAACGTAATATAACCTAACCTAACCCAACCTAACATGTCGGCGGTAATATTTGAACACATTCCTGGCTTGTTGGCCCCTACGTCTCCGTGGGACCTTTATATACATCAATAACGTAATATAACCTAACCTAACCCAACCTATCATCTCGGCGGTAATATTTGACAACATTCCTGGCGAGTTGGCCTCTACCTCTCCGTGGTACATTTATATACATCAATAACGTAATATAACCTAACCTAACCCAACCTATCATCTCGGCGGTAATATTTGAAGACATTCCTGGCTTGTTGGCCTCTACGTCTCCGTGGTACATTTATATACATCAATAACGTAATATAACCTAACCTAACCCAATCTAACATCTCGGCGGTAATATTTGAACACATTCCTGGCTTGTTGGCCTCTACGTCTCCCTGCGAACTTTATATACATCTATAACGTAATATAACCTAACCTAACCCAACCTAACATGTCGGCGGTAATATTTGAACACATTCCTGGCTTGTTGGCCCCTACGTCTCCGTGGGACCTTTATATACATCAATAACGTAATATAACCTAACCTAACCCAACCTAATATCTCGGCGGTAATATTTGAACACATTCCTGGCTTGTTGGCCTCTACGTCTCCGTGGGACCTTTATATACATCTATAACGTAATATAACCTAACCTAACCCAACCTAACATCTCGGCTATAATATTTGGTCACATTCCTGGCTTGTTGGCCTCTACCTCTCCGTGGTACATTTATATACATCAATAACGTAATATAACCTAACCTAACCCAACCTATCATCTCGGCGGTAATATTTGACAACATTCCTGGCGAGTTGGCCTCTACCTCTCCGTGGGAACTTTATATACATCTATAACGTAATATAACCTAACCTAACCCAATCTAACATCTCGGCGGCAATATTTGAACACATTCCTGGCTTGTTGGCCTCTACGTCTCCCTGCGAACTTTATATACATCTATAACGTAATATAACCTAACCTAACCCAACCTAACATGTCGGCGGTAATATTTGAACACATTCCTGGCTTGTTGGCCCCTACGTCTCCGTGGGACCTTTATATACATCAATAACGTAATATAACCTAACCTAACCCAACCTATCATCTCGGCGGTAATATTTGACAACATTCCTGGCGAGTTGGCCTCTACGTATCCGTGGGATCTTTATATACATCAATAACGTAATATAACTTAACCTAACCCAATCTAACATCTCGGCGGTAATATTTGAACACATTCCTGGCTTGTTGGCCTCTACGTCTCCGTGGGACCTTTATATACATCTATAACGTAATATAACCTAACCTAACCCAACCTAACATCTCGGCGATAATATTTGGTCACATTCCTGGCTTGTTGGCCTCTACCTCTCCGTGGTACATTTATATACATCAATAACGTAATATAACCTAACCTAACCCAACCTATCATCTCGGCGGTAATATTTGACAACATTCCTGGCGAGTTGGCCTCTACCTCTCCGTGGGAACTTTATATACATCTATAACGTAATATAACCTAACCTAACCCAATCTAACATCTCGGCGGTAATATTTGAACACATTCCTGGCTTGTTGGCCTCTACGTCTCCCTGCGAACTTTATATACATCTATAACGTAATATAACCTAACCTAACCCAACCTAACATGTCGGCGGTAATATTTGAACACATTCCGGGCTTGTTGGCCCCTACGTCTCCGTGGGACCTTTATATACATCAATAACGTAATATAACCTAACCTAACCCAACCTAATATCTCGGCGGTAATATTTGAACACATTCCTGGCTTGTTGGCCTCTACGTCTCCGTGGGACCTTTATACACATCTATAACGTAATATAACCTAACCTAGCCCAACCTAACATCTCGGCGATAATATTTGGTCACATTCCTGGCTTGTTGGCCTCTACCTCTCCGTGGTACATTTATATACATCAATAACGTAATATAACCTAACCTAACCCAACCTATCATCTCGGCGGTAATATTTGAAGACATTCCTGGCTTGTTGGCCTCTACGTCTCCGTGGTACATTTATATACATCAATAACGTAATATAACCTAACCTAACCCAATCTAACATCTCGGCGGTAATATTTGAACACATTCCTGGCTTGTTGGCCTCTACGTCTCCCTGCGAACTTTATATACATCTATAACGTAATATAACCTAACCTAACCCAACCTAACATGTCGGCGGTAATATTTGAACACATTCCTGGCTTGTTGGCCCCTACGTCTCCGTGGGACCTTTATATACATCAATAACGTAATATAACCTAACCTAACCCAACCTAATATCTCGGCGGTAATATTTGAACACATTCCTGGCTTGTTGGCCTCTACGTCCCCGTGGGATCCTTATATACATCAATAACGTAATATAACCTAACCTAACCCAATCTAACATTTCGGCGGTAATATTTGAACACATTCCTGGCGAGTTGGCCTCTACGTCTACGTGGGTGCTTTATATACATCAATAACGTAATATAACCTAACCTAACCCAACCTAACATCTCGGCGGTAATATTTGACAACATTACTGGCGAGTTGGCCTCTACCTCTCCGTGGGACCTTTATATACATCAATAACGTTATATTGCCTAACCTAACCCAACCTAACATCTCGGCGGTAATATTTGACAACATTCCTGGCGAGTTGGCCTCTACGTATCCGTGGGATCTTTATATACATCAATAACGTAATATAACTTAACCTAACCCAATCTAACATCTCGGCGGTAATATTTGAAAACATACCAGACGTGTTGGCCTCTACGTCTCCGTTGGACCTTTATATACATCAATAACGTAATATAACCTAACCTAACCCAACCTAATATCTCGGCGGTAATATTTGAACACATTCCTGGCTTGTTGGCCTCTACGTCTCCGTGGGACCTTTATATACATCTATAACGTAATATAACCTAACCTAACCCAACCTAACATCTCGGCGATAATATTTGGTCACATTCCTGGCTTGTTCGCCTCTACCTCTCCGTGGTACATTTATATACATCAATAACGTAATATAACCTAACCTAACCCAACCTATCATCTCGGCGGTAACATTTGACAACATTCCTGGCGAGTTGGCCTCTACCTCTCCGTGGGAACTTTATATACATCTATAACGTAATATAACCTAACCTAACCCAATCTAACATCTCGGCGGTAATATTTGAACACATTCCTGGCTTGTTGGCCTCTACGTCTCCCTGCGAACTTTATATACATCTATAACGTAATATAACCTAACCTAACCCAACCTAACATGTCGGCGGTAATATTTGAACACATTCCGGGCTTGTTGGCCCCTACGTCTCCGTGGGACCTTTATATACATCAATAACGTAATATAACCTAACCTAACCCAACCTAATATCTCGGCGGTAATATATGAACACATTCCTGGCTTGTTGGCCTCTACGTCTCCGTGGGACCTTTATACACATCTATAACGTAATATAACCTAACCTAACCCAACCTAACATCTCGGCGATAATATTTGGTCACATTCCTGGCTTGTTGGCCTCTACCTCTCCGTGGTACATTTATATACATCAATAACGTAATATAACCTAACCTAACCCAACCTATCATCTCGGCGGTAATATTTGAAGACATTCCTGGCTTGTTGGCCTCTACGTCTCCGTGGTACATTTATATACATCAATAACGTAATATAACCTAACCTAACCCAATCTAACATCTCGGCGGTAATATTTGAACACATTCCTGGCTTGTTGGCCTCTACGTCTCCCTGCGAACTTTATATACATCTATAACGTAATATAACCTAACCTAACCCAACCTAACATGTCGGCGGTAATATTTGAACACATTCCTGGCTTGTTGGCCCCTACGTCTCCGTGGGACCTTTATATACATCAATAACGTAATATAACCTAACCTAACCCAACCTAATATCTCGGCGGTAATATTTGAACACATTCCTGGCTTGTTGGCCTCTACGTCTCCGTGGGACCTTTATATACATCTATAACGTAATATAACCTAACCTAACCCAACCTAACATCTCGGCGATAATATTTGGTCACATTCCTGGCTTGTTGGCCTCTACCTCTCCGTGGTACATTTATATACATCAATAACGTAATATAACCTAACCTAACCCAACCTATCATCTCGGCGGTAATATTTGACAACATTCCTGGCGAGTTGGCCTCTACCTCTCCGTGGGAACTTTATATACATCTATAACGTAATATAACCTAACCTAACCCAATCTAACATCTCGGGGGTAATATTTGAACACATTCCTGGCTTGTTGGCCTCTACGTCTCCCTGCGAACTTTATATACATCTATAACGTAATATAACCTAACCTAACCCAACCTAACATCTCGGCGGTAATATTTGAACACATTCCTGGCTTGTTGGCCCCTACGTCTCCGTGGCACCTTTATATACATCAATAACGTAATATACCCTAACCTAACCCAATCTAACATCTCGGCGGTATATTTGAACACATTCCTGGCTTGTTGGCCTCTACGTCTCCGTGGGATCCTTATATACATCAATAACGTAATATAACCTAACCTAACCCAACCTATCATCTCGGTGGTAATATTTGACAACATTACTGGCGAGTTGGCATCTACGTCTCCGCTTGACCTTCATAAACATCAATAACGAAATATAACCTAACATAACGCAACCTATCATCTCGGTGGTAATATTTGACAACATTCCTGGCGTTTTGGCCTCTACGTCTCCGTGGGACCCTTATGTACATCAATAACGTTATATAACCTAACCTAACCCAACCTAACATCTCGGCGGTAATATTTGAAAACATTCCTGGCTTGTTGGCCTCTACGTCTCCGTGGGACCTTTATATACATCTATAACGTAATATAACCTAACCTAACCCAACCTAACATCTCGGCGATAATATTTGGTCACATTCCTGGCTTGTTGGCCTCTACCTCTCCGTGGTACATTTATATACATCAATAACGTAATATAACCTAACCTAACCCAACCTATCATCTCGGCGGTAATATTTGACAACATTCCTGGCGAGTTGGCCTCTACGTATCCGTGGGATCTTTATATACATCTATAACGTAATATAACCTAACCTAACCCAATCTAACATCTCGGCGGTAATATTTGACCACATTCATGGCGAGTTGGCCTCTACGTCTCCGTGGTACATTTATATACATCAATAACGTAATATAACCTAACCTAACCCAACCTATCATCTCGGCGGTAATATTTGACAACATTCCTGGGGAGTTGGCCTCTACGTATCCGTGGGATCTTTATATACATCAATAACGTAATATAACTTAACCTAACCCAATCTAACATCTCGGCGGTAATATTTGAACACATTCCTGGCTTGTTGGCCTCTACGTCTCCGTGGGAAATTTATATACATCTATAACGTAATATAACCTAACCTAAATCAACCTAACATCTCGGCGGTAATATTTGGAGACATTCCTGGCTTGTTGGCCTCTACGTCTCCGTGGGATCTTTATATACATCAATAACGTAATATAACCTAACCTAACCCAATCTAACATCTCGGCGGTAATATTTGAACACATTCCTGGCTTGTTGGCCTCTACATCTCCGTGGGACCTTTATATACATCAATAACGTTATATAACCGAACCTAACCCAGCCTAACGCTTCGGCGGTAATATTTGAAAACATTCCTGGCTTGTTGGCCTCTACGTCCCCGTGGGATCCTTATATACATCAATAACGTAATATAACCTAACCTAACCCAATCTAACATCTCGGCGATAATATTTGGTCACATTCCTGGCTTGTTGGCCTCTGCCTCTCCGTGGTACATTTATATACATCAATAACGTAATATAACCTAACCTAACCCAACCTATCATCTCGGCGGTAATATTTGACAACATTCCTGGCGAGTTGGCCTCTACCTCTCCGTGGGAACTTTATATACATCTATAACGTAATATAACCTAACCTAAACCAATCTAACATCTCGGCGGTAATATTTGAACACATTCCTGGCTTGTTGGCCTCTACGTCTCCCTGCGAACTTTATATACATCTATAACGTAATATAACCTAACCTAACCCAACCTAACATCTCGGCGGTAATATTTGAAGACATTCCTGGCTTGTTGGCCCCTACGTCTCCGTGGGACCTTTATATACATCAATAACGTAATATACCCTAACCTAACCCAATCTAATATCTCGGCGGTAATATTTGAACACATTCCTGGCTTGTTGGCCCCTACGTCTCCGTGCGACCTTTATATACATCAATAACGTAATATAACCTAACCTAACCCAATCTAACATCTCGGCGGTAATATTTGAACACATTCCTGGCTTGTTGGCCTCTGCGTCTCCGTGGGACCTTTATATACATCTATAACGTAATATAACCTAACCTAACCCAATCTAACATTTCGGCGGTAATATTTGAAAACATTCATGGCGAGTTGGCCTCTACCTCTCCGTGGTACATTTATATACATCAATAACGTAATATAACCTAACCTAACCCAACCTATCATCTCGGCGGTAATATTTGACATCATTCCTGGCGAGTTGGCCTCTCCGTCTCCCTGGGTGCTTTATATACATCAATAACGTAATATAACCTAACCTAACCCAACCTAACATCTCGGCGGTAATATTTGAAGACATTCCTGGCTTGTTGGCCTCTACGTCTCCGTGGTACATTTATATACATCAATAACGTAATATAACCTAACCTAACCCAATCTAACATCTCGGCGGTAATATTTGAACACATCCCTGGCTTGTTGGCCTCTACGTCTCCCTGCGAACTTTATATACATCTATAACGTAATATAACCTAACCTAACCCAACCTAACATCTCGGCGGTAATATTTGAACACATTCCTGGCTTGCTGGCCCCTACGTCTCCGTGGGACCTTTATATACATCTATAACGTAATATAACCTAACCTAACCCAACCTAACATCTCGGCGATAATATTTGGTCACATTCCTGGCTTGTTGGCCTCTACCTTTCCGTGGTACATTTATATACATCAATAACGTAATATAACCTAACCTAACCCAACCTATCATCTCGGCGGTAATATTTGACAACATTCCTGGCGAGTTGGCCTCTACCTCTCCGTGGGAACTTTATATACATCTATAACGTAATATAACCTAACCTAACCCAATCTAACATCTCGGCGGTAATATTTGAACACATTCCTGGCTTGTTGGCCTCTACGTCTCCCTGCGAACTTTATATACATCTATAACGTAATATAACCTAACCTAACCCAACCTAACATGTCGGCGGTAATATTTGAACACATTCCTGGCTTGTTGGCCCCTACGTCTCCGTGGGACCTTTATATACATCAATAACGTAATATAACCTAACCTAACACAACCTAATATCTCGGCGGTAATATTTGAACACATTCCTGGCTTGTTGGCCTCTACGTCTCCGTGGGACCTTTATATACATCTATAACGTAATATAACCTAACCTAACCCAACCTAACATCTCGGCGATAATATTTGGTCACATTCCTGGCTTGTTGGCCTCTACCTCTCCGTGGTACATTTATATACATCAATAACGTAATATAACCTAACCTAACCCAACCTATCATCTCGGCGGTAATATTTGACAACATTCCTGGCGAGTTGGCCTCTACCTCTCCGTGGGAACTTTATATACATCTATAACGTAATATAACCTAACCTAAACCAATCTAACATCTCGGCGGTAATATTTGAACACATTCCTGGCTTGTTGGCCTCTACGTCTCCCTGCGAACTTTATATACATCTATAACGTAATATAACCTAACCTAACCCAACCTAACATCTCGGCGGTAATATTTGAACACATTCCTGGCTTGTTGGCCCCTACGTCTCCGTGGGACCTTTATATACATCAATAACGTAATATACCCTAACCTAACCCAATCTAATATCTCGGCGGTATATTTGAACACATTCCTGGCTTGTTGGCCTCTACGTCTCCGTGGGATCCTTATATACATCAATAACGTAATATAACCTAACCTAACCCAACCTAACATCTCGGCGGTAATATTTGACAACATTACAGGCGAGTTGGCCTCTACGTCTCCGCTTGACCTTCATAAACATCAATAACGAAATATAACCTAACATAACACAACCTATCATCTCGGTGGTAATATTTGACAACATTCCTGGCGATTTGGCCTCTACGTCTCCGTGGGACCTTCATATACATCAATAACGAAATATAACCTAACCTAACACAACCTGTCATCTCGGCGGTAATATTTGACAACATTACTGGCGAGTTGGCATCTACGTTTCCGCTTGACCTTCATAAACATCAATAACGAAATATAACCTAACATAACGCAACCGATCATCTCGGTGGTAATATTTGACAACATTCCTGGCGTTTTGGCCTCTACGTCTCCGTGGGACCCTTATGTACATCAATAACGTTATATAACCTAACCTAACCCAACCTAACATCTCGGCGGTAATATTTGAAGACATTCCTGGCTTGTTGGCCTCTACGTCTCCGTGGTACATATATATACATCAATAACGTAATATAACCTAACCTAACCCAATCTAACATCTCGGCGGTAATATTTGAACACATTCCTGGCTTGTTGGCCCCTACGTCTCCGTGGGACCTTTATATACATCAATAACGTAATATAACCTAACCTAACCCAATCTAACATCTCGGCGGTAATATTTGAACACATTCCTGGCTTGTTGGCCGCTGCGTCTCCGTGGGACCTTTATATACATCTATAACGTAATATAACCTAACCTAACCCAATCTAACATTTCGGCGGTAATATTTGAAAACATTCATGGCGAGTTGGCCTCTACCTCTCCGTGGTACATTTATATACATCAATAACGTAATATAACCTAACCTAACCCAACCTATCATCTCGGCGGTAATATTTGACATCATTCCTGGCGAGTTGGCCTCTACGTCTCCGTGGGTGCTTTATATACATCAATAACGTAATATAACCTAACCTAACCCAACCTAACATCTCGGCGATAATATTTGGTCACATTCCTGGCTTGTTGGCCTCTACGTCTCCGTGGTACATTTATATACATCAATAACGTAATATAACCTAACCTAACCCAACCTAACATCTCGGCGATAATATTTGGTCACATTCCTGGCTTGTTGGCCTCTACCTCTCCGTGGTACATTTATATACATCAATAACGTAATATAACCTAACCTAACCCAACCTATCATCTCGGCGGTAATATTTGACAACATTCCTGGCGAGTTGGCCTCTACCTCTCCGTGGGAACTTTATATACATCTATAACGTAATATAACCTAACCTAACCCAATCTAACATCTCGGCGGTAATATTTGAACACATTCCTGGCTTGTTGGCCTCTAAGTCTCCCTGCGAACTTTATATACATCTATAACGTAATATAACCTAACCTAACCCAACCTAACATGTCGGCGGTAATATTTGAACACATTCCTGGCTTGTTGGCCCCTACGTCTCCGTGGGACCTCTATATACATCAATAACGTAATATAACCTAACCTAACCCAACCTAATATCTCGGCGGTAATATTTGAACACATTCCTGGCTTGTTGGCCTCTACGTCTCCGTGGGACCTTTATATACATCTATAACGTAATATAACCTAACCTAACCCAACCTAACATCTCGGCGATAATATTTGGTCACATTCCTGGCTTGTTGGCCTCTACCTCTCCGTGGTACATTTATATACATCAATAACGTAATATAACCTAACCTAACCCAACCTATCATCTCGGCGGTAATATTTGACAACATTCCTTGCGAGTTGGCCTCTACCTCTCCGTGGGAACTTTATATACATCTATAACGTAATATAACCTAACCTAAACCAATCTAACATCTCGGCGGTAATATTTGAACACATTCCTGGCTTGTTGGCCTCTACGTCTCCCTGCGAACTTTATATACATCTATAACGTAATATAACCTAACCTAACCCAACCTAACATGTCGGCGGTAATATTTGAACACATTCCTGGCTTGTTGGCCCCTACGTCTCCGTGGGACCTTTATATACATCAATAACGTAATATAACCTAACCTAACCCAACCTAATATCTCGGCGGTAATATTTGAACACATTCCTGGCTTGTTGGCCTCTACGTCTCCGTGGGACCTTTATATACATCTATAACGTAATATAACCTAACCTAACCCAACCTAACATCTCGGCGATAATATTTGGTCACATTCCTGGCTTGTTGGCCTCTACCTCTCCGTGGTACATTTATGTACATCAATAACGAAATATAACCTAACATAACACAACCTATCATCTCGGTGGTAATATTTGACAACATTCCTGGCGATTTGGCCTCTACGTCTCCGTGGGACCTTCATATACATCAATAACGAAATATAACCTAACCTAACCCAACCTATCATCTCGGCGGTAATATTTGACAACATTACTGGCGAGTTGGCATCTACGTCTCCGCTTGACCTTCATAAACATCAATAACGAAATATAACCTAACATAACGCAACCTATCATCTCGGTGGTAATATTTGACAACACTCCTGGCGTTTTGGCCTCTACGTCTCCGTGGGACCCTTATGTACATCAATAACGTTATATAACCTAACCTAACCCAACCTAACATCTCGGCGGTAATATTTGAAGACATTCCTGGCTTGTTGGCCTCTACGTTTCCGTGGTACATATATATACATCAATAACGTAATATAACCTAACCTAACCCAATCTAACATCTCGGCGGTAATATTTGAACACATTCCTGGCTTGTTGGCCCCTACGTCTCCGTGAGACTTTTATATACATCAATAACGTAATATAACCTAACCTAACCCAATCTAACATCTCGGCGGTAATATTTGAACACATTCCTGGCTTGTTGGCCTCTGCGTCTCCGTGGGACCTTTATATACATCTATAACGTAATATAACCTAACCTAACCCAATCTAACATTTCGGCGGTAATATTTGAAAACATTCATGGCGAGTTGGCCTCTACCTCTCCGTGGTACATTTATATACATCAATAACGTAATATAACCTAACCTAACCCAACCTATCATCTCGGCGGTAATATTTGACAACATTACTGGCGAGTTGGCCTCTACGTCTCCGTGGGACCTTTATATACATCAATAACGTTATATAGCCTAACCTAACCCAACCTAACATCTCGGCGGTAATATTTGACAACATTCCCGGCGAGTTGGCCTCTACGTATCCGTGGGATCTTTATATACATCAATAACGTAATATAACTTAACCTAACCCAATCTAACATCTCGGCGGTAATATTTGAAAACATACCAGACGTGTTGGCCTCTACGTCTCCGTGGGACCTTTATATACATCAATAACGTAATATAACCTAACCTAACCCAATCTAACATCTCGGCGGTAATATTTGAACACATTCATGGCGATTTGGCCTCTACGTCTCCGTGGTACATTTATATACATCAATAACGTAATATAACCTAACCTAACCCAACCTAACATCTCGGCGGTAATATTTGACAACATTACTGGCGAGTTGGCCTCTACGTCTCCGTGGGACCTTTATATACATCAATAACGTTATATAGCCTAACCTAACCCAACCTAACATCTCGGCGGTAATATTTGACAACATTCGTGGCGAGTTGGCCTCTACGTATCCGTGGGATCTTTATATACATCAATAACGTAATATAACTTAACCTAACCCAATCTAACATCTCGGCGGTAATATTTGAAAACATACCAGACGTGTTGGCCTCTACGTCTCCGTGGGACCTTTATATACATCTATAACGTAATATAACCTAACCTAACCCAACTTAACATCTCGGCGGTAATACTTGAAAACATTCATAGCGAGTTGGCCTCTACGTCTCCGTGGGATCTTTATATACATCTATAACGTAATATAACCTAACCTAACCCAACCTAACATCTCGGCGGTAATATTTGAACACATTCCTGGCTTGTTGGCCTCTACGTCTCCGTGGGACCGTTATATACATCTATAACGTAATATAACCTAACCTAACCCAAACTAACATCTCGGCGGTAATATTTGACATCATTCCTGGCGAGTTGGGCACTACGTCTCCGTTTGATCTTCATAAACATCAATAACCTAATATAACCTAACCTAACCCAACCTTTCATCTCGGCGGAAATATTTGACAACATTCCTGGCGAGTTGGCCTCTACGTCTCCGTGGGACCTTCATATACATCAATAACGAAATTTAACCTAACCTAACCCACCCTGTCATCTCGGCGGTAATATTTGACAACATTACTGGCGAGTTGGCCGCTACGTCTCCGTTTGACCTTCATAAACATCAGTAACGAAATATAACCTAACCTAACACAACCTTTCATCTCGGCGGTAATATTTGACAACATTACTGGCGAGTTGGCCTCTACGTCTCCGTTTGACCTTCATAAACATCAATGACGAAATATAACCTAACATAACACAACCTATCATCTCGGCGGTAATATTTGACAACATTCCTGGCGAGTTGGCTTCTCCTTCTCTGTGGTATCTTTTTATACATCAATAACGTAATATAACCTAACCTAACCCAACCTAACATCTCGGCGGTAATATTAGAAAACATACCTAGCGAGTTGGCCTCTACGTCTCCGTGGGACCTTTATATACATCTATAACGTAATATAACCTAACCTAACCCAACCTAACATCTCGGCGGTAATATTTGAACACATTCCTGGCTTGTTGGCCTCTACATCTCCGTGGGACCGTTATATACATCTATAACGTAATATAACCAAACCTAACCCAAGCTAACATCTCGGCGGTAATATTTGACATCATTCCTGGCGAGTTGGGCTCTACGTCTCCGTTTGATCTTCATAAACATCAATAACGTAATATAACCTAACCTAACCCAACCTTTCATCTCGGCGGTAATATTTGACTACATTCCTGGCGAGTTGGCCTCTACGTCTCCGTGGGACCTTCATATACATCAATAACGAAATATAACCTAACCTAACCCAACCTGTCATCTCGGCGGTAATATTTGACAACATTACTGGCGAGTTGGCCTCTACGTCTCCGTTTGACCTTCATAAACATCAGTAACGAAATACAACCTAACCTAACCCAACCTAACATCTCGGCGGTAATATTTGACAACATTCCTGGCGAGTTGGCTTCTCCGTCTCCGTGGGATCTTCTTATACATCAATAACGTAATATAACCTAACCTAACCCAACCTAACATCTCGGCGGTAATATTTGAAAACATACCTGGCGAGTTGGCCTCTACGTCTCCGTGGGACCTTTATATACATCAATAACGTAATATAACCTAACCTAACCCAACCTAACATCTCGGCGGTAATATTTGAAAACATACCTGGCGGGTTGGCCTCTACATCTCCGTGGGACCTTTATATACATCAATAACGTAATATAACCTAACCTAATCCAACCTAACATCTCGGCGGTAATATTTGACAACATTCCTGGCGAGTTGGCCTCAACGTATCCGTGGGCGCTTTATATACATCAATAACGTAATATAACCTACCCTAACCCAACCTAACATCTCGGCGGTAATATTTGGTCACATTCCTGGCTTGTTGGCCTCTTCGTCTCCGTGGGACCTTTATATACATCAATAACGTAATATAACCTAACCTAACCCAACCTAACATCTCGGCGGTTATATTTGACATCATTCCTGGCGAGTTGGCCTCTACGTATCCGTGGGTGCTTTATATACATCAATAACGTAATATAACCTAACCTAACCCAACCTAACATCTCGGCGGTAATATTTGAAGACATTCCTGGCTTGTTGGCCTCTACGTCTCCGTGGTACATTTATATACATCAATAACGTAATATAACCTAACCTAACCCAATCTAACATCTCGGCGGTAATATTTGACAACATTCCTGGCGAGTTGGCCTCTACCTCTCCGTGGGAACTTTATATACATCTATAACGTAATATAACCTAACCTAACCCAATCTAACATCTCGGCGGTAATATTTAAACACATTCCAGGCTTGTTGGCCTCTACGTCTCCCTGCGAACTTTATATACATCTATAACGTAATATAACCCAACCTAACCCAACCTAACATCTCGGCGGGAATATTTGAACACATTCCTGGCTTGTTGGCCCCTACGTCTCCGTGGGACCTTCATATACATCAATAACGAAATATAACCTAACCTAACCCAACCTAACATCTCGGCGGTAATATCAGAAAACATACCTGGCGAGTTGGCCTCTACGTCTCCGTGCTACCTTCATAAACATCAATAACGAAATATAACCTAACCTAATACAACCTATCATCTCGGCGGTAATATTTGAACACATTCCTGGCTTGTTGGCCTCTACGTCTCCGTGGGAATTTTATATACATCAATAACGTAATATAACCTAACCTAACCCAATCTAACATCTCGGCGGTAATATTTGAACACATTCATGGCGATTTGGCCTCTACGTCTCCGTGGTACATTTATATACATCAATAACGTAATATAACCTAACCTAACCCAACCTAACATCTCGGCGGTAATATTTGACAACATTACTGGCGAGTTGGCCTCTACGTCTCCGTGGGACCTTTATATACATCAATAACGTTATATAGCCTAACCTAACCCAACCTAACATCTCGGCGGTAATATTTGACAACATTCCTGGCGAGTTGGCCTCTACGTATCCGTGGGATCTTTATATACATCAATAACGTAATATAACTTAACCTAACCCAATCTAACATCTCGGCGGTAATATTTGACATCATTCCTGGCGAGTTGGGCTCTACGTCTCCGTTTGATCTTCATAAACATCAATAACGTAATATAACCTAACCTAACCCAACCTTTCATCTCGGCGGTAATATTTGACAACATTCCTGGCGAGTTGGCCTCTACGTCTCCGTGGGACCTTCATATACATCAATAACGAAATATAACCTAACCTAACCCAACCTGTCATCTCGGCGGTAATATTTGGTCACATTCCTGGCTTGTTGGCCTCTTCGTCTCCGTGGGCCCTTTATATACATCAATAACGTAATATAACCTAACCTAACCCAACCTAACATCTCGGCGGTTATATTTGACATCATTCCTGGCGAGTTGGCCTCTACGTATCCGTGGGTGCTTTATATACATCAATAACGTAATATAACCTAACCTAACCCAACCTAACATCTCGGCGGTAATATTTGAAGACATTCCTGGCTTGTTGGCCTCTACGTCTCCGTGGTACATTTATATACATCAATAACGTAATATAACCTAACCTAACCCAATCTAACATCTCGGCGGTAATATTTGAACACATTCCTGGCTTGTTGGCCTCTACGTCTCCCTGCGAACTTTATATACGTCTATAACGTAATATAACCTAACCTAACCCAACCTAACATGTCGGCGGTAATATTTGAACACATTCCTGGCTTGTTGGCCCCTACGTCTCCGTGGGACCTTTATATACATCAATAACGTAATATAACCTAACCTAACCCAACCTAATATCTCGGCGGTAATATTTGAACACATTCCTGGCTTGTTGGCCTCTACGTCTCCGTGGGACCTTTATATACATCTATAACGTAATATAACCTAACCTAACCCAACCTAACATCTCGGCGATAATATTTGGTCACATTCCTGGCTTGTTGGCCTCTACCTCTCCGTGGTACATTTATATACATCAATAACGTAATATAACCTAACCTAACGCAACCTATCATCTCGGCGGTAATATTTGACAACATTCCTGGCGAGTTGGCCTCTACCTCTCCGTGGGAACTTTATATACATCTATAACGTAATATAACCTAACCTAACCCAATCTAACATCTCGGCGGTAATATTTAAACACATTCCAGGCTTGTTGGCCTCTACGTCTCCCTGCGAACTTTATATACATCTATAACGTAATATAACCCAACCTAACCCAACCTAACATCTCGGCGGGAATATTTGAACACATTCCTGGCTTGTTGGCCCCTACGTCTCCGTGGGACCTTCATATACATCAATAACGAAATATAACCTAACCTAACCCAACCTAACATCTCGGCGGTAATATCAGAAAACATACCTCGCGAGTTGGCCTCTACGTCTCCGTGCTACCTTCATAAACATCAATAACGAAATATAACCTAACCTAACACAACCTATCATCTCGGCGGTAATATTTGAACACATTCCTGGCTTGTTGGCCTCTACGTCTCCGTGGGAATTTTATATACATCAATAACGTAATATAACCTAACCTAACCCAATCTAACATCTCGGCGGTAATATTTGAACACATTCATGGCGATTTGGCCTCTACGTCTCCGTGGTACATTTATATACATCAATAACGTAATATAACCTAACCTAACCCAACCTAACATCTCGGCGGTAATATTTGACAACATTACTGGCGAGTTGGCCTCTACGTCTCCGTGGGACCTTTATATACATCAATAACGTTATATAGCCTAACCTAACCCAACCTAACATCTCGGCGGTAATATTTGACAACATTCCTGGCGAGTTGGCCTCTACGTATCCGTGGGATCTTTATATACATCAATAACGTAATATAACTTAACCTAACCCAATCTAACATCTCGGCGGTAATATTTGAAAACATACCAGACGTGTTGGCCTCTACGTCTCCGTGGGACCTTTATATACATCTATAACGTAATATAACCTAACCTAACCCAACTTAACATCTCGGCGGTAATACTTGAAAACATTCATGGCGAGTTGGCCTCTACGTCTCCGTGGGATCTTTATATACATCTATAACGTAATATAACCTAACCTAACCCAACCTAACATCTCGGCGGTAATATTTGAACACATTCCTGGCTTGTTGGCCTCTACGTCTCCGTGGGACCGTTATATACATCTATAACGTAATATAACCTAACCTAACCCAAACTAACATCTCGGCGGTAATATTTGACATCATTCCTGGCGAGTTGGGCTCTACGTCTCCGTTTGATCTTCATAAACATCAATAACGTAATATAACCTAACCTAACCCAATCTAACATCTCGGCGGTAATATTTGACAACATTCCTGGCGAGTTGGCCTCTACGTATCCGTGGGATCTTTATATACATCTATAACGTAATATAACCTAACCTAACCCAAACTAACATCTCGGCGGTAATATTTGACATCATTCCTGGCGAGTTGGGCTCTACGTCTCCGTTTGATCTTCATAAACATCAATAACGTAATATAACCTAACCTAACCCAACCTTTCATCTCGGCGGAAATGTTTGACAACATTCCTGGCGAGTTGGCCTCTACGTCTCCGTGGGACCTTCATATACATCAATAACGAAATTTAACCTAACCTAACCCACCCTGTCATCTCGGCGGTAATATTTGACAACATTACTGGCGAGTTGGCCGCTACGTCTCCGTTTGACCTTCATAAACATCAGTAACGAAATATAACCTAACCTAACACAACCTATCGTCTCGGCGGTAATATTTGACAACATTACTGGCGAGTTGGCCTCTACGTCTCCGTTTGACCTTCATAAACATCAATGACGAAATATAACCTAACATAACACAACCTATCATCTCGGCGGTAATATTTGACAACATTCCTGGCGAGTTGGCTTCTCCGTCTCTGTGGTATCTTTTTATACATCAATAACGTAATATAACCTAACCTAACCCAACCTAACATCTCGGCGGTAATATTAGAAAACATACCTAGCGAGTTGGCCTCTACGTCTCCGTGGGACCTTTATATACATCTATAACGTAATATAACCTAACCTAACCCAACCTAACATCTCGGCGGTAATATTTGAACACATTCCTGGCTTGTTGGCCTCTACATCTCCGTGGGACCGTTATATACATCTATAACGTAATATAACCAAACCTAACCCAAGCTAACATCTCGGCGGTAATATTTGACATCATTCCTGGCGAGTTGGGCTCTACGTCTCCGTTTGATCTTCATAAACATCAATAACGTAATATAACCTAACCTAACCCAACCTTTCATCTCGGCGGTAATATTTGACAACATTCCTGGCGAGTTGGCCTCTACGTCTCCGTGGGACCTTCATATACATCAATAACGAAATATAACCTAACCTAACCCAACCTGTCATCTCGGCGGTAATATTTGACAACATTACTGGCGAGTTGGCCTCTACGTCTCCGTTTGACCTTCATAAACATCAGTAACGAAATACAACCTAACCTAACCCAACCTAACATCTCGGCGGTAATATTTGACAACATTCCTGGCGAGTTGGCTTCTCCGTCTCCGTGGGATCTTCTTATACATCAATAACGTAATATAACCTAACCTAACCCAACCTAACATCTCGGCGGTAATATTTGAAAACATACCTGGCGAGTTGGCCTCTACGTCTCCGTGGGGCCTTTATATACATCAATAACGTAATATAACCTAACCTAACCCAACCTAACATCTCGGCGGTAATATTTGAAAACATACCTGGCGAGTTGGCCTCTACATCTCCGTGGGACCTTTATATACATCAATAACGTAATATAACCTAACCTAATCCAACCTAACATCTCGGCGGTAATATTTGACAACATTCCTGGCGAGTTGGCCTCAACGTCTCCGTGGTACATTTATATACATCAATAACGTAATATAACCTAACCTAACCCAATCTAACATCTCGGCGGTAATATTTGAACACATTCCTGGCTTGTTGGCCTCTACGTCTCCCTGCGAACTTTATATACGTCTATAACGTAATATAACCTAACCTAACCCAACCTAACATGTCGGCGGTAATATTTGAACACATTCCTGGCTTGTTGGCCCCTACGTCTCCGTGGGACCTTTATATACATCAATAACGTAATATAACCTAACCTAACCCAACCTAATATCTCGGCGGTAATATTTGAACACATTCCTGGCTTGTTGGCCTCTACGTCTCCGTGGGACCTTTATATACATCTATAACGTAATATAACCTAACCTAACCCAACCTATCATCTCGGCGGTAATATTTGACAACATTCCTGGCGAGTTGGCCTCTACCTCTCCGTGGGAACTTTATATACATCTATAACGTAATATAACCTAACCTAACCCAATCTAACATCTCGGCGGTAATATTTAAACACATTCCAGGCTTGTTGGCCTCTACGTCTTCCTGCGAACTTTATATACATCTATAACGTAATATAACCCAACCTAACCCAACCTAACATCTCGGCGGGAATATTTGAACACATTCCTGGCTTGTTGGCCCCTACGTCTCCGTGGGACCTTTATATACATCAATAACGTAATATACCCTAACCTAACCCAATCTAACATCTCGGCGGTATATTTGAACACATTTCTGGCTTGTTGGCCTCTACGTCTCCGTGGGATCTTTATATACATCAATAACGTAATATAACCTAACCTAACCCAACCTAACATCTCGGCGGTAATATTTGAGAACATTCATGGCGAGTTGGCACCTACGTCTCCGTGGGACCTTCATATACATCAATAAGGAAATATAACCTAACCTAACCCAACCTATCATCTCGGCGGTAATATTTGACAACATTACTGGCGAGTTGGCCTCTACGTCTCCGCTTGACCTTCATAAACATCAATAACGAAATATAACCTAACATAACACAACCTATCATCTCGTTGGTAATATTTGACAACATTCCTGGCGGTTTGGCCTCTACGTCTCCGTGGGACCTTCATATACATCAATAACGAAATATAACCTAACCCAACCCAACCTATCATCTCGGCGGTAATATTTGACAACATTACTGGCGAGTTGGCATCTACGTCTCCGCTTGACCTTCATAAACATCAATAACGAAATATAACCTAACATAACACAACCTATCATCTCGGTGGTAATATTTGACAACATTCCTGGCGATTTGGCCTCTACGTCTCCGTGGGACCCTTATGTACATCAATAACGTTATATAACCTAACCTAACCCAACCTAACATCTCGGCGGTAATATTTGAGGACATTCCTGGCTTGTTGGCCTCTACGTCTCCGTGGTACATATATATACATCAATAACGTAATATAACCTAACCTAACCCAATCTAACATCTCGGCGGTAATATTTGAACACATTCCTGGCTTGTTGGCCTCTACGTCTCCGTGGTACCTTCATAAACATCAATAACGAAATATAACCCAACCTAACACAACCTATCATCTCGGCGGTAATATTTGAACACATTCCTGGCTTGTTGGCCTCTACGTCTCCGTGGGAATTTTATATACATCAATAACGTAATATAACCTAACCTAACCCAATCTAACATCTCGGCGGTAATATTTGACAACATTACTGGCGAGTTGGCCTCTACGTCTCCGTGGGACCTTTATATACATCAATAACGTTATATAGCCTAACCTAACCCATCCTAACATCTCGGCGGTAATATTTGACAACATTCCTGGCGAGTTGGCCTCTACGTATCCATGGGATCTTTATATACATCAATAACGTAATATAACTTAACCTAACCCAATCTAACATCTCGGCGGTAATATTTGAAAACATACCAGACGTGTTGGCCTCTACGTCTCCGTGGGACCTTTATATACATCTATAACGTAATATAACCTAACCTAACCCAACTTAACATCTCGGCGGTAATACTTGAAAACATTCATGGCGAGTTGGCCTCTACGTCTCCGTGGGATCTTTATATACATCTATAACGTAATATAACCTAACCTAACCCAATCTAACATCTCGGCGGTAATATTTGAAGACATTCCTGGCTTGTTGGCCTCTACGTCTCCGTGGTACATATATATACGTCAATAACGTAATATAACCTAACCTAACCCAATCTAACATCTCGGCGGTAATATTTGAACACATTCCTGGCTTGTTGGCCTCTACGTCTCCGTGGGAAATTTATATACATCTATAACGTAATATAACATAACCTAAACCAACCTAACATCTCGGCGGTAATATTTGGAGACATTCCTGGCTTGTTGGCCTCTACGTCCCCGTGGGATCCTTATATACATCAATAACGTAATATAACCTAACCTAACCCAATCTAACATTTCGGCGGTAATATTTGAACACATTCATGGCTTGTTGGCCTCTACGTCTCCGTGGGAACTTTATATACATCTATAACGTAATATAACCTAACCTAACCCAACCTAACATCTCGGCGGTAATATTTGAACACATTCCTGGCTTGTTGGCCTCTAAGTTTCCGTGGTACCTTCATAAACATCAATAACGAAATATAACCTAACCTAACACAACCTATCATCTCGGCGGTAATATTTGACATCATTCCTGTCTTGTTGGCCTCTACGCCTCCGTGGGAACTTTATATACATCTATAACGTAATATAACCTAACCTAACCCAACCTAACATCTCGGCGGTAATATTTGAACACATTCCTGGCTTGTTGGCCTCTACGTCTCCGTGGGACCGTTATATACATCTATAACGTAATATAACCTAACCTAACCCAAACTAACATCTCGGCGGTAATATTTGACATCATTCCTGGCGAGTTGGGCTCTACGTCTCCGTTTGATCTTCATAAACATCAATAACGTAATATAACCTAACCTAACCCAACCTTTCATCTCGGCGGAAATATTTGACAACATTCCTGGCGAGTTGGCCTCTACGTCTCCGTGGGACCTTCATATACATCAATAACGAAATATAACCTAACCTAACCCAACCTGTCATCTCGGCTGTAATATTTGACAACATTACTGGCGAGTTGGCCGCTACGTCTCCGTTTGACCTTCATAAACATCAGTAACGAAATATAACCTAACCTAACACAACCTATCATCTCGGCGGTAATATTTGACAACATTCCTGGCGAGTTTGCTTCTCCGTCTCCGTGGGATCTTCTTATACATCAATAACGTAATATAACCAAACCTAACCCAACCTAACATCTCGGCGGTAATATTTGACAACATTCCTGGCGAGTTGGCGTCTCCGTCTCCGTGGGACCTTTATATATATCAATAACGTAATATAACCTATCCTAACCCAACCTAACATCTCGGCGGTAATATTTGGAAACATTCCTGGCGAGTTGGCCTATACGTCTCCGTGGGACCTTTATATACATCTATAACGTAATATAACCTAACCTAACCCAACCTATCATCTCGGCGGTAATATTTGAACACTTTCCTGGCTTGTTGGCCTCTGCGTCTCCGTGGGAGCTTTATATACATCTATAACGTAATATAACCTAACCTAACCCAATCTAACTTTTCGGCGGTAATATTTGAAAACATTCCTGGCGAGTTGGCCTCTACGTATCCGTGGGATCTTTATATACATCTATAACGTAATATAACCTAACCTAACCCAATCTAACATCTCGGCGGTAATATTTGACCACATTCATGGCGAGTTGGCCTCTACGTCTCCGTGGTACATTTATATACATCAATAACGTAATATAACCTAACCTAACCCAACCTATCATCTCGGCGGTAATATTTGACAACATTCCTGGCGAGTTGGCCTCTACGTATCCGTGGGATCTTTATATACATCAATAACGTAATATAACTTAACCTAACCCAATCTAACATCTCGGCGGTAATATTTGAACACATTCCTGGCTTGTTGGCCTCTACGTCTCCGTGGGAAATTTATATACATCAATAACGTAATATAACCTAACCTAACCCAATCTAACATCTCGGCGGTAATATTTGAACACATTCCTGGCTTGTTGGCCTCTGCGTCTCCGTGGGACCTTTATATACATCTATAACGTAATATCACCTAACCTAACCCAATCTAACATTTCGGCGGTAATATTTGAAAACATTCATGGCGAGTTGGCCTCTACCTCTCCGTGGTACATTTATATACATCAATAACGTAATATAACCTAACCTAACCCAACATATCATCTCGGCGGTAATATTTGACACCATTCCTGGCGAGTTGGCCTCTACGTATCCGTGGGATCTTTATATACATCTATAACGTAATATAACCTAACCTAACCCAATCTAACATATCGGCGGTAATATTTGAAGACATTCCTGGCTTGTTGGCCTCTACGTCTCCGTGGTACATATATATACGTCAATAAAGTAATATAACCTAACCTAACCCAATCTAACATCTCGGCGGTAATATTTGAACACATTAGTGGCTTGTTGGCCTCTACGTCTCCGTGGGAAATTTATATACATCTATAACGTAATATAACATAACCTAAACCAACCTAACATCTCGGCGGTAATATTTGACAACATTCCTGGCGAGTTGGCCTCTACCTCTCCGTGGGAACTTTATATACATCTATAACGTAATATAACTTAACCTAACCCAATCTAACATCTCGGCGGTAATATTTGAACACATTCCTGGCTTGTTGGCCTCTACGTCTCCGTGGGAAATTTATATACATCTATAACGTAATATAACCTAACCTAAACCAACCTAACATCTCGGCGGTAATATTTGGAGACATTCCTGGCTTGTTGGCCTCTACGTCTCCGTGGGATCTTTATATACATCAATAACGTAATATAACCTAACCTAACCCAATCTAACATCTCGGCGGTAATATTTGAACACATTCCTGGCTTGTTGGCCTCTACATCTCCGTGGGATCTTTATATACATCAATAACGTTATATAACCGAACCTAACCCAGCCTAACGTTTCGGCGGTAATATTTGAAAACATTCCTGGCTTGTTGGCCTCTACGTCCCCGTGGGATCCTTATATACATCAATAACGTAATATAACCCAACCTAACCCAATCTAACATTTCGGCGGTAATATTTGAACACATTCATGGCTTGATGGCCTCTACGTCTCCGTGGGAACTTTATATACATCTATAACGTAATATAACCTAACCTAACCCAACCTAACATCTCGGCGGTAATATTTGGAAACATTCCTGGCTTGTTGGCCTCTACGTTTCCGTGGGACCTTTATAGACATTTATAACGTAATATAACCTAACCTAATCCAAACTAACATCTCGGCGGTAATATTTGACATCATTCCTGTCTTGTTGGCCTCTACGCCTCCGTGGGAACTTTATATACATCTATAACGTAATATAACCTAACCTAACCCAACCTAACATCTCGGCGGTAATATTTGAACACATTCCTGGCTTGTTGGCCTCTACGTCTCCGTGGGACCGTTATATACATCTATAACGTAATATAACCTAACCTAACCCAAACTAACATCTCGGCGGTAATATTTGACATCATTCCTGGCGAGTTGGGCTCTACGTCTCCGTTTGATCTTCATAAACATCAATAACGTAATATAACCTAACCTAACCCAACCTTTCATCTCGGCGGAAATATTTGACAACATTCCTGGCGAGTTGGCCTCTACGTCTCCGTGGGACCTTCATATACATCAATAACGAAATATAACCTAACCTAACCCAACCTGTCATCTCGGCGGTAATATTTGACAACATTACTGGCGAGTTGGCCGCTACGTCTCCGTTTGACCTTCATAAACATCAGTAACGAAATATAACCTAACCTAACACAACCTATCATCTCGGCGGTAATATTTGACAACATTACTGGCGAGTTGGCCTCTACGTCTCCGTTTGACCTTCATAAACATCAATGACGAAACATAACCTAACATAACACAACCTATCATCTCGGCGGTAATATTTGACAACATTCCTGGCGAGTTGGCTTCTCCGTCTCTGTGGTATCTTTTTATACATCAATAACGTAATATAACCTAACCTAACCCAACTTAACATCTCGGCGGTAATATTAGAAAACATACCTAGCGAGTTGGCCTCTACGTCTCCGTGGGACCTTTATATACATCTATAACGTAATATAACCTAACCTAACCCAACCTAACATCTCGGCGGTAATATTTGAACACATTCCTGGCTTGTTGGCCTCTACGTCTCCGTGAGACCGTTATATACATCTATAACGTAATATAACCAAACCTAAACCAAGCTAACATCTCGGCGGTAATATTTGACATCATTCCTGGCGAGTTGGGCTCTACGTCTCCGTTTGATCTTCATAAACATCAATAACGTAATATAACCTAACCTAACCCAACCTTTCATCTCGGCGGTAATATTTGACAACATTCCTGTTGAGTTGGCCTCTACGTCTCCGTGGGACCTTCATATACATCAATAACGAAATATAACCTAACCTAACCCAACCTGTCATCTCGGCGGTAATATTTGACAACATTACTGGCGAGTTGGCCTCTACGTCTCCGTTTGACCTTCATAAACATCAGTAACGAAATATAACCTAACCTAACCCAACCTAACATCTCGGCGGTAATATTTGAACACATTCCTGGCTTGTTGGCCTCTACGTCTCCGTGGGACCTTTATATACATCTATAACGTAATATAACCTAACCAAACCCAACCTAACATCTCGGCGATAATATTTGGTCACATTCCTGGCTTGTTGGCCTCTACCTCTCCGTGGTACATTTATATACATCAATAACGTAATATAACCTAACCTAACCCAACCTATCATCTCGGCGGTAATATTTGACAACATTCCTGGCGAGTTGGCCTCTACCTCTCCGTGGGAACTTTATATACATCTATAACGTAATATAACCTAACCTAACCCAATCTAACATCTCGGCGGTAATATTTAAACACATTCCAGGCTTGTTGGCCTCTACGTCTTCCTGCGAACTTTATATACATCTATAACGTAATATAACCCAACCTAACCCAACCTAACATCTCGGCGGGAATATTTGAACACATTCCTGGCTTGTTGGCCCCTACGTCTCCGTGGGACCTTTATATACATCAATAACGTAATATACCCTAACCTAACCCAATCTAACATCTCGGCGGTATATTTGAACACATTTCTGGCTTGTTGGCCTCTACGTCTCCGTGGGATCTTTATATACATCAATAACGTAATATAACCTAACCTAACCCAACCTAACATCTCGGCGGTAATATTTGAAAACATTCATGGCGAGTTGGCACCTACGTCTCCGTGGGACCTTCATATACATCAATAAGGAAATATAACCTAACCTAACCCAACCTATCATCTCGGCGGTAATATTTGACATCATTCCTGTCTTGTTGGCCTCTACGCCTCCGTGGGAACTTTATATACATCTATAACGTAATATAACCTAACCTAACCCAACCTAACATCTCGGCGGTAATATTTGAACACATTCCTGGCTTGTTGGCCTCTACGTCTCCGTGGGACCGTTATATACATCTATAACGTAATATAACCTAACCTAACCCAAACTAACATCTCGGCGGTAATATTTGACATCATTCCTGGCGAGTTGGGCTCTACGTCTCCGTTTGATCTTCATAAACATCAATAACGTAATATAACCTAACCTAACCCAACCTTTCATCTCGGCGGAAATATTTGACAACATTCCTGGCGAGTTGGCCTCTACGTCTCCGTGGGACCTTCATATACATCAATAACGAAATATAACCTAACCTAACCCAACCTGTCATCTCGGCTGTAATATTTGACAACATTACTGGCGAGTTGGCCTCTACGTCTCCGCTTGACCTTCATAAACATCAATAACGAAATATAACCTAACCTAACCCAAACTAACATCTCGGCGGTAATATTTGACATCATTCCTGGCGAGTTGGGCTCTACGTCTCCGTTTGATCTTCATAAACATCAATAACGTAATATAACCTAACCTAACCCAACCTTTCATCTCGGCGGAAATATTTGACAACATTCCTGGCGAGTTGGCGTCTCCGTCTCCGTGGGACCTTTATATACATCAATAACGTAATATAACCTATCCTAACCCAACCTAACATCTCGGCGGTAATATTTGGAAACATTCCTGGCGAGTTGGCCTATACGTCTCCGTGGGACCTTTATATACATCTATAACGTAATATAACCTAACCTAATTCAACCTAACATCTCGGCGATAATATTTGGTCACATTCCTGGCTTGTTGGCCTCTACCTCTCCGTGGTACATTTATATACATCAATTACGTAATATAACCTAACCTAACCCAACCTATCATCTCGGCGGTAATATTTGACAACATTCCTGGCGAGTTGGCCTCTACCTCTCCGTGGGAACTTTATATACATCTATAACGTAATATAACCTAACCTAACCCAATCTAAAATCTCGGCGGTAATATTTGAACACATTCCTGGCTTGTTGGCCTCTACGTCTCCCTGCGAACTTTATATACATCTATAACGTAATATAACCTAACCTAACCCAACCTAACATCTCGGCGGTAATATTTGAACACATTCCTGGCTTGTTGGCCCCTACGTCTCCGTGGGACCTTTATATACATCAATAACGTAATATACCCTAACCTAACCCAATCTAACATCTCGGCGGTATATTTGAACACATTCCTGGCTTGTTGGCCTCTACGTCTCCGTGGGATCTTTATACACATCAATAACGTAATATAACCTAACCTAACCCAACCTAACATCTCGGCGGTTATATTTGAAAACATTCATGGCGAGTTGGCCTCTACGTCTCCGTGGGACCTTCATATACATCAATAACGAAATATAACCTAACCTAACCCAACCTATCATCTCGGCGGTAATATTTGACAACATTACTGGCGAGTTGGCATCTACGTCTCCGCTTGACCTTCATAAACATCAATAACGAAATATAACCTAACATAACACAACCTATCATCTCGGCGGTAATATTTGACAACATTCCTGGCGAGTTGGCTTCTCCGTCTCCGTGGGATCTTTTTACACATCAATAACGTAATATAACCTAACCTAACCCAACCTAACATCTCGGCGGTAATATTTGAACACATTTCTGGCTTGTTGGCCTCTACGTCTCCGCGGGACGTTTAAATACATCTATAACGTAATATAACCTAACCTAACCCAACCTATCATCTTGGCGCTAATGTTTGACAACATTCCTGGCGAGGTGGCCTCTACTTCTCCGTGGGACCTTCATATACATCAATAACGAAATATAACCTAACCTAACCGAACCTAACATCTCGGCGGTAATATTTGGAAACATTCCTGGCGAGTTGGCCTATACGTCTCCGTGGGACCTTTATATACATCTATAACGTAATATAACCTAACCTAACCCAACCTATCATCTCGGCGCTAATATTTGACAACATACCTGGCGAGTTGGCCTCTACGTCTCCGTGGGACCTTTATATACATCAATAACGTAATATAACCTAACCTAACCCAACCTATCATCTTGGCGCTAATGTTTGACAACATTCCTGTCGAGTTGGCCTCTACTTCTCCGTGGGACCTTCATATACATCAATAACGAAACATAACCTAACCTAACCCAACCTAACATCTCGGCGGTAATATTTGAAAACATTCATGGCGAGTTGGCCTCTACGTCTCCGTGGGATCTTTATATACATCTATAACGTAATATAACCTAACCTAACCCAACCTAACATCTCGGCGATAATATTTGAAAACATTCATGGCGAGTTGGCCTCTCCGTCTCCGTGGGATCTTTATATACATCTATAACGTAATATCACCTAACCTAACCCAACCTAACATCTCGGCGGTAATATTTGAAAACATTCATGGCGAGTTGGCCTCTACGTCTCCGTGGGATTTTTATATACATCTATAACGTAATATAACCTAACCTAAGACAACCTAACATCTCGGCGGTAATATTTGAATACATTCCTGCCGAGTTGGCCTCTACGTCTCCGTGGGACCTTTATATACATCAATAACGTAATATAACCTAACCTAACCCAACCTAATATCTCGGCGGTAATATTTGAACACATTCCTGGCTTGTTGGCCTCTACGTCTCCGTGGGACCTTTATATACATCTATAACGTAATATAACCTAACCAAACCCAACCTAACATCTCGGCGATAATATTTGGTCACATTCCTGGCTTGTTGGCCTCTACCTCTCCGTGGTACATTTATATACATCAATAACGTAATATAACCTAACCTAACCCAACCTATCATCTCGGCGGTAATATTTGACAACATTCCTGGCGAGTTGGCCTCTACCTCTCCGTGGGAACTTTATATACATCTATAACGTAATATAACCTAACCTAACCCAATCTAACATCTCGGCGGTAATATTTAAACACATTCCAGGCTTGTTGGCCTCTACGTCTTCCTGCGAACTTTATATACATCTATAACGTAATATAACCCAACCTAACCCAACCTAACATCTCGGCGGGAATATTTGAACACATTCCTGGCTTGTTGGCCCCTACGTCTCCGTGGGACCTTTATATACATCAATAACGTAATATACCCTAACCTAACCCAATCTAACATCTCGGCGGTATATTTGAACACATTTCTGGCTTGTTGGCCTCTACGTCTCCGTGGGATCTTTATATACATCAATAACGTAATATAACCTAACCTAACCCAACCTAACATCTCGGCGGTAATATTTGAAAACATTCATGGCGAGTTGGCACCTACGTCTCCGTGGGACCTTCATATACATCAATAAGGAAATATAACCTAACCTAACCCAACCTATCATCTCGGCGGTAATATTTGACAACATTACTGGCGAGTTGGCCTCTACGTCTCCGCTTGACCTTCATAAACATCAATAACGAAATATAACCTAACATAACACAACCTATCATCTCGTTGGTAATATTTGACAACATTCCTGGCGGTTTGGCCTCTACGTCTCCGTGGGACCTTCATATACATCAATAACGAAATATAACCTAACCCAACCCAACCTATCATCTCGGCGGTAATATTTGACAACATTACTGGCGAGTTGGCATCTACGTCTCCGCTTGACCTTCATAAACATCAATAACGAAATATAACCTAACATAACACAACCTATCATCTCGGTGGTAATATTTGACAACATTCCTGGCGATTTGGCCTCTACGTCTCCGTGGGACCCTTATGTACATCAATAACGTTATATAACCTAACCTAACCCAACCTAACATCTCGGCGGTAATATTTGAGGACATTCCTGGCTTGTTGGCCTCTACGTCTCCGTGGTACATATATATACATCAATAACGTAATATAACCTAACCTAACCCAATCTAACATCTCGGCGGTAATATTTGAACACATTCCTGGCTTGTTGGCCTCTACGTCTCCGTGGTACCTTCATAAACATCAATAACGAAATATAACCTAACCTAACACAACCTATCATCTCGGCGGTAATATTTGAACACATTCCTGGCTTGTTGGCCTCTACGTCTCCGTGGGAATTTTATATACATCAATAACGTAATATAACCTAACCTAACCCAATCTAACATCTCGGCGGTAATATTTGACAACATTACTGGCGAGTTGGCCTCTACGTCTCCGTGGGACCTTTATATACATCAATAACGTTATATAGCCTAACCTAACCCATCCTAACATCTCGGCGGTAATATTTGACAACATTCCTGGCGAGTTGGCCTCTACGTATCCATGGGATCTTTATATACATCAATAACGTAATATAACTTAACCTAACCCAATCTAACATCTCGGCGGTAATATTTGAAAACATACCAGACGTGTTGGCCTCTACGTCTCCGTGGGACCTTTATATACATCTATAACGTAATATAACCTAACCTAACCCAACTTAACATCTCGGCGGTAATACTTGAAAACATTCATGGCGAGTTGGCCTCTACGTCTCCGTGGGATCTTTATATACATCTATAACGTAATATAACCTAACCTAACCCAATCTAACATCTCGGCGGTAATATTTGAAGACATTCCTGGCTTGTTGGCCTCTACGTCTCCGTGGTACATATATATACGTCAATAACGTAATATAACCTAACCTAACCCAATCTAACATCTCGGCGGTAATATTTGAACACATTCCTGGCTTGTTGGCCTCTACGTCTCCGTGGGAAATTTATATACATCTATAACGTAATATAACCCAACCTAACCCAACCTAACATCTCGGCGGGAATATTTGAACACATTCCTGGCTTGTTGGCCCCTACGTCTCCGTGGGACCTTTATATACATCAATAACGTAATATACCCTAACCTAACCCAATCTAACATCTCGGCGGTATATTTGAACACATTTCTGGCTTGTTGGCCTCTACGTCTCCGTGGGATCTTTATATACATCAATAACGTAATATAACCTAACCTAACCCAACCTAACATCTCGGCGGTAATATTTGAAAACATTCATGGCGAGTTGGCACCTACGTCTCCGTGGGACCTTCATATACATCAATAAGGAAATATAACCTAACCTAACCCAACCTATCATCTCGGCGGTAATATTTGACAACATTACTGGCGAGTTGGCCTCTACGTCTCCGCTTGACCTTCATAAACATCAATAACGAAATATAACCTAACATAACACAACCTATCATCTCGTTGGTAATATTTGACAACATTCCTGGCGGTTTGGCCTCTACGTCTCCGTGGGACCTTCATATACATCAATAACGAAATATAACCTAACCCAACCCAACCTATCATCTCGGCGGTAATATTTGACAACATTACTGGCGAGTTGGCATCTACGTCTCCGCTTGACCTTCATAAACATCAATAACGAAATATAACCTAACATAACACAACCTATCATCTCGGTGGTAATATTTGACAACATTCCTGGCGATTTGGCCTCTACGTCTCCGTGGGACCCTTATGTACATCAATAACGTTATATAACCTAACCTAACCCAACCTAACATTTCGGCGGTAATATTTGAGGACATTCCTGGCTTGTTGGCCTCTACGTCTCCGTGGTACATATATATACATCAATAACGTAATATAACCTAACCTAACCCAATCTAACATCTCGGCGGTAATATTTGAACACATTCCTGGCTTGTTGGCCTCTACGTCTCCGTGGTACCTTCATAAACATCAATAACGAAATATAACCTAACCTAACACAACCTATCATCTCGGCGGTAATATTTGAACACATTCCTGGCTTGTTGGCCTCTACGTCTCCGTGGGAATTTTATATACATCAATAACGTAATATAACCTAACCTAACCCAATCTAACATCTCGGCGGTAATATTTGACAACATTACTGGCGAGTTGGCCTCTACGTCTCCGTGGGACCTTTATATACATCAATAACGTTATATAGCCTAACCTAACCCATCCTAACATCTCGGCGGTAATATTTGACAACATTCCTGGCGAGTTGGCCTCTACGTATCCATGGGATCTTTATATACATCAATAACGTAATATAACTTAACCTAACCCAATCTAACATCTCGGCGGTAATATTTGAAAACATACCAGACGTGTTGGCCTCTACGTCTCCGTGGGACCTTTATATACATCTATAACGTAATATAACCTAACCTAACCCAACTTAACATCTCGGCGGTAATACTTGAAAACATTCATGGCGAGTTGGCCTCTACGTCTCCGTGGGATCTTTATATACATCTATAACGTAATATAACCTAACCTAACCCAATCTAACATCTCGGCGGTAATATTTGAAGACATTCCTGGCTTGTTGGCCTCTACGTCTCCGTGGTACATATATATACGTCAATAACGTAATATAACCTAACCTAACCCAATCTAACATCTCGGCGGTAATATTTGAACACATTCCTGGCTTGTTGGCCTCTACGTCTCCGTGGGAAATTTATATACATCTATAACGTAATATAACATAACCTAAACCAACCTAACATCTCGGCGGTAATATTTGGAGACATTCCTGGCTTGTTGGCCTCTACGTCCCCGTGGGATCCTTATATACATCAATAACGTAATATAACCTAACCTAACCCAATCTAACATTTCGGCGGTAATATTTGAACACATTCATGGCTTGTTGGCCTCTACGTCTCCGTGGGAACTTTATATACATCTATAACGTAATATAACCTAACCTAACCCAACCTAGCATCTCGGCGGTAATATTTGAACACATTCCTGGCTTGTTGGCCTCTAAGTTTCCGTGGTACCTTCATAAACATCAATAACGAAATATAACCTAACCTAACACAACCTATCATCTCGGCGGTAATATTTGACATCATTCCTGTCTTGTTGGCCTCTACGCCTCCGTGGGAACTTTATATACATCTATAACGTAATATAACCTAACCTAACCCAACCTAACATCTCGGCGGTAATATTTGAACACATTCCTGGCTTGTTGGCCTCTACGTCTCCGTGGGACCGTTATATACATCTATAACGTAATATAACCTAACCTAACCCAAACTAACATCTCGGCGGTAATATTTGACATCATTCCTGGCGAGTTGGGCTCTACGTCTCCGTTTGATCTTCATAAACATCAATAACGTAATATAACCTAACCTAACCCAACCTTTCATCTCGGCGGAAATATTTGACAACATTCCTGGCGAGTTGGCCTCTACGTCTCCGTGGGACCTTCATATACATCAATAACGAAATATAACCTAACCTAACCCAACCTGTCATCTCGGCTGTAATATTTGACAACATTACTGGCGAGTTGGCCGCTACGTCTCCGTTTGACCTTCATAAACATCAGTAACGAAATATAACCTAACCTAACACAACCTATCATCTCGGCGGTAATATTTGACAACATTCCTGGCGAGTTGGCTTCTCCGTCTCCGTGGGATCTTCTTATACATCAATAACGTAATATAACCAAACCTAACCCAACCTAACATCTCGGCGGTAATATTTGACAACATTCCTGGCGAGTTGGCGTCTCCGTCTCCGTGGGACCTTTATATACATCAATAACGTAATATAACCTATCCTAACCCAACCTAACATCTCGGCGGTAATATTTGGAAACATTCCTGGCGAGTTGGCCTATACGTCTCCGTGGGACCTTTATATACATCTATAACGTAATATAACCTAACCTAACCCAACCTATCATCTCGGCGGTAATATTTGAACACTTTCCTGGCTTGTTGGCCTCTGCGTCTCCGTGGGAGCTTTATATACATCTATAACGTAATATAACCTAACCTAACCCAATCTAACTTTTCGGCGGTAATATTTGAAAACATTCATGGCGAGTTGGCCTCTACCTCTCCGTGGTACATTTATATACATCAATAACGTAATATAACCTAACCTAACCCAACCTATCATCTCGGCGGTAATATTTGACAACATTCCTGGCGAGTTGGCCTCTACGTATCCGTGGGATCTTTATATACATCTATAACGTAATATAACCTAACCTAACCCAATCTAACATCTCGGCGGTAATATTTGACCACATTCATGGCTAGTTGGCCTCTACGTCTCCGTGGTACATTTATATACATCAATAACGTAATATAACCTAACCTAACCCAACCTATCATCTCGGCGGTAATATTTGACAACATTCCTGGCGAGTTGGCCTCTACGTATCCGTGGGATCTTTATATACATCAATAACGTAATATAACTTAACCTAACCCAATCTAACATCTCGGCGGTAATATTTGAACACATTCCTGGCTTGTTGGCCTCTACGTCTCCGTGGGACCTTCATATACATCAATAACGAAATATAACCTAACCTAACCCAACCTATCATCTCGGCGGTAATATTTGACAACATTACTGGCGAGTTGGCATCTACGTCTCCGCTTGACCTTCATAAACATCAATAACGAAATATAACCTAACATAACACAACCTATCATCTCGGCGGTAATATTTGACAACATTCCTGGCGAGTTGGCTTCTCCGTCTCCGTGGGATCTTTTTACACATCAATAACGTAATATAACCTAACCTAACCCAACCTAACATCTCGGCGGTAATATTTGAACACATTTCTGGCTTGTTGGCCTCTACGTCTCCGCGGGACGTTTAAATACATCTATAACGTAATATAACCTAACCTAACCCAACCTATCATCTTGGCGCTAATGTTTGACAACATTCCTGGCGAGGTGGCCTCTACTTCTCCGTGGGACCTTCATATACATCAATAACGAAATATAACCTAACCTAACCGAACCTAACATCTCGGCGGTAATATTTGGAAACATTCCTGGCGAGTTGGCCTATACGTCTCCGTGGGACCTTTATATACATCTATAACGTAATATAACCTAACCTAACCCAACCTATCATCTCGGCGCTAATATTTGACAACATACCTGGCGAGTTGGCCTCTACGTCTCCGTGGGACCTTTATATACATCAATAACGTAATATAACCTAACCTAACCCAACCTATCATCTTGGCGCTAATGTTTGACAACATTCCTGTCGAGTTGGCCTCTACTTCTCCGTGGGACCTTCATATACATCAATAACGAAACATAACCTAACCTAACCCAACCTAACATCTCGGCGGTAATATTTGAAAACATTCATGGCGAGTTGGCCTCTACGTCTCCGTGGGATCTTTATATACATCTATAACGTAATATAACCTAACCTAACCCAACCTAACATCTCGGCGATAATATTTGAAAACATTCATGGCGAGTTGGCCTCTCCGTCTCCGTGGGATCTTTATATACATCTATAACGTAATATCACCTAACCTAACCCAACCTAACATCTCGGCGGTAATATTTGAAAACATTCATGGCGAGTTGGCCTCTACGTCTCCGTGGGATTTTTATATACATCTATAACGTAATATAACCTAACCTAAGACAACCTAACATCTCGGCGGTAATATTTGAATACATTCCTGCCGAGTTGGCCTCTACGTCTCCGTGGGACCTTTATATACATCAATAACGTAATATAACCTAACCTAACCCAACCTAATATCTCGGCGGTAATATTTGAACACATTCCTGGCTTGTTGGCCTCTACGTCTCCGTGGGACCTTTATATACATCTATAACGTAATATAACCTAACCAAACCCAACCTAACATCTCGGCGATAATATTTGGTCACATTCCTGGCTTGTTGGCCTCTACCTCTCCGTGGTACATTTATATACATCAATAACGTAATATAACCTAACCTAACCCAACCTATCATCTCGGCGGTAATATTTGACAACATTCCTGGCGAGTTGGCCTCTACCTCTCCGTGGGAACTTTATATACATCTATAACGTAATATAACCTAACCTAACCCAATCTAACATCTCGGCGGTAATATTTAAACACATTCCAGGCTTGTTGGCCTCTACGTCTTCCTGCGAACTTTATATACATCTATAACGTAATATAACCCAACCTAACCCAACCTAACATCTCGGCGGGAATATTTGAACACATTCCTGGCTTGTTGGCCCCTACGTCTCCGTGGGACCTTTATATACATCAATAACGTAATATACCCTAACCTAACCCAATCTAACATCTCGGCGGTATATTTGAACACATTTCTGGCTTGTTGGCCTCTACGTCTCCGTGGGATCTTTATATACATCAATAACGTAATATAACCTAACCTAACCCAACCTAACATCTCGGCGGTAATATTTGAAAACATTCATGGCGAGTTGGCACCTACGTCTCCGTGGGACCTTCATATACATCAATAAGGAAATATAACCTAACCTAACCCAACCTATCATCTCGGCGGTAATATTTGACAACATTACTGGCGAGTTGGCCTCTACGTCTCCACTTGACCTTCATAAACATCAATAACGAAATATAACCTAACATAACACAACCTATCATCTCGTTGGTAATATTTGACAACATTCCTGGCGGTTTGGCCTCTACGTCTCCGTGGGACCTTCATATACATCAATAACGAAATATAACCTAACCCAACCCAACCTATCATCTCGGCGGTAATATTTGACAACATTACTGGCGAGTTGGCATCTACGTCTCCGCTTGACCTTCATAAACATCAATAACGAAATATAACCTAACATAACACAACCTATCATCTCGGTGGTAATATTTGACAACATTCCTGGCGATTTGGCCTCTACGTCTCCGTGGGACCCTTATGTACATCAATAACGTTATATAACCTAACCTAACCCAACCTAACATCTCGGCGGTAATATTTGAGGACATTCCTGGCTTGTTGGCCTCTACGTCTCCGTGGTACATATATATACATCAATAACGTAATATAACCTAACCTAACCCAATCTAACATCTCGGCGGTAATATTTGAACACATTCCTGGCTTGTTGGCCTCTACGTCTCCGTGGTACCTTCATAAACATCAATAACGAAATATAACCTAACCTAACACAACCTATCATCTCGGCGGTAATATTTGAACACATTCCTGGCTTGTTGGCCTCTACGTCTCCGTGGGAATTTTATATACATCAATAACGTAATATAACCTAACCTAACCCAATCTAACATCTCGGCGGTAATATTTGACAACATTACTGGCGAGTTGGCCTCTACGTCTCCGTGGGACCTTTATATACATCAATAACGTTATATAGCCTAACCTAACCCATCCTAACATCTCGGCGGTAATATTTGACAACATTCCTGGCGAGTTGGCCTCTACGTATCCATGGGATCTTTATATACATCAATAACGTAATATAACTTAACCTAACCCAATCTAACATCTCGGCGGTAATATTTGAAAACATACCAGACGTGTTGGCCTCTACGTCTCCGTGGGACCTTTATATACATCTATAACGTAATATAACCTAACCTAACCCAACTTAACATCTCGGCGGTAATACTTGAAAACATTCATGGCGAGTTGGCCTCTACGTCTCCGTGGGATCTTTATATACATCTATAACGTAATATAACCTAACCTAACCCAATCTAACATCTCGGCGGTAATATTTGAAGACATTCCTGGCTTGTTGGCCTCTACGTCTCCGTGGTACATATATATACGTCAATAACGTAATATAACCTAACCTAACCCAATCTAACATCTCGGCGGTAATATTTGAACACATTCCTGGCTTGTTGGCCTCTACGTCTCCGTGGGAAATTTATATACATCTATAACGTAATATAACATAACCTAAACCAACCTAACATCTCGGCGGTAATATTTGGAGACATTCCTGGCTTGTTGGCCTCTACGTCCCCGTGGGATCCTTATATACATCAATAACGTAATATAACCTAACCTAACCCAATCTAACATTTCGGCGGTAATATTTGAACACATTCATGGCTTGTTGGCCTCTACGTCTCCGTGGGAACTTTATATACATCTATAACGTAATATAACCTAACCTAACCCAACCTAGCATCTCGGCGGTAATATTTGAACACATTCCTGGCTTGTTGGCCTCTAAGTTTCCGTGGTACCTTCATAAACATCAATAACGAAATATAACCTAACCTAACACAACCTATCATCTCGGCGGTAATATTTGACATCATTCCTGTCTTGTTGGCCTCTACGCCTCCGTGGGAACTTTATATACATCTATAACGTAATATAACCTAACCTAACCCAACCTAACATCTCGGCGGTAATATTTGAACACATTCCTGGCTTGTTGGCCTCTACGTCTCCGTGGGACCGTTATATACATCTATAACGTAATATAACCTAACCTAACCCAAACTAACATCTCGGCGGTAATATTTGACATCATTCCTGGCGAGTTGGGCTCTACGTCTCCGTTTGATCTTCATAAACATCAATAACGTAATATAACCTAACCTAACCCAACCTTTCATCTCGGCGGAAATATTTGACAACATTCCTGGCGAGTTGGCCTCTACGTCTCCGTGGGACCTTCATATACATCAATAACGAAATATAACCTAACCTAACCCAACCTGTCATCTCGGCTGTAATATTTGACAACATTACTGGCGAGTTGGCCGCTACGTCTCCGTTTGACCTTCATAAACATCAGTAACGAAATATAACCTAACCTAACACAACCTATCATCTCGGCGGTAATATTTGACAACATTCCTGGCGAGTTGGCTTCTCCGTCTCCGTGGGATCTTCTTATACATCAATAACGTAATATAACCAAACCTAACCCAACCTAACATCTCGGCGGTAATATTTGACAACATTCCTGGCGAGTTGGCGTCTCCGTCTCCGTGGGACCTTTATATACATCAATAACGTAATATAACCTATCCTAACCCAACCTAACATCTCGGCGGTAATATTTGGAAACATTCCTGGCGAGTTGGCCTATACGTCTCCGTGGGACCTTTATATACATCTATAACGTAATATAACCTAACCTAACCCAACCTATCATCTCGGCGGTAATATTTGAACACTTTCCTGGCTTGTTGGCCTCTGCGTCTCCGTGGGAGCTTTATATACATCTATAACGTAATATAACCTAACCTAACCCAATCTAACTTTTCGGCGGTAATATTTGAAAACATTCATGGCGAGTTGGCCTCTACCTCTCCGTGGTACATTTATATACATCAATAACGTAATATAACCTAACCTAACCCAACCTATCATCTCGGCGGTAATATTTGACAACATTCCTGGCGAGTTGGCCTCTACGTATCCGTGGGATCTTTATATACATCTATAACGTAATATAACCTAACCTAACCCAATCTAACATCTCGGCGGTAATATTTGACCACATTCATGGCGAGTTGGCCTCTACGTCTCCGTGGTACATTTATATACATCAATAACGTAATATAACCTAACCTAACCCAACCTATCATCTCGGCGGTAATATTTGACAACATTCCTGGCGAGTTGGCCTCTACGTATCCGTGGGATCTTTATATACATCAATAACGTAATATAACTTAACCTAACCCAATCTAACATCTCGGCGGTAATATTTGAACACATTCCTGGCTTGTTGGCCTCTACGTCTCCGTGGGAAATTTATATACATCAATAACGTAATATAACCTAACCTAACCCAATCTAACATCTCGGCGGTAATATTTGAACACATTCCTGGCTTGTTGGCCTCTGCGTCTCCGTGGGACCTTTATATACATCTATAACGTAATATCACCTAACCTAACCCAATCTAACATTTCGGCGGTAATATTTGAAAACATTCATGGCGAGTTGGCCTCTACCTCTCCGTGGTACATTTATATACATCAATAACGTAATATAACCTAACCTATCCCAACATATCATCTCGGCGGTAATATTTGACACCATTCCTGGCGAGTTGGCCTCTACGTATCCGTGGGATCTTTATATACATCTATAACGTAATATAACCTAACCTAACCCAATCTAACATATCGGCGGTAATATTTGAAGACATTCCTGGCTTGTTGGCCTCTACGTCTCCGTGGTACATATATATACGTCAATAAAGTAATATAACCTAACCTAACCCAATCTAACATCTCGGCGGTAATATTTGAACACATTAGTGGCTTGTTCGCCTCTACGTCTCCGTGGGAAATTTATATACATCTATAACGTAATATAACATAACCTAAACCAACCTAACATCTCGGCGGTAATATTTGACAACATTCCTGGCGAGTTGGCCTCTACCTCTCCGTGGGAACTTTATATACATCTATAACGTAATATAACTTAACCTAACCCAATCTAACATCTCGGCGGTAATATTTGAACACATTCCTGGCTTGTTGGCCTCTACGTCTCCGTGGGAAATTTATATACATCTATAACGTAATATAACCTAACCTAAACCAACCTAACATCTCGGCGGTAATATTTGGAGACATTCCTGGCTTGTTGGCCTCTACGTCTCCGTGGGATCTTTATATACATCAATAACGTAATATAACCTAACCTAACCCAATCTAACATCTCGGCGGTAATATTTGAACACATTCCTGGCTTGTTGGCCTCTACATCTCCGTGGGATCTTTATATACATCAATAACGTTATATAACCGAACCTAACCCAGCCTAACGTTTCGGCGGTAATATTTGAAAACATTCCTGGCTTGTTGGCCTCTACGTCCCCGTGGGATCCTTATATACATCAATAACGTAATATAACCTAACCTAACCCAATCTAACATTTCGGCGGTAATATTTGAACACATTCATGGCTTGATGGCCTCTACGTCTCCGTGGGAACTTTATATACATCTATAACGTAATATAACCTAACCTAACCCAACCTAACATCTCGGCGGTAATATTTGGAAACATTCCTGGCTTGTTGGCCTCTACGTTTCCGTGGGACCTTTATAGACATTTATAACGTAATATAACCTAACCTAATCCAAACTAACATCTCGGCGGTAATATTTGACATCATTCCTGTCTTGTTGGCCTCTACGCCTCCGTGGGAACTTTATATACATCTATAACGTAATATAACCTAACCTAACCCAACCTAACATCTCGGCGGTAATATTTGAACACATTCCTGGCTTGTTGGCCTCTACGTCTCCGTGGGACCGTTATATACATCTATAACGTAATATAACCTAACCTAACCCAAACTAACATCTCGGCGGTAATATTTGACATCATTCCTGGCGAGTTGGGCTCTACGTCTCCGTTTGATCTTCATAAACATCAATAACGTAATATAACCTAACCTAACCCAACCTTTCATCTCGGCGGAAATATTTGACAACATTCCTGGCGAGTTGGCCTCTACGTCTCCGTGGGACCTTCATATACATCAATAACGAAATATAACCTAACCTAACCCAACCTGTCATCTCGGCGGTAATATTTGACAACATTACTGGCGAGTTGGCCGCTACGTCTCCGTTTGACCTTCATAAACATCAGTAACGAAATATAACCTAACCTAACACAACCTATCATCTCGGCGGTAATATTTGACAACATTACTGGCGAGTTGGCCTCTACGTCTCCGTTTGACCTTCATAAACATCAATGACGAAACATAACCTAACATAACACAACCTATCATCTCGGCGGTAATATTTGACAACATTCCTGGCGAGTTGGCTTCTCCGTCTCTGTGGTATCTTTTTATACATCAATAACGTAATATAACCTAACCTAACCCAACTTAACATCTCGGCGGTAATATTAGAAAACATACCTAGCGAGTTGGCCTCTACGTCTCCGTGGGACCTTTATATACATCTATAACGTAATATAACCTAACCTAACCCAACCTAACATCTCGGCGGTAATATTTGAACACATTCCTGGCTTGTTGGCCTCTACGTCTCCGTGAGACCGTTATATACATCTATAACGTAATATAACCAAACCTAAACCAAGCTAACATCTCGGCGGTAATATTTGACATCATTCCTGGCGAGTTGGGCTCTACGTCTCCGTTTGATCTTCATAAACATCAATAACGTAATATAACCTAACCTAACCCAACCTTTCATCTCGGCGGTAATATTTGACAACATTCCTGTTGAGTTGGCCTCTACGTCTCCGTGGGACCTTCATATACATCAATAACGAAATATAACCTAACATAACACAACCTATCATCTCGGCGGTAATATTTGACAACATTCCTGGCGAGTTGGCTTCTCCGTCTCCGTGGGATCTTTTTACACATCAATAACGTAATATAACCTAACCTAACCCAACCTAACATCTCGGCGGTAATATTTGAACACATTTCTGGCTTGTTGGCCTCTACGTCTCCGCGGGACGTTTAAATACATCTATAACGTAATATAACCTAACCTAACCCAACCTATCATCTTGGCGCTAATGTTTGACAACATTCCTGGCGAGGTGGCCTCTACTTCTCCGTGGGACCTTCATATACATCAATAACGAAATATAACCTAACCTAACCGAACCTAACATCTCGGCGGTAATATTTGGAAACATTCCTGGCGAGTTGGCCTATACGTCTCCGTGGGACCTTTATATACATCTATAACGTAATATAACCTAACCTAACCCAACCTATCATCTCGGCGCTAATATTTGACAACATACCTGGCGAGTTGGCCTCTACGTCTCCGTGGGACCTTTATATACATCAATAACGTAATATAACCTAACCTAACCCAACCTAACTTCTCGGCGGTAATATTTGAAAACATTCATGGCGAGTTGGCCTCTACGTCTCCGTGGGATTTTTATATACATCTATAACGTAATATAACCTAACCTAACCCAACCTAACATCTCGGCGGTAATATTTGAATACATTCCTGCCGAGTTGGCCTCTACGTCTCCGTGGGACCTTTATATACATCAATAACGTAATATAACCTAACCTATCCCAACCTATCATCTCGGCGCTAATGTTTGACAACATTCCTGGCGAGTTGGCCTCTACGTCACCGCGGGACCTTTATGTACATCAATAACGTAATATAACCTAACCTAACCCAACCTAACATCTCGGCGGTAATATTTGATCACATTCCTGGCTTGTTGGCCTCTACGTCTCACGCGGGACGTTTAAATACATCTATAACGTAATATAACCTAACCTAACCCAACCTATCATCTCGGCGCTAATATTTGACAACATACCTGGCGAGTTGGCATCTACGTCTCCGTGGGACCTTTATATACATCAAAAACGTAATATAACCTAACCTAACCCAACCTAACATCTCCTCGGTAGTATTTGAAAACATACCTGGCGAGTTGGCCTCTACGTCTCCGTGGGATCTTTTTATACATCAATAACGTAATATAACCTAACCTAACCGAACCTAACATCTCGGCGGTAATATTTGGAAACATTCCTGGCTTGTTGGCCTCTACGTCTCCGTGGGACCTTTATATACATCTATAACGTTATATAATCTAACCTAACCCAACCTAACATCTCGGCGGTAATATTTGATCACATTCCTGGCTTGTTGGCCTCTACGTCTCCGCGGGACTTTTAAATACATCTATAACGTAATATAACCCAACCTATCATCTTGGCGCTAATGTTTGACAACATTCCTGGCGAGTTGGCCTCTACTTCTCCGTGGGACCCTCATATACATCAATAACGAAATATAACCTAACCTAACCGAACCTAACATCTCGGCGGTAATATTTGGAAACATTCCTGGCGAGTTGGCCTATACGTCTCCGTGGGACCTTTATATACATCTATAACGTAATATAACCTAACCTAACCCAACCTATCATCTCGGCGCTAATATTTGACAACATACCTGGCGAGTTGGCCTCTACGTCTCCGTGGGACCTTTATATACATCAATAACGTAATATAACCTAACCTAACCCAACCTATCATCTTGGCGCTAATGTTTGACAACATTCCTGGCGAGTTGGCCTCTACTTCTCCGTGGGACCTTCATATACATCAATAACGAAATATAACCTAACCTAACCGAACCTAACATCTCGGCGGTAATATTTGACAACATACCTGGCGAGTTGGCCTCTACTTCTCCGTGGGACGTTTATATACATCAATAACGTAATATAACCTAACCTAACCCAACCTATCATCTTGGCGCTAATGTTTGACAACATTCCTGGCGAGTTGGCCTCTACTTCTCCGTGGGACCTTCATATATATCAATAACGTAATATAACCTAACCTAACCCAACCTAACATCTCGGCGGTAATATTTGAAAATATTCATGGCGAATTGGCCTCTACGTCTCCGTGGTACATTTATATACATCAATAACGTAATATAACCTAACCTAACCCAACCTAACATCTCGGCGGTAATATTTGAAAACATTCCTGGCTTGTTGGCCTCTACGTCTCCGTGGGACCTTTATATACATCTATAACGTTATATAATCTAACCTAACCCAACCTAACATCTCGGCGGTAATATTTGATCACATTCCTGGCTTGTTGGCCTCTACGTCTCCGTGGGACGTTTAAATACATCTATAACGTAATATAACCCAACCTATCATCTTGGCGCTAATGTTTGACAACATTCCTGGCGAGTTGGCCTCTACTTCTCCGTGGGACCCTCATATACATCAATAACGAAATATAACCTAACCTAACCGAACCTAACATCTCGGCGGTAATATTTGGAAACATTCCTGGCGAGTTGGCCTATACGTCTCCGTGGGACCTTTATATACATCTATAACGTAATGTAACCTAACCTAACCCAACCTATCATCTCGGCGCTAATATTTGACAACATACCTGGCGAGTTGGCCTCTACGTCTCCGTGGGACCCTTATGTACATCAATAACGTTATATAACCTAACCTAACCCAACCTAACATCTCGGCGGTAATATTTGAGGACATTCCTGGCTTGTTGGCCTCTACGTCTCCGTGGTACATATATATACATCAATAACGTAATATAACCTAACCTAACCCAATCTAACATCTCGGCGGTAATATTTGAACACATTCCTGGCTTGTTGGACTCTACGTCTCCGTGGTACCTTCATAAACATCAATAACGAAATATAACCTAACCTAACACAACCTATCATCTCGGCGGTAATATTTGAACACATTCCTGGCTTGTTGGCCTCTACGTCTCCGTGGGAATTTTATATACATCAATAACGTAATATAACCTAACCTAACCCAATCTAACATCTCGGCGGTAATATTTGACAACATTACTGGCGAGTTGGCCTCTACGTCTCCGTGGGACCTTTATATACATCAATAACGTTATATAGCCTAACCTAACCCATCCTAACATCTCGGCGGTAATATTTGACAACATTCCTGGCGAGTTGGCCTCTACGTATCCATGGGATCTTTATATACATCAATAACGTAATATAACTTAACCTAACCCAATCTAACATCTCGGCGGTAATATTTGAAAACATACCAGACGTGTTGGCCTCTACGTCTCCGTGGGACCTTTATATACATCTATAACGTAATATAACCTAACCTAACCCAACTTAACATCTCGGCGGTAATACTTGAAAACATTCATGGCGAGTTGGCCTCTACGTCTCCGTGGGATCTTTATATACATCTATAACGTAATATAACCTAACCTAACCCAATCTAACATCTCGGCGGTAATATTTGAAGACATTCCTGGCTTGTTGGCCTCTACGTCTCCGTGGTACATATATATACGTCAATAACGTAATGTAACCTAACCTAACCCAATCTAACATCTCGGCGGTAATATTTGAACACATTCCTGGCTTGTTGGCCTCTACGTCTCCGTGGGAAATTTATATACATCTATAACGTAATATAACATAACCTAAACCAACCTAACATCTCGGCGGTAATATTTGGAGACATTCCTGGCTTGTTGGCCTCTACGTCCCCGTGGGATCCTTATATACATCAATAACGTAATATAACCTAACCTAACCCAATCTAACATTTCGGCGGTAATATTTGAACACATTCATGGCTTGTTGGCCTCTACGTCTCCGTGGGAACTTTATATACATCTATAACGTAATATAACCTAACCTAACCCAACCTAACATCTCGGCGGTAATATTTGAACACATTCCTGGCTTGTTGGCCTCTAAGTTTCCGTGGTACCTTCATAAACATCAATAACGAAATATAACCTAACCTAACACAACCTATCATCTCGGCGGTAATATTTGACATCATTCCTGTCTTGTTGGCCTCTACGCCTCCGTGGGAACTTTATATACATCTATAACGTAATATAACCTAACCTAACCCAACCTAACATCTCGGCGGTAATATTTGAACACATTCCTGGCTTGTTGGCCTCTACGTCTCCGTGGGACCGTTATATACATCTATAACGTAATATAACCTAACCTAACCCAAACTAACATCTCGGCGGTAATATTTGACATCATTCCTGGCGAGTTGGGCTCTACGTCTCCGTTTGATCTTCATAAACATCAATAACGTAATATAACCTAACCTAACCCAACCTTTCATCTCGGCGGAAATATTTGACAACATTCCTGGCGAGTTGGCCTCTACGTCTCCGTGGGACCTTCATATACATCAATAACGAAATATAACCTAACCTAACCCAACCTGTCATCTCGGCTGTAATATTTGACAACATTACTGGCGAGTTGGCCGCTACGTCTCCGTTTGACCTTCATAAACATCAGTAACGAAATATAACCTAACCTAACACAACCTATCATCTCGGCGGTAATATTTGACAACATTCCTGGCGAGTTGGCTTCTCCGTCTCCGTGGGATCTTCTTATACATCAATAACGTAATATAACCAAACCTAACCCAACCTAACATCTCGGCGGTAATATTTGACAACATTCCTGGCGAGTTGGCGTCTCCGTCTCCGTGGGACCTTTATATACATCAATAACGTAATATAACCTATCCTAACCCAACCTAACATCTCGGCGGTAATATTTGGAAACATTCCTGGCGAGTTGGCCTATACGTCTCCGTGGGACCTTTATATACATCTATAACGTAATATAACCTAACCTAACCCAACCTATCATCTCGGCGGTAATATTTGAACACATTCCTGGCTTGTTGGCCTCTGCGTCTCCGTGGGAGCTTTATATACATCTATAACGTAATATAACCTAACCTAACCCAATCTAACTTTTCGGCGGTAATATTTGAAAACATTCATGGCGAGTTGGCCTCTACCTCTCCGTGGTACATTTATATACATCAATAACGTAATATAACCTAACCTAACCCAACCTATCATCTCGGCGGTAATATTTGACAACATTCCTGGCGAGTTGGCCTCTACGTATCCGTGGGATCTTTATATACATCTATAACGTAATATAACCTAACCTAACCCAATCTAACATCTCGGCGGTAATATTTGACCACATTCATGGCGAGTTGGCCTCTACGTCTCCGTGGTACATTTATATACATCAATAACGTAATATAACCTAACCTAACCCAACCTATCATCTCGGCGGTAATATTTGACAACATTCCTGGCGAGTTGGCCTCTACGTATCCGTGGGATCTTTATATACATCAATAACGTAATATAACTTAACCTAACCCAATCTAACATCTCGGCGGTAATATTTGAACACATTCCTGGCTTGTTGGCCTCTACGTCTCCGTGGGAAATTTATATACATCAATAACGTAATATAACCTAACCTAACCCAATCTAACATCTCGGCGGTAATATTTGAACACATTCCTGGCTTGTTGGCCTCTACATCTCCGTGGGATCTTTATATACATCAATAACGTTATATAACCGAACCTAACCCAGCCTAACGTTTCGGCGGTAATATTTGAAAACATTCCTGGCTTGTTGGCCTCTACGTCCCCGTGGGATCCTTATATACATCAATAACGTAATATAACCTAACCTAACCCAATCTAACACTTCGGCGGTAATATTTGAACACATTCATGGCTTGATGGCCTCTACGTCTCCGTGGGAACTTTATATACATCTATAACGTAATATAACCTAACCTAACCCAACCTAACATCTCGGCGGTAATATTTGGAAACATTCCTGGCTTGTTGGCCTCTACGTTTCCGTGGGACCTTTATAGACATTTATAACGTAATATAACCTAACCTAATCCAAACTAACATCTCGGCGGTAATATTTGACATCATTCCTGTCTTGTTGGCCTCTACGCCTCCGTGGGAACTTTATATACATCTATAACGTAATATAACCTAACCTAACCCAACCTAACATCTCGGCGGTAATATTTGAACACATTCCTGGCTTGTTGGCCTCTACGTCTCCGTGGGACCGTTATATACATCTATAACGTAATATAACCTAACCTAACCCAAACTAACATCTCGGCGGTAATATTTGACATCATTCCTGGCGAGTTGGGCTCTACGTCTCCGTTTGATCTTCATAAACATCAATAACGTAATATAACCTAACCTAACCCAACCTTTCATCTCGGCGGAAATATTTGACAACATTCCTGGCGAGTTGGCCTCTACGTCTCCGTGGGACCTTCATATACATCAATAACGAAATATAACCTAACCTAACCCAACCTGTCATCTCGGCGGTAATATTTGACAACATTACTGGCGAGTTGGCCGCTACGTCTCCGTTTGACCTTCATAAACATCAGTAACGAAATATAACCTAACCTAACACAACCTATCATCTCGGCGGTAATATTTGACAACATTACTGGCGAGTTGGCCTCTACGTCTCCGTTTGACCTTCATAAACATCAATGACGAAACATAACCTAACATAACACAACCTATCATCTCGGCGGTAATATTTGACAACATTCCTGGCGAGTTGGCTTCTCCGTCTCTGTGGTATCTTTTTATACATCAATAACGTAATATAACCTAACCTAACCCAACTTAACATCTCGGCGGTAATATTAGAAAACATACCTAGCGAGTTGGCCTCTACGTCTCCGTGGGACCTTTATATACATCTATAACGTAATATAACCTAACCTAACCCAACCTAACATCTCGGCGGTAATATTTGAACACATTCCTGGCTTGTTGGCCTCTACGTCTCCGTGAGACCGTTATATACATCTATAACGTAATATAACCAAACCTAAACCAAGCTAACATCTCGGCGGTAATATTTGACATCATTCCTGGCGAGTTGGGCTCTACGTCTCCGTTTGATCTTCATAAACATCAATAACGTAATATAACCTAACCTAACCCAACCTTTCATCTCGGCGGTAATATTTGACAACATTCCTGTTGAGTTGGCCTCTACGTCTCCGTGGGACCTTCATATACATCAATAACGAAATATAACCTAACCTAACCCAACCTGTCATCTCGGCGGTAATATTTGACAACATTACTGGCGAGTTGGCCTCTACGTCTCCGTTTGACCTTCATAAACATCAGTAACGAAATATAACCTAACCTAACCCAACCTAACATCTCGGCGGTAATATTTGACAACATTCCTGGCGAGTTGGCTTCTCCGTCTCCGTGGGATCTTCTTATACATCAATAACGTAATATAACCTAACCTAACCCAACCTAACATCTCGGCGGTAATATTTGAACACATTCCTGGCTTGTTGGCCTCTACGTCTCCGTGGGACCGTTATATACATCTATAACGTAATATAACCTAACCTAACCCAAACTAACATCTCGGCGGTAATATTTGGCATCATTCCTGGCGAGTTGGGCTCTACGTCTCCGTTTGATCTTCATAAACATCAATAACGTAATATAACCTAACCAAACCCAATCTAACATCTCGGCGGTAATATTTGACAACATTCCTGGCGAGTTGGCCTCTACGTATCCGTGGGATCTTTATATACATCTATAACGTAATATAACCTAACCCATCCCAATCTAACATCTCGGTGGTAATATTTGAACACATTCATGGCGAGTTGGCCTCTACGTCTCCGTGGTACATTTATATACATCAATAACGTAATATAACCTAACATAACCCAACCTATCATCTCGGCGGTAATATTTGACAACATTCCTGGCGAGTTGGTCTCTACGTATCCGTGGGACCTTTATATACATCTATAACGTAATATAACCTAACCTAATTCAACCTAACATCTCGGCGATTATATTTGGTCACATTCCTGGCTTGTTGGCCTCTACCTCTCCGTGGTACATTTATATACATCAATAACGTAATATAACCTAACCTAACCCAACCTATCATCTCGGCGGTAATATTTGACAACATTCCTGGCGAGTTGGCCTCTACCTCTCCGTGGGAACTTTATATACATCTATAACGTAATATAACCTAACCTAACCCAATCTAAAATCTCGGCGGTAATATTTGAACACATTCCTGGCTTGTTGGCCTCTACGTCTCCCTGCGAACTTTATATACATCTATAACGTAATATAACCTAACCTAACCCAACCTAACATCTCGGCGGTAATATTTGAACACATTCCTGGCTTGTTGGCCCCTACGTCTCCGTGGGACCTTTATATACATCAATAACGTAATATACCCTAACCTAACCCAATCTAACATCTCGGCGGTATATTTGAACACATTCCTGGCTTGTTGGCTTCTACGTCTCCGTGGGATCTTTATACACATCAATAACGTAATATAACCTAACCTAACCCAACCTAACATCTCGGCGGTAATATTTGAAAACATTCATGGCGAGTTGGCCTCTACGTCTCCGTGGGACCTTCATATACATCAATAACGAAATATAACCTAACCTAACCCAACCTATCATCTCGGCGGTAATATTTGACAACATTACTGGCGAGTTGGCATCTACGTCTCCGCTTGACCTTCATAAACATCAATAACGAAATATAACCTAACATAACACAACCTATCATCTCGGCGGTAATATTTGACAACATTCCTGGCGAGTTGGCTTCTCCGTCTCCGTGGGATCTTTTTACACATCAATAACGTAATATAACCTAACCTAACCCAACCTAACATCTCGGCGGTAATATTTGAACACATTTCTGGCTTGTTGGCCTCTACGTCTCCGCGGGACGTTTAAATACATCTATAACGTAATATAACCTAACCTAACCCAACCTATCATCTTGGCGCTAATGTTTGACAACATTCCTGGCGAGGTGGCCTCTACTTCTCCGTGGGACCTTCATATACATCAATAACGAAATATAACCTAACCTAACCGAACCTAACATCTCGGCGGTAATATTTGGAAACATTCCTGGCGAGTTGGCCTATACGTCTCCGTGGGACCTCTATATACATCTATAACGTAATATAACCTAACCTAACCCAACCTATCATCTCGGCGCTAATATTTGACAACATACCTGGCGAGTTGGCCTCTACGTCTCCGTGGGACCTTTATATACATCAATAACGTAATATAACCTAACCTAACCCAACCTATCATCTTGGCGCTAATGTTTGACAACATTCCTGTCGAGTTGGCCTCTACTTCTCCGTGGGACCTTCATATACATCAATAACGAAACATAACCTAACCTAACCCAACCTAACATCTCGGCGGTAATATTTGAAAACATTCATGGCGAGTTGGCCTCTACGTCTCCGTGGGATCTTTATATACATCTATAACGTAATATAACCTAACCTAACCCAACCTAACATCTCGGCGATAATATTTGAAAACATTCATGGCGAGTTGGCCTCTCCGTCTCCGTGGGATCTTTATATACATCTATAATGTAATATCACCTAACCTAACCCAACCTAACATCTCGGCGGTAATATTTGAAAACATTCATGGCGAGTTGGCCTCTACGTCTCCGTGGGATTTTTATATACATCTATAACGTAATATAACCTAACCTAACCCAACCTAACATCTCGGCGGTAATATTTGAAAACATTCCTGCCGAGTTGGCCTCTACGTCTCCGTGGGACCTTTATATACATCAATAACGTAATATAACCTAACCTATCCCAACCTATCATCTCGGCGCTAATGTTTGACAACATTCCTGGCGAGTTGGCCTCTACGTCACCGCGGGACCTTTATGTACATCAATAACGTAATATAACCTAACCTAACCCAACCTAACATCTCGGCGGTAATATTTGATCACATTCCTGGCTTGTTGGCCTCTACGTCTCACGCGGGACGTTTAAATACATCTATAACGTAATATAACCTAACCTAACCCAACCTATCATCTCGGCGCTAATATTTGACAACATACCTGGCGAGTTGGCATCTACGTCTCCGTGGGACCTTTATATACATCAAAAACGTAATATAACCTAACCTAACCCAACCTAACATCTCCTCGGTAGTATTTGAAAACATACCTGGCGAGTTGGCCTCTACGTCTCCGTGGGATCTTTTTATACATCAATAACGTAATATAACCTAACCTAACCGAACCTAACATCTCGGCGGTAATATTTGGAAACATTCCTGGCTTGTTGGCCTCTACGTCTCCGTGGGACCTTTATATACATCTATAACGTTATATAATCTAACCTAACCCAACCTAACATCTCGGCGGTAATATTTGATCACATTCCTGGCTTGTTGGCCTCTACGTCTCCGCGGGACGTTTAAATACATCTATAACGTAATATAACCCAACCTATCATCTTGGCGCTAATGTTTGACAACATTCCTGGCGAGTTGGCCTCTACTTCTCCGTGGGACCCTCATATACATCAATAACGAAATATAACCTAACCTAACCGAACCTAACATCTCGGCGGTAATATTTGGAAACATTCCTGGCGAGTTGGCCTATACGTCTCCGTGGGACCTTTATATACATCTATAACGTAATATAACCTAACCTAACCCAACCTATCATCTCGGCGCTAATATTTGACAACATACCTGGCGAGTTGGCCTCTACGTCTCCGTGGGAGCTTTATATACATCAATAACGTAATATAACCTAACCTAACCCAACCTATCATCTTGGCGCTAATGTTTGACAACATTCCTGGCGAGTTGGCCTCTACTTCTCCGTGGGACCTTCATATACATCAATAACGAAATATAACCTAACCTAACCGAACCTAACATCTCGGCGGTAATATTTGACAACATACCTGGCGAGTTGGCCTCTACTTCTCCGTGGGACGTTTATATACATCAATAACGTAATATAACCTAACCTAACCCAACCTATCATCTTGGCGCTAATGTTTGACAACATTCCTGGCGAGTTGGCCTCTACTTCTCCGTGGGACCTTCATATATATCAATAACGTAATATAACCTAACCTAACCCAACCTAACATCTCGGCGGTAATATTTGATCACATTCCTGGCTTGTTGGCCTCTACGTCTCCGTGGGACGTTTAAATACATCTATAACGTAATATAACCCAACCTATCATCTTGGCGCTAATGTTTGACAACATTCCTGGCGAGTTGGCCTCTACTTCTCCGTGGGACCCTCATATACATCAATAACGAAATATAACCTAACCTAACCGAACCTAACATCTCGGCGGTAATATTTGGAAACATTCCTGGCGAGTTGGGCTATACGTCTCCGTGGGACCTTTATATACATCTATAACGTAATATAACCTAACCTAACCCAACCTATCATCTCGGCGCTAATATTTGACAACATACCTGGCGAGTTGGCCTCTACGTCTCCGTGGGACCTTTATATACATCAATAACGTAATATAACCTAACCTAACCCAACCTATCATCTTGGCGCTAATGTTTGACAACATTCCTGGCGAGTTGGCCTCTACTTCTCCGTGGGACCTTCATATACATCAATAACGAAATATAACCTAACCTAACCGAACCTAACATCTCGGCGGTTATATTTGGAAACATTCCTGGCGAGTTGGCCTCTACGTCTCCGCGGGACGTTTAAATACATCTATAACGTAACATAACCTAACTTAACCCAACCTATCATCTTGGCGCTAATGTTTGACAACATTCCTGGCGAGTTGGCCTCTACTTCTCCGTGGGACCTTCATATACATCAATAACGAAATATAACCTAACCTAACCGAACCTAACATCTCGGCGGTAATATTTGAACACATTCCTGGCTTGTTGGCCTCTACGTCTCCGTGGGATCTTTATATACATCTATAACGTAATATAACCTAACCTAACCCAACCTATCATCTTGGCGCTAATGTTTGACAACATTCCTGGCGAGTTGGCCTCTACTTCTCCGTGGGACCTTCATATACATCAATAACGTAATATAACCTAACCTAACCGAACCTAACATCTCGGCGGTAATATTTGAACACATTCCTGGCTTGTTGGCCTCTATGTCTCCGTGGTACATTTATATACATCAATAACGTAATATAACCTAACCTAACCCAACCTAACATCTCGGCGGTAATATTTGAACACATTCCTGGCTTGTTGGCCTCTACGTCTCCGTGGGACCTTTATATACATCTATAACGTTATATAATCTAACCTAATCCAACCTAACATCTCGGCGGTAATATTTGATCACATTCCTGGCTTGTTGGCCTCTACGTCTCCGCGGGACGTTTAAATACATCTATAACGTAATATACCCTAACCTAACCCAACCTATTATCTTGGCGCTAATGTTTGACAACATTCCTGGCGAGTTGGCCTCTACTTCTCCGTGGGACCTTCATATACATCAATAACGAAATATAACCTAACCTAACCGAACCTAACATCTCGGCGGTAATATTTGGAAACATTCCTGGCGAGTTGGCCTATACGTCTCCGTGGGACCTTTATATACATCTATAACGTAATATAACCTAACCTAACCCAACCTATCATCTCGTCGCTAATATTTGACAACATACCTGGCGAGTTGGCCTCTACGTCTCCGCGGGACGTTTACATACATCTATAACGTAATATAACCTAACCTAACCCAACCTATCATCTTGGCGCTAATGTGTAACAACATTCCTGGCGAGTTGGCCTCTACTTCTCCGTGGGACCTTCATATACATCAATAACGAAATATAACCTAACCTAACCGAACCTAACATCTCGGCGGTAATATTTGGAAACATTCCTGGCGAGTTGGCCTATACGTCTCCGTGGGACCTTTATATACATCTATAACGTAATATAACCTAACCTAAACCAACCTATCATCTCGGCGCTAATATTTGACAACATACCTGGCGAGTTGGACTCTACGTCTCCGTGGGACCTTTATATACATCTATAACGTAATATAACCTAACCTAACCCAACCTATCATCTCGGCGCTAATATTTGACAACATACCTGGCGAGTTGGCCTCTACGTCTCCGTGGGACCTTTATATACATCAATAACGTAATATAACCTAACCTAACCCAACCTAACTTCTCGGCGGTAATATTTGAAAATATTCATGGCGAGTTGGCCTCTATGTCTCCGTGGTACATTTATATACATCAATAACGTAATATAACCTAACCTAACCCAACCTAACATTTCGGCGGTAATATTTGAACACATTCCTGGCTTGTTGGCCTCTACGTCTCCGTGGGACCTTTATATACATCTATAACGTTATATAATCTAACCTAACCCAACCTAACATCTCGGCGGTAATATTTGATCACATTCCTGGCTTGTTGGCCTCTACGTCTCCGCGGGACGTTTAAATACATCTATAACGTAATATACCCTAACCTAACCCAACCTATTATCTTGGCGCTAATGTTTGACAACATTCCTGGCGAGTTGGCCTCTACTTCTCCGTGGGACCTTCATATACATCAATAACGAAATATAACCTAACCTAACCGAACCTAACATCTCGGCGGTAATATTTGGAAACATTCCTGGCGAGTTGGCCTATACGTCTCCGTGGGACCTTTATATACATCTATAACGTAATATAACCTAACCTAACCCAACCTATCATCTCGTCGCTAATATTTGACAACATACCTGGCGAGTTGGCCTCTACGTCTCCGTGGGACCTTTATATACATCTATAACGTAATATAACCTAACCTAACCCAACCTATCATCTCGGCGCTAATATTTGACAACATACCTGGCGAGTTGGCCTCTACGTGTCCGTGGGACCTTTATATACATCAATAACGTAATATAACCTAACCTAACCCAACCTAACTTCTCGGCGGTAATATTTGAAAATATTCATGGCGAGTTGGCCTCTATGTCTCCGTGGTACATTTATATACATCAATAACGTAATATAACCTAACCTAACCCAACCTAACATTTCGGCGGTAATATTTGAACACATTCCTGGCTTGTTGGCCTCTACGTCTCCGTGGGACCTTTATATACATCTATAACGTTATATAATCTAACCTAACCCAACCTAACATCTCGGCGGTAATATTTGATCACATTCCTGGCTTGTTGGCCTCTACGTCTCCGCGGGACGTTTAAATACATCTATAACGTAATATACCCTAACCTAACCCAACCTATTATCTTGGCGCTAATGTTTGACAACATTCCTGGCGAGTTGGCCTCTACTTCTCCGTGGGACCTTCATATACATCAATAACGAAATATAACCTAACCTAACCGAACCTAACATCTCGGCGGTAATATTTGGAAAAATTCCTGGCGAGTTGGCCTATACGTCTCCGTGGGACCTTTATATACATCTATAACGTAATATAACCTAACCTAACCCAACCTATCATCTCGTCGCTAATATTTGACAACATACCTGGCGAGTTGGCCTCTACGTCTCCGTGGGACCTTTATATACATCTATAACGTTATATAATCTAACCTAACCCAACCTAACATCTCGGCGGTAATATTTGATCACATTCCTGGCTTGTTGGCCTCTACGTCTCCGCGGGACGTTTAAATACATCTATAACGTAATATAACCTAACCTAACCCAACCTATTATCTTGGCGCTAATGTTTGACAACATTCCTGGCGAGTTGGCCTCTACTTCTCCGTGGGACCTTCATATACATCAATAACGAAATATAACCTAACCTAACCGAACCTAACATCTCGGCGGTAATATTTGGAAACATTCCTGGCGAGTTGGCCTATACGTCTCCGTGGGACCTTTATATACATCTATAACGTAATATAACCTAACCTAACTCAACCTATCATCTCGGCGCTAATATTTGACAACATTCCTGGCGAGTTGGCCTCTACGTCTCCGTGGGACCTTTATATACATCTATAACGTAATATAACCTAACCTAACCCAACCTATCATCTCGGCGCAAATATTTGACAACATACCTGGCGAGTTGGCCTCTACGTCTCCGTGGGACCTTTATATACATCTATAACGTTATATAATCTAACCTAACCCAACCTAACATCTCGGCGGTAATATTTGAACACATTCCTGGCTTGTTGGACTCTACGTCTCCGTGGGACCTTTATATACATCAATAACGTAATATAACCTAACCTAACCCAACCTATCGTCTTGGCGCTAATGTTTGACAACATTCCTGGCGAGTTGGCCTCTACTTCTCCGTGGGACCTTCATATACATAAATAACGTAATATAACCTAACCTAACCCAACCTAACATCTCGGCGGTAATATTTGAAAATATTCATGGCGAATTGGCCTCTACGTCTCCGTGGGACCTTTATATACATCTATAACGTTATATAATCTAACCTAACCCAACCTAACATCTCGGCGGTAATATTTGATCACATTCCTGGCTTGTTGGCCTCTACGTCTCCGCGGGACGTTTACATACATCTATAACGTAATATAACCTAACCTAACCCAACCTATCATCTTGGCGCTAATGTTTGACAACATTCCTGGCGAGTTGGTCTCTACTTCTCCGTGGGACCTTCATATACATCAATAACGAAACATAACCTAACCTAACCCAACCTAACATCTCGGCGGTAATGTTTGAAAACATTCATGGCGAGTTGGCCTCTACGTCTCCGTGGGATCTTTATATACATCTATAACGTAATATAACCTAACCTAACCCAACCTAACATCTCGGCGGTAATATTTGAACACATTCCTGGCTTGTTGGCCTCTACGTCTCCGTGGGACCTTTATATACATCAATAACGTAATATAACCTAACCTAACCCAACCTAACATCTCGGCGGTAATATTTGAAAATATTCATGGCGAGTTGGCCTCTACGTCTCCGTGGTACATTTATATACATCAATAACGAAATATAACCTAACCTAACCCAACCTAACATCTCGGCGGTAATATTTGAACACATTCCGGGCTTGGTGGCCTCTACGTCTCCGTGGGACCTTTATATACATCTATAACGTTATATAATCTAACCTAACCCAACCTAACATCTCGGCGGTAATATTTGATCACATTCCTGGCTTGTTGGCCTCTACGTCTCCGCGGGACGTTTACATACATCTATAACGTAATATAACCTAACCTAACCCAACCTATCATCTTGGCGCTAATGTTTAACAACATTCCTGGCGAGTTGGCCTCTACTTCTCCGTGGGACCTTCATATACATCAATAACTAAATATAACCTAACCTAACCGAACCTAACATCTCGGCGGTAATATTTGGAAACATTCCTGGCGAGTTGGCCTATACGTCTCCGTGGGACCTTTATATACATCTATAACGTAATATAACCTAACCTAACCCAACCTATCATCTCGGCGCTAATATTTGACAACATACCTGGCGAGTTGGCCTCTACGTCTCCGTGGGACCTTTATATACATCAATAACGTAATATAACCTAACCTAACCCAACCTAACTTCTCGGCGGTAATATTTGAAAATATTCATGGCGAGTTGGCCTCTATGTCTCCGTGGTACATTTATATACATCAATAACGTAATATAACCTAACCTAACCCAACCTAACATCTCGGCGGTAATATTTGAACACATTCCTGGCTTGTTGGCCTCTACGTCTCCGTGGGACCTTTATATACATCTATAACGTTATATAATCTAACCTAATCCAACCTAACATCTCGGTGGTAATATTTGATCACATTCCTGGCTTGTTGGCCTCTACGTCTCCGCGGGACGTTTAAATACATCTATAACGTAATATACCCTAACCTAACCCAACCTATTATCTTGGCGCTAATGTTTGACAACATTCCTGGCGAGTTGGCCTCTACTTCTCCGTGGGACCTTCATATACATCAATAACGAAATATAACCTAACCTAACCGAACCTAACATCTCGGCGGTAATATTTGGAAACATTCCTGGCGAGTTGGCCTATACGTCTCCGTGGGACCTTTATATACATCTATAACGTAATATAACCTAACCTAACCCAACCTATCATCTCGTCGCTAATATTTGACAACATACCTGGCGAGTTGGCCTCTACGTCTCCGCGGGACGTTTACATACATCTATAACGTAATATAACCTAACCTAACCCAACCTATCATCTTGGCGCTAATGTGTAACAACATTCCTGGCGAGTTGGCCTCTACTTCTCCGTGGGACCTTCATATACATCAATAACGAAATATAACCTAACCTAACCGAACCTAACATCTCGGCGGTAATATTTGGAAACATTCCTGGCGAGTTGGCCTATACGTCTCCGTGGGACCTTTATATACATCTATAACGTAATATAACCTAACCTAAACCAACCTATCATCTCGGCGCTAATATTTGACAACATACCTGGCGAGTTGGCCTCTACGTCTCCGTGGGACCTTTATATACATCTATAACGTAATATAACCTAACCTAACCCAACCTATCATCTCGGCGCTAATATTTGACAACATACCTGGCGAGTTGGCCTCTACTTCTCCGTGGGACCTTCATATACATCAATAACGAAATATAACCTAACCTAACCGAACCTAACTTCTCGGCGGTAATATTTGAAAATATTCATGGCGAGTTGGCCTCTATGTCTCCGTGGTACATTTATATACATCTATAACGTAATATAACCTAACCTAATCCAACCTATCATCTTGGCGCTAATGTTTGACAACATTCCTGGCGAGTTGGCCTCTACTTCTCCGTGGGACCTTCATATACATCAATAACGAAACATAACCTAACCTAACCCAACCTAACATCTCGGCGGTAATATTTGATCACATTCCTGGCTTGTTGGCCTCTACGTCTCCGCGGGACGTTTAAATACATCTATAACGTAATATACCCTAACCTAACCCAACCTATTATCTTGGCGCTAATGTTTGACAACATTCCTGGCGAGTTGGCCTCTACTACTCCGTGGGACCTTCATATACATCAATAACGAAATATAACCTAACCTAACCGAACCTAACATCTCGGCGGTAATATTTGGAAACATTCCTGGCGAGTTGGCCTATACGTCTCCGTGGGACCTTTATATACATCTATAACGTAATATAACCTAACCTAACCCAACCTATCATCTCGTCGCTAATATTTGACAACATACCTGGCGAGTTGGCCTCTACGTCTCCGTGGGACCTTTATATACATCTATAACGTTATATAATCTAACCTAACCCAACCTAACATCTCGGCGGTAATATTTGATCACATTCCTGGCTTGTTGGCCTCTACGTCTCCGCGGGACGTTTAAATACATCTATAACGTAATATAACCTAACCTAACCCAACCTATCATCTTGGCGCTAATGTTTGACAACATTCCTGGCGAGTTGGCCTCTACTTCTCCGTGGGACCTTCATATACATCAATAACGAAATATAACCTAACCTAACCGAACCTAACATCTCGGCGGTAATATTTGGAAACATTCCTGGCGAGTTGGCCTATACGTCTCCGTGGGACCTTTATATACATCTATAACGTAATATAACCTAACCTAACTCAACCTATCATCTCGGCGCTAATATTTGACAACATACCTGGCGAGTTGGCCTCTACGTCTCCGTGGGACCTTTATATACATCTATAACGTAATATAACCTAACCTAACCCAACCTATCATCTCGGCGCAAATATTTGACAACATACCTGGCGAGTTGGCCTCTACGTCTCCGTGGGACCTTTATATACATCTATAACGTTATATAATCTAACCTAACCCAACCTAACATCTCGGCGGTAATATTTGATCACATTCCTGGCTTGTTGGCCTCTACGTCTCCGCGGGACGTTTAAATACATCTATAACGTAATATAACCTAACCTAACCCAACCTATCATCTTGGCGCTAATGTTTGACAACATTCCTGGCGAGTTGGCCTCTACTTCTCCGTGGGACCTTCATATACATCAATAACGAAATATAACCTAACCTAACCGAACCTAACATCTCGGCGGTAATATTTGGAAACATTCCTGGCGAGTTGGCCTATACGTCTCCATGGGACCTTTATAGACATCTATAACGTAATATAACCTAACCTAACCCAACCTATCATCTCGGCGCTAATTTTTGACAACATACCTGGCGAGTTGGCCTCTACGTCTCCGTGGGACCTTTATATACATCAATAACGTAATATAACCCTACCTAACCCAACCTATCATCTTGGCGCTAATGTTTGACAACATTCCTGTCGAGTTGGCCTCTACTTCTCCGTGGGACCTTCATATACATCAATAACGAAACATAACCTAACCTAACCCAACCTAACATCTCGGCGGTAATATTTGAAAACATTCATGGCGAGTTGGCCTCTACGTCTCCGTGGGATCTTTATATACATCTATAACGTAATATAACCTAACCTAACCCAACCTAACATCTCGGCGATAATATTTGAAAACATTCATGGCGAGTTGGCCTCTCCGTCTCCGTGGGATCTTTATATACATCTATAACGTAATATCACCTAACCTAACCCAACCTAACATCTCGGCGGTAATATTTGAAAACATTCATGGCGAGTTGGCCTCTACGTCTCCGTGGGATTTTTATATACATCTATAACTTAATATAACCTAACCTAACCCAACCTAACATCTCGGCGGTAATATTTGAAAACATTCCTGCCGAGTTGGCCTCTACGTCTCCGTGGGACCTTTATATACATCAATAACGTAATATAACCTAGCCTATCCCAACCTATCATCTCGGCGCTAATGTTTGACAACATTCCTGGCGAGTTGGCCTCTACGTCACCGCGGGACCTTTATGTACATCAATAACGTAATATAACCTAACCTAACCCAACCTAACATCTCGGCGGTAATATTTGATCACATTCCTGGCTTGTTGGCCTCTACGTCTCACGCGGGACGTTTAAATACATCTATAACGTAATATAACCTAACCTAACCCAACCTATCATCTCGGCGCTAATATTTGACAACATACCTGGCGAGTTGGCATCTACGTCTCCGTGGGACCTTTATATACATCAAAAACGTAATATAACCTAACCTAACCCAACCTAACATCTCCTCGGTAGTATTTGAAAACATACCTGGCGAGTTGGCCTCTACGTCTCCGTGGGATCTTTTTATACATCAATAACGTAATATAACCTAACCTAACCGAACCTAACATCTCGGCGGTAATATTTGGAAACATTCCTGGCTTGTTGGCCTCTACGACTCCGTGGGACCTTTATATACATCTATAACGTTATATAATCTAACCTAACCCAACCTAACATCTCGGCGGTAATATTTGATCACATTCCTGGCTTGTTGGCCTCTACGTCTCCGCGGGACGTTTAAATACATCTATAACGTAATATAACCCAACCTATCATCTTGGCGCTAATGTTTGACAACATTCCTGGCGAGTTGGCCTCTACTTCTCCGTGGGACCCTCATATACATCAATAACGAAATATAACCTAACCTAACCGAACCTAACATCTCGGCGGTAATATTTGGAAACATTCCTGGCGAGTTGGCCTATACGTCTCCGTGGGACCTTTATATACATCTATAACGTAATATAACCTAACCTAACCCAACCTATCATCTCGGCGCTAATATTTGACAACATACCTGGCGAGTTGGCCTCTACGTCTCCGTGGGACCTTTATATACATCAATGACGTAATATAACCTAACCTAACCCAACCTATCATCTTGGCGCTAATGTTTGACAACATTCCTGGCGAGTTGGCCTCTACTTCTCCGTGGGACCTTCATATACATCAATAACGAAATATAACCTAACCTAACCGAACCTAACATCTCGGCGGTAATATTTGACAACATACCTGGCGAGTTGGCCTCTACTTCTCCGTGGGACGTTTATATACATCAATAACGTAATATAACCTAACCTAACCCAACCTATCATCTTGGCGCTAATGTTTGACAACATTCCTGGCGAGTTGGCCTCTACTTCTCCGTGGGACCTTCATATATATCAATAACGTAATATAACCTAACCTAACCCAACCTAACATCTCGGCGGTAATATTTGAAAATATTCATGGCGAATTGGCCTCTACGTCTCCGTGGTACATTTATATACATCAATAACGTAATATAACCTAACCTAACCCAACCTAACATCTCGGCGGTAATATTTGAAAACATTCCTGGCTTGTTGGCCTCTACGTCTCCGTGGGACCTTTATATACATATATAACGTTATATAATCTAACCTAACCCAACCTAACATCTCGGCGGTAATATTTGATCACATTCCTGGCTTGTTGGCCTCTACGTCTCCGTGGGACGTTTAAATACATCTATAACGTAATATAACCCAACCTATCATCTTGGCGCTAATGTTTGACAACATTCCTGGCGAGTTGGCCTCTACTTCTCCGTGGGACCCTCATATACATCAATAACGAAATATAACCTAACCTAACCGAACCTAACATCTCGGCGGTAATATTTGGAAACATTCCTGGCGAGTTGGCCTATACGTCTCCGTGGGACCTTTCTATACATCTATAACGTAATATAACCTAACCTAACCCAACCTATCATCTCGGCGCTAATATTTGACAACATACCTGGCGAGTTGGCCTCTACGTCTCCGTGGGACCTTTATATACATCAATAACGTAATATAACCTAACCTAACCCAACCTATCATCTTGGCGCTAATGTTTGACAACATTCCTGGCGAGTTGGCCTCTACTTCTCCGTGGGACCTTCATATACATCAATAACGAAATATAACCTAACCTAACCGAACCTAACATCTCGGCGGTAATATTTGAACACATTCCTGGCTTGTTGGCCTCTACGTCTCCGTGGGATCTTTATATACATCTATAACGTAATATAACCTAACCTAACCCAACCTATCATCTTGGCGCTAATGTTTGACAACATTCCTGGCGAGTTGGCCTCTACTTCTCCGTGGGACCTTCATATACATCAATAACGTAATATAACCTAACCTAACCGAACCTAACATCTCGGCGGTAATATTTGAACACATTCCTGGCTTGTTGGCCTCTACGTCTCCGTGGGACCTTTATATACATCTATAACGTTATATAATCTAACCTAACCCAACCTAACATCTCGGCGGTAATATTTGATCACATTCCTGGCTTGTTGGCCTCTACGTCTCCGCGGGACGTTTATATACATCAATAACGTAATATAACCTAACCTAACCCAACCTATCATCTTGGCGCTAATGTTTGACAACATTCCTGGCGAGTTGGCCTCTACTTCTCCGTGGGACCCTCATATACATCAATAACGAAATATAACCTAACCTAACCGAACCTAACATCTCGGCGGTAATATTTGGAAACATTCCTGGCGAGTTGGCCTATACGTCTCCGTGGGACCTTTATATACATCTATAACGTAATATAACCTAACCTAACCCAACCTATCATCTCGGCGCTAATATTTGACAACATACCTGGCGAGTTGGCCTCTACGTCTCCGTGGGACCTTTATATACATCAATAACGTAATATAACCTAACCTAACCCAACCTATCATCTTGGCGCTAATGTTTGACAACATTCCTGGCGAGTTGGCCTCTACTTCTCCGTGGGACCTTCATATACATCAATAACGAAATATAACCTAACCTAACCGAACCTAACATCTCGGCGGTAATATTTGGAAACATTCCTGGCGAGTTGGCCTCTACGTCTCCGCGGGACGTTTAAATACATCTATAACGTAACATAACCTAACTTAACCCAACCTATCATCTTGGCGCTAATGTTTGACAACATTCCTGGCGAGTTGGCCTCTACTTCTCCGTGGGACCTTCATATACATCAATAACGAAATATAACCTAACCTAACCGAACCTAACATCTCGGCGGTAATATTTGAACACATTCCTGGCTTGTTGGCCTCTACGTCTCCGTGGGATCTTTATATACATCTATAACGTAATATAACCTAACCTAACCCAACCTATCATCTTGGCGCTAATGTTTGACAACATTCCTGGCGAGTTGGCCTCTACTTCTCCGTGGGACCTTCATATACATCAATAACGTAATATAACCTAACCTAACCGAACCTAACATCTCGGCGGTAATATTTGAACACATTCCTGGCTTGTTGGCCTCTACGTCTCCGTGGGACCTTTATATACATCTATAACGTTATATAATCTAACCTAACCCAACCTAACATCTCGGCGGTAATATTTGATCACATTCCTGGCTTGTTGGCCTCTACGTCTCCGCGGGACGTTTATATACATCAATAACGTAATATAACCTAACCTAACCCAACCTATCATCTTGGCGCTAATGTTTGACAACATTCCTGGCGAGTTGGCCTCTACTTCTCCGTGGGACCTTCATATACATCAATAACGAAATATAACCTAACCTAACCGAACCTAACATCTCGGCGGTACTATTTGGAAACATTCCTGGCGAGTTGGCCTCTACGTCTCCGCGGGACGTTTAAATACATCTATAACGTAACATAACCTAACCTAACCCAACCTATCATCTTGGCGCTAATGTTTGACAACATTCCTGGCGAGTTGGCCTCTACTTCTCCGTGGGACCTTCATATACATCAATAACGAAACATAACCTAACCTAACCCAACCTAACATCTCGGCGGTAATATTTGAAAACATTCATGGCGAGTTGGCCTCTACGTCTCCGTGGGATCTTTATATACATCTATAACGTAATATAACCTAACCTAACACAACCTAACATCTCGGCGGTAATATTTGAACACATTCCTGGCTTGTTGGCCTCTACGTCTCCGTGGGACCTTTATATACATCAATAACGTAATATAACCTAACCTAACCCAACCTATCATCTTGGCGCTAATGTTTGACAACATTCCTGGCGAGTTGGCCTCTACTTCTCCGTGGGACCTTCATATACATAAATAACGTAATATAACCTAACCTAACCCAACCTAACATCTCGGCGGTAATATTTGAAAATATTCATGGCGAATTGGCCTCTACGTCTCCGTGGTACATTTATATACATCAATAACGTAATATAATCTAACCTAACCCAACCTAACATCTCGGCGGCAATATTTGATCACATTCCTGGCTTGTTGGCCTCTACGTCTCCGCGGGACGTTTAAATACATCTATAACGTAATATAACCCAACCTATCATCTTGGCGCTAATGTTTGACAACATTCCTGGCGAGTTGGCCTCTACTTCTCCGTGGGACCCTCATATACATCAATAACGAAATATAACCTAACCTAACCGAACCTAACATCTCGGCGGTAATATTTGATCACATTCCTGGCTTGTTGGCCTCTACGTCTCCGCGGGACGTTTAAATACATCTATAACGTAATATAACCTAACCTAACCCAACCTATCATCTTGGCGCTAATGTTTGACAACAGTCCTGGCGAGTTGGCCTCTACTTCTCCGTGGGACCTTCATATACATCAATAACGAAACATAACCTAACCTAACCCAACCTAACATCTCGGCGGTAATATTTGAAAACATTCATGGCGAGTTGGCCTCTACGTCTTCGTGGGACCTTTATATACATCCATAACGTTATATAACCTAACCTAACCCAACCTATCATCTCGGCGGTAGTATTTGAAAACATACCTGGCGAGTTGGCCTCTACGTCTCCGTGGGATCTTTTTATACATCAATAACGTAATATAACCTAACCTAACCCAACCTAACATCTCGGCGGTAATATTTGAACACATTCCTGGCTTGTTGGCCTCTACGTCTCCGTGGGACCTTTATATACATCTATAACGTTATATAATCTAACCTAACCCAACCTAACATCTCGGCGGTAATATTTGATCACATTCCTGGCTTGTTGGCCTCTACGTCTCCGCGGGACGTTTACATACATCTATAACGTAATATAACCTAACCTAACCCAACCTATCATCTTGGCGCTAATGTTTGACAACATTCCTGGCGAGTTGGTCTCTACTTCTCCGTGGGACCTTCATATACATCAATAACGAAACATAACCTAACCTAACCCAACCTAACATCTCGGCGGTAATGTTTGAAAACATTCATGGCGAGTTGGCCTCTACGTCTCCGTGGGATCTTTATATACATCTATAACGTAATATAACCTAACCTAACCCAACCTAACATCTCGGCGGTAATATTTGAACACATTCCTGGCTTGTTGGACTCTACGTCTCCGTGGGACCTTTATATACATCAATAACGTAATATAACCTAACCTAACCCAACCTATCGTCTTGGCGCTAATGTTTGACAACATTCCTGGCGAGTTGGCCTCTACTTCTCCGTGGGACCTTCATATACATAAATAACGTAATATAACCTAACCTAACCCAACCTAACATCTCGGCGGTAATATTTGAAAATATTCATGGCGAATTGGTCTCTACGTCTCCGTGGGACCTTTATATACATCTATAACGTTATATAATCTAACCTAACCCAACCTAACATCTCGGCGGTAATATTTGATCACATTCCTGGCTTGTTGGCCTCTACGTCTCCGCGGGACGTTTACATACATCTATAACGTAATATAACCTAACCTAACCCAACCTATCATCTTGGCGCTAATGTTTGACAACATTCCTGGCGAGTTGGTCTCTACTTCTCCGTGGGACCTTCATATACATCAATAACGAAACATAACCTAACCTAACCCAACCTAACATCTCGGCGGTAATGTTTGAAAACATTCATGGCGAGTTGGCCTCTACGTCTCCGTGGGATCTTTATATACATCTATAACGTAATATAACCTAACCTAACCCAACCTAACATCTCGGCGGTAATATTTGAACACATTCCTGGCTTGTTGGCCTCTACGTCTCCGTGGGACCTTTATATACATCAATAACGTAATATAACCTAACCTAACCCAACCTAACATCTCGGCGGTAATATTTGAAAATATTCATGGCGAGTTGGCCTCTACGTCTCCGTGGTACATTTATATACATCAATAACGAAATATAACCTAACCTAACCCAACCTAACATCTCGGCGGTAATATTTGAACACATTCCTGGCTTGTTGGCCTCTACGTCTCCGTGGGACCTTTATATACATCTATAACGTTATATAATCTAACCTAACCCAACCTAACATCTCGGCGGTAATATTTGATCACATTCCTGGCTTGTTGGCCTCTACGTCTCCGCGGGACGTTTACATACATCTATAACGTAATATAACCTAACCTAACCCAACCTATCATCTTGGCGCTAATGTTTAACAACATTCCTGGCGAGTTGGCCTCTACTTCTCCGTGGGACCTTCATATACATCAATAACGAAATATAACCTAACCTAACCGAACCTAACATCTCGGCGGTAATATTTGGAAACATTCCTGGCGAGTTGGCCTATACGTCTCCGTGGGACCTTTATATACATCTATAACGTAATATAACCTAACCTAACCCAACCTATCATCTCGGCGCTAATATTTGACAACATACCTGGCGAGTTGGCCTCTACGTCTCCGTGGGACCTTTATATACATCAATAACGTAATATAACCTAACCTAACCCAACCTAACTTCTCGGCGGTAATATTTGAAAATATTCATGGCGAGTTGGCCTCTATGTCTCCGTGGTACATTTATATACATCAATAACGTAATATAACCTAACCTAACCCAACCTAACATCTCGGCGGTAATATTTGAACACATTCCTGGCTTGTTGGCCTCTACGTCTCCGTGGGACCTTTATATACATCTATAACGTTATATAATCTAACCTAATCCAACCTAACATCTCGGCGGTAATATTTGATCACATTCCTGGCTTGTTGGCCTCTACGTCTCCGCGGGACGTTTAAATACATCTATAACGTAATATACCCTAACCTAACCCAACCTATTATCTTGGCGCTAATGTTTAACAACATTCCTGGCGAGTTGGCCTCTACTTCTCCGTGGGACCTTCATATACATCAATAACGAAATATAACCTAACCTAACCGAACCTAACATCTCGGCGGTAATATTTGGAAACATTCCTGGCGAGTTGGCCTATACTTCTCCGTGGGACCTTTATATACATCTATAACGTAATATAACCTAACCTAACCCAACCTATCATCTCGTCGCTAATATTTGACAACATACCTGGCGAGTTGGCCTCTACGTCTCCGCGGGACGTTTACATACTTCTATAACGTAATATAACCTAACCTAACCCAACCTATCATCTTGGCGCTAATGTGTAACAACATTCCTGGCGAGTTGGCCTCTACTTCTCCGTGGGACCTTCATATACATCAATAACGAAATATAACCTAACCTAACCGAACCTAACATCTCGGCGGTAATATTTGGAAACATTCCTGGCGAGTTGGCCTATACGTCTCCGTGGGACCTTTATATACATCTATAACGTAATATAACCTAACCTAACCCAACCTATCATCTCGTCGCTAATATTTGACAACATACCTGGCGAGTTGGCCTCTACGTCTCCGTGGGACCTTTATATACATCTATAACGTTATATAATCTAACCTAACCCAACCTAACATCTCGGCGGTAATATTTGATCACATTCCTGGCTTGTTGGCCTCTACGTCTCCGCGGGACGTTTAAATACATCTATAACGTAATATAACCTAACCTAACCCAACCTATCATCTTGGCGCTAATGTTTGACAACATTCCTGGCGAGTTGGCCTCTACTTCTCCGTGGGACCTTCATATACATCAATAACGAAATATAACCTAACCTAACCGAACCTAACATCTCGGCGGTAATATTTGGAAACATTCCTGGCGAGTTGGCCTATACGTCTCCATGGGACCTTTATATACATCTATAACGTAATATAACCTAACCTAATCCAACCTATCATCTTGGCGCTAATGTTTGACAACATTCCAGGCGAGTTGGCCTCTACTTCTCCGTGGGACCTTCATATACATCAATAACGAAACATAACCTAACCTAACCCAACCTAACATCTCGGCGGTAATGTTTGAAAACATTCATGGCGAGTTGGCCTCTACGTCTCCGTGGGATCTTTATATACATCTATAACGTAATATAACCTAACCTAACCCAACCTAACATCTCGGCGGTAATATTTGAACACATTCCTGGCTTGTTGGCCTCTACGTCTCCGTGGGACTTTTATATACATCAATAACGTAATATAACCTAACCTAACCCAACCTAACATCTCGGCGGTAATATTTGAAAATATTAATGGCGAGTTGGCCTCTACGTCTCCGCGGGACGTTTAAATACATCTATAACGTAATAAAACCTAACCTAACCCAACCTATTATCTTGGCGCTAATGTTTGACAACATTCCTGGCGAGTTGGCCTCTACTTCTCCGTGGGACCTTCATATACATCAATAACGAAATATAACCTAACCTAACCGAACCTAACATCTCGGCGGTAATATTTGGAAACATTCCTGGCGAGTTGGCCTATACGTCTCCGTGGGACCTTCATATACATCAATAACGAAATATAACCTAACCTAACCGAACCTAACATCTCGGCGGTAATATTTGGAAACATTCCTGGCGAGTTGGCCTATACGTCTCCATGGGACCTTTATATACATCTATAACGTAATATAACCTAACCTAACCCAACCTATCATCTCGGCGCTAATATTTGACAACATACCTGGCGAGTTGGCCTCTACGTCTCCGTGGGACCTTTATATACATCAATAACGTAATATAACCTAACCTAACCCAACCTATCATCTTGGCGCTAATGTTTGACAACATTCCTGGCGAGTTGGCCTCTACTTCTCCGTGGGACCTTCATATACATCAATAACGAAATATAACCTAACCTAACCGAACCTAACATCTCGGCGGTAATATTTGGAAACATTCCTGGCGAGTTGGCCTATACGTCTCCATGGGACCTTTATATACATCTATAACGTAATATAACCTAACCTAACCCAACCTATCATCTCGGCGCTAATATTTGACAACATACCTGGCGAGTTGGCCTCTACGTCTCCGTGGGACCTTTATATACATCAATAACGTAATATAACCTAACCTAACCCAACCTAACATCTCGGCGCTAATATTTGACAACATACCTGGCGAGTTGGCCTCTACGTCTCCGCGGGACGTTTACATACATCTATAACGTAATATAACCTAACCTAACCCAACCTATCATCTTGGCGCTAATGTTTGACAACATTCCTGGCGAGTTGGCCTCTACTTCTCCGTGGGACCTTTATATACATCTATAACGTAATATAACCTAACCTAACCCAACCTATCATCTCGGCGCTAATATTTGACAACATACCTGGCGAGTTGGCCTCTACGTCTCCGTGGGACCTTTATATACATCAATAACGTAATATAACCTAACCTAACCCAACCTAACATCTCGGCGGTAATATTTGAAAATATTCATGGCGAGTTGGCCTCTACGTCTCCGTGGTACATTTATATACATCAATAACGTAATATAACCTAACCTAACCCAACCTAACATCTCGGCGGTAATATTTGAACACATTCCTGGCTTGTTGGCCTCTACGTCTCCGTGGGACCTTTATATACATCAATAACGTAATATAACCTAACCTAACCCAACCTATCATCTTGGCGCTAATGTTTGACAACATTCCTGGCGAGTTGGCCTCTACTTCTCCGTGGGACCTTCATATACATCAATAACGAAATATAACCTAACCTAACCGAACCTAACATCTCGGCGGTAATATTTGACAACATACCTGGCGAGTTGGCCTCTACGTCTCCGTGGGACCTTTATATACATCAATAACGTAATATAACCTAACCTAACCCAACCTATCATCTTGGCGCTAATGTTTGACAACATTCCTGGCGAGTTGGCCTCTACTTCTCCGTGGGACCTTCATATACATCAATAACGAAATATAACCTAACCTAACCCAACCTAACATCTCGGCGGTAATATTTGAACACATTCCTGGCTTGTTGGCCTCTACGTCTCCGTGGGACCTTTATATACATCTATAACGTTATATAATCTAACCTAACCCAACCTAACATTTCGGCGGTAATATTTGATCACATTCCTGGCTTGTTGGCCTCTACGTCTCCGCGGGACGTTTACATACATCTATAACGTAATATAACCTAACCTAACCCAACCTATCATCTTGGCGCTAACGTTTGACAACATTCCTGGCGAGTTGGTCTCTACTTCTCCGTGGGACCTTCATATACATCAATAACGAAATATAACCTAACCTAACCGAACCTAACATCTCGGCGGTAATATTTGGAAACATTCCTGGCGAGTTGGCCTATACGTCTCCGCGGGACCTTTATATACATCTATAACGTAATATAACCTAACCTAACCCAACCTATCATCTCGGCGCTAATATTTGACAACATACCTGGCGAGTTGGCCTCTACATCTCCGTGGGACCTTTATATACATCAATAACGTAATATAACCTAACCTAACCCAACCTAACATCTCGGCGGTAATATTTGAAAATATTCATGGCGAGTTGGCCTCTATGTCTCCGTGGTACATTTATATACATCAATAACGTAATATAACCTAACCTAACCCAACCTAACATCTCGGCGGTAATATTTGAACACATTCCTGGCTTGTTGGCCTCTACGTCTCCGTGGGACCTTTATATACATCTATAACGTTATATAATCTAACCTAACCCAACCTAACATCTCGGCGGTAATATTTGATCACATTCCTGGCTTGTTGGCCTCTACGTCTCCGCGGGACGTTTAAATACATCTATAACGTAATATAACCTAACCTAACCGAACCTAACATCTCGGCGGTAATATTTGACAACATACCTGGCGAGTTGGCCTCTACGTCTCCGTGGGACCTTTATATACATCAATAACGTAATATAACCTAACCTAACCGAACCTAACATCTCGGCGGTAATATTTGGAAACATTCCTGGCGAGTTGGCCTATACGTCTCCGTGGGACCTTTATATACATCTATAACGTAATATAACCTAACCTAACCCAACCTATCATCTCGGCGCTAATATTTGACAACATACCTGGCGAGTTGGCCTCTACGTCTCCGTGGGACCTTTATATACATCTATAACGTTATATAATCTAACCTAACCCAACCTAACATCTCGGCGGTAATATTTGATCACATTCCTGGCTTGTTGGCCTCTACGTCTCCGCGGGACGTTTAAATACATCTATAACGTAACATAACCTAACTTAACCCAACCTATCATCTTGGCGCTAATGTTTGACAACATTCCTGGCGAGTTGGCCTCTACTTCTCCGTGGGACCTTCATATACATCAATAACGAAATATAACCTAACCTAACCGAACCTAACATCTCGGCGGTAATATTTGAACACATTCCTGGCTTGTTGGCCTCTACGTCTCCGTGGGACCTTTATATACATCTATAACGTTATATAATCTAACCTAACCCAACCTAACATCTCGGCGGTAATATTTGATCACATTCCTGGCTTGTTGGCCTCTACGTCTCCGCGGGACGTTTACATACATCTATAACGTAATATAACCTTACCTAACCCAACCTATCATCTTGGCGCTAATGTTTGACAACATTCCTGGCGAGTTGGCCTCTACTTCTCCGTGGGACCTTCATATACATCAATAACGAAACATAACCTAACCTAACCCAACCTAACATCTCGGCGGTAATATTTGAAAACATTCATGGCGAGTTGGCCTCTACGTCTCCGTGGGATCTTTGTATACATCTATAACGTAATATAACCTAACCTAACCCAACCTAACATCTCGGCGATAATATTTGAAAACATTCATGGCGAGTTGGCCTCTCCGTCTCCGTGGGATCTTTATATACATCTATAACGTAATATCACCTAACCTAACCCAACCTAACATCTCGGCGGTAATATTTGAAAACATTCATGGCGAGTTGGCCTCTACGTCTCCGTGCGACCTTTATATACATCAATAACGTAATATAGCCTAACCTAACCCAACCTATCATCTTGGCGCTAATGTTTGACAACATTCCTGGCGAGTTGGCCTCTACGTCTCCGTGGGACCTTTATATACATCAATAACGTAATATAACCTAACCTAACCCAACCTAACATCTCGTCGGTAATATTTGAAAATATTCATGGCGAGTTGGCCTCTATGTCTCCGTGGTACATTTATATACATCAATAACGTAATATAACCTAACCTAACCCAACCTAACATCTCGGCGGTAATATTTGAACACATTCCTGGCTTGTTGGCCTCTACGTCTCCGTGGGACCTTTATATACATCTATAACGTTATATAATCTAACCTAACCCAACCTAACATCTCGGCGGTAATATTTGATCACATTCCTGGCTTGTTGGCCTCTACGTCTCCGCGGGACGTTTAAATACATCTATAACGTAATATAACCTAACCTAACCCAACCTATCATCTTGGCGCTAATGTTTGACAACATTCCTGGCGAGTTGGCCTCTACTTCTCCGTGGGACCTTCATATACATCAATAACGAAACATAACCTAACCTAACCCAACCTAACATCTCGGCGGTAATATTTGAAAACATTCATGGCGAGTTGGCCTCTACGTCTCCGTGGGATCTTTATATACATCTATAACGTAATATAACCTAACCTAACCCAACCTAACATCTCGGCGATAATATTTGAAAACATTCATGGCGAGTTGGCCTCTCCGTCTCCGTGGGATCTTTATATACATCTATAACGTAATATCACCTAACCTAACCCAACCTAACATCTCGGCGGTAATATTTGAAAACATTCATCGCGAGTTGGCCTCTACGTCTCCGTGGGATCTTTATATACATCTATAACGTAATATAACCTAACCTAACCCAACCTAACATCTCGGCGGTAATATTTGAACACATTCCTGGCTTGTTGGCCTCTACGTCTCCGTGGGACCTTTATATACATCTATAACGTTATATAATCTAACCTAACCCAACCTAACATCTCGGCGGTAATATTTGATCACATTCCTGGCTTGTTGGCCTCTACGTCTCCGCGGGACGTTTACATACATCTATAACGTAATATAACCTAACCTAACCCAACCTATCATCTTGGCGCTAATGTTTGACAACATTCCTGGCGAGTTGGCCTCTACTTCTCCGTGGGACCTTTATATACATCTATAACGTAATATAACCTAACCTAACCCAACCTATCATCTCGGCGCTAATATTTGACAACATACCTGGCGAGTTGGCCTCTACGTCTCCGTGGGACCTTTATATACATCAATAACGTAATATAACCTAACCTAACCCAACCTAACATCTCGGCGGTAATATTTGAAAATATTCATGGCGAGTTGGCCTCTACGTCTCCGTGGTACATTTATATACATCAATAACGTAATATAACCTAACCTAACCCAACCTAACATCTCGGCGGTAATATTTGAACACATTCCTGGCTTGTTGGCCTCTACGTCTCCGTGGTACATTTATATACATCAATAACGTAATATAACCTAACCTAACCCAACCTAACATCTCGGCGGTAATATTTGAACACATTCCTGGCTTGTTGGCCTCTACGTCTCCGTGGGACCTTTATATACATCTATAACGTTATATAATCTAACCTAACCCAACCTAACATCTCGGCGGTAATATTTGATCACATTCCTGTCTTGTTGGCCTCTACGTCTCCGCGGGACGTTTACATACATCTATAACGTAATATAACCTAACCTAACCCAACCTATCATCTTGGCGCTAATGTTTGACAACATTCCTGGCGAGTTGGCCTCTACTTCTCCGTGGGACCTTCATATACATCAATAACGAAACATAACCTAACCTAACCCAACCTAACATCTCGGCGGTAATATTTGGAAACATTCCTGGCGAGTTGGCCTATACGTCTCCGTGGGACCTTTATATACATCTATAACGTAATATAACCTAACCTAACCCAACTTATCATCTTGGCGCTAATGTTTGACAACATTCCTGGCGAGTTGGACTCTACTTCTCCGTGGGACCTTCATATACTTCAATAACGAAATATAACCTAACCTAACCGAACCTAACATCTCGGCGGTAATATTTGGAAACATTCCTGGCGAGTTGGCCTATACGTCTCCGTGGGACCTTTATATACATCTATAACGTAATATAACCTAACCTAACCCAACCTATCATCTCGGCGCTAATATTTGACAACATACCTGGCGAGTTGGCCTCTACGTCTCCGTGGGACCTTTATATACATCAATAACGTAATATAACCTAACCTAACCCAACCTAACATCTCGGCGCTAATATTTGACAACATACCTGGCGAGTTGGCCTCTACGTCTCCGTGGGACCTTTATATACATCAATAACGTAATATAATCTAACCTAACCCAACCTAACATCTCGGCGGTAATATTTGATCACATTCCTGGCTTGTTGGCCTCTACGTCTCCGCGGGACGTTTAAATACATCTATAACGTAATATAACCCAACCTATCATCTCGGCGGTAATATTTGAAAACATTCATGGCGTGTTGGTCTCTACGTCTCCGTGGGATCTTTATATACATCTATAACGTAATATAACCTAACCTAACCCAACTTAACATCTCGGCGGTAATATTTGAACACATTCCTGGCTTGTTGGCCTCTACGTCTCCGTGGGACCTTTATATACATCTATAACCTTATATAATCTAACCTAACCCAACCTAACATCTCGGCGGTAATATTTGATCACATTCCTGGCTTGTTGGCCTCTACGTCTCCGCGGGACGTTTACATACATCTATAACGTAATATAACCTAACCTAACCCAACCTATCATCTTGGCGCTAATGTTTGACAACATTCCTGGCGAGTTGGCCTCTACTTCTCCGTGGGACCTTCATATACATCAATAACGAAACATAACCTAACCTAACCCAACCTAACATCTCGGCGGTAATATTTGAAAACATTCATGGCGAGTTGGCATCTACGCCTCCGTGGGATCTTTATATACATCTATAACGTAATATAACCTAACCTAACCCAACCTAACATCTCGGCGGTAATATTTGAACACATTCCTGGCTCGTTGGCCTCTACGTCTCCGTGGGACCTTTATATACATCCATAACGTTATATAACCTAACCTAACCCAACCTATCATCTCGGCGGTAGTATTTGAAAACACACCTGGCGAGTTGGCCTCTACGTCTCCGTGGGATCTTTTTATACATCAATAACGTAATATAACCTAACCTAACCGAACCTAACATCTCGGCGGTAATATTTGGAAACATTCCTGGCGAGTTGGCCTCTACGTCTCCGTGGGACCTTTATATACATCTATAACGTAATATAACCTAACCTAACCCAACCTATCATCTCGGCGCTAATATTTGACAACATACCTGGCGAGTTGGCCTCTACGTCTCCGTGGGACCTTTATATACATCTATAACGTAATATAACCTAACCTAACCCAACCTATCATCTCGGCGCTAATATTTGACAACATACCTGGCGAGTTTGCCTCTACGTCTCCGTGGGACCTTTATATACATCAATAACGTAATATAACCTAACCTAACCCAACCTAACATCTCGGCGGTAATATTTGAAAATATTCATGGCGAGTTGGCCTCTACGTCTCCGTGGTACATTTATATACATCAATAACGTAATATAACCTAACCTAACCCAACCTAACATCTCGGCGGTAATATTTGAACACATTCCTGGCTAGTTGGCCTCTACGTCTCCGTGGGACCTTTATATACATCTATAACGTTATATAATCTAACCTAACCCAACCTAACATCTCGGCGGTAATATTTGATCACATTCCTGGCTTGTTGGCCTCTACGTCTCCGCGGGACGTTTACATACATCTATAACGTAATATAACCTAACCTAACCGAACCTAACATCTCGGCGGTGATATTTGGAAACATTCCTGGCGAGTTGGCCTCTACTTCTCCGTGGGACCTTTATATACATCTATAACGTAATATAACCTAACCTAACCCAACCTATCATCTTGGCGCTAATGTTTGACAACATTCCTGGCGAGTTGGCCTCTACTTCTCCGTGGGACCTTCATATACATCAATAACGAAATATAACCTAACCTAACCGAACCTAACATCTCGGCGGTAATATTTGGAAACATTCCTGGCGAGTTGGCCTATACGTCTCCGTGGGACCTTTATATACATCTATAACGTAATATAACCTAACCTAACCCAACCTATCATCTCGGCGCTAATATTTGACAACATACCTGGCGAGTTGGCCTCTACGTCTCCGTGGGACCTTTATATACATCAATAACGTAATATAACCTAACCTAACCCAACCTAACATCTCGGCGGTAATATTTGAACACATTCCTGGCTCGTTGGCCTCTACGTCACCGTGGGACCTTTATATACATCCATAACGTTGTATAACCTAACCTAACCCAACCTATCATCTCGGCGGTAGTATTTGAAAACACACCTGGCGAGTTGGCCTCTACGTCTCCGTGGGATCTTTTTATACATCAATAACGTAATATAACCTAACCTAACCGAACCTAACATCTCGGCGGTAATATTTGGAAACATTCCTGGCGAGTTGGCCTCTACGTCTCCGTGGGACCTTTATATACATCTATAACGTAATATAACCTAACCTAACCCAACCTATCATCTCGGCGCTAATATTTGACAACATACCTGGCGAGTTGGCCTCTACGTCTCCGTGGGACCTTTATATACATCTATAACGTAATATAACCTAACCTAACCCAACCTATCATCTCGGCGCTAATATTTGACAACATACCTGGCGAGTTGGCCTCTACGTCTCCGTGGGACCTTTATATACATCAATAACGTAATATAACCTAACCTAACCCAACCTAACATCTCGGCGGTAATATTTGAAAATATTCATGGCGAGTTGGCCTCTACGTCTCCGTGGTACATTTATATACATCAATAACGTAATATAACCTAACCTAACCCAACCTAACATCTCGGCGGTAATATTTGAACACATTCCTGGCTTGTTGGCCTCTACGTCTCCGTGGGACCTTTATATACATCTATAACGTTATATAATCTAACCTAACCCAACCTAACATCTCGGCGGTAATATTTGATCACATTCCTGGCTTGTTGGCCTCTACGTCTCCGCGGGACGTTTACATACATCTATAACGTAATATAACCTAACCTAACCGAACCTAACATCTCGGCGGTGATATTTGGAAACATTCCTGGCGAGTTGGCCTATACGTCTCCGTGGGACCTTTATATACATCTATAACGTAATATAACCTAACCTAACCCAACCTATCATCTCGGCGCTAATATTTGACAACATACCTGGCGAGTTGGCCTCTACGTCTCCGTGGGACCTTTATATACATCAATAACGTAATATAACCTAACCTAACCCAACCTATCATCTTGGCGCTAATGTTTGACAACATTCCTGGCGAGTTGGCCTCTACTTCTCCGTGGGACCTTCATATACATCAATAACGAAATATAACCTAACCTAACCGAACCTAACATCTCGGCGGTAATATTTGACAACATACCTGGCGAGTTGGCCTCTACGTCTCCGTGGGACCTTTATATACATCAATAACGTAATATAACCTAACCTAACCCAACCTATCATCTTGGCGCTAATGTTTGACAACATTCCTGGCGAGTTGGCCTCTACTTCTCCGTGGGACCCTCACATACATCAATAACGAAATATAACCTAACCTAACCGAACCTAACATCTCGGCGGTAATATTTGGAAACATTCCTGGCGAGTTGGCCTATACGTCTCCGTGGGACCTTTATATAAATCTATAACGTAATATAACCTAACCTAACCCAACCTAACATCTCGGCGGTAATATTTGATCACATTCCTGGCTTGTTGGCCTCTACGTCTCCGCGGGACGTTTACATACATCTATAACGTAATATAACCTAACCTAACCCAACCTATCATCTTGGCGCTAATGTTTGACAACATTCCTGGCGAGTTGGCCTCTACTTCTCCGTGGGACCTTCATATACATCAATAACGAAATATAACCTAACCTAACCGAACCTAACATCTCGGCGGTAATATTTGGAAACATTCCTGGCGAGTTGGCCTATACGTCTCCGTGGGACCTTTATATACATCTATAACGTAATATAACCTAACCTAACCCAACCTATCATCTCGGCGCTAATATTTGACAACATACCTGGCGAGTTGGCCTCTACGTCTCCGTGGGACCTTTATATACATCAATAACGTAATATAACCTAACCTAACCCAACCTAACATCTCGGCGGTAATATTTGAACACATTCCTGGCTCGTTGGCCTCTACGTCACCGTGGGACCTTTATATACATCCATAACGTTGTATAACCCAACCTAACCCAACCTATCATCTCGGCGGTAGTATTTGAAAACACACCTGGCGAGTTGGCCTCTACGTCTCCGTGGGATCTTTTTATACATCAATAACGTAATATAACCTAACCTAACCGAACCTAACATCTCGGCGGTGATATTTGGAAACATTCCTGGCTTGTTGGCCTCTACGTCTCCGCGGGACGTTTACATACATCTATAACGTAATATAACCTAACCTAACCCAACCTATCATCTTGGCGCTAATGTTTGACAACATTCCTGGCGAGTTGGCCTCTACTTCTCCGTGGGACCTTCATATACATCAATAACGAAATATAACCTAACCTAACCGAACCTAACATCTCGGCGGTAATATTTGGAAACATTCCTGGCGATTTGGCCTCTACGTCTCCGCGGGACGTTTATATACATCAATAACGTAATATAACCTAACCTAACCCAACCTATCATCTTGGCGCTAATGTTCGACAACATTCCTGGCGAGTTGGCCTCTACTTCTGCGTGGGACCTTCATATACATCAATAACGAAATATAACCTAACCTAACCGAACCTAACATCTCGGCGGTAATATTTGGAAACATTCCTGGCGATTTGGCCTCTACGTCTCCGCGGGACGTTTAAATACATCTATAACGTAATATAACCTAACCTAACCCAACCTAACATCTCGGCGGTAATATTTGGAAATATTCCTGGCGAGTTGGCCTATACGTCTCCGTGGGAACTTTATATACATCTATAACGTAATATAACCTAACCTAACCCAACCTATCATCTCGGCGCTAATATTTGACAACATACCTGGCGAGTTGGCCTCTACGTCTCCGTGGGACCTTTATATACATCTATAACGTTATATAATCTAACCTAGCCCAACCTAACATCTCGGCGGTAATATTTGATCACAGTCCTGGCTTGTTGGCCTCTACGTCTCCGCGGGACGTTTAAATACATCTATAACGTAATATAACCTAACCTAACCCAACCTATCATCTTGGCGCTAATGTTTGACAACATTCCTGGCGAGTTGGCCTCTACTTCTCCGTGGGACCTTCATATACATCAATAACGTAATATAACCTAACCTAACCCAACCTAACATCTCGGCGGTAATATTTGAAAATATTCATGGCGAATTGGCCTCTACGTCTCCGTGGTACATTTATATACATCAATAACGTAATATAACCTAACCTAACCCAACCTAACATCTCGGCGGTAATATTTGAAAACATTCCTGGCTTGTTGGCCTCTACGTCTCCGTGGGACCTTTATATACATCTATAACGTTATATAATCTAACCTAACCCAACCTAACATCTCGGCGGTAATATTTGATCACATTCCTGGCTTGTTGGCCTCTACGTCTCCGCGGGACGTTTAAATACATCTATAACGTAATATAACCCAACCTATCATCTCGGCGGTAATATTTGAAAACATTCATGGCGTGTTGGCCTCTACGTCTCCGTGGGATCTTTATATACATCTATAACGTAATATAACCTAACCTAACCCAACCTAACATCTCGGCGGTAATATTTGAACACATTCCTGGCTTGTTGGCCTCTACGTCTCCGTGGGACCTTTATATACATCTATAACCTTATATAATCTAACCTAACCCAACCTAACATCTCGGCGGTAATATTTGATCACATTCCTGGCTTGTTGGCCTCTACGTCTCCGCGGGACGTTTACATACATCTATAACGTAATATAACCTAACCTAACCCAACCTATCATCTTGGCGCTAATGTTTGACAACATTCCTGGCGAGTTGGCCTCTACTTCTCCGTGGGACCTTCATATACATCAATAACGAAACATAACCTAACCTAACCCAACCTAACATCTCGGCGGTAATATTTGAAAACATTCATGGCGAGTTGGCCTCTACGTCTCCGTGGGATCTTTTTATACATCAATAACGTAATATAACCTAACCTAACCCAACCTAACATCTCGGCGGTAATATTTGAACACATTCCTGGCTCGTTGGCCTCTACGTCTCCGTGGGACCTTTATATACATCCATAACGTTATATAACCTAACCTAACCCAACCTATCATCTCGGCGGTAGTATTTGAAAACACACCTGGCGAGTTGGCCTCTACGTCTCCGTGGGATCTTTTTATACATCAATAACGTAATATAACCTAACCTAACCGAACCTAACATCTCGGCGGTAATATTTGGAAACATTCCTGGCGAGTTGGCCTCTACGTCTCCGTGGGACCTTTATATACATCTATAACGTAATATAACCTAACCTAACCCAACCTATCATCTCGGCGCTAATATTTGACAACATACCTGGCGAGTTGGCCTCTACGTCTCCGTGGGACCTTTATATACATCTATAACGTAATATAACCTAACCTAACCCAACCTATCATCTCGGCGCTAATATTTGACAACATACCTGGCGAGTTGGCCTCTACGTCTCCGTGGGACCTTTATATACATCAATAACGTAATATAACCTAACCTAACCCAACCTAACATCTCGGCGGTAATATTTGAAAATATTCATGGCGAGTTGGCCTCTACGTCTCCGTGGTACATTTATATACATCAATAACGTAATATAACCTAACCTAACCCAACCTAACATCTCGGCGGTAATATTTGAACACATTCCTGGCTAGTTGGCCTCTACGTCTCCGTGGGACCTTTATATACATCTATAACGTTATATAATCTAACCTAACCCAACCTAACATCTCGGCGGTAATATTTGATCACATTCCTGGCTTGTTGGCCTCTACGTCTCCGCGGGACGTTTACATACATCTATAACGTAATATAACCTAACCTAACCGAACCTAACATCTCGGCGGTGATATTTGGAAACATTCCTGGCGAGTTGGCCTCTACTTCTCCGTGGGACCTTTATATACATCTATAACGTAATATAACCTAACCTAACCCAACCTATCATCTTGGCGCTAATGTTTGACAACATTCCTGGCGAGTTGGCCTCTACGTCTCCGTGGGACCTTTATATACATCAATAACGTAATATAACCTAACCTAACCCAACCTAACATCTCGGCGGTAATATTTGAAAATATTCATGGCGAGTTGGCCTCTACGTCTCCGTGGTACATTTATATACATCAATAACGTAATATAACCTAACCTAACCCAACCTAACATCTCGGCGGTAATATTTGATCACATTCCTGGCTTGTTGGCCTCTACGTCTCCGCGGGACGTTTACATACATCTATAACGTAATATAACCTAACCTAACCGAACCTAACATCTCGGCGGTGATATTTGGAAACATTCCTGGCGAGTTGGCCTATACGTCTCCGTGGGACCTTTATATACATCTATAACGTAATATAACCTAACCTAACCCAACCTATCATCTCGGCGCTAATATTTGACAACATACCTGGCGAGTTGGCCTCTACGTCTCCGTGGGACCTTTATATACATCAATAACGTAATATAACCTAACCTAACCGAACCTAACATCTCGGCGGTAATATTTGGAAACATTCCTGGCGAGTTGGCCTATACGTCTCCGTGGGACCTTTATATAAATCTATAACGTAATATAACCTAACCTAACCCAACCTAACATCTCGGCGGTAATATTTGATCACATTCCTGGCTTGTTGGCCTCTACGTCTCCGCGGGACGTTTACATACATCTATAACGTAATATAACCTAACCTAACCCAACCTATCATCTTGGCGCTAATGTTTGACAACATTCCTGGCGAGTTGGCCTCTACTTCTCCGTGGGACCTTCATATACATCAATAACGAAATATAACCTAACCTAACCGAACCTAACATCTCGGCGGTAATATTTGGAAACATTCCTGGCGAGTTGGCCTCTACGTCTCCGCGGGACGTTTATATACATCAATAACGTAATATAACCTAACCTAACCCAACCTATCATCTTGGCGCTAATGTTCGACAACATTCCTGGCGAGTTGGCCTCTACTTCTGCGTGGGACCTTCATATACATCAATAACGAAATATAAACTAACCTAACCGAACCTAACATCTCGGCGGTAATATTTGGAAACATTCCTGGCGATTTGGCCTCTACGTCTCCGCGGGACGTTTAAATACATCTATAACGTAATATAACCTAACCTAACCCAACCTAACATCTCGGCGGTAATATTTGGAAATATTCCTGGCGAGTTGGCCTATACGTCTCCGTGGGAACTTTATATACATCTATAACGTAATATAACCTAACCTAACCCAACCTATCATCTCGGCGCTAATATTTGACAACATACCTGGCGAGTTGGCCTCTACGTCTCCGTGGGACCTTTATATACATCTATAACGTTATATAATCTAACCTAGCCCAACCTAACATCTCGGCGGTAATATTTGATCACAGTCCTGGCTTGTTGGCCTCTACGTCTCCGCGGGACGTTTAAATACATCTATAACGTAATATAACCTAACCTAACCCAACCTATCATCTTGGCGCTAATGTTTGACAACATTCCTGGCGAGTTGGCCTCTACTTCTCCGTGGGACCTTCATATACATCAATAACGTAATATAACCTAACCTATCCCAACCTAACATCTCGGCGGTAATATTTGAAAATATTCATGGCGAATTGGCCTCTACGTCTCCGTGGTACATTTATATACATCAATAACGTAATATAACCTAACCTAACCCAACCTAACATCTCGGCGGTAATATTTGAAAACATTCCTGGCTTGTTGGCCTCTACGTCTCCGTGGGACCTTTATATACATCTATAACGTTATATAATCTAACCTAACCCAACCTAACATCTCGGCGGTAATATTTGATCACATTCCTGGCTTGTTGGCCTCTACGTCTCCGCGGGACGTTTAAATACATCTATAACGTAATATAACCCAACCTATCATCTCGGCGGTAATATTTGAAAACATTCATGGCGTGTTGGCCTCTACGTCTCCGTGGGATCTTTATATACATCTATAACGTAATATAACCTAACCTAACCCAACCTAACATCTCGGCGGTAATATTTGAACACATTCCTGGCTTGTTGGCATCTACGTCTCCGTGGGACCTTTATATACATCTATAACCTTATATAATCTAACCTAACCCAACCTAACATCTCGGCGGTAATATTTGATCACATTCCTGGCTTGTTGGCCTCTACGTCTCCGCGGGACGTTTACATACATCTATAACGTAATATAACCTAACCTAACCCAACCTATCATCTTGGCGCTAATGTTTGACAACATTCCTGGCGAGTTGGCCTCTACTTCTCCGTGGGACCTTCATATACATCAATAACGAAACATAACCTAACCTAACCCAACCTAACATCTCGGCGGTAATATTTGAAAACATTCATGGCGAGTTGGCCTCTACGTCTCCGTGGGATCTTTTTATACATCAATAACGTAATATAACCTAACCTAACCCAACCTAACATCTCGGCGGTAATATTTGAACACATTCCTGGCTCGTTGGCCTCTACGTCTCCGTGGGACCTTTATATACATCCATAACGTTATATAACCTAACCTAACCCAACCTATCATCTCGGCGGTAGTATTTGAAAACACACCTGGCGAGTTGGCCTCTACGTCTCCGTGGGATCTTTTTATACATCAATAACGTAATATAACCTAACCTAACCGAACCTAACATCTCGGCGGTAATATTTGGAAACATTCCTGGCGAGTTGGCCTCTACGTCTCCGTGGGACCTTTATATACATCTATAACGTAATATAACCTAACCTAACCCAACCTATCATCTCGGCGCTAATATTTGACAACATACCTGGCGAGTTGGCCTCTACGTCTCCGTGGGACCTTTATATACATCTATAACGTAATATAACCTAACCTAACCCAACCTATCATCTCGGCGCTAATATTTGACAACATACCTGGCGAGTTGGCCTCTACGTCTCCGTGGGACCTTTATATACATCAATAACGTAATATAACCTAACCTAACCCAACCTATCATCTTGGCGCTAATGTTTGACAACATTCCTGGCGAGTTGGCCTCTACTTCTCCGTGGGACCCTCATATACATCAATAACGAAATATAACCTAACCTAACCGAACCTAACATCTCGGCGGTAATATTTGGAAACATTCCTGGCGAGTTGGCCTATACGTCTCCGTGGGACCTTTATATAAATCTATAACGTAATATAACCTAACCTAACCCAACCTAACATCTCGGCGGTAATATTTGATCACATTCCTGGCTTGTTGGCCTCTACGTCTCCGCGGGACGTTTACATACATCTATAACGTAATATAACCTAACCTAACCCAACCTATCATCTTGGCGCTAATGTTTGACAACATTCCTGGCGAGTTGGCCTCTACTTCTCCGTGGGACCTTCATATACATCAATAACGAAATATAACCTAACCTAACCGAACCTAACATCTCGGCGGTAATATTTGGAAACATTCCTGGCGATTTGGCCTCTACGTCTCCGCGGGACGTTTATATACATCAATAACGTAATATAACCTAACCTAACCCAACCTATCATCTTGGCGCTAATGTTCGACAACATTCCTGGCGAGTTGGCCTCTACTTCTGCGTGGGACCTTCATATACATCAATAACGAAATATAAACTAACCTAACCGAACCTAACATCTCGGCGGTAATATTTGGAAACATTCCTGGCGATTTGGCCTCTACGTCTCCGCGGGACGTTTAAATACATCTATAACGTAATATAACCTAACCTAACCCAACCTAACATCTCGGCGGTAATATTTGGAAATATTCCTGGCGAGTTGGCCTATACGTCTCCGTGGGAACTTTATATACATCTATAACGTAATATAACCTAACCTAACCCAACCTATCATCTCGGCGCTAATATTTGACAACATACCTGGCGAGTTGGCCTCTACGTCTCCGTGGGACCTTTATATACATCTATAACGTTATATAATCTAACCTAGCCCAACCTAACATCTCGGCGGTAATATTTGATCACAGTCCTGGCTTGTTGGCCTCTACGTCTCCGCGGGACGTTTAAATACATCTATAACGTAATATAACCCAACCTATCATCTCGGCGGTAATATTTGAAAACATTCATGGCGTGTTGGCCTCTACGTCTCCGTGGGATCTTTTTATACATCTATAACGTAATATAACCTAACCTAACCCAACCTAACATCTCGGCGGTAATATTTGAACACATTCCTGGCTTGTTGGCCTCTACGTCTCCGTGGGACCTTTATATACATCTATAACCTTATATAATCTAACCTAACCCAACCTAACATCTCGGCGGTAATATTTGATCACATTCCTGGCTTGTTGGCCTCTACGTCTCCGCGGGACGTTTACATACATCTATAACGTAATATAACCTAACCTAACCCAACCTATCATCTTGGCGCTAATGTTTGACAACATTCCTGGCGAGTTGGCCTCTACTTCTCCGTGGGACCTTCATATACATCAATAACGAAACATAACCTAACCTAACCCAACCTAACATCTCGGCGGTAATATTTGAAAACATTCATGGCGAGTTGGCCTCTACGTCTCCGTGGGATCTTTTTATACATCAATAACGTAATATAACCTAACCTAACCCAACCTAACATCTCGGCGGTAATATTTGAACACATTCCTGGCTCGTTGGCCTCTACGTCTCCGTGGGACCTTTATATACATCCATAACGTTATATAACCTAACCTAACCCAACCTATCATCTCGGCGGTAGTATTTGAAAACACACCTGGCGAGTTGGCCTCTACGTCTCCGTGGGATCTTTTTATACATCAATAACGTAATATAACCTAACCTAACCGAACCTAACATCTCGGCGGTAATATTTGGAAACATTCCTGGCGAGTTGGCCTCTACGTCTCCGTGGGACCTTTATATACATCTATAACGTAATATAACCTAACCTAACCCAACCTATCATCTCGGCGCTAATATTTGACAACATACCTGGCGAGTTGGCCTCTACGTCTCCGTGGGACCTTTATATACATCTATAACGTAATATAACCTAACCTAACCCAACCTATCATCTCGGCGCTAATATTTGACAACATACCTGGCGAGTTGGCCTCTACGTCTCCGTGGGACCTTTATATACATCAATAACGTAATATAACCTAACCTAACCCAACCTAACATCTCGGCGGTAATATTTGAAAATATTCATGGCGAGTTGGCCTCTACGTCTCCGTGGTACATTTATATACATCAATAACGTAATATAACCTAACCTAACCCAACCTAACATCTCGGCGGTAATATTTGAACACATTCCTGGCTAGTTGGCCTCTACGTCTCCGTGGGACCTTTATATACATCTATAACGTTATATAATCTAACCTAACCCAACCTAACATCTCGGCGGTAATATTTGATCACATTCCTGGCTTGTTGGCCTCTACGTCTCCGCGGGACGTTTACATACATCTATAACGTAATATAACCTAACCTAACCGAACCTAACATCTCGGCGGTGATATTTGGAAACATTCCTGGCGAGTTGGCCTCTACTTCTCCGTGGGACCTTTATATACATCTATAACGTAATATAACCTAACCTAACCCAACCTATCATCTTGGCGCTAATGTTTGACAACATTCCTGGCGAGTTGGCCTCTACTTCTCCGTGGGACCTTCATATACATCAATAACGAAATATAACCTAACCTAACCGAACCTAACATCTCGGCGGTAATATTTGGAAACATTCCTGGCGAGTTGGCCTATACGTCTCCGTGGGACCTTTATATACATCTATAACGTAATATAACCTAACCTAACCCAACCTATCATCTCGGCGCTAATATTTGACAACATACCTGGCGAGTTGGCCTCTACGTCTCCGTGGGACCTTTATATACATCAATAACGTAATATAACCTAACCTAACCCAACCTAACATCTCGGCGCTAATATTTGACAACATACCTGGCGAGTTGGCCTCTACGTCTCCGTGGGACCTTTATATACATCTATAACCTTATATAATCTAACCTAACCCAACCTAACATCTCGGCGGTAATATTTGATCACATTCCTGGCTTGTTGGCCTCTACGTCTCCGCGGGACGTTTACATACATCTATAACGTAATATAACCTAACCTAACCCAACCTATCATCTTGGCGCTAATGTTTGACAACATTTCTGGCGAGTTGGCCTCTACTTCTCCGTGGGACCTTCATATACATCAATAACGAAACATAACCTAACCTAACCCAACCTAACATCTCGGCGGTAATATTTGAAAACATTCATGGCGAGTTGGCCTCTACGCCTCCGTGGGATCTTTATATACATCTATAACGTAATATAACCTAACCTAACCCAACCTAACATCTCGGCGGTAATATTTGAACACATTCCTGGCTCGTTGGCCTCTACGTCTCCGTGGGACCTTTATATACATCCATAACGTTATATAACCTAACCTAACCCAACCTATCATCTCGGCGGTAGTATTTGAAAACACACCTGGCGAGTTGGCCTCTACGTCTCCGTGGGATCTTTTTATACATCAATAACGTAATATAACCTAACCTAACCGAACCTAACATCTCGGCGGTAATATTTGGAAACATTCCTGGCGAGTTGGCCTCTACGTCTCCGTGGGACCTTTATATACATCTATAACGTAATATAACCTAACCTAACCCAACCTATCATCTCGGCGCTAATATTTGACAACATACCTGGCGAGTTGGCCTCTACGTCTCCGTGGGACCTTTATATACATCTATAACGTAATATAACCTAACCTAACCCAACCTATCATCTCGGCGCTAATATTTGACAACATACCTGGCGAGTTGGCCTCTACGTCTCCGTGGGACCTTTATATACATCAATAACGTAATATAACCTAACCTAACCCAACCTAACATCTCGGCGGTAATATTTGAAAATATTCATGGCGAGTTGGCCTCTACGTCTCCGTGGTACATTTATATACATCAATAACGTAATATAACCTAACCTAACCCAACCTAACATCTCGGCGGTAATATTTGAACACATTCCTGGCTAGTTGGCCTCTACGTCTCCGTGGGACCTTTATATACATCTATAACGTTATATAATCTAACCTAACCCAACCTAACATCTCGGCGGTAATATTTGATCACATTCCTGGCTTGTTGGCCTCTACGTCTCCGCGGGACGTTTACATACATCTATAACGTAATATAACCTAACCTAACCGAACCTAACATCTCGGCGGTGATATTTGGAAACATTCCTGGCGAGTTGGCCTCTACTTCTCCGTGGGACCTTTATATACATCTATAACGTAATATAACCTAACCTAACCCAACCTATCATCTTGGCGCTAATGTTTGACAACATTCCTGGCGAGTTGGCCTCTACGTCTCCGTGGGACCTTTATATACATCAATAACGTAATATAACCTAACCTAACCCAACCTAACATCTCGGCGGTAATATTTGAAAATATTCATGGCGAGTTGGCCTCTACGTCTCCGTGGTACATTTATATACATCAATAACGTAATATAACCTAACCTAACCCAACCTAACATCTCGGCGGTAATATTTGAACACATTCCTGGCTAGTTGGCCTCTACGTCTCCGTGGGACCTTTATATACATCTATAACGTTATATAATCTAACCTAACCCAACCTAACATCTCGGCGGTAATATTTGATCACATTCCTGGCTTGTTGGCCTCTACGTCTCCGCGGGACGTTTACATACATCTATAACGTAATATAACCTAACCTAACCGAACCTAACATCTCGGCGGTGATATTTGGAAACATTCCTGGCGAGTTGGCCTCTACTTCTCCGTGGGACCTTTATATACATCTATAACGTAATATAACCTAACCTAACCCAACCTATCATCTTGGCGCTAATGTTTGACAACATTCCTGGCGAGTTGGCCTCTACTTCTCCGTGGGACCTTCATATACATCAATAACGAAATATAACCTAACCTAACCGAACCTAACATCTCGGCGGTAATATTTGGAAACATTCCTGGCGAGTTGGCCTATACGTCTCCGTGGGACCTTTATATACATCTATAACGTAATATAACCTAACCTAACCCAACCTATCATCTCGGCGCTAATATTTGACAACATACCTGGCGAGTTGGCCTCTACTTCTCCGTGGGACCTTCATATACATCAATAACGAAACATAACCTAACCTAACCCAACCTAACATCTCGGCGGTAATATTTGAAAATATTCATGGCGAGTTGGCCTCTACGTCTCCGTGGTACATTTATATACATCAATAACGTAATATAACCTAACCTAACCCAACCTAACATCTCGGCGGTAATATTTGAACACATTCCTGGCTAGTTGGCCTCTACGTCTCCGTGGGACCTTTATATACATCTATAACGTTATATAATCTAACCTAACCCAACCTAACATCTCGGCGGTAATATTTGATCACATTCCTGGCTTGTTGGCCTCTACGTCTCCGCGGGACGTTTACATACATCTATAACGTAATATAACCTAACCTAACCGAACCTAACATCTCGGCGGTGATATTTGGAAACATTCCTGGCGAGTTGGCCTCTACTTCTCCGTGGGACCTTTATATACATCTATAACGTAATATAACCTAACCTAACCCAACCTATCATCTTGGCGCTAATGTTTGACAACATTCCTGGCGAGTTGGCCTCTACTTCTCCGTGGGACCTTCATATACATCAATAACGAAATATAACCTAACCTAACCGAACCTAACATCTCGGCGGTAATATTTGGAAACATTCCTGGCGAGTTGGCCTATACGTCTCCGTGGGACCTTTATATACATCTATAACGTAATATAACCTAACCTAACCCAACCTATCATCTCGGCGCTAATATTTGACAACATACCTGGCGAGTTGGCCTCTACTTCTCCGTGGGACCTTCATATACATCAATAACGAAACATAACCTAACCTAACCCAACCTAACATCTCGGCGGTAATATTTGAAAACATTCATGGCGAGTTGGCCTCTACGCCTCCGTGGGATCTTTATATACATCTATAACGTAATATAACCTAACCTAACCCAACCTAACATCTCGGCGGTAATATTTGAACACATTCCTGGCTCGTTGGCCTCTACGTCTCCGTGGGACCTTTATATACATCCATAACGTTATATAACCTAACCTAACCCAACCTATCATCTCGGCGGTAGTATTTGAAAACACACCTGGCGAGTTGGCCTCTACGTCTCCGTGGGATCTTTTTATACATCAATAACGTAATATAACCTAACCTAACCGAACCTAACATCTCGGCGGTAATATTTGGAAACATTCCTGGCGAGTTGGCCTCTACGTCTCCGTGGGACCTTTATATACATCTATAACGTAATATAACCTAACCTAACCCAACCTATCATCTCGGCGCTAATATTTGACAACATACCTGGCGAGTTGGCCTCTACGTCTCCGTGGGACCTTTATATACATCTATAACGTAATATAACCTAACCTAACCCAACCTATCATCTCGGCGCTAATATTTGACAACATACCTGGCGAGTTGGCCTCTACGTCTCCGTGGGACCTTTATATACATCAATAACGTAATATAACCTAACCTAACCCAACCTAACATCTCGGCGGTAATATTTGAAAATATTCATGGCGAGTTGGCCTCTACGTCTCCGTGGTACATTTATATACATCAATAACGTAATATAACCTAACCTAACCCAACCTAACATCTCGGCGGTAATATTTGAACACATTCCTGGCTAGTTGGCCTCTACGTCTCCGTGGGACCTTTATATACATCTATAACGTTATATAATCTAACCTAACCCAACCTAACATCTCGGCGGTAATATTTGATCACATTCCTGGCTTGTTGGCCTCTACGTCTCCGCGGGACGTTTACATACATCTATAACGTAATATAACCTAACCTAACCGAACCTAACATCTCGGCGGTGATATTTGGAAACATTCCTGGCGAGTTGGCCTCTACTTCTCCGTGGGACCTTTATATACATCTATAACGTAATATAACCTAACCTAACCCAACCTAACATCTCGGCGGTAATATTTGAAAATATTCATGGCGAGTTGGCCTCTACGTCTCCGTGGTACATTTATATACATCAATAACGTAATATAACCTAACCTAACCCAACCTAACATCTCGGCGGTAATATTTGAACACATTCCTGGCTAGTTGGCCTCTACGTCTCCGTGGGACCTTTATATACATCTATAACGTTATATAATCTAACCTAACCCAACCTAACATCTCGGCGGTAATATTTGATCACATTCCTGGCTTGTTGGCCTCTACGTCTCCGCGGGACGTTTACATACATCTATAACGTAATATAACCTAACCTAACCGAACCTAACATCTCGGCGGTGATATTTGGAAACATTCCTGGCGAGTTGGCCTCTACTTCTCCGTGGGACCTTTATATACATCTATAACGTAATATAACCTAACCTAACCCAACCTATCATCTTGGCGCAAATGTTTGACAACATTCCTGGCGAGTTGGCCTCTACTTCTCCGTGGGACCTTCATATACATCAATAACGAAATATAACCTAACCTAACCGAACCTAACATCTCGGCGGTAATATTTGGAAACATTCCTGGCGAGTTGGCCTATACGTCTCCGTGGGACCTTTATATACATCTATAACGTAATATAACCTAACCTAACCCAACCTATCATCTCGGCGCTAATATTTGACAACATACCTGGCGAGTTGGCCTCTACGTCTCCGTGGGACCTTTATATACATCAATAACGTAATATAACCTAACCTAACCCAACCTAACATCTCGGCGCTAATATTTGACAACATACCTGGCGAGTTGGCCTCTACGTCTCCGTGGGACCTTTATATACATCTATAACCTTATATAATCTAACCTAACCCAACCTAACATCTCGGCGGTAATATTTGATCACATTCCTGGCTTGTTGGCCTCTACGTCTCCGCGGGACGTTTACATACATCTATAACGTAATATAACCTAACCTAACCCAACCTATCATCTTGGCGCTAATGTTTGACAACATTTCTGGCGAGTTGGCCTCTACGTCTCCGTGGGACCTTTATATACATCAATAACGTAATATAACCTAACCTAACCCAACCTAACATCTCGGCGGTAATATTTGAAAATATTCATGGCGAGTTGGCCTCTACGTCTCCGTGGTACATTTATATACATCAATAACGTAATATAACCTAACCTAACCCAACCTAACATCTCGGCGGTAATATTTGAACACATTCCTGGCTTGTTGGCCTCTACGTCTCCGTGGGACCTTTATATACATCTATAACGTTATATAATCTAACCTAACCCAACCTAACATCTCGGCGGTAATATTTGATCACATTCCTGGCTTGTTGGCCTCTACGTCTCCGCGGGACGTTTACATACATCTATAACGTAATATAACCTAACCTAACCGAACCTAACATCTCGGCGGTGATATTTGGAAACATTCCTGGCGAGTTGGCCTCTACTTCTCCGTGGGACCTTTATATACATCTATAACGTAATATAACCTAACCTAACCCAACCTATCATCTCGGCGCTAATATTTGACAACATACCTGGCGAGTTGGCCTCTACGTCTGCGTGGGACCTTCATATACATCAATAACGTAATATAACCTAACCTAACCCAACCTATCATCTTGGCGCTAATGTTTGACAACATTCCTGGCGAGTTGGCCTCTACTTCTCCGTGGGACCTTCATATACATCAATAACGAAATATAACCTAACCTAACCGAACCTAACATCTCGGCGGTAATATTTGGAAACATTCCTGGCGAGTAGGCCTATACGTCTCCGTGGGACCTTTATATACATCTATAACGTAATATAACCTAACCTAACCCAACCTATCATCTCGGCGCTAATATTTGACAACATACCTGGCGAGTTGGCCTCTACGTCTCCGTGGGACCTTTATATACATCTATAACGTTATATAATCTAACCTAACCCAACCTTACATCTCGGCGGTAATATTTGATCACATTCCTGGCTTGTTGGCCTCTACGTCTCCGCGGGACGTTTAAATACATCTATAACGTAATATAACCTAACCTAACCCAACCTATCATCTTGGCGCTAATGTTTGACAACATTCCTGGCGAGTTGGCCTCTACTTCTCCGTGGGACCTTCATATACATCAATAACGAAATATAACCCAACCTAACCGAACCTAACATCTCGGCGGTAATATTTGGAAACATTCCTGGCGATTTGGCCTATACGTCTCCGTGGGACCGTTATATACATCTATAACGTAATATAACCTAACCTAACCCAACCTATCATCTCGGCGCTAATATTTGACAACATACCTGGCGAGTTGGCCTCTACGTCTCCGTGGGACCTTTATATACATCAATAACGTAATATAACCTAACCTAACCCAACCTATCATCTTGGCGCTAATGTTTGACAACATTCCTGGCGAGTTGGCCTCTACTTCTCCGTGGGACCCTCATATACATCAATAACGAAATATAACCTAACCTAACCGAACCTAACATCTCGGCGGTAATATTTGATCACATTCCTGGCGAGTTGGCCTATACGTCTCCGTGGGACCTTTATATACATCTATAACGTAATATAACCTAACCTAACCCAACCTATCATCTCGGCGCTAATATTTGACAACATACCTGGCGAGTTGGCCTCTACGTCTCCGTGGGACCTTTATATACATCTATAACGTTATATAATCTAACCTAACCCAACCTAACATCTCGGCGGTAATATTTGATCACATTCCTGGCTTGTTGGCCTCTACGTCTCCGCGGGACGTTTAAATACATCTATAACGTAATATAACCTAACCTAACCCAACCTATCATCTTGGCGCTAATGTTTGACAACATTCCTGGCGAGTTGGCCTCTACTTCTCCGTGGGACCTTCATATACATCAATAACGAAATATAACCCAACCTAACCGAACCTAACATCTCGGCGGTAATATTTGGAAACATTCCTGGCGATTTGGGATATACGTCTCCGTGGGACATTTATATACATCTATAACGTAATATAACCTAACCTAACCCAACCTATCATCTCGGCGCTAATATTTGACAACATACCTGGCGAGTTGGCCTCTACGTCTCCGTGGGACCTTTATATACATCAATAACGTAATATAACCTAACCTAACCCAACCTATCATCTTGGCGCTAATGTTTGACAACATTCCTGGCGAGTTGGCCTCTACTTCTCCGTGGGACCTTCATATACATCAATAACGAAATATAACCTAACCTAACCGAACCTAACATCTCGGCGGTAATATTTGACAACATACCTGGCGAGTTGGCCTCTACGTCTCCGTGGGACCTTTATATACATCAATAACGTAATATAACCTAACCTAACCCAACCTATCATCTCGGCGCTAATATTTGACAACATACCTGGCGAGTTGGCCTCTACGTCTCCATGGGACCTTTATATACATCTATAACGTTATATAATCTAACCTAGCCCAACCTAACATCTCGGCGGTAATATTTGATCACAGTCCTGGCTTGTTGGCCTCTACGTCTCCGCGGGACGTTTAAATACATCTATAACGTAATATAACCTAACCTAACCCAACCTATCATCTTGGCGCTAATGTTTGACAACATTCCTGGCGAGTTGGCCTCTACTTCTCCGTGGGACCTTCATATACATCAATAACGAAATATAACCTAACCTAACCGAACCTAACATCTCGGCGGTAATATTTGGAAACATTCCTGGCGAGTTGGCCTCTACGTCTCCGTGGGACCTTTATATACATCTATAACGTAATATAACCTAACCTAACCGAACCTAACATCTCGGCGGTAATATTTGGAAACATTCCTGGCGAGTTGGCCTCTACGTCTCCGTGGGACCTTTATATACATCTATAACGTAATATAACCTAACCTAACCCAACCTATCATCTCGGCGCTAATATTTGACAACATACCTGGCGAGTTGGCCTCTACGTCTCCGTGGGACCTTTATATACATCTATAACGTAATATAACCTAACCTAACCCAACCTATCATCTCGGCGCTAATATTTGACAACATACCTGGCGAGTTGGCCTCTACGTCTCCGTGGGACCTTTATATACATCAATAACGTAATATAACCTAACCTAACCCAACCTAACATCTCGGCGGTAATATTTGAAAATATTCATGGCGAGTTGGCCTCTACGTCTCCGTGGTACGTTTATATACATCAATAACGTAATATAACCTAACCTAACCCAACCTAACATCTCGGCGGTAATATTTGAAAATATTCATGGCGAGTTGGCCTCTACGTCTCCGTGGTACATTTATATACATCAATAACGTAATATAACCTAACCTAACCCAACCTAACATCTCGGCGGTAATATTTGAACACATTCCTGGCTTGTTGGCCTCTACGTCTCCGTGGGACCTTTATATACATCTATAACGTTATATAATCTAACCTAACCCAACCTAACATCTCGGCGGTAATATTTGATCACATTCCTGGCTTGTTGGCCTCTACGTCTCCGCGGGACGTTTACATACATCTATAACGTAATATAACCTAACCTAACCGAACCTAACATCTCGGCGGTGATATTTGGAAACATTCCTGGCGAGTTGGCCTCTACTTCTCCGTGGGACCTTTATATACATCTATAACGTAATATAACCTAACCTAACCCAACCTATCATCTCGGCGCTAATATTTGACAACATACCTGGCGAGTTGGCCTCTACGTCTGCGTGGGACCTTCATATACATCAATAACGTAATATAACCTAACCTAACCCAACCTATCATCTTGGCGCTAATGTTTGACAACATTCCTGGCGAGTTGGCCTCTACTTCTCCGTGGGACCTTCATATACATCAATAACGAAATATAACCTAACCTAACCGAACCTAACATCTCGGCGGTAATATTTGGAAACATTCCTGGCGAGTTGGCCTCTACTTCTCCGTGGGACCTTCATATACATCAATAACGAAATATAACCTAACCTAACCGAACCTAACATCTCGGCGGTAATATTTGGAAACATTCCTGGCGAGTAGGCCTATACGTCTCCGTGGGACCTTTATATACATCTATAACGTAATATAACCTAACCTAACCCAACCTATCATCTCGGCGCTAATATTTGACAACATACCTGGCGAGTTGGCCTCTACGTCTCCGTGGGACCTTTATATACATCTATAACGTTATATAATCTAACCTAACCCAACCTTACATCTCGGCGGTAATATTTGATCACATTCCTGGCTTGTTGGCCTCTACGTCTCCGCGGGACGTTTAAATACATCTGTAACGTAATATAACCTAACCTAACCCAACCTATCATCTTGGCGCTAATGTTTGACAACATTCCTGGCGAGTTGGCCTCTACTTCTCCGTGGGACCTTCATATACATCAATAACGAAATATAACCCAACCTAACCGAACCTAACATCTCGGCGGTAATATTTGGAAACATTCCTGGCGATTTGGCCTATACGTCTCCGTGGGACCGTTATATACATCTATAACGTAATATAACCTAACCTAACCCAACCTATCATCTCGGCGCTAATATTTGACAACATACCTGGCGAGTTGGCCTCTACGTCTCCGTGGGACCTTTATATACATCAATAACGTAATATAACCTAACCTAACCCAACCTATCATCTTGGCGCTAATGTTTGACAACATTCCTGGCGAGTTGGCCTCTACTTCTCCGTGGGACCTTCATATACATCAATAACGAAATATAACCTAACCTAACCGAACCTAACATCTCGGCGGTAATATTTGACAACATACCTGGCGAGTTGGCCTCTACGTCTCCGTGGGACCTTTATATACATCAATAACGTAATATAACCTAACCTAACCCAACCTATCATCTCGGCGCTAATATTTGACAACATACCTGGCGAGTTGGCCTCTACGTCTCCATGGGACCTTTATATACATCTATAACGTTATATAATCTAACCTAGCCCAACCTAACATCTCGGCGGTAATATTTGATCACAGTCCTGGCTTGTTGGCCTCTACGTCTCCGCGGGACGTTTACATACATCTATAACGTAATATAACCTAACCTAACCCAACCTATCATCTTGGCGCTAATGTTTGACAACATTCCTGGCGAGTTGGCCTCTACGTCTCCGTGGGACCTTTATATACATCAATAACGTAATATAACCTAACCTAACCCAACCTATCATCTCGGCGCTAATATTTGACAACATACCTGGCGAGTTGGCCTCTACGTCTCCATGGGACCTTTATATACATCTATAACGTTATATAATCTAACCTAGCCCAACCTAACATCTCGGCGGTAATATTTGATCACAGTCCTGGCTTGTTGGCCTCTACGTCTCCGCGGGACGTTTAAATACATCTATAACGTAATATAACCTAACCTAACCCAACCTATCATCTTGGCGCTAATGTTTGACAACATTCCTGGCGAGTTGGCCTCTACTTCTCCGTGGGACCTTCATATACATCAATAACGAAATATAACCTAACCTAACCGAACCTAACATCTCGGCGGTAATATTTGGAAACATTCCTGGCGAGTTGGCCTCTACGTCTCCGTGGGACCTTTATATACATCTATAACGTAATATAACCTAACCTAACCGAACCTAACATCTCGGCGGTAATATTTGGAAACATTCCTGGCGAGTTGGCCTCTACGTCTCCGTGGGACCTTTATATACATCTATAACGTAATATAACCTAACCTAACCCAACCTATCATCTCGGCGCTAATATTTGACAACATACCTGGCGAGTTGGCCTCTACGTCTCCGTGGGACCTTTATATACATCAATAACGTAATATAACCTAACCTAACCCAACCTAACATCTCGGCGGTAATATTTGAAAATATTCATGGCGAGTTGGCCTCTACGTCTCCGTGGTACATTTATATACATCAATAACGTAATATAACCTAACCTAACCCAACCTAACATCTCGGCGGTAATATTTGAAAATATTCATGGCGAGTTGGCCTCTACGTCTCCGTGGTACATTTATATACATCAATAACGTAATATAACCTAACCTAACCCAACCTAACATCTCGGCGGTAATATTTGAACACATTCCTGGCTTGTTGGCCTCTACGTCTCCGTGGGACCTTTATATACATCTATAACGTTATATAATCTAACCTAACCCAACCTAACATCTCGGCGGTAATATTTGATCACATTCCTGGCTTGTTGGCCTCTACGTCTCCGCGGGACGTTTACATACATCTATAACGTAATATAACCTAACCTAACCGAACCTAACATCTCGGCGGTGATATTTGGAAACATTCCTGGCGAGTTGGCCTCTACTTCTCCGTGGGACCTTTATATACATCTATAACGTAATATAACCTAACCTAACCCAACCTATCATCTCGGCGCTAATATTTGACAACATACCTGGCGAGTTGGCCTCTACGTCTGCGTGGGACCTTCATATACATCAATAACGTAATATAACCTAACCTAACCCAACCTATCATCTTGGCGCTAATGTTTGACAACATTCCTGGCGAGTTGGCCTCTACTTCTCCGTGGGACCTTCATATACATCAATAACGAAATATAACCTAACCTAACCGAACCTAACATCTCGGCGGTAATATTTGGAAACATTCCTGGCGAGTTGGCCTCTACTTCTCCGTGGGACCTTCATATACATCAATAACGAAATATAACCTAACCTAACCGAACCTAACATCTCGGCGGTAATATTTGGAAACATTCCTGGCGAGTAGGCCTATACGTCTCCGTGGGACCTTTATATACATCTATAACGTAATATAACCTAACCTAACCCAACCTATCATCTCGGCGCTAATATTTGACAACATACCTGGCGAGTTGGCCTCTACGTCTCCGTGGGACCTTTATATACATCTATAACGTTATATAATCTAACCTAACCCAACCTTACATCTCGGCGGTAATATTTGATCACATTCCTGGCTTGTTGGCCTCTACGTCTCCGCGGGACGTTTAAATACATCTGTAACGTAATATAACCTAACCTAACCCAACCTATCATCTTGGCGCTAATGTTTGACAACATTCCTGGCGAGTTGGCCTCTACTTCTCCGTGGGACCTTCATATACATCAATAACGAAATATAACCCAACCTAACCGAACCTAACATCTCGGCGGTAATATTTGGAAACATTCCTGGCGATTTGGCCTATACGTCTCCGTGGGACCGTTATATACATCTATAACGTAATATAACCTAACCTAACCCAACCTATCATCTCGGCGCTAATATTTGACAACATACCTGGCGAGTTGGCCTCTACGTCTCCGTGGGACCTTTATATACATCAATAACGTAATATAACCTAACCTAACCCAACCTATCATCTTGGCGCTAATGTTTGACAACATTCCTGGCGAGTTGGCCTCTACTTCTCCGTGGGACCTTCATATACATCAATAACGAAATATAACCTAACCTAACCGAACCTAACATCTCGGCGGTAATATTTGACAACATACCTGGCGAGTTGGCCTCTACGTCTCCGTGGGACCTTTATATACATCAATAACGTAATATAACCTAACCTAACCCAACCTATCATCTCGGCGCTAATATTTGACAACATACCTGGCGAGTTGGCCTCTACGTCTCCATGGGACCTTTATATACATCTATAACGTTATATAATCTAACCTAGCCCAACCTAACATCTCGGCGGTAATATTTGATCACAGTCCTGGCTTGTTGGCCTCTACGTCTCCGCGGGACGTTTACATACATCTATAACGTAATATAACCTAACCTAACCCAACCTATCATCTTGGCGCTAATGTTTGACAACATTCCTGGCGAGTTGGCCTCTACTTCTCCGTGGGACCTTCATATACATCAATAACGAAATATAACCTAACCTAACCGAACCTAACATCTCGGCGGTAATATTTGACAACATACCTGGCGAGTTGGCCTCTACGTCTCCGTGGGACCTTTATATACATCAATAACGTAATATAACCTAACCTAACCCAACCTATCATCTTGGCGCTAATGTTTGACAACATTCCTGGCGAGTTGGCCTCTACTTCTCCGTGGGACCCTCATATACATCAATAACGAAATATAACCTAACCTAACCGAACCTAACATCTCGGCGGTAATATTTGATCACATTCCTGGCGAGTTGGCCTATACGTCTCCGTGGGACCTTTATATACATCTATAACGTAATATAACCTAACCTAACCCAACCTATCATCTCGGCGCTAATATTTGACAACATACCTGGCGAGTTGGCCTCTACGTCTCCGTGGGACCTTTATATACATCTATAACGTTATATAATCTAACCTAACCCAACCTAACATCTCGGCGGTAATATTTGATCACATTCCTGGCTTGTTGGCCTCTACGTCTCCGCGGGACGTTTAAATACATCTATAACGTAATATAACCTAACCTAACCCAACCTATCATCTTGGCGCTAATGTTTGACAACATTCCTGGCGAGTTGGCCTCTACTTCTCCGTGGGACCTTCATATACATCAATAACGAAATATAACCCAACCTAACCGAACCTAACATCTCGGCGGTAATATTTGGAAACATTCCTGGCGATTTGGGATATACGTCTCCGTGGGACATTTATATACATCTATAACGTAATATAACCTAACCTAACCCAACCTATCATCTCGGCGCTAATATTTGACAACATACCTGGCGAGTTGGCCTCTACGTCTCCGTGGGACCTTTATATACATCAATAACGTAATATAACCTAACCTAACCCAACCTATCATCTTGGCGCTAATGTTTGACAACATTCCTGGCGAGTTGGCCTCTACTTCTCCGTGGGACCTTCATATACATCAATAACGAAATATAACCTAACCTAACCGAACCTAACATCTCGGCGGTAATATTTGACAACATACCTGGCGAGTTGGCCTCTACGTCTCCGTGGGACCTTTATATACATCAATAACGTAATATAACCTAACCTAACCCAACCTATCATCTCGGCGCTAATATTTGACAACATACCTGGCGAGTTGGCCTCTACGTCTCCATGGGACCTTTATATACATCTATAACGTTATATAATCTAACCTAGCCCAACCTAACATCTCGGCGGTAATATTTGATCACAGTCCTGGCTTGTTGGCCTCTACGTCTCCGCGGGACGTTTAAATACATCTATAACGTAATATAACCTAACCTAACCCAACCTATCATCTTGGCGCTAATGTTTGACAACATTCCTGGCGAGTTGGCCTCTACTTCTCCGTGGGACCTTCATATACATCAATAACGAAATATAACCTAACCTAACCGAACCTAACATCTCGGCGGTAATATTTGGAAACATTCCTGGCGAGTTGGCCTCTACGTCTCCGTGGGACCTTTATATACATCTATAACGTAATATAACCTAACCTAACCGAACCTAACATCTCGGCGGTAATATTTGGAAACATTCCTGGCGAGTTGGCCTCTACGTCTCCGTGGGACCTTTATATACATCTATAACGTAATATAACCTAACCTAACCCAACCTATCATCTCGGCGCTAATATTTGACAACATACCTGGCGAGTTGGCCTCTACGTCTCCGTGGGACCTTTATATACATCTATAACGTAATATAACCTAACCTAACCCAACCTATCATCTCGGCGCTAATATTTGACAACATACCTGGCGAGTTGGCCTCTACGTCTCCGTGGGACCTTTATATACATCAATAACGTAATATAACCTAACCTAACCCAACCTAACATCTCGGCGGTAATATTTGAAAATATTCATGGCGAGTTGGCCTCTACGTCTCCGTGGTACATTTATATACATCAATAACGTAATATAACCTAACCTAACCCAACCTAACATCTCGGCGGTAATATTTGAACACATTCCTGGCTTGTTGGCCTCTACGTCTCCGTGGGACCTTTATATACATCTATAACGTTATATAATCTAACCTAACCCAACCTAACATCTCGGCGGTAATATTTGATCACATTCCTGGCTTGTTGGCCTCTACGTCTCCGCGGGACGTTTACATACATCTATAACGTAATATAACCTAACCTAACCGAACCTAACATCTCGGCGGTGATATTTGGAAACATTCCTGGCGAGTTGGCCTCTACTTCTCCGTGGGACCTTTATATACATCTATAACGTAATATAACCTAACCTAACCCAACCTATCATCTCGGCGCTAATATTTGACAACATACCTGGCGAGTTGGCCTCTACGTCTGCGTGGGACCTTCATATACATCAATAACGTAATATAACCTAACCTAACCCAACCTATCATCTTGGCGCTAATGTTTGACAACATTCCTGGCGAGTTGGCCTCTACTTCTCCGTGGGACCTTCATATACATCAATAACGAAATATAACCTAACCTAACCGAACCTAACATCTCGGCGGTAATATTTGGAAACATTCCTGGCGAGTAGGCCTATACGTCTCCGTGGGACCTTTATATACATCTATAACGTAATATAACCTAACCTAACCCAACCTATCATCTCGGCGCTAATATTTGACAACATACCTGGCGAGTTGGCCTCTACGTCTCCGTGGGACCTTTATATACATCTATAACCTTATATAATCTAACCTAACCCAACCTAACATCTCGGCGGTAATATTTGATCACATTCCTGGCTTGTTGGCCTCTACGTCTCCGCGGGACGTTTAAATACATCTATAACGTAATATAACCTAACCTAACCCAACCTATCATCTTGGCGCTAATGTTTGACAACATTCCTGGCGAGTTGGCCTCTACTTCTCCGTGGGACCTTCATATACATCAATAACGAAATATAACCCAACCTAACCGAACCTAACATCTCGGCGGTAATATTTGGAAACATTCCTGGCGATTTGGCCTATACGTCTCCGTGGGACCTTTATATACATCTATAACGTAATATAACCTAACCTAACCCAACCTATCATCTCGGCGCTAATATTTGACAACATACCTGGCGAGTTGGCCTCTACGTCTCCGTGGGACCTTTATATACATCAATAACGTAATATAACCTAACCTAACCCAACCTATCATCTTGGCGCTAATGTTTGACAACATTCCTGGCGAGTTGGCCTCTACTTCTCCGTGGGACCTTCATATACATCAATAACGAAATATAACCTAACCTAACCGAACCTAACATCTCGGCGATAATATTTGACAACATACCTGGCGAGTTGGCCTCTACGTCTCCGTGGGACCTTTATATACATCAATAACGTAATATAACCTAACCTAACCCAACCTATCATCTCGGCGCTAATATTTGACAACATACCTGGCGAGTTGGCCTCTACGTCTCCATGGGACCTTTATATACATCTATAACGTTATATAATCTAACCTAGCCCAACCTAACATCTCGGCGGTAATATTTGATCACAGTCCTGGCTTGTTGGCCTCTACGTCTCCGCGGGACGTTTAAATACATCTATAACGTAATATAACCTAACCTAACCCAACCTATCATCTTGGCGCTAATGTTTGACAACATTCCTGGCGAGTTGGCCTCTACTTCTCCGTGGGACCTTCATATACATCAATAACGAAATATAACCTAACCTAACCGAACCTAACATCTCGGCGGTAATATTTGGAAACATTCCTGGCGAGTTGGCCTCTACGTCTCCGTGGGACCTTTATATACATCTATAACGTAATATAACCTAACCTAACCGAACCTAACATCTCGGCGGTAATATTTGGAAACATTCCTGGCGAGTTGGCCTCTACGTCTCCGTGGGACCTTTATATACATCTATAACGTAATATAACCTAACCTAACCCAACCTATCATCTCGGCGCTAATATTTGACAACATACCTGGCGAGTTGGCCTCTACGTCTCCGTGGGACCTTTATATACATCAATAACGTAATATAACCTAACCTAACCCAACCTAACATTTCGGCGGTAATATTTGAAAATATTCATGGCGAGTTGGCCTCTACGTCTCCGTGGTACATTTATATACATCAATAACGTAATATAACCTAACCTAACCCAACCTAACATCTCGGCGGTAATATTTGAACACATTCCTGGCTTGTTGGCCTCTACGTCTCCGTGGGACCTTTATATACATCTATAACGTTATATAATCTAACCTAACCCAACCTAACATCTCGGCGGTAATATTTGATCACATTCCTGGCTTGTTGGCCTCTACGTCTCCGCGGGACGTTTACATACATCTATAACGTAATATAACCTAACCTAACCCAACCTATCATCTTGGCGCTAATGTTTGACAACATTCCTGGCGAGTTGGCCTCTACTTCTCCGTGGGACCTTCATATACATCAATAACGAAATATAACCTAACCTAACCGAACCTAACATCTCGGCGGTAATATTTGGAAACATTCCTGGCGATTTGGCCTCTACGTCTCCGCGGGACGTTTAAATACATCTATAACGTAATATAACCTAACCTAACCCAACCTATCATCTCGGCGCTAATATTTGACAACATACCTGGCGAGTTGGCCTCTACGTCTCCGTGGGACCTTTATATACATCAATAACGTAATATAACCTAACCTAACCCAACCTATCATCTTGGCGCTAATGTTTGACAACATTCCTGGCGAGTTGGCCTCTACTTCTCCGTGGGACCTTCATATACATCAATAACGAAATATAACCTAACCTAACCGAACCTAACATCTCGGCGGTAATATTTGACAACATACCTGGCGAGTTGGCCTCTACGTCTCCGTGGGACCTTTATATACATCAATAACGTAATATAACCTAACCTAACCCAACCTATCATCTTGGCGCTAATGTTTGACAACATTCCTGGCGAGTTGGCCTCTACTTCTCCGTGGGACCCTCATATACATCAATAACGAAATATAACCTAACCTAACCGAACCTAACATCTCGGCGGTAATATTTGGAAACATTCCTGGCGAGTTGGCCTATACGTCTCCGCGGGACCTTTATATACATCTATAACGTAATATAACCTAACCTAACCCAACCTATCATCTCGGCGCTAATATTTGACAACATACCTGGCGATTTGGCCTCTACGTCTCCGTGGGACCTTTATATACATCAATAACGTAATATAACCTAACCTAACCCAACCTATCATCTTGGCGCTAATGTTTGACAACATTCCTGGCGAGTTGGCCTCTACTTCTCCGTGGGACCTTCATATACATCAATAACGAAATATAACCTAACCTAACAGAACCTAACATCTCGGCGGTAATATTTGACAACATACCTGGCGAGTTGGCCTCTACGTCTCCGTGGGACCTTTATATACATCAATAACGTAATATAACCTAACCTAACCCAACCTATCATCTTGGCGCTAATGTTTGACAACATTCCTGGCGAGTTGGCCTCTACTTCTCCGTGGGACCCTCATATACATCAATAACGAAATATAACCTAACCTAACCGAACCTAACATCTCGGCGGTAATATTTGATCACATTCCTGGCGAGTTGGCCTATACGTCTCCGCGGGACGTTTACATACATCTATAACGTAATATAACCTAACCTAACCCAACCTATCATCTTGGCGCTAATGTTTGACAACATTCCTGGCGAGTTGGCCTCTACTTCTCCGTGGGACCTTCATATACATCAATAACGAAATATAACCTAACCTAACCGAACCTAACATCTCGGCGGTAATATTTGGAAACATTCCTGGCGAGTTGGCCTATACGTCTCCGTGGAACCTTTATATACATCTATAACGTAATATAACCTAACCTAACCCAACCTATCATCTCGGCGCTAATATTTGACAACATACCTGGCGAGTTGGCCTCTACGTCTCCGTGGGACCTTTATATACATCTATAACCTTATATAATCTAACCTAACCCAACCTAACATCTCGGCGGTAATATTTGATCACATTCCTGGCTTGTTGGCCTCTACGTCTCCGCGGGACGTTTAAATACATCTATAACGTAATATAACCTAACCTAACCCAACCTATCATCTTGGCGCTAATGTTTGACAACATTCCTGGCGAGTTGGCCTCTACTTCTCCGTGGGACCTTCATATACATCAATAACGAAATATAACCCAACCTAACCGAACCTAACATCTCGGCGGTAATATTTGGAAACATTCCTGGCGATTTGGCCTATACGTCTCCGTGGGACCTTTATATACATCTATAACGTAATATAACCTAACCTAACCCAACCTATCATCTCGGCGCTAATATTTGACAACATACCTGGCGAGTTGGCCTCTACGTCTCCGTGGGACCTTTATATACATCAATAACGTAATATAACCTAACCTAACCCAACCTATCATCTTGGCGCTAATGTTTGACAACATTCCTGGCGAGTTGGCCTCTACTTCTCCGTGGGACCTTCATATACATCAATAACGAAATATAACCTAACCTAACCGAACCTAACATCTCGGCGATAATATTTGACAACATACCTGGCGAGTTGGCCTCTACGTCTCCGTGGGACCTTTATATACATCAATAACGTAATATAACCTAACCTAACCCAACCTATCATCTCGGCGCTAATATTTGACAACATACCTGGCGAGTTGGCCTCTACGTCTCCATGGGACCTTTATATACATCTATAACGTTATATAATCTAACCTAGCCCAACCTAACATCTCGGCGGTAATATTTGATCACAGTCCTGGCTTGTTGGCCTCTACGTCTCCGCGGGACGTTTAAATACATCTATAACGTAATATAACCTAACCTAACCCAACCTATCATCTTGGCGCTAATGTTTGACAACATTCCTGGCGAGTTGGCCTCTACTTCTCCGTGGGACCTTCATATACATCAATAACGAAATATAACCTAACCTAACCGAACCTAACATCTCGGCGGTAATATTTGGAAACATTCCTGGCGAGTTGGCCTCTACGTCTCCGTGGGACCTTTATATACATCTATAACGTAATATAACCTAACCTAACCGAACCTAACATCTCGGCGGTAATATTTGGAAACATTCCTGGCGAGTTGGCCTCTACGTCTCCGTGGGACCTTTATATACATCTATAACGTAATATAACCTAACCTAACCCAACCTATCATCTCGGCGCTAATATTTGACAACATACCTGGCGAGTTGGCCTCTACGTCTCCGTGGGACCTTTATATACATCAATAACGTAATATAACCTAACCTAACCCAACCTAACATTTCGGCGGTAATATTTGAAAATATTCATGGCGAGTTGGCCTCTACGTCTCCGTGGTACATTTATATACATCAATAACGTAATATAACCTAACCTAACCCAACCTAACATCTCGGCGGTAATATTTGAACACATTCCTGGCTTGTTGGCCTCTACGTCTCCGTGGGACCTTTATATACATCTATAACGTTATATAATCTAACCTAACCCAACCTAACATCTCGGCGGTAATATTTGATCACATTCCTGGCTTGTTGGCCTCTACGTCTCCGCGGGACGTTTACATACATCTATAACGTAATATAACCTAACCTAACCCAACCTATCATCTTGGCGCTAATGTTTGACAACATTCCTGGCGAGTTGGCCTCTACTTCTCCGTGGGACCTTCATATACATCAATAACGAAATATAACCTAACCTAACCGAACCTAACATCTCGGCGGTAATATTTGGAAACATTCCTGGCGATTTGGCCTCTACGTCTCCGCGGGACGTTTAAATACATCTATAACGTAATATAACCTAACCTAACCCAACCTATCATCTCGGCGCTAATATTTGACAACATACCTGGCGAGTTGGCCTCTACGTCTCCGTGGGACCTTTATATACATCAATAACGTAATATAACCTAACCTAACCCAACCTATCATCTTGGCGCTAATGTTTGACAACATTCCTGGCGAGTTGGCCTCTACTTCTCCGTGGGACCTTCATATACATCAATAACGAAATATAACCTAACCTAACCGAACCTAACATCTCGGCGGTAATATTTGACAACATACCTGGCGAGTTGGCCTCTACGTCTCCGTGGGACCTTTATATACATCAATAACGTAATATAACCTAACCTAACCCAACCTATCATCTTGGCGCTAATGTTTGACAACATTCCTGGCGAGTTGGCCTCTACTTCTCCGTGGGACCCTCATATACATCAATAACGAAATATAACCTAACCTAACCGAACCTAACATCTCGGCGGTAATATTTGGAAACATTCCTGGCGAGTTGGCCTATACGTCTCCGCGGGACCTTTATATACATCTATAACGTAATATAACCTAACCTAACCCAACCTATCATCTCGGCGCTAATATTTGACAACATACCTGGCGATTTGGCCTCTACGTCTCCGTGGGACCTTTATATACATCAATAACGTAATATAACCTAACCTAACCCAACCTATCATCTTGGCGCTAATGTTTGACAACATTCCTGGCGAGTTGGCCTCTACTTCTCCGTGGGACCTTCATATACATCAATAACGAAATATAACCTAACCTAACCGAACCTAACATCTCGGCGGTAATATTTGACAACATACCTGGCGAGTTGGCCTCTACGTCTCCGTGGGACCTTTATATACATCAATAACGTAATATAACCTAACCTAACCCAACCTATCATCTTGGCGCTAATGTTTGACAACATTCCTGGCGAGTTGGCCTCTACTTCTCCGTGGGACCTTCATATACATCAATAACGAAATATAACCTAACCTAACCGAACCTAACATCTCGGCGGTAATATTTGGAAACATTCCTGGCGAGTTGGCCTCTACGTCTCCGTGGGACCTTTATATACATCAATAACGTAATATAACCTAACCTAACCCAACCTATCATCTCGGCGCTAATATTTGACAACATACCTGGCGAGTTGGCCTCTACGTCTCCGTGGGACCTTTATATACATCTATAACGTTATATAATCTAACCTAACCCAACCTAACATCTCGGCGGTAATATTTGATCACATTCCTGGCTTGTTGGCCTCTACGTCTCCGCGGGACGTTTACATACATCTATAACGTAATATAACCTAACCTAACCCAACCTATCATCTTGGCGCTAATGTTTGACAACATTCCTGGCGAGTTGGCCTCTACTTCTCCGTGGGACCTTCATATACATCAATAACGAAATATAACCTAACCTAACCGAACCTAACATCTCGGCGGTAATATTTGGAAACATTCCTGACGATTTGGCCTCTACGTCTCCGCGGGACGTTTAAATACATCTATAACGTAATATAACCTAACCTAACCCAACCTATCATCTTGGCGCTAATGTTTGACAACATTCCTGGCGAGTTGGCCTCTACTTCTCTGTGGGACCTTCATATACATCAATAACGAAATATAACCTAACCTAACCGAACCTAACATCTCGGCGGTAATATTTGGAAACATTCCTGGCGAGTTGGCCTATACGTCTCCGTGGGACCTTTATATACATCTATAACGTAATATAACCTAACCTAACCCAACCTATCATCTCGGCGCTAATATTTGACAACATACCTGGCGAGTTGGCCTCTACGTCTCCGTGGGACCTTTATATACATCAATAACGTAATATAACCTAACCTAACCCAACCTATCATCTTGGCGCTAATGTTTGACAACATTCCTGGCGAGTTGGCCTCTACTTCTCCGTGGGACCCTCATATACATCAATAACGAAATATAACCTAACCTAACCGAACCTAACATCTCGGCGGTAATATTTGGAAACATTCCTGGCGAGTTGGCCTATACGTCTCCGTGGGACCTTTATATACATCTATAACGTAATATAACCTAACCTAACCCAACCTAACATCTCGGCGGTAATATTTGGAAACATTCCTGGCGAGTTGGCCTCTACGTCCCCGTGGGACCTTTATATACATCTATAACGTTATATAATCTAACCTAACCCAACCTAACATCTCGGCGGTAATATTTGATCACATTCCTGGCTTGTTGGCCTCTACGTCTCCGCGGGACGTTTACATACATCTATAACGTAATATAACCTAACCTAACCCAACCTATCATCTTGGCGCTAATGTTTGACAACATTCCTGGCGAGTTGGCCTCTACTTCTCCGTGGGACCTTCATATACATCAATAACGAAATATAACCTAACCTAACCGAATCTAACATCTCGGCGGTAATATTTGGAAACATTCCTGGCGATTTGGCCTCTACGTCTCCGCGGGACGGTTATATACATCAATAACGTAATATAACCTAACCTAACCCAACCTATCATCTTGGCGCTAATGTTTGACAACATTCCTGGCGAGTTGGCCTCTACTTCTGCGTGGGACCTTCATATACATCAATAACGAAATATAACCTAACCTAACCGAACCTAACATCTCGGCGGTAATATTTGGAAACATTCCTGGCGATTTGGCCTCTACGTCTCCGCGGGACGTTTAAATACATCTATAACGTAATATAACCTAACCTAACCCAACCTATCATCTTGGCGCTAATGTTTGACAACATTCCTGGCGAGTTGGCCTCTACTTCTCCGTGGGACCTTCATATACATCAATAACGAAATATAACCTAACCTAACCGAACCTAACATCTCGGCGGTAATATTTGGAAACATTCCTGGCGAGTTGGCCTATACGTCTCTGTGGGACCTTTATATACATCTATAACGTAATATAACCTAACCTAACCCAACCTATCATCTCGGCGCTAATATTTGACAACATACCTGGCGAGTTGGCCTCTACGTCTCCGTGGGACCTTTATATATATCTATAACGTTATATAATCTAACCTAACCCAACCTAACATCTCGGCGGTAATATTTGATCACATTCCTGGCTTGTTGGCCTCTACGTCTCCGCGGGACGTTTAAATACATCTATAACGTAATATAACCTAACCTAACCCAACCTATCATCTTGGCGCTAATGTTTGACAACATTCCTGGCGAGTTGGCCTCTACTTCTCCGTGGGACCTTCATATACATCAATAACGAAATATAACCTAACCTAACCGAACCTAACATCTCGGCGGTAATATTTGGAAACATTCCTGGCGAGTTGGCCTATACGTCTCCGTGGGACCTTTATATACATCTATAACGTAATATAACCTAACCTAACCCAACCTATCATCTCGGCGCTAATATTTGACAACATACCTGGCGAGTTGGCCTCTACGTCTCCGTGGGACCTTTATATACATCAATAACGTAATATAACCTAACCTAACCCAACCTATCATCTTGGCGCTAATGTTTGACAACATTCCTGGCGAGTTGGCCTCTACTTCTCCGTGGGACCTTCATATACATCAATAACGAAATATAACCTAACCTAACCGAACCTAACATCTCGGCGGTAATATTTGACAACATACCTGGCGAGTTGGCCTCTACGTCTCCGTGGGACCTTTATATACATCAATAACGTAATATAACCTAACCTAACCCAACCTATCATCTTGGCGCTAATGTTTGACAACATTCCTGGCGAGTTGGCCTCTACTTCTCCGTGGGACCCTCATATACATCAATAACGAAATATAACCTAACCTAACCGAACCTAACATCTCGGCGGTAATATTTGATCACATTCCTGGCGAGTTGGCCTATACGTCTCCGCGGGACGTTTACATACATCTATAACGTAATATAACCTAACCTAACCCAACCTATCATCTTGGCGCTAATGTTTGACAACATTCCTGGCGAGTTGGCCTCTACTTCTCCGTGGGACCTTCATATACATCAATAACGAAATATAACCTAACCTAACCGAACCTAACATCTCGGCGGTAATATTTGGAAACATTCCTGGCGAGTTGGCCTATACGTCTCCGTGGAACCTTTATATACATCTATAACGTAATATAACCTAACCTAACCCAACCTATCATCTCGGCGCTAATATTTGACAACATACCTGGCGAGTTGGCCTCTACGTCTCCGTGGGACCTTTATATACATCTATAACGTTATATAATCTAACCTAACCCAACCTAACATCGCGGCGGTAATATTTGATCACATTCCTGGCTTGTTGGCCTCTACGTCTCCGCGGGACGTTTAAATACATCTATAACGTAATATAACCTAACCTAACCCAACCTATCATCTTGGCGCTAATGTTTGACAACATTCCTGGCGAGTTGGCCTCTACTTCTCCGTGGGACCTTCATATACATCAATAACGAAATATAACCTAACCTAACCGAACCTAACATCTCGGCGGTAATATTTGGAAACATTCCTGGCGAGTTGGCCTCTACGTCTCCGTGGGACCTTTATATACATCTATAACGTAATATAACCTAACCTAACTGAACCTAACATCTCGGCGGTAATATTTGGAAACATTCCTGGCGAGTTGGCCTCTACGTCTCCGTGGGACCTTTATATACATCTATAACGTAATATAACCTAACCTAACCCAACCTATCATCTCGGCGCTAATATTTGACAACATACCTGGCGAGTTGGCCTCTACGTCTCCGTGGGACCTTTATATACATCTATAACGTAATATAACCTAACCTAACCCAACCTATCATCTCGGCGCTAATATTTGACAACATACCTGGCGAGTTGGCCTCTACGTCTCCGTGGGACCTTTATATACATCAATAACGTAATATGACCTAACCTAACCCAACCTAACATCTCGGCGGTAATATTTGAAAATATTCATGGCGAGTTGGCCTCTACGTCTCCGTGGTACATTTATATACATCAATAACGTAATATAACCTAACCTAACCCAACCTAACATCTCGGCGGTAATATTTGAACACATTCCTGGCTTGTTGGCCTCTACGTCTCCGTGGGACCTTTATATACATCTATAACGTTATATAATCTAACCTAACCCAACCTAACATCTCGGCGGTAATATTTGATCACATTCCTGGCTTGTTGGCCTCTACGTCTCCGCGGGACGTTTACATACATCTATAACGTAATATAACCTAACCTAACCCAACCTATCATCTCGGCGCTAATATTTGACAACATACCTGGCGAGTTGGCCTCTACGTCTCCGTGGGACCTTTATATACATCAATAACGTAATATAACCTAACCTAACCCAACCTATCATCTTGGCGCTAATGTTTGACAACATTCCTGGCGAGTTGGCCTCTACTTCTCCGTGGGACCTTCATATACATCAATAACGTAATATAACCTAACCTAACCCAACCTATCATCTTGGCGCTAATGTTTGACAACATTCCTGGCGAGTTGGCCTCTACTTCTCCGTGGGACCCTCATATACATCAATAACGAAATATAACCTAACCTAACCGAACCTAACATCTCGGCGGTAATATTTGGAAACATTCCTGGCGAGTTGGCCTATACGTCTCCGTGGGACCTTTATATAAATCTATAACGTAATATAACCTAACCTAACCCAACCTAACATCTCGGCGGTAATATTTGATCACATTCCTGGCTTGTTGGCCTCTACGTCTCCGCGGGAAGTTTACATACATCTATAACGTAATATAACCTAACCTAACCCAACCTATCATCTTGGCGCTAATGTTTGACAACATTCCTGGCGAGTTGGCCTCTACTTCTCCGTGGGACCTTCATATATATCAATAACGAAATATAACCTAACCTAACCGAACCTAACATCTCGGCGGTAATATTTGGAAACATTCCTGGCGATTTGGCCTCTACGTCTCCGCGGGACGTTTATATACATCAATAACGTAATATAACCTAACCTAACCCAACCTATCATCTTGGCGCTAATGTTTGACAACATTCCTGGCGAGTTGGCCTCTACTTCTGCGTGGGACCTTCATATACATAAATAACGAAATATAACCTAACCTAACCGAACCTAACATCTCGGCGGTAATATTTGGAAACATTCCTGGCGATTTGGCCTCTACGTCTCCGCGGGACGTTTAAATACATCTATAACGTAATATAACCTAACCTAAACCAACCTAACATCTCGGCGGTAATATTTGGAAACATTCCTGGCGAGTTGGCCTATACGTCTCCGTGGGACCTTTATATACATCTATAACGTAATATAACCTAACCTAACCCAACCTATCATCTCGGCGCTAATATTTGACAACATACCTGGCGAGTTGGCCTCTACGTCTCCGCGGGACGTTTAAATACATCTATAACGTAATATAACCTAACCTAACCCAACCTATCATCTTGGCGCTAATGTTTGACAACATTCCTGGCGAGTTGGCCTCTACTTCTCCGTGGGACCTTCATATACATCAATAACGAAATATAACCTAACCTAACCGAACCTAACATCTCGGCGGTAATATTTGGAAACATTCCTGGCGAGTTGGCCTATACGTCTCCGTGGGACCTTTATATACATGTATAACGTAATATAACCTAACCTAACCCAACCTATCATCTCGGCGCTAATATTTGACAACATACCAGGCGAGTTGGCCTCTACGTCTCCGTGGGACCTTTATATACATCAATAACGTAATATAACCTAACCTAACCCAACCTATCATCTTGGCGCTAATGTTTGACAACATTCCTGGCGAGTTGGCCTCTACTTCTCCGTGGGACCTTCATATACATCAATAACGAAATATAACCTAACCTAACCGAACCTAACATCTCGGCGGTAATATTTGACAACATACCTGGCGAGTTGGCCTCTACGTCTCCGTGGGACCTTTATATACATCGATAACGTAATATAACCTAACCTAACCCAACCTATCATCTTGGCGCTAATGTTTGACAACATTCCTGTCGAGTTGGCCTCTACTTCTCCGTGGGACCCTCATATACATCAATAACGAAATATAACCTAACCTAACCGAACCTAACATCTCGGCGGTAATATTTGATCACATTCCTGGCTTGTTGGCCTCTACGTCTCCGCGGGACGTTTACATACATCTATAACGTAATATAACCTAACCTAACCCAACCTATCATCTTGGCGCTAATGTTTGACAACATTCCTGGCGAGTTGGCCTCTACTTCTCCGTGGGACCTTCATATACATCAATAACGAAATATAACCTAACCTAACCGAACCTAACATCTCGGCGGTAATATTTGGAAACATTCCTGGCGAGTTGGCCTATACGTCTCCGTGGGACCTTTATATACATCTATAACGTAATATAACCTAACCTAACCCAACCTATCATCTCGGCGCTAATATTTGACAACATACCTGGCGAGTTGGCCTCTACGTCTCCGTGGGACCTTTATATACATCTATAACGTTATATAATCTAACCTAACCCAACCTAACATCGCGGCGGTAATATTTGATCACATTCCTGGCTTGTTGGCCTCTACGTCTCCGCGGGACGTTTAAATACATCTATAACGTAATATAACCTAACCTAACCCAACCTATCATCTTGGCGCTAATGTTTGACAACATTCCTGGCGAGTTGGCCTCTACTTCTCCGTGGGACCTTCATATACATCAATAACGAAATATAACCTAACCTAACCGAACCTAACATCTCGGCGGTAATATTTGGAAACATTCCTGGCGAGTTGGCCTCTACGTCTCCGTGGGACCTTTATATACATCTATAACGTAATATAACCTAACCTAACCGAACCTAACATCTCGGCGGTAATATTTGGAAACATTCCTGGCGAGTTGGCCTCTACGTCTCCGTGGGACCTTTATATACATCTATAACGTAATATAACCTAACCTAACCCAACCTATCATCTCGGCGCTAATATTTGACAACATACCTGGCGAGTTGGCCTCTACGTCTCCGTGGGACCTTTATATACATCTATAACGTAATATAACCTAACCTAACCCAACCTATCATCTCGGCGCTAATATTTGACAACATACCTGGCGAGTTGGCCTCTACGTCTCCGTGGGACCTTTATATACATCAATAACGTAATATAACCTAACCTAACCCAACCTAACATCTCGGCGGTAATATTTGAAAATATTCATGGCGAGTTGGCCTCTACGTCTCCGTGGTACATTTATATACATCAATAACGTAATATAACCTAACCTAACCCAACCTAACATCTCGGCGGTAATATTTGAACACATTCCTGGCTTGTTGGCCTCTACGTCTCCGTGGGACCTTTATATACATCTATAACGTTATATAATCTAACCTAACCCAACCTAACATCTCGGCGGTAATATTTGATCACATTCCTGGCTTGTTGGCCTCTACGTCTCCGCGGGACGTTTACATACATCTATAACGTAATATAACCTAACCTAACCCAACCTATCATCTTGGCGCTAATGTTTGACAACATTCCTGGCGAGTTGGCCTCTACTTCTCCGTGGGACCTTCATATACATCAATAACGAAACATAACCTAACCTAACCGAACCTAACATCTCGGCGGTAATATTTGGAAACATTCCTGGCGATTTGGCCTCTACGTCTCCGCGGGACGTTTAAATACATCTATAACGTAATATAACCTAACCTAACCCAACCTATCATCTTGGCGCTAATGTTTGACAACATTCCTGGCGAGTTGGCCTCTACTTCTCTGTGGGACCTTCATATACATCAATAACGAAATATAACCTAACCTAACCGAACCTAACATCTCGGCGGTAATATTTGGAAACATTCCTGGCGAGTTGGCCTATACGTCTCCGTGGGACCTTTATATACATCTATAACGTAATATAACCTAACCTAACCCAACCTATCATCTCGGCGCTAATATTTGACAACATACCTGGCGAGTTGGCCTCTACGTCTCCGTGGGACCTTTATATACATCTATAACGTAATATAACCTAACCTAACCCAACCTATCATCTTGGCGCTAATGTTTGACAACATTCCTGGCGAGTTGGCCTCTACTTCTCCGTGGGACCTTCATATACATCAATAACGAAATATAACCTAACCTAACCGAACCTAACATCTCGGCGGTAATATTTGGAAACATTCCTGGCGAGTTGGCCTATACGTCTCCGTGGGACCTTTATATACATCAATAACGTAATATAACCTAACCTAACCCAACCTATCATCTTGGCGCTAATGTTTGACAACATTCCTGGCGAGTTGGCCTCTACTTCTCCGTGGGACCCTCATATACATCAATAACGAAATATAACCTAACCTAACCGAACCTAACATCTCGGCGGTAATATTTGGAAACATTCCTGGCGAGTTGGCCTATACGTCTCCGTGGGACCTTTATATACATCTATAACGTAATATAACCTAACCTAACCCAACCTAACATCTCGGCGGTAATATTTGGAAACATTCCTGGCGAGTTGGCCTCTACGTCTCCGTGGGACCTTTATATACATCTATAACGTTATATAATCTAACCTAACCCAACCTAACATCTCGGCGGTAATATTTGATCACATTCCTGGCTTGTTGGCCTCTACGTCTCCGCGGGACGTTTACATACATCTATAACGTAATATAACCTAACCTAACCCAACCTATCATCTTGGCGCTAATGTTTGACAACATTCCTGGCGAGTTGGCCTCTACTTCTCCGTGGGACCTTCATATACATCAATAACGAAATATAACCTAACCTAACCGAATCTAACATCTCGGCCGTAATATTTGGAAACATTCCTGGCGATTTGGCCTCTACGTCTCCGCGGGACGTTTATATACATCAATAACGTAATATAACCTAACCTAACCCAACCTATCATCTTGGCGCTAATGTTTGACAACATTCCTGGCGAGTTGGCCTCTACTTCTGCGTGGGACCTTCATATACATCAATAACGAAATATAACCTAACCTAACCGAACCTAACATCTCGGCGGTAATATTTGGAAACATTCCTGGCGATTTGGCCTCTACGTCTCCGCGGGACGTTTAAATACATCTATAACGTAATATAACCTAACCTAACCCAACCTATCATCTTGGCGCTAATGTTTGACAACATTCCTGGCGAGTTGGCCTCTACTTCTCTGTGGGACCTTCATATACATCAATAACGAAATATAACCTAACCTAACCGAACCTAACATCTCGGCGGTAATATTTGGAAACATTCCTGGCGAGTTGGCCTATACGTCTCCGTGGGACCTTTATATACATCTATAACGTAATATAACCTAACCTAACCCAACCTATCATCTCGGCGCTAATATTTGACAACATACCTGGCGAGTTGGCCTCTACGTCTCCGTGGGACCTTTATATACATCTATAACGTTATATAATCTAACCTAACCCAACCTAACATCTCGGCGGTAATATTTGATCACATTCCTGGCTTGTTGGCCTCTACGTCTCCGCGGGACGTTTAAATACATCTACAACGTAATATAACCTAACCTAACCCAACCTATCATCTTGGCGCTAATGTTTGACAACATTCCTGGCGAGTTGGCCTCTACTTCTCCGTGGGACCTTCATATACATCAATAACGAAATATAACCTAACCTAACCGAACCAAACATCTCGGCGGTAATATTTGGAAACAATCCTGGCGAGTTGGCCTATACGTCTCCGTGGGACCTTTATATACATCTATAACGTAATATAACCTAACCTAACCCAACCTATCATCTCGGCGCTAATATTTGACAACATACCTGGCGAGTTGGCCTCTACGTCTCCGTGGGACCTTTATATACATCAATAACGTAATATAACCTAACCTAACCCAACCTATCATCTTGGCGCTAATGTTTGACAACATTCCTGGCGAGTTGGCCTCTACTTCTCCGTGGGACCTTCATATACATCAATAACGAAATATAACCTAACCTAACCGAACCTAACATCTCGGCGGTAATATTTGACAACATACCTGGCGCGTTGGCCTCTACGTCTCCGTGGGACCTTTATATACATCAATAACGTAATATAACCTAACCTAACCCAACCTATCATCTTGGCGCTAATGTTTGACAACATTCCTGGCGAGTTGGCCTCTACTTCTCCGTGGGACCCTCATATACATCAATAACGAAATATAACCTAACCTAACCGAACCTAACATCTCGGCGGTAATATTTGATCACATTCCTGGCGAGTTGGCCTATACGTCTCCGCGGGACGTTTACATACATCTATAACGTAATATAACCTAACCTAACCCAACCTATCATCTTGGCGCTAATGTTTGACAACATTCCTGGCGAGTTGGCCTCTACTTCTCCGTGGGACCTTCATATACATCAATAACGAAATATAACCTAACCTAACCGAACCTAACATCTCGGCGGTAATATTTGGAAACATTCCTGGCGAGTTGGCCTCTACGTCTCCGTGGGACCTTTATATACATCTATAACGTAATATAACCTAACCTAACCGAACCTAACATCTCGGCGGTAATATTTGGAAACATTCCTGGCGAGTTGGCCTCTACGTCTCCGTGGGACCTTTATATACATCTATAACGTAATATAACCTAACCTAACCCAACCTATCATCTCGGCGCTAATATTTGACAACATACCTGGCGAGTTGGCCTCTACGTCTCCGTGGGACCTTTATATACATCTATAACGTAATATAACCTAACCTAACCCAACCTATCATCTCGGCGCTAATATTTGACAACATACCTGGCGAGTTGGCCTCTACGTCTCCGTGGGACCTTTATATACATCAATAACGTAATATAACCTAACCTAACCCAACCTAACATCTCGGCGGTAATATTTGAAAATATTCATGGCGAGTTGGCCTCTACGTCTCCGTGGTACATTTATATACATCAATAACGTAATATAACCTAACCTAACCCAACCTAACATCTCGGCGGTAATATTTGAACACATTCCTGGCTTGTTGGCCTCTACGTCTCCGTGGGACCTTTATATACATCTATAACGTTATATAATCTAACCTAACCCAACCTAACATCTCGCCGGTAATATTTGATCACATTCCTGGCTTGTTGGCCTCTACGTCTCCGCGGGACGTTTACATACATCTATAACGTAATATAACCTAACCTAACCCAACCTATCATCTTGGCGCTAATGTTTGACAACATTCCTGGCGAGTTGGCCTCTACTTCTCCGTGGGACCTTCATATACATCAATAACGAAATATAAACTAACCTAACCGAACCTAACATCTCGGCGGTAATATTTGGAAACATTCCTGGCGATTTGGCCTCTACGTCTCCGCGGGACGTTTAAATACATCTATAACGTAATATAACCTAACCTAACCCAACCTATCATCTTGGCGCTAATGTTTGACAACATTCCTGGCGAGTTGGCCTCTACTTCTCTGTGGGACCTTCATATACATCAATAACGAAATATAACCTAACCTAACCGAACCTAACATCTCGGCGGTAATATTTGGAAACATTCCTGGCGAGTTGGCCTATACGTCTCCGTGGGACCTTTATATACATCTATAACGTAATATAACCTAACCTAACCCAACCTATCATCTCGGCGCTAATATTTGACAACATACCTGGCGAGTTGGCCTCTACGTCTCCGTGGGACCTTTATATACATCTATAACGTAATATAACCTAACCTAACCCAACCTATCATCTTGGCGCTAATGTTTGACAACATTCCTGGCGAGTTGGCCTCTACTTCTCCGTGGGACCTTCATATACATCAATAACGAAATATAACCTAACCTAACCGAACCTAACATCTCGGCGGTAATATTTGGAAACATTCCTGGCGAGTTGGCCTATACGTCTCCGTGGGACCTTTATATACATCAATAACGTAATATAACCTAACCTAACCCAACCTATCATCTTGGCGCTAATGTTTGACAACATTCCTGGCGAGTTGGCCTCTACTTCTCCGTGGGACCCTCATATACATCAATAACGAAATATAACCTAACCTAACCGAACCTAACATCTCGGCGGTAATATTTGGAAACATTCCTGGCGAGTTGGCCTATACGTCTCCGTGGGACCTTTATATACATCTATAACGTAATATAACCTAACCTAACCCAACCTAACATCTCGGCGGTAATATTTGGAAACATTCCTGGCGAGTTGGCCTCTACGTCTCCGTGGGACCTTTATATACATCTATAACGTTATATAATCTAACCTAACCCAACCTAACATCTCGGCGGTAATATTTGATCACATTCCTGGCTTGTTGGCCTCTACGTCTCCGCGGGACGTTTACATACATCTATAACGTAATATAACCTAACCTAACCCAACCTATCATCTTGGCGCTAATGTTTGACAACATTCCTGGCGAGTTGGCCTCTACTTCTCCGTGGGACCTTCATATACATCAATAACGAAATATAACCTAACCTAACCGAATCTAACATCTCGGCGGTAATATTTGGAAACATTCCTGGCGATTTGGCCTCTACGTCTCCGCGGGACGTTTATATACATCAATAACGTAATATAACCTAACCTAACCCAACCTATCATCTTGGCGCTAATGTTTGACAACATTCCTGGCGAGTTGGCCTCTACTTCTGCGTGGGACCTTCATATACATCAATAACGAAACATAACCTAACCTAACCGAACCTAACATCTCGGCGGTAATATTTGGAAACATTCCTGGCGATTTGGCCTCTACGTCTCCGCGGGACGTTTAAATACATCTATAACGTAATATAACCTAACCTAACCCAACCTATCATCTTGGCGCTAATGTTTGACAACATTCCTGGCGAGTTGGCCTCTACTTCTGCGTGGGACCTTCATATACATCAATAACGAAATATAACCTAACCTAACCGAACCTAACATCTCGGCGGTAATATTTGGAAACATTCCTGGCGATTTGGCCTCTACGTCTCCGCGGGACGTTTAAATACATCTATAACGTAATATAACCTAACCTAACCCAACCTATCATCTTGGCGCTAATGTTTGACAACATTCCTGGCGAGTTGGCCTCTACTTCTCTGTGGGACCTTCATATACATCAATAACGAAATATAACCTAACCTAACCGAACCTAACATCTCGGCGGTAATATTTGGAAACATTCCTGGCGAGTTGGCCTATACGTCTCCGTGGGACCTTTATATACATCTATAACGTAATATAACCTAACCTAACCCAACCTATCATCTCGGCGCTAATATTTGACAACATACCTGGCGAGTTGGCCTCTACGTCTCCGTGGGACCTTTATATACATCTATAACGTTATATAATCTAACCTAACCCAACCTAACATCTCGGCGGTAATATTTGATCACATTCCTGGCTTGTTGGCCTCTACGTCACCGCGGGACGTTTAAATACATCTATAACGTAATATAACCTAACCTAACCCAACCTATCATCTTGGCGCTAATGTTTGACAACATTCCTGGCGAGTTGGCCTCTACTTCTCCGTGGGACCTTCATATACATCAATAACGAAATATAACCTAACCTAACCGAACCAAACATCTCGGCGGTAATATTTGGAAACATTCCTGGCGAGTTGGCCTATACGTCTCCGTGGGACCTTTATATACATCTATAACGTAATATAACCTAACCTAACCCAACCTATCATCTCGGCGCTAATATTTGACAACATACCTGGCGAGTTGGCCTCTACGTCTCCGTGGGACCTTTATATACATCAATAACGTAATATAACCTAACCTAACCCAACCTATCATCTTGGCGCTAATGTTTGACAACATTCCTGGCGAGTTGGCCTCTACTTCTCCGTGGGACCTTCATATACATCAATAACGAAATATAACCTAACCTAACCGAACCTAACATCTCGGCGGTAATATTTGACAACATACCTGGCGCGTTGGCCTCTACGTCTCCGTGGGACCTTTATATACATCAATAACGTAATATAACCTAACCTAACCCAACCTATCATCTTGGCGCTAATGTTTGACAACATTCCTGGCGAGTTGGCCTCTACTTCTCCGTGGGACCCTCATATACATCAATAACGAAATATAACCTAACCTAACCGAACCTAACATCTCGGCGGTAATATTTGATCACATTCCTGGCGAGTTGGCCTATACGTGTCCGCGGGACGTTTACATACATCTATAACGTAATATAACCTAACCTAACCCAACCTATCATCTTGGCGCTAATGTTTGACAACATTCCTGGCGAGTTGGCCTCTACTTCTCCGTGGGACCTTCATATACATCAATAACGAAATATAACCTAACCTAACCGAACCTAACATCTCGGCGGTAATATTTGGAAACATTCCTGGCGAGTTGGCCTATACGTCTCCGTGGGACCTTTATATACATCTATAACGTAATATAACCTAACCTAACCCAACCTATCATCTCGGCGCTAATATTTGACAACATACCTGGCGAGTTGGCCTCTACGTCTCCGTGGGACCTTTATATACATCTATAACGTTATATAATCTAACCTAACCCAACCTAACATCGCGGCGGTAATATTTGATCACATTCCTGGCTTGTTGGCCTCTACGTCTCCGCGGGACGTTTAAATACATCTATAACGTAATATAACCTAACCTAACCCAACCTATCATCTTGGCGCTAATGTTTGACAACATTCCTGGCGAGTTGGCCTCTACTTCTCCGTGGGACCTTCATATACATCAATAACGAAATATAACCTAACCTAACCGAACCTAACATCTCGGCGGTAATATTTGGAAACATTCCTGGCGAGTTGGCCTCTACGTCTCCGTGGGACCTTTATATACATCTATAACGTAATATAACCTAACCTAACCGAACCTAACATCTCGGCGGTAATATTTGGAAACATTCCTGGCGAGTTGGCCTCTACGTCTCCGTGGGACCTTTATATACATCTATAACGTAATATAACCTAACCTAACCCAACCTATCATCTCGGCGCTAATATTTGACAACATACCTGGCGAGTTGGCCTCTACGTCTCCGTGGGACCTTTATATACATCTATAACGTAATATAACCTAACCTAACCCAACCTATCATCTCGGCGCTAATATTTGACAACATACCTGGCGAGTTGGCCTCTACGTCTCCGTGGGACCTTTATATACATCAATAACGTAATATAACCTAACCTATCCCAACCTAACATCTCGGCGGTAATATTTGAAAATATTCATGGCGAGTTGGCCTCTACGTCTCCGTGGTACATTTATATACATCAATAACGTAATATAACCTAACCTAACCCAACCTAACATCTCGGCGGTAATATTTGAACACATTCCTGGCTTGTTGGCCTCTACGTCTCCGTGGGACTTTTATATACATCTATAACGTTATATAATCTAACCTAACCCAACCTAACATCTCGGCGGTAATATTTGATCACATTCCTGGCTTGTTGGCCTCTACGTCTCCGCGGGACGTTTACATACATCTATAACGTAATATAACCTAACCTAAGCGAACCTAGCATCTCGGCGGTGATATTTGGAAACATTCCTGGCGAGTTGGCCTCTACTTCTCCGTGGGACCTTTATATACATCTATAACGTAATATAACCTAACCTAACCCAACCTATCATCTCGGCGCTAATATTTGACAACATACCTGGCGAGTTGGCCTCTACTTCTCCGTGGGACCTTCATATACATCAATAACGAAATATAACCTAACCTAACCGAACCTAACATCTCGGCGGTAATATTTGGAAACATTCCTGGCGAGTTGGCCTATACGTCTCCGTGGGACCTTTATATACATCTATAACGTAATATAACCTAACCTAACCCAACCTAACATCTCGGCGGTAATATTTGGAAACATTCCTGGCGAGTTGGCCTCTACGTCTCCGTGGGACCTTTATATACATCTATAACGTTATATAATCTAACCTAACCCAACCTAACATCTCGGCGGTAATATTTGATCACATTCCTGGCTTGTTGGCCTCTACGTCTCCGCGGGACGTTTAAATACATCTATAACGTAATATAACCTAACCTAACCCAACCTATCATCTTGGCGCTAATGTTTGACAACATTCCTGGCGAGTTGGCCTCTACTTCTCCGTGGGACCTTCATATACATCAATAACGAAATATAACCTAACCTAACCGAACCTAACATCTCGGCGGTAATATTTGGAAACATTCCTGGCGAGTTGGCCTATACGTCTCCGTGGGACCTTTATATACATCAATAACGTAATATAACCTAACCTAACCCAACCTATCATCTTGGCGCTAATGTTTGACAACATTCCTGGCGAGTTGGCCTCTACTTCTCCGTGGGACCTTCATATACATCAATAACGAAATATAACCTAACCTAACCGAACCTAACATATCGGCGCTAATATTTGACAACATACCTGGCGAGTTGGCCTCTACGTCTCCGTGGGACCTTTATATACATCAATAACGTAATATAACCTAACCTAACCCAACCTATCATCTTGGCGCTAATGTTTGACAACATTCCTGGCGAGTTGGCCTCTACTTCTCCGTGGGACCCTCATATACATCAATAACGAAATATAACCTAACCTAACCGAACCTAACATCTCGGCGGTAATATTTGGAAACATTCCTGGCGAGTTGGCCTATACGTCTCCGTGGGACCTTTATATACATCTATAACGTAATATAACCTAACCTAACCCAACCTAACATCTCGGCTGTAATATTTGGAAACATTCCTGGCGAGTTGGCCTCTACGTCTCCGTGGGACCTTTATATACATCTATAACGTTATATAATCTAACCTAACCCAACCTAACATCTCGGCGGTAATATTTGATCACATTCCTGGCTTGTTGGCCTCTACGTCTCCGCGGGACGTTTACATACATCTATAACGTAATATAACCTAACCTAACCCAACCTATCATCTTGGCGCTAATGTTTGACAACATTCCTGGCGAGTTGGCCTCTACTTCTCCGTGGGACCTTCATATACATCAATAACGAAATATAACCTAACCTAACCGAATCTAACATCTCGGCGGTAATATTTGGAAACATTCCTGGCGATTTGGCCTCTACGTCTCCGCGGGACGTTTATATACATCAATAACGTAATATAACCTAACCTAACCCAACCTATCATCTTGGCGCTAATGTTTGACAACATTCCTGGCGAGTTGGCCTCTACTTCTGCGTGGGACCTTCATATACATCAATAACGAAATATAACCTAACCTAACCGAACCTAACATCTCGGCGGTAATATTTGGAAACATTCCTGGCGATTTGGCCTCTACGTCTCCCCGGACGTTTAAATACATCTATAACGTAATATAACCTAACCTAACCCAACCTATCATCTTGGCGCTAATGTTTGACAACATTCCCGGCGAGTTGGCCTCTACTTCTCCGTGGGACCTTCATATATATCAATAACGAAATATAACCTAACCTAACCGAACCTAACATCTCGGCGGTAATATTTGGAAACATTCCTGGCGAGTTGGCCTATACGTCTCCGTGGGACCTTTATATACATCTATAACGTAATATAACCTAACCTAACCCAACCTATCATCTCGGCGCTAATATTTGACAACATACCTGGCGAGTTGGCCTCTACGTCTCCGTGGGACCTTTATATACATCTATAACGTTATATAATCTAACCTAACCCAACCTAACATCGCGGCGGTAATATTTGATCACATTCCTGGCTTGTTGGCCTCTACGTCTCCGCGGGACGTTTAAATACATCTATAACGTAATATAACCTAACCTAACCCAACCTATCATCTTGGCGCTAATGTTTGACAACATTCCTGGCGAGTTGGCCTCTACTTCTCCGTGGGACCTTCATATACATCAATAACGAAATATAACCTAACCTAACCGAACCTAACATCTCGGCGGTAATATTTGGAAACATTCCTGGCGAGTTGGCCTCTACGTCTCCGTGGGACCTTTATATACATCTATAACGTAATATAACCTAACCTAACCCAACCTATCATCTCGGCGCTAATATTTGACAACATACCTGGCGAGTTGGCCTCTACGTCTCCGTGGGACCTTTATATACATCTATAACGTAATATAACCTAACCTAACCCAACCTATCATCTCGGCGCTAATATTTGACAACATACCTGGCGAGTTGGCCTCTACGTCTCCGTGGGACCTTTATATACATCTATAACGTTATATAATCTAACCTAACCCAACCTAACATCGCGGCGGTAATATTTGATCACATTCCTGGCTTGTTGGCCTCTACGTCTCCGCGGGACGTTTAAATACATCTATAACGTAATATAACCTAACCTAACCCAACCTATCATCTTGGCGCTAATGTTTGACAACATTCCTGGCGAGTTGGCCTCTACTTCTCCGTGGGACCCTCATATACATCAATAACGAAATATAACCTAACCTAACCGAACCTAACATCTCGGCGGTAATATTTGGAAACATTCCTGGCGAGTTGGCCTATACGTCTCCGTGGGACCTTTATATACATCAATAACGTAATATAACCTAACCTAACCCAACCTATCATCTTGGCGCTAATGTTTGACAACATTCCTGGCGAGTTGGCCTATACTTCTGCGTGGGACCTTCATATACATCAATAACGAAATATAACCTAACCTAACCGAACCTAACATCTCGGCGGTAATATTTGGAAACATTCCTGGCGATTTGGCCTCTACGTCTCCGCGGGACGTTTAAATACATCTATAACGTAATATAACCTAACCTAACCCAACCTATCATCTTGGCGCTAATGTTTGACAACATTCCTGGCGAGTTGGCCTCTACTTCTCCGTGGGACCTTCATATACATCAATAACGAAATATAACCTAACCTAACCGAACCTAACATCTCGGCGGTAATATTTGGAAACATTCCTGGCGAGTTGGCCTATACGTCTCCGTGGGACCTTTATATACATCTATAACGTAATATAACCTAACCTAACCCAACCTATCATCTCGGCGCTAATATTTGACAACATACCTGGCGAGTTGGCCTCTACGTCTCCGTGGGACCTTTATATACATCTATAACGTTATATAATCTAACCTAACCCAACCTAACATCGCGGCGGTAATATTTGATCACATTCCTGGCTTGTTGGCCTCTACGTCTCCGCGGGACGTTTAAATACATCTATAACGTAATATAACCTAACCTAACCCAACCTATCATCTTGGCGCTAATGTTTGACAACATTCCTGGCGAGTTGGCCTCTACTTCTCCGTGGGACCTTCATATACATCTATAACGTAATATAACCTAACCTAACCCAACCTATCATCTCGGCGCTAATATTTGACAACATACCTGGCGAGTTGGCCTCTACGTCTCCGTGGGACCTTTATATACATCTATAACGTTATATAATCTAACCTAACCCAACCTAACATCGCGGCGGTAATATTTGATCACATTCCTGGCTTGTTGGCCTCTACGTCTCCGCGGGACGTTTAAATACATCTATAACGTAATATAACCTAACCTAACCCAACCTATCATCTTGGCGCTAATGTTTGACAACATTCCTGGCGAGTTGGCCTCTACTTCTCCGTGGGACCTTCATATACATCAATAACGAAATATAACCTAACCTAACCGAACCTAACACCTCGGCGGTAATATTTGGAAACATTCCTGGCGAGTTGGCCTATACGTCTCCGTGGGACCTTTATATACATCTATAACGTAATATAACCTAACCTAACCCAACCTATCATCTCGGCGCTAATATTTGACAACATACCTGGCGAGTTGGCCTCTACGTCTCCGTGGGACCTTTATATACATCAATAACGTAATATAACCTAACCTAACCCAACCTATCATCTTGGCGCTAATGTTTGACAACATTCCTGGCGAGTTGGCCTCTACTTCTCCGTGGGACCTTCATATACATCAAGAACGAAATATAACCTAACCTAACCGAACCTAACATCTCGGCGGTAATATTTGACAACATACCTGGCGAGTTGGCCTCTACGTCTCCGTGGGACCTTTATGTACATCAATAACGTAATATAACCTAACCTAACCCAACCTATCATCTTGGCGCTAATGTTTGACAACATTCCTGGCGAGTTGGCCTCTACTTCTCCGTGGGACCTTCATATACATCAATAACGTAATATAACCTAACCTAACCCAACCTAACTTCTCGGCGGTAATATTTGAAAATATTCATGGCGAATTGGCCTCTACGTCTCCGTGGTACATTTATATACATCAATAACGTAATATAACCTAACCTAACCCAACCTAACATCTCGGCGGTAATATTTGAAAACATTCCTGGCTTGTTGGCCTCTACGTCTCCGTGGGACCTTTATATACATCTATAACGTTATATAATCTAACCTAACCCAACCTAACATCTCGGCGGTAATATTTGATCACATTCCTGGCTTGTTGGCCTCTACGTCTCCGCGGGACGTTTACATACATCTATAACGTAATATAACCTAACCTAACCGAACCTAACATCTCCGCGGTGATATTTGGAAACATTCCTGGCGAGTTGGCCTCTACTTCTCCGTGGGACCTTTATATACATCTATAACGTAATATAACCTAACCTAACCCAACCTATCATCTCGGCGCTAATATTTGACAACATACCTGGCGAGTTGGCCTCTACGTCTGCGTGGGACCTTTATATACATCAATAACGTAATATAACCTAACCTAACCCAACCTATCATCTTGGCGCTAATGTTTGACAACATTCCTGGCGAGTTGGCCTCTACTTCTCCGTGGGACCTTCATATACATCAATAACGAAATATAACCTAACCTAACCGAACCTAACATCTCGGCGGTAATATTTGACAACATACCTGGCGAGTTGGCCTCTACGTCTCCGTGGGACCTTTATATACATCAATAACGTAATATAACCTAACCTAACCCAACCTATCATCTTGGCGCTAATGTTTGACAACATTCCTGGCGAGTTGGCCTCTACTTCTCCGTGGGACCCTCATATACATCAATAACGAAATATAACCTAACCTAACCGAACCAAACATCTCGGCGGTAATATTTGGAAACATTCCTGGCGAGTTGGCCTATACGTCTCCGTGGGACCTTTATATACATCTATAACGTAATATAACCTAACCTAACCCAACCTAACATCTCGGCGGTAATATTTGGAAACATTCCTGGCGAGTTGGCCTCTACGTCTCCGTGGGACCTTTATATACATCTATAACGTTATATAATCTAACCTAACCCAACCTAACATCTCGGCGGTAATATTTGATCACATTCCTGGCTTGTTGGCCTCTACGTCTCCGCGGGACGTTTTCATACATCTATAACGTAATATAACCTAACCTAACCGAACCTATCATCTCGGCGGTGATATTTGGAAACATTCCTGGCTAGTTGGCCTCTACTTCTCCGTGGGACCTTTATATACATCTATAACGTAATATAACCTAACCTAACCCAACCTATCATCTCGGCGCTAATATTTGACAACATACCTGGCGAGTTGGCCTCTACGTCTCCGTGGGACCTTTATATACATCAATAACGTAATATAACCTAACCTAACCCAACCTATCATCTTGGCGCTAATGTTTGACAACATTCCTGGCGAGTTGGCCTCTACTTCTCCGTGGGACCTTCATATACATCAATAACGAAATATAAACTAACCTAACCGAACCTAACATCTCGGCGGTAATATTTGGAAACATTCCTGGCGATTTGGCCTCTACGTCTCCGCGGGACGTTTAAATACATCTATAACGTAATATAACCTAACCTAACCCAACCTATCATCTTGGCGCTAATGTTTGACAACATTCCTGGCGAGTTGGCCTCTACTTCTCTGTGGGACCTTCATATACATCAATAACGAAATATAACCTAACCTAACCGAACCTAACATCTCGGCGGTAATATTTGGAAACATTCCTGGCGAGTTGGCCTATACGTCTCCGTGGGACCTTTATATACATCTATAACGTAATATAACCTAACCTAACCCAACCTATCATCTCGGCGCTAATATTTGACAACATACCTGGCGAGTTGGCCTCTACGTCTCCGTGGGACCTTTATATACATCTATAACGTAATATAACCTAACCTAACCCAACCTATCATCTTGGCGCTAATGTTTGACAACATTCCTGGCGAGTTGGCCTCTACTTCTCCGTGGGACCTTCATATACATCAATAACGAAATATAACCTAACCTAACCGAACCTAACATCTCGGCGGTAATATTTGGAAACATTCCTGGCGAGTTGGCCTATACGTCTCCGTGGGACCTTTATATACATCAATAACGTAATATAACCTAACCTAACCCAACCTATCATCTTGGCGCTAATGTTTGACAACATTCCTGGCGAGTTGGCCTCTACTTCTCCGTGGGACCCTCATATACATCAATAACGAAATATAACCTAACCTAACCGAACCTAACATCTCGGCGGTAATATTTGGAAACATTCCTGGCGAGTTGGCCTATACGTCTCCGTGGGACCTTTATATACATCTATAACGTAATATAACCTAACCTAACCCAACCTAACATCTCGGCGGTAATATTTGGAAACATTCCTGGCGAGTTGGCCTCTACGTCTCCGTGGGACCTTTATATACATCTATAACGTTATATAATCTAACCTAACCCAACCTAACATCTCGGCGGTAATATTTGATCACATTCCTGGCTTGTTGGCCTCTACGTCTCCGCGGGACGTTTACATACATCTATAACGTAATATAACCTAACCTAACCCAACCTATCATCTTGGCGCTAATGTTTGACAACATTCCTGGCGAGTTGGCCTCTACTTCTCCGTGGGACCTTCATATACATCAATAACGAAATATAACCTAACCTAACCGAATCTAACATCTCGGCGGTAATATTTGGAAACATTCCTGGCGATTTGGCCTCTACGTCTCCGCGGGACGTTTATATACATCAATAACGTAATATAACCTAACCTAACCCAACCTATCATCTTGGCGCTAATGTTTGACAACATTCCTGGCGAGTTGGCCTCTACTTCTGCGTGGGACCTTCATATACATCAATAACGAAACATAACCTAACCTAACCGAACCTAACATCTCGGCGGTAATATTTGGAAACATTCCTGGCGATTTGGCCTCTACGTCTCCGCGGGACGTTTAAATACATCTATAACGTAATATAACCTAACCTAACCCAACCTATCATCTTGGCGCTAATGTTTGACAACATTCCTGGCGAGTTGGCCTCTACTTCTGCGTGGGACCTTCATATACATCAATAACGAAATATAACCTAACCTAACCGAACCTAACATCTCGGCGGTAATATTTGGAAACATTCCTGGCGATTTGGCCTCTACGTCTCCGCGGGACGTTTAAATACATCTATAACGTAATATAACCTAACCTAACCCAACCTATCATCTTGGCGCTAATGTTTGACAACATTCCTGGCGAGTTGGCCTCTACTTCTCTGTGGGACCTTCATATACATCAATAACGAAATATAACCTAACCTAACCGAACCTAACATCTCGGCGGTAATATTTGGAAACATTCCTGGCGAGTTGGCCTATACGTCTCCGTGGGACCTTTATATACATCTATAACGTAATATAACCTAACCTAACCCAACCTATCATCTCGGCGCTAATATTTGACAACATACCTGGCGAGTTGGCCTCTACGTCTCCGTGGGACCTTTATATACATCTATAACGTTATATAATCTAACCTAACCCAACCTAACATCTCGGCGGTAATATTTGATCACATTCCTGGCTTGTTGGCCTCTACGTCTCCGCGGGACGTTTAAATACATCTATAACGTAATATAACCTAACCTAACCCAACCTATCATCTTGGCGCTAATGTTTGACAACATTCCTGGCGAGTTGGCCTCTACTTCTCCGTGGGACCTTCATATACATCAATAACGAAATATAACCTAACCTAACCGAACCAAACATCTCGGCGGTAATATTTGGAAACATTCCTGGCGAGTTGGCCTATACGTCTCCGTGGGACCTTTATATACATCTATAACGTAATATAACCTAACCTAACCCAACCTATCATCTCGGCGCTAATATTTGACAACATACCTGGCGAGTTGGCCTCTACGTCTCCGTGGGACCTTTATATACATCAATAACGTAATATAACCTAACCTAACCCAACCTATCATCTTGGCGCTAATGTTTGACAACATTCCTGGCGAGTTGGCCTCTACTTCTCCGTGGGACCTTCATATACATCAATAACGAAATATAACCTAACCTAACCGAACCTAACATCTCGGCGGTAATATTTGACAACATACCTGGCGCGTTGGCCTCTACGTCTCCGTGGGACCTTTATATACATCAATAACGTAATATAACCTAACCTAACCCAACCTATCATCTTGGCGCTAATGTTTGACAACATTCCTGGCGAGTTGGCCTCTACTTCTCCGTGGGACCCTCATATACATCAATAACGAAATATAACCTAACCTAACCGAACCTAACATCTCGGCGGTAATATTTGATCACATTCCTGGCGAGTTGGCCTATACGTGTCCGCGGGACGTTTACATACATCTATAACGTAATATAACCTAACCTAACCCAACCTATCATCTTGGCGGTAATGTTTGACAACATTCCTGGCGAGTTGGCCTCTACTTCTCCGTGGGACCTTCATATACATCAATAACGAAATATAACCTAACCTAACCGAACCTAACATCTCGGCGGTAATATTTGGAAACATTCCTGGCGAGTTGGCCTATACGTCTCCGTGGGACCTTTATATACATCTATAACGTAATATAACCTAACCTAACCCAACCTATCATCTCGGCGCTAATATTTGACAACATACCTGGCGAGTTGGCCTCTACGTCTCCGTGGGACCTTTATATACATCTATAACGTTATATAATCTAACCTAACCCAACCTAACATCGCGGCGGTAATATTTGATCACATTCCTGGCTTGTTGGCCTCTACGTCTCCGCGGGACGTTTAAATACATCTATAACGTAATATAACCTAACCTAACCCAACCTATCATCTTGGCGCTAATGTTTGACAACATTCCTGGCGAGTTGGCCTCTACTTCTCCGTGGGACCTTCATATACATCAATAACGAAATATAACCTAACCTAACCGAACCTAACATCTCGGCGGTAATATTTGGAAACATTCCTGGCGAGTTGGCCTCTACGTCTCCGTGGGACCTTTATATACATCTATAACGTAATATAACCTAACCTAACCGAACCTAACATCTCGGCGGTAATATTTGGAAACATTCCTGGCGAGTTGGCCTCTACGTCTCCGTGGGACCTTTATATACATCTATAACGTAATATAACCTAACCTAACCCAACCTATCATCTCGGCGCTAATATTTGACAACATACCTGGCGAGTTGGCCTCTACGTCTCCGTGGGACCTTTATATACATCTATAACGTAATATAACCTAACCTAACCCAACCTATCATCTCGGCGCTAATATTTGACAACATACCTGGCGAGTTGGCCTCTACGTCTCCGTGGGACCTTTATATACATCAATAACGTAATATAACCTAACCTATCCCAACCTAACATCTCGGCGGTAATATTTGAAAATATTCATGGCGAGTTGGCCTCTACGTCTCCGTGGTACATTTATATACATCAATAACGTAATATAACCTAACCTAACCCAACCTAACATCTCGGCGGTAATATTTGAACACATTCCTGGCTTGTTGGCCTCTACGTCTCCGTGGGACTTTTATATACATCTATAACGTTATATAATCTAACCTAACCCAACCTAACATCTCGGCGGTAATATTTGATCACATTCCTGGCTTGTTGGCCTCTACGTCTCCGCGGGACGTTTACATACATCTATAACGTAATATAACCTAACCTAAGCGAACCTAGCATCTCGGCGGTGATATTTGGAAACATTCCTGGCGAGTTGGCCTCTACTTCTCCGTGGGACCTTTATATACATCTATAACGTAATATAACCTAACCTAACCCAACCTATCATCTCGGCGCTAATATTTGACAACATACCTGGCGAGTTGGCCTCTACTTCTCCGTGGGACCTTCATATACATCAATAACGAAATATAACCTAACCTAACCGAACCTAACATCTCGGCGGTAATATTTGGAAACATTCCTGGCGAGTTGGCCTATACGTCTCCGTGGGACCTTTATATACATCTATAACGTAATATAACCTAACCTAACCCAACCTAACATCTCGGCGGTAATATTTGGAAACATTCCTGGCGAGTTGGCCTCTACGTCTCCGTGGGACCTTTATATACATCTATAACGTTATATAATCTAACCTAACCCAACCTAACATCTCGGCGGTAATATTTGATCACATTCCTGGCTTGTTGGCCTCTACGTCTCCGCGGGACGTTTAAATACATCTATAACGTAATATAACCTAACCTAACCCAACCTATCATCTTGGCGCTAATGTTTGACAACATTCCTGGCGAGTTGGCCTCTACTTCTCCGTGGGACCTTCATATACATCAATAACGAAATATAACCTAACCTAACCGAACCTAACATCTCGGCGGTAATATTTGGAAACATTCCTGGCGAGTTGGCCTATACGTCTCCGTGGGACCTTTATATACATCAATAACGTAATATAACCTAACCTAACCCAACCTATCATCTTGGCGCTAATGTTTGACAACATTCCTGGCGAGTTGGCCTCTACTTCTCCGTGGGACCTTCATATACATCAATAACGAAATATAACCTAACCTAACCGAACCTAACATATCGGCGCTAATATTTGACAACATACCTGGCGAGTTGGCCTCTACGTCTCCGTGGGACCTTTATATACATCAATAACGTAATATAACCTAACCTAACCCAACCTATCATCTTGGCGCTAATGTTTGACAACATTCCTGGCGAGTTGGCCTCTACTTCTCCGTGGGACCCTCATATACATCAATAACGAAATATAACCTAACCTAACCGAACCTAACATCTCGGCGGTAATATTTGGAAACATTCCTGGCGAGTTGGCCTATACGTCTCCGTGGGACCTTTATATACATCTATAACGTAATATAACCTAACCTAACCCAACCTAACATCTCGGCTGTAATATTTGGAAACATTCCTGGCGAGTTGGCCTCTACGTCTCCGTGGGACCTTTATATACATCTATAACGTTATATAATCTAACCTAACCCAACCTAACATCTCGGCGGTAATATTTGATCACATTCCTGGCTTGTTGGCCTCTACGTCTCCGCGGGACGTTTACATACATCTATAACGTAATATAACCTAACCTAACCCAACCTATCATCTTGGCGCTAATGTTTGACAACATTCCTGGCGAGTTGGCCTCTACTTCTCCGTGGGACCTTCATATACATCAATAACGAAATATAACCTAACCTAACCGAATCTAACATCTCGGCGGTAATATTTGGAAACATTCCTGGCGATTTGGCCTCTACGTCTCCGCGGGACGTTTATATACATCAATAACGTAATATAACCTAACCTAACCCAACCTATCATCTTGGCGCTAATGTTTGACAACATTCCTGGCGAGTTGGCCTCTACTTCTGCGTGGGACCTTCATATACATCAATAACGAAATATAACCTAACCTAACCGAACCTAACATCTCGGCGGTAATATTTGGAAACATTCCTGGCGATTTGGCCTCTACGTCTCCCCGGACGTTTAAATACATCTATAACGTAATATAACCTAACCTAACCCAACCTATCATCTTGGCGCTAATGTTTGACAACATTCCCGGCGAGTTGGCCTCTACTTCTCCGTGGGACCTTCATATATATCAATAACGAAATATAACCTAACCTAACCGAACCTAACATCTCGGCGGTAATATTTGGAAACATTCCTGGCGAGTTGGCCTATACGTCTCCGTGGGACCTTTATATACATCTATAACGTAATATAACCTAACCTAACCCAACCTATCATCTCGGCGCTAATATTTGACAACATACCTGGCGAGTTGGCCTCTACGTCTCCGTGGGACCTTTATATACATCTATAACGTTATATAATCTAACCTAACCCAACCTAACATCGCGGCGGTAATATTTGATCACATTCCTGGCTTGTTGGCCTCTACGTCTCCGCGGGACGTTTAAATACATCTATAACGTAATATAACCTAACCTAACCCAACCTATCATCTTGGCGCTAATGTTTGACAACATTCCTGGCGAGTTGGCCTCTACTTCTCCGTGGGACCTTCATATACATCAATAACGAAATATAACCTAACCTAACCGAACCTAACATCTCGGCGGTAATATTTGGAAACATTCCTGGCGAGTTGGCCTCTACGTCTCCGTGGGACCTTTATATACATCTATAACGTAATATAACCTAACCTAACCCAACCTATCATCTCGGCGCTAATATTTGACAACATACCTGGCGAGTTGGCCTCTACGTCTCCGTGGGACCTTTATATACATCTATAACGTAATATAACCTAACCTAACCCAACCTATCATCTCGGCGCTAATATTTGACAACATACCTGGCGAGTTGGCCTCTACGTCTCCGTGGGACCTTTATATACATCTATAACGTTATATAATCTAACCTAACCCAACCTAACATCGCGGCGGTAATATTTGATCACATTCCTGGCTTGTTGGCCTCTACGTCTCCGCGGGACGTTTAAATACATCTATAACGTAATATAACCTAACCTAACCCAACCTATCATCTTGGCGCTAATGTTTGACAACATTCCTGGCGAGTTGGCCTCTACTTCTCCGTGGGACCCTCATATACATCAATAACGAAATATAACCTAACCTAACCGAACCTAACATCTCGGCGGTAATATTTGGAAACATTCCTGGCGAGTTGGCCTATACGTCTCCGTGGGACCTTTATATACATCAATAACGTAATATAACCTAACCTAACCCAACCTATCATCTTGGCGCTAATGTTTGACAACATTCCTGGCGAGTTGGCCTCTACTTCTGCGTGGGACCTTCATATACATCAATAACGAAATATAACCTAACCTAACCGAACCTAACATCTCGGCGGTAATATTTGGAAACATTCCTGGCGATTTGGCCTCTACGTCTCCGCGGGACGTTTAAATACATCTATAACGTAATATAACCTAACCTAACCCAACCTATCATCTTGGCGCTAATGTTTGACAACATTCCTGGCGAGTTGGCCTCTACTTCTCCGTGGGACCTTCATATACATCAATAACGAAATATAACCTAACCTAACCGAACCTAACATCTCGGCGGTAATATTTGGAAACATTCCTGGCGAGTTGGCCTATACGTCTCCGTGGGACCTTTATATACATCTATAACGTAATATAACCTAACCTAACCCAACCTATCATCTCGGCGCTAATATTTGACAACATACCTGGCGAGTTGGCCTCTACGTCTCCGTGGGACCTTTATATACATCTATAACGTTATATAATCTAACCTAACCCAACCTAACATCGCGGCGGTAATATTTGATCACATTCCTGGCTTGTTGGCCTCTACGTCTCCGCGGGACGTTTAAATACATCTATAACGTAATATAACCTAACCTAACCCAACCTATCATCTTGGCGCTAATGTTTGACAACATTCCTGGCGAGTTGGCCTCTACTTCTCCGTGGGACCTTCATATACATCTATAACGTAATATAACCTAACCTAACCCAACCTATCATCTCGGCGCTAATATTTGACAACATACCTGGCGAGTTGGCCTCTACGTCTCCGTGGGACCTTTATATACATCTATAACGTTATATAATCTAACCTAACCCAACCTAACATCGCGGCGGTAATATTTGATCACATTCCTGGCTTGTTGGCCTCTACGTCTCCGCGGGACGTTTAAATACATCTATAACGTAATATAACCTAACCTAACCCAACCTATCATCTTGGCGCTAATGTTTGACAACATTCCTGGCGAGTTGGCCTCTACTTCTCCGTGGGACCTTCATATACATCAATAACGAAATATAACCTAACCTAACCGAACCTAACACCTCGGCGGTAATATTTGGAAACATTCCTGGCGAGTTGGCCTATACGTCTCCGTGGGACCTTTATATACATCTATAACGTAATATAACCTAACCTAACCCAACCTATCATCTCGGCGCTAATATTTGACAACATACCTGGCGAGTTGGCCTCTACGTCTCCGTGGGACCTTTATATACATCAATAACGTAATATAACCTAACCTAACCCAACCTATCATCTTGGCGCTAATGTTTGACAACATTCCTGGCGAGTTGGCCTCTACTTCTCCGTGGGACCTTCATATACATCAAGAACGAAATATAACCTAACCTAACCGAACCTAACATCTCGGCGGTAATATTTGACAACATACCTGGCGAGTTGGCCTCTACGTCTCCGTGGGACCTTTATGTACATCAATAACGTAATATAACCTAACCTAACCCAACCTATCATCTTGGCGCTAATGTTTGACAACATTCCTGGCGAGTTGGCCTCTACTTCTCCGTGGGACCTTCATATACATCAATAACGTAATATAACCTAACCTAACCCAACCTAACTTCTCGGCGGTAACATTTGAAAATATTCATGGCGAATTGGCCTCTACGTCTCCGTGGTACATTTATATACATCAATAACGTAATATAACCTAACCTAACCCAACCTAACATCTCGGCGGTAATATTTGAAAACATTCCTGGCTTGTTGGCCTCTACGTCTCCGTGGGACCTTTATATACATCTATAACGTTATATAATCTAACCTAACCCAACCTAACATCTCGGCGGTAATATTTGATCACATTCCTGGCTTGTTGGCCTCTACGTCTCCGCGGGACGTTTACATACATCTATAACGTAATATAACCTAACCTAACCGAACCTAACATCTCCGCGGTGATATTTGGAAACATTCCTGGCGAGTTGGCCTCTACTTCTCCGTGGGACCTTTATATACATCTATAACGTAATATAACCTAACCTAACCCAACCTATCATCTCGGCGCTAATATTTGACAACATACCTGGCGAGTTGGCCTCTACGTCTGCGTGGGACCTTTATATACATCAATAACGTAATATAACCTAACCTAACCCAACCTATCATCTTGGCGCTAATGTTTGACAACATTCCTGGCGAGTTGGCCTCTACTTCTCCGTGGGACCTTCATATACATCAATAACGAAATATAACCTAACCTAACCGAACCTAACATCTCGGCGGTAATATTTGACAACATACCTGGCGAGTTGGCCTCTACGTCTCCGTGGGACCTTTATATACATCAATAACGTAATATAACCTAACCTAACCCAACCTATCATCTTGGCGCTAATGTTTGACAACATTCCTGGCGAGTTGGCCTCTACTTCTCCGTGGGACCCTCATATACATCAATAACGAAATATAACCTAACCTAACCGAACCAAACATCTCGGCGGTAATATTTGGAAACATTCCTGGCGAGTTGGCCTATACGTCTCCGTGGGACCTTTATATACATCTATAACGTAATATAACCTAACCTAACCCAACCTAACATCTCGGCGGTAATATTTGGAAACATTCCTGGCGAGTTGGCCTCTACGTCTCCGTGGGACCTTTATATACATCTATAACGTTATATAATCTAACCTAACCCAACCTAACATCTCGGCGGTAATATTTGATCACATTCCTGGCTTGTTGGCCTCTACGTCTCCGCGGGACGTTTTCATACATCTATAACGTAATATAACCTAACCTAACCGAACCTATCATCTCGGCGGTGATATTTGGAAACATTCCTGGCTAGTTGGCCTCTACTTCTCCGTGGGACCTTTATATACATCTATAACGTAATATAACCTAACCTAACCCAACCTATCATCTCGGCGCTAATATTTGACAACATACCTGGCGAGTTGGCCTCTACGTCTGCGTGGGACCTTTATATACATCAATAACGTAATATAACCTAACCTAACCCAACCTATCATCTTGGCGCTAATGTTTGACAACATTCCTGGCGAGTTGGCCTCTACTTCTGCGTGGGACCTTCATATACATCAATAACGAAATATAACCTAACCTAACCGAACCTAACATCTCGGCGGTAATATTTGGAAACATTCCTGGCGATTTGGCCTCTACGTCTCCGCGGGACGTTTAAATACATCTATAACGTAATATAACCTAACCTAACCCAACCTATCATCTTGGCGCTAATGTTTGACAACATTCCTGGCGAGTTGGCCTCTACTTCTCCGTGGGACCTTCATATACATCAATAACGAAATATAACCTAACCTAACCGAACCTAACATCTCGGCGGTAATATTTGGAAACATTCCTGGCGAGTTGGCCTATACGTCTCCGTGGGACCTTTATATACATCTATAACGTAATATAACCTAACCTAACCCAACCTATCATCTCGGCGCTAATATTTGACAACATACCTGGCGAGTTGGCCTCTACGTCTCCGTGGGACCTTTATATACATCTATAACGTTATATAATCTAACCTAACCCAACCTAACATCTCGGCCGTAATATTTGATCACATTCCTGGCTTGTTGGCCTCTACGTCTCCGCGGGACGTTTAAATACATCTATAACGTAATATAACCTAACCTAACCCAACCTATCATCTTGGCGCTAATGTTTGACAACATTCCTGGCGAGTTGGCCTCTACTTCTCCGTGGGACCTTCATATACATCAATAACGAAATATAACCTAACCTAACCGAACCTAACATCTCGGCGGTAATATATGGAAACATTCCTTGCGAGTTGGCCTATACGTCTCCGTGGGACCTTTATATACATCTATAACGTAATATAACCTAACCTAACCCAACCTATCATCTCGGCGCTAATATTTGACAACATACCTGGCGAGTTGGCCTCTACGTCTCCGTGGGACCTTTATATACATCAATAACGTAATATAACCTAACCTAACCCAACCTATCATCTTGGCGCTAATGTTTGACAACATTCCTGGCGAGTTGGCCTCTACTTCTCCGTGGGACATTCATATACATCAATAACGAAATATAACCTAACCTAACCGAACCTAACATCTCGGCGGTAATATTTGACAACATACCTGGCGAGTTGGCCTCTACGTCTCCGTGGGACCTTTATATACATCAATAACGTAATATAACCTAACCTGACCCAACCTATCATCTTGGCGCTAATGTTTGACAACATTCCTGGCGAGTTGGCCTCTACTTCTCCGTGGGACCTTCATATACATCAATAACGAAATATAACCTAACCTAACCGAACCTAACATCTCGGCGGTAATATTTGGAAACATTCCTGGCGAGTTGGCCTATACGTCTCCGTGGGACCTTTATATACATCTATAACGTAATATAACCTAACCTAACCCAACCTATCATCTCGGCGCTAATATTTGACAACATACCTGGCGAGTTGGCCTCTACGTCTCCGTGGGACCTTTATATACATCAATAACGTAATATAACCTAACCTAACCCAACCTAACATCTTGGCGCTAATGTTTGACAACATTCCTGGCGAGTTGGCCTCTACTTCTCCGTGGGACCTTCATATACATCAATAACGAAATATAACCTAACCTAACCGAACCTAACATCTCGGCGGTAATATTTGACAACATACCTGGCGAGTTGGCCTCTACGTCTCCGTGGGACCTTTATATACATCAATAACGTAATATAACCTAACCTAACCCAACCTATCATCTTGGCGCTAATGTTTGACAACATTCCTGGCGAGTTGGCCTCTACATCTCCGTGGGACCTTCATATACATCAATAACGAAATATAACCTAACCTAACCGAACCTAACATCTCGGCGGTAATATTTGGAAACATTCCTGGCGAGTTGGCCTATACGTCTCCGTGGGACCTTTATATACATCTATAACGTAATATAACCTAACCTAACCCAACCTATCATCTCGGCGCTAATATTTGACAACATACCTGGCGAGTTGGCCTCTACGTCTCCGTGGGACCTTTATATACATCTATAACGTTATATAATCTAACCTAACCCAACCTAACATCGCGGCGGTAATATTTGATCACATTCCTGGCGAGTTGGCCTATACGTCTCCGTGGGACCTTTATATACATCTATAACGTAATATAACCTAACCTAACCCAACCTATCATCTCGGCGCTAATATTTGACAACATACCTGGCGAGTTGGCCCCTACGTCTCCGTGGGACCTTTATATACATCTATAACGTTATATAATCTAACCTAACCCAACCTAACATCTCGGCGGTAATATTTGATCACATTCCTGGCTTGTTGGCCTCTACGTCTCCGCGGGACGTTTAAATACATCTATAACGTAATATAACCTAACCTAACCCAACCTATCATCTTGACGCTAATGTTTGACAACATTCCTGGCGAGTTGGCCTCTACTTCTCCGTGGGACCTTCATATACATCAATAACGAAATATAACCTAACCTAACCGAACCTAACATCTCGACGGCAATATTTGGAAACATTCCTGGCGAGTTGGCCTATACGTCTCCGTGGGACCTTTATATACATCTATAACGTAATATAACCTAACCTAACCCAACCTATCATCTCGGCGCTAATATTTGACAACATACCTGGCGAGTTGGCCTCTACGTCTCCGTGGGACCTTTATATACATCAATAACGTAATATAACCTAACCTAACCCAACCTATCATCTTGGCGCTAATGTTTGACAACATTCCTGGCGAGTTGGCCTCTACTTCTCCGTGGGACCTTCATATACATCAAGAACGAAATATAACCTAACCTAACCGAACCTAACATCTCGGCGGTAATATTTGGCACCATACCTGGCGAGTTGGCCTCTACGTCTCCGTGGGACCTTTATGTACATCAATAACGTAATATAACCTAACCTAACCCAACCTATCATCTTGGCGCTAATGTTTGACAACATTCCTGGCGAGTTGGCCTCTACTTCTCCGTGGGACCTTCATATACATCAATAACGTAATATAACCTAACCTAATCCAACCTAACATCTCGGCGGTAATATTTGAAAATATTCATGGCGAATTGGCCTCTACGTCTCCGTGGTACATTTATATACATCAATAACGTAATATAACCTAACCTAACCCAACCTAACATCTCGGCGGTAATATTTGAAAACATTCCTGGCTTGTTGGCCTCTACGTCACCGTGGGACCTTTATATACATCTATAACGTTATATAATCTAACCTAACCGAACCTAACATCTCGGCGGTAATATTTGATCACATTCCTGGCTTGTTGGCCTCTACGTCTCCGCGGGACGTTTAAATACATCTATAACGTAATATAACCTAACCTAACCCAACCTATCATCTTGGCGCTAATGTTTGACAACATTCCTGGCGAGTTGGCCTCTACTTCTCCGTGGGACCTTCATATACATCAATAACGAAATATAACCTAACCTAACCGAACCTAACATCTCGGCGGTAATATTTGGAAACATTCCTGGCGAGTTGGCCTATACGTCTCCGTGGGACCTTTATATACATCTATAACGTAATATAACCTAACCTAACCCAACCTATCATCTCGGCGCTAATATTTGACAACATACCTGGCGAGTTGGCCCCTACGTCTCCGTGGGACCTTTATATACATCTATAACGTTATATAATCTAACCTAACCCAACCTAACATCTCGGCGGTAATATTTGATCACATTCCTGGCTTGTTGGCCTCTACGTCTCCGCGGGACGTTTAAATACATCTATAACGTAATATAACCTAACCTAACCCAACCTATCATCTTGGCGCTAATGTTTGACAACATTCCTGGCGAGTTGGCCTCTACTTCTCCGTGGGACCTTCATATACATCAATAACGAAATATAACCTAACCTAACCGAACCTAACATCTCGGCGGTAATATTTGGAAACATTCCTGGCGAGTTGGCCTATACGTCTCCGTGGGACCTTTATATACATCTATAACGTAATATAACCTAACCTAACCCAACCTATCATCTCGGCGCTAATATTTGACAACATACCTGGCGAGTTGGCCTCTACGTCTCCGTGGGACCTTTATATACATCAATAACGTAATATAACCTAACCTAACCCAACCTATCATCTTGGCGCTAATGTTTGACAACATTCCTGGCGAGTTGGCCTCTACTTCTCCGTGGGACCTTCATATACATCAAGAACGAAATATAACCTAACCTAACCGAACCTAACATCTCGGCGGTAATATTTGGCAACATACCTGGCGAGTTGGCCTCTACGTCTCCGTGGGACCTTTATGTACATCAATAACGTAATATAACCTAACCTAACCCAACCTATCATCTTGGCGCTAATGTTTGACAACATTCCTGGCGAGTTGGCCTCTACTTCTCCGTGGGACCTTCATATACATCAATAACGTAATATAACCTAACCTAACCCAACCTAACATCTCGGCGGTAATATTTGAAAATATTCATGGCGAATTGGCCTCTACGTCTCCGTGGTACATTTATATACATCAATAACGTAATATAACCTAACCTAACCCAACCTAACATCTCGGCGGTAATATTTGAAAACATTCCTGGCTTGTTGGCCTCTACGTCTCCGTGGGACCTTTATATACATCTATAACGTTATATAATCTAACCTAACCGAACCTAACATCTCGGCGGTAATATTTGATCACATTCCTGGCTTGTTGGCCTCTACGTCTCCGCGGGACGTTTAAATACATCTATAACGTAATATAACCTAACCTAACCCAACCTATCATCTTGGCGCTAATGTTTGACAACATTCCTGGCGAGTTGGCCTCTACTTCTCCGTGGGACCTTCATATACATCAATAACGAAATATAACCTAACCTAACCGAACCTAACATCCCTGCGGTAATATTTGGAAACATTCCTGGCGAGTTGGCCTATACGTCTCCGTGGGACCTTTATATACATCTATAACGTAATATAACCTAACCTAACCCAACCTATCATCTCGGCGCTAATATTTGACAACATACCTGGCGAGTTGGCCCCTACGTCTCCGTGGGACCTTTATATACATCTATAACGTTATATAATCTAACCTAACCCAACCTAACATCTCGGCGGTAATATTTGATCACATTCCTGGCTTGTTGGCCTCTACGTCTCCGCGGGACGTTTAAATACATCTATAACGTAATATAACCTAACCTAACCCAACCTATCATCTTGGCGCTAATGTTTGACAACATTCCTGGCGAGTTGGCCTCTACTTCTCCGTGGGACCTTCATATACATCAATAACGAAATATAACCTAACCTAACCGAACCTAACATCTCGGCGGTAATATTTGGAAACATTCCTGGCGAGTTGGCCTATACGTCTCCGTGGGACCTTTATATACATCTATAACGTAATATAACCTAACCTAACCCAACCTATCATCTCGGCGCTAATATTTGACAACATACCTGGCGAGTTGGCCTCTACGTCTCCGTGGGACCTTTATATACATCAATAACGTAATATAACCTAACCTAACCCAACCTATCATCTTGGCGCTAATGTTTGACAACATTCCTGGCGAGTTGGCCTCTACTTCTCCGTGGGACCTTCATATACATCAATAACGAAATATAACCTAACCTAACCGAACCTAACATCTCGGCGGTAATATTTGACAACATACCTGGCGAGTTGGCCTCTACGTCTCCGTGGGACCTTTATATACATCAATAACGTAATATAACCTAACCTAACCCAACCTAACATCGCGGCGGTAATATTTGATCACATTCCTGGCTTGTTGGCCTCTACGTCTCCGCGGGACGTTTAAATACATCTATAACGTAATATAACCTAACCTAACCCAACCTATCATCTTGGCACTAATGTTTGACAACATTCCTGGCGAGTTGGCCTCTACTTCTCCGTGGGACCTTCATATACATCAATAACGAAATATAACCTAACCTAACCGAACCTAACATCTCGGCGGTAATATTTGGAAACATTCCTGGCGAGTTGGCCTATACGTCTCCGTGGGACCTTTATATACATCTATAACGTAATATAACCTAACCTAACCCAACCTATCATCTCGGCGCTAATATTTGACAACATACCTGGCGAGTTGGCCTCTACGTCTCCGTGGGACCTTTATATACATCTATAACGTTATATAATCTAACCTAACCCAACCTAACATCTCGGCGGTAATATTTGATCACATTCCTGGCTTGTTGGCCTCTACGTCTCCGCGGGACGTTTAAATACATCTATAACGTAATATAACCTAACCTAACCCAACCTATCATCTTGGCGCTAATGTTTGACAACATTCCTGGCGAGTTGGCCTCTACTTCTCCGTGGGACCTTCATATACATCAATAACGAAATATAACCTAACCTAACCGAACCTAACATCTCGGCGGTAATATTTGGAAACATTCCTGGCGAGTTGGCCTATACGTCTCCGTGGGACCTTTATATACATCTATAACGTAATATAACCTAACCTAACCCAACCTATCATCTCGGCGCTAATATTTGACAACATACCTGGCGAGTTGGCCTCTACGTCTCCGTGGGACCTTTATATACATCTATAACGTTATATAATCTAACCTAACCCAACCTAACATCCCGGCGGTAATATTTGATCACATTCCTGGCTTGTTGGCCTCTACGTCTCCGCGGGACGTTTAAATACATCTATAACGTAATATAACCTAACCTAACCCAACCTATCGTCTTGGCGCTAATGTTTGACAACATTCCTGGCGAGTTGGCCTCTACTTCTCCGTGGGACCTTCATATACATCAATAACGAAATATAACCTAACCTAACCGAACCTAACATCTCGGCGGTAATATATGGAAACATTCCTGGCGAGTTGGCCTATACGTCTCCGTGGGACCTTTATATACATCTATAACGTAATATAACCTAACCTAACCCAACCTATCATCTCGGCGCTAATATTTGACAACATACCTGGCGAGTTGGCCTCTACGTCTCCGTGGGACCTTTATATACATCAATAACGTAATATAACCTAACCTAACCCAACCTATCATCTTGGCGCTAATGTTTGACAACATTCCTGGCGAGTTGGCCTCTACTTCTCCGTGGGACCCTCATATACATCAATAACGAAATATAACCTAACCTAACCGAACCTAACATCTCGGCGGTAATATTTGGAAACATTCCAGGCGAGTTGGCCTATACGTCTCCGTGGGACCTTTATATACATCTATAACGTAATATAACCTAACCTAACCCAACCTAACATCTCGGCGGTAATATTTGGAAACATTCATGGCGAGTTGGCCTCTACGTCTCCGTGGGACCTTTATATACATCTATAACGTTATATAATCTAACCTAACCCAACCTGACATCTCGGCGGTAATATTTGATCACATTCCTGGCTTGTTGGCCTCTACGTCTCCGCGGGACGTTTACATACATCTATAACGTAATATAACCTAACCTAACCCAACCTATCATCTTGGCGCTAATGTTTGACAACATTCCTGGCGAGTTGGCCTCTACTTCTCCGTGGGACCTTCATATACATCAATAACGAAATATAACCTAACCTAACCGAACCTAACATCTCGGCGGTAATATTTGGAAACATTCCTGGCGATTTGGCCTCTACGTCTCCGCGGGACGTTTATATACATCAATAACGTAATATAACCTAACCTAACCCAACCTATCATCTTGGCGCTAATGTTTGACAACATTCCTGGCGAGTTGGCCTCTACTTCTGAGTGGGACCTTCATATACATCAATAACGAAATATAACCTAACCTAACCGAACCTAACATCTCGGCGGTAATATTTGGAAACATTCCTGGCGATTTGGCCTCTACGTCTCCGCGGGACGTTTAAATACATCTATAACGTAATATAACCTAACCTAACCCAACCTATCATCTTGGCGCTAATGTTTGACAACATTCCTGGCGAGTTGGCCTCTACTTCTCCGTGGGACCTTCATATACATCAATAACGAAATATAACCTAACCTAACCGAACCTAACATCTCGGCGGTAATATTTGGAAACATTCCTGGCGAGTTGGCCTATACGTCTCCGTGGGACCTTTATATACATCTATAACGTAATATAACCTAACCTAACCCAACCTATCATCTCGGCGCTAATATTTGACAACATACCTGGCGAGTTGGCCTCTACGTCTCCGTGGGACCTTTATATACATCTATAACGTTATATAATCTAACCTAACCCAACCTAACATCTCGGCCGTAATATTTGATCACATTCCTGGCTTGTTGGCCTCTACGTCTCCGCGGGACGTTTAAATACATCTATAACGTAATATAACCTAACCTAAACCAACCTATCATCTTGGCGCTAATGTTTGACAACATTCCTGGCGAGTTGGCCTCTACTTCTCCGTGGGACCTTCATATACATCAATAACGAAATATAACCTAACCTAACCGAACCTAACATCTCGGCGGTAATATTTGGAAACATTCCTGTCGAGTTGGCCTATACGTCTCCGTGGGACCTTTATATACATCTATAACGTAATATAACCTAACCTAACCCAACCTATCATCTCGGCGCTAATATTTGACAACATACCTGGCGAGTTGGCCTCTACGTCTCCGTGGGACCTTTATATACATCAATAACGTAATATAACCTAACCTAACCCAACCTATCATCTTGGCGCTAATGTTTGACAACATTCCTGGCGAGTTGGCCTCTACATCTCCGTGGGACCTTCATATACATCAATAACGAAATATAACCTAACCTAACCGAACCTAACATCTCGGCGGTAATATTTGGAAACATTCCTGGCGAGTTGGCCTATACGTCTCCGTGGGACCTTTATATACATCTATAACGTAATATAACCTAACCTAACCCAACCTATCATCTCGGCGCTAATATTTGACAACATACCTGGCGAGTTGGCCTCTACGTCTCCGTGGGACCTTTATATACATCAATAACGTAATATAACCTAACCTAACCCAACCTATCATCTTGGCGCTAATGTTTGACAACATTCCTGGCGAGTTGGCCTCTACTTCTCCGTGGGACCTTCATATACATCAATAACGTAATATAACCTAACCTAACCCAACCTAACATCTCGGCGGTAATATTTGAAAATATTCATGGCGAATTGGCCTCTACGTCTCCGTGGTACATTTATATACATCAATAACGTAATATAACCTAACCTAACCCAACCTAACATCTCGGCGGTAATATTTGAAAACATTCCTGGCTTGTTGGCCTCTACGTATCCGTGGGACCTTTATATACATCTATAACGTTATATAATCTAACCTAACCGAACCTAACATCTCGGCGGTAATATTTGATCACATTCCTGGCTTGTTGGCCTCTACGTCTCCGCGGGACGTTTAAATACATCTATAACGTAATATAACCTAACCTAACCCAACCTATCATCTTGGCGCTAATGTTTGACAACATTCCTGGCGAGTTGGCCTCTACTTCTCCGTGGGACCTTCATATACATCAATAACGAAATATAACCTAACCTAACCGAACCTAACATCTCGGCGGTAATGTTTGACAACATTCCTGGCGAGTTGGCCTCTACTTCTCCGTGGGACCTTCATATACATCAAGAACGAAATATAACCTAACCTAACCGAACCTAACATCTCGGCGGTAATATTTGGCAACATACCTGGCGAGTTGGCCTCTACGTCTCCGTGGGACCTTTATGTACATCAATAACGTAATATAACCTAACCTAACCCAACCTATCATCTTGGCGCTAATGTTTGACAACATTCCTGGCGAGTTGGCCTCTACTTCTCCGTGGGACCTTCATATACATCAATAACGTAATATAACCTAACCTAACCCAACCTAACATCTCGGCGGTAATATTTGAAAATATTCATGGCGAATTGGCCTCTACGTCTCCGTGGTACATTTATATACATCAATAACGTAATATAACCTAACCTAACCCAACCTAACATCTCGGCGGTAATATTTGAAAACATTCCTGGCTTGTTGGCCTCTACGTCTCCGTGGGACCTTTATATACATCTATAACGTTATATAATCTAACCTAACCGAACCTAACATCTCGGCGGTAATATTTGATCACATTCCTGGCTTGTTGGCCTCTACGTCTCCGCGGGACGTTTAAATACATCTATAACGTAATATAACCTAACCTAACCCAACCTATCATCTTGGCGCTAATGTTTGACAACATTCCTGGCGAGTTGGCCTCTACTTCTCCGTGGGACCTTCATATACATCAATAACGAAATATAACCTAACCTAACCGAACCTAACATCCCTGCGGTAATATTTGGAAACATTCCTGGCGAGTTGGCCTATACGTCTCCGTGGGACCTTTATATACATCTATAACGTAATATAACCTAACCTAACCCAACCTATCATCTCGGCGCTAATATTTGACAACATACCTGGCGAGTTGGCCCCTACGTCTCCGTGGGACCTTTATATACATCTATAACGTTATATAATCTAACCTAACCCAACCTAACATCTCGGCGGTAATATTTGATCACATTCCTGGCTTGTTGGCCTCTACGTCTCCGCGGGACGTTTAAATACATCTATAACGTAATATAACCTAACCTAACCCAACCTATCATCTTGGCGCTAATGTTTGACAACATTCCTGGCGAGTTGGCCTCTACTTCTCCGTGGGACCTTCATATACATCAATAACGAAATATAACCTAACCTAACCGAACCTAACATCTCGGCGGTAATATTTGGAAACATTCCTGGCGAGTTGGCCTATACGTCTCCGTGGGACCTTTATATACATCTATAACGTAATATAACCTAACCTAACCCAACCTATCATCTCGGCGCTAATATTTGACAACATACCTGGCGAGTTGGCCTCTACGTCTCCGTGGGACCTTTATATACATCAATAACGTAATATAACCTAACCTAACCCAACCTATCATCTTGGCGCTAATGTTTGACAACATTCCTGGCGAGTTGGCCTCTACTTCTCCGTGGGACCTTCATATACATCAATAACGAAATATAACCTAACCTAACCGAACCTAACATCTCGGCGGTAATATTTGACAACATACCTGGCGAGTTGGCCTCTACGTCTCCGTGGGACCTTTATATACATCAATAACGTAATATAACCTAACCTAACCCAACCTAACATCGCGGCGGTAATATTTGATCACATTCCTGGCTTGTTGGCCTCTACGTCTCCGCGGGACGTTTAAATACATCTATAACGTAATATAACCTAACCTAACCCAACCTATCATCTTGGCACTAATGTTTGACAACATTCCTGGCGAGTTGGCCTCTACTTCTCCGTGGGACCTTCATATACATCAATAACGAAATATAACCTAACCTAACCGAACCTAACATCTCGGCGGTAATATTTGGAAACATTCCTGGCGAGTTGGCCTATACGTCTCCGTGGGACCTTTATATACATCTATAACGTAATATAACCTAACCTAACCCAACCTATCATCTCGGCGCTAATATTTGACAACATACCTGGCGAGTTGGCCTCTACGTCTCCGTGGGACCTTTATATACATCTATAACGTTATATAATCTAACCTAACCCAACCTAACATCTCGGCGGTAATATTTGATCACATTCCTGGCTTGTTGGCCTCTACGTCTCCGCGGGACGTTTAAATACATCTATAACGTAATATAACCTAACCTAACCCAACCTATCATCTTGGCGCTAATGTTTGACAACATTCCTGGCGAGTTGGCCTCTACTTCTCCGTGGGACCTTCATATACATCAATAACGAAATATAACCTAACCTAACCGAACCTAACATCTCGGCGGTAATATTTGGAAACATTCCTGGCGAGTTGGCCTATACGTCTCCGTGGGACCTTTATATACATCTATAACGTAATATAACCTAACCTAACCCAACCTATCATCTCGGCGCTAATATTTGACAACATACCTGGCGAGTTGGCCTCTACGTCTCCGTGGGACCTTTATATACATCTATAACGTTATATAATCTAACCTAACCCAACCTAACATCCCGGCGGTAATATTTGATCACATTCCTGGCTTGTTGGCCTCTACGTCTCCGCGGGACGTTTAAATACATCTATAACGTAATATAACCTAACCTAACCCAACCTATCGTCTTGGCGCTAATGTTTGACAACATTCCTGGCGAGTTGGCCTCTACTTCTCCGTGGGACCTTCATATACATCAATAACGAAATATAACCTAACCTAACCGAACCTAACATCTCGGCGGTAATATTTGGAAACATTCCTGGCGAGTTGGCCTATACGTCTCCGTGGGACCTTTATATACATCTATAACGTAATATAACCTAACCTAACCCAACCTATCATCTCGGCGCTAATATTTGACAACATACCTGGCGAGTTGGCCCCTACGTCTCCGTGGGACCTTTATATACATCTATAACGTTATATAATCTAACCTAACCCAACCTAACATCTCGGCGGTAATATTTGATCACACTCCTGGCTTGTTGGCCTCTACGTCTCCGCGGGACGTTTAAATACATCTATAACGTAATATAACCTAACCTAACCCAACCTATCATCTTGGAGCTAATGTTTGACAACATTCCTGGCGAGTTGGCCTCTACTTCTCCGTGGGACCTTCATATACATCAATAACGAAATATAACCTAACCTAACCGAACCTAACATCTCGGCGGTAATATTTGGAAACATTCCTGGCGAGTTGGCGTATACGTCTCCGTGGGACCTTTATATACATCTATAACGTAATATAACCTAACCTAACCCAACCTATCATCTCGACGCTAATATTTGACAACATACCTGGCGAGTTGGCCTCTACGTCTCCGTGGGACCTTTATATACATCAATAACGTAATATAACCTAACCTAACCCAACCTATCATCTTGGCGCTAATGTTTGACAACATTCCTGGCGAGTTGGCCTCTACTTCTCCGTGGGACCTTCATATACATCAATAACGAAATATAACCTAACCTAACCGAACCTAACATCTCGGCGGTAATATTTGACGACATACCTGGCGAGTTAGCCTCTACGTCTCCGTGGGACCTTTATATACATCAATAACGTAATATAACCTAACCTAACCCAACCTAACATCGCGGCGGTAATATTTGATCACATTTCTGGCTTGTTGGCCTCTACGTCTCCGCGGGACGTTTAAATACATCTATAACGTAATATAACCTAACCTAACCCAACCTATCATCTCGGCGCTAATATTTGACAACATACCTGGCGAGTTGGACTCTACGTCTCCGTGGGACCTTTATATACATCAATAACGTAATATAACCTAACCTAACCCAACCTATCATCTTGGCGCTAATGTTTGACAACATTCCTGGCGAGTTGGCCTCTACTTCTACGTGGGACCTTCATATACATCAAGAACGAAATATAACCTAACCTAACCGAACCTAACATCTCGGCGGTAATATTTGACAACATACCTGGCGAGTTGGCCTCTACGTCTCCGTGGGACATTTATGTACATCAATAACGTAATATAACCTAACCTAACCCAACCTATCATCTTGGCGCTAATGTTTGACAACATTCCTAGCGAGTTGGCCTCTACTTCTCCGTGGGACCTTCATATACATCAATAACGTAATATAACCTAACCTAACCCAACCTATCATCTTGGCGCTAATGTTTGACAACATTCCTGGCGAGTTGGCCTCTACTTCTCCGTGGGACCTTCATATACATCAAGAACGAAATATAACCTAACCTAACCGAACCTAACATCTCGGCGGTAATATTTGACAACATACCTGGCGAGTTGGCCTCTACGTCTCCGTGGGACCTTTATGTACATCAATAACGTAATATAACCTAACCTAACCCAACCTATCATCTTGGCGCTAATGTTTGACAACATTCCTGGCGAGTTGGCCTCTACTTCTCCGTGGGACCTTCATATACATCAATAACGTAATATAACCTAACCTAACCCAACCTATCATCTTGGCGCTAATGTTTGACAACATTCCTGGCGAGTTGGCCTCTACTTCTCCGTGGGACCTTCATATACACCAATAACGAAATATAACCTAACCTAACCGAACCTAACATCTCGGCGGTAATATTTGGAAACATTCCTGGCGAGTTGGCCTATACGTCTCCGTGGGACCTTTATATACATCTATAACGTAATATAACCTAATCTAACCCAACCTATCATCTCGGCGCTAATATTTGACAACATACCTGGCGAGTTGGCCCCTACGTCTCCGTGGGACCTTTATATACATCTATAACGTTATATAATCTAACCTAACCCAACCTAACATCTCGGCGGTAATATTTGATCACACACCTGGCTTGTTGGCCTCTACGTCTCCGCGGGACGTTTAAATACATCTATAACGTAATATAACCTAACCTAAACCAACCTATCATCTTGGCGCTAATGTTTGACAACATTCCTGGCGAGTTGGCCTCTACATCTCCGTGGGACCTTCATATACATCAATAACGAAATATAACCTAACCTAACCGAACCTAACATCTCGGCGGTAATATTTGGAAACATTCCTGGCGAGTTGGCCTATACGTCTCCGTGGGACCTTTATATACATCTATAACGTAATATAACCTAACCTAACCCAACCTATCATCTCGGCGCTAATATTTGACAACATACCTGGCGAGTTGGCCTCTACGTCTCCAGGGACCTTTATATACATCAATAACGTAATATAACCTAACCTAACCCAACCTATCATCTTGGCGCTAATGTTTGACAACATTCCTGGCGAGTTGGCCTCTACTTCTCCGTGGGACCTTCATATACATCAAGAACGAAATATAACCTAACCTAACCGAACCTAACATCTCGGCGGTAATATTTGACAACATACCTGGCGAGTTGGCCTCTACGTCTCCGTGGGACCTTTATGTACATCAATAACGTAATATAACCTAACCTAACCCAACCTATCATTTTGGCGCTAATGTTTGACAACATTCCTGGCGAGTTGGCCTCTACTTCTCCGTGGGACCTTCATATACATCAATAACGTAATATAAACTAACCTAACCCAACCTAACATCTCGGCGGTAATATTTGAAAATATTCATGGCGAATTGGCCTCTACGTCTCCGTGGTACATTTATATACATCAATAACGTAATATAACCTAACCTAACCCAACCTAACATCTCGGCGGTAATATTTGAAAACATTCCTGGCTTGTTGGCCTCTACGTCTCCGTGGGACCTTTATATACATCTATAACGTTATATAATCTAACCTAACCGAACCTAACATCTCGCCGGTAATATTTGATCACATTCCTGGCTTGTTGGCCTCTACGTCTCCGCGGGACGTTTAAATACATCTATAACGTAATATAACCTAACCTAACCCAACCTATCATCTTGGCGCTAATGTTTGACAACATTCCTGGCGAGTTGGCCTCTACTTCTCCGTGGGACCTTCATATACATCAATAACGAAATATAACCTAACCTAACCGAACCTAACATCTCGGCGGTAATATTTGGAAACATTCCTGGCGAGTTGGCCTATACGTCTCCGTGGGACCTTTATATACATCTATAACGTAATATAACCTAACCTAAACCAACCTATCATCTCGGCGCTAATATTTGACAACATACCTGGCGAGTTGGCCCCTACGTCTCCGTGGGACCTTTATATACATCTATAACGTTATATAATCTAACCTAACCCAACCTAACATCTCGGCGGTAATATTTGATCACATTCCTGGCTTGTTGGCCTCTACGTCTCCGCGGGACGTTTAAATACATCTATAACGTAATATAACCTAACCTAACCCAACCTATCATCTTGGCGCTAATGTTTGACAACATTCCTGGCGAGTTGGCCTCTACTTCTCCGTGGGACCTTCATATACATCAATAACGAAATATAACCTAACCTAACCGAACCTAACATCTCGGCGGTAATATTTGGAAACATTCCTGGCGAGTTGGCCTATACGTCTCCGTGGGACCTTTATATACATCTATAACGTAATATAACCTAACCTAACCCAACCTATCATCTCGGCGCTAATATTTGACAACATACCTGGCGAGTTGGCCTCTACGTCTCCGTGGGACCTTTATATACATCAATAACGTAATATAACCTAACCTAACCCAACCTATCATCTTGGCGCTAATGTTTGACAACATTCCTGGCGAGTTGGCCTCTACTTCTCCGTGGGACCTTCATATACATCAATAACGAAATATAACCTAACCTAACCGAACCTAACATCTCGACGGTAATATTTGACAACATACCTGGCGAGTTGGCCTCTACGTCTCCGTGGAACCTTTATATACATCAATAACGTAATATAACCTAACCTAACCCAACCTATCATCTTGGCGCTAATGTTTGACAACATTCCTGGCGAGTTGGCCTCTACTTCTCCGTGGGACCTTCATATACATCAATAACGAAATATAACCTAACCTAACCGAACCTAACATCTCGGCGGTAATATTTGGAAACATTCCTGGCGAGTTGGCCTATACGTCTCCGTGGGACCTTTATATACATCTATAACGTAATATAACCTAACCTAACCCAACCTATCATCTCGGCGCTAATATTTGACAACATACCTGGCCAGTTGGCCTCTACGTCTCCGTGGGACCTTTATATACATCTATAACGTTATATAATCTAACCTAACCCAACCTAACATCGCGGCGGTAATATTTGATCACATTCCTGGCTTGTTGGCCTCTACGTCTCCGCGGGACGTTTAAATACATCTATAACGTAATATAACCTAACCTAACCCAACCTATCATCTTGGCGCTAATGTTTGACAACATTCCTGGCGAGTTGGCCTCTACTTCTCCGTGGGACCTTCATATACATCAATAACGAAATATAACCTAACCTAACCGAACCTAACATCTCGGCGGTAATATTTGGAAACATTCCTGGCGCGTTGGCCTATACGTCTCCGTGGGACCTTTATATACATCTATAACGTAATATAACCTAACCTAACCCAACCTATCATCTCGGCGCTAATATTTGACAACATACCTGGCGAGCTGGCCTCTACGTCTCCGTGGGACCTTTATATACATCAATAACGTAATATAACCTAACCTAACCCAACCTATCATCTTGGCGCTAATGTTTGACAACATTCCTGGCGAGTTGGCCTCTACTTCTCCGTGGGACCTTCATATACATCAAGAACGAAATATAACCTAACCTAACCGAACCTAACATCTCGGCGGTAATATTTGACAACATACCTGGCGAGTTGGCCTCTACGTCTCCGTGGGACCTTTATGTACATCAATAACGTAATATAACCTAACCTAACCCAACCTATCATCTTGGCGCTAATGTTTGACAACATTCCTGGCGAGTTGGCCTCTACTTCTCCGTGGGACCTTCATATACATCAATAACGTAATATAACCTAACCTAACCGAACCTAACATCTCGGCGGTAATATTTGGAAACATTCCTGGCGAGTTGGCCTATACGTCTCCGTGGGACCTTTATATACATCTATAACGTAATATAACCTAACCTAACCCAACCTATCATCTCGGCGCTAATATTTGACAACATACCTGGCGAGTTGGCCTCTACGTCTCCGTGGGACCTTTATATACATCTATAACGTTATATAATCTATCCTAACCCAACCTAACATCGCGGCGGTAATATTTGATCACATTCCTGGCTTGTTGGCCTCTACGTCTCCGCGGGACGTTTAAATACATCTATAACGTAATATAACCTAACCTAACCCAACCTATCATCTTGGCGCTAATGTTTGACAACATTCCTGGCGAGTTGGCCTCTACTTCTCCGTGGGACCTTCATATACATCAATAACGAAATATAACCTAACCTAACCGAACCTAACATCTCGGCGGTAATATTTGGAAACATTCCTGGCGCGTTGGCCTATACGTCTCCGTGGGACCTTTATATACATCTATAACGTAATATAACCTAACCTAACCCAACCTATCATCTCGGCGCTAATATTTGACAACATACCTGGCGAGTTGGCCTCTACGTCTCCGTGGGACCTTTATATACATCAATAACGTAATATAACCTAACCTAACCCAACCTATCATCTTGGCGCTAATGTTTGACAACATTCCTGGCGAGTTGGCCTCTACTTCTCCGTGGGACCTTCATATACATCAAGAACGAAATATAACCTAACCTAACCGAACCTAACATCTCGGCGGTAATATTTGACAACATACCTGGCGAGTTGGCCTCTACGTCTCCGTGGGACCTTTATGTACATCAATAACGTAATATAACCTAACCTAACCCAACCTATCATCTTGGCGCTAATGTTTGACAACATTCCTGGCGAGTTGGCCTCTACTTCTCCGTGGGACCTTCATATACATCAATAACGTAATATAACCTAACCTAACCCAACCTAACATCTCGGCGGTAATATTTGAAAATATTCATGGCGAATTGGCCTCTACGTCTCCGTGGTACATTTATATACATCAATAACGTAATATAACCTAACCTAACCCAACCTAACATCTCGGCGGTAATATTTGAAAACATTCCTGGCTTGTTGGCCTCTACGCCTCCGTGGGACCTTTATATACATCTATAACGTTATATAACCTAACCTAACCCAACCTATCATCTCGGCGCTAATATTTGACAACATACCTGGCGAGTTGGCCTCTACGTCTCCGTGGGACCTTTATATACATCAATAACGTAATATAACCTAACCTAACCCAACCTATCATCTTGGCGCTAATGTTTGACAACATTCCTGGCGAGTTGGCCTCTACTTCTCCGTGGGACCTTCATATACATCAATAACGAAATATAACCTAACCTAACCGAACCTAACATCTCGGCGGTAATATTTGGAAACATTCCTGGCGAGTTGGCCTCTACGTCTCCGCGGGACGTTTAAATACATCTATAACGTAACATAACCTAACCTAACCCAACCTATCATCTTGGCGCTAATGTTTGACAACATTCCTGGCGAGTTGGCCTCTACTTCTCCGTGGGACCTTCATATACATCAATAACGAAATATAACCTAACCTAACCGAACCTAACATCTCGGCGGTAATATTTGGAAACATTCCTGGCGAGTTGGCCTCTACGTCTCCGTGGGACCTTTATATACATCTATAACGTAATATAACCTAACCTAACCCAACCTATCATCTCGGCGCTAATATTTGACAACATACCTGGCGGGTTGGCCTCTACTTCTCCGTGGGACCTTCATATACATCAATAACGAAACATAACCTAACCTAATCCAACCTAACATCTCGGCGGTAATATTTGAAAACATTCATGGCGAGTTGGCATCTACGTCTCCGTGGGATCTTTATAAACATCTATAACGTAATATAACCTAACCTAACCCAACCTAACATCTCGGCGGTAATATTTGAACACATTCCTGGCTTGTTGGCCTCTACGTCTCCGTGGGACCTTTATATACATCTATAACGTTATATAATCTAACCTAACCCAACCTAACATCTCGGCGGTAATATTTGATCACATTCCTGGCTTGTTGGCCTCTACGTCTCCGCGGGACGTTTAAATACATCTATAACGTAACATAACCTAACCTAACCCAACCTATCATCTTGGCGCTAATGTTTGACAACATTCCTGGCGAGTTGGCCTCTACTTCTCCGTGGGACCTTCATATACATCAATAACGAAATATAACCTAACCTAACCGAACCTAACATCTCGGCGGTAATATTTGAAAATATTCATGGCGAATTGGCCTCTACGTCTCCGTGGTACATTTATATACATCAATAACGAAATATAACCTAACCTAACCGAACCTAACATCTCGGCGGTAATATTTGACAACATACCTGGCGAGTTGGCCTCTACGTCTCCGTGGGACCTTTATATACATCAATAACGTAATATAACCTAACCTAACCCAACCTAACATCGCGGCGGTAATATTTGATCACATTCCTGGCTTGTTGGCCTCTACGTCTCCGCGGGACGTTTAAATACATCTATAACGTAATATAACCTAACCTAACCCAACCTATCATCTTGGCGCTAATGTTTGACAACATTCCTGGCGAGTTGGCCTCTACATCTCCGTGGGACCTTCATATACATCAATAACGAAATATAACCTAACCTAACCGAACCTAACATCTCGGCGGTAATATTTGGAAACATTCCTGGCGAGTTGGCCTATACGTCTCCGTGGGACCTTTATATACATCTATAACGTAATATAACCTAACCTAACCCAACCTATCATCTCGGCGCTAATATTTGACAACATACCTGGCGAGTTGGCCTCTACGTCTCCGTGGGACCTTTATATACATCAATAACGTAATATAACCTAACCTAACCCAACCTATCATCTTGGCGCTAATGTTTGACAACATTCCTGGCGAGTTGGCCTCTACATCTCCGTGGGACCTTCATATACATCAATAACGAAATATAACCTAACCTAACCGAACCTAACATCTCGGCGGTAATATTTGGAAACATTCCTGGCGAGTTGGCCTATACGTCTCCGTGGGACCTTTATATACATCTATAACGTAATATAACCTAACCTAACCCAACCTATCATCTCGGCGCTAATATTTGACAACATACCTGGCGAGTTGGCCTCTACGTCTCCGTGGGACCTTTATATACATCTATAACGTTATATAATCTAACCTAACCCAACCTAACATCGCGGCGGTAATATTTGATCACATTCCTGGCGAGTTGGCCTATACGTCTCCGTGGGACCTTTATATACATCTATAACGTAATATAACGTAACCTAACCCAACCTATCATCTTGGCGCTAATGTTTGACAACATTCCTGGCGAGTTGGCCTCTACTTCTCCGTGGGACCTTCATATACATCAATAACGAAATATAACCTAACCTAACCGAACCTAACATCTCGGCGGTAATATTTGGAAACATTCCTGGCGAGTTGGCCTATACGTCTCCGTGGGACCTTTATATACATCTATAACGTAATATAACCTAACCTAACCCAACCTATCATCTCGGCGCTAATATTTGACAACATACCTGGCGAGTTGGCCTCTACGTCTCCGTGGGACCTTTATATACATCAATAACGTAATATAACCTAACCTAACCCAACCTATCATCTTGGCGCTAATGTTTGACAACATTCCTGGCGAGTTGGCCTCTACTTCTCCGTGGGACCTTCATATACATCAAGAACGAAATATAACCTAACCTAACCGAACCTAACATCTCGGCGGTAATATTTGACAACATACCTGGCGAGTTGGCCTCTACGTCTCCGTGGGACCTTTATATACATCAATAACGTAATATAACCTAACCTAACCCAACCTATCATCTTGGCGCTAATGTTTGACAACATTCCTGGCGAGTTGGCCTCTACTTCTCCGTGGGACCTTCATATACATCAATAACGAAATATAACCTAACCTAACCGAACCTAACATCTCGGCGGTAATATTTGGAAACATTCCTGGCGAGTTGGCCTATACGTCTCCGTGGGACCTTTATATACATCTATAACGTAATATAACCTAACCTAACCCAACCTATCATCTCAGCGCTAATATTTGACAACATACCTGGCGAGTTGGCCTCTACGTCTCCGTGGGACCTTTATATACATCTATAACGTTATATAATCTAACCTAACCCAACCTAACATCGCGGCGGTAATATTTGATCACATTCCTGGCTTGTTGGCCTCTACGTCTCCGCGGGACGTTTAAATACATCTATAACGTAATATAACCTAACCTAACCCAACCTATCATCTTGGCGCTAATGTTTGACAACATTCCTGGCGAGTTGGCCTCTACTTCTCCGTGGGACCTTCATATACATCAATAACGAAATATAACCTAACCTAACCGAACCTAACATCTCGGCGGTAATATTTGGAAGCATTCCTGGCGAGTTGGCCTATACGTCTCCGTGGGACCTTTATATACATCTATAACGTAATATAACCTAACCTAACCCAACCTATCATCTCGGCGCTAATATTTGACAACATACCTGGCGAGTTGGCCTCTACGTCTCCGTGGGACCTTTATATACATCAATAACGTAATATAACCTAACCTAACCGAACCTAACATCTCGGCGGTAATATTTGGAAACATTCCTGGCGAGTTGGCCTATACGTCTCCGTGGGACCTTTATATACATCTATAACGTAATATAACCTAACCTAACCCAACCTATCATCTCAGCGCTAATATTTGACAACATACCTGGCGAGTTGGCCTCTACGTCTCCGTGGGACCTTTATATACATCTATAACGTTATATAATCTAACCTAACCCAACCTAACATCGCGGCGGTAATATTTGATCACATTCCTGGCTTGTTGGCCTCTACGTCTCCGCGGGACGTTTAAATACATCTATAACGTAATATAACCTAACCTAACCCAACCTATCATCTTGGCGCTAATGTTTGACAACATTCCTGGCGAGTTGGCCTCTACTTCTCCGTGGGACCTTCATATACATCAATAACGAAATATAACCTAACCTAACCGAACCTAACATCTCGGCGGTAATATTTGGAAACATTCCTGGCGCGTTGGCCTATACGTCTCCGTGGGACCTTTATATACATCTATAACGTAATATAACCTAACCTAACCCAACCTATCATCTCGGCGCTAATATTTGACAACATACCTGGCGAGTTGGCCTCTACGTCTCCGTGGGACCTTTATATACATCAATAACGTAATATAACCTAACCTAACCCAACCTATCATCTTGGCGCTAATGTTTGACAGCATTCCTGGCGAGTTGGCCTCTACTTCTCCGTGGGACCTTCATATACATCAAGAACGAAATATAACCTAACCTAACCGAACCTAACATCTCGGCGGTAATATTTGACAACATACCTGGCGAGTTGGCCTCTACGTCTCCGTGGGACCTTTATGTACATCAATAACGTAATATAACCTAACCTAATCCAACCTATCATCTTGGCGCTAATGTTTGACAACATTCCTGGCGAGTTGGCCTCTACTTCTCCGTGGGACCTTCATATACATCAATAACGTAATATAACCTAACCTAACCCAACCTAACATCTCGGCGGTAATATTTGAAAATATTCATGGCGAATTGGCCTCTACGTCTCCGTGGTACATTTATATACATCAATAACGTAATATAACCTAACCTAATCCAACCTAACATCTCGGCGGTAATATTTGAAAACATTCCTGGCTTGTTGGCCTCTACGCCTCCGTGGGACCTTTATATACATCTATAACGTTATATAACCTAACCTAACCCAACCTATCATCTCGGCGCTAATATTTGACAACATACCTGGCGAGTTGGCCTCTACGTCTCCGTGGGACCTTTATATACATCAATAACGTAATATAACCTAACCTAACCCAACCTATCATCTTGGCGCTAATGTTTGACAACATTCCTGGCGAGTTGGCCTCTACTTCTCCGTGGGACCTTCATATACATCAATAACGAAATATAACCTAACCTAACCGAACCTAACATCTCGGCGGTAATATTTGGAAACATTCCTGGCGAGTTGGCCTCTACGTCTCCGCGGGACGTTTAAATACATCTATAACGTAACATAACCTAACCTAACCCAACCTATCATCTTGGCGCTAATGTTTGACAACATTCCTGGCGAGTTGGCCTCTACTTCTCCGTGGGACCTTCATATACATCAAGAACGAAATATAACCTAACCTAACCGAACCTAACATCTCGGCGGTAATATTTGACAACATACCTGGCGAGTTGGCCTCTACGTCTCCGTGGGACCTTTATGTACATCAATAACGTAATATAACCTAACCTAACCCAACCTATCATCTTGGCGCTAATGTTTGACAACATTCCTGGCGAGTTGGCCTCTACTTCTCCGTGGGACCTTCATATACATCAATAACGTAATATAACCTAACCTAACCCAACCTAACATCTCGGCGGTAATATTTGAAAATATTCATGGCGAATTGGCCTCTACGTCTCCGTGGTACATTTATATACATCAATAACGTAATATAACCTAACCTAACCCAACCTAACATCTCGGCGGTAATATTTGAAAACATTCCTGGCTTGTTGGCCTCTACGTCTCCGTGGGACCTTTATATACATCTATAACGTTATATAATCTAACCTAACCGAACCTAACATCTCGCCGGTAATATTTGATCACATTCCTGGCTTGTTGGCCTCTACGTCTCCGCGGGACGTTTAAATACATCTATAACGTAATATAACCTAACCTAACCCAACCTATCATCTTGGCGCTAATGTTTGACAACATTCCTGGCGAGTTGGCCTCTACTTCTCCGTGGGACCTTCATATACATCAATAACGAAATATAACCTAACCTAACCGAACCTAACATCTCGGCGGTAATATTTGGAAACATTCCTGGCGAGTTGGCCTATACGTCTCCGTGGGACCTTTATATACATCTATAACGTAATATAACCTAACCTAAACCAACCTATCATCTCGGCGCTAATATTTGACAACATACCTGGCGAGTTGGCCCCTACGTCTCCGTGGGACCTTTATATACATCTATAACGTTATATAATCTAACCTAACCCAACCTAACATCTCGGCGGTAATATTTGATCACATTCCTGGCTTGTTGGCCTCTACGTCTCCGCGGGACGTTTAAATACATCTATAACGTAATATAACCTAACCTAACCCAACCTATCATCTTGGCGCTAATGTTTGACAACATTCCTGGCGAGTTGGCCTCTACTTCTCCGTGGGACCTTCATATACATCAATAACGAAATATAACCTAACCTAACCGAACCTAACATCTCGGCGGTAATATTTGGATACATTCCTGGCGAGTTGGCCTATACGTCTCCGTGGGACCTTTATATACATCTATAACGTAATATAACCTAACCTAACCCAACCTATCATCTCGGCGCTAATATTTTACAACATACCTGGCGAGTTGGCCTCTACGTCTCCGTGGGACCTTTATATACATCAATAACGTAATATAACCTAACCTAACCCAACCTATCATCTTGGCGCTAATGTTTGACAACATTCCTGGCGAGTTGGCCTCTACTTCTCCGTGGGACCTTCATATACATCAATAACGAAATATAACCTAACCTAACCGAACCTAACATCTCGGCGGTAATATTTGACAACATACCTGGCGAGTTGGCCTCTACGTCTCCGTGGGACCTTTATATACATCAATAACGTAATATAACCTAACCTAACCCAACCTATCATCTTGGCGCTAATGTTTGACAACATTCCTGGCGAGTTGGCCTCTACTTCTCCGTGGGACCTTCATATACATCAATAACGAAATATAACCTAACCTAACCGAACCTAACATCTCGGCGGTAATATTTGGAAACATTCCTGGCGAGTTGGCCTCTACGTCTCCGCGGGACGTTTAAATACATCTATAACGTAACATAACCTAACCTAACCCAACCTATCATCTTGGCGCTAATGTTTGACAACATTCCTGGCGAGTTGGCCTCTACTTCTCCGTGGGACCTTCATATACATCAATAACGAAATATAACCTAACCTAACCGAACCTAACATCTCGGCGGTAATATTTGGAAACATTCCTGGCGAGTTGGCCTCTACGTCTCCGTGGGACCTTTATATACATCTATAACGTAATATAACCTAACCTAACCCAACCTATCATCTCGGCGCTAATATTTGACAACATACCTGGCGAGTTGGCCTCTACTTCTCCGTGGGACCTTCATATACATCAATAACGAAACATAACCTAACCTAATCCAACCTAACATCTCGGCGGTAATATTTGAAAACATTCATGGCGAGTTGGCATCTACGTCTCCGTGGGATCTTTATATACATCTATAACGTAATATAACCTAACCTAACCCAACCTAACATCTCGGCGGTAATATTTGAACACATTCCTGGCTTGTTGGCCTCTACGTCTCCGTGGGACCTTTATATACATCTATAACGTTATATAATCTAACCTAACCCAACCTAACATCTCGGCGGTAATATTTGATCACATTCCTGGCTTGTTGGCCTCTACGTCTCCGCGGGACGTTTAAATACATCTATAACGTAATATAACCTAACCTAACCCAACCTAACATCTCGGCGGTAATATTTGAAAATATTCATGGCGAATTGGCCTCTACGTCTCCGTGGTACATTTATATACATCAATAACGTAATATAACCTAACCTAACCCAACCTAACATCTCGGCGGTAATATTTGAAAACATTCCTGGCTTGTTGGCCTCTACGTCTCCGTGGGACCTTTATATACATCTATAACGTTATATAACCTAACCTGACCCAACCTATCATCTCGGCGCTAATATTTGACAACATACCTGGCGAGTTGGCCTCTACGTCTCCGTGGGACCTTTATATACATCAATAACGTAATATAACCTAACCTAACCCAACCTATCATCTTGGCGCTAATGTTTGACAACATTCCTGGCGAGTTGGCCTCTACTTCTCCGTGGGACCTTCATATACATCAATAACGAAATATAACCTAACCTAACCGAACCTAACATCTCGGCGGTAATATTTGGAAACATTCCTGGCGAGTTGGCCTCTACGTCTCCGCGGGACGTTTAAATACATCTATAACGTAACATAACCTAACCTAACCCAACCTATCATCTTGGCGCTAATGTTTGACAACATTCCTGGTGAGTTGGCCTCTACTTCTCCGTGGGACCTTCATATACATCAATAACGAAATATAACCTAACCTAACCGAACCTAACATCTCGGCGGTAATATTTGGAAACATTCCTGGCGAGTTGGCCTCTACGTCTCCGTGGGACCTTTATATACATCTATAACGTAATATAACCTAACCTAACCCAACCTATCATCTCGGCGCTAATATTTGACAACATACCTGGCGAGTTGGCCTCTACTTCTCCGTGGGACCTTCATATACATCAATAACGAAACATAACCTAACCTAATCCAACCTAACATCTCGGCGGTAATATTTGAAAACATTCATGGCGAGTTGGCATCTACGTCTCCGTGGGATCTTTATATACATCTATAACGTAATATAACCTAACCTAACCCAACCTAACATCTCGGCGGTAATATTTGAACACATTCCTGGCTTGTTGGCCTCTACGTCTCCGTGGGACCTTTATATACATCTATAACGTTATATAATCTAACCTAACCCAACCTAACATCTCGGCGGTAATATTTGATCACATTCCTGGCTTGTTGGCCTCTACGTCTCCGCGGGACGTTTAAATACATCTATAACGTAATATAACCTAACCTAACCCAACCTAACATCTCGGCGGTAATATTTGAAAATATTCATGGCGAATTGGCCTCTACGTCTCCGTGGTACATTTATATACATCAATAACGTAATATAACCTAACCTAACCCAACCTAACATCTCGGCGGTAATATTTGAAAACATTCCTGGCTTGTTGGCCTCTACGTCTCCGTGGGACCTTTATATACATCTATAACGTTATATAACCTAACCTAACCCAACCTATCATCTCGGCGCTAATATTTGACAACATACCTGGCGAGTTGGCCTCTACGTCTCCGTGGGACCTTTATATACATCAATAACGTAATATAACCTAACCTAACCCAACCTATCATCTTGGCGCTAATGTTTGACAACATTCCTGGCGAGTTGGCCTCTACTTCTCCGTGGGACCTTCATATACATCAATAACGAAATATAACCTAACCTAACCGAACCTAACATCTCGGCGGTAATATTTGGAAACATTCCTGGCGAGTTGGCCTCTACGTCTCCGCGGGACGTTTAAATACATCTATAACGTAACATAACCTAACCTAACCCAACCTATCATCTTGGCGCTAATGTTTGACAACATTCCTGGCGAGTTGGCCTCTACTTCTCCGTGGGACCTTCATATACATCAATAACGAAATATAACCTAACCTAACCGAACCTAACATCTCGGCGGTAATATTTGGAAACATTCCTGGCGAGTTGGCCTCTACGTCTCCGTGGGACCTTTATATACATCTATAACGTAATATAACCTAACCTAACCCAACCTATCATCTCGGCGCTAATATTTGACAACATACCTGGCGAGTTGGCCTCTACTTCTCCGTGGGACCTTCATATACATCAATAACGAAACATAACCTAACCTAATCCAACCTAACATCTCGGCGGTAATATTTGAAAACATTCATGGCGAGTTGGCATCTACGTCTCCGTGGGATCTTTATATACATCTATAACGTAATATAACCTAACCTAACCCAACCTAACATCTCGGCGGTAATATTTGAACACATTCCTGGCTTGTTGGCCTCTACGTCTCCGTGGGACCTTTATATACATCTATAACGTTATATAATCTAACCTAACCCAACCTAACATCTCGGCGGTAATATTTGATCACATTCCTGGCTTGTTGGCCTCTACGTCTCCGCGGGACGTTTAAATACATCTATAACGTAATATAACCTAACCTAACCCAACCTATCATCTTGGCGCTAATGTTTGACAACATTCCTGGCGAGTTGGCCTCTACTTCTCCGTGGGACCTTCATATACATCAATAACGAAACATAACCTAACCTAACCCAACCTAACATCTCGGCGATAATATTTGAAAACATTCATGGCGAGTTGGCCTCTCCGTCTCCGTGGGATCTTTATATACATCTATAACGTAATATCACCTAACCTAACCCAACCTAACATCTCGGCGGTAATATTTGAAAACATTCATGGCGAGTTGGCCTCTACGTCTCCGTGGGATCTTTATATACATCTATAACGTAATATAACCTAACCTAACCCAACCTAACATCTCGGCGGTAATATTTGAACACATTCCTGGCTTGTTGGCCTCTACGTCTCCGTGGGACCTTTATATACATCCATAACGTTATATAACCTAACCTAACCCAACCTATCATCTCGGCGGTAGTATTTGAAAACATACCTGGCGAGTTGGCCTCTACGTCTCCGTGGGATCTTTTTATACATCAATAACGTAATATAACCTAACCTAACCCAACCTAACATCTCTGCGGTAATATTTGAACACATTCCTGGCTTGTTGGCCTCTACGTCTCCGTGGGACCTTTATATACATCTATAACGTTATATAATCTAACCTAACCCAACCTAACATCTCGGCGGTAATATTTGATCACATTTCTGCCTTGTTGGCCTCTACGTCTCCGCGTGACGTTTAAATACATCTATAACGTAATATAACCTAACCTAACCCAACCTATTATCTTGGCGCTAATGTTTGACAACATTCCTGGCGAGTTGGCCTCTACTTCTCCGTGGGACCTTCATATACATCAATAACGAAATATAACCTAACCTAACCGAACCTAACATCTCGGCGGTAATATTTGGAAACATTCCTGGCGAGTTGGCCTATACGTCTCCGTGGGACCTTTATATACATCTATAACGTAATATCACCTAACCTAACCCAACCTAACATCTCGGCGGTAATATTTGACAACATTCCTGGCGAGTTGGCCTCTACGTCTCCGTGAGAGCTTCATATACATCAATAACGAAATATAACCTAACCTAACCGAACCTAACATCTCGGCGGTAATATTTGACAACATACCTGGCGAGTTGGCCTCTACGTCTCCGTGGGACCTTTATGTACATCAATAACGTAATATAACCTAACCTAACCCAACCTATCATCTTGGCGCTAATGTTTGACAACATTCCTGGCGAGTTGGCCTCTACTTCTCCGTGGGACCTTCATATACATCAATAACGTAGTATAACCTAACCTAACCCAACCTAACATCTCGGCGGTAATATTTGAAAATATTCATGGCGAATTGGCCTCTACGTCTCCGTGGTACATTTATATACATCAATAACGTAATATAACCTAACCTAACCCAACCTAACATCTCGGCGGTAATATTTGAAAACATTCCTGGCTTGTTTGCCTCTACGTCTCCGTGGGACCTTTATATACATCTATAACGTTATATAATCTAACCTAACCCAACCTAACATCTCGGCGGTAATATTTGATCACATTCCTGGCTTGTTGGCCTCTACGTCTCCGCGGGACGTTTAAATACATCTATAACGTAATATAACCCAACCTATCATCTTGGCGCTAATGTTTGACAACATTCCTGGCGAGTTGGCCTCTACTTCTCCGTGGGACCCTCATATACATCAATAACGAAATATAACCTAACCTAACCGAACCTAACATCTCGGCGGTAATATTTGGAAACATTCCTGGCGAGTTGGCCTATACGTCTCCGTGGGACCTTTATATACATCTATAACGTAATATCACCTAACCTAACCCAACCTAACATCTCGGCGGTAATATTTGAACACATTCCTGGCTTGTTGGCCTCTACGTCTCCGTGGGACCTTTATATACATCTATAACGTTATATAATCTAACCTAACCCAACCTAACATCTCGGCGGTAATATTTGATCACATTCCTGGCTTGTTGGCCTCTACGTCTCCGCGGGACGTTTAAATACATCTATAACGTAATATAACCTAACCTAACCCAACCTAACATCTCGGCGGTAATATTTGAAAATATTCATGGCGAATTGGCCTCTACGTCTCCGTGGTACATTTATATACATCAATAACGTAATATAACCTAACCTAACCCAACCTAACATCTCGGCGGTAATATTTGAAAACATTCCTGGCTTGTTGGCCTCTACGTCTCCGTGGGACCTTTATATACATCTATAACGTTATATAACCTAACCTAACCCAACCTATCATCTCGGCGCTAATATTTGACAACATACCTGGCGAGTTGGCCTCTACGTCTCCGTGGGACCTTTATATACATCAATAACGTAATATAACCTAACCTAACCCAACCTATCATCTTGGCGCTAATGTTTGACAACATTCCTGGCGAGTTGGCCTCTACTTCTCCGTGGGACCTTCATATACATCAATAACGAAATATAACCTAACCTAACCGAACCTAACATCTCGGCGGTAATATTTGGAAACATTCCTGGCGAGTTGGCCTCTACGTCTCCGCGGGACGTTTAAATACATCTATAACGTAACATAACCTAACCTAACCCAACCTATCATCTTGGCGCTAATGTTTGACAACATTCCTGGCGAGTTGGCCTCTACTTCTCCGTGGGACCTTCATATACATCAATAACGAAATATAACCTAACCTAACCGAACCTAACATCTCGGCGGTAATATTTGGAAACATTCCTGGCGAGTTGGCCTCTACGTCTCCGTGGGACCTTTATATACATCTATAACGTAATATAACCTAACCTAACCCAACCTATCATCTCGGCGCTAATATTTGACAACATACCTGGCGAGTTGGCCTCTACTTCTCCGTGGGACCTTCATATACATCAATAACGAAACATAACCTAACCTAATCCAACCTAACATCTCGGCGGTAATATTTGAAAACATTCATGGCGAGTTGGCATCTACGTCTCCGTGGGATCTTTATATACATCTATAACGTAATATAACCTAACCTAACCCAACCTAACATCTCGGCGGTAATATTTGAACACATTCCTGGCTTGTTGGCCTCTACGTCTCCGTGGGACCTTTATATACATCTATAACGTTATATAATCTAACCTAACCCAACCTAACATCTCGGCGGTAATATTTGATCACATTCCTGGCTTGTTGGCCTCTACGTCTCCGCGGGACGTTTAAATACATCTATAACGTAATATAACCTAACCTAACCCAACCTATCATCTTGGCGCTAATGTTTGACAACATTCCTGGCGAGTTGGCCTCTACTTCTCCGTGGGACCTTCATATACATCAATAACGAAACATAACCTAACCTAACCCAACCTAACATCTCGGCGATAATATTTGAAAACATTCATGGCGAGTTGGCCTCTCCGTCTCCGTGGGATCTTTATATACATCTATAACGTAATATCACCTAACCTAACCCAACCTAACATCTCGGCGGTAATATTTGAAAACATTCATGGCGAGTTGGCCTCTACGTCTCCGTGGGATCTTTATATACATCTATAACGTAATATAACCTAACCTAACCCAACCTAACATCTCGGCGGTAATATTTGAACACATTCCTGGCTTGTTGGCCTCTACGTCTCCGTGGGACCTTTATATACATCCATAACGTTATATAACCTAACCTAACCCAACCTATCATCTCGGCGGTAGTATTTGAAAACATACCTGGCGAGTTGGCCTCTACGTCTCCGTGGGATCTTTTTATACATCAATAACGTAATATAACCTAACCTAACCCAACCTAACATCTCTGCGGTAATATTTGAACACATTCCTGGCTTGTTGGCCTCTACGTCTCCGTGGGACCTTTATATACATCTATAACGTTATATAATCTAACCTAACCCAACCTAACATCTCGGCGGTAATATTTGATCACATTTCTGCCTTGTTGGCCTCTACGTCTCCGCGTGACGTTTAAATACATCTATAACGTAATATAACCTAACCTAACCCAACCTATTATCTTGGCGCTAATGTTTGACAACATTCCTGGCGAGTTGGCCTCTACTTCTCCGTGGGACCTTCATATACATCAATAACGAAATATAACCTAACCTAACCGAACCTAACATCTCGGCGGTAATATTTGGAAACATTCCTGGCGAGTTGGCCTATACGTCTCCGTGGGACCTTTATATACATCTATAACGTAATATCACCTAACCTAACCCAACCTAACATCTCGGCGGTAATATTTGACAACATTCCTGGCGAGTTGGCCTCTACGTCTCCGTGAGAGCTTCATATACATCAATAACGAAATATAACCTAACCTAACCGAACCTAACATCTCGGCGGTAATATTTGACAACATACCTGGCGAGTTGGCCTCTACGTCTCCGTGGGACCTTTATGTACATCAATAACGTAATATAACCTAACCTAACCCAACCTATCATCTTGGCGCTAATGTTTGACAACATTCCTGGCGAGTTGGCCTCTACTTCTCCGTGGGACCTTCATATACATCAATAACGTAGTATAACCTAACCTAACCCAACCTAACATCTCGGCGGTAATATTTGAAAATATTCATGGCGAATTGGCCTCTACGTCTCCGTGGTACATTTATATACATCAATAACGTAATATAACCTAACCTAACCCAACCTAACATCTCGGCGGTAATATTTGAAAACATTCCTGGCTTGTTTGCCTCTACGTCTCCGTGGGACCTTTATATACATCTATAACGTTATATAATCTAACCTAACCCAACCTAACATCTCGGCGGTAATATTTGATCACATTCCTGGCTTGTTGGCCTCTACGTCTCCGCGGGACGTTTAAATACATCTATAACGTAATATAACCCAACCTATCATCTTGGCGCTAATGTTTGACAACATTCCTGGCGAGTTGGCCTCTACTTCTCCGTGGGACCCTCATATACATCAATAACGAAATATAACCTAACCTAACCGAACCTAACATCTCGGCGGTAATATTTGGAAACATTCCTGGCGAGTTGGCCTATACGTCTCCGTGGGACCTTTATATACATCTATAACGTAATATAACCTAACCTAACCCAACCTATCATCTCGGCGCTAATATTTGACAACATACCTGGCGAGTTGGCCTCTACGTCTCCGTGGGACCTTTATATACATCAATAACGTAATATAACCTAACCTAACCCAACCTAACATCTCGGCGGTAATATTTGACAACATTCCTGGCGAGTTGGCGTCTCCGTCTCCGTGGGACCTTTATATACATCAGTAACGTAATATAACCTAACCTAACCCAACCTATCATCTTGGCGCTAATGTTCGACAACATTCCTGGCGAGTTGGCCTCTACTTCTCCGTGGGACCTTCATATACATCAATAACGAAATATAACCTAACCTAACCGAACCTAACATCTCGGCGGTAATATTTGGAAACATTCCTGGCGAGTTGGCCTATACGTCTCCGTGGGACCTTTATATACATCAATAACGAAATATAACCTAACCTAACCCAACCTATCATCTCGGCGGTAATATTTGAAAACATACCTGGCGAGTTGGCCTCTACTTCTCCGTGGGACCTTCATATACATCAATAACGAAATATAACCTAACCTAACCGAACCTAACATCTCGGCGGTAATATTTGGAAACATTCCTGGCGAGTTGGCCTATACGTCTCCGTGGGACCTTTATATACATCTATAACGTAATATAACCTAACCTAACCCAACCTATCATCTCGGCGCTAATATTTGACAACATACCTGGCGAGTTGGCCTCTACGTCTCCGTGGGACCTTTATATACATCAATAACGTAATATAACCTAACCTAACCCAACCTAACATCTCGGCGGTAATATTTGAAAATATTCATGGCGAGTTGGCCTCTACGTCTCCGTGGTACATTTATATACATCAATAACGTAATATCACCTAACCTAACCCAACCTAACATCTCGGCGGTAATATTTGATCACATTCCTGGCTTGTTGGCCTCTGCGTCTCCGCGGGACCTTTAAATACATCTATAACGTAACATAACCTAACCTAACCCAACCTAACATCTAGGCGGTAATATTTGAACACATTCCTGGCTTGTTGGCCTCTACGTCTCCGTGGGACCTTTATATACATCTATAACGTAATATAACCTAACCTAACCCAACCTAACATCTCGGCGGTAATATTTGACAACATTCCTGGCGAGTTGGCGTCTCCGTCTCCGTGGGACCTTTATATACATCAGTAACGTAATATAACCTAACCTAACCCAACCTATCATCTTGGCGCTAATGTTCGACAACATTCCTGGCGAGTTGGCCTCTACCTCTCCGTGGGACCTTCATATACATCAATAACGTAATATAACCTAACCTAACCCAACCTAACATCTCGGCGGTAATATTTGAACACATTCCTGGCTTGTTGGCCTCTACGTCTCCGTGGGATCTTTATATACATCTATAACGTTATATAATCTAACCTAACCCAACCTAACATCTCGGCGGTAATATTTGATCACATTCCTGGCTTGTTGGCCTCTACGTCTCCGCGGGACATTTAAATACATCTATAACGTAATATAACCCAACCTATCATCTTGGCACTAATGTTTGACAACATTCCTGGCGAGTTGGCCTCTACTTCTCCGTGGGACCCTCATATACATCAATAACGAAATATAACCTAACTTAACCGAACCTAACATCTCGGCGGTAATATTTGGAAACATTCCTGGCTTGTTGGCCTCTACGTCTCCGTGGGACCTTTATATACATCTATAACGTTATATAATCTAACCTAACCCAACCTAACATCTCGGCGGTAATATTTGATCACATTCCTGGCTTGTTGGCCTCTACGTCTCCGCGGGACGTTTAAATACATCTATAACGTAATATAACCCAACCTATCATCTTGGCGCTAATGTTTGACAACATTCCTGGCGAGTTGGCCTCTACTTCTCCGTGGGACCCTCATATACATCAATAACGAAATATAACCTAACCTAACCGAACCTAACATCTCGGCGGTAATATTTGGAAACATTCCTGGCGAGTTGGCCTATACGTCTCCGTGGGACCTTTATATACATCTATAACGTAATATAACCTAACCTAACCCAACCTATCATCTCGGCGCTAATATTTGACAACATACCTGGCGAGTTGGCCTCTACGTCTCCGTGGGACCTTTATATACATCAATAACGTAATATAACCTAACCTAACCCAACCTAACATCTCGGCGGTAATATTTGAAAATATTCATGGCGAGTTGGCCTCTACGTCTCCGTGGTACATTTATATACATCAATAACGTAATATCACCTAACCTAACCCAACCTAACATCTCGGCGGTAATATTTGATCACATTCCTGGCTTGTTGGCCTCTGCGTCTCCGCGGGACCTTTAAATACATCTATAACGTAACATAACCTAACCTAACCCAACCTAACATCTAGGCGGTAATATTTGAACACATTCCTGGCTTGTTGGCCTCTACGTCTCCGTGGGACCTTTATATACATCTATAACGTAATATAACCTAACCTAACCCAACCTAACATCTCGGCGGTAATATTTGACAACATTCCTGGCGAGTTGGCGTCTCCGTCTCCGTGGGACCTTTATATACATCAGTAACGTAATATAACCTAACCTAACCCAACCTATCATCTTGGCGCTAATGTTCGACAACATTCCTGGCGAGTTGGCCTCTACCTCTCCGTGGGACCTTCATATACATCAATAACGTAATATAACCTAACCTAACCCAACCTAACATCTCGGCGGTAATATTTGAACACATTCCTGGCTTGTTGGCCTCTACGTCTCCGTGGGACCTTTATATACATCTATAACGTTATATAATCTAACCTAACCCAACCTAACATCTCGGCGGTAATATTTGATCACATTCCTGGCTTGTTGGCCTCTACGTCTCAGCGGGACGTTTAAATACATCTATAACGTAATATAACCTAACCTAACCCAACCTATCATCTTGGCGCTAATGTTTGACAACATTCCTGGCGAGTTGGCCTCTACTTCTCCGTGGGACCTTCATATACATCAATAACGAAATATAACCTAACCTAACCGAACCTAACATCTCGGCGGTAATATTTGGAAACATTCCTGGCGAGTTGGCCTATACGTCTCCGTGGGACCTTTATATACATCTATAACGTAATATAACCTAACCTAACCCAACCTATCATCTCGGCGCTAATATTTGACAACATACCTGGCGAGTTGGCCTCTACGTCTCCGTGGGACCTTTATATACATCAATAACGTAATATAACCTAACCTAACCCAACCTATCATCTTGGCGCTAATGTTTGACAACATTCCTGGCGAGTTGGCCTCTACTTCTCCGTGGGACCTTCATATACATCAATAACGAAATATAACCTAACCTAACCGAACCTAACATCCCGGCGGTAATATTTGACAACATACCTGGCGAGTTGGCCTCTACGTCTCCGTGGGAACTTTATATACATCAATAACGTAATACAACCTAACCTAACCCAACCTATCATCTTGGCGCTAATGTTTGACAACATTCCTGGCGAGTTGGCCTCTACTTCTCCGTGGGACCTTCATATACATCAATAACGTAATATAACCTAACCTAACCCAACCTAACATCTCGGCGGTAATATTTGAAAATATTCATGGCGAATTGGCCTCTACGTCTCCGTGGTACATTTATATTCATCAATAACGTAATATAACCTAACCTAACCCAACCTAACATCTCGGCGGTAATATTTGAACACATTCCTGGCTTGTTGGCCTCTACGTCTCCGTGGGATCTTTATATACATCTATAACGTTATATAATCTAACCTAACCCAACCTAACATCTCGGCGGTAATATTTGATCACATTCCTGGCTTGTTGGCCTCTACGTCTCCGCGGGACATTTAAATACATCTATAACGTAATATAACCCAACCTATCATCTTGGCACTAATGTTTGACAACATTCCTGGCGAGTTGGCCTCTACTTCTCCGTGGGACCCTCATATACATCAATAACGAAATATAACCTAACTTAACCGAACCTAACATCTCGGCGGTAATATTTGGAAACATTCCTGGCGAGTTGGCCTCTACGTCTCCGTGGGACCTTTATATACATCAATAACGTAATATAACCTAACCTAACCCAACCTAACATCTCGGCGGTAATATTTGACAACATTCCTGGCGAGTTGGCGTCTCCGTCTCCGTGGGACCTTTATATACATCAGTAACGTAATATAACCTAACCTAACCCAACCTAACATCTCGGCGGTAATATTTGAAAATATTCATGGCGAGTTGGCCTCTACGTCTCCGTGGTACATTTATATACATCAATAACGTAATATCACCTAACCTAACCCAACCTAACATCTCGGCGGTAATATTTGATCACATTCCTGGCTTGTTGGCCTCTGCGTCTCCGCGGGACCTTTAAATACATCTATAACGTAACATAACCTAACCTAACCCAACCTAACATCTAGGCGGTAATATTTGAACACATTCCTGGCTTGTTGGCCTCTACGTCTCCGTGGGACCTTTATATACATCTATAACGTAATATAACCTAACCTAACCCAACCTAACATCTCGGCGGTAATATTTGACAACATTCCTGGCGAGTTGGCGTCTCCGTCTCCGTGGGACCTTTATATACATCAGTAACGTAATATAACCTAACCTAACCCAACCTATCATCTTGGCGCTAATGTTCGACAACATTCCTGGCGAGTTGGCCTCTACCTCTCCGTGGGACCTTCATATACATCAATAACGTAATATAACCTAACCTAACCCAACCTAACATCTCGGCGGTAATATTTGAACACATTCCTGGCTTGTTGGCCTCTACGTCTCCGTGGGACCTTTATATACATCTATAACGTTATATAATCTAACCTAACCCAACCTAACATCTCGGCGGTAATATTTGATCACATTCCTGGCTTGTTGGCCTCTACGTCTCAGCGGGACGTTTAAATACATCTATAACGTAATATAACCTAACCTAACCCAACCTATCATCTTGGCGCTAATGTTTGACAACATTCCTGGCGAGTTGGCCTCTACTTCTCCGTGGGACCTTCATATACATCAATAACGAAATATAACCTAACCTAACCGAACCTAACATCTCGGCGGTAATATTTGGAAACATTCCTGGCGAGTTGGCCTATACGTCTCCGTGGGACCTTTATATACATCTATAACGTAATATAACCTAACCTAACCCAACCTATCATCTCGGCGCTAATATTTGACAACATACCTGGCGAGTTGGCCTCTACGTCTCCGTGGGACCTTTATATACATCAATAACGTAATATAACCTAACCTAACCCAACCTATCATCTTGGCGCTAATGTTTGACAACATTCCTGGCGAGTTGGCCTCTACTTCTCCGTGGGACCTTCATATACATCAATAACGAAATATAACCTAACCTAACCGAACCTAACATCCCGGCGGTAATATTTGACAACATACCTGGCGAGTTGGCCTCTACGTCTCCGTGGGAACTTTATATACATCAATAACGTAATACAACCTAACCTAACCCAACCTATCATCTTGGCGCTAATGTTTGACAACATTCCTGGCGAGTTGGCCTCTACTTCTCCGTGGGACCTTCATATACATCAATAACGTAATATAACCTAACCTAACCCAACCTAACATCTCGGCGGTAATATTTGAAAATATTCATGGCGAATTGGCCTCTACGTCTCCGTGGTACATTTATATTCATCAATAACGTAATATAACCTAACCTAACCCAACCTAACATCTCGGCGGTAATATTTGAACACATTCCTGGCTTGTTGGCCTCTACGTCTCCGTGGGATCTTTATATACATCTATAACGTTATATAATCTAACCTAACCCAACCTAACATCTCGGCGGTAATATTTGATCACATTCCTGGCTTGTTGGCCTCTACGTCTCCGCGGGACATTTAAATACATCTATAACGTAATATAACCCAACCTATCATCTTGGCACTAATGTTTGACAACATTCCTGGCGAGTTGGCCTCTACTTCTCCGTGGGACCCTCATATACATCAATAACGAAATATAACCTAACTTAACCGAACCTAACATCTCGGCGGTAATATTTGGAAACATTCCTGGCGAGTTGGCCTCTACGTCTCCGTGGGACCTTTATATACATCAATAACGTAATATAACCTAACCTAACCCAACCTAACATCTCGGCGGTAATATTTGACAACATTCCTGGCGAGTTGGCGTCTCCGTCTCCGTGGGACCTTTATATACATCAGTAACGTAATATAACCTAACCTAACCCAACCTATCATCTTGGCGCTAATGTTCGACAACATTCCTGGCGAGTTGGCCTCTACTTCTCCGTGGGACCTTCATATACATCAATAACGAAATATAACCTAACCTAACCGAACCTAACATCTCGGCGGTAATATTTGGAAACATTCCTGGCGAGTTGGCCTATACGTCTCCGTGGGACCTTTATATACATCAATAACGAAATATAACCTAACCTAACCCAACCTATCATCTCGGCGGTAATATTTGAAAACATACCTGGCGAGTTGGCCTCTACTTCTCCGTGGGACCTTCATATACATCAATAACGAAATATAACCTAACCTAACCGAACCTAACATCTCGGCGGTAATATTTGGAAACATTCCTGGCGAGTTGGCCTATACGTCTCCGTGGGACCTTTATATACATCTATAACGCAATATAACCTAACCTAACCCAACCTATCATCTCGGCGCTAATATTTGACAACATACCTGGCGAGTTGGCCTCTACGTCTCCGTGGGACCTTTATATACATCAATAACGTAATATAACCTAACCTAACCCAACCTAACATCTCGGCGGTAATATTTGAAAATATTCATGGCGAGTTGGCCTCTACGTCTCCGTGGTACATTTATATACATCAATAACGTAATATCACCTAACCTAACCCAACCTAACATCTCGGCGGTAATATTTGATCACATTCCTGGCTTGTTGGCCTCTGCGTCTCCGCGGGACCTTTAAATACATCTATAACGTAACATAACCTAACCTAACCCAACCTAACATCTAGGCGGTAATATTTGAACACATTCCTGGCTTGTTGGCCTCTACGTCTCCGTGGGACCTTTATATACATCTATAACGTAATATAACCTAACCTAACCCAACCTAACATCTCGGCGGTAATATTTGACAACATTCCTGGCGAGTTGGCGTCTCCGTCTCCGTGGGACCTTTATATACATCAGTAACGTAATATAACCTAACCTAACCCAACCTATCATCTTGGCGCTAATGTTCGACAACATTCCTGGCGAGTTGGCCTCTACCTCTCCGTGGGACCTTCATATACATCAATAACGTAATATAACCTAACCTAACCCAACCTAACATCTCGGCGGTAATATTTGAACACATTCCTGGCTTGTTGGCCTCTACGTCTCCGTGGGACCTTTATATACATCTATAACGTTATATAATCTAACCTAACCCAACCTAACATCTCGGCGGTAATATTTGATCACATTCCTGGCTTGTTGGCCTCTACGTCTCAGCGGGACGTTTAAATACATCTATAACGTAATATAACCTAACCTAACCCAACCTATCATCTTGGCGCTAATGTTTGACAACATTCCTGGCGAGTTGGCCTCTACTTCTCCGTGGGACCTTCATATACATCAATAACGAAATATAACCTAACCTAACCGAACCTAACATCTCGGCGGTAATATTTGGAAACATTCCTGGCGAGTTGGCCTATACGTCTCCGTGGGACCTTTATATACATCTATAACGTAATATAACCTAACCTAACCCAACCTATCATCTCGGCGCTAATATTTGACAACATACCTGGCGAGTTGGCCTCTACGTCTCCGTGGGACCTTTATATACATCAATAACGTAATATAACCTAACCTAACCCAACCTATCATCTTGGCGCTAATGTTTGACAACATTCCTGGCGAGTTGGCCTCTACTTCTCCGTGGGACCTTCATATACATCAATAACGAAATATAACCTAACCTAACCGAACCTAACATCCCGGCGGTAATATTTGACAACATACCTGGCGAGTTGGCCTCTACGTCTCCGTGGGAACTTTATATACATCAATAACGTAATACAACCTAACCTAACCCAACCTATCATCTTGGCGCTAATGTTTGACAACATTCCTGGCGAGTTGGCCTCTACTTCTCCGTGGGACCTTCATATACATCAATAACGTAATATAACCTAACCTAACCCAACCTAACATCTCGGCGGTAATATTTGAAAATATTCATGGCGAATTGGCCTCTACGTCTCCGTGGTACATTTATATTCATCAATAACGTAATATAACCTAACCTAACCCAACCTAACATCTCGGCGGTAATATTTGAACACATTCCTGGCTTGTTGGCCTCTACGTCTCCGTGGGATCTTTATATACATCTATAACGTTATATAATCTAACCTAACCCAACCTAACATCTCGGCGGTAATATTTGATCACATTCCTGGCTTGTTGGCCTCTACGTCTCCGCGGGACATTTAAATACATCTATAACGTAATATAACCCAACCTATCATCTTGGCACTAATGTTTGACAACATTCCTGGCGAGTTGGCCTCTACTTCTCCGTGGGACCCTCATATACATCAATAACGAAATATAACCTAACTTAACCGAACCTAACACCTCGGCGGTAATATTTGGAAACATTCCTGGCTTGTTGGCCTCTACGTCTCCGTGGGACCTTTATATACATCTATAACGTTATATAATCTAACCTAACCCAACCTAACATCTCGGCGGTAATATTTGATCACATTCCTGGCTTGTTGGCCTCTACGTCTCCGCGGGACGTTTAAATACATCTATAACGTAATATAACCCAACCTATCATCTTGGCGCTAATGTTTGACAACATTCCTGGCGAGTTGGCCTCTACTTCTCCGTGGGACCCTCATATACATCAATAACGAAATATAACCTAACCTAACCGAACCTAACATCTCGGCGGTAATATTTGGAAACATTCCTGGCGAGTTGGCCTATACGTCTCCGTGGGACCTTTATATACATCTATAACGTAATATAACCTAACCTAACCCAACCTATCATCTCGGCGCTAATATTTGACAACATACCTGGCGAGTTGGCCTCTACGTCTCCGTGGGACCTTTATATACATCAATAACGTAATATAACCTAACCTAACCCAACCTAACATCTCGGCGGTAATATTTGACAACATTCCTGGCGAGTTGGCGTCTCCGTCTCCGTGGGACCTTTATATACATCAGTAACGTAATATAACCTAACCTAACCCAACCTATCATCTTGGCGCTAATGTTCGACAACATTCCTGGCGAGTTGGCCTCTACTTCTCCGTGGGACCTTCATATACATCAATAACGAAATATAACCTAACCTAACCGAACCTAACATCTCGGCGGTAATATTTGGAAACATTCCTGGCGAGTTGGCCTATACGTCTCCGTGGGACCTTTATATACATCTATAACGTAATATAACCTAACCTAACCCAACCTATCATCTCGGCGCTAATATTTGACAACATACCTGGCGAGTTGGCCTCTACGTCTCCGTGGGACCTTTATATACATCAATAACGTAATATAACCTAACCTAACCCAACCTAACATCTCGGCGGTAATATTTGAAAATATTCATGGCGAGTTGGCCTCTACGTCTCCGTGGTACATTTATATACATCAATAACGTAATATCACCTAACCTAACCCAACCTAACATCTCGGCGGTAATATTTGATCACATTCCTGGCTTGTTGGCCTCTGCGTCTCCGCGGGACCTTTAAATACATCTATAACGTAACATAACCTAACCTAACCCAACCTAACATCTAGGCGGTAATATTTGAACACATTCCTGGCTTGTTGGCCTCTACGTCTCCGTGGGACCTTTATATACATCTATAACGTAATATAACCTAACCTAACCCAACCTAACATCTCGGCGGTAATATTTGACAACATTCCTGGCGAGTTGGCGTCTCCGTCTCCGTGGGACCTTTATATACATCAGTAACGTAATATAACCTAACCTAACCCAACCTATCATCTTGGCGCTAATGTTCGACAACATTCCTGGCGAGTTGGCCTCTACCTCTCCGTGGGACCTTCATATACATCAATAACGTAATATAACCTAACCTAACCCAACCTAACATCTCGGCGGTAATATTTGAACACATTCCTGGCTTGTTGGCCTCTACGTCTCCGTGGGACCTTTATATACATCTATAACGTTATATAATCTAACCTAACCCAACCTAACATCTCGGCGGTAATATTTGATCACATTCCTGGCTTGTTGGCCTCTACGTCTCAGCGGGACGTTTAAATACATCTATAACGTAATATAACCTAACCTAACCCAACCTATCATCTTGGCGCTAATGTTTGACAACATTCCTGGCGAGTTGGCCTCTACTTCTCCGTGGGACCTTCATATACATCAATAACGAAATATAACCTAACCTAACCGAACCTAACATCTCGGCGGTAATATTTGGAAACATTCCTGGCGAGTTGGCCTATACGTCTCCGTGGGACCTTTATATACATCTATAACGTAATATAACCTAACCTAACCCAACCTATCATCTCGGCGCTAATATTTGACAACATACCTGGCGAGTTGGCCTCTACGTCTCCGTGGGACCTTTATATACATCAATAACGTAATATAACCTAACCTAACCCAACCTATCATCTTGGCGCTAATGTTTGACAACATTCCTGGCGAGTTGGCCTCTACTTCTCCGTGGGACCTTCATATACATCAATAACGAAATATAACCTAACCTAACCGAACCTAACATCCCGGCGGTAATATTTGACAACATACCTGGCGAGTTGGCCTCTACGTCTCCGTGGGAACTTTATATACATCAATAACGTAATACAACCTAACCTAACCCAACCTATCATCTTGGCGCTAATGTTTGACAACATTCCTGGCGAGTTGGCCTCTACTTCTCCGTGGGACCTTCATATACATCAATAACGTAATATAACCTAACCTAACCCAACCTAACATCTCGGCGGTAATATTTGAAAATATTCATGGCGAATTGGCCTCTACGTCTCCGTGGTACATTTATATTCATCAATAACGTAATATAACCTAACCTAACCCAACCTAACATCTCGGCGGTAATATTTGAACACATTCCTGGCTTGTTGGCCTCTACGTCTCCGTGGGATCTTTATATACATCTATAACGTTATATAATCTAACCTAACCCAACCTAACATCTCGGCGGTAATATTTGATCACATTCCTGGCTTGTTGGCCTCTACGTCTCCGCGGGACATTTAAATACATCTATAACGTAATATAACCCAACCTATCATCTTGGCACTAATGTTTGACAACATTCCTGGCGAGTTGGCCTCTACTTCTCCGTGGGACCCTCATATACATCAATAACGAAATATAACCTAACTTAACCGAACCTAACACCTCGGCGGTAATATTTGGAAACATTCCTGGCTTGTTGGCCTCTACGTCTCCGTGGGACCTTTATATACATCTATAACGTTATATAATCTAACCTAACCCAACCTAACATCTCGGCGGTAATATTTGATCACATTCCTGGCTTGTTGGCCTCTACGTCTCCGCGGGACGTTTAAATACATCTATAACGTAATATAACCCAACCTATCATCTTGGCGCTAATGTTTGACAACATTCCTGGCGAGTTGGCCTCTACTTCTCCGTGGGACCCTCATATACATCAATAACGAAATATAACCTAACCTAACCGAACCTAACATCTCGGCGGTAATATTTGGAAACATTCCTGGCGAGTTGGCCTATACGTCTCCGTGGGACCTTTATATACATCTATAACGTAATATAACCTAACCTAACCCAACCTATCATCTCGGCGCTAATATTTGACAACATACCTGGCGAGTTGGCCTCTACGTCTCCGTGGGACCTTTATATACATCAATAACGTAATATAACCTAACCTAACCCAACCTAACATCTCGGCGGTAATATTTGACAACATTCCTGGCGAGTTGGCGTCTCCGTCTCCGTGGGACCTTTATATACATCAGTAACGTAATATAACCTAACCTAACCCAACCTATCATCTTGGCGCTAATGTTCGACAACATTCCTGGCGAGTTGGCCTCTACTTCTCCGTGGGACCTTCATATACATCAATAACGAAATATAACCTAACCTAACCGAACCTAACATCTCGGCGGTAATATTTGGAAACATTCCTGGCGAGTTGGCCTATACGTCTCCGTGGGACCTTTATATACATCTATAACGTAATATAACCTAACCTAACCCAACCTATCATCTCGGCGCTAATATTTGACAACATACCTGGCGAGTTGGCCTCTACGTCTCCGTGGGACCTTTATATACATCAATAACGTAATATAACCTAACCTAACCCAACCTAACATCTCGGCGGTAATATTTGAAAATATTCATGGCGAGTTGGCCTCTACGTCTCCGTGGTACATTTATATACATCAATAACGTAATATCACCTAACCTAACCCAACCTAACATCTCGGCGGTAATATTTGATCACATTCCTGGCTTGTTGGCCTCTGCGTCTCCGCGGGACCTTTAAATACATCTATAACGTAACATAACCTAACCTAACCCAACCTAACATCTAGGCGGTAATATTTGAACACATTCCTGGCTTGTTGGCCTCTACGTCTCCGTGGGACCTTTATATACATCTATAACGTAATATAACCTAACCTAACCCAACCTAACATCTCGGCGGTAATATTTGACAACATTCCTGGCGAGTTGGCGTCTCCGTCTCCGTGGGACCTTTATATACATCAGTAACGTAATATAACCTAACCTAACCCAACCTATCATCTTGGCGCTAATGTTCGACAACATTCCTGGCGAGTTGGCCTCTACCTCTCCGTGGGACCTTCATATACATCAATAACGTAATATAACCTAACCTAACCCAACCTAACATCTCGGCGGTAATATTTGAACACATTCCTGGCTTGTTGGCCTCTACGTCTCCGTGGGACCTTTATATACATCTATAACGTTATATAATCTAACCTAACCCAACCTAACATCTCGGCGGTAATATTTGATCACATTCCTGGCTTGTTGGCCTCTACGTCTCAGCGGGACGTTTAAATACATCTATAACGTAATATAACCTAACCTAACCCAACCTATCATCTTGGCGCTAATGTTTGACAACATTCCTGGCGAGTTGGCCTCTACTTCTCCGTGGGACCTTCATATACATCAATAACGAAATATAACCTAACCTAACCGAACCTAACATCTCGGCGGTAATATTTGGAAACATTCCTGGCGAGTTGGCCTATACGTCTCCGTGGGACCTTTATATACATCTATAACGTAATATAACCTAACCTAACCCAACCTATCATCTCGGCGCTAATATTTGACAACATACCTGGCGAGTTGGCCTCTACGTCTCCGTGGGACCTTTATATACATCAATAACGTAATATAACCTAACCTAACTCAACCTATCATCTTGGCGCTAATGTTTGACAACATTCCTGGCGAGTTGGCCTCTACTTCTCCGTGGGACCTTCATATACATCAATAACGAAATATAACCTAACCTAACCGAACCTAACATCCCGGCGGTAATATTTGACAACATACCTGGCGAGTTGGCCTCTACGTCTCCGTGGGAACTTTATATACATCAATAACGTAATACAACCTAACCTAACCCAACCTATCATCTTGGCGCTAATGTTTGACAACATTCCTGGCGAGTTGGCCTCTACTTCTCCGTGGGACCTTCATATACATCAATAACGTAATATAACCTAACCTAACCCAACCTAACATCTCGGCGGTAATATTTGAAAATATTCATGGCGAATTGGCCTCTACGTCTCCGTGGTACATTTATATTCATCAATAACGTAATATAACCTAACCTAACCCAACCTAACATCTCGGCGGTAATATTTGAACACATTCCTGGCTTGTTGGCCTCTACGTCTCCGTGGGATCTTTATATACATCTATAACGTTATATAATCTAACCTAACCCAACCTAACATCTCGGCGGTAATATTTGATCACATTCCTGGCTTGTTGGCCTCTACGTCTCCGCGGGACATTTAAATACATCTATAACGTAATATAACCCAACCTATCATCTTGGCACTAATGTTTGACAACATTCCTGGCGAGTTGGCCTCTACTTCTCCGTGGGACCCTCATATACATCAATAACGAAATATAACCTAACTTAACCGAACCTAACATCTCGGCGGTAATATTTGGAAACATTCCTGGCGAGTTGGCCTCTACGTCTCCGTGGGACCTTTATATACATCTATAACGTAATATAACCTAACCTAACCCAACCTATCATCTCGGCGCTAATATTTGACAACATAACTGGCGAGTTGGCCTCTACTTCTCCGTGGGACCTTCATATACATCAATAACGAAACATAACCTAACCTAACCCAACCTAACATCTCGGCGGTAATATTTGAAAATATTCATGGCGAGTTGGCCTCTACGTCTCTGTGGTACATTTATATACATCAATAACGTAATATAACCTAACCTAACCCAACCTAACATCTCGGCGGTAATATTTGAACACATTCCTGGCTTGTTGGCCTCTACGTCTCCGTGGGACCTTTATATACATCAATAACGTAATATAACCTAACCTAACCCAACCTAGCATCTCGGCGGTAGTATTTGAAAACATACCTGGCGAGTTGGCCTCGACGTCTCCGTGGGATCTTTTTATACATCAATAACGTAATATAACCTAACCTAACCGAACCTAACATCTCGGCGGTAATATTTGGAAACATTCCTGGCGAGTTGGCTTCTACGTCTCCGTGGGACCTTTATATACATCTATAACGTAGTATAACCTAACCTAACCCAACCTATCATCTCGGCGCTAATATTTGACAACATACCTGGCGAGTTGGCCTCTACTTCTCCGTGGGACCTTCATATACATCAATAACGAAATATAACCTAACCTAACCGAACCTAACATCTCGGCGGTAATATTTGGAAACATTCCTGGCGAGTTGGCCTCTACGTCTCCGCCTACGTCTCCGCCTTATGTTGTCAAATATTAGCGCCGAGATGATAGGTTCGGTTAGGTTAGGTTATATTACGTTATAGATGTATATAAAGGTCCCACCTTTATATACATCTATAACGTAATATAACCTAACCTAACCCAACCTATCATCTCGGCGCTAATATTTGACAACATACCTGGCGAGTTGGCCTCTACGTCTCCGTTGGACCTTCATATACATCAATAACGAAATATAACCTAACCTAACCGAACCTAACATCTCGGCGGTAATATTTGACAACATACCTGGCGAGTTGGCCTCTACGTCTCCGTGGGACCTTTATATACATCAATAACGTAATATAACCTAACCTAACCCAACCTATCATCTTGGCGCTAATGTTTGACAACATTCCTGGCGAGTTGGCCTCTACTTCTCCGTGGGACCTTCATATACATCAATAACGTAATATAACCTAACCTAACCCAACCTAACATCTCGGCGGTAATATTTGAAAATATTCATGGCGAATTGGCCTCTACGTCTCCGTGGTACATTTATATTCATCAATAACGTAATATAACCTAACCTAACCCAACCTAACATCTCGGCGGTAATATTTGAACACATTCCTGGCTTGTTGGCCTCTACGTCTCCGTGGGATCTTTATATACATCTATAACGTTATATAATCTAACCTAACCCAACCTAACATCTCGGCGGTAATATTTGATCACATTCCTGGCTTGTTGGCCTCTACGTCTCCGCGGGACGTTTAAATACATCTATAACGTAATATAACCCAACCTATCATCTTGGCGCTAATGTTTGACAACATTCCTGGCGAGTTGGCCTCTACTTCTCCGTGGGACCCTCATATACATCAATAACGAAATATAACCTAACCTAACCGAACCTAACATCTCGGCGGTAATATTTGGAAACATTCGTGGCGAGTTGGCCTCTACGTCTCCGTGGGACCTTTATATACATCTATAACGTAATATAACCTAACCTAACCCAACCTATCATCTCGGCGCTAATATTTGACAACATACCTGGCGAGTTGGCCTCTACTTCTCCGTGGGACCTTCATATACATCAATAACGAAACATAACCTAACCTAACCCAACCTAACATCTCGGCGGTAATATTTGAAAATATTCATGGCGAGTTGGCCTCTACGTCTCCGTGGTACATTTATATACATCAATAACGTAATATAACCTAACCTAACCCAACCTAACATCTCGGCGGTAATATTTGAACACATTCCTGGCTTGTTGGCCTCTACGTCTCCGTGGGACCTTTATATACATCTATAACGTTATATAATCTAACCTAACCCAACCTAAAATCTCGGCGGTAATATTTGAAAATATTCATGGCGAGTTGGCCTCTACGTCTCTGTGGTACATTTATATACATCAATAACGTAATATAACCTAACCTAACCCAACCTAACATCTCGGCGGTAATATTTGAACACATTCCTGGCTTGTTGGCCTCTACGTCTCCGTGGGACCTTTATATACATCAATAACGTAATATAACCTAACCTAACCCAACCTAGCATCTCGGCGGTAGTATTTGAAAACATACCTGGCGAGTTGGCCTCTACGTCTCCGTGGGATCTTTTTATACATCAATAACGTAATATAACCTAACCTAACCGAACCTAACATCTCGGCGGTAATATTTGGAAACATTCCTGGCGAGTTGGCTTCTACGTCTCCGTGGGACCTTTATATACATCTATAACGTAGTATAATCTAACCTAACCCAACCTATCATCTCGGCGCTAATATTTGACAACATACCTGGCGAGTTGGCCTCTACGTCTCCGTGGGACCTTTATATACATCAATAACGTAATATAACCTAACCTAACCCAACCTAACATCTCGGCGGTAATATTTGAAAATATTAATGGCGAGTTGGCCTCTACGTCTCCGTGGTACATTTATATACATCAATAACGTAATATAACCTAACCTAACCCAACCTAACATCTCGGCGGTAATATTTGAACACATTCCTGGCTTGTTGGCCTCTACATCCCCGTGGGACATTTATATACATCTATAACGTTATATAATCTAACCTAACCCAACCTAACATCTCGGCGGTAATATTTGATCACATTCCTGGCTTGTTGGCCTCTACGTCTCCGCGGGACGTTTAAATACATCTATAACGTAATATAACCTAACCTAACCCAACCTATCATCTTGGCGCTAATGTTTGACAACATTCCTGGCGAGTTGGCCTCTACTTCTCCGTGGGACCTTCATATACATCAATAACGAAATATAACCTAACCTAACCGAACCTAACATCTCGGCGGTAATATTTGGAAACATTCCTGGCGAGTTGGCCTCTACGTCTCCGCCTACGTCTCCGCCTTATGTTGTCAAATATTAGCGCCGAGATGATAGGTTGGGTTAGGTTAGGTTATATTACGTTATAGATGTATATAAAGGTCCCACCTTTATATACATCTATAACGTAATATAACCTAACCTAACCCAACCTATCATCTCGGCGCTAATATTTGACAACATACCTGGCGAGTTGGCCTCTACGTCTCCGTGGGACCTTCATATACATCAATAACGAAATATAACCTAACCTAACCGAACCTAACATCTCGGCGGTAATATTTGACAACATACCTGGCGAGTTGGCCTCTACGTCTCCGTGGGACCTTTATATACATCAATAACGTAATATAACCTAACCTAACCCAACCTATCATCTTGGCGCTAATGTTTGACAACATTCCTGGCGAGTTGGCCTCTACTTCTCCGTGGGACCTTCATATACATCAATAACGTAATATAACCTAACCTAACCCAACCTAACATCTCGGCGGTAATATTTGAAAATATTCATGGCGAATTGGCCTCTACGTCTCCGTGGTACATTTATATTCATCAATAACGTAATATAACCTAACCTAACCCAACCTAACATCTCGGCGGTAATATTTGAACACATTCCTGGCTTGTTGGCCTCTACGTCTCCGTGGGATCTTTATATACATCTATAACGTTATATAATCTAACCTAACCCAACCTAACATCTCGGCGGTAATATTTGATCACATTCCTGGCTTGTTGGCCTCTACGTCTCCGCGGGACGTTTAAATACATCTATAACGTAATATAACCCAACCTATCATCTTGGCGCTAATGTTTGACAACATTCCTGGCGAGTTTTCCTCTACTTCTCCGTGGGACCCTCATATACATCAATAACGAAATATAACCTAACCTAACCGAACCTAACATCTCGGCGGTAATATTTGGAAACATTCCTGGCGAGTTGGCCTCTACGTCTCCGTGGGACCTTTATATACATCTATAACGTAATATAACCTAACCTAACCCAACCTATCATCTCGGCGCTAATATTTGACAACATACCTGGCGAGTTGGCCTCTACGTCTCCGTGGGACCTTTATATACATCAATAACGTAATATAACCTAACCTAACCCAACCTAACATCTCGGCGGTAATATTTGAAAATATTAATGGCGAGTTGGCCTCTACGTCTCCGTGGTACATTTATATACATCAATAACGTAATATAACCTAACCTAACCCAACCTAACATCTCGGCGGTAATATTTGAACACATTCCTGGCTTGTTGGCCTCTACATCCCCGTGGGACATTTATATACATCTATAACGTTATATAATCTAACCTAACCCAACCTAACATCTCGGCGGTAATATTTGATCACATTCCTGGCTTGTTGGCCTCTACGTCTCCGCGGGACGTTTAAATACATCCATAACGTAATATAACCTAACCTAACCCAACCTATCATCTTGGCGCTAATGTTTGACAACATTCCTGGCGAGTTGGCCTCTACTTCTCCGTGGGACCTTCATATACATCAATAACGAAATATAACCTAACCTAACCGAACCTAACATCTCGGCGGTAATATTTGGAAACATTCCTGGCGAGTTGGCCTCTACGTCTCCGCCTACGTCTCCGCCTTATGTTGTCAAATATTAGCGCCGAGATGATAGGTTCGGTTAGGTTAGGTTATATTACGTTATAGATGTATATAAAGGTCCCACCTTTATATACATCTATAACGTAATATAACCTAACCTAACCCAACCTATCATCTCGGCGCTAATATTTGACAACATACCTGGCGAGTTGGCCTCTACGTCTCCGTGGGACCTTCATATACATCAATAACGAAATATAACCTAACCTAACCGAACCTAACATCTCGGCGGTAATATTTGACAACATACCTGGCGAGTTGGCCTCTACGTCTCCGTGGGACCTTTATATACATCAATAACGTAATATAACCTAACCTAACCCAACCTATCATCTTGGCGCTAATGTTTGACAACATTCCTGGCGAGTTGGCCTCTACTTCTCCGTGGGACCTTCATATACATCAATAACGTAATATAACCTAACCTAACCCAACCTAACATCTCGGCGGTAATATTTGAAAATATTCATGGCGAATTGGCCTCTACGTCTCCGTGGTACATTTATATTCATCAATAACGTAATATAACCTAACCTAACCCAACCTAACATCTCGGCGGTAATATTTGAACACATTCCTGGCTTGTTGGCCTCTACGTCTCCGTGGGATCTTTATATACATCTATAACGTTATATAATCTAACCTAACCCAACCTAACATCTCGGCGGTAATATTTGATCACATTCCTGGCTTGTTGGCCTCTACGTCTCCGCGGGACGTTTAAATACATCTATAACGTAATATAACCCAACCTATCATCTTGGCGCTAATGTTTGACAACATTCCTGGCGAGTTGGCCTCTACTTCTCCGTGGGACCCTCATATACATCAATAACGAAATATAACCTAACCTAACCGAACCTAACATCTCGGCGGTAATATTTGGAAACATTCCTGGCGAGTTGGCCTCTACGTCTCCGTGGGACCTTTATATACATCTATAACGTAATATAACCTAACCTAACCCAACCTATCATCTCGGCGCTAATATTTGACAACATACCTGGCGAGTTGGCCTCTACTTCTCCGTGGGACCTTCATATACATCAATAACGAAACATAACCTAACCTAACCCAACCTAACATCTCGGCGGTAATATTTGAAAATATTCATGGCGAGTTGGCCTCTACGTCTCCGTGGTACATTTATATACATCAATAACGTAATATAACCTAACCTAACCCAACCTAACATCTCGGCGGTAATATTTGAACACATTCCTGGCTTGTTGGCCTCTACGTCTCCGTGGGACCTTTATATACATCTATAACGTTATATAATCTAACCTAACCCAACCTAACATCTCGGCGGTAATATTTGATCACATTCCTGGCTTGTTGGCCTCTACGTCTCAGCGGGACGTTTAAATACATCTATAACGTAATATAACCTAACCTAACCCAACCTATCATCTTGGCGCTAATGTTTGACAACATTCCTGGCGAGTTGGCCTCTACTTCTCCGTGGGACCTTCATATACATCAATAACGAAATATAACCTAACCTAACCGAACCTAACATCTTGGCGGTAATATTTGGAAACATTCCTGGCGAGTTGGCCTATACGTCTCCGTGGGACCTTTATATACATCTATAACGTAATATAACCTAACCTAACCCAACCTATCATCTCGGCGCTAATATTTGACAACATACCTGGCGAGTTGGCCTCTACGCCTCCGTGGGACCTTTATATACATCAATAACATAATATAACCTAACCTAACCCAACCTATCATCTTGGCGCTAATGTTTGACAACATTCCTGGGGAGTTGGCCTCTACTTCTCCGTGGGACCTTCATATACATCAATAACGAAATATAACCTAACCTAACCGAACCTAACATCTCGGCGGTAATATTTGACAACATACCTGGCGAGTTGGCCTCTACGTCTCCGTGGGACCTTTATATACATCAATAACGTAATATAACCTAACCTAACCCAACCTATCATCTTGGCGCTAATGTTTGACAACATTCCTGGCGAGTTGGCCTCTACTTCTCCGTGGGACCTTCATATACATCAATAACGTAATATAACCTAACCTAACCCAACCTAACATCTCGGCGGTAATATTTGAAAATATTCATGGCGAATTGGCCTCTACGTCTCCGTGGTACATTTATATTCATCAATAACGTAATATAACCTAACCTAACCCAACCTAACATCTCGGCGGTAATATTTGACAACATACCTGGCGAGTTGGCCTCTACGTCTCCGTGGGACCTTTATATACATCAATAACGTAATATAACCTAACCTAACCCAACCTATCATCTTGGCGCTAATGTTTGACAACATTCCTGGCGAGTTGGCCTCTACTTCTCCGTGGGACCTTCATATACATCAATAACGTAATATAACCTAACCTAACCCAACCTAACATCTCGGCGCTAATATTTGACAACATACCTGGCGAGTTGGCCTCTACTTCTCCGTGGGACCTTCATATACATCAATAACGAAACATAACCTAACCTAACCCAACCTAACATCTCGGCGGTAATATTTGAAAATATTCATGGCGAGTTGGCCTCTACGTCTCCGTGGTACATTTATATACATCAATAACGTAATATAACCTAACCTAACCCAACCTAACATCTCGGCGGTAATATTTGAACACATTCCTGGCTTGTTGGCCTCTACGTCTCCGTGGGACCTTTATATACATCTATAACGTTATATAATCTAACCTAACCCAACCTAACATCTCGGCGGTAATATTTGATCACATTCCTGGCTTGTTGGCCTCTACGTCTCAGCGGGACGTTTAAATACATCTATAACGTAATATAACCTAACCTAACCCAACCTATCATCTTGGCGCTAATGTTTGACAACATTCCTGGCGAGTTGGCCTCTACTTCTCCGTGGGACCTTCGTATACATCAATAACGAAATATAACCTAACCTAACCGAACCTAACATCTTGGCGGTAATATTTGGAAACATTCCTGGCGAGTTGGCCTATACGTCTCCGTGGGACCTTTATATACATCTATAACGTAATATAACCTAACCTAACCCAACCTATCATCTCGGCGTTAATATTTGACAACATAACTGGCGAGTTGGCCTCTACGCCTCCGTGGGACCTTTATATACATCAATAACATAATATAACCTAACCTAACCCAACCTATCATCTTGGCGCTAATGTTTGACAACATTCCTGGGGAGTTGGCCTCTACTTCTCCGTGGGACCCTCATATACATCAATAACGAAATATAACCTAACCTAACCGAACCTAACATCTCGGCGGTAATATTTGACAACATACCTGGCGAGTTGGCCTCTACGTCTCCGTGGGACCTTTATATACATCAATAACGTAATATAACCTAACCTAACCCAACCTAACATCTCGGCGGTAATATTTGAAAATATTCATGGCGAATTGGCCTCTACGTCTCCGTGGTACATTTATATTCATCAATAACGTAATATAACCTAACCTAACCCAACCTAACATCTCGGCGGTAATATTTGAAAATATTCATGGCGAATTGGACTCTACGTCTCCGTGGGATCTTTGTATACATCTATAACGTTATATAATCTAACCTAACCCAACCTAACATCTCGGCGGTAATATTTGATCACATTCCTGGCTTGTTGGCCTCTACGTCTCCGCGGGACGTTTAAATACATCTATAACGTAATATAACCCAACCTATCATCTTGGCGCTAATGTTTGACAACATTCCTGGCGAGTTGGCCTCTACTTCTCCGTGGGACCCTCATATACATCAATAACGAAATATAACCTAACCTAACCGAACCTAACATCTCGGCGGTAATATTTGGAAACATTCCTGGCGAGTTGGCCTATACGTCTCCGTGGGACCTTTATATACATCTATAACGTAATATAACCTAACCTAACCCAACCTATCATCTCGGCGCTAATATTTGACAACATACCTGGCGAGTTGGCCTCTACGTCTCCGTGGGACCTTTATATACATCAATAACGTAATATAACCTAACCTAACCCAACCTATCATCTTGGCGCTAATGTTTGACAACATTCCTGGCGAGTTGGCCTCTACTTCTCCGTGGGACCTTCATATACATCAATAACGAAATATAACCTAACCTAACCGAACCTAACATCTCGGCGGTAATATTTGACAACATACCTGGCGAGTTGGCCTCTACGTCTCCGTGGGACCTTTATATACATCAATAACGTAATATAACCTAACCTAACCCAACCTATCATCTTGGCGCTAATGTTTGACAACATTCCTGGCGAGTTGGCCTCTACTTCTCCGTGGGACCTTCATATACATCAATAACGTAATATAACCTAACCTAACCCAACCTAACATCTCGGCGCTAATATTTGACAACATACCTGGCGAGTTGGCCTCTACATCTCCGTGGGACCTTCATATACATCAATAACGAAACATAACCTAACCTAACCCAACCTAACATCTCGGCGGTAATATTTGAAAATATTCATGGCGAGTTGGCCTCTACGTCTCCGTGGTACATTTATATACATCAATAACGTAATATAACCTAACCTAACCCAACCTAACATCTCGGCGGTAATATTTGAACACATTCCTGGCTTGTTGGCCTCTACGTCTCCGTGGGACCTTTATATACATCTATAACGTTATATAATCTAACCTAACCCAACCTAACATCTCGGCGGTAATATTTGATCACATTCCTGGCTTGTTGGCCTCTACGTCTCAGCGGGACGTTTAAATACATCTATAACGTAATATAACCTAACCTAACCCAACCTATCATCTTGGCGCTAATGTTTGACAACATTCCTGGCGAGTTGGCCTCTACTTCTCCGTGGGACCTTCATATACATCAATAACGAAATATAACCTAACCTAACCGAACCTAACATCTTGGCGGTAATATTTGGAAACATTCCTGGCGAGTTGGCCTATACGTCTCCGTGGGACCTTTATATACATCTATAACGTAATATAACCTAACCTAACCCAACCTATCATCTCGGCGCTAATATTTGACAACATACCTGGCGAGTTGGCCTCTACGCCTCCGTGGGACCTTTATATACATCAATAACATAATATAACCTAACCTAACCCAACCTATCATCTTGGCGCTAATGTTTGACAACATTCCTGGGGAGTTGGCCTCTACTTCTCCGTGGGACCTTCATATACATCAATAACGAAATATAACCTAACCTAACCGAACCTAACATCTCGGCGGTAATATTTGACAACATACCTGGCGAGTTGGCCTCTACGTCTCCGTGGGACCTTTATATACATCAATAACGTAATATAACCTAACCTAACCCAACCTATCATCTTGGCGCTAATGTTTGACAACATTCCTGGCGAGTTGGCCTCTACTTCTCCGTGGGACCTTCATATACATCAATAACGTAATATAACCTAACCTAACCCAACCTAACATCTCGGCGGTAATATTTGAAAATATTCATGGCGAATTGGCCTCTACGTCTCCGTGGTACATTTATATTCATCAATAACGTAATATAACCTAACCTAACCCAACCTAACATCTCGGCGGTAATATTTGAACACATTCCTGGCTTGTTGGCCTCTACGTCTCCGTGGGATCTTTGTATACATCTATAACGTTATATAATCTAACCTAACCCAACCTAACATCTCGGCGGTAATATTTGATCACATTCCTGGCTTGTTGGCCTCTACGTCTCCGCGGGACGTTTAAATACATCTATAACGTAATATAACCCAACCTATCATCTTGGCGCTAATGTTTGACAACATTCCTGGCGAGTTGGCCTCTACTTCTCCGTGGGACCCTCATATACATCAATAACGAAATATAACCTAACCTAACCGAACCTAACATCTCGGCGGTAATATTTGGAAACATTCCTGGCGAGTTGGCCTATACGTCTCCGTGGGACCTTTATATACATCTATAACGTAATATAACCTAACCTAACCCAACCTATCATCTCGGCGCTAATATTTGACAACATACCTGCCGAGTTGGCCTCTACGTCTCCGTGGGACCTTTATATACATCAATAACGTAATATAACCTAACCTAACCCAACCTATCATCTTGGCGCTAATGTTTGACAACATTCCTGGCGAGTTGGCCTCTACTTCTCCGTGGGACCTTCATATACATCAATAACGAAATATAACCTAACCTAACCGAACCTAACATCTCGGCGGTAATATTTGACAACATACCTGGCGAGTTGGCTTCTACGTCTCCGTGGGACCTTTATATACATCAATAACGTAATATAACCTAACCTAACCCAACCTATCATCTTGGCGCTAATGTTTGACAACATTCCTGGCGAGTTGGCCTCTACTTCTCCGTGGGACCTTCATATACATCAATAACGTAATATAACCTAACCTAACCCAACCTAACATCTCGGCGGTAATATTTGAACACATTCCTGGCTTGTTGGCCTCTACGTCTCCGTGGGACCTTTATATACATCTATAACGTTATATAATCTAACCTAACCCAACCTAACATCTCGGCGGTAATATTTGATCACATTCCTGGCTTGTTGGCCTCTACGTCTCCGCGGGACGTTTAAATACATCTATAACGTAATATAACCTAACCTAACCCAACCTATCATCTTGGCGCTAATGTTTGACAACATTCCTGGCGAGTTGGCCTCTACTTCTCCGTGGGACCTTCATATACATCAATAACGAAGCATAACCTAACCTAACCCAACCTAACATCTCGGCGGTAATATTTGAAAACATTCATGGCGAGTTGGCCTCTACGTCTCCGTGGGACCTTTATATACATCTATAACGTAATATAACCTAACCTAACCCAACCTATCATCTCGGCGCTAATATTTGACAACATACCTGGCGAGTTGGCATCTACGACTCCGTGGTACCTTTATATACATCAATAACGTAATATAACCTAACCTAACCCAACCTAACATCTCGGCGGTAGTATTTGAAAACATACCTGGCGAGTTGGCCTCTACGTCTCCGTGGGATCTTTTTATACATCTATAACGTTATATAATCTAACCTAACCCAACCTAACATCTCGGCGGTAATATTTGATCACATTCCTGGCTTGTTGGCCTCTACGTCTCCGCGGGACATTTAAATACATCTATAACGTAATATAACCCAACCTATCATCTTGGCGCTAATGTTTGACAACATTCCTGGCGAGTTGGCCTCTACTTCTCCGTGGGACCCTCATATACATCAATAACGAAATATAACCTAACCTAACCGAACCTAACATCTCGGCGGTAATATTTGGAAACATTCCTGGCGAGTTGGCCTCTACGTCTCCGTGGGACCTTTATATACATCTATAACGTAATATAACCTAACCTAACCCAACCTATCATCTCGGCGCTAATATTTGACAACATACCTGGCGAGTTGGCCTCTACTTCTCCGTGGGACCTTCATATACATCAATAACGAAACATAACCTAACCTAACCCAACCTAACATCTCGGCGGTAATATTTGAAAATATTCATGGCGAGTTGGCCTCTACGTCTCCGTGGTACATTTATATACATCAATAACGTAATATAACCTAACCTAACCCAACCTAACATCTCGGCGGTAATATTTGAACACATTCCTGGCTTGTTGGCCTCTACGTCTCCGTGGGACCTTTATATACATCTATAACGTTATATAATCTAACCTAACCCAACCTAACATCTCGGCGGTAATATTTGATCACATTCCTGGCTTGTTGGCCTCTACGTCTCCGCGGGACGTTTAAATACATCTATAACGTAATATAACCTAACCTAACCCAACCTATCATCTTGGCGCTAATGTTTGACAACATTCCTGGCGAGTTGGCCTCTACTTCTCCGTGGGACCTTCATATACATCAATAACGAAATATAACCTAACCTAACCGAACCTAACATCTTGGCGGTAATATTTGGAAACATTCCTGGCGAGTTGGCCTATACGTCTCCGTGGGACCTTTCTATACATCTATAACGTAATATAACCTAACCTAACCCAACCTATCATCTCGGCGCAAATATTTGACAACATACCTGGCGAGTTGGCCTCTACGTCTCCGTGGGACCTTTATATATATCAATAACATAATATAACCTAACCTAACCCAACCTATCATCTTGGCGCTAATGTTTGACAACATTCCTGGGGAGTTGGCCTCTACTTCTCCGTGGGACCTTCATATACATCAATAACGAAATATAACCTAACCTAACCGAACCTAACATCTCGGCGGTAATATTTGACAACATACCTGGCGAGTTGGCCTCTACGTCTCCGTGGGACCTTTATATACATCAATAACGTAATATAACCTAACCTAACCCAACCTATCATCTTGGCGCTAATGTTTGACAACATTCCTGGCGAGTTGGCCTCTACTTCTCCGTGGGACCTTCATATACATCAATAACGTAATATAACCTAACCTAACCCAACCTAACATCTCGGCGGTAATATTTGAAAATATTCATGGCGAATTGGCCTCTACGTCTCCGTGGTACATTTATATTCATCAATAACGTAATATAACCTAACCTAACCCAACCTAACATCTCGGCGGTAATATTTGAACACATTCCTGGCTTGTTGGCCTCTACGTCTCCGTAGGATCTTTATATACATCTATAACGTTATATAATCTAACCTAACCCAACCTAACATCTCGGCGGTAATATTTGATCACATTCCTGGCTTGTTGGCCTCTACGTCTCCGCGGGACGTTTAAATACATCTATAACGTAATATAACCCAACCTATCATCTTGGCGCTAATGTTTGACAACATTCCTGGCGAGTTGGCCTCTACTTCTCCGTGGGACACTCATATACATCAATAACGAAATATAACCTAACCTAACCGAACCTAACATCTCGGCGGTAATATTTGGAAACATTCCTGGCGAGTTGGCCTATACGTCTCCGTGGGACCTTTATATACATCTATAACGTAATATAACCTAACCTAACGCAACCTATCATCTCGGCGCTAATATTTGACAACATACCTGGCGAGTTGGCCTCTACGTCTCCGTGGGACCTTTATATACATCAATAACGTAATATAACCTAACCTAACCCAACCTATCATCTTGGCGCTAATGTTTGACAACATTCCTGGCGAGTTGGCCTCTACTTCTCCGTGGGACCTTCATATACATCAATAACGAAATATAACCTAACCTAACCGAACCTAACATCTCGGCGGTAATATTTGACAACATACCTGGCGAGTTGGCCTCTACGTCTCCGTGGGACCTTTATATACATCAATAACGTAATATAACCTAACCTAACCCAACCTATCGTCTTGGCGCTAATGTTTGACAACATTCCTGGCGAGTTGGCCTCTACTTCTCCGTGGGACCTTCATATACATCAATAACGTAATATAACCTAACCTAACCCAACCTAACATCTCGGCGGTAATATTTGAACACATTCCTGGCTTGTTGGCCTCTACGTCTCCGTGGGACATTTATATACATCTATAACGTTATATAATCTAACCTAACCCAACCTAACATCTCGGCGGTAATATTTGATCACATTCCTGGCTTGTTGGCCTCTACGTCTCCGCGGGACGTTTAAATACATCTATAACGTAATATAACCTAACCTAACCCAACCTATCATCTTGGCGCTAATGTTTGACAACATTCCTGGCGAGTTGGCCTCTACTTCTCCGTGGGACCTTCATATACATCAATAACGAAATATAACCTAACCTAACCGAACCTAACATCTCGGCGGTAATATTTGGAAACATTCCTGGCGATTTGGCCTCTACGTCTCCGCGGGACGTTTAAATACATCTATAACGTAATATAACCTAACCTAACCCAACCTATCATCTTGGCGCTAATGTTTGACAACATTCCTGGCGAGTTGGCCTGTACGTCTCGGTTTGACCTTCATATACATCAATAACGTAATATAATCTAACCTAACCCAACCTATCATGTCGGCGGTAATTTTTGAAAACATACCTGGCGAGTTGGCCTCTACGTCTCCGTGGGATCTTTTTATACATCAATAACGTAATATAACCTAACCTAACCGAACCTAACATCTCGGCGGTAATATTTGGAAACATTCCTGGCGAGTTGGCCTCTACGTCTCCGTGGGACCTTTATATACATCTATAACGTAATATAACCTAACCTAACCCAACCTATCATCTCGGCGCTAATATTTGACAACATACCTGGTGAGTTGGCCTCTACGTCTCCGTGGGACCTTTATATACATCAATAACGTAATATAACCTAACCTAACCCAACCTAACATCTCGGCGGTAATATTTGAAAATATTCATGGCGAGTTGGCCTCTACGTCTCCGTGGTACATTTATATACATCAATAACGTAATAAAACCTAACCTAACCCAACCTAACATCTCGGCGGTAATATTTGAACACATTCCTGGCTTGTTGGCCTCTACGTCTCCGTGGGATCTTTATATACATCTATAACGTTATATAATCTAACCTAACCCAACCTAACATCTCGGCGGTAATATTTGATCACATTCCTGGCTTGTTGGCCTCTACGTCTCCGCGGGACGTTTAAATACATCTATAACGTAATATAACCTAACCTAACCCAACCTATCATCTTGGCGCTAATGTTTGACAACGTTCCTGGCGAGTTGGCCTCTACTTCTCCGTGGGACCTTCATATACATCAATAACGAAATATAACCTAACCTAACCGAACCTAACATCTCGGCGGTAATATTTGGAAACATTCCTGGCGATTTGGCCTCTACGTCTCCGCGGGACGTTTAAATACATCTATAACGTAATATAACCTAACCTAACCCAACCAATCATCTTGGCGCTAATGTTTGACAACATTCCTGGCGAGTTGGCCTCTACTTCTCCGTGGGACCTTCATATACATCAATAACGAAATATAACCTAACCTAACCGAACCTAACATCTCGGCGGTAATATTTGGAAACATTCCTGGCGATTTGGCCTCTACGTCTCCCCGGGACGTTTAAATACATCTATAACGTAATATAACCTAACCTAACCCAACCAATCATCTTGGCGCTAATGTTTGACAACATTCCTGGCGAGTTGGCCTCTACTTCTCCGTGGGACCTTCATATACATCAATAACGAAATATAACCTAACCTAACCCAACCTATCATCTCGGCGATGACGTTTGACAGCATTCCTGGCGAGTTGGCCTCTACGTCTCCGTGAGAGCTTCATATACATCAATAACGAAATATAACCTAACCTAACCCAACCTATCATCTCGGCGGTAATATTTGACAACATTCCTGGCGAGTTGGCCTCTACGTCTCCGTGGGACATTTATATACATCAATAACGTAATATAACCTAACCTAACCCAACCTAACATCTCGGCGGTAATATTTGACAACATTCCTGGCGAGTTGGCTTCTCCGTCTCCGTGGGACCTTTATATACATCAATAACGTAATATAACCTAACCTAAACCAACCTAACATCTCGGCGGTAATATTTGAAAATATTCATGGCGAGTTGGCCTCTACTTCTCCGTGGGACCTTCATATACATCAATAACGAAATATAACCTAACCTAACCGAACCTAACATCTCGGCGGTAATAGTTGGAAACATTCCTGGCGATTTGGCCTCTACGTCTCCGCGGGACGTTTAAATACATCTATAACGTAATATAACCTAACCTAACACAACCTATCATCTTGGCGCTAATGTTTGACAACATTCCTGGCGAGTTGGCCTCTACTTCTGCGTGGGACCTTCATATACATCAATAACGAAATATAACCTAACCTAACCCAACCTAACATCTAGGCGGTAGTATTTGAAAACATACCTGGCGAGTTGGCCTCTGCGTCTCCGTGGGATCTTTTTATACATCAATAACGTAATATAACCTAACCTAACCGAACCTAACATCTCGGCGGTAATATTTGGAAACATTCCTGGCGAGTTGGCCTCTACGTCTCCGTGGGACCTTCATATACATCAATAACGAAATATAACCTAACCTAACCGAACCTAACATCTCGGCGGTAATATTTGGAAACATTCCTGGCGATTTGGCCTCTACGTCTCCGCGGGACGTTTAAATACATCTATAACGTAATATAACCTAACCTAACCCAACCTATCATCTTGGCGCTAATGTTTGACAACATTCCTGGCGAGTTGGCCTGTACGTCTCGGTTTGACCTTCATATACATCAATAACGTAATATAATCTAACCTAACCCAACCTATCATGTCGGCGGTAATTTTTGAAAACATACCTGGCGAGTTGGCCTCTACGTCTCCGTGGGATCTTTTTATACATCAATAACGTAATATAACCTAACCTAACCGAACCTAACATCTCGGCGGTAATATTTGGAAACATTCCTGGCGAGTTGGCCTCTACGTCTCCGTGGGACCTTTATATACATCTATAACGTAATATAACCTAACCTAACCCAACCTATCATCTCGGCGCTAATATTTGACAACATACCTGGTGAGTTGGCCTCTACGTCTCCGTGGGACCTTTATATACATCAATAACGTAATATAACCTAACCTAACCCAACCTAACATCTCGGCGGTAATATTTGAAAATATTCATGGCGAGTTGGCCTCTACGTCTCCGTGGTACATTTATATACATCAATAACGTAATAAAACCTAACCTAACCCAACCTAACATCTCGGCGGTAATATTTGAACACATTCCTGGCTTGTTGGCCTCTACGTCTCCGTGGGATCTTTATATACATCTATAACGTTATATAATCTAACCTAACCCAACCTAACATCTCGGCGGTAATATTTGATCACATTCCTGGCTTGTTGGCCTCTACGTCTCCGCGGGACGTTTAAATACATCTATAACGTAATATAACCTAACCTAACCCAACCTATCATCTTGGCGCTAATGTTTGACAACGTTCCTGGCGAGTTGGCCTCTACTTCTCCGTGGGACCTTCATATACATCAATAACGAAATATAACCTAACCTAACCGAACCTAACATCTCGGCGGTAATATTTGGAAACATTCCTGGCGATTTGGCCTCTACGTCTCCGCGGGACGTTTAAATACATCTATAACGTAATATAACCTAACCTAACCCAACCAATCATCTTGGCGCTAATGTTTGACAACATTCCTGGCGAGTTGGCCTCTACTTCTCCGTGGGACCTTCATATACATCAATAACGAAATATAACCTAACCTAACCGAACCTAACATCTCGGCGGTAATATTTGGAAACATTCCTGGCGATTTGGCCTCTACGTCTCCGCGGGACGTTTAAATACATCTATAACGTAATATAACCTAACCTAACCCAACCAATCATCTTGGCGCTAATGTTTGACAACATTCCTGGCGAGTTGGCCTCTACTTCTCCGTGGGACCTTCATATACATCAATAACGAAATATAACCTAACCTAACCCAACCTATCATCTCGGCGATGACGTTTGACAGCATTCCTGGCGAGTTGGCCTCTACGTCTCCGTGAGAGCTTCATATACATCAATAACGAAATATAACCTAACCTAACCCAACCTATCATCTCGGCGGTAATATTTGACAACATTCCTGGCGAGTTGGCCTCTACGTCTCCGTGGGACATTTATATACATCAATAACGTAATATAACCTAACCTAACCCAACCTAACATCTCGGCGGTAATATTTGACAACATTCCTGGCGAGTTGGCTTCTCCGTCTCCGTGGGACCTTTATATACATCAATAACGTAATATAACCTAACCTAACCGAACCTAACATCTCGGCGGTAATATTTGGAAACATTCCTGGCGAGTTGGCCTCTACGTCTCCGTGGGACCTTTATATACATCTATAACGTAATATAACCTAACCTAACCCAACCTATCATCTCGGCGCTAATATTTGACAACATACCTGGTGAGTTGGCCTCTACGTCTCCGTGGGACCTTTATATACATCAATAACGTAATATAACCTAACCTAACCCAACCTAACATCTCGGCGGTAATATTTGAAAATATTCATGGCGAGTTGGCCTCTACGTCTCCGTGGTACATTTATATACATCAATAACGTAATAAAACCTAACCTAACCCAACCTAACATCTCGGCGGTAATATTTGAACACATTCCTAGCTTGTTGGCCTCTACGTCTCCGTGGGATCTTTATATACATCTATAACGTTATATAATCTAACCTAACCCAACCTAACATCTCGGCGGTAATATTTGATCACATTCCTGGCTTGTTGGCCTCTACTTCTCCGCGGGACGTTTAAATACATCTATAACGTAATATAACCTAACCTAACCCAACCTATCATCTTGGCGCTAATGTTTGACAACGTTCCTGGCGAGTTGGCCTCTACTTCTCCGTGGGACCTTCATATACATAAATAACGAAATATAACCTAACCTAACCGAACCTAACATCTCGGCGGTAATATTTGGAAACATTCCTGGCGATTTGGCCTCTACGTCTCCGCGGGACGTTTAAATACATCTATAACGTAATATAACCTAACCTAACCCAACCAATCATCTTGGCGCTAATGTTTGACAACATTCCTGGCGAGTTGGCCTCTACTTCTCCGTGGGACCTTCATATACATCAATAACGAAATATAACCTAACCTAACCGAACCTAACATCTCGGCGGTAATATTTGGAAACATTCCTGGCGATTTGGCCTCTACGTCTCCGCGGGACGTTTAAATACATCTATAACGTAATATAACCTAACCTAACCCAACCTATCATCTTGGCGCTAATGTTTGACAACATACCTGGCGGGTTGGCCTCTATGTCTCCGTGGGATCTTTTTATACATCAATAACGTAATATAACCTAACCTAACCGAACCTAACATCTCGGCGGTAATATTTGGAAACATTCCTGGCGAGTTGGCCTATACGTCTCCGTGGGACCTTTATATACATCTATAACGTAATATAACCTAACCTAACCCAACCTATCATCTCGGCGTTAATATTTGACAACATAACTGGCGAGTTGGCCTCTACGCCTCCGTGGGACCTTTATATACATCAATAACATAATATAACCTAACCTAACCCAACCTATCATCTTGGCGCTAATGTTTGACAACATTCCTGGGGAGTTGGCCTCTACTTCTCCGTGGGACCCTCATATACATCAATAACGAAATATAACCTAACCTAACCGAACCTAACATCTCGGCGGTAATATTTGACAACATACCTGGCGAGTTGGCCTCTACGTCTCCGTGGGACCTTTATATACATCAATAACGTAATATAACCTAACCTAACCCAACCTAACATCTCGGCGGTAATATTTGAAAATATTCATGGCGAATTGGCCTCTACGTCTCCGTGGTACATTTATATTCATCAATAACGTAATATAACCTAACCTAACCCAACCTAACATCTCGGCGGTAATATTTGAAAATATTCATGGCGAATTGGACTCTACGTCTCCGTGGGATCTTTGTATACATCTATAACGTTATATAATCTAACCTAACCCAACCTAACATCTCGGCGGTAATATTTGATCACATTCCTGGCTTGTTGGCCTCTACGTCTCCGCGGGACGTTTAAATACATCTATAACGTAATATAACCCAACCTATCATCTTGGCGCTAATGTTTGACAACATTCCTGGCGAGTTGGCCTCTACTTCTCCGTGGGACCCTCATATACATCAATAACGAAATATAACCTAACCTAACCGAACCTAACATCTCGGCGGTAATATTTGGAAACATTCCTGGCGAGTTGGCCTATACGTCTCCGTGGGACCTTTATATACATCTATAACGTAATATAACCTAACCTAACCCAACCTATCATCTCGGCGCTAATATTTGACAACATACCTGGCGAGTTGGCCTCTACGTCTCCGTGGGACCTTTATATACATCAATAACGTAATATAACCTAACCTAACCCAACCTATCATCTTGGCGCTAATGTTTGACAACATTCCTGGCGAGTTGGCCTCTACTTCTCCGTGGGACCTTCATATACATCAATAACGAAATATAACCTAACCTAACCGAACCTAACATCTCGGCGGTAATATTTGACAACATACCTGGCGAGTTGGCCTCTACGTCTCCGTGGGACCTTTATATACATCAATAACGTAATATAACCTAACCTAACCCAACCTATCATCTTGGCGCTAATGTTTGACAACATTCCTGGCGAGTTGGCCTCTACTTCTCCGTGGGACCTTCATATACATCAATAACGTAATATAACCTAACCTAACCCAACCTAACATCTCGGCGCTAATATTTGACAACATACCTGGCGAGTTGGCCTCTACTTCTCCGTGGGACCTTCATATACATCAATAACGAAACATAACCTAACCTAACCCAACCTAACATCTCGGCGGTAATATTTGAAAATATTCATGGCGAGTTGGCCTCTACGTCTCCGTGGTACATTTATATACATCAATAACGTAATATAACCTAACCTAACCCAACCTAACATCTCGGCGGTAATATTTGAACACATTCCTGGCTTGTTGGCCTCTACGTCTCCGTGGGACCTTTATATACATCTATAACGTTATATAATCTAACCTAACCCAACCTAACATCTCGGCGGTAATATTTGATCACATTCCTGGCTTGTTGGCCTCTACGTCTCAGCGGGACGTTTAAATACATCTATAACGTAATATAACCTAACCTAACCCAACCTATCATCTTGGCGCTAATGTTTGACAACATTCCTGGCGAGTTGGCCTCTACTTCTCCGTGGGACCTTCATATACATCAATAACGAAATATAACCTAACCTAACCGAACCTAACATCTTGGCGGTAATATTTGGAAACATTCCTGGCGAGTTGGCCTATACGTCTCCGTGGGACCTTTATATACATCTATAACGTAATATAACCTAACCTAACCCAACCTATCATCTCGGCGCTAATATTTGACAACATACCTGGCGAGTTGGCCTCTACGCCTCCGTGGGACCTTTATATACATCAATAACATAATATAACCTAACCTAACCCAACCTATCATCTTGGCGCTAATGTTTGACAACATTCCTGGGGAGTTGGCCTCTACTTCTCCGTGGGACCTTCATATACATCAATAACGAAATATAACCTAACCTAACCGAACCTAACATCTCGGCGGTAATATTTGACAACATACCTGGCGAGTTGGCCTCTACGTCTCCGTGGGACCTTTATATACATCAATAACGTAATATAACCTAACCTAACCCAACCTATCATCTTGGCGCTAATGTTTGACAACATTCCTGGCGAGTTGGCCTCTACTTCTCCGTGGGACCTTCATATACATCAATAACGTAATATAACCTAACCTAACCCAACCTAACATCTCGGCGGTAATATTTGAAAATATTCATGGCGAATTGGCCTCTACGTCTCCGTGGTACATTTATATTCATCAATAACGTAATATAACCTAACCTAACCCAACCTAACATCTCGGCGGTAATATTTGAACACATTCCTGGCTTGTTGGCCTCTACGTCTCCGTGGGATCTTTGTATACATCTATAACGTTATATAATCTAACCTAACCCAACCTAACATCTCGGCGGTAATATTTGATCACATTCCTGGCTTGTTGGCCTCTACGTCTCCGCGGGACGTTTAAATACATCTATAACGTAATATAACCCAACCTATCATCTTGGCGCTAATGTTTGACAACATTCCTGGCGAGTTGGCCTCTACTTCTCCGTGGGACCCTCATATACATCAATAACGAAATATAACCTAACCTAACCGAACCTAACATCTCGGCGGTAATATTTGGAAACATTCCTGGCGAGTTGGCCTATACGTCTCCGTGGGACCTTTATATACATCTATAACGTAATATAACCTAACCTAACCCAACCTATCATCTCGGCGCTAATATTTGACAACATACCTGCCGAGTTGGCCTCTACGTCTCCGTGGGACCTTTATATACATCAATAACGTAATATAACCTAACCTAACCCAACCTATCATCTTGGCGCTAATGTTTGACAACATTCCTGGCGAGTTGGCCTCTACTTCTCCGTGGGACCTTCATATACATCAATAACGAAATATAACCTAACCTAACCGAACCTAACATCTCGGCGGTAATATTTGACAACATACCTGGCGAGTTGGCTTCTACGTCTCCGTGGGACCTTTATATACATCAATAACGTAATATAACCTAACCTAACCCAACCTATCATCTTGGCGCTAATGTTTGACAACATTCCTGGCGAGTTGGCCTCTACTTCTCCGTGGGACCTTCATATACATCAATAACGTAATATAACCTAACCTAACCCAACCTAACATCTCGGCGGTAATATTTGAACACATTCCTGGCTTGTTGGCCTCTACGTCTCCGTGGGACCTTTATATACATCTATAACGTTATATAATCTAACCTAACCCAACCTAACATCTCGGCGGTAATATTTGATCACATTCCTGGCTTGTTGGCCTCTACGTCTCCGCGGGACGTTTAAATACATCTATAACGTAATATAACCTAACCTAACCCAACCTATCATCTTGGCGCTAATGTTTGACAACATTCCTGGCGAGTTGGCCTCTACTTCTCCGTGGGACCTTCATATACATCAATAACGAAGCATAACCTAACCTAACCCAACCTAACATCTCGGCGGTAATATTTGAAAACATTCATGGCGAGTTGGCCTCTACGTCTCCGTGGGACCTTTATATACATCTATAACGTAATATAACCTAACCTAACCCAACCTATCATCTCGGCGCTAATATTTGACAACATACCTGGCGAGTTGGCATCTACGACTCCGTGGTACCTTTATATACATCAATAACGTAATATAACCTAACCTAACCCAACCTAACATCTCGGCGGTAGTATTTGAAAACATACCTGGCGAGTTGGCCTCTACGTCTCCGTGGGATCTTTTTATACATCTATAACGTTATATAATCTAACCTAACCCAACCTAACATCTCGGCGGTAATATTTGATCACATTCCTGGCTTGTTGGCCTCTACGTCTCCGCGGGACATTTAAATACATCTATAACGTAATATAACCCAACCTATCATCTTGGCGCTAATGTTTGACAACATTCCTGGCGAGTTGGCCTCTACTTCTCCGTGGGACCCTCATATACATCAATAACGAAATATAACCTAACCTAACCGAACCTAACATCTCGGCGGTAATATTTGGAAACATTCCTGGCGAGTTGGCCTCTACGTCTCCGTGGGACCTTTATATACATCTATAACGTAATATAACCTAACCTAACCCAACCTATCATCTCGGCGCTAATATTTGACAACATACCTGGCGAGTTGGCCTCTACTTCTCCGTGGGACCTTCATATACATCAATAACGAAACATAACCTAACCTAACCCAACCTAACATCTCGGCGGTAATATTTGAAAATATTCATGGCGAGTTGGCCTCTACGTCTCCGTGGTACATTTATATACATCAATAACGTAATATAACCTAACCTAACCCAACCTAACATCTCGGCGGTAATATTTGAACACATTCCTGGCTTGTTGGCCTCTACGTCTCCGTGGGACCTTTATATACATCTATAACGTTATATAATCTAACCTAACCCAACCTAACATCTCGGCGGTAATATTTGATCACATTCCTGGCTTGTTGGCCTCTACGTCTCCGCGGGACGTTTAAATACATCTATAACGTAATATAACCTAACCTAACCCAACCTATCATCTTGGCGCTAATGTTTGACAACATTCCTGGCGAGTTGGCCTCTACTTCTCCGTGGGACCTTCATATACATCAATAACGAAATATAACCTAACCTAACCGAACCTAACATCTTGGCGGTAATATTTGGAAACATTCCTGGCGAGTTGGCCTATACGTCTCCGTGGGACCTTTCTATACATCTATAACGTAATATAACCTAACCTAACCCAACCTATCATCTCGGCGCTAATATTTGACAACATACCTGGCGAGTTGGCCTCTACGTCTCCGTGGGACCATTATATATATCAATAACATAATATAACCTAACCTAACCCAACCTATCATCTTGGCGCTAATGTTTGACAACATTCCTGGGGAGTTGGCCTCTACTTCTCCGTGGGACCTTCATATACATCAATAACGAAATATAACCTAACCTAACCGAACCTAACATCTCGGCGGTAATATTTGACAACATACCTGGCGAGTTGGCCTCTACGTCTCCGTGGGACCTTTATATACATCAATAACGTAATATAACCTAACCTAACCCAACCTATCATCTTGGCGCTAATGTTTGACAACATTCCTGGCGAGTTGGCCTCTACTTCTCCGTGGGACCTTCATATACATCAATAACGTAATATAACCTAACCTAACCCAACCTAACATCTCGGCGGTAATATTTGAAAATATTCATGGCGAATTGGCCTCTACGTCTCCGTGGTACATTTATATTCATCAATAACGTAATATAACCTAACCTAACCCAACCTAACATCTCGGCGGTAATATTTGAACACATTCCTGGCTTGTTGGCCTCTACGTCTCCGTAGGATCTTTATATACATCTATAACGTTATATAATCTAACCTAACCCAACCTAACATCTCGGCGGTAATATTTGATCACATTCCTGGCTTGTTGGCCTCTACGTCTCCGCGGGACGTTTAAATACATCTATAACGTAATATAACCCAACCTATCATCTTGGCGCTAATGTTTGACAACATTCCTGGCGAGTTGGCCTCTACTTCTCCGTGGGACACTCATATACATCAATAACGAAATATAACCTAACCTAACCGAACCTAACATCTCGGCGGTAATATTTGGAAACATTCCTGGCGAGTTGGCCTATACGTCTCCGTGGGACCTTTATATACATCAATAACGTAATATAACCTAACCTAACCCAACCTATCATCTTGGCGCTAATGTTTGACAACATTCCTGGCGAGTTGGCCTCTACTTCTCCGTGGGACCTTCATATACATCAATAACGAAATATAACCTAACCTAACCGAACCTAACATCTCGGCGGTAATATTTGACAACATACCTGGCGAGTTGGCCTCTACGTCTCCGTGGGACCTTTATATACATCAATAACGTAATATAACCTAACCTAACCCAACCTATCATCTTGGCGCTAATGTTTGACAACATTCCTGGCGAGTTGGCCTCTACTTCTCCGTGGGACCTTCATATACATCAATAACGTAATATAACCTAACCTAACCCAACCTAACATCTCGGCGGTAATATTTGAACACATTCCTGGCTTGTTGGCCTCTACGTCTCCGTGGGACATTTATATACATCTATAACGTTATATAATCTAACCTAACCCAACCTAACATCTCGGCGGTAATATTTGATCACATTCCTGGCTTGTTGGCCTCTACGTCTCCGCGGGACGTTTAAATACATCTATAACGTAATATAACCTAACCTAACCCAACCTATCATCTTGGCGCTAATGTTTGACAACATTCCTGGCGAGTTGGCCTCTACTTCTCCGTGGGACCTTCATATACATCAATAACGAAATATAACCTAACCTAACCGAACCTAACATCTCGGCGGTAATATTTGGAAACATTCCTGGCGAGTTGGCCTATACGTCTCCGTGGGACCTTTATATACATCTATAACGTAATATAACCTAACCTAACCCAACCTATCATCTCGGCGCGAATATTTGACAACATACCTGGCGAGTTGGCCTCTACGTCTCCGTGGAACCTTTATATACATCAATAACGTAATATAACCTAACCTAACCCAACCTATCATCTTGGCGCTAATGTTTGACAACATTCCTGGCAAGTTGGCCTCTACTTCTCCGTGGGACCTTCATATACATCAATAACGAAATATAACCTAACCTAACCGAACCTAACATCTCGGCGGTAATATTTGGAAACATTCCTGGCGATTTGGCCTCTACGTCTCCGCGGGACGTTTAAATACATCTATAACGTAATATAACCTAACCTAACCCAACCTATCATCTTGGCGCTAATGTTTGACAACGTTCCTGGCGAGTTGGCCTCTACTTCTCCGTGGGACCTTCATATACATCAATAACGAAATATAACCTAACCTAACCGAACCTAACATCTCGGCGCTAATATTTGGAAACATTCCTGGCGATTTGGCCTCTACGTCTCCGCGGGACGTTTAAATACATCTATAACGTAATATAACCTAACCTAACCCAACCTATCATCTTGGCGCTAATGTTTGACAACATACCTGGCGGGTTGGCCTCTATGTCTCCGTGGGATCTTTTTATACATCAATAACGTAATATAACCTAACCTAACCGAACCTAACATCTCGGCGGTAATATTTGGAAACATTCCTGGCGAGTTGGCCTATACGTCTCCGTGGGACCTTTATATACATCTATAACGTAATATAACCTAACCTAACCCAACCTATCATCTCGGCGCGAATATTTGACAACATACCTGGCGAGTTGTCCTCTACGTCTCCGTGGAACCTTTATATACATCAATAACGTAATATAACCTAACCTAACCCAACCTATCATCTTGGCGCTAATGTTTGACAACATTCCTGGCAAGTTGGCCTCTACTTCTCCGTGGGACCTTCATATACATAAATAACGAAATATAACCTAACCTAACCGAACCTAACATCTCGGCGGTAATATTTGGAAACATTCCTGGCGATTTGGCCTCTACGTCTCCGCGGGACGTTTAAATACATCTATAACGTAATATAATCTAACCTAACACAACCTATCATCTTGGCGCTAATGTTTGACAACATTCCTGGCGAGTTGGCCTCTACTTCTCCGTGGGACCTTCATATACATCAATAACGAAATATAACCTAACCTAACGCAACCTAACATCTAGGCGGTAGTATTTGAAAACATACCTGGCGAGTTGGCCTCTACGTCTCCGTGGGACCTTCATATACATCAATAACGAAATATAACCTAACCTAACCGAACCTAACATCTCGGCGGTAATATTTGGAAACATTCCTGGCGATTTGGCCTCTACGTCTCCGCGGGACGTTTAAATACATCTATAACGTAATATAACCTAACCTAACCCAACCTATCATCTTGGCGCTAATGTTTGACAACATTCCTGGCGAGTTGGCCTGTACGTCTCGGTTTGACCTTCATATACATCAATAACGTAATATAATCTAACCTAACCCAACCTATCATGTCGGCGGTAATTTTTGAAAACATACCTGGCGAGTTGGCCTCTACGTCTCCGTGGGATCTTTTTATACATCAATAACGTAATATAACCTAACCTAACCGAACCTAACATCTCGGCGGTAATATTTGGAAACATTCCTGGCGAGTTGGCCTCTACGTCTCCGTGGGACCTTTATATACATCTATAACGTAATATAACCTAACCTAACCCAACCTATCATCTCGGCGCTAATATTTGACAACATACCTGGTGAGTTGGCCTCTACGTCTCCGTGGGACCTTTATATACATCAATAACGTAATATAACCTAACCTAACCCAACCTAACATCTCGGCGGTAATATTTGAAAATATTCATGGCGAGTTGGCCTCTACGTCTCCGTGGTACATTTATATACATCAATAACGTAATAAAACCTAACCTAACCCAACCTAACATCTCGGCGGTAATATTTGAACACATTCCTGGCTTGTTGGCCTCTACGTCTCCGTGGGATCTTTATATACATCTATAACGTTATATAATCTAACCTAACCCAACCTAACATCTCGGCGGTAATATTTGATCACATTCCTGGCTTGTTGGCCTCTACGTCTCCGCGGGACGTTTAAATACATCTATAACGTAATATAACCTAACCTAACCCAACCTATCATCTTGGCGCTAATGTTTGACAACGTTCCTGGCGAGTTGGCCTCTACTTCTCCGTGGGACCTTCATATACATCAATAACGAAATATAACCTAACCTAACCGAACCTAACATCTCGGCGGTAATATTTGGAAACATTCCTGGCGATTTGGCCTCTACGTCTCCGCGGGACGTTTAAATACATCTATAACGTAATATAACCTAACCTAACCCAACCAATCATCTTGGCGCTAATGTTTGACAACATTCCTGGCGAGTTGGCCTCTACTTCTCCGTGGGACCTTCATATACATCAATAACGAAATATAACCTAACCTAACCGAACCTAACATCTCGGCGGTAATATTTGGAAACATTCCTGGCGATTTGGCCTCTACGTCTCCGCGGGACGTTTAAATACATCTATAACGTAATATAACCTAACCTAACCCAACCAATCATCTTGGCGCTAATGTTTGACAACATTCCTGGCGAGTTGGCCTCTACTTCTCCGTGGGACCTTCATATACATCAATAACGAAATATAACCTAACCTAACCCAACCTATCATCTCGGCGATGACGTTTGACAGCATTCCTGGCGAGTTGGCCTCTACGTCTCCGTGAGAGCTTCATATACATCAATAACGAAATATAACCTAACCTAACCCAACCTATCATCTCGGCGGTAATATTTGACAACATTCCTGGCGAGTTGGCCTCTACGTCTCCGTGGGACATTTATATACATCAATAACGTAATATAACCTAACCTAACCCAACCTAACATCTCGGCGGTAATATTTGACAACATTCCTGGCGAGTTGGCTTCTCCGTCTCCGTGGGACCTTTATATACATCAATAACGTAATATAACCTAACCTAAACCAACCTAACATCTCGGCGGTAATATTTGAAAATATTCATGGCGAGTTGGCCTCTACTTCTCCGTGGGACCTTCATATACATCAATAACGAAATATAACCTAACCTAACCGAACCTAACATCTCGGCGGTAATAGTTGGAAACATTCCTGGCGATTTGGCCTCTACGTCTCCGCGGGACGTTTAAATACATCTATAACGTAATATAACCTAACCTAACACAACCTATCATCTTGGCGCTAATGTTTGACAACATTCCTGGCGAGTTGGCCTCTACTTCTGCGTGGGACCTTCATATACATCAATAACGAAATATAACCTAACCTAACCCAACCTAACATCTAGGCGGTAGTATTTGAAAACATACCTGGCGAGTTGGCCTCTGCGTCTCCGTGGGATCTTTTTATACATCAATAACGTAATATAACCTAACCTAACCGAACCTAACATCTCGGCGGTAATATTTGGAAACATTCCTGGCGAGTTGGCCTCTACGTCTCCGTGGGACCTTCATATACATCAATAACGAAATATAACCTAACCTAACCGAACCTAACATCTCGGCGGTAATATTTGGAAACATTCCTGGCGATCTGGCCTCTACGTCTCCGCGGGACGTTTAAATACATCTATAACGTAATATAACCTAACCTAACCCAACCTATCATCTTGGCGCTAATGTTTGACAACATACCTGGCGGGTTGGCCTCTATGTCTCCGTGGGATCTTTTTATACATCAATAACGTAATATAACCTAACCTAACCGAACCTAACATCTCGGCGGTAATATTTGGAAACATTCCTGGCGAGTTGGCCTATACGTCTCCGTGGGACCTTTATATACATCTATAACGTAATATAACCTAACCTAACCCAACCTATCATCTCGGCGCGAATATTTGACAACATACCTGGCGAGTTGTCCTCTACGTCTCCGTGGAACCTTTATATACATCAATAACGTAATATAACCTAACCTAACCCAACCTATCATGTCGGCGGTAATTTTTGAAAACATACCTGGCGAGTTGGCCTCTACGTCTCCGTGGGATCTTTTTATACATCAATAACGTAATATAACCTAACCTAACCGAACCTAACATCTCGGCGGTAATATTTGGAAACATTCCTGGCGAGTTGGCCTCTACGTCTCCGTGGGACCTTTATATACATCTATAACGTAATATAACCTAACCTAACCCAACCTATCATCTCGGCGCTAATATTTGACAACATACCTGGTGAGTTGGCCTCTACGTCTCCGTGGGACCTTTATATACATCAATAACGTAATATAACCTAACCTAACCCAACCTAACATCTCGGCGGTAATATTTGAAAATATTCATGGCGAGTTGGCCTCTACGTCTCCGTGGTACATTTATATACATCAATAACGTAATAAAACCTAACCTAACCCAACCTAACATCTCGGCGGTAATATTTGAACACATTCCTAGCTTGTTGGCCTCTACGTCTCCGTGGGATCTTTATATACATCTATAACGTTATATAATCTAACCTAACCCAACCTAACATCTCGGCGGTAATATTTGATCACATTCCTGGCTTGTTGGCCTCTACTTCTCCGCGGGACGTTTAAATACATCTATAACGTAATATAACCTAACCTAACCCAACCTATCATCTTGGCGCTAATGTTTGACAACGTTCCTGGCGAGTTGGCCTCTACTTCTCCGTGGGACCTTCATATACATAAATAACGAAATATAACCTAACCTAACCGAACCTAACATCTCGGCGGTAATATTTGGAAACATTCCTGGCGATTTGGCCTCTACGTCTCCGCGGGACGTTTAAATACATCTATAACGTAATATAACCTAACCTAACCCAACCAATCATCTTGGCGCTAATGTTTGACAACATTCCTGGCGAGTTGGCCTCTACTTCTCCGTGGGACCTTCATATACATCAATAACGAAATATAACCTAACCTAACCGAACCTAACATCTCGGCGGTAATATTTGGAAACATTCCTGGCGATTTGGCCTCTACGTCTCCGCGGGACGTTTAAATACATCTATAACGTAATATAACCTAACCTAACCCAACCTATCATCTTGGCGCTAATGTTTGACAACATACCTGGCGGGTTGGCCTCTATGTCTCCGTGGGATCTTTTTATACATCAATAACGTAATATAACCTAACCTAACCGAACCTAACATCTCGGCGGTAATATTTGGAAACATTCCTGGCGAGTTGGCCTATACGTCTCCGTGGGACCTTTATATACATCTATAACGTAATATAACCTAACCTAACCCAACCTATCATCTCGGCGCGAATATTTGACAACATACCTGGCGAGTTGTCCTCTACGTCTCCGTGGAACCTTTATATACATCAATAACGTAATATAACCTAACCTAACCCAACCTATCATCTTGGCGCTAATGTTTGACAACATTCCTGGCAAGTTGGCCTCTACTTCTCCGTGGGACCTTCATATACATCAATAACGAAATATAACCTAACCTAACCGAACCTAACATCTCGGCGGTAATATTTGGAAACATTCCTGGCGATTTGGCCTCTACGTCTCCGCGGGACGTTTAAATACATCTATAACGTAATATAATCTAACCTAACACAACCTATCATCTTGGCGCTAATGTTTGACAACATTCCTGGCGAGTTGGCCTCTACTTCTCCGTGGGACCTTCATATACATCAATAACGAAATATAACCTAACCTAACGCAACCTAACATCTAGGCGGTAGTATTTGAAAACATACCTGGCGAGTTGGCCTCTACGTCTCCGTGGGACCTTCATATACATCAATAACGAAATATAACCTAACCTAACCGAACCTAACATCTCGGCGGTAATATTTGGAAACATTCCTGGCGATTTGGCCTCTACGTCTCCGCGGGACGTTTAAATACATCTATAACGTAATATAACCTAACCTAACCCAACCTATCATCTTGGCGCTAATGTTTGACAACATTCCTGGCGAGTTGGCCTGTACGTCTCGGTTTGACCTTCATATACATCAATAACGTAATATAATCTAACCTAACCCAACCTATCATGTCGGCGGTAATTTTTGAAAACATACCTGGCGAGTTGGCCTCTACGTCTCCGTGGGATCTTTTTATACATCAATAACGTAATATAACCTAACCTAACCGAACCTAACATCTCGGCGGTAATATTTGGAAACATTCCTGGCGAGTTGGCCTCTACGTCTCCGTGGGACCTTTATATACATCTATAACGTAATATAACCTAACCTAACCCAACCTATCATCTCGGCGCTAATATTTGACAACATACCTGGCGAGTTGTCCTCTACGTCTCCGTGGAACCTTTATATACATCAATAACGTAATATAACCTAACCTAACCCAACCTATCATGTCGGCGGTAATTTTTGAAAACATACCTGGCGAGTTGGCCTCTACGTCTCCGTGGGATCTTTTTATACATCAATAACGTAATATAACCTAACCTAACCGAACCTAACATCTCGGCGGTAATATTTGGAAACATTCCTGGCGAGTTGGCCTCTACGTCTCCGTGGGACCTTTATATACATCTATAACGTAATATAACCTAACCTAACCCAACCTATCATCTCGGCGCTAATATTTGACAACATACCTGGTGAGTTGGCCTCTACGTCTCCGTGGGACCTTTATATACATCAATAACGTAATATAACCTAACCTAACCCAACCTAACATCTCGGCGGTAATATTTGAAAATATTCATGGCGAGTTGGCCTCTACGTCTCCGTGGTACATTTATATACATCAATAACGTAATAAAACCTAACCTAACCCAACCTAACATCTCGGCGGTAATATTTGAACACATTCCTAGCTTGTTGGCCTCTACGTCTCCGTGGGATCTTTATATACATCTATAACGTTATATAATCTAACCTAACCCAACCTAACATCTCGGCGGTAATATTTGATCACATTCCTGGCTTGTTGGCCTCTACTTCTCCGCGGGACGTTTAAATACATCTATAACGTAATATAACCTAACCTAACCCAACCTATCATCTTGGCGCTAATGTTTGACAACGTTCCTGGCGAGTTGGCCTCTACTTCTCCGTGGGACCTTCATATACATCAATAACGAAATATAACCTAACCTAACCGAACCTAACATCTCGGCGGTAATATTTGGAAACATTCCTGGCGATTTGGCCTCTACGTCTCCGCGGGACGTTTAAATACATCTATAACGTAATATAACCTAACCTAACCCAACCAATCATCTTGGCGCTAATGTTTGACAACATTCCTGGCGAGTTGGCCTCTACTTCTCCGTGGGACCTTCATATACATCAATAACGAAATATAACCTAACCTAACCGAACCTAACATCTCGGCGGTAATATTTGGAAACATTCCTGGCGATTTGGCCTCTACGTCTCCGCGGGACGTTTAAATACATCTATAACGTAATATAACCTAACCTAACCCAACCTATCATCTTGGCGCTAATGTTTGACAACATACCTGGCGGGTTGGCCTCTATGTCTCCGTGGGATCTTTTTATACATCAATAACGTAATATAACCTAACCTAACCGAACCTAACATCTCGGCGGTAATATTTGGAAACATTCCTGGCGAGTTGGCCTATACGTCTCCGTGGGACCTTTATATACATCTATAACGTAATATAACCTAACCTAACCCAACCTATCATCTCGGCGCGAATATTTGACAACATACCTGGCGAGTTGTCCTCTACGTCTCCGTGGAACCTTTATATACATCAATAACGTAATATAACCTAACCTAACCCAACCTATCATCTTGGCGCTAATGTTTGACAACATTCCTGGCAAGTTGGCCTCTACTTCTCCGTGGGACCTTCATATACATCAATAACGAAATATAACCTAACCTAACCGAACCTAACATCTCGGCGGTAATATTTGGAAACATTCCTGGCGATTTGGCCTCTACGTCTCCGCGGGACGTTTAAATACATCTATAACGTAATATAATCTAACCTAACACAACCTATCATCTTGGCGCTAATGTTTGACAACATTCCTGGCGAGTTGGCCTCTACTTCTCCGTGGGACCTTCATATACATCAATAACGAAATATAACCTAACCTAACGCAACCTAACATCTAGGCGGTAGTATTTGAAAACATACCTGGCGAGTTGGCCTCTACGTCTCCGTGGGACCTTCATATACATCAATAACGAAATATATCCTAACCTAACCGAACCTAACATCTCGGCGGTAATATTTGGAAACATTCCTGGCGATTTGGCCTCTACGTCTCCGCGGGACGTTTAAATACATCTATAACGTAATATAACCTAACCTAACCCAACCTATCATCTTGGCGCTAATGTTTGACAACATTCCTGGCGAGTTGGCCTGTACGTCTCGGTTGGACCTTCATATACATCAATAACGTAATATAATCTAACCTAACCCAACCTATCATGTCGGCGGTAATTTTTGAAAACATACCTGGCGAGTTGGCCTCTACGTCTCCGTGGGATCTTTTTATACATCAATAACGTAATATAACCTAACCTAACCGAACCTAACATCTCGGCGGTAATATTTGGAAACATTCCTGGCGAGTTGGCCTCTACGTCTCCGTGGGACCTTTATATACATCTATAACGTAATATAACCTAACCTAACCCAACCTATCATCTCGGCGCTAATATTTGACAACATACCTGGCGAGTTGTCCTCTACGTCTCCGTGGAACCTTTATATACATCAATAACGTAATATAACCTAACCTAACCCAACCTATCATGTCGGCGGTAATTTTTGAAAACATACCTGGCGAGTTGGCCTCTACGTCTCCGTGGGATCTTTTTATACATCAATAACGTAATATAACCTAACCTAACCGAACCTAACATCTCGGCGGTAATATTTGGAAACATTCCTGGCGAGTTGGCCTCTACGTCTCCGTGGGACCTTTATATACATCTATAACGTAATATAACCTAACCTAACCCAACCTATCATCTCGGCGCTAATATTTGACAACATACCTGGTGAGTTGGCCTCTACGTCTCCGTGGGACCTTTATATACATCAATAACGTAATATAACCTAACCTAACCCAACCTAACATCTCGGCGGTAATATTTGAAAATATTCATGGCGAGTTGGCCTCTACGTCTCCGTGGTACATTTATATACATCAATAACGTAATAAAACCTAACCTAACCCAACCTAACATCTCGGCGGTAATATTTGAACACATTCCTAGCTTGTTGGCCTCTACGTCTCCGTGGGATCTTTATATACATCTATAACGTTATATAATCTAACCTAACCCAACCTAACATCTCGGCGGTAATATTTGATCACATTCCTGGCTTGTTGGCCTCTACTTCTCCGCGGGACGTTTAAATACATCTATAACGTAATATAACCTAACCTAACCCAACCTATCATCTTGGCGCTAATGTTTGACAACGTTCCTGGCGAGTTGGCCTCTACTTCTCCGTGGGACCTTCATATACATCAATAACGAAATATAACCTAACCTAACCGAACCTAACATCTCGGCGGTAATATTTGGAAACATTCCTGGCGATTTGGCCTCTACGTCTCCGCGGGACGTTTAAATACATCTATAACGTAATATAACCTAACCTAACCCAACCAATCATCTTGGCGCTAATGTTTGACAACATTCCTGGCGAGTTGGCCTCTACTTCTCCGTGGGACCTTCATATACATCAATAACGAAATATAACCTAACCTAACCGAACCTAACATCTCGGCGGTAATATTTGGAAACATTCCTGGCGATTTGGCCTCTACGTCTCCGCGGGACGTTTAAATACATCTATAACGTAATATAACCTAACCTAACCCAACCTATCATCTTGGCGCTAATGTTTGACAACATACCTGGCGGGTTGGCCTCTATGTCTCCGTGGGATCTTTTTATACATCAATAACGTAATATAACCTAACCTAACCGAACCTAACATCTCGGCGGTAATATTTGGAAACATTCCTGGCGAGTTGGCCTATACGTCTCCGTGGGACCTTTATATACATCTATAACGTAATATAACCTAACCTAACCCAACCTATCATCTCGGCGCGAATATTTGACAACATACCTGGCGAGTTGTCCTCTACGTCTCCGTGGAACCTTTATATACATCAATAACGTAATATAACCTAACCTAACCCAACCTATCATCTTGGCGCTAATGTTTGACAACATTCCTGGCAAGTTGGCCTCTACTTCTCCGTGGGACCTTCATATACATCAATAACGAAATATAACCTAACCTAACCGAACCTAACATCTCGGCGGTAATATTTGGAAACATTCCTGGCGATTTGGCCTCTACGTCTCCGCGGGACGTTTAAATACATCTATAACGTAATATAATCTAACCTAACACAACCTATCATCTTGGCGCTAATGTTTGACAACATTCCTGGCGAGTTGGCCTCTACTTCTCCGTGGGACCTTCATATACATCAATAACGAAATATAACCTAACCTAACGCAACCTAACATCTAGGCGGTAGTATTTGAAAACATACCTGGCGAGTTGGCCTCTACGTCTCCGTGGGACCTTCATATACATCAATAACGAAATATAACCTAACCTAACCGAACCTAACATCTCGGCGGTAATATTTGGAAACATTCCTGGCGATTTGGCCTCTACGTCTCCGCGGGACGTTTAAATACATCTATAACGTAATATAACCTAACCTAACCCAACCTATCATCTTGGCGCTAATGTTTGACAACATTCCTGGCGAGTTGGCCTGTACGTCTCGGTTTGACCTTCATATACATCAATAACGTAATATAATCTAACCTAACCCAACCTATCATGTCGGCGGTAATTTTTGAAAACATACCTGGCGAGTTGGCCTCTACGTCTCCGTGGGATCTTTTTATACATCAATAACGTAATATAACCTAACCTAACCGAACCTGACATCTCGGCGGTAATATTTGGAAACATTCCTGGCGAGTTGGCCTCTACGTCTCCGTGGGACCTTTATATACATCTATAACGTAATATAACCTAACCTAACCCAACCTATCATCTCGGCGCTAATATTTGACAACATACCTGGTGAGTTGGCCTCTACGTCTCCGTGGAACCTTTATATACATCAATAACGTAATATAACCTAACCTAACCCAACCTAACATCTCGGCGGTAATATTTGAAAATATTCATGGCGAGTTGGCCTCTACGTCTCCGTGGTACATTTATATACATCAATAACGTAATAAAACCTAACCTAACCCAACCTAACATCTCGGCGGTAATATTTGAACACATTCCTGGCTTGTTGGCCTCTACGTCTCCGTGGGATCTTTATATACATCTATAACGTTATATAATCTAACCTAACCCAACCTAACATCTCGGCGGTAATATTTGATCACATTCCTGGCTTGTTGGCCTCTACGTCTCCGCGGGACGTTTAAATACATCTATAACGTAATATAACCTAACCTAACCCAACCTATCATCTTGGCGCTAATGTTTGACAACGTTCCTGGCGAGTTGGCCTCTACTTCTCCGTGGGACCTTCATATACATCAATAACGAAATATAACCTAACCTAACCGAACCTAACATCTCGGCGGTAATATTTGGAAACATTCCTGGCGATTTGGCCTCTACGTCTCCGCGGGACGTTTAAATACATCTATAACGTAATATAACCTAACCTAATCCAACCAATCATCTTGGCGCTAATGTTTGACAACATTCCTGGCGAGTTGGCCTCTACTTCTCCGTGGGACCTTCATATACATCAATAACGAAATATAACCTAACCTAACCGAACCTAACATCTCGGCGGTAATATTTGGAAACATTCCTGGCGATTTGGCCTCTACGTCTCCGCGGGACGTTTAAATACATCTATAACGTAATATAACCTAACCTAACCCAACCAATCATCTTGGCGCTAATGTTTGACAACATTCCTGGCGAGTTGGCCTCTACTTCTCCGTGGGACCTTCATATACATCAATAACGAAATATAACCTAACCTAACCCAACCTATCATCTCGGCGATGACGTTTGACAGCATTCCTGGCGAGTTGGCCTCTACGTCTCCGTGAGAGCTTCATATACATCAATAACGAAATATAACCTAACCTAACCCAACCTATCATCTCGGCGGTAATATTTGACAACATTCCTGGCGAGTTGGCCTCTACGTCTCCGTGGGACATTTATATACATCAATAACGTAATATAACCTAACCTAACCCAACCTAACATCTCGGCGGTAATATTTGACAACATTCCTGGCGAGTTGGCTTCTCCGTCTCCGTGGGACCTTTATATACATCAATAACGTAATATAACCTAACCTAAACCAACCTAACATCTCGGCGGTAATATTTGAAAATATTCATGGCGAGTTGGCCTCTACTTCTCCGTGGGACCTTCATATACATCAATAACGAAATATAACCTAACCTAACCGAACCTAACATCTCGGCGGTAATAGTTGGAAACATTCCTGGCGATTTGGCCTCTACGTCTCCGCGGGACGTTTAAATACATCTATAACGTAATATAACCTAACCTAACCCAACCTATCATCTTGGCGCTAATGTTTGACAACATTCCTGGCGAGTTGGCCTGTACGTCTCGGTTTGACCTTCATATACATCAATAACGAAATATAACCTAACCTAACCCAACCTAACATCTAGGCGGTAGTATTTGAAAACATACCTGGCGAGTTGGCCTCTACGTCTCCGTGGGATCTTTTTATACATCAATAACGTAATATAACCTAACCTAACCGAACCTAACATCTCGGCGGTAATATTTGGAAACATTCCTGGCGAGTTGGCCTCTACGTCTCCGTGGGACCTTTATATACATCTATAACGTAATATATCCTAACCTAACCCAACCTATCATCTCGGCGCTAATATTTGACAACATACCTGGCGAGTTGGCCTCTACGTCTCCGTGGGACCTTTATATACATCAATAACGTAATATAACCTAACCTAACTGAACCTAACATCTCGGCGATGACGTTTGACAGCATTCCTGGCGAGTTGTCCTCTTCGTCTCCGTGAGAGCTTCATATACATCAATAACGAAATATAACCTAACCTAACCCAACCTATCATCTCGGCGGTAATATTTGACAACATTCCTGGCGAGTTGGCCTCTACGTCTCCGTGGGACATTTATATACATCAATAACGTAATATAACCTAACCTAACCCAACCTAACATCTCGGCGGTAATATTTGACAACATTCCTGGCGAGTTGGTTTCTCCGTCTCCGTGGGACCTTTATATACATCAATAACGTAATATAACCTAACCTAACTGAACCTAACATCTCGGCGGTAATATTTGAAAACATACCTGGCGGGTTGGCCTCTACGTCTCCGTCGGATATTTATATACATCAATAACGTAATATAACCTAACCTAACCCAACCTAACATCTCGGCGGTAGTATTTGAAAACATACCTGGCGAGTTGGCCTCTACCTCTCCGTGGGATCTTTTTATACATCAATAACGTAATATAACCTAACCTAACCGAACCTAACATCTCGGCGGTAATATTTGGAAACATTCCTGGCGAGTTGGCCTCTACGTCTCCGTGGGACCTTTATATACATCTATAACGTAATATAACCTAACCTAACCCAACCTATCATCTCGGCGCTAATATTTGACAACATACCTGGCGAGTTGGCCTCTACGTCTCCGTGGGACCTTTACATATATCAATAACGTAATATAACCTAACCTAACCCAACCTAACATCTCGGCGGTAATATTTGACAACATTCCTGGCGAGTTGGCTTCTCCGTCTCCGTGGGACCTTTATATACATCAATAACGTAATATAACCTAACCTAACTGAACCTAACATCTCGGCGGTAATATTTGAAAACATACCTGGCGGGTTGGCCTCTACGTCTCCGTCGGATATTTATATACATCAATAACGTAATATAACCTAACCTAACCCAACCTAACATCTCGGCGGTAGTATTTGAAAACATACCTGGCGAGTTGGCCTCTACCTCTCCGTGGGATCTTTTTATACATCAATAACGTAATATAACCTAACCTAACCGAACCTAACATCTCGGCGGTAATATTTGGAAACATTCCTGGCGAGTTGGCCTCTACGGCTCCGTGGGACCTTTATATACATCTATAACGTAATATAACCTAACCTAACCCAACCTATCATCTCGGCGCTAATATTTGACAACATACCTGGCGGTTTGGCCTCTACGTCTCCGTGGGACCTTTACATATATCAATAACGTAATATAACCTAACCTAACCCAACCTAACATCTCGGCGGTAATATTTGAAAATATTCATGGCGAGTTGGCCTCTACTTCTCCGTGGGACCTTCATATACATCAATAACGAAATATAACCTAACCTAACCGAACCTAACATCTCGGCGGTAATATTTGGAAACATTCCTGGCGATTTGGCCTCTACGTCTCCGCGGGACGTTTAAATACATCTATAACGTAATATAACCTAACCTAACCCAACCAATCATCTTGGCGCTAATGTTTGACAACATTCCTGGCGAGTTGGCCTCTACTTCTCCGTGGGACCTTCATATACATCAATAACGAAATATAACCTAACCTAACCGAACCTAACATCTCGGCGGTAATATTTGGAAACATTCCTGGCGATTTGGCCTCTACGTCTCCGCGGGACGTTTAAATACATCTATAACGTAATATAACCTAACCTAACCCATACAATCATCTTGGCGCTAATGTTTGACAACATTCCTGGCGAGTTGGCCTCTACTTCTCCGTGGGACCTTCATATACATCAATAACGAAATATAACCTAACCTAACCCAACCTATCATCTCGGCGATGACGTTTGACAGCATTCCTGGCGAGTTGGCCTCTACGTCTCCGTGAGAGCTTCATATACATCAATAACGAAATATAACCTAACCTAACCCAACCTATCATCTCGGCGGTAATATTTGACAACATTCCTGGCGAGTTGGCCTCTACGTCTCCGTGGGACATTTATATACATCAATAACGTAATATAACCTAACCTAACCCAACCTAACATCTCGGCGGTAATATTTGACAACATTCCTGGCGAGTTGGCTTCTCCGTCTCCGTGGGACCTTTATATACATCAATAACGTAATATAACCTAATCTAACTGAACCTAACATCTCGGCGGTAATATTTGAAAACATACCTGGCGGGTTGGCCTCTACGTTTCCGTGGGATATTTATATACATCAATAACGTAATATAACCTAACCTAACCCAACCTAACATCTCGGCGGTAGTATTTGAAAACATACCTGGCGAGTTGGCCTCTACGTCTCCGTGGGACCTTTATATACATCAATAACGTAATATAACCTAACCTAACTGAACCTAACATCTCGGCGGTAACATTTGAAAACATACCTGGCGGGTTGGCCTCTATGTCTCCGTGGGATCTTTTTATACATCAATAACGTAATATAACCTAACCTAACCGAACCTAACATCTCGGCGGTAATATTTGGAAACATTCCTGGCGAGTTGGCCTCTACGTCTCCGTGGGACCTTTATATACATCTATAACGTAATATAACCTAACCTAACCCAACCTATCATCTCGGCGCTAATTTTTGAAAACATACCTGGCGAGTTGGCCTCTACGTCTCCGTGGGATCTTTTTATACATCAATAACGTAATATAACCTAACCTAACCGAACCTAACATCTCGGCGGTAATATTTGGAAACATTCCTGGCGAGTTGGCCTCTACGTCTCCGTGGGACCTTTATATACATCTATAACGTAATATAACCTAACCTAACCCAACCTATCATCTCGGCGCTAATATTTGACAACATACCTGGTGAGTTGGCCTCTACGTCTCCGTGGGACCTTTATATACATCAATAACGTAATATAACCTAACCTAACCCAACCTAACATCTCGGCGGTAATATTTGAAAATATTCATGGCGAGTTGGCCTCTACGTCTCCGTGGTACATTTATATACATCAATAACGTAATAAAACCTAACCTAACCCAACCTAACATCTCGGCGGTAATATTTGAACACATTCCTGGCTTGTTGGCCTCTACGTCTCCGTGGGATCTTTATATACATCTATAACGTTATATAATCTAACCTAACCCAACCTAACATCTCGGCGGTAATATTTGATCACATTCCTGGCTTGTTGGCCTCTACGTCTCCGCGGGACGTTTAAATACATCTATAACGTAATATAACCTAACCTAACCCAACCTATCATCTTGGCGCTAATGTTTGACAACGTTCCTGGCGAGTTGGCCTCTACTTCTCCGTGGGACCTTCATATACATCAATAACGAAATATAACCTAACCTAACCGAACCTAACATCTCGGCGGTAATATTTGGAAACATTCCTGGCGATTTGGCCTCTACGTCTCCGCGGGACGTTTAAATACATCTATAACGTAATATAACCTAACCTAACCCAACCAATCATCTTGGCGCTAATGTTTGACAACATTCCTGGCGAGTTGGCCTCTACTTCTCCGTGGGACCTTCATATACATCAATAACGAAATATAACCTAACCTAACCGAACCTAACATCTCGGCGGTAATATTTGGAAACATTCCTGGCGATTTGGCCTCTACGTCTCCGCGGGACGTTTAAATACATCTATAACGTAATATAACCTAACCTAACCCAACCAATCATCTTGGCGCTAATGTTTGACAACATTCCTGGCGAGTTGGCCTCTACTTCTCCGTGGGACCTTCATATACATCAATAACGAAATATAACCTAACCTAACCCAACCTATCATCTCGGCGATGACGTTTGACAGCATTCCTGGCGAGTTGGCCTCTACGTCTCCGTGAGAGCTTCATATACATCAATAACGAAATATAACCTAACCTAACCCAACCTATCATCTCGGCGGTAATATTTGACAACATTCCTGGCGAGTTGGCCTCTACGTCTCCGTGGGACATTTATATACATCAATAACGTAATATAACCTAACCTAACCCAACCTAACATCTCGGCGGTAATATTTGACAACATTCCTGGCGAGTTGGCTTCTCCGTCTCCGTGGGACCTTTATATACATCAATAACGTAATATAACCTAACCTAAACCAACCTAACATCTCGGCGGTAATATTTGAAAATATTCATGGCGAGTTGGCCTCTACTTCTCCGTGGGACCTTCATATACATCAATAACGAAATATAACCTAACCTAACCGAACCTAACATCTCGGCGGTAATAGTTGGAAACATTCCTGGCGATTTGGCCTCTACGTCTCCGCGGGACGTTTAAATACATCTATAACGTAATATAACCTAACCTAACCCAACCTATCATCTTGGCGCTAATGTTTGACAACATTCCTGGCGAGTTGGCCTGTACGTCTCGGTTTGACCTTCATATACATCAATAACGAAATATAACCTAACCTAACCCAACCTAACATCTAGGCGGTAGTATTTGAAAACATACCTGGCGAGTTGGCCTCTACGTCTCCGTGGGATCTTTTTATACATCAATAACGTAATATAACCTAACCTAACCGAACCTAACATCTCGGCGGTAATATTTGGAAACATTCCTGGCGAGTTGGCCTCTACGTCTCCGTGGGACCTTTATATACATCTATAACGTAATATATCCTAACCTAACCCAACCTATCATCTCGGCGCTAATATTTGACAACATACCTGGCGAGTTGGCCTCTACGTCTCCGTGGGACCTTTATATACATCAATAACGTAATATAACCTAACCTAACTGAACCTAACATCTCGGCGGTAACATTTGAAAACATACCTGGCGGGTTGGCCTCTATGTCTCCGTGGGATCTTTTTATACATCAATAACGTAATATAACCTAACCTAACCGAACCTAACATCTCGGCGGTAATATTTGGAAACATTCCTGGCGAGTTGGCCTCTACGTCTCCGTGGGACCTTTATATACATCTATAACGTAATATAACCTAACCTAACCCAACCTATCATCTCGGCGCTAATATTTGACAACATACCTGGCGAGTTGGCCTCTACGTCTCCGTGGGACCTTTATATACATCAATAACGTAATATAACCTAACCTAACCCAACCTAACATCTCGGCGGTAATATTTGAAAATATTCATGGCGAGTTGGCCTCTACGTCTCCGTGGTACATTTATATACATCAATAACGTAATATAACCTAACCTAACCCAACCTAACATCTCGGCGGTAATATTTGAACACATTCCTGGCTTGTTGGCCTCTACGTCTCCGTGGGACCTTTATATACATCTATAACGTTATATAATCTAACCTAACCCAACCTAACATCTCGGCGGTAATATTTGATCACATTCCTGTCTTGTTGGCCTCTACGTCTCCGCGGGACGTTTAAATACATCTATAACGTAATATAACCTAACCTAACCCAACCTATCATCTTGGCGCTAATGTTTGACAACATTCCTGGCGAGTTGGCCTCTACTTCTCCGTGGGACCTTCATATACATCAATAACGAAATATAACCTAACCTAACCGAACCTAACATCTCGGCGGTAATATTTGAAAACATACCTGGCGGGTTGGCCTCTACGTCTCCGTCGGATATTTATATACATCAATAACGTAATATAACCTAACCTAACCCAACCTAACATCTCGGCGGTAGTATTTGAAAACATACCTGGCGAGTTGGCCTCTACCTCTCCGTGGGATCTTTTTATACATCAATAACGTAATATAACCTAACCTAACCGAACCTAACATCTCGGCGGTAATATTTGGAAACATTCCTGGCGATTTGGCCTCTACGTCTCCGCGGGACGTTTAAATACATCTATAACGTAATATAACCTAACCTAACCCAACCAATCATCTTGGCGCTAATGTTTGACAACATTCCTGGCGAGTTGGCCTCTACTTCTCCGTGGGACCTTCATATACATCAATAACGAAATATAACCTAACCTAACCGAACCTAACATCTCGGCGGTAATATTTGGAAACATTCCTGGCGATTTGGCCTCTACGTCTCCGCGGGACGTTTAAATACATCTATAACGTAATATAACCTAACCTAACCCAACCAATCATCTTGGCGCTAATGTTTGACAACATTCCTGGCGAGTTGGCCTCTACTTCTCCGTGGGACCTTCATATACATCAATAACGAAATATAACCTAACCTAACCCAACCTATCATCTCGGCGATGACGTTTGACAGCATTCCTGGCGAGTTGGCCTCTACGTCTCCGTGAGAGCTTCATATACATCAATAACGAAATATAACCTAACCTAACCCAACCTATCATCTCGGCGGTAATATTTGACAACATTCCTGGCGAGTTGGCCTCTACGTCTCCGTGGGACATTTATATACATCAATAACGTAATATAACCTAACCTAACCCAACCTAACATCTCGGCGGTAATATTTGACAACATTCCTGGCGAGTTGGCTTCTCCGTCTCCGTGGGACCTTTATATACATCAATAACGTAATATAACCTAACCTAAACCAACCTAACATCTCGGCGGTAATATTTGAAAATATTCATGGCGAGTTGGCCTCTACTTCTCCGTGGGACCTTCATATACATCAATAACGAAATATAACCTAACCTAACCGAACCTAACATCTCGGCGGTAATAGTTGGAAACATTCCTGGCGATTTGGCCTCTACGTCTCCGCGGGACGTTTAAATACATCTATAACGTAATATAACCTAACCTAACCCAACCTATCATCTTGGCGCTAATGTTTGACAACATTCCTGGCGAGTTGGCCTGTACGTCTCGGTTTGACCTTCATATACATCAATAACGAAATATAACCTAACCTAACCCAACCTAACATCTAGGCGGTAGTATTTGAAAACATACCTGGCGAGTTGGCCTCTACGTCTCCGTGGGATCTTTTTATACATCAATAACGTAATATAACCTAACCTAACCGAACCTAACATCTCGGCGGTAATATTTGGAAACATTCCTGGCGAGTTGGCCTCTACGTCTCCGTGGGACCTTTATATACATCTATAACGTAATATATCCTAACCTAACCCAACCTATCATCTCGGCGCTAATATTTGACAACATACCTGGCGAGTTGGCCTCTACGTCTCCGTGGGACCTTTATATACATCAATAACGTAATATAACCTAACCTAACTGAACCTAACATCTCGGCGGCAACATTTGAAAACATACCTGGCGGGTTGGCCTCTATGTCTCCGTGGGATCTTTTTATACATCAATAACGTAATATAACCTAACCTAACCGAACCTAACATCTCGGCGGTAATATTTGGAAACATTCCTGGCGAGTTGGCCTCTACGTCTCCGTGGGACCTTTATATACATCTATAACGTAATATAACCTAACCTAACCCAACCTATCATCTCGGCGCTAATATTTGACAACATACCTGGCGAGTTGGCCTCTACGTCTCCGTGGGACCTTTATATACATCAATAACGTAATATAACCTAACCTAACCCAACCTAACATCTCGGCGGTAATATTTGAAAATATTCATGGCGAGTTGGCCTCTACGTCTCCGTGGTACATTTATATACATCAATAACGTAATATAACCTAACCTAACCCAACCTAACATCTCGGCGGTAATATTTGAACACATTCCTGGCTTGTTGGCCTCTACGTCTCCGTGGGACCTTTATATACATCTATAACGTTATATAATCTAACCTAACCCAACCTAACATCTCGGCGGTAATATTTGATCACATTCCTGTCTTGTTGGCCTCTACGTCTCCGCGGGACGTTTAAATACATCTATAACGTAATATAACCTAACCTAACCCAACCTATCATCTTGGCGCTAATGTTTGACAACATTCCTGGCGAGTTGGCCTCTACTTCTCCGTGGGACCTTCATATACATCAATAACGAAATATAACCTAACCTAACCGAACCTAACATCTCGGCGGTAATATTTGAAAACATACCTGGCGGGTTGGCCTCTACGTCTCCGTCGGATATTTATATACATCAATAACGTAATATAACCTAACCTAACCCAACCTAACATCTCGGCGGTAGTATTTGAAAACATACCTGGCGAGTTGGCCTCTACCTCTCCGTGGGATCTTTTTATACATCAATAACGTAATATAACCTAACCTAACCGAACCTAACATCTCGGCGGTAATATTTGGAAACATTCCTGGCGAGTTGGCCTCTACGTCTCCGTGGGACCTTTATATACATCTATAACGTAATATAACCTAACCTAACCCAACCTATCATCTCGGCGCTAATATTTGACAACATACCTGGCGAGTTGGCCTCTACGTCTCCGTGGGACCTTTACATATATCAATAACGTAGTATAACCTAACCTAACCCAACCTAACATCTCGGCGGTAATATTTGACAACATTCCTGGCGAGTTGGCTTCTCCGTCTCCGTGGGACCTTTATATACATCAATAACGTAATATAACCTAACCTAACTGAACCTAACATCTCGGCGGTAATATTTGAAAACATACCTGGCGGGTTGGCCTCTACGTCTCCGTCGGATATTTATATACATCAATAACGTAATATAACCTAACCTAACCCAACCTAACATCTCGGCGGTAGTATTTGAAAACATACCTGGCGAGTTGGCCTCTACCTCTCCGTGGGATCTTTTTATACATCAATAACGTAATATAACCTAACCTAACCGAACCTAACATCTCGGCGGTAATATTTGGAAACATTCCTGGCGAGTTGGCCTCTACGGCTCCGTGGGACCTTTATATACATCTATAACGTAATATAACCTAACCTAACCCAACCTATCATCTCGGCGCTAATATTTGACAACATACCTGGCGGTTTGGCCTCTACGTCTCCGTGGGACCTTTACATATATCAATAACGTAATATAACCTAACCTAACCCAACCTAACATCTCGGCGGTAATATTTGAAAATATTCATGGCGAGTTGGCCTCTACTTCTCCGTGGGACCTTCATATACATCAATAACGAAATATAACCTAACCTAACCGAACCTAACATCTCGGCGGTAATATTTGGAAACATTCCTGGCGATTTGGCCTCTACGTCTCCGCGGGACGTTTAAATACATCTATAACGTAATATAACCTAACCTAACCCAACCAATCATCTTGGCGCTAATGTTTGACAACATTCCTGGCGAGTTGGCCTCTACTTCTCCGTGGGACCTTCATATACATCAATAACGAAATATAACCTAATCTAACCGAACCTAACATCTCGGCGGTAATATTTGGAAACATTCCTGGCGATTTGGCCTCTACGTCTCCGCGGGACGTTTAAATACATCTATAACGTAATATAACCTAACCTAACCCATACAATCATCTTGGCGCTAATGTTTGACAACATTCCTGGCGAGTTGGCCTCTACTTCTCCGTGGGACCTTCATATACATCAATAACGAAATATAACCTAACCTAACCCAACCTATCATCTCGGCGATGACGTTTGACAGCATTCCTGGCGAGTTGGCCTCTACGTCTCCGTGAGAGCTTCATATACATCAATAACGAAATATAACCTAACCTAACCCAACCTATCATCTCGGCGGTAATATTTGACAACATTCCTGGCGAGTTGGCCTCTACGTCTCCGTGGGACATTTATATACATCAATAACGTAATATAACCTAACCTAACCCAACCTAACATCTCGGCGGTAATATTTGACAACATTCCTGGCGAGTTGGCTTCTCCGTCTCCGTGGGACCTTTATATACATCAATAACGTAATATAACCTAATCTAACTGAACCTAACATCTCGGCGGTAATATTTGAAAACATACCTGGCGGGTTGGCCTCTACGTTTCCGTGGGATATTTATATACATCAATAACGTAATATAACCTAACCTAACCCAACCTAACATCTCGGCGGTAGTATTTGAAAACATACCTGGCGAGTTGGCCTCTACGTCTCCGTGGGACCTTTATATACATCAATAACGTAATATAACCTAACCTAACTGAACCTAACATCTCGGCGGTAACATTTGAAAACATACCTGGCGGGTTGGCCTCTATGTCTCCGTGGGATCTTTTTATACATCAATAACGTAATATAACCTAACCTAACCGAACCTAACATCTCGGCGGTAATATTTGGAAACATTCCTGGCGAGTTGGCCTCTACGTCTCCGTGGGACCTTTATATACATCTATAACGTAATATAACCTAACCTAACCCAACCTATCATCTCGGCGCTAATATTTGACAACATACCTGGCGAGTTGGCCTCTACGTCTCCGTGGGACCTTTATATACATCAATAACGTAATATAACCTAACCTAACCCAACCTAACATCTCGGCGGTAATATTTGAAAATATTCATGGCGAGTTGGCCTCTACGTCTCCGTGGTACATTTATATACATCAATAACGTAATATAACCTAACCTAACCCAACCTATCATCTCGGCGCTAATATTTGACAACATACCTGGCGAGTTGGCCTCTACGTCTCCGTGGGACCTTTACATATATCAATAACGTAATATAACCTAACCTAACCCAACCTAACATCTCGGCGGTAATATTTGAAAATATTCATGGCGAGTTGGCCTCTACTTCTCCGTGGGACCTTCATATACATCAATAACGAAATATAACCTAACCTAACCGAACCTAACATCTCGGCGGTAATATTTGGAAACATTCCTGGCGATTTGGCCTCTACGTCTCCGCGGGACGTTTAAATACATCTATAACGTAATATAACCTAACCTAACCCAACCAATCATCTTGGCGCTAATGTTTGACAACATTCCTGGCGAGTTGGCCTCTACTTCTCCGTGGGACCTTCATATACATCAATAACGAAATATAACCTAACCTAACCGAACCTAACATCTCGGCGGTAATATTTGATCACATTCCTGGCTTGTTGGCCTCTACGTCTCCGCGGGACGTTTAAATACATCTATAACGTAATATAACCTAACCTAACCCAACCTATCATCTTGGCGCTAATGTTTGACAACATTCCTGGCGAGTTGGCCTCTACTTCTCCGTGGGACCTTCATATACATCAATAACGAAATATAACCTAACCTAACCCAACCTATCATCTCGGCGATGACGTTTGACAGCATTCCTGGCGAGTTGGCCTCTACGTCTCCGTGAGAGCTTCATATACATCAATAACGAAATATAACCTAACCTAACCCAACCTATCATCTCGGCGCTAATATTTGACAACATACCTGGCGAGTTGGCATCTCCGTCTCCGTGGGACCTTTATATACATCAATAACGTAATATAACCTAATCTAACTGAACCTAACATCTCGGCGGTAATATTTGAAAACATACCTGGCGGGTTGGCCTCTACGTCTCCGTGGGATATTTATATACATCAATAACGTAATATAACCTAACCTAACCCAACCTAACATCTCGGCGGTAGTATTTGAAAACATACCTGGCGAGTTGGCCTCTACGTCTCCGTGGGATCTTTTTATACATCAATAACGTAATATAACCTAACCTAACCGAACCTAACATCTCGGCGGTAATATTTGGAAACATTCCTGGCGAGTTGGCCTCTACGTCTCCGTGGGACCTTTATATACATCTATAACGTAATATAACCTAACCTAACCCAACCTATCATCTCGGCGCTAATATTTGACAACATACCTGGCGAGTTGACCTCTACGTCTCCGTGGGACCTTTATATACATCAATAACGTAATATAACCTAACCTAACCCAACCTATCATCTCGGCGCTAATATTTGACAACATACCTGGCGAGTTGGCATCTACGTCTCCGTGGGACCTTTATATACATCAATAACGTAATATAACCTAACCTAACCCAACCTAACATCTCGGCGGTAATATTTGAAAATATTCATGGCGAGTTGGCCTCTACTTCCCCGTGGGACCTTCATATACATCAATAACGAAATATAACCTAACCTAACCGAACCTAACATCTCGGCGGTAATATTTGGAAACATTCCTGGCGATTTGGCCTCTACGTCTCCGCGGGACGTTTAAATACATCTATAACGTAATATAACCTAACCTAACCCAACCTATGAGCTTGGCGCTAATGTTTGACAACATTCCTGGCGAGTTGGCCGCTACGTCTCCGTTTGACCGTCATAAACATCAGTAACGAAATATAACCTAACCTAACCCAACCTATCATCTCGGCGATGACGTTTGACAGCATTCCTGGCGAGTTGGCCTCTACGTCTCCGTGAGAGCTTCATATACATCAATAACGAAATATAACCTAACCTAACCCCACCTATCATCTCGGCGCTAATATTTGACAACATACCTGGCGAGTTGGCATCTACGTCTCCGTGGGACCTTTATATACATCAATAACGTAATATAACCTAACCTAACCCAACCTAACATCTCGGCGGTAGTATTTGAAAACATACCTGGCGATTTGGCCTCTACGTCTCCGTGGGATCTTTTTATACATCAATAACGTAATATAACCTAACCTAACCGAACCTAACATCTCGGCGGTAATATTTGGAAACATTCCTGGCGAGTTGGCCTCTACGTCTCCGTGGGACCTTTATATACATCTATAACGTAATATAACCTAACCTAACCCAACCTATCATCTCGGCGCTAATATTTGACAACATACCTGGCGAGTTGACCTCTACGTCTCCGTGGGACCTTTATATACATCAATAACGTAATATAACCTAACCTAACCCAACCTAACATCTCGGCGGTAATATTTGGAAACATTCCTGGCGATTTGGCCTCTACGTCTCCGCGGGACGTTTAAATACATCTATAACGTAATATAACCTAACCTAACCCAACCTATCATCTTGGCGCTAATGTTTGACAACATTCCTGGCGAGTTGGCCGCTACGTCTCCGTTTGACCGTCATAAACATCAGTAACGAAATATAACCTAACCTAACCCAACCTATCATGTCGGCGGTAATTTTTGAAAACATTCCTGGCGAGTAGGCCTCTACGTCTCCGTGGGACCTTTATATACATCTATAACGTAATATAACCTAACCTAACCCAACCTATCATCTCGGCGCTAATATTTGACAACATACCTGGCGAGTTGGCCTCTACGTCTCCGTGGGACCTTTACATATATCAATAACGTAATATAACCTAACCTAACCCAACCTAACATCTCGGCGGTAATATTTGAAAATATTCATGGCGAGTTGGCCTCTACGTCTCCGTGGTACATTGATATACATCTATAACGTTATATAATCTAACCTAACCCAACCTAACATCTCGGCGGTAATATTTGATCACATTCCTGGCTTGTTGGCCTCTACGTCTCCGCGGGACGTTTAAATACATCTATAACGTAATATAACCTAACCTAACCCAACCTATCATCTTGGCGCTAATGTTTGACAACATTCCTGGCGAGTTGGCCTCTACTTCTCCGTGGGACCTTCATATACATCAATAACGAAATATAACCTAACCTAACCCAACCTATCATCTCGGCGATGACGTTTGACAGCATTCCTGGCGAGTTGGCCTCTACGTCTCCGTGAGAGCTTCATATACATCAATAACGAAATATAACCTAACCTAACCCAACCTATCATCTCGGCGGTAATATTTGACAACATTCCTGGCGAGTTGGCCTCTACGTCTCCGTGGGACATTTATATACATCAATAACGTAATATAACCTAACCTAACCCAACCTAACATCTCGGCGGTAATATTTGACAACATTCCTGGCGAGTTGGCTTCTCCGTCTCCGTGGGACCTTTATATACATCAATAACGTAATATAACCTAACCTAACCGAACCTAACATCTCGGCGGTAATATTTGGAAACATTCCTGGCGAGTTGGCCTCTACGTCTCCGTGGGACCTTTATATACATCTATAACGTAATATAACCTAACCTAACCCAACCTAACATCTCGGCGGTAGTATTTGAAAACATACCTGGCGAGTTGGCCTCTACGTCTCCGTGGGATCTTTTTATACATCAATAACGTAATATAACCTAACCTAACCGAACCTATCATCTCGGCGCTAATATTTGACAACATACCTGGCGAGTTGACCTCTACGTCTCCGTGGGACCTTTATATACATCAATAACGTAATATAACCTAACCTAACCCAACCTATCATCTCGGCGCTAATATTTGACAACATACCTGGCGAGTTGGCATCTACGTCTCCGTGGGACCTTTATATACATCAATAACGTAATATAACCTAACCTAACCCAACCTAACATCTCGGCGGTAATATTTGAAAATATTCATGGCGAGTTGGCCTCTACTTCTCCGTGGGACCTTCATATACATCAATAACGAAATATAACCTAACCTAACCGAACCTAACATCTCGGCGGTAATATTTGGAAACATTCCTGGCGATTTGGCCTCTACGTCTCCGCGGGACGTTTAAATACATCTATAACGTAATATAACCTAACCTAACCCAACCTATCATCTTGGCGCTAATGTTTGACAACATTCCTGGCGAGTTGGCCTGTACGTCTCGGTTTGACCTTCATATACATCAATAACGTAATATAATCTAACCTAACCCAACCTATCATGTCGGCGGTAATTTTTGAAAACATTCCTGGCGAGTTGGCCTCTACGTCTCCGTGGGACATTTATATACATCTATAATGTAATATAACCTAACCTAACCCAACCTATCATCTCGGCGCTAATATTTGACAACATACCTGGCGAGTTGGCATCTACGTCTCCGTGGGACCTTTATATACATCAATAACGTAATATAACCTAACCTAACCCAACCTAACATCTCGGCGGTAGTATTTGAAAACATACCTGGCGATTTGGCCACTACGTCTCCGTGGGATCTTTTTATACATCAATAACGTAATATAACCTAACCTAACCGAACCTAACATCTCGGCGGTAATATTTGGAAACATTCCTGGCGAGTTGGCCTCTACGTCTCCGTGGGACCTTTATATACATCTATAACGTAATATAACCTAACCTAACCCAACCTATCATCTCGGCGCTAATATTTGACAACATACCTGGCGAGTTGACCTCTACGTCTCCGTGGGACCTTTATATACATCAATAACGTAATATAACCTAACCTAACCGAACCTAACATCTCGGCGGTAATATTTGGAAACATTCCTGGCGAGTTGGCCTCTACGTCTCCGTGGGACCTTTATATACATCAATAACGTAATATAACCTAACCTAACCGAACCTAACATCTCGGCGGTAATATTTGGAAACATTCCTGGCGAGTTGGCCTCTACGTCTCCGTGGGACCTTTATATACATCTATAACGTAATATAACCTAACCTAACCCAACCTAACATCTCGGCGGTAGTATTTGAAAACATACCTGGCGAGTTGGCCTCTACGTCTCCGTGGGATCTTTTTATACATCAATAACGTAATATAACCTAACCTAACCGAACCTATCATCTCGGCGCTAATATTTGACAACATACCTGGCGAGTTGACCTCTACGTCTCCGTGGGACCTTTATATACATCAATAACGTAATATAACCTAACCTAACCCAACCTATCATCTCGGCGCTAATATTTGACAACATACCTGGCGAGTTGGCATCTACGTCTCCGTGGGACCTTTATATACATCAATAACGTAATATAACCGAACCTAACCCAACCTAACATCTCGGCGGTAATATTTGAAAATATTCATGGCGAGTTGGCCTCTACTTCTCCGTGGGACCTTCATATACATCAATAACGAAATATAACCTAACCTAACCGAACCTAACATCTCGGCGGTAATATTTGGAAACATTCCTGGCGATTTGGCCTCTAGGTCTCCGCGGGACGTTTAAATACATCTATAACGTAATATAACCTAACCTAACCCAACCTATCATCTTGGCGCTAATGTTTGACAACATTCCTGGCGAGTTGGCCTGTACGTCTCGGTTTGACCTTCATATACATCAATAACGTAATATAATCTAACCTAACCCAACCTATCATGTCGGCGGTAATTTTTGAAAACATTCCTGGCGAGTTGGCCTCTACGTCTCCGTGGGACATTTATATACATCTATAATGTAATATAACCTAACCTAACCCAACCTATCATCTCGGCGCTAATATTTGACAACATACCTGGCGAGTTGGCATCTACGTCTCCGTGGGACCTTTATATACATCAATAACGTAATATAACCTAACCTAACCCAACCTAACATCTCGGCGGTAGTATTTGAAAACATACCTGGCGATTTGGCCTCTACGTCTCCGTGGGATCTTTTTATACATCAATAACGTAATATAACCTAACCTAACCGAACCTAACATCTCGGCGGTAATATTTGGAAACATTCCTGGCGAGTTGGCCTCTACGTCTCCGTGGGACCTTTATATACATCTATAACGTAATATAACCTAACCTAACCCAACCTATCATCTCGGCGCTAATATTTGACAACATACCTGGCGAGTTGACCTCTACGTCTCCGTGGGACCTTTATATACATCAATAACGTAATATAACCTAACCTAACCCAACCTAACATCTCGGCGGTAGTATTTGAAAACATACCTGGCGATTTGGCCTCTACGTCTCCGTGGGATCTTTTTATACATCAATAACGTAATATAACCTAACCTAACCGAACCTAACATCTCGGCGGTAATATTTGGAAACATTCCTGGCGAGTTGGCCTCTACGTCTCCGTGGGACCTTTATATACATCTATAACGTAATATAACCTGACCTAACCCAACCTATCATCTCGGCGCTAATATTTGACAACATACCTGGCGAGTTGACCTCTACGTCTCCGTGGGACCTTTATATACATCAATAACGTAATATAACCTAACCTAACCGAACCTAACATCTCGGCGGTAATATTTGGAAACATTCCTGGCGAGTTGGCCTCTACGTCCCCGTGGGACCTTTATATACATCAATAACGTAATATAACCTAACCTAACCGAACCTAACATCTCGGCGGTAATATTTGGAAACATTCCTGGCGAGTTGGCCTCTACGTCTCCGTGGGACCTTTATATACATCTATAACGTAATATAACCTAACCTAACCCAACCTAACATCTCGGCGGTAGTATTTGAAAACATACCTGGCGAGTTGGCCTCTACGTCTCCGTGGGATCTTTTTATACATCAATAACGTAATATAACCTAACCTAACCGAACCTATCATCTCGGCGCTAATATTTGACAACATACCTGGCGAGTTGACCTCTACGTCCCCGTGGGACCTTTATATACATCAATAACGTAATATAACCTAACCTAACCCAACCTATCATCTCGGCGCTAATATTTGACAACATACCTGGCGAGTTGGCATCTACGTCTCCGTGGGACCTTTATATACATCAATAACGTAATATAACCTAACCTAACCCAACCTAACATCTCGGCGGTAATATTTGAAAATATTCATGGCGAGTTGGCCTCTACTTCTCCGTGGGACCTTCATATACATCAATAACGAAATATAACCTAACCTAACCGAACCTAACATCTCGGCGGTAATATTTGGAAACATTCCTGGCGATTTGGCCTCTACGTCTCCGCGGGACGTTTAAATACATCTATAACGTAATATAACCTAACCTAACCCAACCTATCATCTTGGCGCTAATGTTTGACAACATTCCTGGCGAGTTGGCCTGTACGTCTCGGTTTGACCTTCATATACATCAATAACGTAATATAATCTAACCTAACCCAACCTATCATGTCGGCGGTAATTTTTGAAAACATTCCTGGCGAGTTGGCATCTACGTCTCCGTGGGACCTTTATATACATCTATAATGTAATATAACCTAACCTAACCCAACCTATCATCTCGGCGCTAATATTTGACAACATACCTGGCGAGTTGGCATCTACGTCTCCGTGGGACCTTTATATACATCAATAACGTAATATAACCTAACCTAACCCAACCTAACATCTCGGCGGTAGTATTTGAAAACATACCTGGCGATTTGGCCTCTACGTCTCCGTGGGATCTTTTTATACATCAATAACGTAATATAACCTAACCTAACCGAACCTAACATCTCGGCGGTAATATTTGGAAACATTCCTGGCGAGTTGGCCTCTACGTCTCCGTGGGACCTTTATATACATCTATAACGTAATATAACCTAACCTAACCCAACCTATCATCTCGGCGCTAATATTTGACAACATACCTGGCGAGTTGACCTCTACGTCTCCGTGGGACCTTTATATACATCAATAACGTAATATAACCTAACCTAACCCAACCTAACATCTCGGCGGTAATATTTGGAAACATTCCTGGCGATTTGGCCTCTACGTCTCCGCGGGACGTTTAAATACATCTATAACGTAATATAACCTAACCTAACCCAACCTATCATCTTGGCGCTAATGTTTGACAACATTCCTGGCGAGTTGGCCTCTACGTCTCGGTTTGACCTTCATATACATCAATAACGTAATATAATCTAACCTAACCCAACCTATCATGTCGGCGGTAATTTTTGAAAACATTCCTGGCGAGTTGGCCTCTACGTCTCCGTGGGATCTTTTTACACATCAATAACGTAATATAACCTAACCTAACCCAACCTAACATCTCGGCGGTAATATTTGGAAACATTCCTGGCGAGTTGGCCTCTACGTCTCCGTGGGACCTTTATATACATCTATAACGTAATATAACCTAACCTAACCCAACCTATCATCTCGGCGCTAATATTTGACAACATACCTGGCGAGTTGGCCTCTACGTCTCCGTGGGACCTTTATATACATCAATAACGTAATATAACCTAACCTAATCCAACCTAACATCTCGGCGGTAATATTTGAAAATATTCATGGCGAGTTGGCCTCTACATCTCCGTGGGACCTTCATATACATCAATAACGAAATATAACCTAACCTAACCGAACCTAACATCTCGGCGGTAATATTTGGAAACATTCCTGGCGATTTGGCCTCTACGTCTCCGCGGGACGTTTAAATACATCTATAACGTAATATAACCTAACCTAACCCAAGCTATCATCTTGGCGCTAATGTTTGACAACATTCCTGGCGAGTTGGCCTCTACTTCTCCGTGGGACCTTCATATACATCAATAACGAAATATAACCTAACCTAACCCAACCTATCATCTCGGCGATGACGTTTGACAGCATTCCTGGCGAGTTGGCCTCTACGTCTCCGTGAGAGCTTCATATACATCAATAACGAAATATAACCTAACCTAACCCAACCTAACATCTCGGCGGTAATATTTGACAACATTCCTGGCGAGTTGGCCTCTACGTCTCCGTGGGATCTTTTTATACATCAATAACGTAATATAACCTAACCTAACCGAACCTAACATCTCGGCGGTAATATTTGGAAACATTCCTGGCGAGTTGGCCTCTACGTCTCCGTGGGACCTTTATATACATCTATAACGTAATATAACCTAACCTAACCTAACCTATCATCTCGGCGCTAATATTTGACAACATACCTGGCGAGTTGGCCTCTACGTCTCCGTGGGACATTTATATACATCAATAACGTAATATAGCCTAACCTAACCCAACCTAACATCTCGGCGGTAATATTTGAAAATATTCATGGCGAGTTGGCCTCTACGTCTCCATGGTACATTTATATACATCAATAACGTAATATCACCTAACCTAACCCAACCTAACATCTCGGCGGTAATATTTGACAACATTCCTGGCGAGTTGGTTTCTCCGTCTCCGTGGGATCTTTTTACACATCAATAACGTAATATAGCCTAACCTAACCTAACCTAACATCTCGGCGGTAGTATTTGAAAACATACCTGGCGAGTTGGCCTCTACGTCTCCGTGGGATCTTTTTATACATCAATTACGTAATATAACCTAACCTAACCGAACCTAACATCTCGGCGGTAATATTTGAAAACATACCTGGCGGGTTGGCCTCTACGTCTCCGTGGGACCTTTATATACATCAATAACGTAATATAATCTAACCTAACCCAACCTAACATCGCGGCGGTAATATTTGACAACATTCCTGGCGAGTTGGCCTCTACGTCTCGGTTTGACCTTCATATACATCAATAACGTAATATAATCTAACCTAACCCAACCTATCATGTCGGCGGTAATTTTTGAAAACATTCCTGGCGAGTTGGCCTCTACGTCTCCGTGGGACCTTTATATACATCTATAATGTAATATAACCTAACCTAACCCAACCTATCATCTCGGCGCTAATATTTGACAACATACCTGGCGAGTTGGCATCTACGTCTCCGTGGGACCTTTATATACATCAATAACGTAATATAACCTAACCTAACCCAACCTAACATCTCGGCGGTAGTATTTGAAAACATACCTGGCGAGTTGGCCTCTACGTCTCCGTGGGATCTTTTTATATATCAATAACGTAATATAACCTAACCTAACCGAACCTAACATCTCGGCGGTAATATTTGGAAACATTCCTGGCGAGTTGGCCTCTACGTCTCCGTGGGACCTTTATATACATCTATAACGTAATATGACCTAACCTAACCCAACCTATCATCTCGGCGCTAATATTTGACAACATACCTGGCGAGTTGGCCTCTACGTCTCCGTGGGACCTTTATATACATCAATAACGTAATATAACCTAACCTAACCCAAGCTATCATCTTGGCGCTAATGTTTGACAACATTCCTGGCGAGTTGGCCTCTACTTCTCCGTGGGACCTTCATATACATCAATAACGAAATATAACCTGACCTAACCCAACCTATCATCTCGGCGATGACGTTTGACAGCATTCCTGGCGAGTTGGCCTCTACGTCTCCATGAGAGCTTCATATACATCAATAACGAAATCTAACCTAACCTAACCCAACCTAACATCTCGGCGGTAATATTTGACAACGTTCCTGGCGAGTTGGCGTCTCCGTCTCCGTGGGACCTTTATATACATCAATAACGTAATATAACCTAACCTAACCCAACCTAACATCTCGGCGGTAATATTTGACAACATTCCTGGCGAGTTGGCCTCTACGTCTCGGTTTGACCTTCATATACATCAATAACGTAATATAATCTAACCTAACCCAACCTATCATGTCGGCGGTAATTTTTGAAAACATTCCTGGCGAGTTGGCCTCTACGTCTCCGTGGGACCTTTATATACATCTATAACGTAATATAACCTAACCTAACCCAACCTATCATCTCGGCGCTAATATTTGACAACATACCTGGCGAGTTGGCATCTACGTCTCCGTGGGACCTTTATATACATCAATAACGTAATATAACCTAACCTAACCCAACCTAACATCTCGGCGGTAGTATTTGAAAACATACCTGGCGAGTTGGCCTCTACGTCTCCGTGGGATCTTTTTATACATCAATAACGTAATATAACCTAACCTAACCGAACCTAACATCTCGGCGGTAATATTTGGAAACATTCCTGGCGAGTTGGCCTCTACGTCTCCGTGGGACCTTTATATACATCTATAACGTAATATAACCTAACCTAACCCAACCTATCATCTCGGCGCTAATATTTGACAACATACCTGGCGAGTTGGCCTCTACGTCTCCGTGGGACCTTTATATACATCAATAACGTAATATAGCCTAACCTAACCCAACCTAACATCTCGGCGGTAATATTTGAAAATATTCATGGCGAGTTGGCCTCTACGTCTCCGTGGTACATTTATATACATCAATAACGTAATATCACCTAACCTAACCCAACCTAACATCTCGGCGGTAATATTTGACAACATTCCTGGCGAGTTGGCTTCTCCGTCTCCGTGGGATCTTTTTACACATCAATAACGTAATATAACCTAACCTAATCCAACCTAACATCTCGGCGGTAGTATTTGAAAACATACCTGGCGAGTTGGCCTCTACGTCTCCGTGGGATCTTTTTATACATCAATTACGTAATATAACCTAACCTAACCGAACCTAACATCTCGGCGGTAATATTTGAAAACATACCTGGCGGGTTGGCCTCTACGTCTCCGTGGGACCTTTATATACATCAATAACGTAATATAACCTAACCTAACCCAACCTAACATCTCGGCGGTAATATTTGATCACATTCCTGGCTTGTTGGCCTCTACGTCTCCGCGGGACCTTTAAATACGTCAATAACGTAATATAACCTAACCTAACCCAACCTAACATCTCGGCGGTAATATTTGATCACATTCCTGGCTTGTTGGCCTCTACGTCTCCGCGGGACCTTTAAATACATCTATAACGTAATATAACCTAACCTAACCTAACCTAACATCTTGGCGGTAATATTTGAAAACATTCCTGGCGAGTTGGCCTCTACGTCTCCGTGGGACCTTTATATACATCAATAACGTAATATAATCTAACCTAACCCAACCTAACATCTCGGCGGTAATATTTGACAACATTCCTGGCGAGTTGGCCTCTACGTCTCGGTTTGACCTTCATATACATCAATAACGTAATATAATCTAACCTAACCCAACCTATCATGTCGGCGGTAATTTTTGAAAACATTCCTGGCGAGTTGGCCTCTACGTCTCCGTGGGACCTTTATATACATCTATAACGTAATATAACCTAACCTAACCCAACCTATCATCTCGGCGCTAATATTTGACAACATACCTGGCGAGTTGGCATCTACGTCTCCGTGGGACCTTTATATACATCAATAACGTAATATAACCTAACCTAACCCAACCTAACATCTCGGCGGTAGTATTTGAAAACATACCTGGCGAGTTGGCCTCTACGTCTCCGTGGGATCTTTTTATATATCAATAACGTAATATAACCTAACCTAACCGAACCTAACATCTCGGCGGTAATATTTGGAAACATTCCTGGCGAGTTGGCCTCTACGTCTCCGTGGGACCTTTATATACATCTATAACGTAATATAACCTAACCTAACCCAACCTATCATCTCGGCGCTAATATTTGACAACATACCTGGCGAGTTGGCCTCTACGTCTCCGTGGGACCTTTATATACATCAATAACGTAATATAACCTAACCTAACCCAACCTAACATCTCGGCGGTAATATTTGAAAATATTCATGGCGAGTTGGCCTCTACGTCTCCGTGGTACATTTATATACATCAATAACGTAATATAACCTAACCTAACCCAACCTAACATCTCGGCGGTAATATTTGAACACATTCCTGGCTTGTTGGCCTCTACGTCTCCGTGGGACCTTTATATACATCTATAACGTTATATAATCTAACCTAACCCAACCTAACATCTCGGCGGTAATATTTGATCACATTCCAGGCTTGTTGGCCTCTACGTCTCCGCGGGACGTTTAAATACATCTATAACGTAATATAACCTAACCTAACCCAACCTATCATCTCGGCGCTAATATTTGACAACATACCTGGCGAGTTGGCATCTACGTCTCCGTGGGACCTTTATATACATCAATAACGTAATATAACCTAACCTAACCCAACCTAACATCTCGGCGGTAGTATTTGAAAACATACCTGGCGAGTTGGCCTCTACGTCTCCGTGGGATCTTTTTATACATCAATAACGTAATATAACCTAACCTAACCGAACCTAACATCTCGGCGGTAATATTTGGAAACATTCCTGGCGAGTTGGCCTCTACGTCTCCGTGGGACCTTTATATACATCTATAACGTAATATAACCTAACCTAACCCAACCTATCATCTCGGCGCTAATATTTGACAACATACCTGGCGAGTTGGCCTCTACGTCTCCGTGGGACCTTTATATACATCAATAACGTAATATAGCCTAACCTAACCCAACCTAACATCTCGGCGGTAATATTTGAAAATATTCATGGCGAGTTGGCCTCTACGTCTCCGTGGTACATTTATATACATCAATAACGTAATATCACCTAACCTAACCCAACCTAACATCTCGGCGGTAATATTTGACAACATTCCTGGCGAGTTGGCTTCTCCGTCTCCGTGGGATCTTTTTACACATCAATAACGTAATATAACCTAACCTAACCCAACCTAACATCTCGGCGGTAGTATTTGAAAACATACCTGGCGAGTTGGCCTCTACGTCTCCGTGGGATCTTTTTATACATCAATTACGTAATATAACCTAACCTAACCGAACCTAACATCTCGGCGGTAGTATTTGAAAACATACCTGGCGAGTTGGCCTCTACGTCTCCGTGGGATCTTTTTATATGTCAATAACGTAATATAACCTAACCTAACCGAACCTAACATCTCGGCGGTAATATTTGGAAACATTCCTGGCGAGTTGGCCTCTACGTCTCCGTGGGACCTTTATATACATCTATAACGTAATATAACCTAACCTAACCCAACCTATCATCTCGGCGCTAATATTTGACAACATACCTGGCGAGTTGGCCTCTACGTCTCCGTGGGACCTTTATATACATCAATAACGTAATATAACCTAACCTAACCCAACCTAACATCTCGGCGGTAATATTTGAAAATATTCATGGAGAGTTGGCCTCTACTTCTCCGTGGGACCTTCATATACATCAATAACGAAATATAACCTAACCTAACCGAACCTAACATCTCGGCGGTAATATTTGGAAACATTCCTGGCGATTTGGCCTCTACGTCTCCGCGGGACGTTTAAATACATCTATAACGTAATATAACCTAACCTAACCCAAGCTATCATCTTGGCGCTAATGTTTGACAACATTCCTGGCGAGTTGGCCTCTACTTCTCCGTGGGACCTTCATATACATCAATAACGAAATATAACCTAACCTAACCCAACCTATCATCTCGGCGATGACGTTTGACAGCATTCCTGGCGAGTTGGCCTCTACGTCTCCGTGAGAGCTTCATATACATCAATAACGAAATATAACCTAACCTAACCCAACCTAACATCTCGGCGGTAATATTTGACAACATTCCTGGCGAGTTGGCGTCTCCGTCTCCGTGGGACCTTTATATACATCAATAACGTAATATAACCTAACCTAACCCAACCTAACATCTCGGCGGTAATATTTGACAACATTCCTGGCGAGTTGGCCTCTACGTCTCGGTTTGACCTTCATATACATCAATAACGTAATATAATCTAACCTAACCCAACCTATCATGTCGGCGGTAATTTTTGAAAACATTCCTGGCGAGTTGGCCTCTACGTCTCCGTGGGACCTTTATATACATCTATAACGTAATATAACCTAACCTAACCCAACCTATCATCTCGGCGCTAATATTTGACAACATACCTGGCGAGTTGGCATCTACGTCTCCATGGGACCTTTATATACATCAATAACGTAATATAACCTAACCTAACCCAACCTAACATCTCGGCGGTAGTATTTGAAAACATACCTGGCGAGTTGGCCTCTACGTCTCCGTGGGATCTTTTTATACATCAATAACGTAATATAACCTAACCTAACCGAACCTAACATCTCGGCGGTAATATTTGGAAACATTCCTGGCGAGTTGGCCTCTACGTCTCCGTGGGACCTTTATATACATCTATAACGTAATATAACCTAACCTAACCCAACCTATCATCTCGGCGGTAATATTTGATCACATTCCTGGCTTGTTGGCCTCTACGTCTCCGCGGGACCTTTAAATACGTCAATAACGTAATATAACCTAACCTAACCCAACCTAACATCTCGGCGGTAATATTTGATCACATTCCTGGCTTGTTGGCCTCTACGTCTCCGCGGGACCTTTAAATACATCTATAACGTAATATAACCTAACCTAACCTAACCTAACATCTTGGCGGTAATATTTGAAAACATTCCTGGCGAGTTGGCTCTACGTCTCCGTGGGACCTTTATATACATCAATAACGTAATATAATCTAACCTAACCCAACCTAACATCTCGGCGGTAATATTTGACAACATTCCTGGCGAGTTGGCCTCTACGTCTCGGTTTGACCTTCATATACATCAATAACGTAATATAATCTAACCTAACCCAACCTATCATGTCGGCGGTAATTTTTGAAAACATTCCTGGCGAGTTGGCCTCTACGTCTCCGTGGGACCTTTATATACATCTATAACGTAATATAACCTAACCTAACCCAACCTATCATCTCGGCGATGACGTTTGACAGCATTCCTGGCGAGTTGGCCTCTACGTCTCCGTGAGAGCTTCATATACATCAATAACGAAATATAACCTAACCTAACCCAACCTAACATCTCGGCGGTAATATTTGACAACATTCCTGGCGAGTTGGCGTCTCCGTCTCCGTGGGACCTTTATATACATCAATAACGTAATATAACCTAACCTAACCCAACCTAACATCTCGGCGGTAATATTTGACAACATTCCTGGCGAGTTGGCCTCTACGTCTCGGTTTGACCTTCATATACATCAATAACGTAATATAATCTAACCTAACCCAACCTATCATGTCGGCGGTAATCTTTGAAAACATTCCTGGCGAGTTGGCCTCTACGTCTCCGTGGGACCTTTATATACATCTATAACGTAATATAACCTAACCTAACCCAACCTATCATCTCGGCGCTAATATTCGACAACATACCTGGCGAGTTGGCATCTACGTCTCCGTGGGACCTTTATATACATCAATAACGTAATATAACCTAACCTAACCCAACCTAACATCTCGGCGGTAGTATTTGAAAACATACCTGGCGAGTTGGCCTCTACGTCTCCGTGGGATCTTTTTATACATCAATAACGTAATATAACCTAACCTAACCGAACCTAACATCTCGGCGGTAATATTTGGAAACATTCCTGGCGAGTTGGCCTCTACGTCTCCGTGGGACCTTTATATACATCTATAACGTAATATAACCTAACCTAACCCAACCTATCATCTCGGCGGTAATATTTGATCACATTCCTGGCTTGTTGGCCTCTACGTCTCCGCGGGACCTTTAAATACGTCAATAACGTAATATAACCTAACCTAACCCAACCTAACATCTCGGCGGTAATATTTGATCACATTCCTGGCTTGTTGGCCTCTACGTCTCCGCGGGACCTTTAAATACATCTATAACGTAATATAACCTAACCTAACCTAACCTAACATCTTGGCGGTAATATTTGAAAACATTCCTGGCGAGTTGGCCTCTACGTCTCCGTGGGACCTTTATATACATCAATAACGTAATATAATCTAACCTAACCCAACCTAACATCTCGGCGGTAATATTTGACAACATTCCTGGCGAGTTGGCATCTACGTCTCCATGGGACCTTTATATACATCAATAACGTAATATAATCTAACCTAACCCAACCTATCATGTCGGCGGTAATTTTTGAAAACATTCCTGGCGAGTTGGCCTCTACGTCTCCGTGGGACCTTTATATACATCTATAACGTAATATAACCTAACCTAACCCAACCTATCATCTCGGCGCTAATATTTGACAACATACCTGGCGAGTTGGCATCTACGTCTCCGTGGGACCTTTATATACATCAATAACGTAATATAGCCTAACCTAACCCAACCTAACATCTCGGCGGTAATATTTGAAAATATTCATGGCGAGTTGGCCTCTACGTCTCCGTGGTACATTTATATACATCAATAACGTAATATCACCTAACCTAACCCAACCTAACATCTCGGCGGTAATATTTGACAACATTCCTGGCGAGTTGGCTTCTCCGTCCCCGTGGGATCTTTTTACACATCAATAACGTAATATAACCTAACCTAACCCAACCTAACATCTCGGCGGTAGTATTTGAAAACATACCTGGCGAGTTGGCCTCTACGTCTCCGTGGGATCTTTTTATACATCAATTACGTAATATAACCTAACCTAACCGAACCTAACATCTCGGCGGTAATATTTGAAAACATACCTGGCGGGTTGGCCTCTACGTCTCCGTGGGACCTTTATATACATCAATAACGTAATATAACCTAACCTAACCCAACCTAACATCTCGGCGGTAATATTTGATCACATTCCTGGCTTGTTGGCCTCTACGTCTCCGCGGGACCTTTAAATACGTCAATAACGTAATATAACCTAACCTAACCCAACCTAACATCTCGGCGGTAATATTTGATCACATTCCTGGCTTGTTGGCCTCTACGTCTCCGCGGGACCTTTAAATACATCTATAACGTAATATAACCTAACCTATCCTAACCTAACATCTTGGCGGTAATATTTGAAAACATTCCTGGCGAGTTGGCCTCTACGTCTCCGTGGGACCTTTATATACATCAATAACGTAATATAATCTAACCTAACCCAACCTAACATCTCGGCGGTAATATTTGACAACATTCCTGGCGAGTTGGCCTCTACGTCTCGGTTTGACCTTCATATACATCAATAACGTAATATAACCTAACCTAACCGAACCTAACATCTCGGCGGTAATATTTGGAAACATTCCTGGCGAGTTGGCCTCTACGTCTCCGTGGGACCTTTATATACATCTATAACGTAATATAACCTAACCTAACCCAACCTATCATCTCGGCGCTAATATTTGACAACATACCTGGCGAGTTGGCCTCTACGTCTCCGTGGGACCTTTATATACATCAATAACGTAATATAGCCTAACCTAACCCAACCTAACATCTCGGCGGTAATATTTGAAAATATTCATGGCGAGTTGGCCTCTACGTCTCCGTGGTACATTTATATACATCAATAACGTAATATCACCTAACCTAACCCAACCTAACATCTCGGCGGTAATATTTGACAACATTCCTGGCGAGTTGGCTTCTCCGTCTCCGTGGGATCTTTTTACACATCAATAACGTAATATAACCTAACCTAACCCAACCTAACATCTCGGCGGTAGTATTTGAAAACATACCTGGCGAGTTGGCCTCTACGTCTCCGTGGGATCTTTTTATACATCAATTACGTAATATAACCTAACCTAACCGAACCTAACATCTCGGCGGTAGTATTTGAAAACATACCTGGCGAGTTGGCCTCTACGTCTCCGTGGGATCTTTTTATATGTCAATAACGTAATATAACCTAACCTAACCGAACCTAACATCTCGGCGGTAATATTTGGAAACATTCCTGGCGAGTTGGCCTCTACGTCTCCGTGGGACCTTTATATACATCTATAACGTAATATAACCTAACCTAACCCAAGCTATCATCTTGGCGCTAATGTTTGACAACATTCCTGGCGAGTTGGCCTCTACTTCTCCGTGGGACCTTCATATACATCAATAACGAAATATAACCTAACCTAACCCAACCTATCATCTCGGCGATGACGTTTGACAGCATTCCTGGCGAGTTGGCCTCTACGTCTCCGTGAGAGCTTCATATACATCAATAACGAAATATAACCTAACCTAACCCAACCTAACATCTCGGCGGTAATATTTGACAACATTCCTGGCGAGTTGGCGTCTCCGTCTCCGTGGGACCTTTATATACATCAATAACGTAATATAACCTAACCTAACCCAACCTAACATCTCGGCGGTAATATTTGACAACATTCCTGGCGAGTTGGCCTCTACGTCTCGGTTTGACCTTCATATACATCAATAACGTAATATAATCTAACCTAACCCAACCTATCATGTCGGCGGTGATTTTTGAAAACATTCCTGGCGAGTTGGCCTCTACGTCTCCGTGGGACCTTTATATACATCTATAACGTAATATAACCTAACCTAACCCAACCTATCATCTCGGCGCTAATATTTGACAACATACCTGGCGAGTTGGCATCTACGTCTCCATGGGACCTTTATATACATCAATAACGTAATATAACCTAACCTAACCCAACCTAACATCTCGGCGGTAGTATTTGAAAACATACCTGGCGAGTTGGCCTCTACGTCTCCGTGGGATCTTTTTATACATCAATAACGTAATATAACCTAACCTAACCGAACCTAACATCTCGGCGGTAATATTTGGAAACATTCCTGGCGAGTTGGCCTCTACGTCTCCGTGGGACCTTTATATACATCTATAACGTAATATAACCTAACCTAACCCAACCTATCATCTCGGCGGTAATATTTGATCACATTCCTGGCTTGTTGGCCTCTACGTCTCCGCGGGACCTTTAAATACGTCAATAACGTAATATAACCTAACCTAACCCAACCTAACATCTCGGCGGTAATATTTGATCACATTCCTGGCTTGTTGGCCTCTACGTCTCCGCGGGACCTTTAAATACATCTATAACGTAATATAACCTAACCTAACCTAACCTAACATCTTGGCGGTAATATTTGAAAACATTCCTGGCGAGTTGGCTCTACGTCTCCGTGGGACCTTTATATACATCAATAACGTAATATAATCTAACCTAACCCAACCTAACATCTCGGCGGTAATATTTGACAACATTCCTGGCGAGTTGGCCTCTACGTCTCGGTTTGACCTTCATATACATCAATAACGTAATATAATCTAACCTAACCCAACCTATCATGTCGGCGGTAATTTTTGAAAACATTCCTGGCGAGTTGGCCTCTACGTCTCCGTGGGACCTTTATATACATCTATAACGTAATATAACCTAACCTAACCCAACCTATCATCTCGGCGATGACGTTTGACAGCATTCCTGGCGAGTTGGCCTCTACGTCTCCGTGAGAGCTTCATATACATCAATAACGAAATATAACCTAACCTAACCCAACCTAACATCTCGGCGGTAATATTTGACAACATTCCTGGCGAGTTGGCGTCTCCGTCTCCGTGGGACCTTTATATACATCAATAACGTAATATAACCTAACCTAACCCAACCTAACATCTCGGCGGTAATATTTGACAACATTCCTGGCGAGTTGGCCTCTACGTCTCGGTTTGACCTTCATATACATCAATAACGTAATATAATCTAACCTAACCCAACCTATCATGTCGGCGGTAATCTTTGAAAACATTCCTGGCGAGTTGGCCTCTACGTCTCCGTGGGACCTTTATATACATCTATAACGTAATATAACCTAACCTAACCCAACCTATCATCTCGGCGCTAATATTCGACAACATACCTGGCGAGTTGGCATCTACGTCTCCGTGGGACCTTTATATACATCAATAACGTAATATAACCTAACCTAACCCAACCTAACATCTCGGCGGTAGTATTTGAAAACATACCTGGCGAGTTGGCCTCTACGTCTCCGTGGGATCTTTTTATACATCAATAACGTAATATAACCTAACCTAACCGAACCTAACATCTCGGCGGTAATATTTGGAAACATTCCTGGCGAGTTGGCCTCTACGTCTCCGTGGGACCTTTATATACATCTATAACGTAATATAACCTAACCTAACCCAACCTATCATCTCGGCGGTAATATTTGATCACATTCCTGGCTTGTTGGCCTCTACGTCTCCGCGGGACCTTTAAATACGTCAATAACGTAATATAACCTAACCTAACCCAACCTAACATCTCGGCGGTAATATTTGATCACATTCCTGGCTTGTTGGCCTCTACGTCTCCGCGGGACCTTTAAATACATCTATAACGTAATATAACCTAACCTAACCTAACCTAACATCTTGGCGGTAATATTTGAAAACATTCCTGGCGAGTTGGCCTCTACGTCTCCGTGGGACCTTTATATACATCAATAACGTAATATAATCTAACCTAACCCAACCTAACATCTCGGCGGTAATATTTGACAACATTCCTGGCGAGTTGGCCTCTACGTCTCGGTTTGACCTTCATATACATCAATAACGTAATATAATCTAACCTAACCCAACCTATCATGTCGGCGGTAATTTTTGAAAACATTCCTGGCGAGTTGGCCTCTACGTCTCCGTGGGACCTTTATATACATCTATAACGTAATATAACCTAACCTAACCCAACCTATCATCTCGGCGCTAATATTTGACAACATACCTGGCGAGTTGGCATCTACGTCTCCGTGGGACCTTTATATACATCAATAACGTAATATAGCCTAACCTAACCCAACCTAACATCTCGGCGGTAATATTTGAAAATATTCATGGCGAGTTGGCCTCTACGTCTCCGTGGTACATTTATATACATCAATAACGTAATATCACCTAACCTAACCCAACCTAACATCTCGGCGGTAATATTTGACAACATTCCTGGCGAGTTGGCTTCTCCGTCCCCGTGGGATCTTTTTACACATCAATAACGTAATATAACCTAACCTAACCCAACCTAACACCTCGGCGGTAGTATTTGAAAACATACCTGGCGAGTTGGCCTCTACGTCTCCGTGGGATCTTTTTATACATCAATTACGTAATATAACCTAACCTAACCGAACCTAACATCTCGGCGGTAATATTTGAAAACATACCTGGCGGGTTGGCCTCTACGTCTCCGTGGGACCTTTATATACATCAATAACGTAATATAACCTAACCTAACCCAACCTAACATCTCGGCGGTAATATTTGATCACATTCCTGGCTTGTTGGCCTCTACGTCTCCGCGGGACCTTTAAATACGTCAATAACGTAATATAACCTAACCTAACCCAACCTAACATCTCGGCGGTAATATTTGATCACATTCCTGGCTTGTTGGCCTCTACGTCTCCGCGGGACCTTTAAATACATCTATAACGTAATATAACCTAACCTATCCTAACCTAACATCTTGGCGGTAATATTTGAAAACATTCCTGGCGAGTTGGCCTCTACGTCTCCGTGGGACCTTTATATACATCAATAACGTAATATAATCTAACCTAACCCAACCTAACATCTCGGCGGTAATATTTGACAACATTCCTGGCGAGTTGGCCTCTACATCTCGGTTTGACCTTCATATACATCAATAACGTAATATAATCTAACCTAACCCAACCTATCATGTCGGCGGTAATTTTTGAAAACATTCCTGGCGAGTTGGCCTCTACGTCTCCGTGGGACCTTTATATACATCTATAACGTAATATAACCTAACCTAACCCAACCTATCATCTCGGCGCTAATATTTGACAACATACCTGGCGAGTTGGCATCTACGTCTCCGTGGGACCTTTATATACATCAATAACGTAATATAACCTAACCTAACCCAACCTAACATCTCGGCGGTAGTATTTGAAAACATACCTGGCGAGTTGGCCTCTACGTCTCCGTGGGATCTTTTTATACATCAATAACGTAATATAACCTAACCTAACCGAACCTAACATCTCGGCGGTAATATTTGGAAACATTCCTGGCGAGTTGGCCTCTACGTCTCCGTGGGACCTTTATATACATCTATAACGTAATATAACCTAACCTAACCCAACCTATCATCTCGGCGGTAATATTTGATCACATTCCTGGCTTGTTGGCCTCTACGTCTCCGCGGGACCTTTAAATACGTCAATAACGTAATATAACCTAACCTAACCCAACCTAACATCTCGGCGGTAATATTTGATCACATTCCTGGCTTGTTGGCCTCTACGTCTCCGCGGGACCTTTAAATACATCTATAACGTAATATAACCTAACCTAACCTAACCTAACATCTTGGCGGTAATATTTGAAAACATTCCTGGCGAGTTGGCTCTACGTCTCCGTGGGACCTTTATATACATCAATAACGTAATATAATCTAACCTAACCCAACCTAACATCTCGGCGGTAATATTTGACAACATTCCTGGCGAGTTGGCCTCTACGTCTCGGTTTGACCTTCATATACATCAATAACGTAATATAATCTAACCTAACCCAACCTATCATGTCGGCGGTAATTTTTGAAAACATTCCTGGCGAGTTGGCCTCTACGTCTCCGTGGGACCTTTATATACATCTATAACGTAATATAACCTAACCTAACCCAACCTATCATCTCGGCGATGACGTTTGACAGCATTCCTGGCGAGTTGGCCTCTACGTCTCCGTGAGAGCTTCATATACATCAATAACGAAATATAACCTAACCTAACCCAACCTAACATCTCGGCGGTAATATTTGACAACATTCCTGGCGAGTTGGCGTCTCCGTCTCCGTGGGACCTTTATATACATCAATAACGTAATATAACCTAACCTAACCCAACCTAACATCTCGGCGGTAATATTTGACAACATTCCTGGCGAGTTGGCCTCTACGTCTCGGTTTGACCTTCATATACATCAATAACGTAATATAATCTAACCTAACCCAACCTATCATGTCGGCGGTAATCTTTGAAAACATTCCTGGCGAGTTGGCCTCTACGTCTCCGTGGGACCTTTATATACATCTATAACGTAATATAACCTAACCTAACCCAACCTATCATCTCGGCGCTAATATTCGACAACATACCTGGCGAGTTGGCATCTACGTCTCCGTGGGACCTTTATATACATCAATAACGTAATATAACCTAACCTAACCCAACCTAACATCTCGGCGGTAGTATTTGAAAACATACCTGGCGAGTTGGCCTCTACGTCTCCGTGGGATCTTTTTATACATCAATAACGTAATATAACCTAACCTAACCGAACCTAACATCTCGGCGGTAATATTTGGAAACATTCCTGGCGAGTTGGCCTCTACGTCTCCGTGGGACCTTTATATACATCTATAACGTAATATAACCTAACCTAACCCAACCTATCATCTCGGCGGTAATATTTGATCACATTCCTGGCTTGTTGGCCTCTACGTCGCCGCGGGACCTTTAAATACGTCAATAACGTAATATAACCTAACCTAACCCAACCTAACATCTCGGCGGTAATATTTGATCACATTCCTGGCTTGTTGGCCTCTACGTCTCCGCGGGACCTTTAAATACATCTATAACGTAATATAACCTAACCTAACCTAACCTAACATCTTGGCGGTAATATTTGAAAACATTCCTGGCGAGTTGGCCTCTACGTCTCCGTGGGACCTTTATATACATCAATAACGTAATATAATCTAACCTAACCCAACCTAACATCTCGGCGGTAATATTTGACAACATTCCTGGCGAGTTGGCCTCTACGTCTCGGTTTGACCTTCATATACATCAATAACGTAATATAATCTAACCTAACCCAACCTATCATGTCGGCGGTAATTTTTGAAAACATTCCTGGCGAGTTGGCCTCTACGTCTCCGTGGGACCTTTATATACATCTATAACGTAATATAACCTAACCTAACCCAACCTATCATCTCGGCGCTAATATTTGACAACATACCTGGCGAGTTGGCATCTACGTCTCCGTGGGACCTTTATATACATCAATAACGTAATATAGCCTAACCTAACCCAACCTAACATCTCGGCGGTAATATTTGAAAATATTCATGGCGAGTTGGCCTCTACGTCTCCGTGGTACATTTATATACATCAATAACGTAATATCACCTAACCTAACCCAACCTAACATCTCGGCGGTAATATTTGACAACATTCCTGGCGAGTTGGCTTCTCCGTCCCCGTGGGATCTTTTTACACATCAATAACGTAATATAACCTAACCTAACCCAACCTAACATCTCGGCGGTAGTATTTGAAAACATACCTGGCGAGTTGGCCTCTACGTCTCCGTGGGATCTTTTTATACATCAATTACGTAATATAACCTAACCTAACCGAACCTAACATCTCGGCGGTAATATTTGAAAACATACCTGGCGGGTTGGCCTCTACGTCTCCGTGGGACCTTTATATACATCAATAACGTAATATAACCTAACCTAACCCAACCTAACATCTCGGCGGTAATATTTGATCACATTCCTGGCTTGTTGGCCTCTACGTCTCCGCGGGACCTTTAAATACGTCAATAACGTAATATAACCTAACCTAACCCAACCTAACATCTCGGCGGTAATATTTGATCACATTCCTGGCTTGTTGGCCTCTACGTCTCCGCGGGACCTTTAAATACATCTATAACGTAATATAACCTAACCTATCCTAACCTAACATCTTGGCGGTAATATTTGAAAACATTCCTGGCGAGTTGGCCTCTACGTCTCCGTGGGACCTTTATATACATCAATAACGTAATATAATCTAACCTAACCCAACCTAACATCTCGGCGGTAATATTTGACAACATTCCTGGCGAGTTGGCCTCTACATCTCGGTTTGACCTTCATATACATCAATAACGTAATATAATCTAACCTAACCCAACCTATCATGTCGGCGGTAATTTTTGAAAACATTCCTGGCGAGTTGGCCTCTACGTCTCCGTGGGACCTTTATATACATCTATAACGTAATATAACCTAACCTAACCCAACCTATCATCTCGGCGCTAATATTTGACAACATACCTGGCGAGTTGGCATCTACGTCTCCGTGGGACCTTTATATACATCAATAACGTAATATAACCTAACCTAACCCAACCTAACATCTCGGCGGTAGTATTTGAAAACATACCTGGCGAGTTGGCCTCTACGTCTCCGTGGGATCTTTTTATATATCAATAACGTAATATAACCTAACCTAACCGAACCTAACATCTCGGCGGTAATATTTGGAAACATTCCTGGCGAGTTGGCCTCTACGTCTCCGTGGGACCTTTATATACATCTATAACGTAATATAACCTAACCTAACCCAACCTATCATCTCGGCGCTAATATTTGACAACATACCTGGCGAGTTGGCCTCTACGTCTCCGTGGGACCTTTATATACATCAATAACGTAATATAACCTAACCTAACCCAACCTAACATCTCGGCGGTAATATTTGAAAATATTCATGGCGAGTTGGCCTCTACTTCTCCGTGGGACCTTCATATACATCAATAACGAAATATAACCTAACCTAACCGAACCTAACATCTCGGCGGTAATATTTGGAAACATTCCTGGCGATTTGGCCTCTACGTCTCCGCGGGACGTTTAAATACATCTATAACGTAATATAACCTAACCTAACCCAAGCTATCATCTTGGCGCTAATGTTTGACAACATTCCTGGCGAGTTGGCCTCTACTTCTCCGTGGGACCTTCATATACATCAATAACGAAATATAACCTAACCTAACCCAACCTATCATCTCGGCGATGACGTTTGACAGCATTCCTGGCGAGTTGGCCTCTACGTCTCCGTGGGACCTTTATATACATCTATAACGTAATATAACCTAACCTAACCCAACCTATCATCTCGGCGGTAATATTTGATCACATTCCTGGCTTTTTGGCCTCTACGTCTCCGCGGGACCTTTAAATACATCTATAACGTAATATAACCTAACCTAACCTAACCTAACCTAACATCTTGGCGGTAATATTTGAAAACATTCCTGGCGAGTTGGCCTCTACGTCTCCGTGGGACCTTTATATACATCAATAACGTAATATAATCTAACCTAACCCAACCTAACATCTCGGCGGTAATATTTGACAACATTCCTGGCGAGTTGGCCTCTACGTCTCGGTTTGACCTTCATATACATCAATAACGTAATATAATCTAACCTAACCCAACCTATCATGTCGGCGGTAATTTTTGAAAACATTCCTGGCGAGTTGGCCTCTACGTCTCCGTGGGACCTTTATATACATCTATAACGTAATATAACCTAACCTAACCCAACCTATCATCTCGGCGCTAATATTTGACAACATACCTGGCGAGTTGGCATCTACGTCTCCGTGGGACCTTTATATACATCAATAACGTAATATAGCCTAACCTAACCCAACCTAACATCTCGGCGGTAATATTTGAAAATATTCATGGCGAGTTGGCCTCTACGTCTCCGTGGTACATTTATATACATCAATAACGTAATATCACCTAACCTAACCCAACCTAACATCTCGGCGGTAATATTTGACAACATTCCTGGCGAGTTGGCTTCTCCGTCCCCGTGGGATCTTTTTACACATCAATAACGTAATATAACCTAACCTAACCCAACCTAACATCTCGGCGGTAGTATTTGAAAACATACCTGGCGAGTTGGCCTCTACGTCTCCGTGGGATCTTTTTATACATCAATTACGTAATATAACCTAACCTAACCGAACCTAACATCTCGGCGGTAATATTTGAAAACATACCTGGCGGGTTGGCCTCTACGTCTCCGTGGGACCTTTATATACATCAATAACGTAATATAACCTAACCTAACCCAACCTAACATCTCGGCGGTAATATTTGATCACATTCCTGGCTTGTTGGCCTCTACGTCTCCGCGGGACCTTTAAATACGTCAATAACGTAATATAACCTAACCTAACCCAACCTAACATCTCGGCGGTAATATTTGATCACATTCCTGGCTTGTTGGCCTCTACGTCTCCGCGGGACCTTTAAATACATCTATAACGTAATATAACCTAACCTAACCTAACCTAACATCTTGGCGGTAATATTTGAAAACATTCCTGGCGAGTTGGCCTCTACGTCTCCGTGGGACCTTTATATACATCAATAACGTAATATAATCTAACCTAACCCAACCTAACATCTCGGCGGTAATATTTGACAACATTCCTGGCTAGTTGGCCTCTACGTCTCGGTTTGACCTTCATATACATCAATAACGTAATATAATCTAACCTAACCCAACCTATCATGTCGGCGGTAATTTTTGAAAACATTCCTGGCGAGTTGGCCTCTACGTCTCCGTGGGATCTTTATATACATCTATAACGTAATATAACCTAACCTAACCCAACCTATCATCTCGGCGCTAATATTTGACAACATACCTGGCGAGTTGGCATCTACGTCTCCGTGGGACCTTTATATACATCAATAACGTAATATAACCTAACCTAACCCAACCTAACATCTCGGCGGTAGTATTTGAAAACATACCTGGCGAGTTGGCCTCTACGTCTCCGTGGGATCTTTTTATATATCAATAACGTAATATAACCTAACCTAACCGAACCTAACATCTCGGCGGTAATATTTGGAAACATTCCTGGCGAGTTGGCCTCTACGTCTCCGTGGGACCTTTATATACATCTATAACGTAATATAACCTAACCTAACCCAACCTATCATCTCGGCGCTAATATTTGACAACATACCTGGCGAGTTGGCCTCTACGTCTCCGTGGGACCTTTATATACATCAATAACGTAATATAACCTAACCTAACCCAACCTAACATCTCGGCGGTAATATTTGAAAATATTCATGGCGAGTTGGCCTCTACTTCTCCGTGGGACCTTCATATACATCAATAACGAAATATAACCTAACCTAACCGAACCTAACATCTCGGCGGTAATATTTGGAAACATTCCTGGCGATTTGGCCTCTACGTCTCCGCGGGACGTTTAAATACATCTATAACGTAATATAACCTAACCTAACCCAAGCTATCATCTTGGCGCTAATGTTTGACAACATTCCTGGCGAGTTGGCCTCTACTTCTCCGTGGGACCTTCATATACATCAATAACGAAATATAACCTAACCTAACCCAACCTATCATCTCGGCGATGACGTTTGACAGCATTCCTGGCGAGTTGGCCTCTACGTCTCCGTGGGACCTTTATATACATCTATAACGTAATATAACCTAACCTAACCCAACCTATCATCTCGGCGGTAATATTTGATCACATTCCTGGCTTGTTGGCCTCTACGTCTCCGCGGGACCTTTAAATACGTCAATAACGTAATATAACCTAACCTAACCCAACCTAACATCTCGGCGGTAATATTTGATCACATTCCTGGCTTGTTGGCCTCTACGTCTCCGCGGGACCTTTAAATACATCTATAACGTAATATAACCTAACCTAACCTAACCTAACCTAACATCTTGGCGGTAATATTTGAAAACATTCCTGGCGAGTTGGCCTCTACGTCTCCGTGGGACCTTTATATACATCAATAACGTAATATAATCTAACCTAACCCAACCTAACATCTCGGCGGTAATATTTGACAACATTCCTGGCGAGTTGGCCTCTACGTCTCGGTTTGACCTTCATATACATCAATAACGTAATATAATCTAACCTAACCCAACCTATCATGTCGGCGGTAATTTTTGAAAACATTCCTGGCGAGTTGGCCTCTACGTCTCCGTGGGACCTTTATATACATCTATAACGTAATATAACCTAACCTAACCCAACCTATCATCTCGGCGCTAATATTTGACAACATACCTGGCGAGTTGGCATCTACGTCTCCGTGGGACCTTTATATACATCAATAACGTAATATAGCCTAACCTAACCCAACCTAACATCTCGGCGGTAATATTTGAAAATATTCATGGCGAGTTGGCCTCTACGTCTCCGTGGTACATTTATATACATCAATAACGTAATATCACCTAACCTAACTCAACCTAACATCTCGGCGGTAATATTTGACAACATTCCTGGCGAGTTGGCTTCTCCGTCCCCGTGGGATCTTTTTACACATCAATAACGTAATATAACCTAACCTAACCCAACCTAACATCTCGGCGGTAGTATTTGAAAACATACCTGGCGAGTTGGCCTCTACGTCTCCGTGGGATCTTTTTATACATCAATTACGTAATATAACCTAACCTAACCGAACCTAACATCTCGGCGGTAATATTTGAAAACATACCTGGCGGGTTGGCCTCTACGTCTCCGTGGGACCTTTATATACATCAATAACGTAATATAACCTAACCTAACCCAACCTAACATCTCGGCGGTAATATTTGATCACATTCCTGGCTTGTTGGCCTCTACGTCTCCGCGGGACCTTTAAATACGTCAATAACGTAATATAACCTAACCTAACCCAACCTAACATCTCGGCGGTAATATTTGATCACATTCCTGGCTTGTTGGCCTCTACGTCTCCGCGGGACCTTTAAATACATCTATAACGTAATATAACCTAACCTAACCTAACCTAACATCTTGGCGGTAATATTTGAAAACATTCCTGGCGAGTTGGCCTCTACGTCTCCGTGGGACCTTTATATACATCAATAACGTAATATAATCTAACCTAACCCAACCTAACATCTCGGCGGTAATATTTGACAACATTCCTGGCTAGTTGGCCTCTACGTCTCGGTTTGACCTTCATATACATCAATAACGTAATATAATCTAACCTAACCCAACCTATCATGTCGGCGGTAATTTTTGAAAACATTCCTGGCGAGTTGGCCTCTACGTCTCCGTGGGACCTTTATATACATCTATAACGTAATATAACCTAACCTAACCCAACCTATCATCTCGGCGCTAATATTTGACAACATACCTGGCGAGTTGGCATCTACGTCTCCGTGGGACCTTTATATACATCAATAACGTAATATAACCTAACCTAACCCAACCTAACATCTCGGCGGTAGTATTTGAAAACATACCTGGCGAGTTGGCCTCTACGTCTCCGTGGGATCTTTTTATATATCAATAACGTAATATAACCTAACCTAACCGAACCTAACATCTCGGCGGTAATATTTGGAAACATTCCTGGCGAGTTGGCCTCTACGTCTCCGTGGGACCTTTATATACATCTATAACGTAATATAACCTAACCTAACCCAACCTATCATCTCGGCGCTAATATTTGACAACATACCTGGCGAGTTGGCCTCTACGTCTCCGTGGGACCTTTATATACATCAATAACGTAATATAACCTAACCTAACCCAACCTAACATCTCGGCGGTAATATTTGAAAATATTCATGGCGAGTTGGCCTCTACTTCTCCGTGGGACCTTCATATACATCAATAACGAAATATAACCTAACCTAACCGAACCTAACATCTCGGCGGTAATATTTGGAAACATTCCTGGCGATTTGGCCTCTACGTCTCCGCGGGACGTTTAAATACATCTATAACGTAATATAACCTAACCTAACCCAAGCTATCATCTTGGCGCTAATGTTTGACAACATTCCTGGCGAGTTGGCCTCTACTTCTCCGTGGGACCTTCATATACATCAATAACGAAATATAACCTAACCTAACCCAACCTATCATCTCGGCGATGACGTTTGACAGCATTCCTGGCGAGTTGGCCTCTACGTCTCCGTGAGAGCTTCATATACATCAATAACGAAATATAACCTAACCTAACCCAACCTAACATCTCGGCGGTAATATTTGACAACATTCCTGGCGAGTTGGCGTCTCCGTCTCCGTGGGACCTTTATATACATCAATAACGTAATATAACCTAACCTAACCCAACCTAACATCTCGGCGGTAATATTTGACAACATTCCTGGCGAGTTGGCCTCTACGTCTCGGTTTGACCTTCATATACATCAATAACGTAATATAATCTAACCTAACCCAACCTATCATGTCGGCGGTAATTTTTGAAAACATTCCTGGCGAGTTGGCCTCTACGTCTCCGTGGGACCTTTATATACATCTATAACGTAATATAACCTAACCTAACCCAACCTATCATCTCGGCGCTAATATTTGACAACATACCTGGCGAGTTGGCATCTACGTCTCCGTGGGACCTTTATATACATCAATAACGTAATATAGCCTAACCTAACCCAACCTAACATCTCGGCGGTAATATTTGAAAATATTCATGGCGAGTTGGCCTCTACGTCTCCGTGGTACATTTATATACATCAATAACGTAATATCACCTAACCTAACCCAACCTAACATCTCGGCGGTAATATTTGACAACATTCCTGGCGAGTTGGCTTCTCCGTCCCCGTGGGATCTTTTTACACATCAATAACGTAATATAACCTAACCTAACCCAAACTAACATCTCGGCGGTAGTATTTGAAAACATACCTGGCGAGTTGGCCTCTACGTCTCCGTGGGATCTTTTTATACATCAATTACGTAATATAACCTAACCTAACCGAACCTAACATCTCGGCGGTAATATTTGAAAACATACCTGGCGGGTTGGCCTCTACGTCTCCGTGGGACCTTTATATACATCAATAACGTAATATAACCTAACCTAACCCAACCTAACATCTCGGCGGTAATATTTGATCACATTCCTGGCTTGTTGGCCTCTACGTCTCCGCGGGACCTTTAAATACGTCAATAACGTAATATAACCTAACCTAACCCAACCTAACATCTCGGCGGTAATATTTGATCACATTCCTGGCTTGTTGGCCTCTACGTCTCCGCGGGACCTTTAAATACATCTATAACGTAATATAACCTAACCTAACCTAACCTAACATCTTGGCGGTAATATTTGAAAACATTCCTGGCGAGTTGGCCTCTACGTCTCCGTGGGACTTTTATATACATCAATAACGTAATATAATCTAACCTAACCCAACCTAACATCTCGGCGGTAATATTTGACAACATTCCTGGCTAGTTGGCCTCTACGTCTCGGTTTGACCTTCATATACATCAATAACGTAATATAATCTAACCTAACACAACCTATCATGTCGGCGGTAATTTTTGAAAACATTCCTGGCGAGTTGGCCTCTACGTCTCCGTGGGACCTTTATATACATCTATAACGTAATATAACCTAACCTAACCCAACCTATCATCTCGGCGCTAATATTTGACAACATACCTGGCGAGTTGGCATCTACGTCTCCGTGGGACCTTTATATACATCAATAACGTAATATAACCTAACCTAACCCAACCTAACATCTCGGCGGTAGTATTTGAAAACATACCTGGCGAGTTGGCCTCTACGTCTCCGTGGGATCTTTTTATATATCAATAACGTAATATAACCTAACCTAACCGAACCTAACATCTCGGCGGTAATATTTGGAAACATTCCTGGCGAGTTGGCCTCTACGTCTCCGTGGGACCTTTATATACATCTATAACGTAATATAACCTAACCTAACCCAACCTATCATCTCGGCGCTAATATTTGACAACATACCTGGCGAGTTGGCCTCTACGTCTCCGTGGGACCTTTATATACATCAATAACGTAATATAACCTAACCTAACCCAACCTAACATCTCGGCGGTAATATTTGAAAATATTCATGGCGAGTTGGCCTCTACTTCTCCGTGGGACCTTCATATACATCAATAACGAAATATAACCTAGCCTAACCGAACCTAACATCTCGGCGGTAATATTTGGAAACATTCCTGGCGATTTGGCCTCTACGTCTCCGCGGGACGTTTAAATACATCTATAACGTAATATAACCTAACCTAACCCAAGCTATCATCTTGGCGCTAATGTTTGACAACATTCCTGGCGAGTTGGCCTCTACTTCTCCGTGGGACCTTCATATACATCAATAACGAAATATAACCTAACCTAACCCAACCTATCATCTCGGCGATGACGTTTGACAGCATTCCTGGCGAGTTGGCCTCTACGTCTCCGTGAGAGCTTCATATACATCAATAACGAAATATAACCTAACCTAACCCAACCTAACATCTCGGCGGTAATATTTGACAACATTCCTGGCGAGTTGGCGTCTCCGTCTCCGTGGGACCTTTATATACATCAATAACGTAATATAACCTAACGTAACCCAACCTAACATCTCGGCGGTAATATTTGACAACATTCCTGGCGAGTTGGCCTCTACGTCTCGGTTTGACCTTCATATACATCAATAACGTAATATAATCTAACCTAACCCAACCTATCATGTCGGCGGTAATTTTTGAAAACATTCCTGGCGAGTTGGCCTCTACGTCTCCGTGGGACCTTTATATACATCTATAACGTAATATAACCTAACCTAACCCAACCTATCATCTCGGCGCTAATATTTGACAACATACCTGGCGAGTTGGCATCTACGTCTCCGTGGGACCTTTATATACATCAATAACGTAATATAACCTAACCTAACCCAACCTAACATCTCGGCGGTAGTATTTGAAAACATACCTGGCGAGTTGGCCTCTACGTCTCCGTGGGATCTTTTTATACATCAATAACGTAATATAACCTAACCTAACCGAACCTAACATCTCGACGGTAATATTTGGAAACATTCCTGGCGAGTTGGCCTCTACGTCTCCGTGGGACCTTTATATACATCTATAACGTAATATAACCTAACCTAACCCAACCTATCATCTCGGCGGTAATATTTGATCACATTCCTGGCTTGTTGGCCTCTACGTCTCCGCGGGACCTTTAAATACGTCAATAACGTAATATAACCTAACCTAACCCAACCTAACATCTCGGCGGTAATATTTGATCACATTCCTGGCTTGTTGGCCTCTACGTCTCCGCGGGACCTTTAAATACATCTATAACGTAATATAACCTAACCTAACCTAACCTAACATCTTGGCGGTAATATTTGAAAACATTCCTGGCGAGTTGGCCTCTACGTCTCCGTGGGACCTTTATATACATCAATAACGTAATATAATCTAACCTAACCCAACCTAACATCTCGGCGGTAATATTTGACAACATTCCTGGCGAGTTGGCCTCTACGTCTCGGTTTGACCTTCATATACATCAATAACGTAATATAATCTAACCTAACCCAACCTATCATGTCGGCGGTAATTTTTGAAAACATTCCTGGCGAGTTGGCCTCTACGTCTCCGTGGGACCTTTATATACATCTATAACGTAATATAACCTAACCTAACCCAAGCTATCATCTCGGCGGTAATATTTGACCACATTCCTGGCGAGTTCGCATCTACGTCTCCGAGAGACCTTCATATACATCAATAACGTAATATAACCTAACCTAACCCAATCTAGCATCTCGGCGGTAATATTTGACCACATTCCTGGCTTGTTGGCCTCTACGTCTCCGTGAGACCTTTATATACATCTATAACCTAATATAACCTAACCTAACCCAACCTAACATCTCGGCGGGAATATTTGACAACATTCCTGGCGAGTTGGCGTCTCCGTCTCCGTGGGACCTTTATATACATCAATAACGTAATATAACCTAACATAACCCAACCTAACATCTCGGCGGTAATATTTGACAACATTCCTGGCGAGTTGGCCTCTACGTCTCGGTTTGACCTTCATATACATCAATAACGTAATATAATCTAACCTAACCCAACCTATCATGTCGGCGGTAATTTTTGAAAACATTCCTGGCGAGTTGGCCTCTACGTCTCCGTGGGACCTTTATATACATCTATAACGTAATATAACCTAACCTAACCCAACCTATCATCTCGGCGCTAATATTTGACAACATACCTGGCGAGTTGGCATCTACGTCTCCGTGGGACCTTTATATACATCAATAACGTAATATAACCTAACCTAACCCAACCTAACATCTCGGCGGTAGTATTTGAAAACATACCTGGCGAGTTGGCCTCTACGTCTCCGTGGGATCTTTTTATACATCAATAACGTAATATAACCTAACCTAACCGAACCTAACATCTCGGCGGTAATATTTGGAAACATTCCTGGCGAGTTGGCCTCTACGTCTCCGTGGGACCTTTATATACATCTATAACGTAATATAACCTAACCTAACCCAACCTATCATCTCGGCGGTAATATTTGATCACATTCCTGGCTTGTTGGCCTCTACGTCTCCGCGGGACCTTTAAATACGTCAATAACGTAATATAACCTAACCTAACCCAACCTAACATCTCCGCGGTAATATTTGATCACATTCCTGGCTTGTTGGCCTCTACGTCTCCGCGGGACCTTTAAATACATCTATAACGTAATATAATCTAACCTAACCCAACCTAACATCTCGGCGGTAATATTTGACAACATTCCTGGCGAGTTGGCCTCTACGTCTCGGTTTGACCTTCATATACATCAATAACGTAATATAATCTAACCTAACCCAACCTATCATGTCGGCGGTAATTTTTGAAAACATTCCTGGCGAGTTGGCCTCTACGTCTCCGTGGGACCTTTATATACATCTATAACGTAATATAACCTAACCTAACCCAACCTATCATCTCGGCGCTAATATTTGACAACATACCTGGCGAGTTGGCATCTACGTCTCCGTGGGACCTTTATATACATCAATAACGTAATATAACCTAACCTAACCCAACCTAACATCTCGGCGGTAGTATTTGAAAACATACCTGGCGAGTTGGCCTCTACGTCTCCGTGGGATCTTTTTATATATCAATAACGTAATATAACCTAACCTAACCGAACCTAACATCTCGGCGGTAATATTTGGAAACATTCCTGGCGAGTTGGCCTCTACGTCTCCGTGGGACCTTTATATACATCTATAACGTAATATAACCTAACCTAACCCAACCTATCATCTCGGCGCTAATATTTGACAACATACCTGGCGAGTTGGCCTCTACGTCTCCGTGGGACCTTTATATACATCAATAACGTAATATAACCTAACCTAACCCAACCTAACATCTCAGCGGTAATATTTGAAAATATTCATGGCGAGTTGGCCTCTACTTCTCCGTGGGACCTTCATATACATCAATAACGAAATATAACCTAACCTAACCGAACCTAACATCTCGGCGGTAATATTTGGAAACATTCCTGGCGATTTGGCCTCTACGTCTCCGCGGGACGTTTAAATACATCTATAACGTAATATAACCTAACCTAACCCAAGCTATCATCTTGGCGCTAATGTTTGACAACATTCCTGGCGAGTTGGCCTCTACTTCTCCGTGGGACCTTCATATACATCAATAACGAAATATAACCTAACCTAACCCAACCTATCATCTCGGCGATGACGTTTGACAGCATTCCTGGCGAGTTGGCCTCTACGTCTCCGTGAGAGCTTCATATACATCAATAACGAAATATAACCTAACCTAACCCAACCTAACATCTCGGCGGTAATATTTGACAACATTCCTGGCGAGTTGGCGTCTCCGTCTCCGTGGGACCTTTATATACATCAATAACGTAATATAACCTAACCTAACCCAACCTAACATCTCGGCGGTAATATTTGACAACATTCCTGGCGAGTTGGCCTCTACGTCTCGGTTTGACCTTCATATACATCAATAACGTAATATAATCTAACCTAACCCAACCTATCATGTCGGCGGTAATTTTTGAAAACATTCCTGGCGAGTTGGCCTCTACGTCTCCGTGGGACCTTTATATACATCTATAACGTAATATAACCTAACCTAACCCAACCTATCATCTCGGCGCTAATATTTGACAACATACCTGGCGAGTTGGCATCTACGTCTCCGTGGGACCTTTATATACATCAATAACGTAATATAACCTAACCTAACCCAACCTAACATCTCGGCGGTAGTATTTGAAAACATACCTGGCGAGTTGGCCTCTACGTCTCCGTGGGATCTTTTTATACATCAATAACGTAATATAACCTAACCTAACCGAACCTAACATCTCGGCGGTAATATTTGGAAACATTCCTGGCGAGTTGGCCTCTACGTCTCCGTGGGACCTTTATATACATCTATAACTTAATATAACCTAACCTAACCCAACCTATCATCTCGGCGGTAATATTTGATCACATTCCTGGCTTGTTGGCCTCTACGTCTCCGCGGGACCTTTAAATACGTCAATAACGTAATATAACCTAACCTAACGCAACCTAACATCTCGGCGGTAATATTTGATCACATTCCTGGCTTGTTGGCCTCTACGTCTCCGCGGGACCTTTAAATACATCTATAACGTAATATAACCTAACCTAACCTAACCTAACATCTTGGCGGTAATATTTGAAAACATTCCTGGCGAGTTGGCCTCTACGTCTCCGTGGGACCTTTATATACATCAATAACGTAATATAATCTAACCTAACCCAACCTAACATCTCGGCGGTAATATTTGACAACATTCCTGGCGAGTTGGCCTCTACGTCTCGGTTTGACCTTCATATACATCAATAACGTAATATAATCTAACCTAACCCAACCTATCATGTCGGCGGTAATTTTTGAAAACATTCCTGGCGAGTTGGCCTCTACGTCTCCGTGGGACCTTTATATACATCTATAACGTAATATAACCTAACCTAACCCAACCTATCATCTCGGCGATGACGTTTGACAGCATTCCTGGCGAGTTGGCCTCTACGTCTCCGTGAGAGCTTCATATACATCAATAACGAAATATAACCTAACCTAACCCAACCTAACATCTCGGCGGTAATATTTGACAACATTCCTGGCGAGTTGGCGTCTCCGTCTCCGTGGGACCTTTATATACATCAATAACGTAATATAACCTAACCTAACCCAACCTAACATCTCGGCGGTAATATTTGACAACATTCCTGGCGAGTTGGCCTCTACGTCTCGGTTTGACCTTCATATACATCAATAACGTAATATAATCTAACCTAACCCAACCTATCATGTCGGCGGTAATTTTTGAAAACATTCCTGGCGAGTTGGCCTCTACGTCTCCGTGGGACCTTTATATACATCTATAACGTAATATAACCTAACCTAACCCAACCTATCATCTCGGCGCTAATATTTGACAACATACCTGGCGAGTTGGCATCTACGTCTCCGTGGGACCTTTATATACATCAATAACGTAATATAACCTAACCTAACCCAACCTAACATCTCGGCGGTAGTATTTGAAAACATACCTGGCGAGTTGGCCTCTACGTCTCCGTGGGATCTTTTTATACATCAATAACGTAATATAACCTAACCTAACCGAACCTAACATCTCGGCGGTAATATTTGGAAACATTCCTGGCGAGTTGGCCTCTACGTCTCCGTGGGACCTTTATATACATCTATAACGTAATATAACCTAACCTAACCCAACCTATCATCTCGGCGGTAATATTTGATCACATTCCTGGCTTGTTGGCCTCTACGTCTCCGCGGGACCTTTAAATACGTCAATAACGTAATATAACCTAACCTAACGCAACCTAACATCTCGGCGGTAATATTTGATCACATTCCTGGCTTGTTGGCCTCTACGTCTCCGCGGGACCTTTAAATACATCTATAACGTAATATAACCTAACCTAACCTAACCTAACATCTTGGCGGTAATATTTGAAAACATTCCTGGCGAGTTGGCCTCTACGTCTCCGTGGGACCTTTATATACATCAATAACGTAATATAATCTAACCTAACCCAACCTAACATCTCGGCGGTAATATTTGACAACATTCCTGGCGAGTTGGCCTCTACGTCTCGGTTTGACCTTCATATGCATCAATAACGTAATATAATCTAACCTAACCCAACCTATCATGTCGGCGGTAATTTTTGAAAACATTCCTGGCGAGTTGGCCTCTACGTCTCCGTGGGACCTTTATATACATCTATAACGTAATATAACCTAACCTAACCCAACCTATCATCTCGGCGCTAATATTTGACAACATACCTGGCGAGTTGGCATCTACGTCTCCGTGGGACCTTTATATACATCAATAACGTAATATAGCCTAACCTAACCCAACCTAACATCTCGGCGGTAATATTTGAAAATATTCATGGCGAGTTGGCCTCTACGTCTCCGTGGTACATTTATATACATCAATAACGTAATATCACCTAACCTAACCCAACCTAACATCTCGGCGGTAATATTTGACAACATTCCTGGCGAGTTGGCTTCTCCGTCCCCGTGGGATCTTTTTACACATCAATAACGTAATATAACCTAACCTAACCCAACCTAACATCTCGGCGGTAGTATTTGAAAACATACCTGGCGAGTTGGCCTCTACGTCTCCGTGGGATCTTTTTATACATCAATTACGTAATATAACCTAACCTAACCGAACCTAACATCTCGGCGGTAATATTTGAAAACATACCTGGCGGGTTGGCCTCTACGTCTCCGTGGGACCTTTATATACATCAATAACGTAATATAACCTAACCTAACCCAACCTAACATCTCGGCGGTAATATTTGATCACATTCCTGGCTTGTTGGCCTTTACGTCTCCGCGGGACCTTTAAATACGTCAATAACGTAATATAACCTAACCTAACCCAACCTAACATCTCGGCGGTAATATTTGATCACATTCCTGGCTTGTTGGCCTCTACGTCTCCGCGGGACCTTTAAATACATCTATAACGTAATATAACCTAACCTAACCTAACCTAACATCTTGGCGGTAATATTTGAAAACATTCCTGGCGAGTTGGCCTCTACGTCTCCGTGGGACCTTTATATACATCAATAACGTAATATAATCTAACCTAACCCAACCTAACATCTCGGCGGTAATATTTGACAACATTCCTGGCGAGTTGGCCTCTACGTCTCGGTTTGACCTTCATATACATCAATAACGTAATATAATCTAACCTAACCCAACCTATCATGTCGGCGGTAATTTTTGAAAACATTCCTGGCGAGTTGGCCTCTACGTCTCCGTGGGACTTTTATATACATCTATAACGTAATATAACCTAACCTAACCCAACCTATCATCTCTTCGCTAATATTTCACAACATACCTGGCGAGTTGGCATCTACGTCTCCGTGGGACCTTTATATACATCAATAACGTAATATAACCTAACCTAACCCAACCTAACATCTCGGCGGTAGTATTTGAAAACATACCTGGCGAGTTGGCCTCTACGTCTCCGTGGGATCTTTTTATATATCAATAACGTAATATAACCTAACCTAACCGAACCTAACATCTCGGCGGTAATATTTGGAAACATTCCTGGCGAGTTGGCCTCTACGTCTCCGTGGGACCTTTATATACATCTATAACGTAATATAACCTAACCTAACCCAACCTATCATCTCGGCGCTAATATTTGACAACATACCTGGCGAGTTGGCCTCTACGTCTCCGTGGGACCTTTATATACATCAATAACGTAATATAACCTAACCTAACCCAACCTAACATCTCGGCGGTAATATTTGAAAATATTCATGGCGAGTTGGCCTCTACTTCTCCGTGGGACCTTCATATACATCAATAACGAAATATAACCTAACCTAACCGAACCTAACATCTCGGCGGTAATATTTGGAAACATTCCTGGCGATTTGGCCTCTACGTCTCCGCGGGACGTTTAAATACATCTATAACGTAATATAACCTAACCTAACCCAAGCTATCATCTTGGCGCTAATGTTTGACAACATTCCTGGCGAGTTGGCCTCTACTTCTCCGTGGGACCTTCATATACATCAATAACGAAATATAACCTAACCTAACCCAACCTATCATCTCGGCGATGACGTTTGACAGCATTCCTGGCGAGTTGGCCTCTACGTCTCCGTGAGAGCTTCATATACATCAATAACGAAATATAACCTAACCTAACCCAACCTAACATCTCGGCGGTAATATTTGACAACATTCCTGGCGAGTTGGCGTCTCCGTCTCCGTGGGACCTTTATATACATCAATAACGTAATATAACCTAACCTAACCCAACCTAACATCTCGGCGGTAATATTTGACAACATTCCTGGCGAGTTGGCCTCTACGTCTCGGTTTGACCTTCATATACATCAATAACGTAATATAATCTAACCTAACCCAACCTATCATGTCGGCGGTAATTTTTGAAAACATTCCTGGCGAGTTGGCCTCTACGTCTCCGTGGGACCTTTATATACATCTATAACGTAATATAACCTAACCTAACCCAACCTATCATCTCGGCGCTAATATTTGACAACATACCTGGCGAGTTGGCATCTACGTCTCCGTGGGACCTTTATATACATCAATAACGTAATAACAAATAACCTAACCCAACCTAACATCTCGGCGGTAGTATTTGAAAACATACCTGGCGAGTTGGCTTCTACGTCTCCGTGGGATCTTTTTATACATCAATAACGTAATATAACCTAACCTAACCGAACCTAACATCTCGGCGGTAATATTTGGAAACATTCCTGGCGAGTTGGCCTCTACGTCTCCGTGGGACCTTTATATACATCTATAACGTAATATAACCTAACCTAACCCAACCTATCATCTCGGCGGTAATATTTGATCACATTCCTGGCTTGTTGGCCTCTACGTCTCCGCGGGACCTTTAAATACGTCAATAACGTAATATAACCTAACCTAACCCAACCTAACATCTCGGCGGTAATATTTGATCACATTCCTGGCTTGTTGGCCTCTACGTCTCCGCGGGACCTTTAAATACATCTATAACGTAATATAACCTAACCTAACCTAACCTAACATCTTGGCGGTAATATTTGAAAACATTCCTGGCGAGTTGGCCTCTACGTCTCCGTGGGATCTTTTTATACATCTATAACGTAATATAACCTAACCTAACCTAACCTAACATCTTGGCGGTAATATTTGAAAACATTCCTGGCGAGTTGGCCTCTACGTCTCCGTGGGACCTTTATATACATCAATAACGTAATATAATCTAACCTAACCCAACCTAACATCTCGGCGGTAATATTTGACAACATTCCTGGCGAGTTGGCCTCTACGTCTCGGTTTGACCTTCATATACATCAATAACGTAATATAATCTAACCTAACCCAACCTATCATGTCGGCGGTAATTTTTGAAAACATTCCTGGCGAGTTGGCCTCTACGTCTCCGTGGGACCTTTATATACATCTATAACGTAATATAACCTAACCTAACCCAACCTATCATCTCGGCGCTAATATTTGACAACATACCTGGCGAGTTGGCCTCTACGTCTCCGCGGGACCTTCATATACATCAATAACGAAATATAACCTAACCTAACCCAACCTATCATCTCGGCGATGACGTTTGACAGCATTCCTGGCGAGTTGGCCTCTACGTCTCCGTGAGAGCTTCATATACATCAATAACGAAATATAACCTAACCTAACCCAACCTATCATCTCGGCGGTAATATTTGACAACATTCCTGGCGAGTTGGCCTCTACGTCTCCGTGGAACCTTTATATACATCAATAACGTAATATAACCTAACCTAACCCAACCTAACATCTCGGCGGTAATATTTGATCACATTCCTGGCTTGTTGGCCTCTACGTCTCCGCGGGACCTTTATATACATCTATAACGTAATATAACCTAACCTAACCCAACCTATCATCTCGGCGCTAATATTTGACAACATAACTGGCGAGTTGGCATCTACGTCTCCGTGGGACCTTTATATACATCAATAACGTAATATAACCTAACCTAACCCAACCTAACATCTCGGCGGTAGTATTTGAAAACATACCTGGCGAGTTGGCCTCTACGTCTCCGTGGGATCTTTTTATATATCAATAACGTAATATAACCTATCCTAACCGAACCTAACATCTCGGCGGTAATATTTGGAAACATTCCTGGCGAGTTGGCCTCTACGTCTCCGTGGGACCTTTATATACATCTATAACGTAATACAACCTAACCTAACCCAACCTATCATCTCGGCGCTAATATTTGACAACATACCTGGCGAGTTGGCCTCTACGTCTCCGTGGGACCTTCATATACATCAATAACGAAATATAACCTAACCTAACCCAACCTATCATCTCGGCGGTAATATTTGACAACATTCCTGGCGAGTTGGCCTCTACGTCTCCGTGGGACCTTTATATACATCAATAACGTAATATAACCTAACCTAACCCAACCTAACATCTCGGCGGTAATATTTGAAAATATTCATGGCGAGTTGGCCTCTACGTCTCCGTGGTACATTTATATACATCAATAACGTAATATGACCTATCCTAACCCAAAATAACATCTCGGCGGTAATATTTGAAAACATTCATGGCGAGTTGGCCTCTACGTCTCCGTGGGATCTTTATATACATCTATAACGTAATATAACCTAACCTAACCCAACCTAACATCTCGGCGGTAATATTTGAACACATTCCTGGCTTGTTGGCCTCTACGTCTCCGTGGGACCTTTATATACATCAATAACGTAATATAACCTAACCTAACGCAACCCAACATCTCGGCGGTAATATTTGAAAACATACCTGGCGAGTTGGCCTCTACGTCTCCGTGGGACCTTTATATACATCAATAACGTAATATAACCTAACCTAACCCAACTTAACATCTCGGCGGTAATATTTGATCACATTCCTGGCTTGTTGGCCTCTGCGTCTCCGCGGGACCTTTAAATACATCTATAACGTAACATAACCTAACCTAACCCAACCTAACATCTCGGCGGTAATATTTGAACACATTCCTGGCTTGTTGGCCTCTACGTCTCCGTGGGACCTTTATATACATCTATAACGTAATACAACCTAACCTAACCCAACCTATCATCTCGGCGCTAATATTTGACAACATACCTGGCGAGTTGGCCTCTACGTCTCCGTGGGACCTTCATATACATCAATAACGAAATATAACCTAACCTAACCCAACCTATCATCTCGGCGGTAATATTTGACAACATTCCTGGCGAGTTGGCCTCTACGTCTCCGTGGGACCTTTATATACATCAATAACGTAATATAACCTAACCTAACCCAACCTAACATCTCGGCGGTAATATTTGATCACATTCCTGGCTTGTTGGCCTCTACGTCTCCGCGGGACCTTTATATACATCTATAACGTAATATAACCTAACCTAACCCAACCTATCATCTCGGCGCTAATATTTGACAACATACCTGGCGAGTTGGCATCTACGTCTCCGTGGGACCTTTATATACATCAATAACGTAATATAACCTAACCTAACCCAACCTAACATCTCGGCGGTAGTATTTGAAAACATACCTGGCGAGTTGGCCTCTACGTCTCCGTGGGATCTTTTTATATATCAATAACGTAATATAACCTATCCTAACCGAACCTAACATCTCGGCGGTAATATTTGGAAACATTCCTGGCGAGTTGGCCTCTACGTCTCCGTGGGACCTTTATATACATCTATAACGTAATATAACCTAACCTAACCCAACCTATCATCTCGGCGCTAATATTTGACAACATACCTGGCGAGTTGGCCTCTACGTCTCCGTGGGACCTTTATATACATCAATAACGTAATATAGCCTAACCCAACCCAACCTAACATCTCGGCGGTAATATTTGAAAACATTCATGGCGAGTTGGCCTCTACGTCTCCGTGGTACATTTATATACATCAATAACGTAATATAACCTTACCTAACCCAACCTAACATCTCGGCGGTAATATTTGAAAATATTCATGGCGAGTTGGCCTCTACGTCTCCGTGGTACATTTATATACATCAATAACGTTATATGACCTATCCTAACCCAAAATAACATCTCGGCGGTAATATTTGAAAACATTCATGGCGAGTTGGCCTCTACTTCTCCGTGGGATCTTTATATACATCTATAACGTAATATAACCTAACCTAACCCAACCTAACATCTCGGCGGTAATATTTGAACACATTCCTGGCTTGTTGGCCTCTACGTCTCCGTGGGACCTTTATATACATCAATAACGTAATATAACCTAACCTAACGCAACCCAACATCTCGGCGGTAATATTTGAAAACATACCTGGCGAGTTGGCCTCTACGTCTCCGTGGGACCTTTATATACATCAATAACGTAATATAACCTAACCTAACCCAACTTAACATCTCGGCGGTAATATTTGATCACATTCCTGGCTTGTTGGCCTCTGCGTCTCCGCGGGACCTTTAAATACATCTATAACGTAACATAACCTAACCTAACCCAACCTAACATCTCGGCGGTAATATTTGAACACATTCCTGGCTTGTTGGCCTCTACGTCTCCGTGGGACCTTTATATACATCTATAACGTAATACAACCTAACCTAACCCAACCTATCATCTCGGCGCTAATATTTGACAACATACCTGGCGAGTTGGCCTCTACGTCTCCGTGGGACCTTCATATACATCAATAACGAAATATAACCTAACCTAACCCAACCTATCATCTCGGCGATGACGTTTGACAGCATTCCTGGCGAGTTGGCCTCTACGTCTCCGTGAGAGCTTCATATACATCAATAACGAAATATAACCTAACCTAACCCAACCTATCATCTCGGCGGTAATATTTGACAACATTCCTGGCGAGTTGGCCTCTACGTCTCCGTGGGACATTTATATACATCAATAACGTAATATAACCTAACCTAACCCAACCTAACATCTCGGCGGTAATATTTGACAACATTCCTGGCGAGTTGGCTTCTCCGTCTCCGTGGGACCTTTATATACATCAATAACGTAATATAACCTAACCTAACTGAACCTAACATCTCGGCGGTAATATTTGAAAACATACCTGGCGGGTTGGCCTCTACGTCTCCGTGGGACCTTTATATACATCAATAACGTAATATAACCTAACCTAACCCAACCTAACATCTCGGCGGTAATATTTGATCACATTCCTGGCTTGTTGGCCTCTACGTCTCCGCGGGACCTTTATATACATCTATAACGTAATATAACCTAACCTAACCCAACCTATCATCTCGGCGCTAATATTTGACAACATACCTGGCGAGTTGGCATCTACGTCTCCGTGGGACCTTTATATACATCAATAACGTAATATAACCTAACCTAACCCAACCTAACATCTCGGCGGTAGTATTTGAAAACATACCTGGCGAGTTGGCCTCTACGTCTCCGTGGGATCTTTTTATATATCAATAACGTAATATAACCTATCCTAACCGAACCTAACATCTCGGCGGTAATATTTGGAAACATTCCTGGCGAGTTGGCCTCTACGTCTCCGTGGGACCTTTATATACATCTATAACGTAATATAACCTAACCTAACCCAACCTATCATCTCGGCGCTAATATTTGACAACATACCTGGCGAGTTGGCCTCTACGTCTCCGTGGGACCTTTATATACATCAATAACGTAATATAGCCTAACCTAACCCAACCTAACATCTCGGCGGTAATATTTGAAAATATTCATGGCGAGTTGGCCTCTACGTCTCCGTGGTACATTTATATACATCAATAACGTAATATCACCTAAACTAACTCAACCTAACATCTCGGCGGTAATATTTGACAACATTCCTGGCGAGTTGGCTTCTCCGTCTCCGTGGGACCTTTATACACATCAATAACGTAATATAACCTAACCTAACCCAACCTAACATCTCGGCGGTAATATTTGATCACATTCCTGGCTTGTTGGCCTCTACGTCTCCGCGGGACCTTTAAATACATCTATAACGTAATATAACCTAACCTAACCCAACCTAACATCTCGGCGGTAATATTTGAAAACACTCCTGGCGAGTTGGCCTCTACGTCTCCGTGGGACCTTTGTATACATCTATAACGTAATATAACCTAACCTAACCCAACCTAACATCTCGGCGGTAATATTTGAAAATATTCATGGCGAGTTGGCCTCTACGTCTCCGTGGTACATTTATATACATCAATAACGTAATATCACCTAACCTAACCCAACCTAACATCTCGGCGGTAATATTTGACAACATTCCTGGCGAGTTGGCTTCTCCGTCCCCGTGGGATCTTTTTACACATCAATAACGTAATATAACCTAACCTAACCCAACCTAACATCTCGGCGGTAGTATTTGAAAACATACCTGGCGAGTTGGCCTCTACGTCTCCGTGGGATCTTTTTATACATCAATTACGTAATATAACCTAACCTAACCGAACCTAACATCTCGGCGGTAATATTTGAAAACATACCTGGCGGGTTGGCCTCTACGTCTCCGTGGGACCTTTATATACATCAATAACGTAATATAACCTAACCTAACCCAACCTAACATCTCGGCGGTAATATTTGATCACATTCCTGGCTTGTTGGCCTTTACGTCTCCGCGGGACCTTTAAATACGTCAATAACGTAATATAACCTAACCTAACCCAACCTAACATCTCGGCGGTAATATTTGATCACATTCCTGGCTTGTTGGCCTCTACGTCTCCGCGGGACCTTTAAATACATCTATAACGTAATATAACCTAACCTAACCTAACCTAACATCTTGGCGGTAATATTTGAAAACATTCCTGGCGAGTTGGCCTCTACGTCTCCGTGGGACCTTTATATACATCAATAACGTAATATAATCTAACCTAACCCAACCTAACATCTCGGCGGTAATATTTGACAACATTCCTGGCGAGTTGGCCTCTACGTCTCGGTTTGACCTTCATATACATCAATAACGTAATATAATCTAACCTAACCCAACCTATCATGTCGGCGGTAATTTTTGAAAACATTCCTGGCGAGTTGGCCTCTACGTCTCCGTGGGACTTTTATATACATCTATAACGTAATATAACCTAACCTAACCCAACCTATCATCTCTTCGCTAATATTTCACAACATACCTGGCGAGTTGGCATCTACGTCTCCGTGGGACCTTTATATACATCAATAACGTAATATAACCTAACCTAACCCAACCTAACATCTCGGCGGTAGTATTTGAAAACATACCTGGCGAGTTGGCCTCTACGTCTCCGTGGGATCTTTTTATATATCAATAACGTAATATAACCTAACCTAACCGAACCTAACATCTCGGCGGTAATATTTGGAAACATTCCTGGCGAGTTGGCCTCTACGTCTCCGTGGGACCTTTATATACATCTATAACGTAATATAACCTAACCTAACCCAACCTATCATCTCGGCGCTAATATTTGACAACATACCTGGCGAGTTGGCCTCTACGTCTCCGTGGGACCTTTATATACATCAATAACGTAATATAACCTAACCTAACCCAACCTAACATCTCGGCGGTAATATTTGAAAATATTCATGGCGAGTTGGCCTCTACTTCTCCGTGGGACCTTCATATACATCAATAACGAAATATAACCTAACCTAACCGAACCTAACATCTCGGCGGTAATATTTGGAAACATTCCTGGCGATTTGGCCTCTACGTCTCCGCGGGACGTTTAAATACATCTATAACGTAATATAACCTAACCTAACCCAAGCTATCATCTTGGCGCTAATGTTTGACAACATTCCTGGCGAGTTGGCCTCTACTTCTCCGTGGGACCTTCATATACATCAATAACGAAATATAACCTAACCTAACCCAACCTATCATCTCGGCGATGACGTTTGACAGCATTCCTGGCGAGTTGGCCTCTACGTCTCCGTGAGAGCTTCATATACATCAATAACGAAATATAACCTAACCTAACCCAACCTAACATCTCGGCGGTAATATTTGACAACATTCCTGGCGAGTTGGCGTCTCCGTCTCCGTGGGACCTTTATATACATCAATAACGTAATATAACCTAACCTAACCCAACCTAACATCTCGGCGGTAATATTTGACAACATTCCTGGCGAGTTGGCCTCTACGTCTCGGTTTGACCTTCATATACATCAATAACGTAATATAATCTAACCTAACCCAACCTATCATGTCGGCGGTAATTTTTGAAAACATTCCTGGCGAGTTGGCCTCTACGTCTCCGTGGGACCTTTATATACATCTATAACGTAATATAACCTAACCTAACCCAACCTATCATCTCGGCGCTAATATTTGACAACATACCTGGCGAGTTGGCATCTACGTCTCCGTGGGACCTTTATATACATCAATAACGTAATAACAAATAACCTAACCCAACCTAACATCTCGGCGGTAGTATTTGAAAACATACCTGGCGAGTTGGCTTCTACGTCTCCGTGGGATCTTTTTATACATCAATAACGTAATATAACCTAACCTAACCGAACCTAACATCTCGGCGGTAATATTTGGAAACATTCCTGGCGAGTTGGCCTCTACGTCTCCGTGGGACCTTTATATACATCTATAACGTAATATAACCTAACCTAACCCAACCTATCATCTCGGCGGTAATATTTGATCACATTCCTGGCTTGTTGGCCTCTACGTCTCCGCGGGACCTTTAAATACGTCAATAACGTAATATAACCTAACCTAACCCAACCTAACATCTCGGCGGTAATATTTGATCACATTCCTGGCTTGTTGGCCTCTACGTCTCCGCGGGACCTTTAAATACATCTATAACGTAATATAACCTAACCTAACCTAACCTAACATCTTGGCGGTAATATTTGAAAACATTCCTGGCGAGTTGGCCTCTACGTCTCCGTGGGATCTTTTTATACATCTATAACGTAATATAACCTAACCTAACCTAACCTAACATCTTGGCGGTAATATTTGAAAACATTCCTGGCGAGTTGGCCTCTACGTCTCCGTGGGACCTTTATATACATCAATAACGTAATATAATCTAACCTAACCCAACCTAACATCTCGGCGGTAATATTTGACAACATTCCTGGCGAGTTGGCCTCTACGTCTCGGTTTGACCTTCATATACATCAATAACGTAATATAATCTAACCTAACCCAACCTATCATGTCGGCGGTAATTTTTGAAAACATTCCTGGCGAGTTGGCCTCTACGTCTCCGTGGGACCTTTATATACATCTATAACGTAATATAACCTAACCTAACCCAACCTATCATCTCGGCGCTAATATTTGACAACATACCTGGCGAGTTGGCCTCTACGTCTCCGCGGGACCTTCATATACATCAATAACGAAATATAACCTAACCTAACCCAACCTATCATCTCGGCGATGACGTTTGACAGCATTCCTGGCGAGTTGGCCTCTACGTCTCCGTGAGAGCTTCATATACATCAATAACGAAATATAACCTAACCTAACCCAACCTATCATCTCGGCGGTAATATTTGACAACATTCCTGGCGAGTTGGCCTCTACGTCTCCGTGGAACCTTTATATACATCAATAACGTAATATAACCTAACCTAACCCAACCTAACATCTCGGCGGTAATATTTGATCACATTCCTGGCTTGTTGGCCTCTACGTCTCCGCGGGACCTTTATATACATCTATAACGTAATATAACCTAACCTAACCCAACCTATCATCTCGGCGCTAATATTTGACAACATAACTGGCGAGTTGGCATCTACGTCTCCGTGGGACCTTTATATACATCAATAACGTAATATAACCTAACCTAACCCAACCTAACATCTCGGCGGTAGTATTTGAAAACATACCTGGCGAGTTGGCCTCTACGTCTCCGTGGGATCTTTTTATATATCAATAACGTAATATAACCTATCCTAACCGAACCTAACATCTCGGCGGTAATATTTGGAAACATTCCTGGCGAGTTGGCCTCTACGTCTCCGTGGGACCTTTATATACATCTATAACGTAATACAACCTAACCTAACCCAACCTATCATCTCGGCGCTAATATTTGACAACATACCTGGCGAGTTGGCCTCTACGTCTCCGTGGGACCTTCATATACATCAATAACGAAATATAACCTAACCTAACCCAACCTATCATCTCGGCGGTAATATTTGACAACATTCCTGGCGAGTTGGCCTCTACGTCTCCGTGGGACCTTTATATACATCAATAACGTAATATAACCTAACCTAACCCAACCTAACATCTCGGCGGTAATATTTGAAAATATTCATGGCGAGTTGGCCTCTACGTCTCCGTGGTACATTTATATACATCAATAACGTAATATGACCTATCCTAACCCAAAATAACATCTCGGCGGTAATATTTGAAAACATTCATGGCGAGTTGGCCTCTACGTCTCCGTGGGATCTTTATATACATCTATAACGTAATATAACCTAACCTAACCCAACCTAACATCTCGGCGGTAATATTTGAACACATTCCTGGCTTGTTGGCCTCTACGTCTCCGTGGGACCTTTATATACATCAATAACGTAATATAACCTAACCTAACGCAACCCAACATCTCGGCGGTAATATTTGAAAACATACCTGGCGAGTTGGCCTCTACGTCTCCGTGGGACCTTTATATACATCAATAACGTAATATAACCTAACCTAACCCAACTTAACATCTCGGCGGTAATATTTGATCACATTCCTGGCTTGTTGGCCTCTGCGTCTCCGCGGGACCTTTAAATACATCTATAACGTAACATAACCTAACCTAACCCAACCTAACATCTCGGCGGTAATATTTGAACACATTCCTGGCTTGTTGGCCTCTACGTCTCCGTGGGACCTTTATATACATCTATAACGTAATACAACCTAACCTAACCCAACCTATCATCTCGGCGCTAATATTTGACAACATACCTGGCGAGTTGGCCTCTACGTCTCCGTGGGACCTTCATATACATCAATAACGAAATATAACCTAACCTAACCCAACCTATCATCTCGGCGGTAATATTTGACAACATTCCTGGCGAGTTGGCCTCTACGTCTCCGTGGGACCTTTATATACATCAATAACGTAATATAACCTAACCTAACCCAACCTAACATCTCGGCGGTAATATTTGATCACATTCCTGGCTTGTTGGCCTCTACGTCTCCGCGGGACCTTTATATACATCTATAACGTAATATAACCTAACCTAACCCAACCTATCATCTCGGCGCTAATATTTGACAACATACCTGGCGAGTTGGCATCTACGTCTCCGTGGGACCTTTATATACATCAATAACGTAATATAACCTAACCTAACCCAACCTAACATCTCGGCGGTAGTATTTGAAAACATACCTGGCGAGTTGGCCTCTACGTCTCCGTGGGACCTTTATATACATCAATAACGTAATATAACCTAACCTAACCCAACCTAACATCTCGGCGGTAATATTTGATCACATTCCTGGCTTGTTGGCCTCTACGTCTCCGCGGGACCTTTATATACATCTATAACGTAATATAACCTAACCTAACCCAACCTATCATCTCGGCGCTAATATTTGACAACATACCTGGCGAGTTGGCATCTACGTCTCCGTGGGACCTTTATATACATCAATAACGTAATATAACCTAACCTAACCCAACCTAACATCTCGGCGGTAGTATTTGAAAACATACCTGGCGAGTTGGCCTCTACGTCTCCGTGGGATCTTTTTATATATCAATAACGTAATATAACCTATCCTAACCGAACCTAACATCTCGGCGGTAATATTTGGAAACATTCCTGGCGAGTTGGCCTCTACGTCTCCGTGGGACCTTTATATACATCTATAACGTAATATAACCTAACCTAACCCAACCTATCATCTCGGCGCTAATATTTGACAACATACCTGGCGAGTTGGCCTCTACGTCTCCGTGGGACCTTTATATACATCAATAACGTAATATAGCCTAACCTAACCCAACCTAACATCTCGGCGGTAATATTTGAAAATATTCATGGCGAGTTGGCCTCTACGTCTCCGTGGTACATTTATATACATCAATAACGTAATATCACCTAAACTAACTCAACCTAACATCTCGGCGGTAATATTTGACAACATTCCTGGCGAGTTGGCTTCTCCGTCTCCGTGGGACCTTTATACACATCAATAACGTAATATAACCTAACCTAACCCAACCTAACATCTCGGCGGTAATATTTGATCACATTCCTGGCTTGTTGGCCTCTACGTCTCCGCGGGACCTTTAAATACATCTATAACGTAATATAACCTAACCTAACCCAACCTAACATCTCGGCGGTAATATTTGAAAACACTCCTGGCGAGTTGGCCTCTACGTCTCCGTGGGACCTTTGTATACATCTATAACGTAATATAACCTAACCCAACCCAACCTAACATCTCGGCGGTAATATTTGAAAACATTCCTGGCGAGTTGGCCTCTACGTCTCCGTGGGACCTTTATATACATCAATAACGTAATATAATCTAACCTAACCCAACCTAACATCTCGGCGGTAATATTTGACAACATTCCTGGCGAGTTGGCCTCTACGTCTCGGTTTGACCTTCATATACATCAATAACGTAATATAATCTAACCTAACCCAACCTATCATGTCGGCGGTAATTTTTGAAAACATTCCTGGCGAGTTGGCCTCTACGTCTCCGTGGGACCTTTATATACATCTATAACGTAATATAACCTAACCTAACCCAACCTATCATCTCGGCGCTAATATTTGACAACATACCTGGCGAGTTGGCCTCTACGTCTCCGCGGGACCTTCATATACATCAATAACGAAATATAACCTAACCTAACCCAACCTATCATCTCGGCGATGACGTTTGACAGCATTCCTGGCGAGTTGGCCTCTACGTCTCCGTGAGAGCTTCATATACATCAATAACGAAATATAACCTAACCTAACCCAACCTATCATCTCGGCGGTAATATTTGACAACATTCCTGGCGAGTTGGCCTCTACGTCTCCGTGGGACCTTTATATACATCAATAACGTAATATAACCTAACCTAACCCAACCTAACATCTCGGCGGTAATATTTGATCACATTCCTGGCTTGTTGGCCTCTACGTCTCCGCGGGACCTTTATATACATCTATAACGTAATATAACCTAACCTAACCCAACCTATCATCTCGGCGCTAATATTTGACAACATACCTGGCGAGTTGGCATCTACGTCTCCGTGGGACCTTTATATACATCAATAACGTAATATAACCTAACCTAACCCAACCTAACATCTCGGCGGTAGTATTTGAAAACATACCTGGCGAGTTGGCCTCTACGTCTCCGTGGGATCTTTTTATATATCAATAACGTAATATAACCTATCCTAACCGAACCTAACATCTCGGCGGTAATATTTGGAAACATTCCTGGCGAGTTGGCCTCTACGTCTCCGTGGGACCTTTATATACATCTATAACGTAATATAACCTAACCTAACCCAACCTATCATCTCGGCGCTAATATTTGACAACATACCTGGCGAGTTGGCCTCTACGTCTCCGTGGGACCTTTATATACATCAATAACGTAATATAGCCTAACCCAACCCAACCTAACATCTCGGCGGTAATATTTGAAAACATTCATGGCGAGTTGGCCTCTACGTCTCCGTGGTACATTTATATACATCAATAACGTAATATAACCTAACCTAACCCAACCTAACATCTCGGCGGTAATATTTGAAAATATTCATGGCGAGTTGGCCTCTACGTCTCCGTGGTACATTTATATACATCAATAACGTAATATGACCTATCCTAACCCAAAATAACATCTCGGCGGTAATATTTGAAAACATTCATGGCGAGTTGGCCTCTACGTCTCCGTGGGATCTTTATATACATCTATAACGTAATATAACCTAACCTAACCCAACCTAACATCTCGGCGGTAATATTTGAACACATTCCTGGCTTGTTGGCCTCTACGTCTCCGTGGGACCTTTATATACATCAATAACGTAATATAACCTAACCTAACGCAACCCAACATCTCGGCGGTAATATTTGAAAACATACCTGGCGAGTTGGCCTCTACGTCTCCGTGGGACCTTTATATACATCAATAACGTAATATAACCTAACCTAACCCAACTTAACATCTCGGCGGTAATATTTGATCACATTCCTGGCTTGTTGGCCTCTGCGTCTCCGCGGGACCTTTAAATACATCTATAACGTAACATAACCTAACCTAACCCAACCTAACATCTCGGCGGTAATATTTGAACACATTCCTGGCTTGTTGGCCTCTACGTCTCCGTGGGACCTTTATATACATCTATAACGTAATACAACCTAACCTAACCCAACCTATCATGTCGGCGCTAATATTTGACAACATACCTGGCGAGTTGGCCTCTACGTCTCCGTGGGACCTTCATATACATCAATAACGAAATATAACCTAACCTAACCCAACCTATCATCTCGGCGATGACGTTTGACAGCATTCCTGGCGAGTTGGCCTCTACGTCTCCGTGAGAGCTTCATATACATCAATAACGAAATATAACCTAACCTAACCCAACCTATCATCTCGGCGGTAATATTGGACAACATTCCTGGCGAGTTGGTCTCTACGTCTCCGTGGGACATTTATATACATCAATAACGTAATATAACCTAACCTAACCCAACCCAACATCTCGGCGGTAATATTTGAAAACATACCTGGCGAGTTGGCCTCTACGTCTCCGTGGGACCTTTATATACATCAATAACGTAATATAACCTAACCTAACCCAACTTAACATCTCGGCGGTAATATTTGATCACATTCCTGGCTTGTTGGCCTCTGCGTCTCCGCGGGACCTTTAAATACATCTATAACGTAACATAACCTAACCTAACCCAACCTAACATCTCGGCGGTAATATTTGAAAACACTCCTGGCGATTTGGCCTCTACGTCTCCGTGGGACCTTTATATACATCTATAACGTAATATAACCTAACCCAACCCAACCTAACATCTCGGCGGTAATATTTGAAAACATTCATGGCGAGTTGGCCTCTACGTCTCCGTGGTACATTTATATACATCAATAACGTAATATAACCTAACCTAACCCAACCTAACATCTCGGCGGTAATATTTGAAAATATTCATGGCGAGTTGGCCTCTACGTGTCCGTGGTACATTTATATACATCAATAACGTAATATGACCTATCCTAACCCAAAATAACATATCGGCGGTAATATTTGAAAACATTCATGGCGAGTTGGCCTCTACGTCTCCGTGGGATCTTTATATACATCTATAACGTAATATAACCTAACCTAACCCAACCTAACATCTCGGCGGTAATATTTGATCACATTCCTGGCTTGTTGGCCTCTACGTCTCCGCGGGACCTTTAAATACATCTATAACGTAATATAACCTAACCTAATCCAGCCTAACATCTCGGCGGTAATATTTGAAAACATTCCTGGCGAGTTGGCCTCTACGTCTCCGTGGGAACTTTATATACATCTATAACGTAATATAACCTAACCTAACCCAACCTATCATCTCGGCGCTAACGTTTGACAGCATTCCTGGCGAGTTGGCCTCTACGTCTCCGTGAGAGCTTCATATACATCAATAACGAAATATAACCTAACCTAACCCAACCTATCATCTCGGCGGTAATATTAGACAACATTCCTGGCGAGTTGGCCTCTACGTCTCCGTGGGACATTTATATACATCAATAACGTAATATAACCTAACCTAACCCAACCCAACATCTCGGCGGTAATATTTGAAAACATACCTGGCGAGTTGGCCTCTACGTCTCCGTGGGACCTTTATATACATCAATAACCTAATATAACCTAACCTAACCCAACCTAACATCTCGGCGGTAATATTTGATCACATTCCTGGCTTGTTGGCCTCTACGTCTCCGCGGGACCTTTAAATACATCTATAACGTAATATAACCTAACCTAACCCAACCTAACATCTCGGCGGTAATATTTGAAAACATTCCTGGCGAGTTGGCCTCTACGTCTCCGTGGGAACTTTATATACATCTATAACGTAATATAACCTAACCTAACCCAACCTATCATCTCGGCGCTAACGTTTGACAGCATTCCTGGCGAGTTGGCCTCTACGTCTCCGTGAGAGCTTCATATACATCAATAACGAAATATAACCTAACCTAACCCAACCTATCATCTCGGCGGTAATATTTGACAACATTCCTGGCGAGTTGGTCTCTACGTCTCCGTGGGACATTTATATACATCAATAACGTAATATAACCTAACCTAACCCAACCCAACATCTCGGCGGTAATATTTGAAAACATACCTGGCGAGTTGGCCTCTACGTCTCCGTGGGACCTTTATATACATCAATAACGTAATATAACCTAACCTAACCCAACTTAACATCTCGGCGGTAATATTTGATCACATTCCTGGCTTGTTGGCCTCTGCGTCTCCGCGGGACCTTTAAATACATCTATAACGTAACATAACCTAACCTAACCCAACCTAACATCTCGGCGGTAATATTTGAAAACACTCCTGGCGATTTGGCCTCTACGTCTCCGTGGGACCTTTATATACATCTATAACGTAATATAACCTAACCCAACCCAACCTAACATCTCGGCGGTAATATTTGAAAACATTCATGGCGAGTTGGCCTCTACGTCTCCGTGGTACATTTATATACATCAATAACGTAATATAACCTAACCTAACCCAACCTAACATCTCGGCGGTAATATTTGAAAATATTCATGGCGAGTTGGCCTCTACGTGTCCGTGGTACATTTATATACATCAATAACGTAATATGACCTATCCTAACCCAAAATAACATCTCGGCGGTAATATTTGAAAACATTCATGGCGAGTTGGCCTCTACGTCTCCGTGGGATCTTTATATACATCTATAACGTAATATAACCTAACCTAACCCAACCTAACATCTCGGCGGTAATATTTGATCACATTCCTGGCTTGTTGGCCTCTACGTCTCCGCGGGACCTTTAAATACATCTATAACGTAATATAACCTAACCTAATCCAGCCTAAAATCTCGGCGGTAATATTTGAAAACATTCCTGGCGAGTTGGCCTCTACGTCTCCGTGGGAACTTTATATACATCTATAACGTAATATAACCTAACCTAACCCAACCTATCATCTCGGCGCTAACGTTTGACAGCATTCCTGGCGAGTTGGCCTCTACGTCTCCGTGAGAGCTTCATATACATCAATAACGAAATATAACCTAACCTAACCCAACCTATCATCTCGGCGGTAATATTAGACAACATTCCTGGCGAGTTGGCCTCTACGTCTCCGTGGGACATTTATATACATCAATAACGTAATATAACCTAACCTAACGCAACCCAACATCTCGGCGGTAATATTTGAAAACATACCTGGCGAGTTGGCCTCTACGTCTCCGTGGGACCTTTATATACATCAATAACCTAATATAACCTAACCTAACCCAACTTAACATCTCGGCGGCAATATTTGATCACATTCCTGGCTTGCTGGCCTCTGCGTCTCCGCGGGACCTTTAAATACATCTATAACGTAACATAACCTAACCTAACACAACCTAACATCTCGGCGGTAATATTTGAACACATTCCTGGCTTGTTGGCCTCTACGTCTCCGTGGGACCTTTATATACATCTATAACGTAATATAACCTAACCTAACCCAACCTAACATCTCGGCGGTAATATTTGACAACATTGCTAGCGAGTTGGCGTCTCCGTCTCCGTGGGACCTTTATATACATCAATAACGTAATATAACCTAACCTAACCCAACCTAACATCTCGGCGGTAATATTTGACAACATTCCTGGCGAGTTGGCCTCTACGTCTCGGTTTGACCTTCATATACATCAATATCGTAATATAATCTAACCTAACCCAACCTATCATGTCGGCGGTAATTTTTGAAAACATTCCTGGCGAGTTGGCCTCTACGTCTCCGTGGGACCTTTATATACATCTATAACGTAATATAACCTAACCTAACCCAACCTATCATCTCGGCGCTAATATTTGACAACATACCCGGCGAGTTGGCCTCTACGTCTCCGTGGGACCTTTATATACGTCAATAACGTAATATAACCTAACCTAACCCAACCTATCATCTCGGCGGTAATATTAGACAACATTCCTGGCGAGTTGGCCTCTACGTCTCCGTGGGACATTTATATACATCAATAACGTAATATAACCTAACCTAACCCAACCCAACATCTCGGCGGTAATATTTGAAAACATACCTGGCGAATTGGCCTCTACGTCTCCGTGGGACCTTTATATACATCAATAACGTAATATAACCTAACCTAATCCAACTTAACATCTCGGCGGTAATATTTGATCACATTCCTGGCTTGTTGGCCTCTGCGTCTCCGCGGGACCTTTAAATACATCTATAACGTAACATAACCTAACCTAACCCAACCTAACATCTCGGCGGTAATATTTGAACACATTCCTGGCTTGTTGGCCTCTACGTCTCCGTGGTACCTTTATATACATCTATAACGTAATATAACCTAACCTAACCCAACCTAACATTTCGGCGGTAATATTTGACAACATTCCTAGCGAGTTGGCGTCTCCGTCTCCGTGGGACCTTTATATACATCAATAACGTAATATAACCTAACCTAACCCAACCTAACATCTCGGCGGTAATATTTGACAACATTCCTGGCGAGTTGGCCTCTACGTCTCGGTTTGACCTTCATATACATCAATATCGTAATATAATGTAACCTAACCCAACCTATCATGTCGGCGGTAATTTTTGAAAACATTCCTTGCGAGTTGGCCTCTACGTCTCCGTGGGACCTTTATATACATCTATAACGTAATATAACCTAACCTAACCCAACCTATCATCTCGGCGCTAATATTTGACAACATACCCGGCGAGTTGGCCTCTACGTCTCCGTGGGACCTTTATATACGTCAATAACGTAATATAACCTAACCTAACCCAACCTATCATCTCGGCGGTAATATTAGACAACATTCCTGGCGAGTTGGCCTCTACGTCTCCGTGGGACATTTATATACATCAATAACGTAATATAACCTAACCTAACCCAACCCAACATCTCGGCGGTAATATTTGAAAACATACCTGGCGAATTGGCCTCTACGTCTCCGTGGGACCTTTATATACATCAATAACGTAATATAACCTAACCCAACCCAACCTAACATCTCGGCGGTAATATTAGACAACATTCCTGGCGAGTTGGCCTCTACGTCTCCGTGGGACATTTATATACATCAATAACGAAATATAACCTAACCTAACCCAACCTATCATCTCGGCGGTAATATTAGACAACATTCCTGGCGAGTTGGCCTCTACGTCTCCGTGGGACATTTATATACATCAATAACGTAATATAACCTAACCTAACCCAACCCAACATCTCGGCGGTAATATTTGAAAACATACCTGGCGAGTTGGCCTCTACGTCTCCGTGGGACCTTTATATACATCAATAACCTAATATAACCTAACCTAACCCAACTTAACATCTCGGCGGCAATATTTGATCACATTCCTGGCTTGCTGGCCTCTGCGTCTCCGCGGGACCTTTAAATACATCTATAACGTAACATAACCTAACCTAACCCAACCTAACATCTCGGCGGTAATATTTGAACACATTCCTGGCTTGTTGGCCTCTGCGTCTCCGCGGGACCTTTAAATACATCTATAACGTAATATAACCTAACCTAACCCAACCTAACATTTCGGCGGTAATATTTGACAACATTCCTAGCGAGTTGGCGTCTCCGTCTCCGTGGGACCTTTATATACATCAATAACGTAATATAACCTAACCTAACCCAACCTAACATCTCGGCGGTAATATTTGACAACATTCCTGGCGAGTTGGCCTCTACGTCTCGGTTTGACCTTCATATACATCAATATCGTAATATAATCTAACCTAACCCAACCTATCATGTCGGCGGTAATTTTTGAAAACATTCCTTGCGAGTTGGCCTCTACGTCTCCGTGGGACCTTTATATACATCTATAACGTAATATAACCTAACCTAACCCAACCTATCATCTCGGCGCTAATATTTGACAACATACCCGGCGAGTTGGCCTCTACGTCTCCGTGGGACCTTTATATACGTCAATAACGTAATATAACCTATCCTAACCCAACCTATCATCTCGGCGGTAATATTAGACAACATTCCTGGCGAGTTGGCCTCTACGTCTCCGTGGGACATTTATATACATCAATAACGTAATATAACCTAACCTAACCCAACCCAACATCTCGGCGGTAATATTTGAAAACATACCTGGCGAATTGGCCTCTACGTCTCCGTGGGACCTTTATATACATCAATAACGTAATATAACCTAACCTAACCCAACTTAACATCTCGGCGGTAATATTTGATCACATTCCTGGCTTGTTGGCCTCTACGTCTCCGTGGGACCTTTATATACATCAATAACGTAATATAACCTAACCTAATCCAACTTAACATCTCGGCGGTAATATTTGATCACATTCCTGGCTTGTTGGCCTCTGCGTCTCCGCGGGACCTTTAAATACATCTATAACGTAACATAACCTAACCTAACCCAACCTAACATCTCGGCGGTAATATTTGAACACATTCCTGGCTTGTTGGCCTCTACGTCTCCGTGGTACCTTTATATACATCTATAACGTAATATAACCTAACCTAACCCAACCTAACATTTCGGCGGTAATATTTGACAACATTCCTAGCGAGTTGGCGTCTCCGTCTCCGTGGGACCTTTATATACATCAATAACGTAATATAACCTAACCTAACCCAACCTAACATCTCGGCGGTAATATTTGACAACATTCCTGGCGAGTTGGCCTCTACGTCTCGGTTTGACCTTCATATACATCAATATCGTAATATAATGTAACCTAACCCAACCTATCATGTCGGCGGTAATTTTTGAAAACATTCCTTGCGAGTTGGCCTCTACGTCTCCGTGGGACCTTTATATACATCTATAACGTAATATAACCTAACCTAACCCAACCTATCATCTCGGCGCTAATATTTGACAACATACCCGGCGAGTTGGCCTCTACGTCTCCGTGGGACCTTTATATACGTCAATAACGTAATATAACCTAACCTAACCCAACCTATCATCTCGGCGGTAATATTAGACAACATTCCTGGCGAGTTGGCCTCTACGTCTCCGTGGGACATTTATATACATCAATAACGTAATATAACCTAACCTAACCCAACCCAACATCTCGGCGGTAATATTTGAAAACATACCTGGCGAATTGGCCTCTACGTCTCCGTGGGACCTTTATATACATCAATAACGTAATATAACCTAACCCAACCCAACCTAACATCTCGGCGGTAATATTAGACAACATTCCTGGCGAGTTGGCCTCTACGTCTCCGTGGGACATTTATATACATCAATAACGAAATATAACCTAACCTAACCCAACCTATCATCTCGGCGGTAATATTAGACAACATTCCTGGCGAGTTGGCCTCTACGTCTCCGTGGGACATTTATATACATCAATAACGTAATATAACCTAACCTAACCCAACCCAACATCTCGGCGGTAATATTTGAAAACATACCTGGCGAGTTGGCCTCTACGTCTCCGTGGGACCTTTATATACATCAATAACCTAATATAACCTAACCTAACCCAACTTAACATCTCGGCGGCAATATTTGATCACATTCCTGGCTTGCTGGCCTCTGCGTCTCCGCGGGACCTTTAAATACATCTATAACGTAACATAACCTAACCTAACCCAACCTAACATCTCGGCGGTAATATTTGAACACATTCCTGGCTTGTTGGCCTCTGCGTCTCCGCGGGACCTTTAAATACATCTATAACGTAATATAACCTAACCTAACCCAACCTAACATTTCGGCGGTAATATTTGACAACATTCCTAGCGAGTTGGCGTCTCCGTCTCCGTGGGACCTTTATATACATCAATAACGTAATATAACCTAACCTAACCCAACCTAACATCTCGGCGGTAATATTTGACAACATTCCTGGCGAGTTGGCCTCTACGTCTCGGTTTGACCTTCATATACATCAATATCGTAATATAATCTAACCTAACCCAACCTATCATGTCGGCGGTAATTTTTGAAAACATTCCTTGCGAGTTGGCCTCTACGTCTCCGTGGGACCTTTATATACATCTATAACGTAATATAACCTAACCTAACCCAACCCAACATCTCGGCGCTAATATTTGACAACATACCTGTCGAGTTGGCCTCTACGTCTCCGTGGGACCTTTATATACATCTATAACGTAGTATAACCTAACCTAACCCAACCTATCATCTCGGCGCTAATGTTTGACAACATTCCTGGCGAGTTGGCCTCTACGTCTCCGCGGGACCTTTATATACATCAATAACGTAATATAACCTAACCTAACCCAACCTAACATCTCGGCGGTAGTATTTGAAAACATACCTGGCGAGTTGGCCTCTACGTCTCCGTGGGATCTTTTTATACATCAATAACGTAGTATAACCTAACCTAACCGAACCTAACATCTCGGCGGTAATATTTGAAAACATACCTGGCGGGTTGGCCTCTACGTCTCCGTGGGACCTTTATATACATCAATAACGTAATATAACCTAACCTAACCCAACCCAACATCTCGGCGGTAATATTTGAAAACATACCTGGCGAGTTGGCCTCTACGTCTCCGTGGGACCTTTATATACATCAATAACGTAATACAACCTAACCTAACCCAACCTAATATCTCGGCGGTAATATTTGAAAACATTCATGGCGAGTTGGCCTCTACGTCTCCGTGGGATCTTTATATACATCTATAACGTAATATAACCTAACCTAACCCAACCTAACATCTCGGCGGTAATATTTGAACACATTCCTGGCTTGTTGGCCTCTACGTCTTCGTGGGACCTTTATATACATCTATAACGTTATATAATCTGACCTAACCCAACCTAACATCTCGGCGGTAATATTTGATAACATTCCTGGCGAGTTGGCTTCTCCGTCTCTGTGGGATCTTTTTACACATCAATAACGTAATATAACCTAACCTAACCCAACCTAACATCTCGGCGGTAGTATTTGAAAACATACCTGGCGAGTTGGCGTCTCCGTCTCCGTGGGACCTTTATATACATCAATAACGTAATATAACCTAACCTAACCCAACCTAACATCTCGGCGGTAATATTTGACAACATTCCTGGCGAGTTGGCCTCTACGTCTCGGTTTGACCTTCATATACATCAATAACGTAATATAATCTAACCTAACCCAACCTATCATGTCGGCGGTAATTTTTGAAAACATTCCTGGCGAGTTGGCCTCTACGTCTCCGTGGGACCTTTATATACATCTATAACGTAATATAACCTAACCTAACCCAACCTATCATCTCGGCGCTAATATTTGACAACATACCTGGCGAGTTGGCCTCTACGTCTCCGTGGGACCTTTATATACATCAATAACGTAATATAACCTAACCTAACCCAACCTAACATCTCGGCGGTAATATTTGAAAATATTCATGGCGAGTTGGCCTCTACGTCTCCGTGGTACATTTATATACATCAGTAACGTAATATAACCTAACCTAACCCAACCTAACATCTCGGCGGTAATATTTGAATACATTCATGCCGAGTTGGCCTCTACGTCTCCGTGGTACATTTATATACATCAATAACGTAATATGACCTATCCTAAACTAAAATAACATCTCGGCGGTAATATTTGAAAACATTCATGGCGAGTTGGCCTCTACGTCTCCGTGGGATCTTTATATACATCTATAACGTAATATAACCTAACCTAACCCAACCTAACATCTCGGCGGTAATATTTGATCACATTCCTGGCTTGTTGGCCTCTGCGTCTCCGCGGGACCTTTAAATACATCTATAACGTAACATAACCTAACCTAACCCAACCTAACATCTCGGCGGTAATATTTGAACACATTCCTGGCTTGTTGGCCTCTACGTCTCCGTGGGACCTTTATATACATCTATAACGTAATATAACCTAACCTAACCCAACCTAACATCTCGGCGGTAATATTTGACAACATTCCTGGCGAGTTGGCGTCTCCGTCTCCGTGGGACCTTTATATACATCAATAACGTAATATAACCTAACCTAACCCAACCTAATATCTCGGCGGTAATATTTGACAACATTCCTGGCGAGTTGGCCTCTCCGTCTCCGTGGGGCCTTTATACACATCAATAACGTAATATAACCTAACCTAACCCAACCTAACATCTCGGCGGTAATATTTGATCACATTCCTGGCTTGTTGGCCTCTACGTCTCCGCGGGACCTTTAAATACATCTATAACGTAATATAACCTAACCTAACCCAACCTAACATCTCGGCGGTAATATTTGAAAACACTCCTGGCGAGTTGGCCTCTACGTCTCCGTGGGACCTTTATATACATCTATAACGTAATATAACCTAACCCAACCCAACATAACATCTCGGCGGTAATATTTGAAAACATTCATGGCGAGTTGGCCTCTACGTCTCCGTGGTACATTTATATACATCAATAACGTAATATAACCTAACCTAACCCAACCTAACATCTCGGCGGTAATATTTGAAAATATTCATGGCGAGTTGGCCTCTACGTCTCCGTGGTACATTTATATACATCAATAACGTAATATGACCTATCCTAACCCAAAATAACATCTCGGCGGTCATATTTGAAAACATTCATGGCAAGTTGGCCTCTACGTCTCCGTGGGATCTTTATATACATCTATAACGTAATATAACCTAACCTAACCCAACCTAACATCTCGGCGGTAATATTTGAACACATTCCTGGCTTGTTGGCCTCTACGTCTCCGTGGGACCTTTATATACATCTATAACGTAATATAACTTAACCTAACCCAACCTAACATCTCGGCGGTAATATTTGACAACATTCCTGGCGAGTTGGCCTCTACGTCTCGGTTTGACCTTCATATACATCAATATCGTAATATAATCTAACCTAACCCAACATATCATGTCGGCGGTAATTTTTGAAAACATTCCTGGCGAGTTGGCCTCTACGTCTCCGTGGGACCTTTATATACATCTATAACGTAATATAACCTAACCTAAACCAACCTATCATCTCGGCGCTAATATTTGACAACATACCTGGCGAGTTGGCCTCTTCGTCTCCGTGGGACCTTTATATACATCAATAACGTAATATAACCTAACCTAACCCAACCTAACATCTCGGCGGTAATATTTGAAAACATTCCTGGCGAGTTGGCCTCTACGTCTCCGTGGGAACTTTATATACATCTATAACGTAATATAACCTAACCCAACCCAACCTAACATCTCGGCGGTAATATTTGAAAACATTCATGGCGAGTTGGCCTCTACGTCTCCGTGGTACATTTATATACATCAATAACGTAATATAACCTAACCTAACCCAACCTAACATCTCGGCGGTAATATTTGAAAATATTCATGGCGAGTTGGCTTCTACGTCTCCGTGGGATCTTTATATACATCTATAACGTAATATAACCTAACCTAACCCAACCTAACATCTCGGCGGTAATATTTGAACACATTCCTGGCTTGTTGGCCTCTACGTCTCCGTGGGACCTTTATATACATCTATAACGTAATATAACCTAACCTAACCCAACCTAACATCTCGGCGGTAATATTTGACAACATTCCTGGCGAGTTGGCCTCTACGTCTCGGTTTGACCTTCATATACATCAATATCGTAATATAATCTAACCTAACCCAACCTATCATGTCGGCGGTAATTTTTGAAAACATTCCTGGCGAGTTGGCCTCTACGTCTCCGTGGGACCTTTATATACATCTATAACGTAATATAACCTAACCTAAACCAACCTATCATCTCGGCGCTAATATTCGACAACATACCTGGCGAGTTGGCCTCTACGTCTCCGTGGGACCTTTATATACATCAATAACGTAATATAACCTAACCTAACCCAACCTATCATCTCGGCGCTAATATTTGACAACATACCTGGCGAGTTGGCCTCTACGTCTCCGTGGGACATTTATATACATCAATAACGTAATATAACCTAACCTAACCCAACCTAACATCTCGGCGGTAATATTTGACAACATTCCTGGCGAGTTGGCTTCTCCGTCTCCGTGGGACCTTTATATACATCAATAACGTAATATAACCTAACCTAACGCAACCCAACATCTCGGCGGTAATATTTGAAAACATACCTGGCGAGTTGGCCTCTACGTCTCCGTGGGACCTTTATATACATCAATAACGTAATATAACCTAACCTAACCCAACTTAACATCTCGGCGGTAATATTTGATCACATTCCTGGCTTGTTGGCCTCTGCGTCTCCGCGGGACCTTTAAATACATCTATAACGTAACATAACCTAACCTAACCCAACCTAACATCTCGGCGGTAATATTTGAACACATTCCTGGCTTGTTGGCCTCTACGTCTCCGTGGGACCTTTATATACATCTATAACGTAATATAACCTAACCTAACCCAACCTATCATCTCGGCGCTAATATTTGAAAACATTCATGGCGAGTTGGCCTCTACGTCTCCGTGGTACATTTATATACATCAATAACGTAATATAACCTAACCTAACCCAACCTAACATCTCGGCGGTAATATTTGACAACATTCCTGGCGAGTTGGCCTCTACGTCTCGGTTTGACCTTCATATACATCAATATCGTAATATAATCTAACCTAACCCAACCTATCATGTCGGCGGTAATTTTTGAAAACATTCCTTGCGAGTTGGCCTCTACGTCTCCGTGGGACCTTTATATACATCTATAACGTAATATAACCTAACCTAACCCAACCCAACATCTCGGCGCTAATATTTGACAACATACCTGTCGAGTTGGCCTCTACGTCTCCGTGGGACCTTTATATACATCAATAACGTAATATAACCTAACCTAACCCAACTTAACATCTCGGCGGTAATATTTGATCACATTCCTGGCTTGTTGGCCTCTGCGTCTCCGCGGGACCTTTAAATACATCTATAACGTAACATAACCTAACCTAACCCAACCTAACATCTCGGCGGTAATATTTGAACACATTCCTGGCTTGTTGGCCTCTACGTCTCCGTGGGACCGTTATATACATCTATAACGTAATATAACCTAACCTAACCCAACCTAACATCTGGGCGGTAATATTTGACAACATTCCTGGCGAGTTGGCGTCTCCGTCTCCGTGGGACCTTTATATACATCACTAACGTAATATAACCTAACCTAACCCAACTTAACATCTCGGCGGTAATATTTGATCACATTCCTGGCTTGTTGGCCTCTGCGTCTCCGCGGGACCTTTAAATACATCTATAACGTAACATAACCTAACCTAACCCAACCTAACATCTCGGCGGTAATATTTGAACACATTCCTGGCTTGTTGGCCTCTACGTCTCCGTGGGACCTTTATATACATCTATAACGTAATATAACCTAACCTAACCCAACCTATCATCTCGGCGCTAATATTTGAAAACATTCATGGCGAGTTGGCCTCTACGTCTCCGTGGTACATTTATATACATCAATAACGTAATATAACCTAACCTAACCCAACCTAACATCTCGGCGGTAATATTTGACAACATTCCTGGCGAGTTGGCCTCTACGTCTCGGTTTGACCTTCATATACATCAATATCGTAATATAATCTAACCTAACCCAACCTATCATGTCGGCGGTAATTTTTGAAAACATTCCTTGCGAGTTGGCCTCTACGTCTCCGTGGGACCTTTATATACATCTATAACGTAATATAACCTAACCTAACCCAACCCAACATCTCGGCGCTAATATTTGACAACATACCTGTCGAGTTGGCCTCTACGTCTCCGTGGGACCTTTATATACATCAATAACGTAATATAACCTAACCTAACCCAACTTAACATCTCGGCGGTAATATTTGATCACATTCCTGGCTTGTTGGCCTCTGCGTCTCCGCGGGACCTTTAAATACATCTATAACGTAACATAACCTAACCTAACCCAACCTAACATCTCGGCGGTAATATTTGAACACATTCCTGGCTTGTTGGCCTCTACGTCTCCGTGGGACCTTTATATACATCTATAACGTAATATAACCTAACCTAACCCAACCTAACATCTCGGCGGTAATATTTGACAACATTCCTGGCGAGTTGGCGTCTCCGTCTCCGTGGGACCTTTATATACATCACTAACGTAATATAACCTAACCTAACCCAACCTAACATCTCGGCGGTAATATTTGACAACATTCCTGGCGAGTTGGCCTCTACGTCTCGGTTTGACCTTCATATACATCAATATCGTAATATAATCTAACCTAACCCAACCTATCATGTCGGCGGTAATTTTTGAAAACATTCCTGGCGAGTTGGCCTCTACGTCTCCGTGGGACCTTTATATACATCTATAACGTAATATAACCTAACCTAACCCAACCTATCATCTCGGCGCTAATATTTGACAACATACCTGGCGAGTTGGCCTCTACGTCTCCGTGGGACCTTTATATACATCAATAACGTAATATAACCTAACCTAAACGAACCTATCATCTCGGCGCTAATGTTTGACAACATTCCTGGCGAGTTGGCCTCTACGTCTCCGTGGGACCTTTATATACATCTATTACATTATGTAATCTAACCTAACCCAACCTAACATCTCGGCGGTAATATTTGATCACATTCCTGGCTTGTTGGCCTCTACGTCTCCGTGGGACGTTTAAATACATCTATAACGTAATATAACCTAACCTAACCCAACCTATCATCTCGGCGCTAATGTTTGACAACATTCCTGGCGAGTTGGCCTCTACGTCTCCGCGGGACCTTTATATACATCAATAACGTAATATAACCTAACCTAACCCAACCTAACATCTCGGCGGTAGTATTTGAAAACATACCTGGCGAGTTGGCCTCTACGTCTCCGTGGGATCTTTTTATACATCAATAACGTAGTATAACCTAACCTAACCGAACCTAACATCTCGGCGGTAATATTTGAAAACATACCTGGCGGGTTGGCCTCTACGTCTCCGTGGGACCTTTATATACATCAATAACGTAATATAACCTAACCTAACCCAAGCTAACATCTCGGCGGTAATATTTGATCACATTCCTGGCTTGTTGGCCTCTACGTCTCCGCGGGACATTTAAATACATCTATAACGTAATATAACCTAACCTAACCCAACCTAACATCTCGGCGGTAATATTTGAAAACACTCCTGGCGAGTTGGCCTCTACGTCTACGCGGCACCTTTATATACATCAATAACGTAATATAACCTCACCTAACCCAACCTAACATCTCGGCGGTAATATTTGACAACATTCCTGGCGAGTTGGCCTCTACGTCTCGGTTTGACCTTCATATACATCAATATCGTAATATAATCTAACCTAACCCAACCTATCATGTCGGCGGTAATTTTTGAAAACATTCCTGGCGAGTTGGCCTCTACGTCTCCGTGGGACCTTTATATACATCTATAACGTAATATAACCTAACCTAACCCAACCCAACATCTCGGCGCTAATATTTGACAACATACCTGGCGAGTTGGCCTCTACGTCAACGTGGGACCTTTATATACATCAATAACGTAATATAACCTAACCTAACCCAACTTAACATCTCGGCGGTAATATTTGATCACATTCCTGGCTTGTTGGCCTCTGCGTCTCCGCGGGACCTTTAAATACATCTATAACTTAACATAACCTAACCTAACCCAACCTAACATCTCGGCGGTAATATTTGAACACATTCCTGGCTTGTTGGCCTCTACGTCTCCGTGGGACCTTTATATACATCTATAACGTAATATAACCTAACCTAACCCAACCCAACATCTCGGCGCTAATATTTGACAACATACCTGTCGAGTTGGCCTCTACGTCTCCGTGGGACCTTTATATACATCAATAACGTAATATAACCTAACCTAACCCAACTTAACATCTCGGCGGTAATATTTGATCACATTCCTGGCTTGTTGCCCTCTGCGTCTCCGCGAGACCTTTAAATACATCTATAACGTAACATAACCTAACCTAACCCAACCTAACATCTCGGCGGTAATATTTGAACACATTCCTGGCTTGTTGGCCTCTACGTCTCCGTGGGACCTTTATATACATCTATAACGTAATATAACCTAACCTAACCCAACCTAACATCTCGGCGGTAATATTTGACAACATTCCTGGCGAGTTGGCGTCTCCGTCTCCGTGGGACCTTTATATACATCACTAACGTAATATAACCTAACCTAACCCAACCTAACATCTCGGCGGTAATATTTGACAACATTCCTGGCGAGTTGGCCTCTACGTCTCGGTTTGACCTTCATATACATCAATATCGTAATATAATCTAACCTAACCCAACCTATCATGTCGGCGGTAATTTTTGAAAACATTCCTGGCGAGTTGGCCTCTACGTCCCCGTGGGACCTTTATATACATCAATAACGTAATATAACCTAACCTAACCCAACTTAACATCTCGGCGGTAATATTTGATCACATTCCTGGCTTGTTGGCCTCTGCGTCTCCGCGGGACCTTTAAATACATCTATAACTTAACATAACCTAACCTAACCCAACCTAACATCTCGGCGGTAATATTTGAACACATTCCTGGCTTGTTGGCCTCTACGTCTCCGTGGGACCTTTATATACATCGATAACGTAATATAACCTAACCTAACCCAACTTAACATCTCGGCGGTAATATTTGATCACATTCCTGGCTTGTTGGCCTCTGCGTCTCCGCGAGACCTTTAAATACATCTATAACGTAACATAACCTAACCTAACCCAACCTAACATCTCGGCGGTAATATTTGAACACATTCCTGGCTTGTTGGCCTCTACGTCTCCGTGGGACCTTTATATACATCTATAACGTAATATAACCTAACCTAACCCAACCTAACATCTCGGCGGTAATATTTGACAACATTCCTGGCGAGTTGGCGTCTCCGTCTCCGTGGGACCTTTATATACATCACTAACGTAATATAACCTAACCTAACCCAACCTAACATCTCGGCGGTAATATTTGACAACATTCCTGGCGAGTTGGCCTCTACGTCTCGGTTTGACCTTCATATACATCAATATCGTAATATAGTCTAACCTAACCCAACCTATCATGTCGGCGGTAATTTTTGAAAACATTCCTGGCGAGTTGGCCTCTACGTCTCCGTGGGACCTTTATATACATCAATAACGTAATATAACCTCACCTAACCCAACCTAACATCTCGGCGGTAATATTTGACAACATTCCTGGCGAGTTGGCCTCTACGTCTCGGTTTGACCTTCATATACATCAATATCGTAATATAATCTAACCTAACCCAACCTATCATGTCGGCGGTAATTTTTGGAAACATTCCTGGCGAGTTGGCCTCTACGTCTCCGTGGGACCTTTATATACATCTATAACGTAATATAACCTAACCTAACCCAACCCAACATCTCGGCGCTAATATTTGACAACATACCTGGCGAGTTGGCCTCTACGTCAACGTGGGACCTTTATATACATCAATAACGTAATATAACCTAACCTAACCCAACTTAACATCTCGGCGGTAATATTTGATCACATTCCTGGCTTGTTGGCCTCTACGTCTCGGTTTGACCTTCATATACATCAATATCGTAATATAATCTAACCTAACCCAACCTATCATGTCGGCGGTAATTTTTGAAAACATTCCTTGCGAGTTGGCCTCTACGTCTCCGTGGGACCTTTATATACATCTATAACGTAATATAACCTAACCTAACCCAACCCAACATCTCGGCGCTAATATTTGACAACATACCTGTCGAGTTGGCCTCTACGTCTCCGTGGGACCTTTATATACATCAATAACGTAATATAACCTAACCTAACCCAACTTAACATGTCGGCGGTAATATTTGATCACATTCCTGGCTTGTTGGCCTCTGCGTCTCCGCGGGACCTTTAAATACATCTATAACGTAACATAACCTAACCTAACCCAACCTAACATCTCGGCGGTAATATTTGAACACATTCCTGGCTTGTTGGCCTCTACGTCTCCGTGGGACCTTTATATACATCTATAACGTAATATAACCTAACCTAACCCAACCTAACATCTCGGCGGTAATATTTGACAACATTCCTGGCGAGTTGGCGTCTCCGTCTCCGTGGGACCTTTATATACATCACTAACGTAATATAACCTAACCTAACCCAACCTAACATCTCGGCGGTAATATTTGACAACATTCCTGGCGAGTTGGCCTCTACGTCTCGGTTTGACCTTCATATACATCAATATCGTAATATAATCTAACCTAACCCAACCTATCATGTCGGCGGTAATTTTTGAAAACATTCCTGGCGAGTTGGCCTCTACGTCTCCGTGGGACCTTTATATACATCTATAACGTAATATAACCTAACCTAAGCCAACCTATCATCTCGGCGCTAATATTTGACAACATACCTGGCGAGTTGGCCTCTACGTCTCCGTGGGACCTTTATATACATCAATAACGTAATATAACCTAACCTAAACCAACCTATCATCTCGGCGCTAATGTTTGACAACATTCCTGGCGAGTTGGCCTCTACGTCTCCGTGGGACCTTTATATACATCTATAACGTTATGTAATCTAACCTAACCCAACCTAACATCTCGGCGGTAATATTTGATCACATTCCTGGCTTGTTGGCCTCTACGTCTCCGTGGGACGTTTAAATACATCTATAACGTAGTATAACCTAACCTAACCCAACCTATCATCTCGGCGCTAATGTTTGACAACATTCCTGGCGAGTTGGCCTCTACGTCTCCGCGGGACCTTTATATACATCAATAACGTAATATAACCTAACCTAACCCAACCTAACATCTCGGCGGTAGTATTTGAAAACATACCTGGCGAGTTGGCCTCTACGTCTCCGTGGGATCTTTTTATACATCAATAACGTAGTATAACCTAACCTAACCGAACCTAACATCTCGGCGGTAATATTTGAAAACGTACCTGGCGGGTTGGCCTCTACGTCTCCGTGGGACCTTTATATACATCAATAACGTAATATAACCTAACCTAACCCAAGCTAACATCTCGGCGGTAATATCTGATCACATTCCTGGCTTGTTGGCCTCTACATCTCCGCGGGACCTTTAAATACATCTATAACGTAATATAACCTAACCTAACCCAACCTAACATCTCGGCGGTAATATTTGAAAACACTCCTGGCGAGTTGGCCTCTACGTCTCCGCGGGACCTTTATATACATCAATAACGTAATATAACCTAACCTAACCCAACCTAACATCTCGGCGGTAATATTTGGAAACATTCCTGCGAGTTGGCCTCTACGTCTCCGTGGGACCTTTATATACATCTATAACGTAATATAACCTAACCTAACCCAACCTATCATCTCGGCGCTAACGTTTGACAGCATTCCTGGCGATTTGGCCTCTACGTCTCCGTGAGAGCTTCATATACATCAATAACGAAATATAACCTAACCTAACCCAACCTATCATCTCGGCGGTAATATTTGACAACATTCCTGGCGAGTTGGCCTCTACGTCTCCGTGGGACATTTATATACATCAATATCGTAATATAACCTAACCTAACCCAACCTAACATTTCGGCGGTAATATTTGACAACATTCCTGGCGAGTTGGCTTCTCCGCCTCCGTGGGACCTTTATATACATCAATAACGTAATATAACCTAACCTAACCCAACCCAACATCTCGGCGGTAATATTTGAAAACATACCTGGCGAGTTGGCCTCTACGTCTCCGTGGGACCTTTATATACATCAATATCGTAATACAACCTAACCTAACCCAACCTAATATCTCGGCGGTAATATTTGAAAACATTCATGGCGAGTTGGCCTCTACGTCTCCGTGGGATCTTTATATACATCTATAACGTAATATAACCTAACCTAACCCAACCTAACATCTCGGCGGTAATATTTGAACACATTCCTGGCTTGTTGGCCTCTACGTCTTCGTGGGACCTTTATATACATCTATAACGTTATATAATCTAACCTAACCCAACCTAACATCTCGGCGGTAATATTTGACGACATTCCTGGCGAGTTGGCCTTTACGTCTCCGTGCGACCTTTATATACATCAATAACGTAATATAACCTAACCTAACCCAACCTAACATCTCGGCGGTAATAATTGACAACATTCCTGGCGAGTTGGCTTCTCCGTCTCCGTGGGACCTTTATATACATCCATAACGTTATATAACCTAACCTAACCCAACCTAACATCTCGGCGGTAATATTTGATAACATTCCTGGCGAGTTGGCTTCTCCGTCTCTGTGGGATCTTTTTACACATCAATAACGTAATATAACCTAACCTAACCCAACCTAACATCTCGGCGGTAGTATTTGAAAACATACCTGGCGAGTTGGCGTCTCCGTCTCCGTGGGACCTTTATATACATCAATAACGTAATATAACCTAACCTAACCCAACCTAACATCTCGGCGGTAATATTTGACAACATTCCTGGCGAGTTGGCCTCTACGTCTCGGTTTGACCTTCATATACATCAATAACGTAATATAACCTAACCTAACCCAACTTAACATGTCGGCGGTAATATTTGATCACATTCCTGGCTTGTTGGCCTCTGCGTCTCCGCGGGACCTTTAAATACATCTATAACGTAACATAACTTAACCTAACCCAACCTAACATCTCGGCGGTAATATTTGAACACATTCCTGGCTTGTTGGCCTCTACGTCTCCGTGGGACCTTTATATACATCACTAACGTAATATAACCTAACCTAACCCAACCTAACATCTCGGCGGTAATATTTGACAACATTCCTGGCGAGTTGGCCTCTACGTCTCGGTTTGACCTTCATATACATCAATATCGTAATATAATCTAACCTAACCCAACCTATCATGTCGGCGGTAATTTTTGAAAACATTCCTGGCGAGTTGGCCTCTACGTCTCCGTGGGACCTTTATATACATCTATAACGTAATATAACCTAACCTAACCCAACCTATCATCTCGGCGCTAATATTTGACAACATACCTGGCGAGTTGGCCTCTACGTCTCCGTGGGACCTTTATATACATCAATAACGTAATATAACCTAACCTAAACCAACCTATCATCTCGGCGCTAATGTTTGACAACATTCCTGGCGAGTTGGCCTCTACGTCTCCGTGGGACCTTTATATACATCTATAACGTTATGTAATCTAACCTAACCCAACCTAACATCTCGGCGGTAATATTTGATCACATTCCTGGCTTGTTGGCCTCTACGTCTCCGTGGGACGTTTAAATACATCTATAACGTAGTATAACCTAACCTAACCCAACCTATCATCTCGGCGCTAATGTTTGACAACATTCCTGGCGAGTTGGCCTCTACGTCTCCGCGGGACCTTTATATACATCAATAACGTAATATAACCTAACCTAACCCAACCTAACATCTCGGCGGTAGTATTTGAAAACATACCTGGCGAGTTGGCCTCTACGTCTCCGTGGGATCTTTTTATACATCAATAACGTAGTATAACCTAACCTAACCGAACCTAACATCTCGGCGGTAATATTTGAAAACATACCTGGCGGGTTGGCCTCTACGTCTCCGTGGGACCTTTATATACATCAATAACGTAATATAACCTAACCTAACCCAAGCTAACATCTCGGCGGTAATATTTGATCACATTCCTGGCTTGTTGGCCTCTACGTCTCCGCGGGACCTTTAAATACATCTATAACGTAATATAACCTAACCTAACCCAACCTAACATCTCGGCGGTAATATTTGAAAACACTCCTGGCGAGTTGGCCTCTACGTCTCCGCGGGACCTTTATATACATCAATAACGTAATATAACCTAACCTAACCCAACCTAACATCTCGGCGGTAATATTTGGAAACATTCCTGCGAGTTGGCCTCTACGTCTCCGTGGGACCTTTATATACATCTATAACGTAATATAACCTAACCTAACCCAACCTATCATCTCGGCGCTAACGTTTGACAGCATTCCTGGCGATTTGGCCTCTACGTCTCCGTGAGAGCTTCATATACATCAATAACGAAATATAACCTAACCTAACCCAACCTATCATCTCGGCGGTAATATTTGACAACAATCCTGGCGAGTTGGCCTCTACGTCTCCGTGGGACATTTATATACATCAATATCGTAATATAACCTAACCTAACCCAACCTAACATTTCGGCGGTAATATTTGACAACATTCCTGGCGAGTTGGCCTCTACGTCTCCGTGGGACCTTTATATACATCAATATCGTAATACAACCTAACCTAACCCAACCTAATATCTCGGCGGTAATATTTGAAAACATTCATGGCGAGTTGGCCTCTACGTCTCCGTGGGATCTTTATATACATCTATAACGTAATATAACCTAACCTAACCCAACCTAACATCTCGGCGGTAATATTTGAACACATTCCTGGCTTGTTGGCCTCTACGTCTTCGTGGGACCTTTATATACATCTATAACGTTATATAATCTAACCTAACCCAACCTAACATCTCGGCGGTAATATTTGACGACATTCCTGGCGAGTTGGCCTTTACGTCTCCGTGCGACCTTTATATACATCAATAACGTAATATAACCTATCCTAACCCAACCTAACATCTCGGCGGTAATAATTGACAACATTCCTGGCGAGTTGGCTTCTCCGTCTCCGTGGGACCTTTATATACATCCATAACGTTATATAACCTAACCTAACCCAACCTAACATCTCGGCGGTAATATTTGATAACATTCCTGGCGAGTTGGCTTCTCCGTCTCTGTGGGATCTTTTTACACATCAATAACGTAATATAACCTAACCTAACCCAACCTAACATCTCGGCGGTAGTATTTGAAAACATACCTGGCGAGTTGGCGTCTCCGTCTCCGTGGGACCTTTATATACATCAATAACGTAATATAACCTAACCTAACCCAACCTAACATCTCGGCGGTAATATTTGACAACATTCCTGGCGAGTTGGCCTCTACGTCTCGGTTTGACCTTCATATACATCAATAACGTAATATAATCTAACCTAACCCAACCTATCATGTCGGCGGTAATTTTTGAAAACATTCCTGGCGAGTTGGCCTCTACGTCTCCGTGGGACCTTTATATACATCTATAACGTAATATAACCTAACCTAACCCAACCTCTCATCTCGGCGCTAATATTTGACAACATACCTGGCGAGTTGGCCTCTACGTCTCCGTGGGACCTTTATATACATCAATAACGTAATATAACCTAACCTAACCCAACCTAACATCTCGGCGGTAATATTTGAAAATATTCATGGCGAGTTGGCCTCTACGTCTCCGTGGTACATTTATATACATCAATAACGTAATATAACCTAACCTAACCCAACCTAACATCTCGGCGGTAATATTTGAATACATTCATGCCGAGTTGGCCTCTACGTCTCCGTGGTACATTTATATACATCAATAACGTAATATGACCTATCCTAAACCAAAATAACATCTCGGCGGTAATATTTGAAAACATTCATGGCGAGTTGGCCTCTACGTCTCCGTGGGATCTTTATATACATCTACAACGTAATATAACCTAACCTAACCCAACCTAACATCTCGGCGGTAATATTTGATCACATTCCTGGCTTGTTGGCCTCTGCGTCTCCGCGGGACCTTTAAATACATCTATAACGTAACATAACCTAACCTAACCCAACCTAACATCTCGGCGGTAATATTTGAACACATTCCTGGCTTGTTGGCCTCTACGTCTCCGTGGGACCTTTATATACATCTATAACGTAATATAACCTAACCTAATCCAACCTAACATCTCGGCGGTAATATTTGACAACATTCCTGGCGAGTTGGCGTCTCCGTCTCCGTGGGACCTTTATATACATCAATAACGTAATATAACCTAACCTAACCCAACCTAACATCTCGGCGGTAATATTTGAAAACACTCCTGGCGAGTTGGCCTCTACGTCTCCGTGGGACCTTTATATACATCTATAACGTAATATAACCTAACCCAACCCAACCTAACATCTCGGCGGTAATATTTGAAAACATTCATGGCGAGTTGGCCTCTACGTCTCCGTGGTACATTTATATACATCAATAACGTAATATAACCTAACCTAACCCAACCTAACATCTCGGCGGTAATATTTGAAAATATTCTTGGCGAGTTGGCCTCTACGTCTCCGTGGTACATTTATATACATCAATAACGTAATATGACCTATCCTAACCCAAAATAACATCTCGGCGGTAATATTTGAAAACATTCATGGCGAGTTGGCCTCTACGTCTCCGTGGGATCTTTATATACATCTATAACGTAATATAACCTAACCTAACCCAACCTAACATCTCGGCGGTAATATTTGAACACATTCCTGGCTTGTTGGACTCTACGTCTCCGTGGGACCTTTATATACATCTATAACGTAATATAACTTAACCTAACCCAACCTAACATCTCGGCGGTAATATTTGACAACATTCCTGGCGAGTTGGCCTCTACGTCTCGGTTTGACCTTCATATACATCAATATCGTAATATAATCTAACCTAACCCAACCTATCATGTCGGCGGTAATTTTTGAAAACATTCCTGGCGAGTTGGCCTCTACGTCTCCGTGGGACCTTTATATACATCTATAACGTAATATAACCTAACCTAACCCAACCCAACATCTCGGCGCTAATATTTGACAACATACCTGGCGAGTTGGCCTCTACGTCAACGTGGGACCTTTATATACATCAATAACGTAATATAACCTAACCTAACCCAACTTAACATCTCGGCGGTAATATTTGATCACATTCCTGGCTTGTTGGCCTCTGCGTCTCCGCGGGACCTTTAAATACATCTATAACTTAACATAACCTAACCTAACCCAACCTAACATCTCGGCGGTAATATTTGAACACATTCCTGGCTTGTTGGCCTCTACGTCTCCGTGGGACCTTTATATACATCGATAACGTAATATAACCTAACCTAACCCAACTTAACATCTCGGCGGTAATATTTGATCACATTCCTGGCTTGTTGGCCTCTGCGTCTCCGCGAGACCTTTAAATACATCTATAACGTAACATAACCTAACCTAACCCAACCTAACATCTCGGCGGTAATATTTGAACACATTCCTGGCTTGTTGGCCTCTACGTCTCCGTGGGACCTTTATATACATCTATAACGTAATATAACCTAACCTAACCCAACCTAACATCTCGGCGGTAATATTTGACAACATTCCTGGCGAGTTGGCGTCTCCGTCTCCGTGGGACCTTTATATACATCACTAACGTAATATAACCTAACCTAACCCAACCTAACATCTCGGCGGTAATATTTGACAACATTCCTGGCGAGTTGGCCTCTACGTCTCGGTTTGACCTTCATATACATCAATATCGTAATATAGTCTAACCTAACCCAACCTATCATGTCGGCGGTAATTTTTGAAAACATTCCTGGCGAGTTGGCCTCTACGTCTCCGTGGGACCTTTATATACATCAATAACGTAATATAACCTCACCTAACCCAACCTAACATCTCGGCGGTAATATTTGACAACATTCCTGGCGAGTTGGCCTCTACGTCTCGGTTTGACCTTCATATACATCAATATCGTAATATAATCTAACCTAACCCAACCTATCATGTCGGCGGTAATTTTTGAAAACATTCCTGGCGAGTTGGCCTCTACGTCTCCGTGGGACCTTTATATACATCTATAACGTAATATAACCTAACCTAACCCAACCCAACATCTCGGCGCTAATATTTGACAACATACCTGGCGAGTTGGCCTCTACGTCAACGTGGGACCTTTATATACATCAATAACGTAATATAACCTAACCTAACCCAACTTAACATCTCGGCGGTAATATTTGATCACATTCCTGGCTTGTTGGCCTCTACGTCTCGGTTTGACCTTCATATACATCAATATCGTAATATAATCTAACCTAACCCAACCTATCATGTCGGCGGTAATTTTTGAAAACATTCCTTGCGAGTTGGCCTCTACGTCTCCGTGGGACCTTTATATACATCTATAACGTAATATAACCTAACCTAACCCAACCCAACATCTCGGCGCTAATATTTGACAACATACCTGTCGAGTTGGCCTCTACGTCTCCGTGGGACCTTTATATACATCAATAACGTAATATAACCTAACCTAACCCAACTTAACATGTCGGCGGTAATATTTGATCACATTCCTGGCTTGTTGGCCTCTGCGTCTCCGCGGGACCTTTAAATACATCTATAACGTAACATAACCTAACCTAACCCAACCTAACATCTCGGCGGTAATATTTGAACACATTCCTGGCTTGTTGGCCTCTACGTCTCCGTGGGACCTTTATATACATCTATAACGTAATATAACCTAACCTAACCCAACCTAACATCTCGGCGGTAATATTTGACAACATTCCTGGCGAGTTGGCGTCTCCGTCTCCGTGGGACCTTTATATACATCACTAACGTAATATAACCTAACCTAACCCAACCTAACATCTCGGCGGTAATATTTGACAACATTCCTGGCGAGTTGGCCTCTACGTCTCGGTTTGACCTTCATATACATCAATATCGTAATATAATCTAACCTAACCCAACCTATCATGTCGGCGGTAATTTTTGAAAACATTCCTGGCGAGTTGGCCTCTACGTCTCCGTGGGACCTTTATATACATCTATAACGTAATATAACCTAACCTAACCCAACCTATCATCTCGGCGCTAATATTTGACAACATACCTGGCGAGTTGGCCTCTACGTCTCCGTGGGACCTTTATATACATCAATAACGTAATATAACCTAACCTAAACCAACCTATCATCTCGGCGCTAATCTTTGACAACATTCCTGGCGAGTTGGCCTCTACGTCTCCGTGGGACCTTTATATACATCTATAACGTTATGTAATCTAACCTAACCCAACCTAACATCTCGGCGGTAATATTTGATCACATTCCTGGCTTGTTGGCCTCTACGTCTCCGTGGGACGTTTAAATACATCTATAACGTAGTATAACCTAACCTAACCCAACCTATCATCTCGGCGCTAATGTTTGACAACATTCCTGGCGAGTTGGCCTCTACGTCTCCGCGGGACCTTTATATACATCAATAACGTAATATAACCTAACCTAACCCAACCTAACATCTCGGCGGTAGTATTTGAAAACATACCTGGCGAGTTGGCCTCTACGTCTCCGTGGGATCTTTTTATACATCAATAACGTAGTATAACCTAACCTAACCGAACCTAACATCTCGGCGGTAATATTTGAAAACATACCTGGCGGGTTGGCCTCTACGTCTCCGTGGGACCTTTATATACATCAATAACGTAATATAACCTAACCTAACCCAAGCTAACATCTCGGCGGTAATATCTGATCACATTCCTGGCTTGTTGGCCTCTACATCTCCGCGGGACCTTTAAATACATCTATAACGTAATATAACCTAACCTAACCCAACCTAACATCTCGGCGGTAATATTTGAAAACACTCCTGGCGAGTTGGCCTCTACGTCTCCGCGGGACCTTTATATACATCAATAACGTAATATAACCTAACCTAACCCAACCTAACATCTCGGCGGTAATATTTGGAAACATTCCTGCGAGTTGGCCTCTACGTCTCCGTGGGACCTTTATATACATCTATAACGTAATATAACCTAACCTAACCCAACCTATCATCTCGGCGCTAACGTTTGACAGCATTCCTGGCGATTTGGCCTCTACGTCTCCGTGAGAGCTTCATATACATCAATAACGAAATATAACCTAACCTAACCCAACCTATCATCTCGGCGGTAATATTTGACAACATTCCCGGCGAGTTGGCCTCTACGTCTCCGTGGGACATTTATATACATCAATATCGTAATATAACCTAACCTAACCCAACCTAACATTTCGGCGGTAATATTTGACAACATTCCTGGCGAGTTGGCTTCTCCGCCTCCGTGGGACCTTTATATACATCAATAACGTAATATAACCTAACCTAACCCAACCCAACATCTCGGCGGTAACATTTGAAAACATACCTGGCGAGTTGGCCTCTACGTCTCCGTGGGACCTTTATATACATCAATATCGTAATACAACCTAACCTAACCCAACCTAATATCTCGGCGGTAATATTTGAAAACATTCATGGCGAGTTGGCCTCTACGTCTCCGTGGGATCTTTATATACATCTATAACGTAATATAACCTAACCTAACCCAACCTAACATCTCGGCGGTAATATTTGAACACATTCCTGGCTTGTTGGCCTCTACGTCTTCGTGGGACCTTTATATACATCTATAACGTTATATAATCTAACCTAACCCAACCTAACATCTCGGCGGTAATATTTGACGACATTCCTGGCGAGTTGGCCTTTACGTCTCCGTGCGACCTTTATATACATCAATAACGTAATATAACCTAACCTAACCCAACCTAACATCTCGGCGGTAATAATTGACAACATTCCTGGCGAGTTGGCTTCTCCGTCTCCGTGGGACCTTTATATACATCCATAACGTTATATAACCTAACCTAACCCAACCTAACATCTCGGCGGTAATATTTGATAACATTCCTGGCGAGTTGGCTTCTCCGTCTCTGTGGGATCTTTTTACACATCAATAACGTAATATAACCTAACCTAACCCAACCTAACATCTCGGCGGTAGTATTTGAAAACATACCTGGCGAGTTGGCGTCTCCGTCTCCGTGGGACCTTTATATACATCAATAACGTAATATAACCTAACCTAACCCAACCTAACATCTCGGCGGTAATATTTGACAACATTCCTGGCGAGTTGGCCTCTACGTCTCGGTTTGACCTTCATATACATCAATAACGTAATATAATCTAACCTAACCCAACCTATCATGTCGGCGGTAATTTTTGAAAACATTCCTGGCGAGTTGGCCTCTACGTCTCCGTGGGACCTTTATATACATCTATAACGTAATATAACCTAACCTAACCCAACCTATCATCTCGGCGCTAATATTTGACAACATACCTGGCGAGTTGGCCTCTACGTCTCCGTGGGACCTTTATATACATCAATAACGTAATATAACCTAACCTAACCCAACCTAACATCTCGGCGGTAATATTTGAAAATATTCATGGCGAGTTGGCCTCTACGTCTCCGTGGTACATTTATATACATCAATAACGTAATATAACCTAACCTAACCCAACCTAACATCTCGGCGGTAATATTTGAATACATTCATGCCGAGTTGGCCTCTACGTCTCCGTGGTACATTTATATACATCAATAACGTAATATGACCTATCCTAAACCAAAATAACATCTCGGCGGTAATATTTGAAAACATTCCTGGCGAGTTGGCCTCTACGTCTCGGTTTGACCTTCATATACATCAATATCGTAATATAATCTAACCTAACCCAACCTATCATGTCGGCGGTAATTTTTGAAAACATTCCTGGCGAGTTGGCCTCTACGTCTCCGTGGGACCTTTATATACATCTATAACGTAATATAACCTAACCTAACCCAACCCAACATCTCGGCGCTAATATTTGACAACATACCTGGCGAGTTGGCCTCTACGTCAACGTGGGACCTTTATATACATCAATAACGTAATATAACCTAACCTAACCCAACTTAACATCTCGGCGGTAATATTTGATCACATTCCTGGCTTGTTGGCCTCTGCGTCTCCGCGGGACCTTTAAATACATCTATAACTTAACATAACCTAACCTAACCCAACCTAACATCTCGGCGGTAATATTTGAACACATTCCTGGCTTGTTGGCCTCTACGTCTCCGTGGGACCTTTATATACATCGATAACGTAATATAACCTAACCTAACCCAACTTAACATCTCGGCGGTAATATTTGATCACATTCCTGGCTTGTTGGCCTCTGCGTCTCCGCGAGACCTTTAAATACATCTATAACGTAACATAACCTAACCTAACCCAACCTAACATCTCGGCGGTAATATTTGAACACATTCCTGGCTTGTTGGCCTCTACGTCTCCGTGGGACCTTTATATACATCTATAACGTAATATAACCTAACCTAACCCAACCTAACATCTCGGCGGTAATATTTGACAACATTCCTGGCGAGTTGGCGTCTCCGTCTCCGTGGGACCTTTATATACATCACTAACGTAATATAACCTAACCTAACCCAACCTAACATCTCGGCGGTAATATTTGACAACATTCCTGGCGAGTTGGCCTCTACGTCTCGGTTTGACCTTCATATACATCAATATCGTAATATAGTCTAACCTAACCCAACCTATCATGTCGGCGGTAATTTTTGAAAACATTCCTGGCGAGTTGGCCTCTACGTCTCCGTGGGACCTTTATATACATCAATAACGTAATATAACCTCACCTAACCCAACCTAACATCTCGGCGGTAATATTTGACAACATTCCTGGCGAGTTGGCCTCTACGTCTCGGTTTGACCTTCATATACATCAATATCGTAATATAATCTAACCTAACCCAACCTATCATGTCGGCGGTAATTTTTGAAAACATTCCTGGCGAGTTGGCCTCTACGTCTCCGTGGGACCTTTATATACATCTATAACGTAATATAACCTAACCTAACCCAACCCAACATCTCGGCGCTAATATTTGACAACATACCTGGCGAGTTGGCCTCTACGTCAACGTGGGACCTTTATATACATCAATAACGTAATATAACCTAACCTAACCCAACTTAACATCTCGGCGGTAATATTTGATCACATTCCTGGCTTGTTGGCCTCTACGTCTCGGTTTGACCTTCATATACATCAATATCGTAATATAATCTAACCTAACCCAACCTATCATGTCGGCGGTAATTTTTGAAAACATTCCTTGCGAGTTGGCCTCTACGTCTCCGTGGGACCTTTATATACATCTATAACGTAATATAACCTAACCTAACCCAACCCAACATCTCGGCGCTAATATTTGACAACATACCTGTCGAGTTGGCCTCTACGTCTCCGTGGGACCTTTATATACATCAATAACGTAATATAACCTAACCTAACCCAACTTAACATGTCGGCGGTAATATTTGATCACATTCCTGGCTTGTTGGCCTCTGCGTCTCCGCGGGACCTTTAAATACATCTATAACGTAACATAACCTAACCTAACCCAACCTAACATCTCGGCGGTAATATTTGAACACATTCCTGGCTTGTTGGCCTCTACGTCTCCGTGGGACCTTTATATACATCTATAACGTAATATAACCTAACCTAACCCAACCTAACATCTCGGCGGTAATATTTGACAACATTCCTGGCGAGTTGGCGTCTCCGTCTCCGTGGGACCTTTATATACATCACTAACGTAATATAACCTAACCTAACCCAACCTAACATCTCGGCGGTAATATTTGACACCATTCCTGGCGAGTTGGCCTCTACGTCTCGGTTTGACCTTCATATACATCAATATCGTAATATAATCTAACCTAACCCAACCTATCATGTCGGCGGTAATTTTTGAAAACATTCCTGGCGAGTTGGCCTCTACGTCTCCGTGGGACCTTTATATACATCTATAACGTAATATAACCTAACCTAACCCAACCTATCATCTCGGCGCTAATATTTGACAACATACCTGGCGAGTTGGCCTCTACGTCTCCGTGGGACCTTTATATACATCAATAACGTAATATAACCTAACCTAAACCAACCTATCATCTCGGCGCTAATGCTTGACAACATTCCTGGCGAGTTGGCCTCTACGTCTCCGTGGGACCTTTATATACATCTATAACGTTATGTAATCTAACCTAACCCAACCTAACATCTCGGCGGTAATATTTGATCACATTCCTGGCTTGTTGGCCTCTACGTCTCCGTGGGACGTTTAAATACATCTATAACGTAGTATAACCTAACCTAACCCAACCTATCATCTCGGCGCTAATGTTTGACAACATTCCTGGCGAGTTGGCCTCTACGTCTCCGCGGGACCTTTATATACATCAATAACGTAATATAACCTAACCTAACCCAACCTAACATCTCGGCGGTAGTATTTGAAAACATACCTGGCGAGTTGGCCTCTACGTCTCCGTGGGATCTTTTTATACATCAATAACGTAGTATAACCTAACCTAACCGAACCTAACATCTCGGCGGTAATATTTGAAAACATACCTGGCGGGTTGGCCTCTACGTCTCCGTGGGACCTTTATATACATCAATAACGTAATATAACCTAACCTAACCCAAGCTAACATCTCGGCGGTAATATCTGATCACATTCCTGGCTTGTTGGCCTCTACATCTCCGCGGGACCTTTAAATACATCTATAACGTAATATAACCTAACCTAACCCAACCTAACATCTCGGCGGTAATATTTGAAAACACTCCTGGCGAGTTGGCCTCTACGTCTCCGCGGGACCTTTATATACATCAATAACGTAATATAACCTAACCTAACCCAACCTAACATCTCGGCGGTAATATTTGGAAACATTCCTGCGAGTTGGCCTCTACGTCTCCGTGGGACCTTTATATACATCTATAACGTAATATAACCTAACCTAACCCAACCTATCATCTCGGCGCTAACGTTTGACAGCATTCCTGGCGATTTGGCCTCTACGTCTCCGTGAGAGCTTCATATACATCAATAACGAAATATAACCTAACCTAACCCAACCTATCATCTCGGCGGTAATATTTGACAACATTCCTGGCGAGTTGGCCTCTACGTCTCCGTGGGACATTTATATACATCAATATCGTAATATAACCTAACCTAACCCAACCTAACATTTCGGCGGTAATATTTGACAACATTCCTGGCGAGTTGGCTTCTCCGCCTCCGTGGGACCTTTATATACATCAATAACGTAATATAACCTAACCTAACCCAACCCAACATCTCGGCGGTAATATTTGAAAACATACCTGGCGAGTTGGCCTCTACGTCTCCGTGGGACCTTTATATACATCAATATCGTAATACAACCTAACCTAACCCAACCTAATATCTCGGCGGTAATATTTGAAAACATTCATGGCGAGTTGGCCTCTACGTCTCCGTGGGATCTTTATATACATCTATAACGTAATATAACCTAACCTAACCCAACCTAACATCTCGGCGGTAATATTTGACAACATTCCTGGCGAGTTGGCCTCTCCGTCTCCGTGGGGCCTTTATACACATCAATAACGTAATATAACCTAACCTAACCCAACCTAACATCTCGGCGGTAATATTTGATCACATTCCTGGCTTGTTGGCCTCTACGTCTCCGCGGGACCTTTAAATACATCTATAACGTAATATAACCTAACCTAACCCAACCCAACATCTCGGCGCTAATATTTGACAACATACCTGTCGAGTTGGCCTCTACGTCTCCGTGGGACCTTTATATACATCAATAACGTAATATAACCTAACCTAACCCAACTTAACATGTCGGCGGTAATATTTGATCACATTCCTGGCTTGTTGGCCTCTGCGTCTCCGCGGGACCTTTAAATACATCTATAACGTAACATAACCTAACCTAACCCAACCTAACATCTCGGCGGTAATATTTGAACACATTCCTGGCGAGTTGGCCTCTACGTCTCGGTTTGACCTTCATATACATCAATATCGTAATATAATCTAACCTAACCCAACCTATCATGTCGGCGGTAATTTTTGAAAACATTCCTGGCGAGTTGGCCTCTACGTCTCCGTGGGACCTTTATATACATCTATAACGTAATATAACCTAACCTAACCCAACCTATCATCTCGGCGCTAATATTTGACAACATACCTGGCGAGTTGGCCTCTACGTCTCCGTGGGACCTTTATATACATCAATAACGTAATATAACCTAACCTAAACCAACCTATCATCTCGGCGCTAATGTTTGACAACATTCCTGGCGAGTTGGCCTCTACGTCTCCGTGGGACCTTTATATACATCTATAACGTTATGTAATCTAACCTAACCCAACCTAACATCTCGGCGGTAATATTTGATCACATTCCTGGCTTGTTGGCCTCTACGTCTCCGTGGGACGTTTAAATACATCTATAACGTAGTATAACCTAACCTAACCCAACCTATCATCTCGGCGCTAATGTTTGACAACATTCCTGGCGAGTTGGCCTCTACGTCTCCGCGGGACCTTTATATACATCAATAACGTAATATAACCTAACCTAACCCAACCTAACATCTCGGCGGTAGTATTTGAAAACATACCTGGCGAGTTGGCCTCTACGTCTCCGTGGGATCTTTTTATACATCAATAACGTAGTATAACCTAACCTAACCGAACCTAACATCTCGGCGGTAATATTTGAAAACATACCTGGCGGGTTGGCCTCTACGTCTCCGTGGGACCTTTATATACATCAATAACGTAATATAACCTAACCTAACCCAAGCTAACATCTCGGCGGTAATATCTGATCACATTCCTGGCTTGTTGGCCTCTACATCTCCGCGGGACCTTTAAATACATCTATAACGTAATATAACCTAACCTAACCCAACCTAACATCTCGGCGGTAATATTTGAAAACACTCCTGGCGAGTTGGCCTCTACGTCTCCGCGGGACCTTTATATACATCAATAACGTAATATAACCTAACCTAACCCAACCTAACATCTCGGCGGTAATATTTGGAAACATTCCTGCGAGTTGGCCTCTACGTCTCCGTGGGACCTTTATATACATCTATAACGTAATATAACCTAACCTAACCCAACCTATCATCTCGGCGCTAACGTTTGACAGCATTCCTGGCGATTTGGCCTCTACGTCTCCGTGAGAGCTTCATATACATCAATAACGAAATATAACCTAACCTAACCCAACCTATCATCTCGGCGGTAATATTTGACAACATTCCTGGCGAGTTGGCCTCTACGTCTCCGTGGGACATTTATATACATCAATATCGTAATATAACCTAACCTAACCCAACCTAACATTTCGGCGGTAATATTTGACAACATTCCTGGCGAGTTGGCTTCTCCGCCTCCGTGGGACCTTTATATACATCAATAACGTAATATAACCTAACCTAACCCAACCCAACATCTCGGCGGTAATATTTGAAAACATACCTGGCGAGTTGGCCTCTACGTCTCCGTGGGACCTTTATATACATCAATATCGTAATACAACCTAACCTAACCCAACCTAATATCTCGGCGGTAATATTTGAAAACATTCATGGCGAGTTGGACTCTACGTCTCCGTGGGATCTTTATATACATCTATAACGTAATATAACCTAACCTAACCCAACCTAACATCTCGGCGGTAATATTTGAACACATTCCTGGCTTGTTGGCCTCTACGTCTTCGTGGGACCTTTATATACATCTATAACGTTATATAATCTAACCTAACCCAACCTAACATCTCGGCGGTAATATTTGACGACATTCCTGGCGAGTTGGCCTTTACGTCTCCGTGCGACCTTTATATACATCAATAACGTAATATAACCTAACCTAACCCAACCTAACATCTCGGCGGTAATAATTGACAACATTCCTGGCGAGTTGGCTTCTCCGTCTCCGTGGGACCTTTATATACATCCATAACGTTATATAACCTAACCTAACCCAACCTAACATCTCGGCGGTAATATTTGATAACATTCCTGGCGAGTTGGCTTCTCCGTCTCTGTGGGATCTTTTTACACATCAATAACGTAATATAACCTAACCTAACCCAACCTAACATCTCGGCGGTAGTATTTGAAAACATACCTGGCGAGTTGGCGTCTCCGTCTCCGTGGGACCTTTATATACATCAATAACGTAATATAACCTAACCTAACCCAACCTAACATCTCGGCGGTAATATTTGACAACATTCCTGGCGAGTTGGCCTCTACGTCTCGGTTTGACCTTCATATACATCAATAACGTAATATAATCTAACCTAACCCAACCTATCATGTCGGCGGTAATTTTTGAAAACATTCCTGGCGAGTTGGCCTCTACGTCTCCGTGGGACCTTTATATACATCTATAACGTAATATAACCTAACCTAACCCAACCTATCATCTCGGCGCTAATATTTGACAACATACCTGGCGAGTTGGCCTCTACGTCTCCGTGGGACCTTTATATACATCAATAACGTAATATAACCTAACCTAACCCAACCTAACATCTCGGCGGTAATATTTGAAAATATTCATGGCGAGTTGGCCTCTACGTCTCCGTGGTACATTTATATACATCAATAACGTAATATAACCTAACCTAACCCAACCTAACATCTCGGCGGTAATATTTGAATACATTCATGCCGAGTTGGCCTCTACGTCTCCGTGGTACATTTATATACATCAATAACGTAATATGACCTATCCTAAACCAAAATAACATCTCGGCGGTAATATTTGAACACATTCCTGGCGAGTTGGCCTCTACGTCTCGGTTTGACCTTCATATACATCAATATCGTAATATAATCTAACCTAACCCAACCTATCATGTCGGCGGTAATTTTTGAAAACATTCCTGGCGAGTTGGCCTCTACGTCTCCGTGGGACCTTTATATACATCTATAACGTAATATAACCTAACCTAACCCAACCTATCATCTCGGCGCTAATATTTGACAACATACCTGGCGAGTTGGCCTCTACGTCTCCGTGGGACCTTTATATACATCAATAACGTAATATAACCTAACCTAAACAAACCTATCATCTCGGCGCTAATGTTTGACAACATTCCTGGCGAGTTGGCCTCTACGTCTCCGTGGGACCTTTATATACATCTATAACGTTATGTAATCTAACCTAACCCAACCTAACATCTCGGCGGTAATATTTGATCACATTCCTGGCTTGTTGGCCTCTACGTCTCCGTGGGACGTTTAAATACATCTATAACGTAGTATAACCTAACCTAACCCAACCTATCATCTCGGCGCTAATGTTTGACAACATTCCTGGCGAGTTGGCCTCTACGTCTCCGCGGGACCTTTATATACATCAATAACGTAATATAACCTAACCTAACCCAACCTAACATCTCGGCGGTAGTATTTGAAAACATACCTGGCGAGTTGGCCTCTACGTCTCCGTGGGATCTTTTTATACATCAATAACGTAGTATAACCTAACCTAACCGAACCTAACATCTCGGCGGTAATATTTGAAAACATACCTGGCGGGTTGGCCTCTACGTCTCCGTGGGACCTTTATATACATCAATAACGTACTATAACCTAACCTAACCCAAGCTAACATCTCGGCGGTAATATCTGATCACATTCCTGGCTTGTTGGCCTCTACATCTCCGCGGGACCTTTAAATACATCTATAACGTAATATAACCTAACCTAACCCAACCTAACATCTCGGCGGTAATATTTGAAAACACTCCTGGCGAGTTGGCCTCTACGTCTCCGCGGGACCTTTATATACATCAATAACGTAATATAACCTAACCTAACCCAACCTAACATCTCGGCGGTAATATTTGGAAACATTCCTGCGAGTTGGCCTCTACGTCTCCGTGGGACCTTTATATACATCTATAACGTAATATAACCTAACCTAACCCAACCTATCATCTCGGCGCTAACGTTTGACAGCATTCCTGGCGATTTGGCCTCTACGTCTCCGTGAGAGCTTCATATACATCAATAACGAAATATAACCTAACCTAACCCAACCTATCATCTCGGCGGTAATATTTGACAACATTCCTGGCGAGTTGGCCTCTACGTCTCCGTGGGACATTTATATACATCAATATCGTAATATAACCTAACCTAACCCAACCTAACATTTCGGCGGTAATATTTGACAACATTCCTGGCGAGTTGGCTTCTCCGCCTCCGTGGGACCTTTATATACATCAATAACGTAATATAACCTAACCTAACCCAACCCAACATCTCGGCGGTAATATTTGAAAACATACCTGGCGAGTTGGCCTCTACGTCTCCGTGGGACCTTTATATACATCAATATCGTAATACAACCTAACCTAACCCAACCTAATATCTCGGCGGTAATATTTGAAAACATTCATGGCGAGTTGGCCTTTACGTCTCCGTGCGACCTTTATATACATCAATAACGTAATATAACCTAACCTAACCCAACCTAACATCTCGGCGGTAATAATTGACAACATTCCTGGCGAGTTGGCTTCTCCGTCTCCGTGGGACCTTTATATACATCCATAACGTTATATAACCTAACCTAACCCAACCTAACATCTCGGCGGTAATATTTGACAACATTCCTGGCGAGTTGGCCTCTCCGTCTCCGTGGGGCCTTTATACACATCAATAACGTAATATAACCTAACCTAACCCAACCTAACATCTCGGCGGTAATATTTGATCACATTCCTGGCTTGTTGGCCTCTACGTCTCCGCGGGACCTTTAAATACATCTATAACGTAATATAACCTAACCTAACCCAACCCAACATCTCGGCGCTAATATTTGACAACATACCTGTCGAGTTGGCCTCTACGTCTCCGTGGGACCTTTATATACATCAATAACGTAATATAACCTAACCTAACCCAACTTAACATGTCGGCGGTAATATTTGATCACATTCCTGGCTTGTTGGCCTCTGCGTCTCCGCGGGACCTTTAAATACATCTATATCGTAATACAACCTAACCTAACCCAACCTAATATCTCGGCGGTAATATTTGACAACATTCCTGGCGAGTTGGCGTCTCCGTCTCCGTGGGACCTTTATATACATCACTAACGTAATATAACCTAACCTAACCCAACCTAACATCTCGGCGGTAATATTTGACAACATTCCTGGCGAGTTGGCCTCTACGTCTCGGTTTGACCTTCATATACATCAATATCGTAATATAATCTAACCTAACCCAACCTATCATGTCGGCGGTAATTTTTGAAAACATTCCTGGCGAGTTGGCCTCTACGTCTCCGTGGGACCTTTATATACATCTATAACGTAATATAACCTAACCTAACCCAACCTATCATCTCGGCGCTAATATTTGACAACATACCTGGCGAGTTGGCCTCTACGTCTCCGTGGGACCTTTATATACATCAATAACGTAATATAACCTAACCTAAACCAACCTATCATCTCGGCGCTAATGTTTGACAACATTCCTGGCGATTTGGCCTCTACGTCTCCGTGAGAGCTTCATATACATCAATAACGAAATATAACCTAACCTAACCCAACCTATCATCTCGGCGGTAATATTTGACAACAATCCTGGCGAGTTGGCCTCTACGTCTCCGTGGGACATTTATATACATCAATATCGTAATATAACCTAACCTAACCCAACCTAACATTTCGGCGGTAATATTTGACAACATTCCTGGCGAGTTGGCCTCTACGTCTCCGTGGGACCTTTATATACATCAATATCGTAATACAACCTAACCTAACCCAACCTAATATCTCGGCGGTAATATTTGAAAACATTCATGGCGAGTTGGCCTCTACGTCTCCGTGGGATCTTTATATACATCTATAACGTAATATAACCTAACCTAACCCAACCTAACATCTCGGCGGTAATATTTGAACACATTCCTGGCTTGTTGGCCTCTACGTCTTCGTGGGACCTTTATATACATCTATAACGTTATATAATCTAACCTAACCCAACCTAACATCTCGGCGGTAATATTTGACGACATTCCTGGCGAGTTGGCCTTTACGTCTCCGTGCGACCTTTATATACATCAATAACGTAATATAACCTAACCTAACCCAACCTAACATCTCGGCGGTAATAATTGACAACATTCCTGGCGAGTTGGCTTCTCCGTCTCCGTGGGACCTTTATATACATCCATAACGTTATATAACCTAACCTAACCCAACCTAACATCTCGGCGGTAATATTTGATAACATTCCTGGCGAGTTGGCTTCTCCGTCTCTGTGGGATCTTTTTACACATCAATAACGTAATATAACCTAACCTAACCCAACCTAACATCTCGGCGGTAGTATTTGAAAACATACCTGGCGAGTTGGCGTCTCCGTCTCCGTGGGACCTTTATATACATCAATAACGTAATATAACCTAACCTAACCCAACCTAACATCTCGGCGGTAATATTTGACAACATTCCTGGCGAGTTGGCCTCTACGTCTCGGTTTGACCTTCATATACATCAATAACGTAATATAATCTAACCTAACCCAACCTATCATGTCGGCGGTAATTTTTGAAAACATTCCTGGCGAGTTGGCCTCTACGTCTCCGTGGGACCTTTATATACATCTATAACGTAATATAACCTAACCTAACCCAACCTATCATCTCGGCGCTAATATTTGACAACATACCTGGCGAGTTGCCCTCTACGTCTCCGTGGGACCTTTATATACATCAATAACGTAATATAACCTAACCTAACCCAACCTAACATCTCGGCGGTAATATTTGAAAATATTCATGGCGAGTTGGCCTCTACGTCTCCGTGGTACATTTATATACATCAATAACGTAATATAACCTAACCTAACCCAACCTAACATCTCGGCGGTAATATTTGAATACATTCATGCCGAGTTGGCCTCTACGTCTCCGTGGTACATTTATATACATCAATAACGTAATATGACCTATCCTAAACCAAAATAACATCTCGGCGGTAATATTTGAAAACATTCATGGCGAGTTGGCCTCTACGTCTCCGTGGGATCTTTATATACATCTACAACGTAATATAACCTAACCTAACCCAACCTAACATCTCGGCGGTAATATTTGATCACATTCCTGGCTTGTTGGCCTCTGCGTCTCCGCGGGACCTTTAAATACATCTATAACGTAACATAACCTAACCTAACCCAACCTAACATCTCGGCGGTAATATTTGAACACATTCCTGGCTTGTTGGCCTCTACGTCTCCGTGGGACCTTTATATACATCTATAACGTAATATAACCTAACCTAATCCAACCTAACATCTCGGCGGTAATATTTGACAACATTCCTGGCGAGTTGGCGTCTCCGTCTCCGTGGGACCTTTATATACATCAATAACGTAATATAACCTAACCTAACCCAACCTAACATCTCGGCGGTAATATTTGAAAACACTCCTGGCGAGTTGGCCTCTACGTCTCCGTGGGACCTTTATATACATCTATAACGTAATATAACCTAACCCAACCCAACCTAACATCTCGGCGGTAATATTTGAAAACATTCATGGCGAGTTGGCCTCTACGTCTCCGTGGTACATTTATATACATCAATAACGTAATATAACCTAACCTAACCCAACCTAACATCTCGGCGGTAATATTTGAAAACATTCCTGGCGAGTTGGCCTCTACGTCTCCGTGGGAACTTTATATACATCTATAACGTAATATAACCTAACCTAACCCAACCTATCATCTCGGCGCTAACGTTTGACAGCATTCCTGGCGAGTTGGCCTCTACGTCTCCGTGAGAGCTTCATATACATCAATAACGAAATATAACCTAACCTAACCCAACCTATCATCTCGGCGGTAATATTAGACAACATTCCTGGCGAGTTGGCCTCTACGTCTCCGTGGGACATTTATCTACATCAATAACGTAATATAACCTAACCTAACCCAACCCAACATCTCGGCGCTAACATTTGACAACATACCTGGCGAGTTGGCCTCTACGTCTCCGTGGGACCTTTATATACATCAATAACGTAATATAACCTAACCTAACCCAACTTAACATCTCGGCGGTAATATTTGATCACATTCCTGGCTTGTTGGCCTCTGCGTCTCCGCGGGACCTTTAAATACATCTATAACGTAACATAACCTAACCTAACCCAACCTAACATCTCGGCGGTAATATTTGAACACATTCCTGGCTTGTTGGCCTCTACGTCTCCGTGGGACCTTTATATACATCTATAACGTAATATAACCTAACCTAACCCAACCTAACATCTCGGCGGTAATATTTGACAACATTCCTGGCGAGTTGGCGTCTCCGTCTCCGTGGGACCTTTATATACATCAATAACGTAATATAACCTAACCTAACCCAACCTAACATCTCGGCGGTAATATTTGACAACATTCCTGGCGAGTTGGCCTCTACGTCTCGGTTTGACCTTCATATACATCAATATCGTAATATAATCTAACCTAACCCAACCTATCATGTCGGCGGTAATTTTTGAAAACATTCCTGGCGCGTTGGCCTCTACGTCTCCGTGGGACCTTTATATACATCTATAACGTAATATAACCTAACCTAACCCAACCTATCATCTCGGCACTAATATTTGACAACATACCTGGCGAGTTGGCCTCTACGTCTCCGTGGGACCTTTATATACGTCAATAACGTAATATAACCTAACCTAACCCAACCTATCATCTCGGCGGTAATATTAGACAACATTCCTGGCGAGTTGGCCTCTACGTCTCCGTGGGACATTTATATACATCAATAACGTAATATAACCTAACCTAACCCAACCCAACATCTCGGCGGTAATATTTGAAAACATACCTGGCGAATTGGCCTCTACGTCTCCGTGGGACCTTTATATACATCAATAACGTAATATAACCTAACCTAACCCAACTTAACATCTCGGCGGTAATATTTGATCACATTCCTGGCTTGTTGGCCTCTGCGTCTCCGTGCGACCTTTATATACATCAATAACGTAATATAACCTAACCTAACCCAACCTAACATCTCGGCGGTAATAATTGACAACATTCCTGGCGAGTTGGCTTCTCCGTCTCCGTGGGACCTTTATATACATCCATAACGTTATATAACCTAACCTAACCCAACCTAACATCTCGGCGGTAATATTTGATAACATTCCTGGCGAGTTGGCTTCTCCGTCTCTGTGGGATCTTTTTACACATCAATAACGTAATATAACCTAACCTAACCCAACCTAACATCTCGGCGGTAATATTTGAAAACACTCCTGGCGAGTTGGCCTCTACGTCTCCGTGGTACATTTATATACATCAATAACGTAATATGACCTATCCTAACCCAAAATAACATCTCGGCGGTAATATTTGAAAACATTCATGGCGAGTTGGCCTCTACGTCTCCGTGGGATCTTTATATACATCTATAACGTAATATAACCTAACCTAACCCAACCTAACATCTCGGCGGTAATATTTGAACACATTCCTGGCTTGTTGGCATCTACGTCTCCGTGGGACCTTTATATACATCTATAACGTAATATAACTTAACCTAACCCAACCTAACATCTCGGCGGTAATATTTGACAACATTCCTGGCGAGTTGGCCTCTACGTCTCGGTTTGACCTTCATATACATCAATATCGTAATATAATCTAACCTAACCCAACCTATCATGTCGGCGGTAATTTTCGAAAACATTCCTGGCGAGTTGGCCTCTACGTCTCCGTGGGACCTTTATATACATCTATAACGTAATATAACCTAACCTAAACCAACCTATCATCTCGGCGCTAATATTTGACAACATACCTGGCGAGTTGGCCTCTACGTCTCCGTGGGACCTTTATATACATCAATAACGTAATATAACCTAACCTAACCCAACCTAACATCTCGGCGGTAATATTTGAAAACATTCCTGGCGAGTTGGCCTCTACGTCTCCGTGGGAACTTTATATACATCTATAACGTAATATAACCTAACCTAACCCAACCTATCATCTCGGCGCTAACGTTTGACAGCATTCCTGGCGAGTTGGCCTCTACGTCTCCGTGAGAGCTTCATATACATCAATAACGAAATATAACCTAACCTAACCCAACCTATCATCTCGGCGGTAATATTAGACAACATTCCTGGCGAGTTGGCCTCTACGTCTCCGTGGGACATTTATCTACATCAATAACGTAATATAACCTAACCTAACCCAACCCAACATCTCGGCGGTAATATTTGAAAACATACCTGGCGAGTTGGCCTCTACGTCTCCGTGGGACCTTTATATACATCAATAACCTAATATAACCTAACCTAACCCAACTTAACATCTCGGCGGTAATTTTTGAAAACATTCCTGGCGAGTTGGCCTCTACGTCTCCGTGGGACCTTCATATACATCTATAACGTAATATAACCTAACCTAACCCAACCCAACATCTCGGCGCTAACATTTGACAACATACCTGGCGAGTTGGCCTCTACGTCTCCGTGGGACCTTTATATACATCAATAACGTAATATAACCTAACCTAACCCAACTTAACATCTCGGCGGTAATATTTGACCACATTCCTGGCTTGTTGGCCTCTGCGTCTCCGCGGGACCTTTAAATACATCTATAACGTAACATAACCTAACCTAACCCAACCTAACATCTCGGCGGTAATATTTGAACACATTCCTGGCTTGTTGGCCTCTACGTCTCCGTGGGACCTTTATATACATCTATAACGTAATATAACCTAACCTAACCCAACCTAACATCTCGGCGGTAATATTTGACAACATTCCTGGCGAGTTGGCGTCTCCGTCTCCGTGGGACCTTTATATACATCAATAACGTAATATAACCTAACCTAACCCAACCTAACATCTCGGCGGTAATATTTGACAACATTCCTGGCGAGTTGGCCTCTACGTCTCGGTTTGACCTTCATATACATCAATATCGTAATATAATCTAACCTAACCCAACCTATCATGTCGGCGGTAATTTTTGAAAACATTCCTGGCGCGTTGGCCTCTACGTCTCCGTGGGACCTTTATATACATCTATAACGTAATATAACCTAACCTAACCCAACCTATCATCTCGGCACTAATATTTGACAACATACCTGGCGAGTTGGCCTCTACGTCTCCGTGGGACCTTTATATACGTCAATAACGTAATATAACCTAACCTAACCCAACCTATCATCTCGGCGGTAATATTAGACAACATTCCTGGCGAGTTGGCCTCTACGTCTCCGTGGGACATTTATATACATCAATAACGTAATATAACCTAACCTAACCCAACCCAACATCTCGGCGGTAATATTTGAAAACATACCTGGCGAATTGGCCTCTACGTCTCCGTGGGACCTTTATATACATCAATAACGTAATATAACCTAACCTAACCCAACTTAACATCTCGGCGGTAATATTTGATCACATTCCTGGCTTGTTGGCCTCTGCGTCTCCGTGCGACCTTTATATACATCAATAACGTAATATAACCTAACCTAACCCAACCTAACATCTCGGCGGTAATAATTGACAACATTCCTGGCGAGTTGGCTTCTCCGTCTCCGTGGGACCTTTATATACATCCATAACGTTATATAACCTAACCTAACCCAACCTAACATCTCGGCGGTAATATTTGATAACATTCCTGGCGAGTTGGCTTCTCCGTCTCTGTGGGATCTTTTTACACATCAATAACGTAATATAACCTAACCTAACCCAACCTAACATCTCGGCGGTAGTATTTGAAAACATACCTGGCGAGTTGGCGTCTCCGTCTCCGTGGGACCTTTATATACATCAATAACGTAATATAACCTAACCTAACCCAACCTAACATCTCGGCGGTAATACTTGACAACATTCCTGGCGAGTTGGCCTCTACGTCTCGGTTTGACCTTCATATACATCAATAACGTAATATAATCTAACCTAACCCAACCTATCATGTCGGCGGTAATTTTTGAAAACATTCCTGGCGAGTTGGGCTCTACGTCTCCGTGGGACCTTTATATACATCTATAACGTAATATAACCTAACCTAACCCAACCTATCATCTCGGCGCTAATATTTGACAACATACCTGGCGAGTTGGCCTCTACGTCTCCGTGGGACCTTTATATACATCAATAACGTAATATAACCTAACCTAACCCAACCTAACATCTCGGCGGTAATATTTGAAAATATTCATGGCGAGTTGGCCGCTACGTCTCCGAGGTACATTTATATACATCAATAACGTAATATAACCTAACCTAACCCAACCTAACATCTCGGCGGTAATATTTGAATACATTCATGCCGAGTTGGCGTCTCCGTCTCCGTGGGACCTTTATATACATCAATAACGTAATATAACCTAACCTAACCCAACCTAACATCTCGGCGGTAATATTTGACAACATTCCTGGCGAGTTGGCCTCTCCGTCTCCGTGGGACCTTTATACACATCAATAACGTAATATAACCTAACCTAACCCAACCTAACATCTCGGCGGTAATATTTGATCACATTCCTGGCTTGTTGGCCTCTACGTCTCCGCGGGACCTTTAAATACATCTATAACGTAATATAAACTAACCTAACCCAACCTAACATCTCGGCGGTAATATTTGAAAACACTCCTGGCGAGTTGGCCTCTACGTCTCCGTGGGACCTTTATATACATCTATAACGTAATATAACCTAACCCAACCCAACCTAACATCTCGGCGGTAATATTTGAAAACATTCATGGCGAGTTGGCCTCTACGTCTCCGTGGTACATTTATATACATCAATAACGTAATATAACCTAACCTAACCCAACCTAACATCTCGGCGGTAATATTTGAAAATATTCATGGCGAGTTGGCCTCTACGTCTCCGTGGTACATTTATATACATCAATAACGTAATATGACCTATCCTAACCCAAAATAACATCTCGGCGGTAATATTTGAAAACATTCATGGCGAGTTGGCCTCTACGTCTCCGTGGGATCTTTATATACATCTATAACGTAATATAACCTAACCTAACCCAACCTAACATCTCGGCGGTAATATTTGAACACATTCCTGGCGAGTTGGCTTCTCCGTCTCCGTGGGACCTTTATATACATCCATAACGTTATATAACCTAACCTAACCCAACCTAACATCTCGGCGGTAATATTTGATCACATTCCTGGCTTGTTGGCCTCTACGTCTCCGCGGGACCTTTAAATACATCTATAACGTAATATAAACTAACCTAACCCAACCTAACATCTCGGCGGTAATATTTGAAAACACTCCTGGCGAGTTGGCCTCTACGTCTCCGTGGGACCTTTATATACATCTATAACGTAATATAACCTAACCCAACCCAACCTAACATCTCGGCGGTAATATTTGAAAACATTCATGGCGAGTTGGCCTCTACGTCTCCGTGGTACATTTATATACATCAATAACGTAATATAACCTAACCTAACCCAACCTAACATCTCGGCGGTAATATTTGAAAATATTCATGGCGAGTTGGCCTCTACGTCTCCGTGGTACATTTATATACATCAATAACGTAATATAACCTAACCTAACCCAACCTAACATCTCGGCGGTAATATTTGATCACATTCCTGGCTTGTTGGCCTCTACGTCTCCGCGGGACCTTTAAATACATCTATAACGTAATATAAACTAACCTAACCCAACCTAACATCTCGGCGGTAATATTTGAAAACACTCCTGGCGAGTTGGCCTCTACGTCTCCGTGGGACCTTTATATACATCTATAACGTAATATAACCTAACCCAACCCAACCTAACATCTCGGCGGTAATATTTGAAAACATTCATGGCGAGTTGGCCTCTACGTCTCCGTGGTACATTTATATACATCAATAACGTAATATAACCTAACCTAACCCAACCTAACATCTCGGCGGTAATATTTGAAAATATTCATGGCGAGTTGGCCTCTACGTCTCCGTGGTACATTTATATACATCAATAACGTAATATGACCTATCCTAACCCAAAATAACATCTCGGCGGTAATATTTGAAAACATTCATGGCGAGTTGGCCTCTACGTCTCCGTGGGATCTTTATATACATCTATAACGTAATATAACCTAACCTAACCCAACCTAACATCTCGGCGGTAATATTTGAACACATTCCTGGCGAGTTGGCTTCTCCGTCTCCGTGGGACCTTTATATACATCCATAACGTTATATAACCTAACCTAACCCAACCTAACATCTCGGCGGTAATATTTGATCACATTCCTGGCTTGTTGGCCTCTACGTCTCCGCGGGACCTTTAAATACATCTATAACGTAATATAAACTAACCTAACCCAACCTAACATCTCGGCGGTAATATTTGAAAACACTCCTGGCGAGTTGGCCTCTACGTCTCCGTGGGACCTTTATATACATCTATAACGTAATATAACCTAACCCAACCCAACCTAACATCTCGGCGGTAATATTTGAAAACATTCATGGCGAGTTGGCCTCTACGTCTCCGTGGTACATTTATATACATCAATAACGTAATATAACCTAACCTAACCCAACCTAACATCTCGGCGGTAATATTTGAAAATATTCATGGCGAGTTGGCCTCTACGTCTCCGTGGTACATTTATATACATCAATAACGTAATATGACCTATCCTAACCCAAAATAACATCTCGGCGGTAATATTTGAAAACATTCATGGCGAGTTGGCCTCTACGTCTCCGTGGGATCTTTATATACATCTATAACGTAATATAACCTAACCTAACCCAACCTAACATCTCGGCGGTAATATTTGAACACATTCCTGGCTTGTTGGCCTCTACGTCTCCGTGGGACCTTTATATACATCTATAACGTAATATAACCTAACCTAACCCAACCTAACATCTCGGCGGTAATATTTGACAACATTCCTGGCGAGTTGGCCTCTACGTCTCGGTTTGACCTTTATATACATCAATATCGTAATATAATCTAACCTAACCCAACCCAACATCTCGGCGCTAACATTTGACAACATACCTGGCGAGTTGGCCTCTACGTCTCCGTGGGACCTTTATATACATCAATAACGTAATATAACCTAACCTAACCCAACTTAACATCTCGGCGGTAATATTTGACCACATTCCTGGCTTGTTGGCCTCTGCGTCTCCGCGGGACCTTTAAATACATCTATAACGTAACATAACCTAACCTAACCCAACCTAACATCTCGGCGGTAATATTTGAACACATTCCTGGCTTGTTGGCCTCTACGTCTCCGTGGGACCTTTATATACATCTATAACGTAATATAACCTAACCTAACCCAACCTAACATCTCGGCGGTAATATTTGACAACATTCCTGGCGAGTTGGCCTCTACGTCTCGGTTTGACCTTTATATACATCAATATCGTAATATAATCTAACCTAACCCAACCTATCATGTCGGCGGTAATTTTTGAAAACATTCCTGGCGAGTTGGCCTCTACGTCTCCGTGGGAACTTTATATACATCTATAACGTAATATAACCTAACCTAACCCAACCTATCATCTCGGCGCTAATATTTGAAAACATTCATGGCGAGTTGGCCTCTACGTCTCCGTGGTACATTTATATACATCAATAACGTAATATAACCTAACCTAACCCAACCTAACATCTCGGCGGTAATATTTGAAAATATTCATGGCGAGTTGGCCTCTACGTCTCCGTGGTACATTTATATACATCAATAACGTAATATGACCTAACCTAACCCAACCTAACATCTCGGCGGTAATATTTGAATACATTCATGCCGAGTTGGCCTCTACGTCTCCGTGGTACATTTATATACATCAATAACGTAATATGACCTATCCTAAACCAAAATAACATCTCGGCGGTAATATTTGAAAACATTCATGGCGAGTTGGCCTCTACGTCTCCGTGGGATCTTTATATACATCTACAACGTAATATAACCTAACCTAACCCAACCTAACATCTCGGCGGTAATATTTGATCACATTCCTGGCTTGTTGGCCTCTGCGTCTCCGCGGGACCTTTAAATACATCTATAACGTAACATAACCTAACCTAACCCAACCTAACATCTCGGCGGTAATATTTGAACACATTCCTGGCTTGTTGGCCTCTACGTCTCCGTGGGACCTTTATATACATCTATAACGTAATATAACCTAACCTAATCCAACCTAACATCTCGGCGGTAATATTTGACAACATTCCTGGCGAGTTGGCGTCTCCGTCTCCGTGGGACCTTTATATACATCAATAACGTAATATAACCTAACCTAACCCAACCTAACATCTCGGCGGTAATATTTGAAAACACTCCTGGCGAGTTGGCCTCTACGTCTCCGTGGGACCTTTATATACATCTATAACGTAATATAACCTAACCCAACCCAACCTAACATCTCGGCGGTAATATTTGAAAACATTCATGGCGAGTTGGCCTCTACGTCTCCGTGGTACATTTATATACATCAATAACGTAATATAACCTAACCTAACCCAACCTAACATCTCGGCGGTAATATTTGAAAATATTCTTGGCGAGTTGGCCTCTACGTCTCCGTGGTACATTTATATACATCAATAACGTAATATGACCTATCCTAACTCAAAATAACATCTCGGCGGTAATATTTGAAAACATTCATGGCGAGTTGGCCTCTACGTCTCCGTGGGATCTTTATATACATCTATAACGTAATATAACCTAACCTAACCCAACCTAACATCTCGGCGGTAATATTTGAACACATTCCTGGCTTGTTGGACTCTACGTCTCCGTGGGACCTTTATATACATCTATAACGTAATATAACTTAACCTAACCCAACCTAACATCTCGGCGGTAATATTTGACAACATTCCTGGCGAGTTGGCCTCTACGTCTCGGTTTGACCTTCATATACATCAATATCGTAATATAATCTAACCTAACCCAACCTATCATGTCGGCGGTAATTTTCGAAAACATTCCTGGCGAGTTGGCCTCTACGTCTCCGTGGGACCTTTATATACATCTATAACGTAATATAACCTAACCTAAACCAACCTATCATCTCGGCGCTAATATTTGACAACATACCTGGCGAGTTGGCCTCTACGTCTCCGTGGGACCTTTATATACATCAATAACGTAATATAACCTAACCTAACCCAACCTAACATCTCGGCGGTAATATTTGAAAACATTCCTGGCGAGTTGGCCTCTACGTCTCCGTGGGAACTTTATATACATCTATAACGTAATATAACCTAACCTAACCCAACCTATCATCTCGGCGCTAACGTTTGACAGCATTCCTGGCGAGTTGGCCTCTACGTCTCCGTGAGAGCTTCATATACATCAATAACGAAATATAACCTAACCTAACCCAACCTATCATCTCGGCGGTAATATTAGACAACATTCCTGGCGAGTTGGCCTCTACGTCTCCGTGGGACATTTATCTACATCAATAACGTAATATAACCTAACCTAACCCAACCCAACATCTCGGCGCTAACATTTGACAACATACCTGGCGAGTTGGCCTCTACGTCTCCGTGGGACCTTTATATACATCAATAACGTAATATAACCTAACCTAACCCAACTTAACATCTCGGCGGTAATATTTGATCACATTCCTGGCTTGTTGGCCTCTGCGTCTCCGCGGGACCTTTAAATACATCTATAACGTAACATAACCTAACCTAACCCAACCTAACATCTCGGCGGTAATATTTGAACACATTCCTGGCTTGTTGGCCTCTACGTCTCCGTGGGACCTTTATATACATCTATAACGTAATATAACCTAACCTAACCCAACCTAACATCTCGGCGGTAATATTTGACAACATTCCTGGCGAGTTGGCGTCTCCGTCTCCGTGGGACCTTTATATACATCAATAACGTAATATAACCTAACCTAACCCAACCTAACATCTCGGCGGTAATATTTGACAACATTCCTGGCGAGTTGGCCTCTACGTCTCGGTTTGACCTTCATATACATCAATATCGTAATATAATCTAACCTAACCCAACCTATCATGTCGGCGGTAATTTTTGAAAACATTCCTGGCGCGTTGGCCTCTACGTCTCCGTGGGACCTTTATATACATCTATAACGTAATATAACCTAACCTAACCCAACCTATCATCTCGGCACTAATATTTGACAACATACCTGGCGAGTTGGCCTCTACGTCTCCGTGGGACCTTTATATACGTCAATAACGTAATATAACCTAACCTAACCCAACCTATCATCTCGGCGGTAATATTAGACAACATTCCTGGCGAGTTGGCCTCTACGTCTCCGTGGGACATTTATATACATCAATAACGTAATATAACCTAACCTAACCCAACCCAACATCTCGGCGGTAATATTTGAAAACATACCTGGCGAATTGGCCTCTACGTCTCCGTGGGACCTTTATATACATCAATAACGTAATATAACCTAACCTAACCCAACTTAACATCTCGGCGGTAATATTTGACCACATTCCTGGCTTGTTGGCCTCTGCGTCTCCGCGGGACCTTTAAATACATCTATAACGTAACATAACCTAACCTAACCCAACCTAACATCTCGGCGGTAATATTTGAACACATTCCTGGCTTGTTGGCCTCTACGTCTCCGTGGGACCTTTATATACATCTATAACGTAATATAACCTAACCTAACCCAACCTAACATCTCGGCGGTAATATTTGACAACATTCCTGGCGAGTTGGCCTCTACGTCTCGGTTTGACCTTTATATACATCAATATCGTAATATAATCTAACCTAACCCAACCTATCATGTCGGCGGTAATTTTTGAAAACATTCCTGGCGAGTTGGCCTCTACGTCTCCGTGGGAACTTTATATACATCTATAACGTAATATAACCTAACCTAACCCAACCTATCATCTCGGCGCTAATATTTGAAAACATTCATGGCGAGTTGGCCTCTACGTCTCCGTGGTACATTTATATACATCAATAACGTAATATAACCTAACCTAACCCAACCTAACATCTCGGCGGTAATATTTGAAAATATTCATGGCGAGTTGGCCTCTACGTCTCCGTGGTACATTTATATACATCAATAACGTAATATGACCTAACCTAACCCAACCTAACATCTCGGCGGTAATATTTGAATACATTCATGCCGAGTTGGCCTCTACGTCTCCGTGGTACATTTATATACATCAATAACGTAATATGACCTATCCTAAACCAAAATAACATCTCGGCGGTAATATTTGAAAACATTCATGGCGAGTTGGCCTCTACGTCTCCGTGGGATCTTTATATACATCTACAACGTAATATAACCTAACCTAACCCAACCTAACATCTCGGCGGTAATATTTGATCACATTCCTGGCTTGTTGGCCTCTGCGTCTCCGCGGGACCTTTAAATACATCTATAACGTAACATAACCTAACCTAACCCAACCTAACATCTCGGCGGTAATATTTGAACACATTCCTGGCTTGTTGGCCTCTACGTCTCCGTGGGACCTTTATATACATCTATAACGTAATATAACCTAACCTAATCCAACCTAACATCTCGGCGGTAATATTTGACAACATTCCTGGCGAGTTGGCGTCTCCGTCTCCGTGGGACCTTTATATACATCAATAACGTAATATAACCTAACCTAACCCAACCTAACATCTCGGCGGTAATATTTGAAAACACTCCTGGCGAGTTGGCCTCTACGTCTCCGTGGGACCTTTATATACATCTATAACGTAATATAACCTAACCCAACCCAACCTAACATCTCGGCGGTAATATTTGAAAACATTCATGGCGAGTTGGCCTCTACGTCTCCGTGGTACATTTATATACATCAATAACGTAATATAACCTAACCTAACCCAACCTAACATCTCGGCGGTAATATTTGAAAATATTCTTGGCGAGTTGGCCTCTACGTCTCCGTGGTACATTTATATACATCAATAACGTAATATGACCTATCCTAACCCAAAATAACATCTCGGCGGTAATATTTGAAAACATTCATGGCGAGTTGGCCTCTACGTCTCCGTGGGATCTTTATATACATCTATAACGTAATATAACCTAACCTAACCCAACCTAACATCTCGGCGGTAATATTTGAACACATTCCTGGCTTGTTGGACTCTACGTCTCCGTGGGACCTTTATATACATCTATAACGTAATATAACTTAACCTAACCCAACCTAACATCTCGGCGGTAATATTTGACAACATTCCTGGCGAGTTGGCCTCTACGTCTCGGTTTGACCTTCATATACATCAATATCGTAATATAATCTAACCTAACCCAACCTATCATGTCGGCGGTAATTTTCGAAAACATTCCTGGCGAGTTGGCCTCTACGTCTCCGTGGGACCTTTATATACATCTATAACGTAATATAACCTAACCTAAACCAACCTATCATCTCGGCGCTAATATTTGACAACATACCTGGCGAGTTGGCCTCTACGTCTCCGTGGGACCTTTATATACATCAATAACGTAATATAACCTAACCTAACCCAACCTAACATCTCGGCGGTAATATTTGAAAACATTCCTGGCGAGTTGGCCTCTACGTCTCCGTGGGAACTTTATATACATCTATAACGTAATATAACCTAACCTAACCCAACCTATCATCTCGGCGCTAACGTTTGACAGCATTCCTGGCGAGTTGGCCTCTACGTCTCCGTGAGAGCTTCATATACATCAATAACGAAATATAACCTAACCTAACCCAACCTATCATCTCGGCGGTAATATTAGACAACATTCCTGGCGAGTTGGCCTCTACGTCTCCGTGGGACATTTATCTACATCAATAACGTAATATAACCTAACCTAACCCAACCCAACATCTCGGCGCTAACATTTGACAACATACCTGGCGAGTTGGCCTCTACGTCTCCGTGGGACCTTTATATACATCAATAACGTAATATAACCTAACCTAACCCAACTTAACATCTCGGCGGTAATATTTGATCACATTCCTGGCTTGTTGGCCTCTGCGTCTCCGCGGGACCTTTAAATACATCTATAACGTAACATAACCTAACCTAACCCAACCTAACATCTCGGCGGTAATATTTGAACACATTCCTGGCTTGTTGGCCTCTACGTCTCCGTGGGACCTTTATATACATCTATAACGTAATATAACCTAACCTAACCCAACCTAACATCTCGGCGGTAATATTTGACAACATTCCTGGCGAGTTGGCGTCTCCGTCTCCGTGGGACCTTTATATACATCAATAACGTAATATAACCTAACCTAACCCAACCTAACATCTCGGCGGTAATATTTGACAACATTCCTGGCGAGTTGGCCTCTACGTCTCGGTTTGACCTTCATATACATCAATATCGTAATATAATCTAACCTAACCCAACCTATCATGTCGGCGGTAATTTTTGAAAACATTCCTGGCGCGTTGGCCTCTACGTCTCCGTGGGACCTTTATATACATCTATAACGTAATATAACCTAACCTAACCCAACCTATCATCTCGGCACTAATATTTGACAACATACCTGGCGAGTTGGCCTCTACGTCTCCGTGGGACCTTTATATACGTCAATAACGTAATATAACCTAACCTAACCCAACCTATCATCTCGGCGGTAATATTAGACAACATTCCTGGCGAGTTGGCCTCTACGTCTCCGTGGGACATTTATATACATCAATAACGTAATATAACCTAACCTAACCCAACCCAACATCTCGGCGGTAATATTTGAAAACATACCTGGCGAATTGGCCTCTACGTCTCCGTGGGACCTTTATATACATCAATAACGTAATATAACCTAACCTAACCCAACTTAACATCTCGGCGGTAATATTTGATCACATTCCTGGCTTGTTGGCCTCTGCGTCTCCGTGCGACCTTTATATACATCAATAACGTAATATAACCTAACCTAACCCAACCTAACATCTCGGCGGTAATAATTGACAACATTCCTGGCGAGTTGGCTTCTCCGTCTCCGTGGGACCTTTATATACATCCATAACGTTATATAACCTAACCTAACCCAACCTAACATCTCGGCGGTAATATTTGATAACATTCCTGGCGAGTTGGCTTCTCCGTCTCTGTGGGATCTTTTTACACATCAATAACGTAATATAACCTAACCTAACCCAACCTAACATCTCGGCGGTAATATTTGAAAACACTCCTGGCGAGTTGGCCTCTACGTCTCCGTGGTACATTTATATACATCAATAACGTAATATGACCTATCCTAACCCAAAATAACATCTCGGCGGTAATATTTGAAAACATTCATGGCGAGTTGGCCTCTACGTCTCCGTGGGATCTTTATATACATCTATAACGTAATATAACCTAACCTAACCCAACCTAACATCTCGGCGGTAATATTTGAACACATTCCTGGCTTGTTGGCATCTACGTCTCCGTGGGACCTTTATATACATCTATAACGTAATATAACTTAACCTAACCCAACCTAACATCTCGGCGGTAATATTTGACAACATTCCTGGCGAGTTGGCCTCTACGTCTCGGTTTGACCTTCATATACATCAATATCGTAATATAATCTAACCTAACCCAACCTATCATGTCGGCGGTAATTTTCGAAAACATTCCTGGCGAGTTGGCCTCTACGTCTCCGTGGGACCTTTATATACATCTATAACGTAATATAACCTAACCTAAACCAACCTATCATCTCGGCGCTAATATTTGACAACATACCTGGCGAGTTGGCCTCTACGTCTCCGTGGGACCTTTATATACATCAATAACGTAATATAACCTAACCTAACCCAACCTAACATCTCGGCGGTAATATTTGAAAACATTCCTGGCGAGTTGGCCTCTACGTCTCCGTGGGAACTTTATATACATCTATAACGTAATATAACCTAACCTAACCCAACCTATCATCTCGGCGCTAACGTTTGACAGCATTCCTGGCGAGTTGGCCTCTACGTCTCCGTGAGAGCTTCATATACATCAATAACGAAATATAACCTAACCTAACCCAACCTATCATCTCGGCGGTAATATTAGACAACATTCCTGGCGAGTTGCCCTCTACGTCTCCGTGGGACATTTATCTACATCAATAACGTAATATAACCTAACCTAACCCAACCCAACATCTCGGCGGTAATATTTGAAAACATACCTGGCGAGTTGGCCTCTACGTCTCCGTGGGACCTTTATATACATCAATAACCTAATATAACCTAACCTAACCCAACTTAACATCTCGGCGGTAATTTTTGAAAACATTCCTGGCGAGTTGGCCTCTACGTCTCCGTGGGACCTTCATATACATCTATAACGTAATATAACCTAACCTAACCCAACCCAACATCTCGGCGCTAACATTTGACAACATACCTGGCGAGTTGGCCTCTACGTCTCCGTGGGACCTTTATATACATCAATAACGTAATATAACCTAACCTAACCCAACTTAACATCTCGGCGGTAATATTTGATCACATTCCTGGCTTGTTGGCCTCTGCGTCTCCGTGCGACCTTTATATACATCAATAACGTAATATAACCTAACCTAACCCAACCTAACATCTCGGCGGTAATAATTGACAACATTCCTGGCGAGTTGGCTTCTCCGTCTCCGTGGGACCTTTATATACATCCATAACGTTATATAACCTAACCTAACCCAACCTAACATCTCGGCGGTAATATTTGATAACATTCCTGGCGAGTTGGCTTCTCCGTCTCTGTGGGATCTTTTTACACATCAATAACGTAATATAACCTAACCTAACCCAACCTAACATCTCGGCGGTAGTATTTGAAAACATACCTGGCGAGTTGGCGTCTCCGTCTCCGTGGGACCTTTATATACATCAATAACGTAATATAACCTAACCTAACCCAACCTAACATCTCGGCGGTAATACTTGACAACATTCCTGGCGAGTTGGCCTCTACGTCTCGGTTTGACCTTCATATACATCAATAACGTAATATAATCTAACCTAACCCAACCTATCATGTCGGCGGTAATTTTTGAAAACATTCCTGGCGAGTTGGGCTCTACGTCTCCGTGGGACCTTTATATACATCTATAACGTAATATAACCTAACCTAACCCAACCTATCATCTCGGCGCTAATATTTGACAACATACCTGGCGAGTTGGCCTCTACGTCTCCGTGGGACCTTTATATACATCAATAACGTAATATAACCTAACCTAACCCAACCTAACATCTCGGCGGTAATATTTGAAAATATTCATGGCGAGTTGGCCGCTACGTCTCCGAGGTACATTTATATACATCAATAACGTAATATAACCTAACCTAACCCAACCTAACATCTCGGCGGTAATATTTGAATACATTCATGCCGAGTTGGCGTCTCCGTCTCCGTGGGACCTTTATATACATCAATAACGTAATATAACCTAACCTAACCCAACCTAACATCTCGGCGGTAATATTTGACAACATTCCTGGCGAGTTGGCCTCTCCGTCTCCGTGGGACCTTTATACACATCAATAACGTAATATAACCTAACCTAACCCAACCTAACATCTCGGCGGTAATATTTGATCACATTCCTGGCTTGTTGGCCTCTACGTCTCCGCGGGACCTTTAAATACATCTATAACGTAATATAAACTAACCTAACCCAACCTAACATCTCGGCGGTAATATTTGAAAACACTCCTGGCGAGTTGGCCTCTACGTCTCCGTGGGACCTTTATATACATCTATAACGTAATATAACCTAACCCAACCCAACCTAACATCTCGGCGGTAATATTTGAAAACATTCATGGCGAGTTGGCCTCTACGTCTCCGTGGTACATTTATATACATCAATAACGTAATATAACCTAACCTAACCCAACCTAACATCTCGGCGGTAATATTTGAAAATATTCATGGCGAGTTGGCCTCTACGTCTCCGTGGTACATTTATATACATCAATAACGTAATATGACCTATCCTAACCCAAAATAACATCTCGGCGGTAATATTTGAAAACATTCATGGCGAGTTGGCCTCTGCGTCTCCGTGGGATCTTTATATACATCTATAACGTAATATAACCTAACCTAACCCAACCTAACATCTCGGCGGTAATATTTGAACACATTCCTGGCGAGTTGGCTTCTCCGTCTCCGTGGGACCTTTATATACATCCATAACGTTATATAACCTAACCTAACCCAACCTAACATCTCGGCGGTAATATTTGATCACATTCCTGGCTTGTTGGCCTCTACGTCTCCGCGGGACCTTTAAATACATCTATAACGTAATATAAACTAACCTAACCCAACCTAACATCTCGGCGGTAATATTTGAAAACACTCCTGGCGAGTTGGCCTCTACGTCTCCGTGGGACCTTTATATACATCTATAACGTAATATAACCTAACCCAACCCAACCTAACATCTCGGCGGTAATATTTGAAAACATTCATGGCGAGTTGGCCTCTACGTCTCCGTGGTACATTTATATACATCAATAACGTAATATAACCTAACCTAACCCAACCTAACATCTCGGCGGTAATATTTGAAAATATTCATGGCGAGTTGGCCTCTACGTCTCCGTGGTACATTTATATACATCAATAACGTAATATGACCTATCCTAACCCAAAATAACATCTCGGCGGTAATATTTGAAAACATTCATGGCGAGTTGGCCTCTACGTCTCCGTGGGATCTTTATATACATCTATAACGTAATATAACCTAACCTAACCCAACCTAACATCTCGGCGGTAATATTTGAACACATTCCTGGCTTGTTGGCCTCTACGTCTCCGTGGGACCTTTATATACATCTATAACGTAATATAACCTAACCTAACCCAACCTAACATCTCGGCGGTAATATTTGACAACATTCCTGGCGAGTTGGCCTCTACGTCTCGGTTTGACCTTTATATACATCAATATCGTAATATAATCTAACCTAACCCAACCCAACATCTCGGCGCTAACATTTGACAACATACCTGGCGAGTTGGCCTCTACGTCTCCGTGGGACCTTTATATACATCAATAACGTAATATAACCTAACCTAACCCAACTTAACATCTCGGCGGTAATATTTGACCACATTCCTGGCTTGTTGGCCTCTGCGTCTCCGCGGGACCTTTAAATACATCTATAACGTAACATAACCTAACCTAACCCAACCTAACATCTCGGCGGTAATATTTGAACACATTCCTGGCTTGTTGGCCTCTACGTCTCCGTGGGACCTTTATATACATCTATAACGTAATATAACCTAACCTAACCCAACCTAACATCTCGGCGGTAATATTTGACAACATTCCTGGCGAGTTGGCGTCTCCGTCTCCGTGGGACCTTTATATACATCAATAACGTAATATAACCTAACCTAACCCAACCTAACATCTCGGCGGTAATATTTGACAACATTCCTGGCGAGTTGGCCTCTACGTCTCGGTTTGACCTTCATATACATCAATATCGTAATATAATCTAACCTAACCCAACCTATCATGTCGGCGGTAATTTTTGAAAACATTCCTGGCGCGTTGGCCTCTACGTCTCCGTGGGACCTTTATATACATCTATAACGTAATATAACCTAACCTAACCCAACCTATCATCTCGGCACTAATATTTGACAACATACCTGGCGAGTTGGCCTCTACGTCTCCGTGGGACCTTTATATACGTCAATAACGTAATATAACCTAACCTAACCCAACCTATCATCTCGGCGGTAATATTAGACAACATTCCTGGCGAGTTGGCCTCTACGTCTCCGTGGGACATTTATATACATCAATAACGTAATATAACCTAACCTAACCCAACCCAACATCTCGGCGGTAATATTTGAAAACATACCTGGCGAATTGGCCTCTACGTCTCCGTGGGACCTTTATATACATCAATAACGTAATATAACCTAACCTAACCCAACTTAACATCTCGGCGGTAATATTTGATCACATTCCTGGCTTGTTGGCCTCTGCGTCTCCGTGCGACCTTTATATACATCAATAACGTAATATAACCTAACCTAACCCAACCTAACATCTCGGCGGTAATAATTGACAACATTCCTGGCGAGTTGGCTTCTCCGTCTCCGTGGGACCTTTATATACATCCATAACGTTATATAACCTAACCTAACCCAACCTAACATCTCGGCGGTAATATTTGATAACATTCCTGGCGAGTTGGCTTCTCCGTCTCTGTGGGATCTTTTTACACATCAATAACGTAATATAACCTAACCTAACCCAACCTAACATCTCGGCGGTAGTATTTGAAAACATACCTGGCGAGTTGGCGTCTCCGTCTCCGTGGGACCTTTATATACATCAATAACGTAATATAACCTAACCTAACCCAACCTAACATCTCGGCGGTAATACTTGACAACATTCCTGGCGAGTTGGCCTCTACGTCTCGGTTTGACCTTCATATACATCAATAACGTAATATAATCTAACCTAACCCAACCTATCATGTCGGCGGTAATTTTTGAAAACATTCCTGGCGAGTTGGGCTCTACGTCTCCGTGGGACCTTTATATACATCTATAACGTAATATAACCTAACCTAACCCAACCTATCATCTCGGCGCTAATATTTGACAACATACCTGGCGAGTTGGCCTCTACGTCTCCGTGGGACCTTTATATACATCAATAACGTAATATAACCTAACCTAACCCAACCTAACATCTCGGCGGTAATATTTGAAAATATTCATGGCGAGTTGGCCGCTACGTCTTCGAGGTACATTTATATACATCAATAACGTAATATAACCTAACCTAACCCAACCTAACATCTCGGCGGTAATATTTGAATACATTCATGCCGAGTTGGCGTCTCCGTCTCCGTGGGACCTTTATATACATCAATAACGTAATATAACCTAACCTAACCCAACCTAACATCTCGGCGGTAATATTTGACAACATTCCTGGCGAGTTGGCCTCTCCGTCTCCGTGGGACCTTTATACACATCAATAACGTAATATAACCTAACCTAACCCAACCTAACATCTCGGCGGTAATATTTGATCACATTCCTGGCTTGTTGGCCTCTACGTCTCCGCGGGACCTTTAAATACATCTATAACGTAATATAAACTAACCTAACCCAACCTAACATCTCGGCGGTAATATTTGAAAACACTCCTGGCGAGTTGGCCTCTACGTCTCCGTGGGACCTTTATATACATCTATAACGTAATATAACCTAACCCAACCCAACCTAACATCTCGGCGGTAATATTTGAAAACATTCATGGCGAGTTGGCCTCTACGTCTCCGTGGTACATTTATATACATCAATAACGTAATATAACCTAACCTAACCCAACCTAACATCTCGGCGGTAATATTTGAAAATATTCATGGCGAGTTGGCCTCTACGTCTCCGTGGTACATTTATATACATCAATAACGTAATATGACCTATCCTAACCCAAAATAACATCTCGGCGGTAATATTTGAAAACATTCATGGCGAGTTGGCCTCTACGTCTCCGTGGGATCTTTATATACATCTATAACGTAATATAACCTAACCTAACCCAACCTAACATCTCGGCGGTAATATTTGAACACATTCCTGGCGAGTTGGCTTCTCCGTCTCCGTGGGACCTTTATATACATCCATAACGTTATATAACCTAACCTAACCCAACCTAACATCTCGGCGGTAATATTTGATCACATTCCTGGCTTGTTGGCCTCTACGTCTCCGCGGGACCTTTAAATACATCTATAACGTAACATAAACTAACCTAACCCAACCTAACATCTCGGCGGTAATATTTGAAAACACTCCTGGCGAGTTGGCCTCTACGTCTCCGTGGGACCTTTATATACATCTATAACGTAATATAACCTAACCCAACCCAACCTAACATCTCGGCGGTAATATTTGAAAACATTCATGGCGAGTTGGCCTCTACGTCTCCGTGGTACATTTATATACATCAATAACGTAATATAACCTAACCTAACCCAACCTAACATCTCGGCGGTAATATTTGAAAATATTCATGGCGAGTTGGCCTCTACGTCTCCGTGGTACATTTATATACATCAATAACGTAATATGACCTATCCTAACCCAAAATAACATCTCGGCGGTAATATTTGAAAACATTCATGGCGAGTTGGCCTCTACGTCTCCGTGGGATCTTTATATACATCTATAACGTAATATAACCTAACCTAACCCAACCTAACATCTCGGCGGTAATATTTGAACACATTCCTGGCTTGTTGGCCTCTACGTCTCCGTGGGACCTTTATATACATCTATAACGTAATATAACCTAACCTAACCCAACCTAACATCTCGGCGGTAATATTTGACAACATTCCTGGCGAGTTGGCCTCTACGTCTCGGTTTGACCTTTATATACATCAATATCGTAATATAATCTAACCTAACCCAACCTATCATGTCGGCGGTAATTTTTGAAAACATTCCTGGCGAGTTGGCCTCTACGTCTCCGTGGGACCTTTATATACATCTATAACGTAATATAACCTAACCTAAACCAACCTATCATCTCGGCGCTAATATTTGACAACATACCTGGCGAGTTGGCCTCTACGTCTCCGTGGGACCTTTATATACATCAATAACGTAATATAACCTAACCTAACCCAACCTAACATCTCGGCGGTAATATTTGAAAATATTCATGGCGAGTTGGCCTCTACGTCTCCGTGGGACATTTATATACATCAATAACGTAATATAACCTAACCTAACCCAACCTAACATCTCGGCGGTAATATTTGACAACATTCCTGGCGAGTTGGCTTCTCCGTCTCCGTGGGACCTTTATATACATCAATAACGTAATATAACCTAACCTAACGCAACCCAACATCTCGGCGGTAATATTTGAAAACATACCTGGCGAGTTGGCCTCTACGTCTCCATGGGACCTTTATATACATCAATAACGTAATATAACCTAACCTAACCCAACCTAACATCTCGGCGGTAATATTTGAAAATATTCATGGCGAGTTGGCCGCTACGTCTCCGAGGTACATTTATATACATCAATAACGTAATATAACCTAACCTAACCCAACCTAACATCTCGGCGGTAATATTTGAATACATTCATGCCGAGTTGGCGTCTCCGTCTCCGTGGGACCTTTATATACATCAATAACGTAATATAACCTAACCTAACCCAACCTAACATCTCGGCGGTAATATTTGACAACATTCCTGGCGAGTTGGCCTCTCCGTCTCCGTGGGACCTTTATACACATCAATAACGTAATATAACCTAACCTAACCCAACCTAACATCTCGGCGGTAATATTTGATCACATTCCTGGCTTGTTGGCCTCTACGTCTCCGCGGGACCTTTAAATACATCTATAACGTAATATAAACTAACCTAACCCAACCTAACATCTCGGCGGTAATATTTGAAAACACTCCTGGCGAGTTGGCCTCTACGTCTCCGTGGGACCTTTATATACATCTATAACGTAATATAACCTAACCCAACCCAACCTAACATCTCGGCGGTAATATTTGAAAACATTCATGGCGAGTTGGCCTCTACGTCTCCGTGGTACATTTATATACATCAATAACGTAATATAACCTAACCTAACCCAACCTAACATCTCGGCGGTAATATTTGACAACATTCCTGGCGAGTTGGCCTCTACGTCTCGGTTTGACCTTCATATACATCAATATCGTAATATAATCTAACCTAACCCAACCTATCATGTCGGCGGTAATTTTTGAAAACATTCCTGGCGAGTTGGCCTCTACGTCTCCGTGGGACCTTTATATACATCTATAACGTAATATAACCTAACCTAAACCAACCTATCATCTCGGCGCTAATATTTGACAACATACCTGGCGAGTTGGCCTCTACGTCTCCGTGGGACCTTTATATACATCAATAACGTAATATAACCTAACCTAACCCAACCTAACATCTCGGCGGTAATATTTGAAAATATTCATGGCGAGTTGGCCTCTACGTCTCCGTGGGACATTTATATACATCAATAACGTAATATAACCTAACCTAACCCAACCTAACATCTCGGCGGTAATATTTGACAACATTCCTGGCGAGTTGGCTTCTCCGTCTCCGTGGGACCTTTATATACATCAATAACGTAATATAACCTAACCTAACGCAACCCAACATCTCGGCGGTAATATTTGAAAACATACCTGGCGAGTTGGCCTCTACGTCTCCGTGGGACCTTTATATACATCAATAACGTAATATAACCTAACCTAACCCAACTTAACATCTCGGCGGTAATATTTGATCACATTCCTGGCTTGTTGGCCTCTGCGTCTCCGCGGGACCTTTAAATACATCTATAACGTAACATAACCTAACCTAACCCAACCTAACATCTCGGCGGTAATATTTGAACACATTCCTGGCTTGCTGGCCTCTACGTCTCCGTGGGACCTTTATATACATCTATAACGTAATATAACCTAACCTAACACAACCTATCATCTCGGCGCTAATATTTGAAAACATTCATGGCGAGTTGGCCTCTACGTCTCCGTGGTACATTTATATACATCAATAACGTAATATAACCTAACCTAACCCAACCTAACATCTCGGCGGTAATATTTGAAAATATTCATGGCGAGTTGGCCTCTACGTCTCCGTGGTACATTTATATACATCAATAACGTAATATGACCTATCCTAACCCAAAATAACATCTCGGCGGTAATATTTGAAAACATTCATGGCGAGTTGGCCTCTACGTCTCCGTGGGATCTTTATATACATCTATAACGTAATATAACCTAACCTAACCCAACCTAACATCTCGGCGGTAATATGTGAACACATTCCTGGCTTGTTGGCCTCTACGTCTCCGTGGGACCTTTATATACATCTATAACGTAATATAACCTAACCTAACCCAACCTAACATCTCGGCGGTAATATTTGACAACATTCCTGGCGAGTTGGCCTCTACGTCTCGGTTTGACCTTCATATACATCAATATCGTAATATAATCTAACCTAACCCAACCTATCATGTCGGCGGTAATTTTTGAAAACATTCCTGGCGAGTTGGCCTCTACGTCTCCGTGGGACCTTTATATACATCTATAACGTAATATAACCTAACCTAAACCAACCTATCATCTCGGCGCTAATATTTGACAACATACCTGGCGAGTTGGCCTCTACGTCTCCGTGGGACCTTTATATACATCAATAACGTAATATAACCTAACCTAACCCAACCTAACATCTCGGCGGTGATATTTGCAAATATTCATGGCGAGTTGGCCTCTACGTCTCCGTGGGACATTTATATACATCAATAACGTAATATAACCTAACCTAACCCAACCTAACATCTCGGCGGTAATATTTGACAACATTCCTGGCGAGTTGGCTTCTCCGTCTCCGTGGGACCTTTATATACATCAGTAACGTAATATAACCTAACCTAACGCAACCCAACATCTCGGCGGTAATATTTGAAAACATACCTGGCGAGTTGGCCTCTACGTCTCCGTGGGACCTTTATATACATCAATAACGTAATATAACCTAACCTAACCCAACTTAACATCTCGGCGGTAATATTTGATCACATTCCTGGCTTGTTGGCCTCTGCGTCTCCGCGGGACCTTTAAATACATCTATAACGTAACATAACCTAACCTAACCCAACCTAACATCTCGGCGGTAATATTTGAACACATTCCTGGCTTGTTGGCCTCTACGTCTCCGCGGGACCTTTAAATACATCTATAACGTAATATAACCTAACCTAATCCAGCCTAACATCTCGGCGGTAATATTTGAAAACATTCCTGGCGAGTTGGCCTCTACGTCTCCGTGGGAACTTTATATACATCTATAACGTAATATAACCTAACCTAACCCAACCTATCATCTCGGCACTAATATTTGACAACATACCTGGCGAGTTGGCCTCTACGTCTCCGTGGGACCTTTATATACGTCAATAACGTAATATAACCTAACCTAACCCAACCTATCATCTCGGCGGTAATATTAGACAACATTCCTGGCGAGTTGGCCTCTACGTCTCCGTGGGACATTTATATACATCAATAACGTAATATAACCTAACCTAACCCAACCCAACATCTCGGCGGTAATATTTGAAAACATACCTGGCGAATTGGCCTCTACGTCTCCGTGGGACCTTTATATACATCAATAACGTAATATAACCTAACCTAACCCAACTTAACATCTCGGCGGTAATATTTGATCACATTCCTGGCTTGTTGGCCTCTGCGTCTCCGTGCGACCTTTATATACATCAATAACGTAATATAACCTAACCTAACCCAACCTAACATCTCGGCGGTAATAATTGACAACATTCCTGGCGAGTTGGCTTCTCCGTCTCCGTGGGACCTTTATATACATCCATAACGTTATATAACCTAACCTAACCCAACCTAACATCTCGGCGGTAATATTTGATAACATTCCTGGCGAGTTGGCTTCTCCGTCTCTGTGGGATCTTTTTACACATCAATAACGTAATATAACCTAACCTAACCCAACCTAACATCTCGGCGGTAGTATTTGAAAACATACCTGGCGAGTTGGCGTCTCCGTCTCCGTGGGACCTTTATATACATCAATAACGTAATATAACCTAACCTAACCCAACCTAACATCTCGGCGGTAATATTTGAAAACACTCCTGGCGAGTTGGCCTCTACGTCTCCGTGGGACCTTTATATACATCTATAACGTAATATAACCTAACCTAACCCAACCTATCATCTCGGCGCTAATATTTGACAACATACCTGGCGAGTTGGCCTCTACGTCTCCGTGGGACCTTTATATACATCAATAACGTAATATAACCTAACCTAACCCAACCTAACATCTCGGCGGTAATATTTGAAAATATTCATGGCGAGTTGGCCGCTACGTCTCCGAGGTACATTTATATACATCAATAACGTAATATAACCTAACCTAACCCAACCTAACATCTCGGCGGTAATATTTGAATACATTCATGCCGAGTTGGCGTCTCCGTCTCCGTGGGACCTTTATATACATCAATAACGTAATATAACCTAACCTAACCCAACCTAACATCTCGGCGGTAATATTTGACAACATTCCTGGCGAGTTGGCCTCTCCGTCTCCGTGGGACCTTTATACACATCAATAACGTAATATAACCTAACCTAACCCAACCTAACATCTCGGCGGTAATATTTGATCACATTCCTGGCTTGTTGGCCTCTACGTCTCCGCGGGACCTTTAAATACATCTATAACGTAATATAAACTAACCTAACCCAACCTAACATCTCGGCGGTAATATTTGAAAACACTCCTGGCGAGTTGGCCTCTACGTCTCCGTGGGACCTTTATATACATCTATAACGTAATATAACCTAACCCAACCCAACCTAACATCTCGGCGGTAATATTTGAAAACATTCATGGCGAGTTGGCCTCTACGTCTCCGTGGTACATTTATATACATCAATAACGTAATATAACCTAACCTAACCCAACCTAACATCTCGGCGGTAATATTTGAAAATATTCATGGCGAGTTGGCCTCTACGTCTCCGTGGTACATTTATATACATCAATAACGTAATATGACCTATCCTAACCCAAAATAACATCTCGGCGGTAATATTTGAAAACATTCATGGCGAGTTGGCCTCTGCGTCTCCGTGGGATCTTTATATACATCTATAACGTAATATAACCTAACCTAACCCAACCTAACATCTCGGCGGTAATATTTGAACACATTCCTGGCGAGTTGGCTTCTCCGTCTCCGTGGGACCTTTATATACATCCATAACGTTATATAACCTAACCTAACCCAACCTAACATCTCGGCGGTAATATTTGATCACATTCCTGGCTTGTTGGCCTCTACGTCTCCGCGGGACCTTTAAATACATCTATAACGTAATATAAACTAACCTAACCCAACCTAACATCTCGGCGGTAATATTTGAAAACACTCCTGGCGAGTTGGCCTCTACGTCTCCGTGGGACCTTTATATACATCTATAACGTAATATAACCTAACCCAACCCAACCTAACATCTCGGCGGTAATATTTGAAAACATTCATGGCGAGTTGGCCTCTACGTCTCCGTGGTACATTTATATACATCAATAACGTAATATAACCTAACCTAACCCAACCTAACATCTCGGCGGTAATATTTGAAAATATTCATGGCGAGTTGGCCTCTACGTCTCCGTGGTACATTTATATACATCAATAACGTAATATGACCTATCCTAACCCAAAATAACATCTCGGCGGTAATATTTGAAAACATTCATGGCGAGTTGGCCTCTACGTCTCCGTGGGATCTTTATATACATCTATAACGTAATATAACCTAACCTAACCCAACCTAACATCTCGGCGGTAATATTTGAACACATTCCTGGCTTGTTGGCCTCTACGTCTCCGTGGGACCTTTATATACATCTATAACGTAATATAACCTAACCTAACCCAACCTAACATCTCGGCGGTAATATTTGACAACATTCCTGGCGAGTTGGCCTCTACGTCTCGGTTTGACCTTTATATACATCAATATCGTAATATAATCTAACCTAACCCAACCCAACATCTCGGCGCTAACATTTGACAACATACCTGGCGAGTTGGCCTCTACGTCTCCGTGGGACCTTTATATACATCAATAACGTAATATAACCTAACCTAACCCAACTTAACATCTCGGCGGTAATATTTGACCACATTCCTGGCTTGTTGGCCTCTGCGTCTCCGCGGGACCTTTAAATACATCTATAACGTAACATAACCTAACCTAACCCAACCTAACATCTCGGCGGTAATATTTGAACACATTCCTGGCTTGTTGGCCTCTACGTCTCCGTGGGACCTTTATATACATCTATAACGTAATATAACCTAACCTAACCCAACCTAACATCTCGGCGGTAATATTTGACAACATTCCTGGCGAGTTGGCGTCTCCGTCTCCGTGGGACCTTTATATACATCAATAACGTAATATAACCTAACCTAACCCAACCTAACATCTCGGCGGTAATATTTGACAACATTCCTGGCGAGTTGGCCTCTACGTCTCGGTTTGACCTTCATATACATCAATATCGTAATATAATCTAACCTAACCCAACCTATCATGTCGGCGGTAATTTTTGAAAACATTCCTGGCGCGTTGGCCTCTACGTCTCCGTGGGACCTTTATATACATCTATAACGTAATATAACCTAACCTAACCCAACCTATCATCTCGGCACTAATATTTGACAACATACCTGGCGAGTTGGCCTCTACGTCTCCGTGGGACCTTTATATACGTCAATAACGTAATATAACCTAACCTAACCCAACCTATCATCTCGGCGGTAATATTAGACAACATTCCTGGCGAGTTGGCCTCTACGTCTCCGTGGGACATTTATATACATCAATAACGTAATATAACCTAACCTAACCCAACCCAACATCTCGGCGGTAATATTTGAAAACATACCTGGCGAATTGGCCTCTACGTCTCCGTGGGACCTTTATATACATCAATAACGTAATATAACCTAACCTAACCCAACTTAACATCTCGGCGGTAATATTTGATCACATTCCTGGCTTGTTGGCCTCTGCGTCTCCGTGCGACCTTTATATACATCAATAACGTAATATAACCTAACCTAACCCAACCTAACATCTCGGCGGTAATAATTGACAACATTCCTGGCGAGTTGGCTTCTCCGTCTCCGTGGGACCTTTATATACATCCATAACGTTATATAACCTAACCTAACCCAACCTAACATCTCGGCGGTAATATTTGATAACATTCCTGGCGAGTTGGCTTCTCCGTCTCTGTGGGATCTTTTTACACATCAATAACGTAATATAACCTAACCTAACCCAACCTAACATCTCGGCGGTAGTATTTGAAAACATACCTGGCGAGTTGGCGTCTCCGTCTCCGTGGGACCTTTATATACATCAATAACGTAATATAACCTAACCTAACCCAACCTAACATCTCGGCGGTAATACTTGACAACATTCCTGGCGAGTTGGCCTCTACGTCTCGGTTTGACCTTCATATACATCAATAACGTAATATAATCTAACCTAACCCAACCTATCATGTCGGCGGTAATTTTTGAAAACATTCCTGGCGAGTTGGGCTCTACGTCTCCGTGGGACCTTTATATACATCTATAACGTAATATAACCTAACCTAACCCAACCTATCATCTCGGCGCTAATATTTGACAACATACCTGGCGAGTTGGCCTCTACGTCTCCGTGGGACCTTTATATACATCAATAACGTAATATAACCTAACCTAACCCAACCTAACATCTCGGCGGTAATATTTGAAAATATTCATGGCGAGTTGGCCGCTACGTCTTCGAGGTACATTTATATACATCAATAACGTAATATAACCTAACCTAACCCAACCTAACATCTCGGCGGTAATATTTGAATACATTCATGCCGAGTTGGCGTCTCCGTCTCCGTGGGACCTTTATATACATCAATAACGTAATATAACCTAACCTAACCCAACCTAACATCTCGGCGGTAATATTTGACAACATTCCTGGCGAGTTGGCCTCTCCGTCTCCGTGGGACCTTTATACACATCAATAACGTAATATAACCTAACCTAACCCAACCTAACATCTCGGCGGTAATATTTGATCACATTCCTGGCTTGTTGGCCTCTACGTCTCCGCGGGACCTTTAAATACATCTATAACGTAATATAAACTAACCTAACCCAACCTAACATCTCGGCGGTAATATTTGAAAACACTCCTGGCGAGTTGGCCTCTACGTCTCCGTGGGACCTTTATATACATCTATAACGTAATATAACCTAACCCAACCCAACCTAACATCTCGGCGGTAATATTTGAAAACATTCATGGCGAGTTGGCCTCTACGTCTCCGTGGTACATTTATATACATCAATAACGTAATATAACCTAACCTAACCCAACCTAACATCTCGGCGGTAATATTTGAAAATATTCATGGCGAGTTGGCCTCTACGTCTCCGTGGTACATTTATATACATCAATAACGTAATATGACCTATCCTAACCCAAAATAACATCTCGGCGGTAATATTTGAAAACATTCATGGCGAGTTGGCCTCTACGTCTCCGTGGGATCTTTATATACATCTATAACGTAATATAACCTAACCTAACCCAACCTAACATCTCGGCGGTAATATTTGAACACATTCCTGGCGAGTTGGCTTCTCCGTCTCCGTGGGACCTTTATATACATCCATAACGTTATATAACCTAACCTAACCCAACCTAACATCTCGGCGGTAATATTTGATCACATTCCTGGCTTGTTGGCCTCTACGTCTCCGCGGGACCTTTAAATACATCTATAACGTAACATAAACTAACCTAACCCAACCTAACATCTCGGCGGTAATATTTGAAAACACTCCTGGCGAGTTGGCCTCTACGTCTCCGTGGGACCTTTATATACATCTATAACGTAATATAACCTAACCCAACCCAACCTAACATCTCGGCGGTAATATTTGAAAACATTCATGGCGAGTTGGCCTCTACGTCTCCGTGGTACATTTATATACATCAATAACGTAATATAACCTAACCTAACCCAACCTAACATCTCGGCGGTAATATTTGAAAATATTCATGGCGAGTTGGCCTCTACGTCTCCGTGGTACATTTATATACATCAATAACGTAATATGACCTATCCTAACCCAAAATAACATCTCGGCGGTAATATTTGAAAACATTCATGGCGAGTTGGCCTCTACGTCTCCGTGGGATCTTTATATACATCTATAACGTAATATAACCTAACCTAACCCAACCTAACATCTCGGCGGTAATATTTGAACACATTCCTGGCTTGTTGGCCTCTACGTCTCCGTGGGACCTTTATATACATCTATAACGTAATATAACCTAACCTAACCCAACCTAACATCTCGGCGGTAATATTTGACAACATTCCTGGCGAGTTGGCCTCTACGTCTCGGTTTGACCTTTATATACATCAATATCGTAATATAATCTAACCTAACCCAACCTATCATGTCGGCGGTAATTTTTGAAAACATTCCTGGCGAGTTGGCCTCTACGTCTCCGTGGGACCTTTATATACATCTATAACGTAATATAACCTAACCTAAACCAACCTATCATCTCGGCGCTAATATTTGACAACATACCTGGCGAGTTGGCCTCTACGTCTCCGTGGGACCTTTATATACATCAATAACGTAATATAACCTAACCTAACCCAACCTAACATCTCGGCGGTAATATTTGAAAATATTCATGGCGAGTTGGCCTCTACGTCTCCGTGGGACATTTATATACATCAATAACGTAATATAACCTAACCTAACCCAACCTAACATCTCGGCGGTAATATTTGACAACATTCCTGGCGAGTTGGCTTCTCCGTCTCCGTGGGACCTTTATATACATCAATAACGTAATATAACCTAACCTAACGCAACCCAACATCTCGGCGGTAATATTTGAAAACATACCTGGCGAGTTGGCCTCTACGTCTCCATGGGACCTTTATATACATCAATAACGTAATATAACCTAACCTAACCCAACCTAACATCTCGGCGGTAATATTTGAAAATATTCATGGCGAGTTGGCCGCTACGTCTCCGAGGTACATTTATATACATCAATAACGTAATATAACCTAACCTAACCCAACCTAACATCTCGGCGGTAATATTTGAATACATTCATGCCGAGTTGGCGTCTCCGTCTCCGTGGGACCTTTATATACATCAATAACGTAATATAACCTAACCTAACCCAACCTAACATCTCGGCGGTAATATTTGACAACATTCCTGGCGAGTTGGCCTCTCCGTCTCCGTGGGACCTTTATACACATCAATAACGTAATATAACCTAACCTAACCCAACCTAACATCTCGGCGGTAATATTTGATCACATTCCTGGCTTGTTGGCCTCTACGTCTCCGCGGGACCTTTAAATACATCTATAACGTAATATAAACTAACCTAACCCAACCTAACATCTCGGCGGTAATATTTGAAAACACTCCTGGCGAGTTGGCCTCTACGTCTCCGTGGGACCTTTATATACATCTATAACGTAATATAACCTAACCCAACCCAACCTAACATCTCGGCGGTAATATTTGAAAACATTCATGGCGAGTTGGCCTCTACGTCTCCGTGGTACATTTATATACATCAATAACGTAATATAACCTAACCTAACCCAACCTAACATCTCGGCGGTAATATTTGACAACATTCCTGGCGAGTTGGCCTCTACGTCTCGGTTTGACCTTCATATACATCAATATCGTAATATAATCTAACCTAACCCAACCTATCATGTCGGCGGTAATTTTTGAAAACATTCCTGGCGAGTTGGCCTCTACGTCTCCGTGGGACCTTTATATACATCTATAACGTAATATAACCTAACCTAAACCAACCTATCATCTCGGCGCTAATATTTGACAACATACCTGGCGAGTTGGCCTCTACGTCTCCGTGGGACCTTTATATACATCAATAACGTAATATAACCTAACCTAACCCAACCTAACATCTCGGCGGTAATATTTGAAAATATTCATGGCGAGTTGGCCTCTACGTCTCCGTGGGACATTTATATACATCAATAACGTAATATAACCTAACCTAACCCAACCTAACATCTCGGCGGTAATATTTGACAACATTCCTGGCGAGTTGGCTTCTCCGTCTCCGTGGGACCTTTATATACATCAATAACGTAATATAACCTAACCTAACGCAACCCAACATCTCGGCGGTAATATTTGAAAACATACCTGGCGAGTTGGCCTCTACGTCTCCGTGGGACCTTTATATACATCAATAACGTAATATAACCTAACCTAACCCAACTTAACATCTCGGCGGTAATATTTGATCACATTCCTGGCTTGTTGGCCTCTGCGTCTCCGCGGGACCTTTAAATACATCTATAACGTAACATAACCTAACCTAACCCAACCTAACATCTCGGCGGTAATATTTGAACACATTCCTGGCTTGCTGGCCTCTACGTCTCCGTGGGACCTTTATATACATCTATAACGTAATATAACCTAACCTAACACAACCTATCATCTCGGCGCTAATATTTGAAAACATTCATGGCGAGTTGGCCTCTACGTCTCCGTGGTACATTTATATACATCAATAACGTAATATAACCTAACCTAACCCAACCTAACATCTCGGCGGTAATATTTGAAAATATTCATGGCGAGTTGGCCTCTACGTCTCCGTGGTACATTTATATACATCAATAACGTAATATGACCTATCCTAACCCAAAATAACATCTCGGCGGTAATATTTGAAAACATTCATGGCGAGTTGGCCTCTACGTCTCCGTGGGATCTTTATATACATCTATAACGTAATATAACCTAACCTAACCCAACCTAACATCTCGGCGGTAATATGTGAACACATTCCTGGCTTGTTGGCCTCTACGTCTCCGTGGGACCTTTATATACATCTATAACGTAATATAACCTAACCTAACCCAACCTAACATCTCGGCGGTAATATTTGACAACATTCCTGGCGAGTTGGCCTCTACGTCTCGGTTTGACCTTCATATACATCAATATCGTAATATAATCTAACCTAACCCAACCTATCATGTCGGCGGTAATTTTTGAAAACATTCCTGGCGAGTTGGCCTCTACGTCTCCGTGGGACCTTTATATACATCTATAACGTAATATAACCTAACCTAAACCAACCTATCATCTCGGCGCTAATATTTGACAACATACCTGGCGAGTTGGCCTCTACGTCTCCGTGGGACCTTTATATACATCAATAACGTAATATAACCTAACCTAACCCAACCTAACATCTCGGCGGTGATATTTGCAAATATTCATGGCGAGTTGGCCTCTACGTCTCCGTGGGACATTTATATACATCAATAACGTAATATAACCTAACCTAACCCAACCTAACATCTCGGCGGTAATATTTGACAACATTCCTGGCGAGTTGGCTTCTCCGTCTCCGTGGGACCTTTATATACATCAGTAACGTAATATAACCTAACCTAACGCAACCCAACATCTCGGCGGTAATATTTGAAAACATACCTGGCGAGTTGGCCTCTACGTCTCCGTGGGACCTTTATATACATCAATAACGTAATATAACCTAACCTAACCCAACTTAACATCTCGGCGGTAATATTTGATCACATTCCTGGCTTGTTGGCCTCTGCGTCTCCGCGGGACCTTTAAATACATCTATAACGTAACATAACCTAACCTAACCCAACCTAACATCTCGGCGGTAATATTTGAACACATTCCTGGCTTGTTGGCCTCTACGTCTCCGCGGGACCTTTAAATACATCTATAACGTAATATAACCTAACCTAATCCAGCCTAACATCTCGGCGGTAATATTTGAAAACATTCCTGGCGAGTTGGCCTCTACGTCTCCGTGGGAACTTTATATACATCTATAACGTAATATAACCTAACCTAACCCAACCTATCATCTCGGCACTAATATTTGACAACATACCTGGCGAGTTGGCCTCTACGTCTCCGTGGGACCTTTATATACGTCAATAACGTAATATAACCTAACCTAACCCAACCTATCATCTCGGCGGTAATATTAGACAACATTCCTGGCGAGTTGGCCTCTACGTCTCCGTGGGACATTTATATACATCAATAACGTAATATAACCTAACCTAACCCAACCCAACATCTCGGCGGTAATATTTGAAAACATACCTGGCGAATTGGCCTCTACGTCTCCGTGGGACCTTTATATACATCAATAACGTAATATAACCTAACCTAACCCAACTTAACATCTCGGCGGTAATATTTGATCACATTCCTGGCTTGTTGGCCTCTGCGTCTCCGTGCGACCTTTATATACATCAATAACGTAATATAACCTAACCTAACCCAACCTAACATCTCGGCGGTAATAATTGACAACATTCCTGGCGAGTTGGCTTCTCCGTCTCCGTGGGACCTTTATATACATCCATAACGTTATATAACCTAACCTAACCCAACCTAACATCTCGGCGGTAATATTTGATAACATTCCTGGCGAGTTGGCTTCTCCGTCTCTGTGGGATCTTTTTACACATCAATAACGTAATATAACCTAACCTAACCCAACCTAACATCTCGGCGGTAGTATTTGAAAACATACCTGGCGAGTTGGCGTCTCCGTCTCCGTGGGACCTTTATATACATCAATAACGTAATATAACCTAACCTAACCCAACCTAACATCTCGGCGGTAATATTTGAAAACACTCCTGGCGAGTTGGCCTCTACGTCTCCGTGGGACCTTTATATACATCTATAACGTAATATAACCTAACCCAACCCAACCTAACATCTCGGCGGTAATATTTGAAAACATTCATGGCGAGTTGGCCTCTACGTCTCCGTGGTACATTTATATACATCAATAACGTAATATAACCTAACCTAACCCAACCTAACATCTCGGCGGTAATATTTGAAAATATTCATGGCGAGTTGGCCTCTACGTCTCCGTGGTACATTTATATACATCAATAACGTAATATGACCTATCCTAACCCAAAATAACATCTCGGCGGTAATATTTGAAAACATTCATGGCGAGTTGGCCTCTACGTCTCCGTGGGATCTTTATATACATCTATAACGTAATATAACCTAACCTAACCCAACCTAACATCTCGGCGGTAATATTTGAACACATTCCTGGCTTGTTGGCCTCTACGTCTCCGTGGGACCTTTATATACATCTATAACGTAATATAACCTAACCTAACCCAACCTAACATCTCGGCGGTAATATTTGACAACATTCCTGGCGAGTTGGCCTCTACGTCTCGGTTTGACCTTCATATACATCAATATCGTAATATAATCTAACCTAACCCAACCTATCATGTCGGCGGGAATTTTTGAAAACATTCCTGGCGAGTTGGCCTCTACGTCTCCGTGGGACCTTTATATACATCTATAACGTAATATAACCTAACCTAAACCAACCTATCATCTCGGCGCTAATATTTGACAACATACCTGGCGAGTTGGCCTCTACGTCTCCGTGGGACCTTTATATACATCAATAACGTAATATAACCTAACCTAACCCAACCTAACATCTCGGCGGTAATATTTGAAAATATTCATGGCGAGTTGGCCTCTACGTCTCCGTGGGACATTTATATACATCAATAACGTAATATAACCTAACCTAAGCCAACCTAACATCTCGGCGGTAATATTTGACAACATTCCTGGCGAGTTGGCTTCTCCGTCTCCGTGGGACCTTTATATACATCAATAACGTAATATAACCTAACCTAACGCAACCCAACATCTCGGCGGTAATATTTGAAAACATACCTGGCGAGTTGGCCTCTACGTCTCCGTGGGACCTTTATATACATCAATAACGTAATATAACCTAACCTAACCCAACTTAACATCTCGGCGGTAATATTTGATCACATTCCTGGCTTGTTGGCCTCTGCGTCTCCGCGGGACCTTTAAATACATCTATAACGTAACATAACCTAACCTAACCCAACCTAACATCTCGGCGGTAATATTTGACAACATTCCTGGCGAGTTGGCCTCTACGTCTCGGTTTGACCTTCATATACATCAATATCGTAATATAATCTAACCTAACCCAACCTATCATGTCGGCGGTAATTTTTGAAAACATTCCTGGCGAGTTGGCCTCTACGTCTCCGTGGGACCTTTATATACATCTATAACGTAATATAACCTAACCTAAACCAACCTATCATCTCGGCGCTAATATTTGACAACATACCTGGCGAGTTGGCCTCTACGTCTCCGTGGGACCTTTATATACATCAATAACGTAATATAACCTAACCTAACCCAACCTAACATCTCGGCGGTAATATTTGAAAATATTCATGGCGAGTTGGCCTCTACGTCTCCGTGGGACCTTTATATACATCAATAACGTAATATAACCTAACCTAACCCAACCTAACATCTCGGCGGTAATATTTGAAAACACTCCTGGCGAGTTGGCCTCTACGTCTCCGTGGGACCTTTATATACATCTATAACGTAATATAACCTAACCCAACCCAACCTAACATCTCGGCGGTAATATTTGAAAACATTCATGGCGAGTTGGCCTCTACGTCTCCGTGGTACATTTATATACATCAATAACGTAATATAACCTAACCTAACCCAACCTAACATCTCGGCGGTAATATTTGAAAATATTCATGGCGAGTTGGCCTCTACGTCTCCGTGGTACATTTATATACATCAATAACGTAATATGACCTATCCTAACCCAAAATAACATCTCGGCGGTAATATTTGAAAACATTCATGGCGAGTTGGCCTCTACGTCTCCGTGGGATCTTTATATACATCTATAACGTAATATAACCTAACCTAACCCAACCTAACATCTCGGCGGTAATATTTGAACACATTCCTGGCTTGTTGGCCTCTACGTCTCCGTGGGACCTTTATATGCATCCATAACGTAATATAACCTAACCTAACCCAACCTAACATCTCGGCGGTAATATTTGAAAATATTCATGGCGAGTTGGCCTCTACGTCTCCGTGGTACATTTATATACATCAATAACGTAATATAACCTAACCTAACCCAACCTAACATCTCGGCGGTAATATTTGACAACATTCCTGGCGAGTTGGCTTCTCCGTCTCCGTGGGACCTTTATATACATCAATAACGTAATATAACCTAACCTAACGCAACCCAACATCTCGGCGGTAATATTTGAAAACATACCTGGCGAGTTGGCCTCTACGTCTCCGTGGGACCTTTATATACATCAATAACGTAATATAACCTAACCTAACCCAACTTAACATCTCGGCGGTAATATTTGATCACATTCCTGGCTTGTTGGCCTCTGCGTCTCCGCGGGACCTTTAAATACATCTATAACGTAACATAACCTAACCTAACCCAACCTAACATCTCGGCGGTAATATTTGACAACATTCCTGGCGAGTTGGCCTCTACGTCTCGGTTTGACCTTCATATACATCAATATCGTAATATAATCTAACCTAACCCAACCTATCATGTCGGCGGTAATTTTTGAAAACATTCCTGGCGAGTTGGCCTCTACGTCTCCGTGGGACCTTTATATACATCTATAACGTAATATAACCTAACCTAAACCAACCTATCATCTCGGCGCTAATATTTGACAACATACCTGGCGAGTTGGCCTCTACGTCTCCGTGGGACCTTTATATACATCAATAACGTAATATAACCTAACCTAACCCAACCTGACATCTCGGCGGTAATATTTGAAAATATTCATGGCGAGTTGGCCTCTACGTCTCCGTGGGACATTTATATACATCAATAACGTAATATAACCTAACCTAACCCAACCTAACATCTCGGCGTTAATATTTGACAACATTCCTGGCGAGTTGGCTTCTCCGTCTCCGTGGGACCTTTATATACATCAATAACGTAATATAACCTAACCTAACGCAACCCAACATCTCGGCGGTAATATTTGAAAACATACCTGGCGAGTTGGCCTCTACGTCTCCGTGGGACCTTTATATACATCAATAACGTAATATAACCTAACCTAACCCAACTTAACATCTCGGCGGTAATATTAGACAACATTCCTGGCTTCTTGGCCTCTGCGTCTCCGCGGGACCTTTAAATACATCTATAACGTAACATAACCTAACCTAACCCAACCTAACATCTCGGCGGTAATATTTGAACACATTCCTGGCTTGTTGGCCTCTACGTCTCCGTGGGACCTTTATATACATCTATAACGTAATATAACCTAACCTAACCCAACCTATCATCTCGGCGCTAATATTTGACAACATACCTGGCGAGTTGGCCTCTACGTCTCCGTGGGACCTTTATATACGTCAATAACGTAATATAACCTAACCTAACCCAACCTATCATCTCGGCGGTAATATTAGACAACATTCCTGGCGAGTTGGCCTCTACGTCTCCGTGGGACATTTATATACATCAATAACGTAATATAACCTAACCTAACCCAACCCAACATCTCGGCGGTAATATTTGAAAACATACCTGGCGAATTGGCCTCTACGTCTCCGTGGGACCTTTATATACATCAATAACGTAATATAACCTAACCTAACCCAACTTAACATCTCGGCGGTAATATTTGATCACATTCCTGGCTTGTTGGCCTCTGCGTCTCCGCGGGACCTTTAAATACATCTATAACGTAACATAACCTAACCTAACCCAACCTAACATCTCGGCGGTAATATTTGAACACATTCCTGGCTTGTTGGCCTCTACGTCTCCGTGGGACCTTTATATACATCTATAACGTAATATAACCTAACCTAACCCAACCTAACATTTCGGCGGTAATATTTGACAACATTCCTAGCGAGTTGGCGTCTCCGTCTCCGTGGGACCTTTATATACATCAATAACGTAATATAACCTAACCTAACCCAACCTAACATCTCGGCGGTAATATTTGACAACATTCCTGGCGAGTTGGCCTCTACGTCTCGGTTTGACATTCATATACATCAATA